>OZ038471.1:3813683-6213683 GCA_964036295.1 Plumapathes pennacea
GGGAGGGTAAGCGGCATGCATAGAGTGCGATGCAAAGAGGGATACACAGACAGACACAAAACATTGAGCAATACAGATGGCTGGTGGTGTGGTGTTTCTCAGTTTCTCGGCAGCCGGCACTCATTGACAACTCTGTCTTACAGTAGCTTTCAGACTTTTGTTGAATTTTGACTTGCTCCCTATAAAAATAAGCACATACTGTGAAAATGAAAACATTTTACCTTTGAATATCTTCTTCCACCAGGGCCGCACCCTCCACCTACATGATGTAAAGTAGTATTAGCGCTTTAGTTCTAAGCAAGGTGGAAAAGAAACTTTCTCTGCATAAACTCTGAGCAAGTTTAGATCCCTTTCCCCTGACCTCAATGCAGACAATTTGAATGCAACAACAGAGAATTACCCCTGAGATCCAACAAAATGACTGCAACTTACCTGAGGGTCCACAATCTTTCTAGTTGCACTACCATAGTCACACAAAACGAAATTACCACGATCACTACAGAGGATATTTTCAACCTAAAACCAACAGAGACAAAGCATGAGTGTGAGTGTGAGACAAACAGAAACAGAACTAAAAAGAAAGGAGGGAGGGCAGGGAGGGGAGAAGAAGGAGGACAGGCAGGTAAGAAACAAACAGTGACACACAAGACACGCACACAAATTAAGCATTGAGTGATATGGAGGAGGGACAGACAGAGAGTCAACCAGACAGACAGTGCAAGAGACAAGCAGACACATGGAATTGATCCTGATGCTTGATAGGGAGGGGGGTTCACTCCCATCAACTTCAATTTTCTCTTTCAGTCTTTCACCAGAGATATATCATACAGAACGGAGAATTAGGTTTTTGATATGATTTTTTTCTCACCTTCAGATCTCTGTGAATAACAGGAGGCATTGCCTGGTGTAGAACAGCTAGGGCTTCGCAGGTATCAGTGAAGATCTTGAGCACTAAAGACTCGCTGAACCCTTCATTGATGCGTTCGTTCATCAACTGTACAACATGACCATCTGATAAAAAATTAACAAATTGACGTCAGTTTTTTATGTATCTGTCCTCTTATTGATCATGAAATGCGTCATAACATTGTCAAAAAGTTGTGGATCCACGAGGCGCTTCGCCGAGTGTCCATACTTATGTCGCTTTTGCAAGAACTGAGGTAAAATTGAAGCTAAATTCACCTTCTTCGTCCAAATCACTGTCGTCAGCACTCAATTTTATGTGTCTGTCCTCTTATTGAAAATGAAAATTAGCCAATCACAAAGTGAGAAACTGAAGTGTTATTGTAAAATAAATAATGACTGGTCACAAGATAGAACCTCAACCATACAGGAGAGTCTAACCCAGCTTTGACCCTTTGACTATCGCGTTTCCATACTTTCAACTTGAAAATTTTAAAACATACACATCCTTTGACAACAGCATGAACTGGGCCAATGAAGAGCTTTCATTTGAGTGGTCACACCAAGGTTTCATTTGACAGTTCAGGGGTCGGAACTAATTGAGGCTGATCAAAGTCATACCTTTACAGTATTCCATAAGGATGAGGACCTCATATATCCCAGGATTAATTTGAGAGATGGAAGAGTCCAAAAAAGAAATGGCATTCTTGTGATCAGTCATGAGTTTCTGCAAAATAAACAGACTTATTTCAGAGATTCCGCTAGACTTGTCCACAAGCCAGTACAGAGTACCAGTAGGAAATATTTCTTCTGGTACAGAGCCACCTGGAATCAGTACAACATATAAGTGAAGCAAAATATATTTATTATATAGACACGAGTGTTTTACTGGAAAATATACCGTGCGTAAAATCCATACGAAACTACATCCGGGACCTGACTGGCGTATTTTCCATATCCTCACTAGTGAGGATATTGTTGGCATCATTTCTCGCTTTTGCATGGTTGTTTGAGCAATTTCTTGTAAAACACTCGTGTCTAATATAATAAAAAGAAAATTACACAGTGGCTTGAAGATATGGATTTTATTTTCTCGTGGTAAAAACAATATTTTTACTCACTCGCGAAGCGCTCGTTTGTAAAATATTGTTTTTGCCACTCGAAAATAAAATTCACATCTTCGTGCTGCCGTGTAATATCCTCTATATTTTTTTTTCTGCTGCAGCAGAACAGTATGGTTTTTATCAGTAAAATATCGGCATATGCCAGTCTAACGGAGTTTTTTTACATCTACAATGGCTGGTAAAATCTACAAGGTTTGGTTGATAATGCAGTCATCCATGAGAGAAGCCAAGTACAAAAAACAAGTAACACACCATGATGTTGATTTCCTGCTTGCATACTTCCAGGTCATGCTTGTTGTTCACTGAGATGCGTTTTAAGGCACATCGCCTTCCATTGGATAACTTTACCAAAAAGACGAGGGAGAAACCACCTGTGAAGATGAATCGTACTGCAATTATAAACAATTATTACACGACTTCACATTTTCGAGTGCGGGCCAAAACAAGTGCAAAGATGGGAGTGTATCGCACTCGTCAGGAACCAGATCAACTGGTTTATTAGTTTACATGATCAATTTTCGCAAGCAAAGCTTACGAACGTGTCATTTTTTTGTTCCATTTTGTGCGTGGCGAGAACGTTTGCCCTGCTTCGTTTGTCGTATAATAAACAATTTATTACATGAAAAGTCATGCAATATGGCTGTATTTTTACTCGTCAGTTTTATTTTTTCTCGCCTGAAGCAGGCTCGAAAAAATAAACTGACTCGTAAAAATACTCCGCCGTATTGCACTCCTTCCCATGTAATAACCTCTTTGTACACATCCTTTGATATGAATTGGTCAACCCAATACTGTGAACTTGTGGCTGCAGTAGTGATTCTACATGCATGATAAACATTTCCTTTTATCATAGTATGTAACAAGTATTGTACTGTACTCTCAGCAAACATATCAAAGAAACATGTCCCGACAATTTGAATAAATTTAGTTTGGTACAAATACTATTTATGAACACTTCATAGCCCAGAGGAAATGAATGCAGTTGCAAATAAATAATTCACTAAAATCGTGCTATTTAGACAAAGCCACAACGAAAACATTATTTTAGAAACTAACATACACACTGCATGAATATATCTTGTGGGTAAAATCAACATCCCAACAATGTGCTGGAAATTAACAGCTCTTTTTAATTTAATTTACTCTTTATGTTATTTGGATGATCATAACTTTGCCCTTGATCATTAAATTGGCTTGGGAGGTGTCCAGAGAATAAAATGACACCAAAAGTCATGACGACTGAATTACATCGTTGAAAATATTTCAAATGTATTTTGTAACTGTACGCGATGAAAACATTCAACAGCTGGCATAATTATCGCTCACACAAAGCAACACTTCCTTTAGTTATATATCATAGAATTATTAATCCACAAAGGCAAGGTTCTTAGGTAAATCATAGGAATTAATGAACCAAACGATTTCTACAGATCGGCGACAAAATTTCAGTTTCTTCAAGGATCTATCGCGCGAGCTATCGGTACATTGAGGGAACGGAAGCATATTATTGTGGTGTTGACAATATGCAATTCATTCATTTCCAGGCAGTGCAGCAAGTCTAATTCTGGGACTTTACATCAATAGCAGCAGAGCTATGTCAAAAAAAGTTTAGAAATGTTCTAAATGTCGCAATTGACAGACAGAATTCGCGTTCTCGCGACTGAACCAGGAATCCCCGAGTGGCGGTTTCACTTAAAAACTCGATTTTCACGTACACAAGCCAGTTCTAAACAAGTATGAGAATCACTCACCTTCTGCGATCACTTCTTCTACTGTGCACTGATAACGACCGACCGAATACGCCTTACCCACAAAACTGTTTTGGTGGTCGGTCGCCCCACTTGAGGAGAAAAACAACTTCTTCATGGTATCTTCGCGATCAAAAGAATCAGATAGTTATCTCGAGTCTCTACGGCCTTTCTTACATTTTTTGGCGTTTAAACGAAAGAGATCACTAGTTAAAAAAGCAGAAAAACTGAACGAGAACTTTATGTACAATAATCCAAAATGGCGGCAGTATATCCCATCGGTCTTTGTGGCCCAGAAATGTCAAGCTACTTCCGGTCTGGAAATAACAAGTTCCGGTTACCCGTGCCATTTGAAAAGAGAGTAATTCCTTCAAGGAGATCATTCTGGAACTGAACCTTAGTTATGGTCTGGGCTATTAACTATTACCGGTATTTTTCCCTGAATGTGCTACGGCGACAGCGGACTTGCGAAGGGTGGCATACAAAACAAGATTAAAAATTACTTTGACTCTTTTCATCTCAATGAGGTAATAAATTGGTATTCCAACCCGCTTACTTAAGACATACTCTTTTTCTTTGTTTTCGCACTTGGCTTGACAATATTTAGGTTTTTATGTTGTACTTTTTTTACCCGCTCTAAATGTATAAATTCTCCGTTTAATTCATTTTGTAGCAATTAGTAGAAAAAGAGCAATGAGCAAACTGAAAACTCTTACCTGCATACCATCAGTGAGATGAGAGAAATCAAGGAAAAGAAACAAAATATGGCTCTTGAAAAAAACAAAATGAATTAACTCACAGTTGTCACGAAAAAGAGAAATCGCAAATCACTCAACGCATTTCTATGTGAGTAGCAATCACAACACAACAAGTGGTACGAAAACTTGCTACAATTGAAATTCGATCTGCCTCTTTGGGCGAAGGAATGCCGAAGAGTGAAGCACCGGCAGGGATATCAGATAACAACTGCTTGCCCTCACGAAGTGTATACGATGTCTCGTCTTCGAATAGCAGTACTTCTGTACTTGACATGCTTGTATATGAAATGTGTCTGCAGCTACAAGAAAGTCACATGTGTGAATATTACAAACAAACAATGCTTCGAGACGAAGTTGGACTACGATTACACGACCACGGATTTGGTGACAGATTCAGAGAATCAAGAACAAGTGGAAGACAACCTAAAGAAGTGGAAAGGATTGAAGTTTATTTCCAAGTGTTGGGAAGTTCTTCAACCTTTCCTCTGCCAGGTTTACAAACCGCGATGCAAGTTCCGAAACGTTTCTCTGCCCTGTCGACAACAGTGCGAAGCAACACGAAAGCCTTGTTCGGTTGTGGTAAGGTATCACGGTGGATGGCCAGATTTTCTGAAGTGCGAAAACTTCCCAAAAAATGGATGCGACAGAAAGGTATGTTATAGTCCCCCCGCAAGGCAAAAACGCTAGGAAAACCGCGTTAACATGTACAAGTCTTCTTTGTTTTCGCGATCGTTAATAGGTTTGCTCATTGTCAATTATCTATGCCTCATTATTTGCCGACTACTGAATGTCCTTTTAGCTCCGTGTACAAAAGTTGTTTGCTGTGTAATTAAAATGGGGAACATGCAAGTTTTGTAGAGAGGTCGCACGTTCCGCTGTATTGATTCAATAGGCCCCGTCCACACTAATCCGGATAAATTTGAAAACGGAGTTTTCATACGAAAAACGCATCGAAAGTTTTCCGTCCATACTATCGTTTTCGAATCGTTTTCGCTGTCCACACTAATACGCTGGACTGACCAAAAACGCTAAATGCCCGAATTGAGCATGCACACAGAGATCACTGACATCATAAGGTCATAACGTCATGCGTTTTCGAAAAGCTCCGTTTTCGCCGTTCACACTACAACATGAAACCGGAGTTTTCGAAAATATCCACTCTGGAGAGCGTTTTCGAAAATATCCGTTTTCGGTCACCGAAAACGCGTCTTAGTGTGGACGGGAGGCCAAAACGGATAAATAAATATCCGTTTTCAAATTTATCCGGCGTAGTGTGGACGGGGCCTTAGTCACTATAGATACATACATACTAGATAGGGTTTTACATACACAGTTTCACTTCCGAGGGGGAGCAGAAGACTTCGGTTTACCTAGTTCGAGTACTGCTGTATTAAGTCCCTATACTTTCTGTCAACTCACTTTTAAACCATGGCTCGAAATAATTGAAGTGTTGAAGGTATCTTTAATTGATTCATGCAATGCGTCACGGCTCAGCGGCCGTATAGAGTGGATATATCTATTTTAGAAGGACGAAAAACCAACATGAAGGAATATTTGTTTCTTTTCGTGATTATCTATTTGCTTTGGGACCTGAACAAAAAGATTTTGATCAGGGAAATCGAAGACATTTTTATCTTTTGGCATCCAGCCAAGCTATCATTTCTCTGTTATTTATTTTTCTTCTTGTGGTTTCCCAATATAGACATTTTTGTTATGTCTCATGAGTTTTCAGTATGCTCTTCTGACCCCCATCCCTCTCATCAGCCAAAACTAAAATGATTTATAGGAACTATTTAAATACTTTAAATCATCCCAAAACAAGATCTCTGTACCCTGAGAAAGGGTAACTGCAACACAGAACATATTTGGTAAATCTACTAGTTTATTCAACAGTGCAAACGTACTGAAGGTGCACTAAAATGCATAATTTCAGTTCACCATATTCGCTGAAGTTCTCTGACTCTGAAGGAGCCAGACTTAGTTCACCTGTCAACAGGCCAAGGCCACACCCTTTGACCTAGTGAGCCCCAGACCCCAGCCAAAATCTTCTACCTGATAATTTTTGTCTGCTGGAAGTTTTATGCTATGTTATGTGTTTTAAGTTTTTTCAGGGACCGGTATTCCATTGTTACAGCAAACAAGTCTGCCTGACAAACTAATGAAAATTAACTATTCTCCAACAGATCACAAAATTAAACCTGAGTGAGTCAGCCTCCTGCAAGCCGCCTCTTGTGGAAACTGAACATGAGTCCAGCTGGTACGAGGGAATAGAAGGTTGTGGAATCCAGTGTGAAAACCCCATTTTTACTCTCGAGGAACACACAAGGATTCACAGATTTGTCGCAGCATTTGGATTTTTGTCCTTTTTCTGCACTTTATTCACAATGGTGAGTGCCTCAAATGGAAATTATAATACAGTTGAAACTCCCGTCAGTGGACACCCTTGGGAAGCCAAAATAGTGTCCGTAACTGGAACTGTCCGCTTACTAGAATGTGTAAATACAGAGTTTGACTGAGCTTAAGTTTAAACGGGGTTTCCTAGAGGTGTCCGTAAGTAGAGCTGTCTTCTTATGAGAGTGTCTGTCCAGAGAGCTTCAACTGTAATCAAAATTCAATTTAAGATTCAGGTTTCTGCCACTCTCTCAAGTCCAGTCTTCAGGAAGGAGCACAGGCTCACTTTCCCGAGGCAGTAGCTGGTAATCGAGCCCAAGTACAGCTTAGCAAAACTCAATCTGATGAATAAAGTTTCTTCCAGGTCACATTCCTCATAGGATGGCATTCCCAGAATCGTTATCCCTCTGTGATCCTGTTCTACATGAACAGCTGTTTCTGTGTGGCAGCCCTTGGTTTCCTTCTTCAGTTTACTGGCACAGCCCGGAAATCGACAGTTTGTCGAAAAGACAACACCATGAGACTTCAAGAGCCAAGGTAATTGTAGGAGCCATGAGTGGCGGGGTGGGATATAGGGTGGATGGTCCAAGAATGGCTTTTGTTATTAGGATCTGAATGAAAAAGGTTTGACTGAGTAAGAATGTATTGGCATTATAGTGGATATATATATAATATATACATAGCTCATGACAACATAACTACGAAATACAACCAAGCCGACTTGACCAACCATAGACCGACATAACGGACCAATCACTTCTACAACCAGAGACATATATACCGCCATCTGACGAATACTTTTCACTTGACTCTGAAGATGACTTCTGCTCAGGTAGTCGAAACGTCAGTCACCAACAACAGTCTTTCTGGAGACTACTCTAACCCGGACGATCACAACCAACCTACTAAGAAATGGCTCTCAAAAGGACTGGCTTTTGTGTGATCCTGAATGATTAACAGTGATCAGTTTGCCAAACATTACAGTCTGCTATCTGTTGACCAGTCCTTACCAGAGACTTTCAATTTTATCAAGCCTACTGAATAGTGTAAGAAAGTAAGAAGAATCAGGCTTCAAAACCCCAGGAGGCCCCATTTACTTAATAAAATTATCTGTAAACCACATCTTACTTTAACAGTGAAGATGATTCCCATCTCTGCATCACAACGTTTGTGTTGGTATATTACTTCTCACTGGCTGGTACCCAGTGGTTTGTGATACTTGCCTACTCCTGGTCCATCTGCTTCAAGAATCTGGGGAGCACAATGGACATCTTTGCAGGAAAGACACTCTACTTTCATCTTACTGCCTGGTGCATTCCAGTTGTGTTAGCTTCAGGTGTACTTCTCCGGAAGGAGGTAAGTGAAAGGATAACATTCCAGATAAGTTTTATTATAGAAATCTTTTGCAACAATCAATTCCAGTTGTAACCATTACCCTTTCCTTGCCCTAGGGTGGGGAATTTGTGGCTATACATGTGTGTGTGTGTGTGTGTGTGTGTGTGTGTGTTTGGGGGTGGGGTGGGGGATGGGGTAAGATGGTAACAGCTGGAATTGATCCATGCATAATCATAAGATGGTTAATTTTTAGGGAGGTCTTTGGATGGCTGCTGAAAACTAAAAATCACTGGGTGGTGTCATTCCTCTCCACACCTCTTCAAATTCTCAAGTTCTTTCAAATTCCTGTACAGTATGCTTCTATTGTGACTCAACACGGCATGCTGATGTGTGCTATTTCTTTATCGCCGTGCAGGTGGATGGTAATTCTCTCAGTGGAATCTGTATGGTTGGATATAAAAATCCCCACATGAGAGGAGCATTTCTGCTTGGTCCAATATTTGTCGCTCTCATTGTTGGGGGATTTTTTCTTACAAAGGGTAAGTATTTATCACATTGAGCATAAAGTAAAGTAAAGTATCTTTATTTATACATGGTAAGTAATCAGCTAGTAGCTGGTGGGGCCGTGTTGGTGGAAGAGCTGTAGAAAGCAGACAGGTTTGGAAGGGAAAAACCATTGGAGTTGTCTCCTCGGATGCAAAACCTTCCTACTACTGCCGGCCGTGGGGATCAAACCCACAACTTCCTGGTTGCATTTTCAGCAATAGGTTTTTAAACCACTAAAGATGGACATCCTCTGAACCAGCTCCAGCTGTCCATTTTACAGAGGTGTCCGTCTCCAAGAGATCAAGTTCTGTTAAAATTAATGACTGGAGAAGCTGCAGAGACTGCTCCTACAATGTACCTTTTGGCTTAAGTCGAGATACTTTCCAACTGCAGGTTTAATCACACTTTACAAACTTAGAAGATCAAATCCTGACTTCCTGGGCAACAGGTCATCACTGAAAATCAAGGAAACCATCATCAGAGTGGGTGAGTGGATATACGTTGAGGTTTTAGGTTGGTAATTGCCCTTCGGACTGTAGATTGACTTCAAGCAATAAAAAGTTTCATAAATTTCATAATTATTGTTTGTGGTCTTCTCTTTCAGGCATATTTGCATTCATGGCCTTTGCATTGATTTTCACAACATTTGCCTGCTATGTGTATGAGTATACCAATCAGAAGCTTTGGGAAGACAGCTATAAGCAATTTATGAAGTAAGCATAAATACTTGTACGTACTGTAAAGTAAAATATTTACCATAGGAAATAGGTATCTCATTCTAAATGTACAAACACCTTTTAAGTCAGTCCCAGTCATTAAGAATGTTCATTGGGTAAGAAAAAGAAAAACAAAAAGAGTAAATTCAAGTTTAGTTTTTCATAGTTTTTGCCAAACTTTTACAATACCTGACTTAGATCCCATTTATATGGAGAAACATTACATGTCTGAATTATCATATGAATTTTATTGGTTTCAGTGCATATCATAAAAACGTATCATGGTAAAAATTACAGTCAATCGGAGAACAGCAAGAAATGTAACATTTCAGTTGTAGCTTGCTTGTGTAAATTTTGTTTGTTTGTTTGTTTGTTTGCTTGTTTGTCACTCTGTGTATCTTTTGGTAATTTACAGATGTATAGCAGAAAGGGCTGTTGAAGGCGAGACCTGGCAGGAGACAGGTTGTTCTGTGAGTGAGAGACCTAACCTTGGCATCATAGAGTTGGAACTTTTCTCTTTGTTTGGATCTGGCATCGCTATGTCCAGCTGGACGTGGACATCAAACAGCACTATAAAGACATGGAAAAAATTGTGGGACAGGTTAGGAAATACTAAATTCCGTCTTGCACTGTCTGTACAGTATGTTATGGTCCAAGTTGTTCCCAATTTTCTCTTTCCGGCTCCCACCAGAGATATAGTGTAAAGTATAGAGAATGTATAGCATTTGATACCTTGCTCAAATGACAGCTGATTAAAACATGAATTCTTTTTTTCAGCACTCATACATTTTCTTATTTTAAGGTTGGGAGAATTTGTATTTTCAGCATTAAAGGGTTAACCCTTTCGTTCCCAAGCTCAAAATACAGAATTTCCCAACCTTTTCAGAAGAAAATGTATGACTGATTTAGCAAGAACTGTACATTTTATCTGCATTTGTGACTGTGTTAGTATAATATAAGTATATGGCTGCCTTTTTTTCACAGGATAACTAGGAAAAGAAGATATCCAATGCTCAGTCACTACAGATTTGCCAAAAGAAGGAACAGAGTTGGGTATGCATATTAAACAGTATATTGCAAAAATTATATGATTGTGAAGATGCAGTACATGTACCTTAGACATTCAACAAAATGTAAATGAGAAAGTTAACGATGAAGGTGTTCTCTCTTTCTTTCAGCCCTGCTGCAGCTGTAAAAGCAGCAGCCATACTACCTTATCCTGCCATCCCAGAAGTACAAATGAAAGCAATCATGAAAGCAGGGGAAACTATACAAGAACTTGGAACGAGAAGATGTGTAGAAGAACCACTGAGGCTCCAGAGTGCTTCATCAGAATTTACACCAGCTAATAGAAATGCCTCCTACAAGCTACAGTGAAGTCCTTCATGGTACAGCTGTTACCTTGAAAGGGTGAAACTGAAAAGGTTCATGATGGTTCGAGATGGCAAGAAGAGATCAAGGCACTACTGTACAATAGCAGAACTTAAATCTTTGTGAGTTCAGAAAGAAAAACATACCATTGACAGCTTCTTCAAAATACACTTGCCTTGAAAGTCTAGTCAAGGAAATAGTGTGGACTGATGAGGATAGCTAAGGGGGATAGCTAAGTTATGTGGCAGTCACTGCTTTCCTACTGCATTGCCTCAGCCTAAAATTGAATCATTTCCACAACACAAGCTACAGCCTCACCATTTTGTCGAAAATCGGTCATTTTTGGCTCAATCTCAAAATCAAAGTACAGTCTGGGCGTAATACCAGAATGTCTGGATGTCCCAGGAAGATTTCCTGCAAGTTTGAAGTGTTTTAAATTTTTGGTCAAAAATTCAACAGAGCATAGCTAGCCAAAAAATAAATGATCTGACCGCTTGAGAGGATGTCTTTTTCTCATACTGTAAATAACCCTTTCACTCCCAAGTGTGATCAACTTTAATTTTCTCTTTAGTTTTGTCATCAGAAATACAGTTGAACCCTACTATTTCAAACTCAGATAGTTCAAAGTCCCTGTTATTTCGAAGTCAAGCCAAATCCCTGTTGATTTGTTTTCAGTCATTTTCTATCGACTATTTTGAAACCCCGCTATTTTGAACTTTTTTTTTTGTGTCCCCTGGACCTTCGAAATAGAAGGGTTTGACTGTATATCATAAAGTAAGGAGAACTTTGCTTTTGATATCTTGCTCATACCTGTATCACAGCAGATTGAACTATCAATTCTCACTACATCCCTCATACAATACAATACAATACAATACTCAAACATTTTTCTCCTAAAAGGTTGGGAGAATACATGCATTTTGATCTTGGGAATGAAAGGGTATGATCAGTGTATAATAATACAACACAGGATGATACTGTAGGAAGCATTCCTAAACAAAACACCCAACTACAGTACTGTCTTCCACATGTACTGTAACATTGCATGTTACTATTCTGGCTGGGAATGGTCAAACCTTGCAACAAAATCTCTGTTGGTTTTCATCAGCATTTCTCTTGTTTCCTTCAACCTTTTGTGGACATTTGCAACAGTTGCTTTAGTAGCAGAACCCACATATGCCAACGTATATTCAGGTGTGGTCAGTGGACTCAAAACCACATGACTCTCTGGGAAAGAATCCTCACAACTTCTTGTGGGTGTTGACAAACACAGAGAGGAGGGATCGTGGTTTTCTGACACTTCAAAATTTTCAGAGACAGTGGGCAAATTGACAACAATCTTGGTGGGCTGCTTTTGCTTCCCACTTGATTCAGTGGAGTCTTGCTGTGCTGAAGTGGTGCCTTGAATGTCCTCCATGGAATGGTTGCTGGTTTCTGAATACAGTCGTCTGCTATGACTGTTTGTGTTCAAGGAATCAAATTCCCCTTCATCCATTGACGCCGACCTCCGAATATCAAAGCCAGAGACCACTTTGACATTTGATGTGGAAGCAGGTGCATTTGTGCTCTGTACAGCTCTCCTACAATCATTACAGGCATTTTTACTGGAAGACTCCTCCAACAGCTTTACTTTACTTTCAAGAACAATAACCCTAGCTGACATCTCATTATTTTGAAGCACGACTGAGTCAAATTTCCCTTGAAGCTCTTGCAACTGATTTTTTAAAAGGGAGACTTCCTCATTCAAGGCTAAAACTGGCTGTGAAGGGCTGTCATGACCAAAGCCTTCACCAACAGAAGCAAGAGAAGGCTTATGTCTTGTTACCTGTGCACGTGGAACATTGAAGCTATGTGTGATGTCTACCATTGAGATATCAGCAGTCAAAGAAGGTTGGTAACCACGTGACCCCGAGAGGGGGATGACCTGATGTGCTGCCTTGCCAGATGGAGTGAGAAGGAGATCATCACTGGGTAGGGGTGCTGCCGTCCATTGAATAGGAGCAGGAGGCGACCGAAAACCACCTTGTGGATTATCAACACTGCCCTCTGTCCCATTCAATGACATTCCAGGTTGATGGGTCATCAAAGCATGCCTTTGTTGCCATGGTAACATACATTGCTCAGCTGTTCCATCAAATGCTTGCACAGTGGAAACGTCATCGTACCAAGTGACACTCTTGATTCTTGATGAATTGTTGTTTTTACTGGCTGCTGTTGTGTATGTCATGGGTTTAAACTTACCTCCTTCTTGTGAACATAGAGTCTTTATTATCAACTCAGAAGGAGCTGTATTGGACTGAAATGCAATCTCGGCTCTGGCAGAAATCTTATCATTCAATGGCTGCCTGGGAAGATGTTCCAAGTTTTCTTTGTTTTCAAGCCAACTTTCCCGTTCCTGGGAAAGCGGTATTCCTTCCGCCAGAACTACCTCTCCAATAGACCTCAATTCCTTTCTGTTTTCTTGTTCGGTAAGGTGTTCAACGTTCCTGAAAGTTTCACTTGTGTTGACGTGACGATCCTGCTTGCTCGTGTCATTAACTTGCTTCTGGTCAATTTTGACGTTTTTTGCTTTCCGTTCCGGCTTGCCGCGTTTAGGATTAAGCTGCTTGTGCCTCTCTTGACAAAATCTCAAAATATCACTGAGAAGCAGAATCTTGCGCTCCGCAAAACCAATGGTCAGGAATTGCCCGCGAGTCAGCAAGGGTTTGAAACCAAACTCGTCCCTCAGGATCCTGTACACAACTTCCAAGAAACGTAGGTCGTTTTTACCATAAAGTTCGTAATCCTTCTCGGCAAAGTGTTGAGCTAACGCACAGGAGAAATCCAGAAATATGTAATGCACAATTGGCAAAAACGCCGAAGGATTGCCGTGAGCCAAACCTCGCACATCCAAATCGTCTTGCGGAAAACGGGCTTGCTTTAACTCTGCGATGAGCTTGCGGAGATTATTCTTGAGGTCACCTGTCGCCATGGTCGAATCTCCAGCCACGCGTGAGAACGGGAAAACAACTTGTTTGCGAAAGAACAGCAGCTTACCGTTCAACCGCCATTTTTTCTTTTTTACGGTTATCGACGCCCGCATTTTACGATTCAGCGGAAACCCAATCTCGTACCCAGACCCTCATGGCGGAAACCTCGAAAGCTTCATGTTGTGTCTAATATACTGAAATTTTGCACCAAAGGGAAGGCAGGCATCTCAGACAACTTTTTCCAGACCTTGCGCGCGTACAGCTGGGCGCGGCGCCTGGGGACAATGCCGCTTGGGTGGTAGCCTGCGAATACAGCCGTCTCCCGTCGGGAAGCTTGTTTGAGCCCCCCGAAACACACTGTCTCGGGGGGGCTCAAACAAGCTTCCCAACGGGAGGTGGCTGTATTCGCAGGCTACTTGGGTGGGGCAATCCCCCTGTTCCTGGAGGGGCAAACGCCAAGACCTAAGCCACCCAAAATGGTAAAAAAAAACATACGTAAATTTTCATTTCGTTGTTTATTTTCTAACAGCTGCAGAAAGCCATATTTCATCTCGAGGTTCGGGCTTTGGGGTTATAGAAAGACATACATATACACATGTCACATAAGCACTATTGTATCAAAACAAAATACGTACTGTAGACTAATTTCAAATTTAAGCGATTTACAATCCAAAAGTGCTAGTTTATCTGGCGTTCCACGTCGAAGGACACTGCATCCGGGACTGCATCTCAACTGCCGGCAGCGAACGTCTGAGCGGTTTTCGGATAACCGTCGAAAGTTATCGTGTGTTTGCTTTGGTTAGTAAGTTAGCAGCATTCACAGCCAATCAATCACAAACCGCACTGCTGATTGGTCTGTTGCTCAAACTGCTGAACCAATCGCACTCTTCTCTGGCTTCTGGTTGGTCGAAAGTAGATTCTGAAAGCATTTTGTTGCTGGGCGCTGTTTTCACTTTGTGAGTGGTTTTCGATAGTCATCCGAAAACCGCCCGAACTCACTCAGCTTTAGGATTGGCTTGTTCACAATAAGTTTCCTGTGAAAATAAAAACAAAGGAGAAAATTTCTTTTTAAGTGCTTCATCCCCCTTACAATTTCTTCGAGAACCCTCCCATGTCAATAAATAAGGAACTCAGCTGACCTTTGGCCGTTTGAAGACGCGAGAAATTGGGACCAAGGGGCCTTTACTTGGCCAATCAGGGGTTCTACAAAACTACGGCCTGGCTGGTTGATGACAGCAGCTAAACCCGGCGGAACACGCATGCTGGCTTTCAAGCAATCCAAGTATGCTGCCTCTCTGAGCGGCAAAGTAGCGGTCAACAGTTGCCTCTGCAACTCTTCCCGTTCCTCCTCCAGATGCTTTCTCTGTTCACTCGCTTCATCGATTTTACTCCACAGTTTTCTCGCCACTTCTTGGTATTTGTTCTTGTGCGCGACATCTTTTTTGAGGTTTTTTATCTCCCGCTTTTGCCACTGGGCGTTTTCTTCGTACTTACGAAGTTGCCACTCGAGCTCCCAAATCCTGGCCTCTCGTCGCTTCACCTTTCTTTGAACCCGTCCTAGTGTGGTCAGCGCTCTTACCAAGGCATCATCCTGTGCCACAATTTCTGTGGCTTGCTTTTCGGGAGTCAAAGCCTTCCATTCAGGTGCCGTCGCTTGTTTTTTGGGCGTCAACATCTCCTCTTTAGTTGCCGTCGCTCGTTTTTCGGGAATCAAGGCCTTCTCTTCAGTTGCAGTTGCTTGCTTTTTGGGAGTTAACACCTTCCCTTCAGGATCTTCATTTGTCGTTGCTTGTCTTTTGGGCGTCAACATCTTCTCTTTACTTGCCGTCGCTTGTTTTTCAAGAGTCAAAACCCTCTCTTCAGTTGCAGTTGCCTGCTTTTTGGGAGTTAACACCTTCCCTCCACTTGGCGTCGTTTCATCAAATGATGGCTTGCTTTCTTGATGTTCAGCTTTAGTCATATGTACAATTCTACTTTCTGTTTCGTCAAGGCTTCGCCGTAGGCCTTCTTTCTCTTTGGGCCACAATTTTCCAAGTGTTTCTACTCTCTCTGTAACATCTTTGGCCAGTTGGCATATAGTCAATGATAACGTTAATATCACCTCCATTGGATCGCTGTTACTTAAATCCAAGGAACAGGGTTGGTTAACAGATGCTGTCTCAGAATTGTGAAGCCACTGACGTAAAAAGGCAAACACTTTAAGAAGTCCGAAGAATTCGACCATCATCACCTCAGCCTTAACGGGCGGACGACTGGGCCTGTTTAGACTACAAGCGAAGAAGAATGTCTTAACAGAACAGTAATCAATTTCAATTTTCTCCTTCAGTTTCTCACCAGAAACATATCATGCAGTAAGGAGAACTTGGTTTTCAATATACAGTTGCTCAGATGAAAGCTGATTAAACTATATCACTTCTTACTGCAATCACTCGTGCATTTTCTTCTTAGAAGGTTGGGAGAAGACAAAACAGATCAGTAGGTAGGAGTCAAACAAATACAGACACAAGGGAAAAGGCTGAAGCTGAGGCTGAGCCGGGAATCTGAACGAAACTGTTAGAGCGTTGCTTCAAGCTATAGAGCGACTTCCTCCCGACGAAGGGCTAAAGCTCAAAACGAACGCTGAGAAAAAGAAAGCACTTCTACAGTGTTTAAATTTTGCCACATCAACCTCAGGTTAGTTCATTATACGTCAAGGCAATACTTAACAAACAGAGTGTAGGGAACGGCCCAGAAAAACGGCGAGGGACAATAGTTGCATTTATCATACCTCAATTTGTCACAATGGTTAGTCCAACACTGTTTGTCCGCAAACATTTTTTCAATATACTCCATTGCTGGCTTACCGTTTGTTGCAGCGTGAGCGTTTGTTTCTCACCACTGTGACGCCTCACATGACATCATCGTTGCTTCCAGAGCGCGCGCACAAACTGTTCAGTCACAATTCGATATGTAAGAGGAGAGTGTAGGGCAGAGACTAGACAAAACAAGGGGACATTAGGGCCGGTTATACAAGAAAAATAAGAGGCGAGCTAACCCCGCGTACCACGATTACTGTAAGTACTAAAAGGGATACATCAAAACGACCTTTATCTTTACCAGCGTTCTATAGTGATATCACGGTTGAAAAATTCAGCTACAATACTTCATTATCGGGAATTTTACTCTTTATCGCATATATAAATTTGACATTCTGCCGGACTATATATAGGTTCAAAAAGCTTAGGTATCCAAATCATATTTGATGACGTCTTTTTGGTGCATCCTTCTAATGCGTACCACGATTTCTGTAAGTACTCGAAGGGATGCATCAAAACGACCTTCATGTTAGCAAGCCTTCTATAGCGATAGCACGGTTAAAAAATTTAACTACTATACTTAATTATTGCTAATTTGACTCGCTATTGCAGATATACAGTTTTTGTTCTACGGGACTATAGATAGATTCAACAGCATCAGCTACGCATATCGTATATGATGAGGTCGTTTTGGTGCATCCCTTCAAGTGCGTACCACGATTTCTGTAAGTACTAAAAGGGATGCATCAAAACGACCTTTATGTTAACAAGCTTTCTATAGCGATAGCACGGTTAAAAAGTTAAACAACAATACTTAATTATTCTAATTTGACTCTCTATTGCATATATACAGTTGTCGTTCAGCCGGACTATAGATATATTCAACAAAATCAGCTACGCAAATCGTATATGATGCGGTCGATTTGGTGCATCCCTTCAAGTGCGTACCACGATTTCTGTAAGTACTAAAAGGGATGCATCAAAACGACCTGTATGTTAACAAGCTTTCTATAACGATAGCACGGTTAAAAAGTTAAACAACAATACTTAATTATTCTAATTTGACTCTCTATTGCATATATACAGTTGTCGTTCAGCCGGACTATAGATACATTCAACAAAATCAGCTACGCAAATCGTATATGATGAGGTCGATTTGGTGCATCCCTTCAAGTGCGTACCACGATTTCTGTAAGTACTAAAAGGGATGCATCAAAACGACCTTTATGTTAGCAAGCCTTATATAGCGATAGCACGGTTAAAATATTAAACAACAATACTTAATTATTCTAATTTGACTCTCTATTGCATATATACAGTTTTTCTTCTACGGGACTATAGATAGATTCAACAACATAAGCTACGCAAATCGTATATGATGAGGTCGTTTTGGTGCATCCCTTCAAGTGCGTACCACGATTTCTGTAAGTACTAAAAGGGATGCATCAAAACGACCTTTATGTTAAAAAGCTTTCTATAGCGATAGCACGGTTAAAAAGTTAAACAACAATACTTAATTATTCTAATTTGACTCGCTATTGCATATATACAGTTGTCGTTCAGCCGGACTATATATAGGTTCAATAATCTTAGCTATGCAAATCGTATGTGATGAGGTCGTTTTGGTGCATCCCTTCAACTGCGTACCACGATTTCTGTAAGTACTAAAAGGGATGCATCAAAACGACCTTTATGTTAGCAAGTCTTCTATAGCGATAGCACGGTTAAAAAATTTAACTACAATATTTAATTATTGCTAATTTGACTCGCTATTGCATATATACAGTTTTTGTTCTACGGGACTATAGATAGATTCAACAACATCAGCTATGCAAATCGTATATGTTGAGGTCGTTTTGGTGCATCCCTTCAAGTGCGTACCACGATTCCTTTAAGTACTAAAAGGGATGCATCAAAACGACCTTTATGTTAGGAAGCCTTCTATAGCGATAGCACGGTTCAAAAATTAAACAACAATACTTAATTATTCTAATTTGACTCTCTATTGCATATATACAGTTGTCGTTCAGCCAGATTATATATAGGTTCAACAATCTTAGCTATGCAAATCGTATATAATGAGGTCGTTTTGGTGCATCCCTTCAAGTGCGTACCACGATTTCTGTAAGTACTAAAAGGGATGCATCAAAACGACCTTTATGTTAGCAAGCCTTCTATAGTGATAGCACGGTTAAAAAATTTAACTACTATACTTAATTATTGTTAATTTGACTCGCTATTGCATATATACAGTTTTTGTTCTACGGAACTATAGATAGATTCAACAACATCAGCTATGCAAATCGTATATGATGAGGTCGTTTTGGTGCATCCCTTCAAGTGCGTACCACGATTTCTGTAAGTACTAAAAGGGATGCATCGAAACGACCTTTATGTTAGCAAGCCTTCTATAGCGATAGCACGGTTAAAAAATTTAACAACAGTACTTAATTATTCTAATTTAACTCTCTATTGCATATATACAGTTGTCGTTCAGCCGGACTATATATAGGTTCAACAATCTTAGCTATGCAAATCGTATATGATGCGGTCGTTTTGGTGCATCCGTTCAAGTGCGTACCACGATTTCTGTAAGTACTAAAAGGAATGCATCAAAACGACCTTTATGTTAGCAAGCCTTCTATAGTGATAGCACGGATAAAAAATTTAACTACTATACTTATTTATTCCTAATTTGACTCTCTATTGCATATATACAGTTGTTGTTCTACCGGACTATATATAGGTTCAACAACATCAGCTATGCAAATCGTATATGATGAGCTCGTTTTGGTGCATCCCTTCAAGTGCGTACCACGATTTCTGTAAGTACTAAAAGGGATGCTTCAAAAGGACCTATATGTTAGCAAGCCTTCTATAGCGATAGCACGGTTAAAAAATTTAACTACTATACTTAATTATTGCTAATTTGACTCTCTATTGCATATATACAGTTGTTTTTCTACCGGACTATATATAGGTTGAACAACATCAGCTATGCAAATCGTATATGATGAGGTCGTTTTGGTGCATCCCTTCAAGTGCGTACCACGATTTCTGTAAGTACTAAAAAGGATGCATCAAAAGGGCCTATATGTTAGCAAGCCTTCTATAGCGATAGCACGGTTTAAAAATTTAACTACTATACTTAATTATTGCTAATTTGACTCGCTATTGCATATATACAGTTTTTGTTCTACGGGACTATAGATAGATTCAACAACATCAGCTATGCAAATCGTATATGATGAGGTCGTTTTGGTGCATCCCTTCAAGTGCATACCACGATTTCTGTGAGTACTAAAAGGGATGCATCAAAACGACCTTTATGTTAGCAAGCCTTCTATAGCGATAGCACGGTTAAAAAATTAAACAACAATACTTAATTATTCTAATTTGACTCTTTATTGCATTTATACAGTTGTTGTTCTGCCGGACTATATATAGGTTCAACAACATCAGCTACGCAAATCGTATATGATGAGGTCGTTTTGGTGCATCCCTTCAAGTGCGTACCACGATTTCTGTAAGTACTAAAAGGGATGCATCAAAACGACCTTTATGTTAACAAGCTTTCTATAGCGATAGCACGGTTAAAAAGTTAAACAACAATACTTAATTATTCTAATTTGACTCTCTATTGCATATATAAAGTTGTCGTTCAGCCGGACTATAGATATATTCAACAACATCAGCTACGCAAATCGTATATGATGAGGTCGTTTTGTTGCATCCCTTCAAGTGCGTACCACGATTTCTGTAAGTACTAAAAGGGATGCATCAAAAGGACCTGTATGTTAGCAAGCCTTCTATAGCGATAGCACGGTTAAAAAATTGAACAACAATACTTAATTATTGCTAATTTGACTCGCTATTGCATATATACAGTTGTCGTTCAGCCGGACTATAGATATATTCAACAACATCAGCTACGCAAATCGTATATGATGAGGTCGTTTTGGTGCATCCCTTCAAGTGCGTACCACGATTTCTGTAAGTACTAAAAGGGATGTATGAAAAGAACCTGTATGTTAGCAAGCCTTCTATAGCGATAGCACGGTTAAAAAATTTAACTACAATACTTAATTATTGCTAATATGACTCGCTATTGCATATATACAGTTTTTGTTCTACGGGACTATATATAGATTCAACAACATCAGCTACGCAAATCGTATATGATGAGGTCGTTTTGGTGCATCCCTTCAAGTGCGTACCACGACTTCTGTAAGTACTAAAAGGGATGCATCAAAACGACCTTTATGTTAGCAAGCCATCTATAGCGATAGCACGGTTAAAAAATTAAACAACAATACTTAATTATTCCAATTTGACTCTCTATTGCATATATACAGTTGTCGTTCAGCCAGATTATATATAGGTTCAACAATCTTAGCTATGCAAATCGTATATGATGAGGTCGTTTAGGTGCATCCCTTCAAGTGCGTACCACGATTTCTGTAAGTACTAAAAGGGATGCATCAAAACGACCTTTATGTTAACAAGCCTTCTATAGTGATAGCACGGTTAAAAAATTTAACTACTATACTTAATTATTGCTAATTTGACTCGCTATTGCATATATACAGTTTTTGTTCTACGGGACTATAGATAGACTCAACAACATCAGCTACGCAAATCGTATATGATGAGGTCGTTTTGGTGCATCCCTTCAAGTGCGTACCACGATTTCTGTAAGTACTAAAAGGGATGCATCAAAACGACCTTTATGTTAGCAAGCCTTATATAGCGATAGCACGGTTAAAATATTAAACAACAATACTTAATTATTCTAATTTGACTCTCTATTGCATATATACAGTTTTTGTTCTACGAGACTATAGATAGATTCAACAACATCAGCTACGCAAATCGTATATGATGAGGTCGTTTTGGTGCATCCCTTCAAGTGCGTACCACGATTTCTGTAAGTACTAAAAGGGATGCATCAAAACGACCTTTATGTTAAAAAGCTTTCTATAGCGATAGCACGGTTAAAAAGTTAAACAACAATACTTAATTATTCTAATTTGACTCTCTATTGCATATATACAGTTGTCGTTCAGCCGGACTATATATAGGTTCAACAATCTTAGCTATGCAAATCGTATATGATGAGGTCGTTTTGGTGCATCCCTTCAAGTGCGTACCACGATTTCTGTAAGTACTAAAACGGATGTATGAAAAGAACCTGTATGTTAGCAAGCCATCTATAGCGATAGCACGGTTAAAAAATTTAACTACAATACTTAATTATTGCTAATATGACTCGCTATTGCATATATACAGTTTTTGTTCTACGGGACTATATATAGATTCAACAACATCAGCTACGCAAATCGTATATGATGAGGTCGTTTTGGTGCATCCCTTCAAGTGCGTACCACGACTTCTGTAAGTACTAAAAGGGATGCATCAAAACGACCTTTATGTTAGCAAGCCATCTATAGCGATAGCACGGTTAAAAAATTAAACAACAATACTTAATTATTCCAATTTGACTCTCTATTGCATATATACAGTTGTCGTTCAGCCAGATTATATATAGGTTCAACAATCTTAGCTATGCAAATCGTATATGATGAGGTCGTTTTGGTGCATCCCTTCAAGTGCGTACCACGATTTCTGTAAGTACTAAAAGGGATGCATCAAAACGACCTTTATGTTAACAAGCCTTCTATAGTGATAGCACGGTTAAAAAATTTAACTACTATACTTAATTATTGCTAATTTGACTCGCTATTGCATATATACAGTTTTTGTTCTACGGGACTATAGATAGACTTAACAACATCAGCTACGCAAATCGTATATGATGAGGTCGTTTTGGGGCATCCCTTCAAGTGCGTACCACGATTTCTGTAAGTACTAAAAGGGATCAATCAAAACGACTTTTATGTTAACAAGCTTTCTATAGTGATAGCACGGTAAAAAATTCAACTACAATACTTAATTAATGTTAATTTGACTCTCTATTGCATATATACAGTTGTTGTTCTGCCGGACTATATATAGGTTCAACAACATCAGCTACGCAAATCGTATATGATGAGGTCGTTTTGGTGCATCCCTTCAAGTGCGTACCACGATTTCTGTAAGTACTAAAAGGGATGCATCAAAACGACCTTTATGTTAACAAGCTTTCTATAGCGATAGCACGGTAAGAAAGTTAAACAACAATACTTAATTATTCTAATTTGACTCTCTATTGCATATATAAAGTTGTCGTTCAGCGGGACTATAGATATATTCAACAAAATCAGCTACGCAAATCGTATATGATGAGGTCGTTTTGGTGCATCCCTTCAAGTGCGTACCACGATTTCTGTAAGTACTAAAAGGGATGCATCAAAACGACCTTTATGTTAGCAAGCCTTGTATAGCGATAACACGGTTAAAAAATTAAACAACAATACTTAATTATTCTAATTTGACTCTCTATTGCATATATACAGTTGTTGTTCTGCCGGACTATTTATAGGTTCAACAACATCACCTACGCAAATCGTATATGATGAGGTCGTTTTGGTGCATCCCTTCAAGTGCGTACCACAATTTCTGTAAGTACTAAAAGGGATGCATCAAAACGACCTTTATGTTAACAAGCTTTCTATAGCGATAGCACGGTTAAAAAGTTAAACAACAATACTTAATTATTCTAATTTGACTTTCTATTGCATATATAAAGTTGTCGTTCAGCGGGACTATAGATATATTCAACAAAATCAGCTACGCAAAACGTATATGATGAGGTCATTTTGGTGCATCCCTTCAAGTGCGTACCACGATTTCTGTAAGTACTAAAAGGGATGCATCAAAACGACTTTTATGTTAGCAAGCCTTCTATAGCGATAGCACGGTTAAAAAATTTAACTACAATACTTAATTATTGCTAATATGACTCGCTATTGCATATGTACAGTTTTTGTTCTACGGGACTATAGATAGATTCAACAACATCAGCTACGCAAATCGTATATGATGAGGTCGTTTTGGTGCATCCCTTCAAGTGCGTACCACGACTTCTGTAAGTACTAAAAGGGATGCATCAAAACGACCTTTATGTTAGCAAGCCATCTATAGCGATAGCACGGTTAAAAAATTAAACAACAATACTTAATTATTCCAATTTGACTCTCTATTGCATATATACAGTTGTCGTTCAGCCAGATTATATATAGGTTCAACAATCTTAGCTATGCAAATCGTATATGATGAGGTCGTTTTGGTGCATCCCTTCAAGTGCGTACCACGATTTCTGTAAGTACTAAAAGGGATGCATCAAAACGACCTTTATGTTAACAAGCCTTCTATAGTGATAGCACGGTTAAAAAATTTAACTACTATACTTAATTATTGCTAATTTGACTCGGTATTGCATATATACAGTTTTTGTTCTACGGAACTATAGATAGATTCAACAACATCAGCTACGCAAATCGTATATGATGAGGTCGTTTTGGTGCATCCCTTCAAGTGCGTACCACAATTTCTGTAAGTACTAAAAGGGATGCATCAAAACGACCTGTATGTTAACAAGCTTTCTATAGTGATAGCACGGTTAAAAAATTCAACTACAATACTTAATTAATGTTAATTTGACTCTCTATTGCATATATACAGTTGTTGTTCTGCCGGACTATATATAGGTTCAACAACATCAGCTACGCAAATCGTATATGATGAGGTCGTTTAGGTGCATCCCTTCAAGTGCGTACCACGATTTCTGTAAGTACTAAAAGGGATGCATCAAAACGACCTTTATGTTAACAAGCTTTCTATAGCGATAGCACGGTTAGAAAGTTAAACAACAATACTTAATTATTCTAATTTGATTCTCTATTGCATATATAAAGTTGTCGTTCAGCGGGACTATAGATATATTCAACAAAATCAGCTACGCAAATCGTATATGATGAGGTCGTTTTGGTGCATCCCTTCAAGTGCGTACCACGATTTCTGTAAGTACTAAAAGGGATGCATCAAAACGACCTTTATGTTAGCAAGCCTTGTATAGCGATAACACGGTTAAAAAATTAAACAACAATACTTAATTATTGTTAATTTGACTCTCTATTGCATATATACAGTTGTTGTTCTGCCGGACTATATATAGGTTCAACAACATCACCTACGCAAATCGTATATGATGAGGTCGTTTTGGTGCATCCCTTCAAGTGCGTACCACGATTTCTGTAAGTACTAAAAGGGATGCATCAAAACGACCTTTATGTTAACAAGCTTTCTATAGCGATAGCACGGTTAAAAAGTTAAACAACAATACTTAATTATTCTAATTTGACTCTCTATTGCATATATAAATTTGTCGTTCAGCGGGACTATAGATATATTCAACAAAATCAGCTACGCAAATCGTATATGATGAGGTCGTTTTGGTGCATCCCTTCAAGTGCGTACCACGATTTCTGTAAATACTAAAAGGGATGCATCAAAACGACCTTTATGTTAGCAAGCCTTGTATAGCGATAACACGGTTAAAAAATTAAACAACAATACTTAATTATTGTTAATTTGACTCTCTATTGCATATATACAGTTGTCGTTCAGCCGGACTATAGATATATTCAACAACATCAGCTACGCAAATCGTATATGATGAGGTCGTTTTGTTGCATCCCTTCAAGTGCGTACCACGATTTCTGTAAGTACTAAAAGAGATGCATGAAAAGAACCTATATGTTAGCAAGCCTTCTATAGCGATAGCACGGTTAAAAAATTTAACTACAATACTTAATTATTGCTAATATGACTCGCTATTGCATATATACAGTTTTTTTTCTACGGGACTATAGATAGATTCAACAACATCAGCTACGCAAATCGTATATGATGAGGTCGTTTTGGTGCATCCCTTCAAGTGCGTACCACGACTTCTGTAAGTGCTAAAAGGGATGCATCAAAACGACTTTTATGTTAGCAAGCCATCTATAGCGATAGCACGGTTAAAAAATTAAACAACAATACTTAATTATTCTAATTTGACTCTCTATTGCATATATACAGTTGTCGTTCAGCCAGATTATATATAGGTTCAACAATCTTAGCTATGCAAATCGTATATGATGAGGTCGTTTTGGTGCATCCCTTCAAGTGCGTACCACGATTTCTGTAAGTACTAAAAGGGATGCATCAAAACGACCTTTATGTTAGCAAGCCTTTTATAGTGATAGCACGGTTAAAAAATTTAACTACTATACTTAATTATTGTTAATTTGACTCGCTATTGCATATATACAGTTTTTGTTCTACGGAACTATAGATAGATTCAACAACATCAGCTATGCAAATCGTATATGATGAGGTCGTTTTGGTGCATCCCTTCAAGTGCGTACCACGATTTCTGTAAGTACTAAAAGGGATGCATCAAAACGACCTTTATGTTAGCAAGCCTTCTATAGCGATAGCACGGTTAAAAAATTAAACTAGAAATACGATAATCGCAGATATCCCCTCGCTCAGTAGTGGGTTTTCGGAAAGCGGGATTCTTGTTTATTTTCCGTTCGGAGATTATTTAAATTTTTTTGCAAACCACGGCCGTGTAGCGACGTCACCAGTCGGCCGTTAAAAAAAATCTTTGTCACACGAAGTCTGGTTTAGTTCAGACAACGTGGACAGTCTGCAATTTTCGTAGACACTAGCTGAACTTCAAAATTCGCTGAGAAAACATTTACACGCAACTACAGAATACTCCCGAGGGTTGAAAGCCAAGCAAAGTCGATCTTGGACACCGAAGTTTTTATGAATTTCAAGAAAAGCCGCGATTTCTCCAGCCAATGCTTTATCCTAACCACATACGTGTGTTTGTTTTTGTGTGTGTGTGTGTGTGTGCCAAATTTAGAACCGTCAAAGCGAGTCGCTTGTTTACACGCTTTCGAAGTCTCGGAATCGTGTGAATTTTGGCAGGGATTCAATTTTGAACACAACAATTTTTTCAAACTGCGTTTGACGATTTTAAAATCTTTGACAGAAAAAAGAAATCAAGTCACTAAATAATACAAGGTCCGATTTTATTGAGCGAGCAAACCCGGTCACTAAATAATACAAAGTGCGATTGTGTTGAGCGAGTATCTTACGGGGGTCCCGCTAGTAGACACATTGTTTAATTTGGAAAGCAGTGGCCGGATATTTTCTACTTTAATAGCCTTCAAAAAGCAAAAGCATTTTAACCCGGTTACATTTTATCCTTGAATACAGTGTGCCAACAAACGCGGCGACAAAACTTCACAGCATGTGTCAGACTGTCAATGAAATTATGCAAACATGTCAGGAATCGGATGACACAATCTTGCACGAAGGCACTCTGAAATAGCTTTGAAAACCAGGGAAAAGATCACAGTATAATCCTAATTGGCCTTCATCACAGTTACCGGGGCATCAAACGACAAAATATACGGCAATTGTTGAAATACCAATGATAACACGACCGTCGTTTAACAAAAGTGTATTTAACGTTAATTGAATTAAATTTTCAAAACTCACCGGTTCCTGAAAGCCATAGCTTTAGCTCTTTTCCAGCAAAGGAAACAAAATCCTAAACACTATTGTTTACGTCTTCAATGATTTCAAAATACACTGTATAAAGCAGTCCTCATACAGTACGAAAATTCCACTTTCCATTGTATTGTGTTGTCATCTTGTCAAACTTGGATTCTGAAAACTGCATTCCTGTTATTGCGAAAGGTGAAATTTGCCACAGTGATTGTTCGATTTCCACCGACTGTATTTTGCTATTCCTTTCTGAAGAAGTGTCTGCGTTTTAACACAATACTGGCGTCTAGGATTGTGTTCAGGTCGACCAGTTGGGCCTTAAAGAATCCGTTTTACGTCTAGTAAAGCTTGCCTCCCATGCACTGGCAAAATATCCGGGCAATTTACAGCCGTCCGTCGAAATGCTTGGCCTTGTATCTGCATCTTGTTGTACAAAATCACTTCAGTTCGTACTCTATCGCATGTCTCCAAGAAAATGGCGGTTTACAGTTAAGCTGCCGATGTAACCTCGCCTGCTGTGATCGCTCGACGCGGAGGGCCTTGGGACGAGGTCGTATGGCACAAACACACAAACAAACACACGAACATTAGATTTCGAGATGGCGACACGCTTGGAGTCTCCGATAAGGCGATAATACTACTGCATTAACGTCGTAAATATTTCCCTCACTTCGTTCGGGGACAACAATACTTAATTATTCTAATTTGACCCTCTATTGCATATATACAGTTGTCGTTCAGCCGGACTATATATAGGTTCAACAATCTTAGCTATGCAAATCGTATATTATGAGGTCGTTTTGGTGCATCCCTTCAAGTGCGTACCACGATTTCTATAAGTACTAAAAGGGATGCATCAAAACGACCTTTATGTTAACAAGCCTTCTATAGTGATAGCAGGGTTAATAAATTCAACTACAATACTTAATTATTGCTAATTTGACTCTCTATTGCATTTATACAGTTGTTGTTCTGCCGGACTATATATAGATCAACAAAATCAGCTATGCAAATTGTATATGATGAGGTCGTTTTGGTGCATCCCTTCAAGTGCGTACCACGATTTCTGTTAGTACTAAAAGGGATGCATCAAAACGACCTTTATGTTAACAAGCTTTCTATAGCGATAGCACGGTTAAAAACTTAAACAACAATACTTAATTATTCTAATTTGACTCTCTATTGCATATATAAAGTTGTCGTTCAGACGGACTATAGATATATTCAACAACATCAGCTACGCAAATCGTATATGATGAGGTCGTTTTGGTGCATCCCTTCAAGTGCGTACCACGATTTCTGTAAGTACTAAAAGGGATGCATCAAAACGACCTGTATGTTAGCAAGCCTTCTATAGCGATAGCACGGTTAAAAAATTTAACTACAATACTTAATTATTGCTAATTTGACTCGCTATTGCATATATACAGTTTTTGTTCTACGGGACTATAGATAGATTCAACAACATCAGCTACGCAAATCGTATATGATGAGGTCGTTTTGGTGCATCCCTTCAAGTGCGTACCACGATTCCTGTAAGTACTAAAAGGGATGCATCAAAACGACCTCTATGTTAGGAAGCCTTCTATAGCGATAGCACGGTTAAAAAATTAAACAACAATACTTAATTATTCTAATTTGACTCTCTATTGCATATATACAGTTGTCGTTCAGTCGGACTATATATAGGTTCAACAATCTTAGCTAAGCAAATCGTATATGATGAGGTCGTTTTGGTGCATCCCTTCAAGTGCGTACCACGATTTCTGTAAGTACTAAAAGGGATGCATCAAAACGACCTTTATGTTAGCAAGCCTTCTATAGTGATAGCACGGTTAAAAAATTTAACTACTATACTTAATTATTGTTAATTTGACTCGCTTTTGCATATATACAGTTTTTGTTCTACGGAACTATTAATAGATTCAACAACATCAGCTATGCAAATCGTATATGATGAGGTCGTTTTGGTGCATCCCTTCAAGTGCGTACCACGATTTCTGTAAGTACTAAAAGGGATGCATCAAAACGACCTTTATGTTAGCAAGCCTTCTATAGCGATAGCACGGTTAAAAAATTAAACAACAATACTTAATTATTCTAATTTGACTCTCTATTGCATATATACAGTTGTCGTTCAGCCGGACTATATATAGGTTCAACAATCTTAGCTATGCAAATCGTATATTATGAAGTCGTTTTGGTGCATCCCTTCAAGTGCGTACCACGATTTCTGTAAGTACTAAAAGGGATGCATCAAAACGACCTTTATGTTAACAAGCCTTCTATTGTGTAAGCACGGTTAAAAAATTCAACTACAATACTTAATTATTGCTAATTTGACTGTCTATTGCATATATACAGTTGTTGTTCTACCGGACTATAGATAGATTCAACAACATCAGCTATGCAAATCGTATATGTTGAGGTCGTTTTGGTGCATCCCTTCAAGTGCGTACCACGATTCCTGTAAGTACTAAAAGGGATGCATCAAAACGACCATTATGTTAGCAAGCCTTCTATAGCGATAGCACGGTTAAAAAATTAAACAACAATACTTAATTATTCTAATTTGACTTTCTATTGCATATATACAGTTGTCGTTCAGCCAGATTATATATAGGTTCAACAATCTTAGCTATGCAAATCGTATATGATGAGGTCGTTTTGGTGCATCCCTTCAAGTGCGTACCACGATTTCTGTAAGTACTAAAAGGAATGCATCAAAACGACCATTATGTTAGCAAGCCTTCTATAGTGATAGCACGGTTAAAAAATTTAACTACTATACTTAATTATTGTTAATTTGACTCGCTTTTGCATATATACAACTTTTGTTCTACGGAACTATAGATAGATTCAACAACATCAGCTATGCAAATCGTATATGATGAGGTCGTTTTGGTGCATCCATTCAAGTGCGTACCACGATTTCTGTAAGTACTAAAAGGGATGCATCAAAACGACCTGTATGTTAGCAAGCCTTCTATAGCGATAGCACGGTTAAAAAATTTAACTACAATACCTAATTATTGCTAATTTGACTCGCTATTGCATATATACAGTTTTTGTTCTACGGGACTATAGATAGATTCAACAACATCAGCTACGCAAATCGTATATGATGAGGTCGTTTTGGTGCATCCCTTCAAGTGCGTACCACGATTCCTGTAAGTACTAAAAGGGATGCATCAAAACGACCTCTATGTTAGGAAGCCTTCTATAGCGATAGCACGGTTAAAAAATTAAACAACAATACTTAATTATTCTAATTTGACTCTCTATTGCATATATACAGTTGTCGTTCAGTCGGACTATATATAGGTTCAACAATCTTAGCTAAGCAAATCGTATATGATGAGGTCGTTTTGGTGCATCCCTTCAAGTGCGTACCACGATTTCTGTAAGTACTAAAAGGGATGCATCAAAACGACCTTTATGTTAGCAAGCCTTCTATAGTGATAGCACGGTTAAAAACTTTAACTACTATACTTAATTATTGTTAATTTGACTCGCTTTTGCATATATACAGTTTTTGTTCTACGGAACTATAGATAGATTCAACAACATCAGCTATGCAAATCGTATATGATGAGGTCGTTTTGGTGCATCCCTTCAAGTGCGTACCACGATTTCTGTAAGTACTAAAAGGGATGCATCAAAACGACCATTATGTTAGCAAGCCTTCTATAGCGATAGCACGGTTAAAAAATTAAACAACAATACTTACTTATTCTAATTTGACTCTCTATTCCATATATACAGTTGTCGTTCAGCCGGACTATATATAGGTTCAACAATCTTAGCTATGCAAATCGTATATTATGTGGTCGTTTTGGTGCATCCCTTCAAGTGCGTACCACGATTTCTGTAAGTACTAAAAGGGATGCATCAAAACGACCTTTATGTTAACAAGCCTTCTATTGTGTAAGCACGGTTAAAAAATTCAACTACAATACTTAATTATTGCTAATTTGACTGTCTATTGCATATATACAGTTGTTGTTCTACCGGACTATAGATAGATTCAACAACATAAGCTATGCAAATCGTATATGTTGAGGTCGTTTTGGTGCATCCCTTCAAGTGCGTACCACGATTCCTGTAAGTACTAAAAGGGATGCATCAAAACGACCTTTATGTTAGCAAGCCTTCTATAGCGATAGCACGGTTAAAAAATTAAACAACAATACTTAATTATTCTAATTTGACTTTCTATTGCATATATACAGTTGTCGTTCAGTCGGACTATATATAGGTTCAACAATCTTAGCTAAGCAAATCGTATATGATGAGGTCGTTTTGGTGCATCCCTTCAAGTGCGTACCACGATTTCTGTAAGTACTAAAAGGGATGCATCAAAACGACCTTTATGTTAGCAAGCCTTCTATAGTGATAGCACGGTTAAAAACTTTAACTACTATACTTAATTATTGTTAATTTGACTCGCTTTTGCATATATACAGTTTTTGTTCTACGGAACTATAGATAGATTCAACAACATCAGCTATGCAAATCGTATATGATGAGGTCGTTTTGGTGCATCCCTTCAAGTGCGTACCACGATTTCTGTAAGTACTAAAAGGGATGCATCAAAACGACCTTTATGTTAGCAAGCCTTCTATAGCGATAGCACGGTTAAAAAATTAAACAACAATACTTAATTATTCTAATTTGACTCTCTATTCCATATATACAGTTGTCGTTCAGCCGGACTATATATAGGTTCAACAATCTTAGCTATGCAAATCGAATATTATGTGGTCGTTTTGGTGCATCCCTTCAAGTGCGTACCACGATTTCTGTAAGTACTAAAAGGGATGCATCAAAACGACCTTTATGTTAACAAGCCTTCTATTGTGTAAGCACGGTTAAAAAATTCAACTACAATACTTAATTATTGCTAATTTGACTGTCTATTGCATATATACAGTTGTTGTTCTACCGGACTATAGAGAGATTCAACAACATAAGCTATGCAAATCGTATATGTTGAGGTCGTTTTGGTGCATCCCTTCAAGTGCGTACCACGATTCCTGTAAGTACTAAAAGGGATGCATCAAAACGACCTTTATGTTAGCAAGCCTTCTATAGCGATAGCACGGTTAAAAAATTAAACAACAATACTTAATTATTCTAATTTGACTCTCTATTGCATATATACAGTTGTCGTTCAGCCAGATTATATATAGGTTCAACAATCTTAGCTATGCAAATCGTATATGATGAGGTCGTTTTGGTGCATCCCTTCAAGTGCGTACCACGATTTCTGTAAGTACTAAAAGGGATGCATCAAAACGACCATTATGTTAGCAAGCCTTCTATAGTGATAGCACGGTTAAAAAATTTAACTACTATACTTAATTATTGTTAATTTGACTCGCTTTTGCATATATACAGTTTTTGTTCTACGGAACTATAGATAGATTCAACAACATCAGCTATGCAAATCGTATATGATGAGGTCGTTTTGGTGCATCCCTTCAAGTGCGTACCACGATTACTGTAAGTACTAAAAGGGATGCATCAAAACGACCTTTATGTTAGGAAGCCTTCTATAGCGATAGCACGGTTAAAAAACTAAACAACAATACTTAATTATTCTAATTTGACTCTATTGCATATATACAGTTGTCGTTCAGCCGGACTATATATAGGTTCAACAATCTTAGCTATGCAAATCGTATATTATGAGGTCGTTTTGGTGCATCCCTTCAAGTGCGTACCACGATTCCTGTAAGTACTAAAAGGGATGCATCAAAACGACCTTTATGTTAACAAGCCTTCTATAGTGATAGCACGGTTAAAAAATTCAACTACAATACTTAATTATTGCTAATTTGACTCTCTATTGCATATATACAGTTGTCGTTCAGCCGGACTATATATATATTCAACAACATCAGCTACGCAAATAGTATATGATGAGGTCGTTTTGGTGCATCCCTTCAAGTGCGTACCACGATTTCTGTAAGTACTAAAAGGGATGCATCAAAAGGACCTGTATGTTAGCGAGCCTTCTATAGCGATAGCGCGGTTAAAAAATTCAACTACAATACTTAATTATTGCTAAATTGACTCGCTATTGGATATATACAGTTTTTGTTCTACGGAACTATAGATAGATTCAACAACATCAGCTATGCAAATCGTATATGATGAGGTCGTTTTGGTGCATCCCTTCAAGTGCGTACCACGATTTCTGTAAGTACTAAAAGGGATGCATCAAAACGACCATTATGTTAGCAAGCCTTCTATAGCGATAGCACGGTTAAAAAATTAAACAACAATACTTAATTATTCTAATTTAACTCTCTATTGCATATATACAGTTGTCGTTCAGCCGGACTATATATAGGTTCAACAATCTTAGCTATGCAAATCGTATATGATGAGGTCGTTTTGGTGCATCCCTTCAAGTGCGTAGCACGATTTCTGTAAGTACTAAAACGACCTTTATGTTAGCAAGCCTTCTATAGTGAAAGCAGGGTTAAAAAATTTAACTACAATACTTAATTATTGTTAATTTGACTCTCTATTACATATATACAGTTGTTGTTCTGCCGGACTATATATAGGTTCAACAACATCAGCTATGCAAATCGTATACGATGAGGTCGTTTTGGTGCATCCCTTCAAGTGCGTACCACGATTTCTGTAAGTACTAAAAGGGATGCATCAAAACGACCTTTATGTTAACAAGCCTTCTATAGTGATAGCACGGTTAAAAAATTCAACTACAATACTTAATTGCTTGTGACGTCACAAGCTATAAAATGCAGCGATTTTTTTTTTTTTTTTATTTTTCTGGGTTAGAGATCTGCATGCGATGATTGGTTGATATTATCATGTGATTTGTGATGACGTTGCGATCACGTGACTTGTCGAGCAAGCAGTTTCGCCATTTTGAAGACAGCAAGATGTGGGAGGTGGACTTGTGTGTTGCTTGCCTTAGTTGGCTCTGTGGATTATTTTCTGGACCGCTCATCTTACTTACAAACGCATACGCCAGCTGCGGTGGACCCATACTAAATTTCATTGAGCGGTTTTGGCTTAGGTCGGTCCGTTCAGCCTCAAAAGCCATATTGAAAGCCATGAAAGCAAATGCAATGAACTTATCAATGAACTGCATAACTATGCACAACTGTACAGAAATGTACGAAGAATCTGATATCCAGAACCTGGAGAACTTGAAGGAACAAGCTGAACGAAGGCGCTCGAGATACAAAGACGAGAACCTGTGTAAAGACGGCGATTCTTGACAAGCGCTTGATAGCGGATTATATGGAACTGTTTAGTATGAGGGTGAACTTGAAGGTACTTTGTATTCTTTTACTTTGTATTATTCTTGCTGATACAAGTAAAGCGTCAGAAAATCTGACTTTTGTTTGGAATCAAAATTTCACTCTGCGTGCATTTATGTTGTTGTTGCGACATTTTGGCTCGGTGCCATGAAGGTCAAACAATCAGTGGAACAGATGGCGTTATTATTTGAAAATTGGGAAATGGCTGAGGAAAAAGTGACCGTTGGTAGATCTTGCTTCGCTCAGTTTTATTGTATCCCCACAAATGTTTATGTGAAAGAAAACCGAAGTCCTCCAAGACGAAGTCGTGAGCCAAGCCACGTACCATTGAATTACCTTTCACGCATTTTGAACAAGAGTAGAAAAGCAGGCGACTAATACAAGAATACATTTCAAAGAATGTCCCAAAGTCGTCAAAAGTTCATGATTATACCCGAGCTTACGTACTTCACAATGCTAATGCGTTCCGTGAACGTGCATGTAAACAACATGGAAACAATAAAAAAGCCACAGATGGAAATGGAAAGAGAAAATTAGGATCACTAAACCATCGCTGCGAGAAAGCTAGAAGCTCAAAAAGAAGATTGCCAAAAGTAACCGAGGTGCTAAGATACGTTTGTATTTTAAAATGTGTTAAAACACAGGCATTGCAAGATCAGACGTATTCAGAGATCAAAATCACAGAACCAAGTACAATGGGTTTTCTCTGTCAAGGGATATAGAAAAAAAATTCCGGTCCTTCAGTTGTTGATCCAAACAAAACGATCATCGCGGAAGCCATACTTTAAGAGCGATTTTGGCTTGCATTGTTTTTAAGCGTCGGAAGACTTGAAAATAGCCGTACACAAATGCTTGATGTGTTACCAGCGGGACCCCCGTAAAGTACGAAGGGTTGTGTTTTGCAAATGCTCGATTAAAGATACCGCTTCAACCAATGTATCTGTGTTCTGATCAATATTTGTGTGAAAGAACATCGAATAAGTAGTAGAAGACGTGTCGAAACTTGATAGAACTTGAACTTTTTCCTGCGGGCAGAGCGTCTCCCTTTGTCGGAAACTCTGCGGCTTTGTGTAACGCGCGGCGTATACGAACAGTCGGCGTTTAACTTCGTTTTGCGTGCAGTAAAGGTTCTTTGTTTATTGTCTGAGGATATTGAATTACTAATAGGATTGAGGCAAATATCACGCGAGATTAAGATACAAGATCTGTCAATGAAATGTCACGAGCATAATATCATAGAACGGGGAATCACGAATCATCAGCTACTTAGATTTCACTCACGCCGCTTTAACAAAAGCAGGAAAGACCGGCAGGCGATTACATCGAGAATATTTGTCACTGAATACCTCGAAGTCTTCAAGGTTGATATCCAACTATCCGAGCCGTAATTGTTCGCTCCACAAGCCCGTGATGCACGCCTTTGTTGTCACGGTATTCAAACGTCTGCAGCTTCCGATAGAGATTAATTTCGTATCGACCCAGAATTTTGCGTTAAAGCTTAATGCATAGCAGTCTTGAACATATTAGTGATCAGACTTGTACATGTAGGATGCGTAACGTCTGAGATGGCTTTTTCATACGAAGAAATTTCATCATGGGAAGTGTCATGTTTTAGGCCCCGTCCACACTACGCCGGATAAATTTGAAAACGCAACTTTATTCTTACGGTTAGGAAAACGCTCTTCAAAGTGGATAAATTTGAAAACGACGGCTTTGCGTTTTGGTGTGGACGAAAAACATTTTGAAAACGGAACTTTTCGAAAACCCTGACTCACGTGGTCACGTCAAGTGGTTTCAAAGATTGTCAGGGACGTTTGTAGAGCAATAACAATACATTTGGGCCCGGAAACATTTTATCCGTTTTCCAGTGTGGACGGAAAACATTTCTTGCGTTTTCAGAGTGAAAGTTGCGTTTTCAAATTTATCCGGCGTAGTGTGGACGGGGCCTTAATGTGCTACAGCTACTTGAACATGATGCACACGCTGGGAAGATGAGATAAGGCTATTACGCTGTCTTACAGCTACTTAAGATGTCGGGTATTCCCCAGTCAATCCCATTACAAAATGACAACACAGTTCCTCCACAAAACATGTCAGCTTGAAAATTCACTCAACAAGGTTGCCAGGTTGTATAGAAAGCGTCACACAAGTACTGTCACGTGCATCGGAAAGCAATGAAAACTGGGTTGTTGCAAACGAAGAATATTCCTACGGGGCCTTCGATAATTGTTTTCTCTCAATTATTATAATACACTTTTTCGTGAATATCTGTTTGACCGAAATTAGAAGAAAAGAGGGCAAGAAAAAAAAAGGGAGCTCTTGGATCCGTCATTTGCAAAAACTGACTCGGCTATAATATCTTTTGCATATAAACGCACGACAAAAGTTCCTCTCCCGGGACCCCGCGTGTCTCTATTCATTGTACTAATGACGTCACAAGCGCACTGGCCACGGGCCTGTCTTGTTATTGCTAATTTGACTCTCTATTACATATATACAGTTGTCGTTCAGCCGGACTATATATATATTCAACAACATCAGCTACGCAAATAGTATATGATGAGGTCGTTTTGGTGCATCCCTTCAAGTGCGTACCACGATTTCTGTAAGTACTAAAAGGGATGCATCAAAAGGACCTGTATGTTAGCGAGCCTTCTATAGCGATAGCGCGGTTAAAAAATTCAACTACAATACTTAATTATTGCTAAATTGACTCGCTATTGGATATATACAGTTTTTGTTCTACGGAACTATAGATAGATTCAACAACATCAGCTATGCAAATCGTATATGATGAGGTCGTTTTGGTGCATCCCTTCAAGTGCGTACCACGATTTCTGTAAGTACTAAAAGGGTTGCATCAAAACGACCTTTATGTTAGCAAGCCTTCTATAGCGATAGCACGGTTAAAAAATTAAACAACAATACTTAATTATTCTAATTTAACTCTCTATTGCATATATACAGTTGTCGTTCAGCCGGACTTTATATAGGTTCAACAATCTTAGCTATGCAAATCGTATATGATGAGGTCGTTTTGGTGCATCCCTTCAAGTGCGTAGCACGATTTCTGTAAGTACTAAAACGACCTTTATGTTAGCAAGCCTTCTATAGTGAAAGCACGGTTAAAAAATTTAACTACAATACTTAATTATTGTTAATATGACTCTCTATTGCATATATACAGTTGTTGTTCTGCCGGACTATATATAAGTTCAACAACATCAGCTATGCAAATCGTATACGATGAGGTCGTTTTGGTGCATCCCTTCAAGTGCGTACCTTGATTTCTGTAAGTACTAAAAGGGATGCATCAAAACGACCTTTATGTTAACAAGCCTTCTATAGCGATAGCACGGTTAAAAAATTTAACTACAATACTTAATTATTACTAATTTGACTCGCTATTGCATATATACAGTTTTTGTTCTACGGGACTATAGATAGATTCAACAACATCAGCTATGCAAATCGTATATGATGAGGTCGTTTTGGTGCATCCCTTCAAGTGCGTACCACGATTTCTGTAAGTACTAAAAGGGATGCATCAAAACGACCTTGATGTTAGCAAGCCTTCTATAGGGATAGCACCGTTAAAAATTTAACTACAATACTTAATTATTGCTAATTTGACTCGCTATTGCATATATACAGTTTTTGTTCTACGGGAATATAGATAGATTCAACAACATCAGCTATGCAAATCGTATATGATGAGGTCGTTTTGGTGCATCCCTTCAAGTGCGTACCACGATTTCTGTAAGTACTAAAAGGGATGCATCAAAACGACCTTTATGTTAGCAAGCCTTCTATAGCGATAGCACGGTTAAAAAATTAAACAACAATACTTAATTATTCTAATTTGACTCCCTATTGCATATATACAGTTGTCGTTTAGCCAGATTATATATAGGTTCAACAATCTTAGCTATGCAAATCGTATATGATGAGGTCGTTTTGGTGCATCCCTTCAAGTGCGTACCACGATTTCTGTAAGTACTAAAAGGGATGCATCAAATCGACCTTTATGTTAGCAAGTCTTCTATAGTGATTGCACGGTTAACAAATTTAACTACTATACTTAATTATTGTTAATTTGACTCGCTATTGCATATATACAGTTTTTGTTCTACGGAACTATAGATAGATTAAACAACATCAGCTATGCAAATCGTACATGATGAGGTCGTTTTGGTGCATCCCTTCAAGTGCGTACCACGATTTCTGTAAGTACTAAAAGGGATGCATCAAAACGACCTTTATGTTAGCAAGCCTTATATAGCGATAACACGGTTAAAAAATTAAACAACAATGCTTAATTATTCTAATTTGACTCTCTATTTCATATATACAGTTGTCGTTCAGCCGGAATATATATATATTCAACAACATCAGTTACGCAAATCGTATATGATGAGGTCGTTTTGGTGCATCCCTTCAAGTGCGTACCACGATTTCTGTAAGTACTAAAAGGGATGCATCAAAAGGACATGTATGTTAGCAAGCCTTCTATAGCAATAGCACGGTTAAAAAATTTAACTACAATACTTAATTATTGCTAATTTGACTAGCTATTGCATATATACAGTTTTTGTTCTACGGGACTATAGATAGATTCAACAACATCAGCTACGCAAATCGTATATGATGAGGTCGTTTTGGTGCATCCCTTCAAGTGCGTACCACGATTTCTGTAAGTACTAAAAGGGATGCATCAAAACGACCTTTATGTTAGCAAGCCTTCTATAGCGATAGCACGGTTAAAAAATTAAACAACAATACTTAATTATTCTAAATTGACTCTCTATTGCATATATACAGTTGTCGTTCAACCAGATTATAAATAGGTTCAACAATCTTAGCTATGCAAATCGTATATGATGAGGTCGTTTTGGTGCATCCCCTTAAGTGCGTACCACGATTTCTGTAAGTACTAAAAGGGATGCATCAAAACGACCTTTATGTTAGCAAGCCTTCTATAGTGATAGCACTGTTATAAAATTTAACTACTATACTTACTTATTGTTAATTTGACTCGCTATTGCATATATACAGTTTTTGTTCTACGGAACTATAGATAGATTCAACAACATCAGCTATGCAAATCGTACATGATGAGGTCGTTTTGGTGCATCCCTTCAAGTGCGTACCACGATTTCTGTAAGTACTAAAAGGGATACATCAAAACGACCTTTATGTTAGTAAGCCTTATATAGCGATAACACGGTTAAAAAATTAAACAACAATGCTTAATTATTCTAATTTGACTCTCTATTTCATATATACAGTTGTCGTTAAGCCGGACTATATATATATTCAACAACATCAGCTACGCAAATCGTATATGATGAGGTCGTTTTGGTGCATCCCTTCAAGTGCGTACCACGATTTCTGTAAGTACTAAAAGGGATGCATCAAAAGGACATGTATTTTAGCAAGCCTTCTATAGCGATAGCACGGTTAAAAAATTTAACTACAATACTTAATTATTGCTAATTTGACTCGCTATTGCATATATACAGTTTTTGTTCTACGAGACTATAGATAGATTCAACAACATCAGCTACGCAAATCGTATATGATGAGGTCGTTTTGGTGCATCCCTTCAAGTGCGTACCACGATTTCTGTAAGTACTAAAAGGGATGCATCAAAACGACCTTTATGTTAGCAAGCCTTTTATAGCGATAGCACGGTTAAAAAATTAAACAACAATACTTAAATTATTCTAATTTGACTCTCTATTGCATATATACAGTTGTCGTTCAGCCAGATTATATATAGGTTAAACAATCTTAGCTATGCAAATCGTATATGATGAGGTCGTTTTGGTGCATCCCTTCAAGTGCGTACCACGATTTCTGTAAGTACTAAAAGGAATGCATCAAAAGGACCTTTATGTTAGCAAGCCTTCTATAGTGATAGCACGGTTAAAAAATTTAACTACTATACTTAATTATTGTTAATTTGACTCGCTATTGCATATATACAGTTTTTGTTCTACGGAACTATAGATAGATTCAACAACATCAGCTATGCAAATCGTATATGATGAGGTCGTTTTGGTGCATCCATTCAAATGCGTACCACGATTTCTGTAAGTACTAAAAGGGATGCATCAAAACGACCTTTATGTTAGCAAGCCTTCTATAGCGATAGCACGGTTAAAAAATTAAACAACAATACTTAATTATTCTAATTTGACTCTCTATTGCTTATATACAGTTGTAGTTCAGCCGGACTATATATAGGTTCAACAATCTTAGCTATGCAAATCGTATATGATGAGGTCGTTTTGGTGCATCCCTTCAAGTGCGTACCACGATTTCTGTAAGTACTAAAAGGGATGCATCAAAACGACCTTTATGTTAGCAAGCCTTCTATAGCGATAGCACGGTTAAAAAATTTAACTACAATACCTAAATATTTCTAATTTGACTCGCTATTGCATATATACAGTTTTTGTTCTACGGGACTATAGATACATTCAACAACATCAGCTATGCAAATCGTATATGATGAGGTCGTTTTGGTGCATCCCTTCAAGTGCGTACCACGATTTCTGTAAGTACTAAAAGGGATGCATCAAAACGACCTTTATGTTAGCAAGCTTTATATAGCGATAACACGGTTAAAAAATTAAACAACAATACTTAATTATTCTAATTTGACTCTATATTTCATATATACAGTTGTCGTTCAGCCGGACTATATAAATATTCAACAACATCAGTTACGCAAATCGTATATGATGAGGTCGTTTTGGTGCATCCCTACAAGTGCGAACCACGATTTCTGTAAGTACTAAAAGGGATGCATCAAAAGGACCTGTATGTTAGCAAGTCTTCTATAGCAATAGCACGGCTAAAAATTTAACTACAATACTTAATTATTGCTAAATTGACTCTCTATTGCATATATACAGTTTTTGTTCTACGGGACTATAGATAGATTCAACAACATCAGCTACGCAAATCGTATATGATGAGGTCGTTTTGGTGCATCCCTTCAAGTGCGTACCACGATTTCTGTAAGTACTAAAAGGGATGCATCAAAACGACCTTTATGTTAGCAAGCCTTCTATAGCGATAGCACGGTTAAAAAATTAAACAACAATACTTAATTATTCTAATTTGACTCTCTATTGCATATATACAGTTGTCGTTCAGCCAGATTATATATAGGTTCAACAATCTTAGCTATGCAAATCGTATATGATGAGGTCGTTTTGGTGCATCCCTTCAAGTGCGTACCACGATTTCTGTAAGTACTAAAAGGGATGCATCAAAACGACCTTTATGTTAGCAAGCCTGCTATAGTGATAGCACGGTTAAAAAATTTAACTACTATACTTAATTATTGTTAATTTGACTCGCTATTGCAAATATACAGTTTTTGTTCTACGGGACTATAGATAGATTCAACAACATCAGCTATGCAAATCATATATGATGAAGTCGTTTTGGTGCATCCCTTCAAGTGCGTACCACGATTTCTGTAAGTACTAAAAGGGATGCATCAAAACGACCTTTATGTTAGCAAGCTTTCTATAGCGATAGCACGGTTAAAAAGTTAAACAACAATACTTAATTGTTCTAATTTGACTCTCTATTGCATATAAACAGTTGTCGTTCAGCCGGACTATATATAGGTTCAACAATCTTAGCTATGCAAATCGTATATGATAAGGTCGTTTTGGTGCATCCCTTCAAGTGCGTACCACGATTACTGTAAGTACTAAAAGAGATGCATCAAAACGACCTCTATGTTAACAAGCCTTCTATAGTGATAGGACGGTTAAAAATTCAACTACAATACTTAATTATTGTTAATTTGACTCTCTATTGCATATATACAGTTGTTGTTCTGCCGGACGATATATAGGTTCAACAACATCAGCTATACAAATCGTATATGATGAAGTTGTTTTGGTTCATCCCTTCAAGTGCGTACCACGATTTCTGTAAGTACTAAAAGGGATGCATCAAAACGACCTTTATGTTAGCAAGCCTTCTATAGCGATAGCACGGTTAAAAAATTAAACAACAATACTTAATTATTGCTAATTTGACTCTCTATTGCATAGATACAGTTTTTGTTCTACGGGACTATAGATACATTCAACAACATCAGCTATGCAAATCGTATATGATGAGGTCGTTTTGGTACATCCCTTCAAGTGCGTACCACGATTTCTGTAAGTACTAAAAGGGATGCATCAAAACGACCTTTATGTTAGCAAGCTTTATATAGCGATAACATGGTTAAAAAATTAAACAACAATACTTAATTATTCCTATTTGACTCTATATTTCATATATACAGTTGTCGTTCAGCCGGACTATATATATATTCAACAACATCAGCTACGCAAATCGTATATGATGAGGTCGTTTTGGTGCATCCCTTCAAGTGCGAACCACGATTTCTGTAAGTACTAAAAGGGATGCATCAAAAGGACCTTTATGTTAGCAAGTCTTCTATAGCAATAGCACGGCTAAAAATTTTAACTACAATACTTAATTATTGCTAATTTGACTCTCTATTGCATATATACAGTTTTTGTTCTACGGGACTATAGATAGATTCAACAACATCAGCTTCGCAAATCGTATATGATGAGGTCGTTTTGGTGCATCCCTTCAAGTGCGTACCACGATTTCTGTAAGTACTAAAAGGGATGCATCAAAACGACCTTTATGTTAGCAAGCCTTCTATAGCGATAGCACGGTTAAAAAATTAAACAACAATACTTAATTATTCTATTTTGACTCTCTATTGCATATATACAGTTGTCGTTCAGCCAGATTATATATAGGTTCAACAATCTTAGCTATGCAAATCGTATATGATGAGGTCGTTTTGGTGCATCCCTTCAAGTGCGTACCACGATTTCTGTAAGTACTAAAAGGGATGCATCAAAACGACCTTTATGTTAGCGAGCATTATATAGCGATGACAGGGTTAAAAAATTAAACAACAATACTAAATTATTCTAATTTGACTCTCTATTTCATATATACAGTTGCCGTTCAGCCGGAGTATATATATATTCAACTACATCAGCTACGCAAGTCGTATATGATGAGGTCGTTTTGGTGCATCCCTTCAAGTGCGTACCACGATTTCTGTAAGTACTAAAAGGGATGCATCAAAAGGACCTGTATGTTAGCAAGTGTTCTATAGTGATAGCACGGTTAAAAAATTTAACTACAATACTTAATTACTGCTAATTTGACTCTCTATTGCATATATACAGTTTTTGTTCTACGGGACTATAGATAGATTCAACAACATCAGCTATTTAAATCGTATATGATGAGGTCGTTTTGGTGCATCCTTCAAGTGCGTACCACGATTTCTGTAAGTACTAAAAGGGATGCATCAAAACGACCTTTATGTTAGCAAGCCTTCTATAGCGATAGCGCGGTTAAAAAATTAAACTACAATACGTAATTATTCTAATTTGACTCTCTATTGCATATATACAGTTGTCGTTCAGCCAGATTATATATAGGTTCAACAATCTTAGCTATGCAAATCGTATATGATGAGGTCGTTTTGGTGCATCCCTTCAAGTGCGTACCACGATTTCTGTAAGTACTAAAAGGGATGCATCAAAACGACCCTTATGTTAGCAAGCTTTCTATAGTGATAGCACGGTTAAAAAATTTAACTACAATACTTAATTATTGCTAATTTGACTCGCTATTGCATATATACAGTTTTTGTTCTAAGGGAGTATAGAGAGATTCAACAACATCAGCTACGCAAATCGTATATGATGAGGTCGTTTTGGTGCATCCCTTCAAGTGCGTACCACGATTTCTTTAAGTACTAAAAGGGATGCATCAAAACGACCTTTATGTTAGCAAGCCTTCTATAGCGATAGCACGGTTAAAAAATTAAAAAACAATAGTTAATTATTCTAATTTGACTCTCTATTGCATATATACAGTTGTCGTTCAGCCAGATTATATATAGGTTCAACAATCTTAGCTATGCAAATCGTATATGATGAGGTAGTTTTGGTGCATCCCTTCAAGTGCGTACCACGGTTTCTGTAATTACTAAAAGGGATGCATCAAAACGACCTTTATGTTAGCAAGCCTTCTATAGTGATAGCACGGTTAAAACATTTAACTACAATACTTAATTATTGCTAATTTGACTCGCTATTGCATATATACAGTTTTTGTTCTACGGGACTATAGATAAATTCAACAACATCAGCTTCGCAAATCGTATATGATGAGGTCGTTTTGGTGCATCCCTTCAAGTGCGTACCACGATTTCTGTAAGTACTAAAAGGGATGCATCAAAACGACCTTTATGTTAGCAAGCCTTCTATAGCGATAGCACGGTTAAAAAATTAAACAACAATACTTAATTATTCTAATTTGACTCTCTATTGCATATATACAGTTGTCGTTCAGCCAGATTATATATAGGTTCAACAATCTTAGCTATGCAAATCGTATATGATGAGGTCGTTTTGGTGCATCCCTTCAAGTGCGTACCACGATTTCTGTAAGTACTAAAAGGGATGCATCAAAACGACCTTTATGTTAGCGAGCATTATATAGCGATGACAGGGTTAAAAAATTAAACAACAATACTAAATTATTCTAATTTGACTCTCTATTTCATATATACAGTTGTCGTTCAGCCGGAGTATATATATATTCAACTACATCAGCTACGCAAATCGTATATGATGAGGTCGTTTTGGTGCATCCCTTCAAGTGCGTACCACGATTTCTGTAAGTACTAAAAGGGATGCATCAAAAGGACCTGTATGTTAGCAAGTGTTCTATAGCGATAGCACGGTTAAAAAATTTAACTACAATACTTAATTATTGCTAATTTGACTCTCTATTGCATATATACAGTTTTTGTTCTACGGGACTATAGATAGATTCAACAACATCAGCTCTGCAAATCGTATATGATGAGGTCGTTTTGGTGCATCCCTTCAAGTGCGTACCACGATTTCTTTAAGTACTAAAAGGGATGCATCAAAACGACCTTTATGTTAGCCAGCCTTCTATAGCGATAGCACGGTTACAAAATTAAACAACAATACTTAATTATTCTAATTTGACTCTCTATTGCATATATACAGTTGTCGTTCAGCCAGATTATATATAGGTTCAACAATCTTAGCTATGCAAATCGTATATGATGAGGTAGTTTTGGTGCATCCCTTCAAGTGCGTACCACGGTTTCTGTAATTACTAAAAGGGATGCATCAAAACGATCTTTATGTTAGCAAGCCTTCTATAGTGATAGCACGGTTAAAACATTTAACTACAATACTTAATTATTGCTAATTTGACTCGCTATTGCATATATACAGTTTTTGTTCTAAGGGACTATAGATAGATTCAACAACATCAGCTACGCAAATCGTATATGATGAGGTCGTTTTGGTGCATCCCTTCAAGTGCGTACCACGATTTCTGTAAGTACTAAAAGGGATGCATCAAAACGACCTTTATGTTAGCAAGCCTTCTATAGCGATAGCACGGTTAAAAAAATAAACAACAATACTTAATTATTCTAATTTGACTCTCTATTGCATATATACAGTTGTCGTTCAGCCAGATTATATATAGGTTCAACAATCTTAGCTATGCAAATCGTATATGATGAGGTCGTTTTGGTGCATCCCTTCAAGTGCGTACCACGATTTCTGTAAGTACTAAAAGGGATGCATCAAAACGACCTTTATGTTAACAAGCCTTCTATAGTGATAACACGGTTAAAAAATTTAACTACTATACTTAATTATTGTTAATTTGACTCGCTATTGCATATATACAGTTTTTGTTCTACGGAACTATAGATAGATTCAACAACATCAGCTATGCAAATCGTATATGATGAGGTCGTTTTGGTGCATCCCTTCAAGTGCGTACCACGATTTCTGTAAGTACTAAAAGGGATACATCAAAACGACCTTTATGTTAGCAAGCCTTCTATAGCGATAGCACGGTTAAAAAATTAAACAACAATACTTAATTATTCTAATTTGACTCTCTATTGCATATATACAGTTGTCGTTCAGCCAGATTATATATAGGTTCAACAATCTTAGCTATGCAAATCGTATATGATGAGGTCGTTTTGGTGCATCCCTTCAAGTGCGTACCACGATTTCTGTAAGTACTAAAAGGGATGCATCAAAACGACCTTTATGTTAGCGAGCATTATATAGCGATGACAGGGTTAAAAAATTAAACAACAATACTAAATTATTCTAATTTGACTCTCTATTTCATATATACAGTTGTCGTTCAGCCGGAGTATATATATATTCAACTACATCAGCTACGCAAATCGTATATGATGAGGTCGTTTTGGTGCATCCCTTCAAGTGCGTACCACGATTTCTGTAAGTACTAAAAGGGATGCATCAAAAGGACCTGTATGTTAGCAAGTGTTCTATAGCGATAGCACGGTTAAAAAATTTAACTACAATACTTAATTATTGCTAATTTGACTCTCTATTGCATATATACAGTTTTTGTTCTACGGGACTATAGATAGATTCAAAAACATCAGCTCTGCAAATCGTATATGATGAGGTCGTTTTGGTGCATCCCTTCAAGTGCGTACCACGATTTCTTTAAGTACTAAAAGGGATGCATCAAAACGACCTTTATGTTAGCCAGCCTTCTATAGCGATAGCACGGTTACAAAATTAAACAACAATACTTAATTATTCTAATTTGACTCTCTATTGCATATATACAGTTGTCGTTCAGCCAGATTATATATAGGTTCAACAATCTTAGCTATGCAAATCGTATATGATGAGGTAGTTTTGGTGCATCCCTTCAAGTGCGTACCACGGTTTCTGTAATTACTAAAAGGGATGCATCAAAACGATCTTTATGTTAGCAAGCCTTCTATAGTGATAGCACGGTTAAAACATTTAACTACAATACTTAATTATTGCTAATTTGACTCGCTATTGCATATATACAGTTTTTGTTCTAAGGGACTATAGATAGATTCAACAACATCAGCTACGCAAATCGTATATGATGAGGTCGTTTTGGTGCATCCCTTCAAGTGCGTACCACGATTTCTGTAAGTACTAAAAGGGATGCATCAAAACGACCTTTATGTTAGCAAGCCTTCTATAGCGATAGCACGGTTAAAAAAATAAACAACAATACTTAATTATTCTAATTTGACTCTCTATTGCATATATACAGTTGTCGTTCAGCCAGATTATATATAGGTTCAACAATCTTAGCTATGCAAATCGTATATGATGAGGTCGTTTTGGTGCATCCCTTCAAGTGCGTACCACGATTTCTGTAAGTACTAAAAGGGATGCATCAAAACGACCTTTATGTTAACAAGCCTTCTATAGTGATAACACGGTTAAAAAATTTAACTACTATACTTAATTATTGTTAATTTGACTCGCTATTGCATATATACAGTTTTTGTTCTACGGAACTATAGATAGATTCAACAACATCAGCTATGCAAATCGTATATGATGAGGTCGTTTTGGTGCATCCCTTCAAGTGCGTACCACGATTTCTGTAAGTACTAAAAGGGATACATCAAAACGACCTTTATGTTAGCAAGCCTTCTATAGCGATAGCACGGTTAAAAAATTAAACAACAATACTTAATTATTCTAATTTGAATCTCTATTGCATATATACAGTTGTCGTTCAGCCGGACTATATATAGGTTAAACAATCTTAGCTATGCAAATCGTATATGATGAGGTCGTTTTGGTGCATCCCTTCAAGTGCGTACCACGATTTCTGTAAGTACTAAAAGGGATGCATCAAAACGACCTTTATGTTAACAAGCCTTCTATAGTGATAGCACGGTTAAAAAATTTAACTACAATACTTAATTATTGTTAATTTGACTCTCTATTGCATATATACAGTTGTTGTTCTGCCGGACTATATACAGGTTCAACAACATCAGCTATACAAATCGTATATGATGAGGTCGTTTTGGTGCATCCCTTCAAGTGCGTACCACGATTTCTGTAAGTACTAAAAGGGATGCATCAAAACGACCTTTATGTTAGCAAGCCTTCTATAGCGATAGCACGGTTAAAAAATTAAACAACAATACTTAATTATTGCTGATTTGACTCTCTATTGCATAGATACAGTTTTTGTTCTACGGGACTATAGATAGATTCAACAATATCAGCTATGCAAATCGTATATGATGAGGTCGTTTTGGTACATCCTTTCAAGTGCGTACCACGATTTCTGTAAGTACTAAAAGGGATGCATCAAAACGACCTTTATGTTAACAAGCCTTCTATAGTGATAGCACGGTTAAAAAATTCAACTACAATACTTAATTATTGCTAATTTGACTCGCTATTGCATATATACAGTTTTTGTTCTACGGGATTATAGATAGATTCAACAACATCAGCTATGCAAATCGTATATGATGAGGTCGTTTTGGTGCATCCCTTCAAGTGCGTACCACGATTTCTATAAGTACTAAAAGGGATGCATCAAAACGACCTTTATGTTAGCAAGCCTTCTATAGGTATAGCACGGTTAAAAAATTTAACTACTTTACTTAATTATTGTTAATTTGACTCGCTATTGCATATATACAGTTTTTGTTCTACGGGACTATGGATAGATTCAACAACATCAGCTATGCAAATCGTATATGATGAGGTCGTTTTGGTGCATCCCTTCAAGTGCGTACCACGATTTCTGTAAGTACTAAAAGAGATGCATCAAAACGACCTTTATGTTAGCAAGCCTTCTATAGTGATAGCACGGTTAAAAAATTAAACAACAATACTTAATTATTGCTAATTTGACTCTCTATTGCATATATACAGTTGTCGTTCAGCCGGACTATATATAGGTTCAACAATCTTAGCTATGCAAATCGTATATGATGAGGTCGTTTTCGTGCATCCCTTCAAGTGCGTACCACGATTTCTGTAAGTACTAAAAGGGATGCATCAAAACGACCTGTATGTTAACAAGCCTTCTATAGTGATAGCACGGTTAAAAAATTCAACTACAATACTTAATTATTGCTAATTTGACTCTCTATTGCATATATACAGTTGTTGTTCTGCCGGACTATATATAAGTTCAACAACATCAGCTATACAAATCGTATATGATGAGGTCGTTTTGGTGCATCCCTTCAAGTGCGTACCACGATTTCTGTAAGTACTAAAAGGGATGCATCAAAACGACCTTTATGTTAGCAAGCCTTCTATAGTGATAGCACGGTTAAAAAATTAAACAACAATACTTAATTATTGCTAATTTGACTCTCTATTGCATACATACAGTTTTTGTTCTACGGGACTATAGATACATTCAACAACATCAGCTATGCAAATCGTATATGATGAGGTCCTTTTGGTGCATCCCTTCAAGTGCGTACCACGATTTCTGTAAGTACTAAAAGGGATGCATCAAAACGACCTTTATGTTAGCAAGCCTTCTATAGCGATAGCACGGTTAAAAAATTAAACAACAATACTTAATTATTGCTAATTTGACTCTCTATTGCATAGATACAGTTTTTGTTCTAGGGGACTATAGATAGATTCAACAACATCAGCTATGCAAATCGTAGATGATGAGTTCTTTTTGGTACATCCCTTCAAGTGCGTACCACGATTTCTGTAAGTACTAAAAGGGATGCATCAAAACGACCTTTATGTTAACAAGCCTTCTATATAAATAGCACGGTTAAAAAATTAAACAACAATACTTAATTATTGCTAATTTGACTCTCTATTGCATAGATAAAGTTTTTGTTCTACGGGACTATAGATACATTCAACAACATCAGTTATGCAAATCGTATATGATGAGGTCCTTTTGGTGCATCCCTTCAAGTGCGTACCACGATTTCTGTAAGTACTAAAAGGGATGCATCAAAACGACCTTTATGTTAGTAAGCCTTCTATAGCGATAGCACGGTTAAAAAATTAAACAACAATACTTAATTATTGCTAATTTGACTCTCTATTGCATAGATACAGTTTTTGTTCTAGGGGACTATAGATAAATTCAACAACATCAGCTATGCAAATCGTATATGATGAGGTCGTTTTGGTACATCCCTTCAAGTGCGTACCACGATTTCTGTAAGTACTAAAAGGGATGCATCAAAACGACCTTTATGTTAGCAAGCCTTCTATAGTGATAGCACGGTTAAAAAATTTAACTAAAATACTTAAATATTGCTAATTTGACTCGCTATTGCATATATACAGTTTTTGTTCTAAGGGACTATAGAAAGATTCAACAACATCAGCTACGAAAATCGTATATGATGAGGTCGTTTTGGTGCATCCCTTCAAGTGCGTACCACGATTTCTGTAAGTACTAAAAGGGATGCATCAAAACGACCTGTATGTTAGCAAGCCTTCTATAGCGATAGCACGGTTAAAAAATTTAACTACAATACTTAATTATTGCTAATTTGACTCTCTATTGCATATATACAGTTTTTGTTCTACGGGACTATAGATAAATTCAACAACATCAGCTATGCTAATCGTATATAATAAGGTCGTTTTGGTGCATCCCTTCAAGTGCGTACCACGATTTCTGTAAGTACTAAAAGGGATGCATCAAAACGACCTTTATGTTAGCAAGCCTTATATAGCGATAACAAGGTTAAAAAATTAAACAACAATACTTAATTATTCTAATTTGACTCTCTATTTCATATATACAGTTGTCGTTCAGCCGGACTATATATAGGTTCAACAATCTTAGCTATGCAAATCGTATATGATGAGGTCGTTTTGGTGCATCCCTTCAAGTGCGTACTACGATTTCTGTAAGTACTAAAAGGGATGCATCAAAACGACCTGTATGTTAACAAGCCTTCTATAGTGATAGCACGGTTAAAAAATTCAACTACAATACTTAATTATTGTTAATTTGACTCTCTATTGCATATATACAGTTGTTGTTCTGCCGGACTATATATAGGTTCAAAAACATCAGCTATACAAATCGTATATGATGAGGTCGTTTTGGTGCATCCCTTCAAGTGCGTACCACGATTTTTGTAAGTACTAAAAGGGATGCATCAAAACGACCTTTATGTTAGCAAGCCTTCTATAGCCATAGCACGGTTAAAAAATTAAACAACAATACTTAATTATTGCTAATTTGACTCTCTATTGCATACATACAGTTTTTGTTCTACGGGACTATAGATACAATCAACAACATCAGCTATGCAAATCGTATATGATGAGGTCGTTTTGGTGCATCCCTTCAAGTGCGTACCATGATTTTTGTAAGTACTACAAGGGATGCATCAAAACGACCTTTATGTTAGCAAGCCTTCTATAGCCATAGCACGGTTAAAAAATTAAACAACAATACTTAATTATTGCTAATTTGACTCTCTATTGCATACATACAGTTTTTGTTCTACGGGACTATAGATACATTCAACAACATCAGCTATGCAAATCGTATATGATGAGGTCCTTTTGGTGCATCCCTTCAAGTGCGTACCACGATTTCTGTAAGTACTAAAAGGGATGCATCAAAACGACCTTTATGTTAGCAAGCCTTCTATAGCGATAGCACGGTTAAAAAATTAAACAACAATACTTAATTATTGCTAATTTGACTCTCTATTGCATATATACAGTTGTCGTTCAGCCGGATTATATATAGGTTCAACAATCTTAGCTATCCAAATCGTATATGATGAGGTCGTTTTGGTCCATCCCTTCAAGTGCGTACCACGATTTCTGTAAGTACTAAAAGGGATGCATCAAAACGACCTTTATGTTAGCAAGCCTTCTATAGTGATAGCACAGTTAAAAAATTTAACTACAATACTTAATTATTGCTAATTTGACTCGCTATTGCATATATACAGTTTTTGTTCTACGGGACTATAGATAGATTCAACAACATCAGCTATGCAAATCGTATATGATGAGGTCGTTTTGGTGCATCCCTTCAAGTGCGTACCACGATTTCTGTAAGTACTAAAAGGGATGCATCAAAACGACCTGTATGTTAGCAAGCCTTCTATAGCGATAACACGGTTAAAAAAATAAACAACAATACTTAATTATTCTAATTTGACTCTTTATTGCATATATACAGTTGTCGTTCAGCCAGATTATATATAGGTTGAACAATCTTAGCTATGCAAATCGTATATGATGAAGTCGTTTTGGTGCATCCCTTCAAGTGCGTACTACGATTTCTGTAAGTACTAAAAGGGATGCATCAAAACGACCTTTATGTTAGCAAGCCTTCTATAGTGATAGCACGGTTAAAAAATTTAACTACAATACTTAATTATTGCTAATTTGACTCGCTATTGCATATATACAGTTTTTGTTCTAAGGGACTATAGATAGATTCAACAACATCAGTTACGCAAATCGTATATGATAAGGTCGTTTTGGTGCATCCCTTCAAGTGCGTACCACGATTTCTGTAAGTACTAAAAGGGATGCATCAAAACGACCTCTATGTTAGCAAGCCTTCTATATCGATAGCACGGTTAAAAAATTAAACAACAATACTTAATTATTGCTGATTTGACTCTCTATTGCATAGATACAGTTTTTGTTCTACGGGACTATAGATAGATTCAACAATATCAGCTATGCAAATCGTATATGATGAGGTCGTTTTGGTACATCCTTTCAAGTGCGTACCACGATTTCTGTAAGTACTAAAAGGGATGCATCAAAACGACCTTTATGTTAACAAGCCTTCTATAGTGATAGCACGGTTAAAAAATTCAACAACAATACTTAATTATTGCTAATTTGACTCTCTATTGCATACATACAGTTTTTGTTCTACGGGACTATAGATACATTCAACAACATCAGCTATGCAAATCGTATATGATGAGGTCCTTTTGGTGCATCCCTTCAAGTGCGTACCACGATTTCTGTAAGTACTAAAAGGGATGCATCAAAACGACCTTTATGTTAGCAAGCCTTCTATAGCGATAGCACGGTTAAAAAATTAAACAACAATACTTAATTATTGCTAATTTGACTCTCTATTGCATATATACAGTTGTCGTTCAGCCGGATTATATATAGGTTCAACAATCTTAGCTATCCAAATCGTATATGATGAGGTCGTTTTGGTCCATCCCTTCAAGTGCGTACCACGATTTCTGTAAGTACTAAAAGGGATGCATCAAAACGACCTTTATGTTAGCAAGCCTTCTATAGTGATAGCACAGTTAAAAAATTTAACTACAATACTTAATTATTGCTAATTTGACTCGCTATTGCATATATACAGTTTTTGTTCTACGGGACTATAGATAGATTCAACAACATCAGCTATGCAAATCGTATATGATGAGGTCGTTTTGGTGCATCCCTTCAAGTGCGTACCACGATTTCTGTAAGTACTAAAAGGGATGCATCAAAACGACCTGTATGTTAGCAAGCCTTCTATAGCGATAACACGGTTAAAAAAATAAACAACAATACTTAATTATTCTAATTTGACTCTTTATTGCATATATACAGTTGTCGTTCAGCCAGATTATATATAGGTTGAACAATCTTAGCTATGCAAATCGTATATGATGAAGTCGTTTTGGTGCATCCCTTCAAGTGCGTACTACGATTTCTGTAAGTACTAAAAGGGATGCATCAAAACGACCTTTATGTTAACAAGCCTTCTATAGTGATAGCACGGTTAAAAAATTAAACAACAATACTTAATTATTGCTGATTTGACTCTCTATTGCATAGATACAGTTTTTGTTCTACGGGACTATAGATAGATTCAACAATATCAGCTATGCAAATCGTATATGATGAGGTCGTTTTGGTGCATCCCTTCAAGTGCGTACCACGATTTCTGTAAGTACTAAAAGAGATGCATCAAAACGACCTTTATGTTAGCAAGCCTTCTATAGCGATAGCACGGTTAAAAAATTAAACAACAATACTTAATTATTCTAATTTGACTCTCTATTGCATATATACAGTTGTCGTTCAGCCAGATTATATATAGATTCAACAACATCAGCTATACAAATCGTATATGATGAGGTCGTTTTGGTGCATCTCTTCAAGTGCGTACCACGATTTCTGTAACTACTAAAAAGGATGCATCAAAACGACCTTTATGTTAGCAAGCCTTCTATAGCGATAGCACGGTTAAAATTTAAACAACAATACTTAATTATTGCTAATTTGACTCTCTATTGCATACATAGAGTTTTTGTTCTACGGGACTATAGATACATTCAACAACATCAGTTATGCAAATCGTATATGATGAGGTCGTTTTGGTGCATCCCTTCAAGTGCGTACCACGATTTCTGTAAGTACTAAAAGGGATGCATCAAAACGACCTCTATGTTAGCAAGCCTTCTATATCGATAGCACTGTTAAAAAATTTAACTACAATACTTAATTATTGCTAATTTGACTCCCTATTGCATATATACAGTTTTTGTTCTACGGGACTATACATAGATTCAACAACATCAGGTATGCAAATCGTATATGATGAGGTCGTTTTGGTGCATCCCTTCAAGTGCGTACCACGATTTCTGTAAGTACTAAAAGGGATGCATCAAAACGACCTTTATGTTAGCAAGCCTTATATAGCGATAACAGGGTTAAAAAATTAAACAACAATACTAAATTATTCTAATTTGACTCTCTATTTCATATATACAGTTGTCGTTCAGCCGGACTAGATATATATTCAACTACATCAGCTACGCAAATCGTATATGATGAGGTCCTTTTGGTGCATCCCTTCAAGTGCGTACCACGATTTCTGTAAGTACTAAAAGGGATGCATCAAAACGACCTGTATGTTAGCAAGTCTTCTATAGCGATAGCACGATAAAAAAATTTAACTACAATACTTAATTATTGCTAATTTGACTCTCTATTGCATATATACAGTTTTTGTTCTACGGGACTATAGATAGATTCAACAACATCAGTTATGCAAATCGTATATGATGAGGTCGTTTTGGTGCATCCCTTCAAGTGCGTACCACGATTTCTGTAAGTACTAAAAGGGATGCATCAAAACGACCTTTATGTTAACAAGCCTTCTATAGTGATAGCACGGTTAAAAAATTTAACTACAATACTTAATTATTGTTAATTTGACTCGCTATTGCATATATACAGTTTTTATTCTACGGAACTATAGATAGATTCAACAACATCAGCTATGCAAATCGTATATGATGAGGTCGTTTTGGTGCATCCCTTCAAGTGCGTACCACGATTTCTGTAAGTACTAAAAGGGATGCATCAAAACGACCTTTATGTTAACAAGCCTTCTATAGTGATAGCACGGTTAAAAAATTAAACAACAATACTTAATTATTCTAATTTGACTCTCTATTGCATATATACAGTTGTCGTTCAGCCGGACTATATATAGGTTCAACAATCTTAGCTATGCAAATCGTATATGATGAGGTCGTTTTGGTGCATCCCTTCAAGTGCGTACCACGATTTCTGTAAGTACTAAAAGGGATGCATCAAAACGACTTTTATGTTAACAAGCCTTCTATAGTGATAGCACGGTTAAAAAATTTAACTACAAAACTTAATTATTGTTAATTTGACTCTCTATTGCACATATACAGTTGTTGTTCTGCCGGACTATATATAGGTTCAACAACATCAGCTATGCAAATCGTATATGATGAGGTCGTTTTGGTGCATCTCTTCAAGTGCGTACCACGATTTCTGTAACTACTAAAAAGGATGCATCAAAACGACCTTTATGTTAGCAAGTCTTCTATAGCGATAGCACGGTTAAAATTTAAACAACAATACTTAATTATTGCTAATTTGACTCTCTATTGCATACATAGAGTTTTTGTTCTACGGGACTATAGATACATTCAACAACATCAGTTATGCAAATCGTATATGATGAGGTCGTTTTGGTGCATCCCTTCAAGTGCGTACCACGATTTCTGTAAGTACTAAAAGGGATGCATCAAAACGACCTTTATGTTAGCAAGCCTTCTATAGCGATAGCACTGTTAAAAAATTTAACTACAATACTTAATTATTGCTAATTTGACTCGCTATTGCATATATACAGTTTTTGTTCTACGGGACTATAGATAGATTCAACAACATCAGCTATGCAAATCGTATATGATGAGGTCGTTTTGGTGCATCCCTTCAAGTGCGTACCACGATTTCTGTAAGTACTAAAAGGGATGCATCAAAACGACCTTTATGTTAGCAAGCCTTATATAGCGATAACAGGGTTAAAAAATTAAACAACAATACTAAATTATTCTAATTTGACTCTCTATTTCATATATACAGTTGTCGTTCAGCCGGACTATATATATATTCAACTACATCAGCTACGCAAATCGTATATGATGAGGTCCTTTGTGCATCCCTTCAAGTGCGTACCACGATTTCTGTAAGTACTAAAAGGGATGCATCAAAACGACCTGTATGTTAGCAAGTCTTCTATAGCGATAGCACGATAAAAAAAGTTAACTATAATACTTAATTATTGCTAATTTGACTCTCTATTGCATATATACAGTTTTTGTTCTACGGGACTATAGATAGATTCAACAACATCAGTTATGCAAATCGTATATGATGAGGTCGTTTTGGTGCATCCCTTCAAGTGCGTACCACGATTTCTGTAAGTACTAAAAGGGATGCATCAAAACGACCTGTATGTTAGCAAGCCTTCTATACCGATAGCACGGTTAAAAAATTAAAGAACAATACTTAATTATTCTAATTTGACTCTCTATTGCATATATACAGTTGTCGTTCAGCCAGAATATATATAGGTTCAACAATCTTAGCTATGCAAATCGTATATGATGAGGTCGTTTTGGTGCATCCCTTCAAGTGCGTACCACGATTTCTGTAAGTACTAAAAGGGATGCATCAAAACGACCTTTATGTTAGCAAGCCTTCTATAGTGATAGCACGGTTAAAAAATTTAACTACAATACTTAATTATTGCTAATTTGACTCGCTATTGCATATATACAGTTTTTGTTCTACGGAACAATAGATAGATTCAACAACATCAGCTATGCAAATCGTATATGATGAGGTCCTTTTGGTGCATCCCTTCAAGTGCGTACCACGATTTCTGTAAGTACTAAAAGGGATGCATCAAAACGACCTTTATGTTAGCAAGCCTTCTATAGCGATAGCACGGTTAAAAAATTAAACAACAATACTTAATTATTCTAATTTGAATCTCTATTGCATATATACAGTTGTCGTTCAGCCGGACTATATATAGGTTCAACAATCTTAGCTATGCAAATCGTATATGATGAGGTCGTTGTGGTGCATCCCTTCAAGTGCGTACCACGATTTCTGTAAGTACTAAAAGGGATGCATCAAAACGACTTTTATGTTAACAAGCCTTCTATAGTGATAGCACGGTTAAAAAATTTAACTACAATACTTAATTATTGTTAATTTGACTCTCTATTGCATATATACAGTTGTTGTTCTGCCGGACTATATATAAGTTCAACAACATCAGCTATACAAATCGTATATGATGAGGTCGTTTTGGTGCATCCCTTCAAGTGCGTACCACGATTTCTGTAAGTACTAAAAGGGATGCATCAAAACGACCTTTATGTTAGCAAGCCTTCTATAGCGATAGCACGGTTAAAAAATTAAACAACAATACTTAATTATTGCTAATTTTACTCTCTATTGCATAGATACAGTTTTTGTTCTACGGGACTATAGATAGATTCAACAACATCAGCTATGCAAATCGTATATGATGAGGTCGTTTTGGTACATCCCTTCAAGTGCGTACCACGATTTCTGTAAGTATAAAAGGGATGCATCAAAACGACCTTTATGTTAACAAGCCTTCTATAGTGATAGCACGGTTAAAAAATTCAACTACAATACTTAATTATTGCTAATTTGACTCGCTATTGCATATATACAGTTTTTGTTCTACGGGACTATAGATAGATTCAACAACATCAGCTATGCAAATCGTATATGATGAGGTCGTTTTGGTGCATCCCTTCAAGTGCGTACCACGATTTCTATAAGTACTAAAAGGGATGCATCAAAACGACCTTTATGTTAGCAAGCCTTCTATAGTGATAGCACGGTTAAAAAATTTAACTACTATACTTAATTATTGTTAATTTGACTCGCTATTGCATATATACAGTTTTTGTTCTACGGGACTATGGATAGATTCAACAACATCAGCTATGCAAATCGTATATGATGAGGTCGTTTTGGTGCATCCCTTCAAGTGCGTACCACGATTTCTGTAAGTACTAAAAGAGATGCATCAAAACGACCTTTATGTTAGCAAGCCTTCTATAGTGATAGCACGGTTAAAAAATTAAACAACAATACTTAATTATTGCTAATTTGACTCTCTATTGCATATATACAGTTGTCGTTCAACCGGACTATATATAGGTGCAACAATCTTAGCTATGCAAATCGTATATGATGAGGTCGTTTTCGTGCATCCCTTCAAGTGCGTACCACGATTTCTGTAAGTACTAAAAGGGATGCATCAAAACGACCTGTATGTTAACAAGCCTTCTATAGTGATAGCACGGTTAAAAAATTCAACTACAATACTTAATTATTGTTAATTTGACTCTCTTTTGCATATATACAGTTGTTGTTCTGCCGGACTATATATAGGTTCAACAACATCAGCTATACAAATCGTATATGATGAGGTCGTTTTGGTGCATCCCTTCAAGTGCGTACCACGATTTCTGTAAGTACTAAAAGGGATGCATCAAAACGACCTTTATGTTAGCAAGCCTTCTATAGCCATAGCACGGTTAAAAAATTAAACAACAATACTTAATTATTGCTAATTTGACTCTCTATTGCATACATACAGTTTTTGTTCTACGGGACTATAGATACATTCAACAACATCAGCTATGCAAATCGTATATGATGAGGTCCTTTTGGTGCATCCCTTCAAGTGCGTACCACGATTTCTGTAAGTACTAAATAGGATGCATCAAAACGACCTTTATGTTAGCAAGCCTTCTATAGCGATAGCACGGTTAAAAAATTAAACAACAATACTTAATTATTGCTAATTTGACTCTCTATTGCATACATACAGTTTTTGTTCTACGGGAGTATAGATAGGTTCAACAACATCACCTACGCAAATCGTATATGATGAGGTTGTTATGGTGCATCCCTTCAAGTGCGTACCACGATTTCTGTAAGTACTAAAAGGGATGCATCAAAACGACCTTTATGTTAGCATGCGTTCTATAGCGATAGCACGGTTAAAAAATTTAACTACAATACTTAATTATTGCTAATTTGACTCGCTATTGCATATATACAGTTTTTGTTCTACGGGACTATAGATAGATTAAACAACATCAGCTATGCAAATCGTATATGATGAGGTCGTTTTGGTGCATCCCTTCAAGTGCTTACCACGATTTCTGTAAGTACTAAAAGGGATGCATCAAAACGACCTTTATGTTAGCAAGCCTTATATAGCGATAACAGGGTTAAAAAATTAAACAACAATACTAAATTATTCTAATTTGACTCTCTATTTCATATATACAGTTGTCGTTCAGCCGGACTATATATATATTCAACTACATCAGCTACGCAAATCGTATATGATGAGGTCGTTTTGGTGCATCCCTTCAAGTGCGTACCACGATTTCTGTAAGTACTAAAAGGGATGCATCAAAAGGACTTGTATGTTAGCAAGTCTTCTATAACGATACCACGGTTAAAAAATTTAACTACAATACTTAATTATTCCTAATTTGACTCTCTATTGCATATATACAGTTTTTGTTCTACGGGACTATAGATAGATTCAACAACATCAGCTAGGCAAATCGTATATGATGAGGTCGTTTTGGTGCATCCCTTCAAGAGCGTACCACGATTTCTGTAAGTACTAAAAGGGATGCATCAAAACGACCTGTATGTTAGCAAGCCTTCTATAGCGATAGCACGGTTATAAAATTAAACAACAATACTTAATTATTCTAATTTGACTCTCTATTGCACATATACAGTTGTCGTTCAGCCAGAACATATATAGGTTCAACAATCTTAGCTATGCAAATCGTATATGATGAGGTCGTTGTGGTGCATCCGTTCAAGTGCGTACCACGATTTCTGTAAGTACTAAAAGGATGCATCAAAACGACCTTTATGTGAGCAAGCCTTCTATAGTGATAGCACGGTTAAAAAATTTAACTAAAATACTTAATTATTGCTAATTTGACTCGCTATTGCACATATACAGTTTTTGTTCTAAGGGACTATAGAAAAATTCAACAACATCAGCTACGAAAATCGTATATGATGAGGTCGTTTTGGTGCATCCCTTCAAGTGCGTACCACGATTTCTGTAAGTACTAAAAGGGATGCATCAAAACGACCTTTATGTTAGCAAGCCTTCTATAGCGATAGCACGGTTAAAAAATTTAACTACAATACTTAATTATTGCTAATTTGACTCTCTATTGCATATATACAGTTTTTGTTCTACGGGACTATAGATAAATTCAACAAGATCAGCTATGCTAATCGTATATAATAAGGTCGTTTTGGTGCATCCCTTTAAGTGCGTACCACGATTTCTGTAAGTACTAAAAGGGATTCATCAAAACGACCTTTATGTTAGCAAGCCTTATATAGCGATAACAAGGTTAAAAAATTAAACAACAATACTTAATTATTCTAATTTGACTCTCTATTTCATATATACAGTTGTCGTTCAGCCGGACTATATATATATTCAACAACATCAGCTACGCAAATCGTATATGATGAGGTCGTTTTGGTGCATCCCTTCAAGTGCGTACTACGATTTCTGTAAGTACTAAAAGGGATGCATCAAAACGACCTTTATGTTAACAAGCCTTCTATAGTCATAGCACGGTTAAAAAATTTAACTACTATACTTAATTATTGTTAATTTGACTCGCTATTGCATATATACAGTTTTTGTTCTACGGAACTATAGATAGATTCAACAGCATCAGCTATGCAAATCGTATATGATGAGGTCGTTTTGGTGCATCCCTTCAAGTGCGTACCACGATTTCTGTAAGTACTAAAAGGGATGCATCAAAACGACCTTTATGTTAGCAAGCCTTCTATAGCGATAGCACGGTTAAAAAATTAAACAACAATACTTAATTATTCTAATTTGACTCTCTATTGCATATATACAGTTGTAGTTCAGCCGGACTATATATAGGTTCAACAATCTTGGCTATGCAAATGGTATATGATGAGGTCGTTTTGGTCCATCCCTTCAAGTGCGTACCACGATTTCTGTAAGTACTAAAAGGGATGCATCAAAACGACCTTTATGTTAACAAGCCTTCTATAGTGATAGCACGGTTAAAAAATTAAACTACAATACTTAATTATTGTTAATTTGACTCTTTATTGCATATATACAGTTGTTGTTCTGCCGGACTATATATAGGTTCAACAACATCAGCTATACAAATCGTACATGATGAGGTCGTTTTGGTGCATCCCTTCAAGTGCGTACCACGGATTCTGTAAGTACCAAAAGGGATGCATCGAAACGACCTTTATTTTAGCAAGCCTTCTATAGTGATACCACGGTTAAAAAATTTAACTACAATACTTAATTATTGCTAATTTGACTCGCTATTGCATATATACAGTTTTTGTTCTAAGGGAGTATAGATAGATTCAACAACATCAGCTACGCAAATCGTATATGATGAGGTCGTTTTGGTGCATCCCTTCAAGTGCGTACCACGATTACTGTAAGTACTAAAAGGGATGCATCAAAACGACCTTTATGTTAGCAAGCCTTCTATAGCGAAAGCACGGTAAAAAAATTAAACAACAATACTTAATTTTTCTAATTTGACTCTCTATTGCATATATACAGTTGTCGTTCAGCCGGACTATATATATATTCAACTACATCAGCTACGCAAATCGTATATGATGAGGTCGTTTTGGTGCATCCCTTCAAGTGCGTACCACGATTTCTGTAAGTACTAAAAGGGATGCATCAAAAGGACCTGTATGTTAGCAAGTCTTCTATGCCGATAGCATGGTTAAAAAATTTAACTAGAATACTTAATTATTTCTAATTTGACTCTCTATTGCATATATACAGTTTTTGTTCTACGGGACTATAGATAGATTCAACAACATCAGCTATGCAAATCGTATATGATGAGGTCGTTTTGGTGAATCCCTTCAAGTGCGTACCACGATTTCTGTAAGTACTAAAAGGGATGCATCAAAACGACCTTTATGTTAGCAAGTCTTCTATAGCGATAGCACGGTTAAAAAATTAAAGAACAATACTTAATTATTCTAATTTGACTCTCTATTGCATATATACAGTTGTCGTTCAGCCAGATTATATATAGGTTCAACAATCTTAGCTATGCAAATCGTATATGATGAGGTCGTTTTGGTGCATCCCTTCAAGTGCGTACCACGATTTCTGTAAGTACTAAAAGGGATGCATCAAAACGACCTTTATGTTAACAAGCCTTCTATAGTGATAGCACGGTTAAAAAATTTAACTACTATACTTAATTATTGTTAATTTGACTAGCTATTGCATATATACAGTTTTTATTCTACGGAACTATAGATAGATTCAACAACATCAGCTATGCAAATCGTATATGATGAGGTCGTTTTGGTGCATCCCTTCAAGTGCGTACCACGATTTCTGCAAGTACTAAAAGGGATGCATCAAAACGACCTTTATGTTAGCAAGCCTTCTATAGTGATAGCACGGTTAAAAAATTAAACAACAATACTTAATTATTCTAATTTGACTCTCTATTGCATATATACAGTTGTCGTTCAGCCGGACTATATATAGGTTCAACAATCTTAGCTATGCAAATCGTATATGATGAGGTCGTTTTGGTGCATCCCTTCAAGTGCGTACCACGATTTCTGTAAGTACTAAAAGGGATGCATCAAAACGACTTTTATGTTAACAAGCCTTCTATAGTGATAGCACGGTTAATAAATTTAACTACAATACTTAATTATTGTTAATTTGACTCTCTGTTACATATATACAGTTGTTGTTCTGCCGGACTATATATAGGTTCAACAACATCAGCTATACAAATCGTGTATGATGAGGTCGTTTTGGTGCATCCCTTCAAGTGCGTACCACGATTTCTGTAAGTACTAAAAGGGATGCATCAAAACGACCTTTATGTTAGCAAGCCTTCTATAGGGATAGCACGGTTAAAATTTAAACAACAATACTTAATTATTGCTAATTTGACTCTCTATTGCATACATACAGTTTTTGTTCTACGGGACTATAGATACATTCAACAACATCAGCTATGCAAATCGTATATGATGAGGTCGTTTTGGTGCATCCCTTCAAGTGCGTACCACGATTTCTGTAAGTACTAAAAGGGATGCATCAAAACGAACTTTATGTTAGCAAGCCTTCTATAGCGATAGCACTGTTAAAAAATTTAACTACAATACTTAATTATTGCTAATTTGACTCGCTATTGCATATATACAGTTTTTGTTCTACGGTACTATAGATAGATTCAACAACATCAGCTATTCAAATCGTATATGATGAGGTCGTTTTGGTGCATCCCTTCAAGTGCGTACCACGATTTCTGTAAGTACTAAAAGGGATGCATCAAAACGACCTTTATGTTAGCAAGCCTTATATAGCGATAACAGGGTTAAAAAATTAAACAACAATACTAAATTATTCTAATTTGACTCTCTATTTCATATATACAGTTGTCGTTCAGCCGGACTATATATATATTCAACTACATCAGCTACGCAAATCGTATATGATGAGGTCGTTTTGGTGCATCCCTTCAAGTGCGTACCACGATTTCTGTAAGTACTAAAAGGGATGCATCAAAAGGACCTGTATGTTAGCAAGTCTTCTATAGCGATAGCACGATTAAAAAATTTAACTACAATACTTAATTATTGCTAATTTGACTGTCTATTGCATATATACAGTTTTTGTTCTACGGGACTATAGATAGATTCAACAACATCAGCTATGCAAATCGTATATGATGAGGTCGTTTTGGTGCATCCCTTCAAGTGCGTACCACGATTTCTGTAAGTACTAAAAGGGATGCATCAAAACGACCTTTATGTTAGCAAGCCTTCTATAGCGATAGCACGGTTAAAAAATTAAACAACAATACTTAATTATTCTAATTTGACTCTCTATTGCATATATACAGTTGTCGTTCAGCCAGATTATATATAGGTTCAACAATCTTAGCTATGCAAATCGTATATGATGAGGTCGTTTTGGTGCATCCCTTCAAGTGCGTACCACGATTTCTGTAAGTACTAAAAGGGATGCATCAAAACGACCTTTATGTTAGCAAGCCTTCTATAGTGATAGCACGGTTAAAAAATTTAACTACAATACTTAATTATTGCTAATTTGACTCGCTATTTCATATATACAGTTCTTGTTTTAAGGGAGTATAGATAGATTCAACAACATCAGCTACGCAAATCGTATATGATGAGGTAGTTTTGGTGCATCCCTTCAAGTGCGTAACACGATTTCTGTAAGTACTAAAAGGGATGCATCAAAACGACCTTTATGTTAGCAAGCCTTCTATAGCGATAGCACGGTTAAAAAATTAAACAACAATACTTAATTATTCTAATTTGACTCTCTATTGCATATAGACAGTTGTCGTTCAGCCAGATTATATATAGGTTCAACAATCTTAGCTATGCAAATCGTATATGATGAGGTCGTTTTGGTGCATCCCTTCAAGTGCGTACCACGATTTCTGTAAGTACTAAAAGGGATGCATCAAAACGACCTTTATGTTAGCAAGCCTTCTATAGCGATAGCACGGTTAAAAAATTAAACAACAATACTTAATTATTCTAATTTGACTCTCTATTGCATATAGACAGTTGTCGTTCAGCCAGATTATATATAGGTTCAACAATCTTAGCTATGCAAATCGTATATGATGAGGTCGTTTTGGTGCATCCCTTCAAGTGCGTACCACGATTTCTGTAAGTACTAAAAGGGATGCATCAAAACGACCTCTATATTAGCAAGCCTTCTATAGTGATAACACGGTTAAAAAGTTTAACTAATATACTTAATTATTGTTAATTTGACTCGCTATTGCATATATACAGTTTTTGTTCTACGGGACTATAGATAGATTCAACAACATCAGCTATACAAATCGTATATGATGAGGTCGTTTTCGTGCATCCCTTCAAGTGCGTACCACGATTTCTGTAAGTACTAAAAGGGATGCATCAAAACGACCTTTATGTTAGCAAGCCTTCTATAGCGATAGCACGGTTAAAAAATTAAACAACAATACTTAATTATTGCTAATTTGACTCTCTATTGCATACATACAGTTTTTGTTCTACGGGACTATAGATACATTCAACAACATCAGCTATGCAAATCGTATATGATGAGGTCGTTTTGGTGCATCCCTTCAAGTGCGTACCACGATTTCTGTAAGTACTAAAAGGGATGCATCAAAACGACCTCTATGCTAGCAACCCTTCTATAGCGATAGCACGGTTAAAAAATTTAACTACAATACTTAATTATTGCTAATTTGACTCGCTATTGCATATATACAGTTTTTGTTCTACGGGACTATAGATAGATTCAACAACATCAGCTATGCAAATCGTATATGATGAGGTCGTTTTGGTGCATCCCTTCAAGTGCGTACCACGATTTCTGTAAGTACTAAAAGGGATGCATCAAAACGACCTTTATGTTAGCAAGCCTTATATAGCGATAACAGGGTTAAAAAATTAAACAACAATACTAAATTATTCTAATTTGACTCTCTATTTCATATATACTGTTGTCGTTTAGCCGGACTATATATATATTCAACTACAGCAGCTACGCAAATCGTATATGATGAGGTCGTTTTGGTGCATCCCTTCAAGTGCGTACCACGATTTCTGTAAGTACTAAAAGGGATGCATCAAAAGGACCTGTATGTTAGCAAGTCTTCTATAGCGATAGCACGATTAAAAAATTTAACTACAATACTTAAATATTGCTAATTTGACTCTCTATTGCATATATACAGTTTTTGTTCTACGGGAATATAGATAGATTCAACAACATCAGCTATGCAAATCGTATATGATGAGGTCGTTTTGGTGCATCCCTTCAAGTGCGTACCACGATTTCTGTAAGTACTAAAAGGGATGCATCAAAACGACCTGTATGTTAGCAAGCCTTCTATAGCGATAGCACGGTTAAAAAATTAAACAACAATACTTAATTATTCTAATTTGACTCTCTATTGAATATATACAGTTGTCGTTCAGCCAGATTATATATAGGTTCAACAATCTTAGCTATGCAAATCGTATATGATGAGGTCGTTTTGGTGCATCCCTTCAAGTGCGTACCACGATTTCTGTAAGTACTAAAAGGGATGCATCAAAACGACCTTTATGTTAGCAAGCCTTCTATAGTGATAGCACGGTTAAAAAATTTAACTACAATAATTAATTATTGCTAATTTGACTCGCTATTGCATATATACAGTTTTTGTTCTAAGGGAGTATAGATAGATTCAACAACATCAGCTACGCAAATCGTATATGATGAGGTCGTTTTGGTGCATCCCTTCAAGTGCGTACCACGATTTCTGTAAGTACTAAAAGGGATGCATCAAAACGACCTTTATGTTAGCAAGCCTTCTATAGCGATAGCACGGTTAAAAAATTGAACAACAATACTTAATTATTCTAATTTGACTCTCTATTGCATATATACAGTTGTCGTTCAGCCAGATTATACATAGGTTAAACAATCTTAGCTATGCAAATCGTATATGATGAGGTCGTTTTGGTGCATCCCTTCAAGTGCGTACCACGACTTCTGTAAGTACTAAAAGGGATGCATCAAAACGACCTTTATGTTAGCAAGCCTTCTATAGTGATAGCACGGTTAAAAAATTTAACTACAATACTTAATTATTGCTAATTTGACTCGCTATTGCATATATACAGTTTTTGTTCTACGGGACTATAGATAGATTCAACAACATGAGCTACGCAAATCGTATGTGATGAGGTCGTTTTGGTGCATCCCTTCAAGTGCGTACAACGATTTCTGTAAGTACTAAAAGGGATGCATCAAAACGACCTTTATGTTAGCAAGCCTTCTATAGCGATAGCACGGTTAAAAAATTAAACAACAATACTTAATTATTCTAATTTGACTCTCTATTGCATATATACAGTTGTCGTTCAGCCAGATTATATATAGGTTCAACAATCTTAGCTATGCAAATCGTATATGATGAGGTCGTTTTGGTGCATCCCTTCAAGTGCGTACCACGATTTCTGTAAGTACTAAAAGGGATGCATCAAAACGACCCTTATGTTAGCAAGCCTTCTATAGTGATAGCACGGTTAAAAAATTTAACTACTATACTTAATTATTGTTAATTTGACTCGCTATTGCATATATACAGTTTTTGTTCTACGGGACTATAGATAGATTCAACAACATCAGCTATGTAAATCGTATATGATGAGGTCGTTTTGGTGCATCCCTTCAAGTGCGTACCACGATTTCTGTAAGTACTAAAAGGGATGCATCAAAACGACCTTTATGTTAGCAAGCCTTCTATAGCGATAGCACGGTTAAAAAATTAAACAACAATACTTAATTATTCTAATTTGACTCTCTATTGCATATATACAGTTGTCGTTCAGCCGGACTATATATAGGTTCAACAATCTTAGCTATGCAAATCGTATATCATGAGGTCGTTTTGGTGCATCCCTTCAAGTGCGTACCACGATTTCTGTAACTACTAAAAGGGATGCATCAAAACGACCTTTTTGTTAGCAAGCCTTCTATAGCGATAGCACGGTTAAAAAATTTAACTACAATACTTAATTATTGCTAATTTGACTCGCTATTGCGTATATACAGTTTTTGTTCTACGGAACTATAGATAAATTCAACAACATCAGCTATGCAAATCATATATGATGAGGTCGTTTTGGTGCATCCCTTCAAGTGCGTACCACGATTTCTGTAAGTACTAAAAGGGATGCATCAAAACGACCTTAATGTTAGCAAGCCTTCTATAGCGATAGCACGGTTAAAAAATTAAACAACAATACTTAATTATTCTAATTTGACTTGCTATTGCATATATACAGTTGTCGTTCAGCCGGACTATATATAGGTTCAACAATCTTAGCTATGCAAATCGTATTTGATGAGGTCGTTTTCGTGCATCCCTTCAAGTGCGTACCACGATTTCTGTAAGTACTAAAAGGATGCATCAAAACGACCTTTATGTTAGCAAGCCTTCTATAGTGATAGCACGGTTAAAAAATTCAACTACAATACTTAATTATTGTTAATTTGACTCGCTATTGCATATATACAGTTGTTGTTCTGCCGGACTATATAAAGGTTCAACAACATCAGCCATGCAAATCGTATATGATGAGGTCGATTTGGTGCTTCCCTTCAAGTGCGTACCACGATTTCTGTAAGTACTAAAAGGGATGCATCAAAACGACCTGTATGTTAGAAAGCCTTCTATAGCGATAGCACGGTTAAAAAATTAAACAACAATACGTAATTATTCTAAATTGACTCTCTATTGCATATATACAGTTGTCGTTCAGCCAGATTATATATAGGTTCAACAATCTTAGCTATGCAAATCGTATATGATGAGGTCGTTTTGGTGCATCCCTTCAAGTGCGTACACCGATTTCTTTAAGTACTAAAAGGGATGCATCAAAACGACCTTTATGTTAGCAAGCCTTCTATAGTGATAGCACGGTTAAAAAAATTTAACTACAATACTTAATTATTGCTAATTTGACTCGCTATTGCATATATACAGTTTTTGTTCTACGGGACTATAGATAGATTCAACAACATCAGCTATGCAAATCGTATATGATGAGGTCGTTTTGGTGCATCCCTTCAAGTGCGTACCACGATTTCTGTAAGTACTAAAAGGGATGCATCAAAACGACCTTTATGTTAGCAAGCCTTCTATAGCGATAGCGCGGTTAAAAAATTAAACAACAATACTTAATTATTCTAATTTGACTCTCTATTGCATATATACAGTTGTCGTTCAGCCAGATTATATATAGGTTCAACAATCTTAGCTATGCAAATCGTATATGATGAGGTCGTTTTGGTGCATCCCTTCAAGTGCGTACCACGATTTCTGTAAGTACTAAAAGGGATGCATCAAAACGACCTTTATGTTAGCAAGCCTTCTATAGTAATAGCACGGTTAAAAAATTTAACTACAATACTTAATTATTGCTAATTTGACTCGCTATTGCATATATACAGTTTTTGTTCTAAGGGACTATAGATAGATTCAACAACATCAGCTACGCAAATCGTATATGATGAGGTCGTTTTGGTGCATCCCTTCAAGTGCGTACCACGATTTTTGTAAGTACTAAAAGGGATGCATCAAAACGACCTTTATGTTAGCAAGCCTTCTATAGCAATAGCACGGTTAAAAAATTAAACAACAATACTTAATTATTCTAATTTGACTCTCTGTTGCATATATACAGTTGTCGTTCAGCCAGATTATATATAGGTTCAACAATCTTAGCCATGCAAATCGTATATGATGAGGTCGTTTTGGTGCATCCCTTCAAGTGCGTACCACGATTTCTGTAAGTACTAAAAGGGATGCATCAAAACGACCCTTAAGTTAGCAAGCCTTCTATAGTGATAGCACGGTTAAAAAATTAAACTACAATACCTAATTATTGTTAATTTGACTCTCTATTGCATATATACAGTTGTTGTTCTGCCGGACTATATATAGGTTCAACAACATCAGCTATACAAATCGTATATGATGAGGTCGTTTTGGTGCATCCCTTCAAGTGCGTACCACGATTTCTATAAGTACTAAAAGGGATGCATCAAAACGACCTTTATGTTAGCAAGCCTTCTATAGCGATAGCACGGTTAAAAAATTAAACAACAATACTTAATTATTGCTAATTTGACTCTCTAATGCATATATACAGTTTTTGTTCTACGGGACTATAGATACATTCAACAACATCAGCTATGCAAATCGTATATGATGAGGTCGTTTTGGTGCATCCCTTCAAGTGCGTACCACGATTTCTGTAAGTACTAAAAGGGATGCATCAAAACGACCTCTATGTTAGCAAGCCTTCTATAGCGATAGCACGGTTAAAAAATTTAACTACAATACTTAATTATTGCTAATTTGACTCTCTATTGCATATATACAGTTTTTGTTCTACGGGACTATAGATAGATTCAACAACATCAGCTATGCAAATCGTATATGATGAGGTCGTTTTGGTGCATCCCTTCAAGTGCGTACCACGATTTCTGTAAGTACTAAAAGGGATGCATCAAAACGACCTTTATGTTAGCAAGCCTTATATAGCGATAAAAGGGTTAAAAAATTAAACAACAATACTTAATTATTCTAATTTGACTCTCTATTTCATATATACAGTTGTCGTTCAGCCGGACTATATATATATTCAACTACATCAGCTACGCAAATCGTATATGATGAGGTCGTTTTGGTGCATCCCTTCAAGTGCGTACCACGATTTCTGTAAGTACTAAAAGGGATGCAACAAAAGGACCTGTATGTTACCAAGTCTTCTATAGCGATAGCACTATTAAAAAATTTAACTACTATACTTAATTATTGCTAATTTGACTCTCTATTGCATATATACAGTTTTTGTTCTAGGGGACTATAGATAGATTCAACAACATCAGCTATGCAAATCGTATATGATGAGGTCGTTTTGGTGCATCCCTTCAAGTGCGTACCACGATTTCTGTAAGTACTAAAAGGGATGCATCAAAACGACCTTTATGTTAGCAAGCCTTCTATAGTGATAGCACGGTTAAAAAATTTAACTACAATACTTAATTATTGCTAATTTGACTCGTTATTGCATATATACAGTTTTTGTTCTAAGGGAGTATAGATAGATTCAACAACATCAGCTACGCAAATCGTATATGATGAGGTCGTTTTGGTGCATCCCTTCAAGTGCGTACCACGATTTCTGTAAGTACTAAAAGGGATGCATCAAAACGACCTTTATGTTAGCAAGCCTTCTATAGCGATAGCACGGTTAAAAAATTAAACAACAATACTTAATTATTCTAATTTGACTCTCTATTGCATATATACAGTTGTCGTTCAGCCAGATTATATATAGGTTCAACAATCTTAGCTATGGAAATCGTATATGATGAGGTCGTTTTGGTGCATCCCTTCAAGTGCGTACCACGATTTCTGTAAGTACTAAAAGGGATGCATCAAAACGACCTTTGTGTTAGCAAGCCTTCTATAGCGATAGCACGGTTAAAAAATTTAACTACAATACTTAATTATTGTTAATTTAACTCGCTATTGCATATATACAGTTTTTGTTCTACGGGACTATAGATAAATTCAACAACATCAGCTAAGCAAATCGTATATGATGAGGTCGTTTTTGTGCATCCCTTCAAGTGCGTACCACGATTTCTGTAAGTACTAAAAGGGATCCATCAAAACGACCGTTATGTTAGCAAGCCTTCTATAGCGATAGCACGGTTAAAAAATTAAACAACAATACTTAATTATTCTAATTTGACTCTCTATTGTATATATACAGTTGTCGTTCAGCCGGACTATTTATAGGTTCAACAATCTTAGCTACGCAAATCGTATATGATGAGGTCGTTTTGGTGCATCCCTTCAAGTGCGTACCACGATTTCTGTAAGTACTAAAAGGGATGCATCAAAACGACCTTTATGTTAACAAGCCTTCTATAGTGATAGCACGGTTAAAAAATTCAACTACAATACTTAATTATTGTTAATTTGACTCTCTATTGCATATATACAGTTGTTGTTCTGCCGGACTATATATAAGTTCAACAACATCAGCTATACAAATCGTATATGATGAGGTCGTTTTGGTGCATCCCTTCAAGTGCGTACCACGATTTCTGTAAGTACTAAAAGGGATGCATCAAAACGACCTTTATGTTAGCAAGCCTTCTATAGCGATAGCACGGTTAAAAAACTAAACAACAATACTTAATTATTGCTAATTTGACTCTCTATTGCATACATACAATTTTTGTTCTACGGGACTATAGATACATTCAACAACATCAGCTATGCAAATCGTATATGATGAGGTCGTTTTGGTGCATCCCTTCAAGTGCGTACCACGATTTCTGTAAGTACTAAAAGGGATGCATCAAAACGACCTTTATGTTAGGAAGCCTTCTATAGCGATAGCACGGATAAATAATTTAACTACAATACTTAATTATTGCTAATTTGACTCGCTTTTGCATATATACAGTTTTTGTTCTACGGGACTATAGATAGATTCAACAACATCAGCTATGCAAATCGTATATGATGAGGTCGTTTTGGTGCATCCCTTCAAGTGCGTACCACGATTTCTGTAAGTACTAAAAGGGATGCATCAAAACGACCTTTATGTTAGCAAGCCTTATATAGCGATAACAAGGTTAAAAAATTAAACAAGAATAATAAATTATTCTAATTTGACTCTGTATTTCATATATACAGTTGTCGTTCAGCCGGACTATATATATATTCAACTACATCAGCTACGCAAATCGTATATGATGAGGTCGTTTTGGTGCATCCCTTCAAGAGCGTACCACGATTTCTGTAAGTACTAAAAGGGATGCATCAAAACGACCTGTATGTTAGCAAGCCTTTTATAGCGATAGCACGGTTAAAAAATTAAACAACAATACTTAATTATTCTAATTTGACTCTCTATTGCATATATACAGTTGTCGTTCAGCCAGATTATATATAGGTTCAACAATCTTAGCTATGCAAATCGTAAATGATGAGGTCGTTTTGGTGCATCCCTTCAAGTGCGTACCACGATTTCTGTAAGTACTAAAAGGGATGCATCAAAACGACCTTTATGTTAGCAAGCCTTCTATAGTGATAGCACGGTTAACAAATTTAACTACTATACTTAATTATTGCTAATTTGACTCGCTTTTGCATATATACAGTTTTTGTTCTAAAGGACTATAGAAAGATTCAACAACATCAGCTACGCAAATCGTATATGATGAGGTCGTTTTGGTGCATCCCTTCAAGTGCGTACCACGATTTATGTAAGTACTAAAAGGGATGCATCAAAACGACCTTTATGTTAGCAAGCCTTCTATAACGATAGCACGGTTAAAAAATTTAACTACAATACTTAATTATTGCTAATTTGACTCGCTATTGCATATATACTGTTTTTGTTCTACGGGACTATAGATACATTAAACAACATCAGCTATGCTAATCGTATATGATGAGGTCGTTTTGGTGCATCCCTTCAAGTGCGTACCACGATTTCTGTAAGTACTAAAAGGGATGCATCAAAACGACCTTTATGTTAGCAAGCCTTATATAGCGATAACACGGATAAAAATTAAACAACAATACTTAATTATTCTAATTTGACTCTCTATTTCATATATACAGTTGTCGTTCAGCCGGACTATCTATGTATTCAACAACATCAGCTACGCAAATCGTATATGATGAGGTCGTTTTGGTGCATCCCTTCAAGTGCGTACCACGATTTCTGTAAGTACTAAAAGGGATGCATCAAAACGACCTGTATGTTAGCTAGCCTTCTATAGCGATAACACGGTTAAAAAATTTAACTACTATACTTAATTATTGTTAATTTGACTCGCTATTGCATATATACAGTTTTTGTTCTACGAAACTATAGATAGATTCAACAACATCAGCTATGCAAATCGTATATGATGAGGTCGTTTTGGTACATCCCTTCAAGTGCGTACCACGATTTCTGTAAGTACTAAAAGGGATGCATCAAAACGACCTTTATGTTAGCAAGCCTTCTATACCGATAGCACGGTTAAAAAATTAAACAACAATACTTAATTATTCTAATTTGACTCTCTATTGCATATATACAGTTGTCGTTCAGCCGGAATATATATAGGTTCAACAATCTTAGCTATGCAAATCGTATATGATGAGGTCGTTTTGGTGCATCCCTTCAAGTGCGTACCACGATTTCTGTAAGTACTAAAAGGGATGCATCAAATCGACCTTTATGTTAACAAGCCTTCTACAGTGATAGCACGGTTAAAAAATTCAACTACAATACTTAATTATTGCTAATTGGACTCGCTATTGCATATATACAGTTTTTGTTCTACGGGACTATAGATAGATTCAACAACATCAGCTATGCAAGTCGTATATGATGAGGTCGTTTTGGTGCATCCCTTCAAGTGCGTACCACGATTTCTGTAAGTACTAAAAGGGATGCATCAAAACGACCTTTATGTTAGCAAGCCTTCTATAGCGATAGCACGGTTAAAAAATTAAACAACAATACTTAATTATTCTAATTTGACTCTCTATTGCATATACACAGTTGTCGTTCAGCCGGACTATATATAGGTTCAACAATCTTAGCTATGCAAATCGTATATGATGAGGTCGTTTTGGTACATCCATTCAAGTGCGTACCACGGTTTCTGTAAGTACTAAAAGGGATGCATCAAAACGACCTTTATGTTAACAAGCCTTCTATAGTGATAGCACGGTTAAAAAATTCAACTACAATACTTAATTATTGCTAATTTGACTCGCTATTGCATATATACAGTTTTTGTTCTACGGGACTATAGATAGATTCAACAACATCAGCTATGCAAATCGTATATGATTAGGTCGTTTTGGTGCATCCCTTCAAGTGCGTACCACGATTTTTGTAAGTACTAAAAGGGATGCATCAAAACGACCTGTATGTTAGCAAGCCTTCTATAGCGATAGCACGGTTAAAAAATTTAACTACAATACTTAATTATTGTTAATTTGACTCTTTATTGCATATATACAGTTGTTGTTCTGCCGGACTATATATAAGTTCAACAACATCAGCTATGCAAATCGTATATGATGAGGTCGTTTTGGTGCATCCCTTCAAGTGCGTACCACGATTTCTGTAAGTACTAAAAGGAATGCATCAAAACGACCTTTATGTTAGCAAGCCTTCTATAGCGATAGCACGGTTAAAAAACTAAACAACAATACTTAATTATTGCTAATTTGACTCTCTATTGCATACATACAATTTTTGTTCTACGGGACTATAGATACATTCAACAACATCAGCTATGCAAATCGTATATGATGAGGTCGTTTTGGTGCATCCCTTCAAGTGCGTACCACGATTTCTGTAAGTACTAAAAGGGATGCATCAAAACGACCTTTATGTTAGGAAGCCTTCTATAGCGATAGCACGGATAAATAATTTAACTACAATACTTAATTATTGCTAATTTGACTCGCTATTGCATATATACAGTTTATGTTCTACGGGACTATAGATAGATTCAACAACATCAGCTATGCAAATCGTATATGATGAGGTCGTTTTAGTGCATCCCTTCAAGTGCGTACCACGATTTCTGTAAGTACTAAAAGGGATGCATCAAAACGACCTTTATGTTAGCAAGCCTTATATAGCGATAACAAGGTTAAAAAATTAAACAACAATAATAAATTATTCTAATTTGACTCTCTATTTCATATATACAGTTGTCGTTCAGCCGGACTATATATATATTCAACTACATCAGCTACGCAAATCGTATATGATGAGGTCGTTTTGGTGCATCCCTTCAAGAGCGTACCACGATTTCTGTAAGTACTAAAAGGGATGCATCAAAACGACCTGTATGTTAGCAAGCCTTTTATAGCGATAGCACGGTTAAAAAATTAAACAACAATACTTAATTATTCTAATTTGACTCTCTATTGCATATATACAGTTGTCGTTCAGCCAGATTATATATAGGTTCAACAATCTTAGCTATGCAAATCGTATATGATGAGGTCGTTTTAGTGCATCCCTTCAAGTGCGTACCACGATTTCTGTAAGTACTAAAAGGGATGCATCAAAACGACCTTTATGTTAGCAAGCCTTATATAGCGATAACAAGGTTAAAAAATTAAACAACAATAATAAATTATTCTAATTTGACTCTCTATTTCATATATACAGTTGTCGTTCAGCCGGACTATATATATATTCAACTACATCAGCTACGCAAATCGTATATGATGAGGTCGTTTTGGTGCATCCCTTCAAGAGCGTACCACGATTTCTGTAAGTACTAAAAGGGATGCATCAAAACGACCTGTATGTTAGCAAGCCTTTTATAGCGATAGCACGGTTAAAAAATTAAACAACAATACTTAATTATTCTAATTTGACTCTCTATTGCATATATACAGTTGTCGTTCAGCCAGATTATATATAGGTTCAACAATCTTAGCTATGCAAATCGTAAATGATGAGGTCGTTTTGGTGCATCCCTTCAAGTGCGTACCACGATTTCTGTAAGTACTAAAAGGGATGCATCAAAACGACCTTTATGTTAGCAAGCCTTCTATAGTGATAGCACGGTTAACAAATTTAACTACTATACTTAATTATTGCTAATTTGACTCGCTTTTGCATATATACAGTTTTTGTTCTAAAGGACTATAGAAAGATTCAACAACATCAGCTACGCAAATCGTATATGATGAGGTCGTTTTGGTGCATCCCTTCAAGTGCGTACCACGATTTATGTAAGTACTAAAAGGGATGCATCAAAACGACCTTTATGTTAGCAAGCCTTCTATAGCGATAGCACGGTTAAAAAATTTAACTACAATACTTAATTATTGCTAATTTGACTCGCTATTGCATATATACTGTTTTTGTTCTACGGGACTATAGATACATTAAACAACATCAGCTATGCTAATCGTATATGATGAGGTCGTTTTGGTGCATCCCTTCAAGTGCGTACCACGATTTCTGTAAGTACTAAAAGGGATGCATCAAAACGACCTTTATGTTAGCAAGCCTTATATAGCGATAACACGGATAAAAATTAAACAACAATACTTAATTATTCTAATTTGACTCTCTATTTCATATATACAGTTGTCGTTCAGCCGGACTATCTATGTATTCAACAACATCAGCTACGCAAATCGTATATGATGAGGTCGTTTTGGTGCATCCCTTCAAGTGCGTACCACGATTTCTGTAAGTACTAAAAGGGATGCATCAAAACGACCTGTATGTTAGCTAGCCTTCTATAGTGATAACACGGTTAAAAAATTTAACTACTATACTTAATTATTGTTAATTTGACTCGCTATTGCATATATACAGTTTTTGTTCTACGGAACTATAGATAGATTCAACAACATCAGCTATGCAAATCGTATATGATGAGGTCGTTTTGGTACATCCCTTCAAGTGCGTACCACGATTTCTGTAAGTACTAAAAGGGATGCATCAAAACGACCTTTATGTTAGCAAGCCTTCTATACCGATAGCACGGTTAAAAAATTAAACAACAAAACTTAATTATTCTAATTTGACTCTCTATTGCATATATACAGTTGTCGTTCAGCCGGAATATATATAGGTTCAACAATCTTAGCTATGCAAATCGTATATGATGAGGTCGTTTTGGTGCATCCCTTCAAGTGCGTACCACGATTTCTGTAAGTACTAAAAGGGATGCATCAAATCGACCTTTATGTTAACAAGCCTTCTACAGTGATAGCACGGTTAAAAAATTCAACTACAATACTTAATTATTGCTAATTGGACTCGCTATTGCATATATACAGTTTTTGTTCTACGGGACTATAGATAGATTCAACAACATCAGCTATGCAAGTCGTATATGATGAGGTCGTTTTGGTGCATCCCTTCAAGTGCGTACCACGATTTCTGTAAGTACTAAAAGGGATGCATCAAAACGACCTTTATGTTAGCAAGCCTTCTATAGCGATAGCACGGTTAAAAAATTAAACAACAATACTTAATTATTCTAATTTGACTCTCTATTGCATATACACAGTTGTCGTTCAGCCGGACTATATATAGGTTCAACAATCTTAGCTATGCAAATCGTATATGATGAGGTCGTTTTGGTACATCCATTCAAGTGCGTACCACGGTTTCTGTAAGTACTAAAAGGGATGCATCAAAACGACCTTTATGTTAACAAGCCTTCTATAGTGATAGCACGGTTAAAAAATTCAACTACAATACTTAATTATTGCTAATTTGACTCGCTATTGCATATATACAGTTTTTGTTCTACGGGACTATAGATAGATTCAACAACATCAGCTATGCAAATCGTATATGATTAGGTCGTTTTGGTGCATCCCTTCAAGTGCGTACCACGATTTCTGTAAGTACTAAAAGGGATGCATCAAAACGACCTGTATGTTAGCAAGCCTTCTATAGCGATAGCACGGTTAAAAAATTTAACTACAATACTTAATTATTGTTAATTTGACTCTTTATTGCATATATACAGTTGTTGTTCTGCCGGACTATATATAAGTTCAACAACATCAGCTATGCAAATCGTATATGATGAGGTCGTTTTGGTGCATCCCTTCAAGTGCGTACCACGATTTCTGTAAGTACTAAAAGGGATGCATCAAAACGACCTTTATGTTAGCAAGCCTTCTATAGCGATAGCACGGTTAAAAAATTTAACAACAATACTTAATTATTGCTAATCTGACTCGCTATTGCATATATACAGTTGTCGTTCAGCCAGACTATAAACAGATTCAACAACATCAGCTATACAAATCATATATGATGAGGTCGTTTTGGTGCATCCCTTCAAGTGCGTACCACGATTTCTGTAAGTACTAAAAGGGATGCATCAAAAGGACCTGTATGTTAGCAAGCCTTCTGCAGTGATGGCACGGTTAAAAAATTTAACTACAATACTTAATTATTGTTAATTTGACTCGCTATTGCATATATACAGTTGTTGTTCTACGGGACTATAGATAGATTAAACAACATCAGCTACGCAAATCGTATATGATGAGGTCGTTTTGGTGCATCCCTTCAAGTGCGTTCCACGATTTCTGTAAGTACTAAAAGGAATGCATCAAAACGACCTTTATGTTAGCAAGCCTTATATAGCGATAGCACGGTTAAAATATTAAACAACAATAGTTAATTATTCTAATTTGATTCTCTATTACATATATACAGTTGTCGTTCAGCCGGACCATATATAGGTTCAACAATCTTAGCTACGCAAATCGTATATGATGAGGTCGATTTGGCGCATCCCTTCAAGTGCGTACCACGATTTCTGTAAGTACTAAAAGGGATGCATCAAAACGACCTTTAGGTTAGCAAGCTTTCTATAGTGATAGCACGGTTAAAAAATTTAACTACTATACTTAATTTTTGTTAATTTGACTCTCTATTATATATATACAGTTTTTGTTCTACGGAACTATAGATAGATTCAACAACATCAGCTATGCAAATCATTTATGTTGAGGTCGTTTTGGTGCATCCCTTCAAGTGCGTACCACGATTTCTGTAAGTACTAAAAGGGATGCATCAAAACGACCTTTATGTTAGCAAGCCTTATACAGCGATAGCACGGTTAAAATATTAAACAACAATAATTAATTATTCTAATTTGACTCTCTATTGCATATATACAGTTTTTCTTCTACGGGACTATAGATAGATTCAACAACATCAGCTACGCAAATCGTATATGATGAGGTCGTTTTGGTGCATCCCTTCAAGTGCGTACCACGATTTCTGTAAGTACTAAAAGGAATGCATCAAAACGACCTTTATGTTAGCAAGCCTTCTATAGCGATAGCACGGTTAAAAAATTAAACAACAATACTTAATTATTCTAATTTGACTCTCTATTGCATATATACAGTTGTCGTTCAGCCGGACTATATATAGGTTCAACAATCTTAGCTATGCAAATCGTATATGATGAGGTCGTTTTGGTGCATCCCTTCAAGTGCGTACCACGATTTCTGTAAGTACTAAAAGGGATGCATCAAAACGACCTTTATGTTAGCAGGCCTTCTATAGTGATAGCACGGTTAAAAAATTTAACTACTATACTTAATTATTGTTAATTTGACTCTCCATTGCATATATACAGTTTTTGTTTTACGGAACTATAGATAGATTCAACAACATCAGCTATGCAAATCGTATATGATGAGGTCGTTTTGGTGCATCCCTTCAAGTGCGTACCACGATTTCTGTAAGTACTAAAAGGGATGCATCAAAACGACCTTTATGTGAGCAAGCCTTCTATAGCGATAGCACGGTTAAAAAATTAAACAACAATACTTAATTATTCTAATTTGACTCTCTATTGCATATATACAGTTGTCGTTCAGCCGGACTATATATAGGTTCAACAATCTTAGCTATGCAAAGTGTATATGATGAGGTCGTTTTGGTGCATCCCTTCAAGTGCGTACCACGATTTCTGTAAGTACTAAAAGGGATGCATCAAAACGACCTTTATGTTAGCTAGCTTTCTATAGTGATAGCACGGTTAAAAAATTTAACTACTATACTTAATTATTGTTAATTTGACTCTCTATTGCATATATACAGTTTTTGTTCTACGGAACTATAGATAGATTCAACAACATCAGCTATGCAAATCGTATATGATGAGGTCGTTTTGGTGCATCCCTTCAAGTGCGTACCACGATTTCTGTAAGTACTAAAAGGGATGCATCAAAACGACCTTGATGTGAGCAAGCCTTCTATAGCGATAGCACGGTTAAAAAATTAAACAACAATACTTAATTATCCTAATTTGACTCTCTATTGCATATATACAGTTGTCGTTCAGCCGGACTATATATAGGTTCAACAATCTTAGCTATGCAAATCGTATGTGATGAGGTCGTTTTGGTACATCCCTTCAAGTGCGTACCACGATTTCTGTAAGTACTAAAAGGGATGCATCAAAACGACCTTTATGTTAAGAAGCCTTCTATAGCGATAGCACGGTTAAAAAATTCAACTACAATACTTAATTATTGCTAATTTGACTCACTATTGCATATATACAGTTTTTGTTCTACGGAACAAAAGATAAATTCAACAACATCAGCTATGCAAATCGTATATGATGAGGTCGTTTTGGTGCATCCCTTCAAGTGCGTACCACGATTTTTGTAAGTACTAAAAGGGATGCATCAAAACAACCTTTATGTTAGCAAGCCTTCTATAGTGATAGCACGGTTAAAAAATTTAACTACAATACTTAATTATTGTTAATTTGACTCTCTATTGCATATATACAGTTGTTGTTCTGCCGGACTATAAAGAGGTTCAACAACATCAGCCATGCAAATCGTATATGATGAGGTCGTTTTGGTGCATCCCTTCAAGTGCGTACCACGATTTCTGTAAGTACTAAAACGACCTTTATGTTAGCAAGCCTTCTATAGCGATAGCACGGTTAAAAAATTTAATTACAATACTTAATTATTGCTAATTTGACTCGCTATTGCATATATACAGTTTTTGTTCTACGGAACTATAGATAGATTCAACAACATCAGCTATGCAAATCGTATATGATGAGGTCGTTTTGGTGCATCCCTTCAAGTGCGTACCACGATTTCTGTAAGTACTAAAAGGGATGCATCAAAACGACCTTCATGTGAGCAAGCCTTCTATAGCGATAGCACGGTTAAGAAATTAAACAACAAAACTTAATTATTCTAATTTAACTCTCTATTGCATATATACAGTTTTCGTTCAGCTGGACTTTATATAGGTTCAACAATCTTAACTATGCAAATCGTACATGATGAGGTCGTTTTGGTACATCCCTTCAAGTGCGTACCACGATTTCTGTAAGTACTAAAAGGGATGCATCAAAACGACCTTTATGTTAACAAGCCTTCTATAGTGATAGCACGGTTAAAAAATTCAACTACAATACTTAATTATTGCTAATTTGACTCTCTATTGCATATACACAGTTTTTGTTCTACGGAACTATAGAAAAATTCAACAACATCAGCTATGCAAATCGTATATGATGAGGTCGTTTTGGTGCATCCCTTCAAGTGCGTACCACGATTTCTGTAAGTACTAAAAGGGATGCATCAAAACGACCTTTATGTTAGCAAGCCTTCTATAGCAATAGCACGGTTAAAAAATTAAACAACAATACTTAATTATTCTAATTTGACTCTCTATTGCATATACACAGTTGTTGTTCTGCCGGACTATATATAGGTTCAACAACATCAGCTATGCAAATCGTATATGATGAGGTCGTTTTGGTGCATCCCTTCAAGTGCGTACCACGATTTCTGTAAGTACTAAAAGGGATGCATCAAAAGGACCTTTATGTTAGCAAGCCTTCTATAGCGATAGCACGGTTAAAAAATTTAACTACAATACTTAATTATTGCTAATTTGACTAGCTATTGCATATATACAGTTTTTGTTCTACGGGACTATAGATAGATTCAACAACATCAGCTACGCAAATCGTATATGATGAGGTCGTTTTGGTGCATCCCTTCAAGTGCGTACCACGATTTCTGTAAATACTAAAAGGGATGCATCAAAACGACCTTTATGTTAGCAAGCCTTCTATAGCAATAGCACGGTTAAAAAATTAAACAACAATACTTAATTATTCTAATTTGACTCTCTATTGCATATACACAGTTGTCGTTCAGCCAGATTATATATAGGTTCACCAATCTTAGCTATGCAAATCGTATATGATGAGGTCGTTTTGGTGCATCCCTTCAAGTGCGTACCACGATTTCTGTAAGTACTAAGAGGGATGCATCAAAGCGACCTTTATGTTAGCAAGCCTTCTATAGTGATAGCACTGTTAACAAATTTAACTACTATACTTAATTATTGTTAATTTTACTCGTTATTGCATATATACAGTTTTTGTTCTACGGAACTATAGATAGATTCAACAACATCAGCTATGCAAATCGTACATGATGAGGTCGTTTTGGTGCATCCCTTCAAGTGCGTACCACGATTTCTGTAAGTACTAAAAGGGATGCATCAAAACGACCTTTATGTTAGCAAGCCTTCTATAGCGATAACACGGTTAAAATATTAAACAACAATACTTAATTATTCTAATTTGACTCTCTATTGCATATATACAGTTGTCGTTCAGCCGGACTATATATATATTCAACAACATCAGCTACGCAAATCGTATATGATGAGTTCGTTTTGGTGCATCCCTTCAAGTGCGTACCACGATTTCTGTAAGTACTAAAAGGGATGCATCAAAACGACCTTTATGTTAGCAAGCCTTCTATAGCGATAACACGGTTAAAATATTAAACAACAATACTTAATTATTCTAATTTGACTCTCTATTGCATATATACAGTTGTCGTTCAGCCGGACTATATATATATTCAACAACATCAGCTACGCAAATCGTATATGATGAGTTCGTTTTGGTGCATCCCTTCAAGTGCGTACCACGATTTCTGTAAGTACTAAAAGGGATGCATCAAAACGACCTTTATGTTAGCAAGCCTTCTATAGCGATAGCACGGTTAAAAAATTTAACTACAATACTTAATTATTGCTAATTTGACTCGCTATTGCATATATACAGTTTTTGTTCTACGGGACTATAGATAGATTCAACAACATCAGCTATGCAAATCGTATATGATGAGGTCGTTTTGGTGCATCCCTTCAAGTGCGTACCACGATTTCTGTAAGTACTAAAAGGGATGCATCAAAACGACCTTTATGTTAGCAAGCCTTCTATAGCGATAGCACGGTTAAAAAATTTAACAACAATACTTAATTATTCTAATTTAACTCTCTATTGCATATATACAGTTGTCGTTCAGCCGGACTATATATAGGTTCAACAATCTTAGCTATGCAAATCGTATATGATGAGGTCGTTTTGGTGCATCCCTTCAAGTGCGTACCACGATTTCTGTAAGTACTAAAAGGGATACATCAAAACGACCTTTATGTTAGCAAGCCTTCTATAGCAATAGCACGGTTAAAAAATTTAACTACAATACTTAATTATTGTTAATTTGAGTCTCTATTGCATATATACAGTTGTTGTTCTGCCGGACTATGTATAGGTTCAACAACATCAGCTATGCAAATCGTATATGATGAGGTCGTTTTGGTGCATCCCTTCAAGTGCGTACCACGATATCTGCAAGTACTAAAAGGGATGCATCAAAACGACCTTTATGTTAGCAAGCCTTCTATAGCGATAGCACGGTTAAAAAATTTAACTACAATACTTAATTATTGCTAATTTGACTCTCTATTCCATATATACAGTTGTCGTTCAGCCGGACTATATATAGGTTCAAAAATCTTAGCTATGCAAATCGTATATGATGAGGTCGTTTTGCTGCATCCCTTCAAGTGCGTACCACGATTTCTGTAAGTACTAAAAGGGATGCTTCAAAACGACCTTTATGTTAGCAAGCCTTCTATAGCAATAGCACGGTTAAAAAATTTAATTACAATACTTAATTATTGCTAATTTGACTCTCTATTATCCATATACAGTTGTAGTTCTGCCGGACTATATATAGGTTCAACAATCTTAGCTATGCAAATCGTATATGATGAGGTCTTTTTGGTGCATCCTTCAAGTGCGTACCACGATTTCTGTAAGTACTCGAACGTGACGTGCTCAAATAAATGGTTTGCGTCCAATAACACCATAACTTGTTTATGTGTTTTGTTTCAGGGTGGTGTATTTACAAAACCTTTGTACAAAGTTCGCAGAAAAAACGTTGACCGCATACGTCAACAACTACTGTTAATACCACTACCACTATATTGGAAATGGTTTTGTTTTAGCTAGACGAAAAATTTCAAGGCAATACGCAACGCTGAATTATCGAATACAACAGTGGTAAAACTGAAAGGTAGTCAAAGTTGTTACATGACAAGAATAAATAACACAGTATTGTTAGAAAAATAACAAAGCATCTAAACAAAATTGTACTAAATGGAAACTCAAAGTTGCAAGTTACTGATCACCACACTTTCTCGAAGAACGTCGGGTGGTGTGAGCCTACAGGCGCATAGCATCCACAATGACAGCTCATAGTTCTAAAAGGCAGTATTACACCCCAAGTCACACTGTAAGGGAAAATGCGAGAGCTTCTTCGCACAACGGTAACTTAGCAACGCCGCAGATTTAGGGGCACGCATACTCGAGCTGATCAAAGTTGATGTGAGCCCACCATTCAGCGGAACCGTCGACCAAGTGCAGCTGCGCTGTCTTGCCTCTGTAGGCGCTCACGTTCCAATACCGTTGTTCTAACGTTTCGATACATTTCCCAGCCTCCTTATACACCATCACACCATCTACCAGCAACTCTACGCGGCAATCATCAATGTTACATGATCCCGCAACGAGAAACGACAGCGTGTTCCCTTTGATTTCAAAGGATGGCGACGCCATTGTTCCGATAGGCACGTCGCCCTGAATCTGCCCAGCGGGCGTACCGGTGGAGGGCCTATTCTCGAAGGTTCCTATCCACCAGTCCCCCTTGTGGTTTGAAGTATCAGACCCTCTGGCCAGCGAGTTGTCCCCATAGGTTGGCTGGTTGTTAAACGCCGAGCCTGTGCAAGACCAGCCGCTTACTCCGTTTTCGAAGTCGAACACAACACCGCTGCAATCTGTCTGATCTGTTTTTATCAATGGAATGCAAATGTTGAGTGACGAAATAATGTCATCAGAAGCCGCAGCCGGGTTGAGCCGTAAGTACACGTTGCTAACCAAGCTATTTTCGTCCGAGTTAACTGCGGCGATCAAAGGTTTAAACAAAACAGCACGGCAAATGCCTTGCTTCTGCAAGAAGTTTCTCGTGGGGGCAAACTGATGAAAATTGGCAGAGATATCCTTGTTACTTGGTGGTAAAATGTTTCGTCAAAATCGTTCATCTTTAAGAAGAAAGCTCTTTAGGAGCCTCGGAAAACGCTCATTTTTGGCGTAACGTCAAAAATCGTATGAAACCTTTTGGAAACCTTCCTGAGACCATAGAAGTAATCTTTATGAATTTTTTATATTTTAGACAGTCGAGAGCGAGAAATGAGAGCAAATCATTGACCATCTATTTACGATTTTTAGACAAAACAGGTTCAAAGATGATGCGTAGTCTTACTGTATCTCTACAAATCATAATCTCATAATTAAATCCACAATTCATTGCTCAGAACTATGCATTTCAACTATAACCAATGATTTGAATGCTTGCAGAGAAATCTTTGATACCAGGTTGTAAATGTTTTTGTCAAAATTGGCCATTTTTGAGAAGAAAGCCATAGCCTTTGCATTTTTCGGAAAATGCTCATTTTTGGCCTAATATCAAAATCGCATGAACCTTTCAGGAAACCTTGTTAATGCTATAACAAAGCTGTCTGTATGCAGTTTTTGATATTTTAGACAGGCTGGGGCGAAAAATAAAAGCAAATTGTCGACCAACACTTAACGCTGAGTCAGAGTACACATCAACCTAAAACATCGCTCCTTATACACCACAGTGTTAAACGCTATAAAATATAAATCAACGCTTATTACTTACCACATGCTTCTCCAATGTGACCAGTGCCAGTACAGTTACAAGTGTAACCACCGCTCTCATATTGAGGTATGCACTGGACACCAGTGCTACACGGATGACTCTCACAAGGACTCTGTAAAAGAACCAAGCAGTGAGGTACGGTTATAGGTTCCCGAGTCATATTAAGGCGCTAGTCACATCTAAGGCCACACATATCCATTTTCGTTTGGTGAACCAAACTTTTTTTCTTTTGTGGTTCGGCCTAACCGTTTTCACCGTTTACATGTGTACAGAAGCGGTTAGTGCATGTGAAAACGCTAATATGTCGTATGGACGGAGAAATCTTTGACAAAGGAGAAAAAATGAATCCGTTTTCAAACATAGATACTCGATACCAACAAAAACAAAGAAATAACTTGTGACTTCTGTGCTGTCATGTGAAAAGTTTGCATTACCACTGAAATGAAACTGGCTGTCGATGAGTTTATGCTTAGCAAATAGAACTAACTTAAAATGACCGAGTACAATAATCTCCGCGAGGGTAATAATCACGACGCTAATGCTGTAGTATTCCTCTATTTGAGACTCCAAACGGGTCGCCATCTCGAACTTTAGGCCCCGTTCACACTTATCCGGATATTTTTGAATCTGCAACTTTCTCGATGCGGAATTAAAAACTTCGCGTCCACACGTAGCGTATTGAAATCGTTTTATCCTGTCCACACGTATCCGGTTATTTTTTAATCCGCGGATTGGCCTCCCGTCCACACGTATCCGGTGAACACGGTTAATGAATCCGCAACTTTTTGATCAGTGTATTAAAAAAATGCACGGATTCGACCGTCCACACGAAACCGTATTCACAGAGTATTTTAAAGTGCACATAAGCCCAAAAATGACATCTTCACAATCGCTTCTACATAAAGTAAATAGTTGACTATTAGATTATTTCTGTGTTTTAACATTGCACCTATATGAGTTATAGAGGTTTATATTTCGAATATGGTAATGGCATGACGTCAAAGGAGTCATTAGCATATTCAAAATATATAGAGGATATTACACGGCGGCGCGAAGATATGAATTTTATTTTCGAGTGGTAAAAACAATATTTTACGAACGAGCGCTTCGCGAGTGAGTAAAATATTGTTTTTACCACGAGAAAATAAAATCCATATCTTCAAGCCGCCGTGTAATTTTCTTTTTATTATATTAGACACGAGTGTTTTACGAGAAATTGCACAAACAACCGTGCAAAAGCGGGAAATGATGCCAACGATATCCTCACTAGTGAGGATATGGAAAATACGCCACTCAGGTCCCGGATGTAGTTTCATATGAATTTTACGCACGGTATATTTTCCAATAAAACACTCGTGTCTATATAATAAAAACCTTTATAACTCAAAGGCGCAGTGTTAAAACGCAGACTTACTCTAATAGTCAACATATTTCCGTCATGTAGATTCGATTGTAAAAGATATTTTGGGCTTATGTGCACTTTAAAAAATCCACTCTGGGAGGCGTTTTCAAAAAGTTGCGGATTCATCAAGCGTATTCACCGGATACGTGTGGACGGGGCTTTAATAATTTATTTCTTCTTTTTATAACAAGTGCATAAATAAACATTGTCATCTGGTCGCCTCGACACTCATTCGTTATAAGCCGATTGGCCAATTAACGTACATCACGCTCATTTGTGAGCTACTTGTCAGTTTTGTAATCGTATTAAGTGCGGGAAAGTCCTCCAAAAAGACTGTAAAAGGGTGCCTACGACGTGGAAGAAATTGACTTCAGGATGTTGTTTGAAAAAAGAACTAAACACCGTGTCCAGTGAAGTTGAGAGGATCTCAAATCCTCGTTTTGATGCGACTCGATTAAATCACTTATTGATTACCGATTATAAAATAACTATTATACTACACGCGCCCTGATTGGCTAAATAACCGTGTTAGATGAAAGTATATTACACGCCGACGCGATACGGGATGTTTTTTACTTGACTAATTATTTTATAAAAGAAATATATAACGTGTTCCCGTGTAATATAGCCTCATCTAAACACTTGGGAAGTTGGGAGAACACTCGAGTAGCTCCGGAAACCACTCGGCGGCCTCGTGGGACAGGCAGAAAGACAGATATAAGTAATTGACGAAGAAATGCAGTAATATACATTCAGTTAGAAGAACGATTGAAACGGAATGTAAATTTGTCCTTTCTGCGTCTGACCTTGATACTGTAGTGATGAAACTGTTTGCTGGATTTCAAGTAGTGGGAGGAGTTGTACTTGTCAGTGGACAAAAGCTGACATTCGTACTTCTGGTCCAGGTCTGCAACTGAAGCCATGTTATACGAAACACAGCGAGAGTTTTCCAAGCATTTGAACACACAAGACATGGCGTCTTCCACGTTCTCGGAAATGATTGGTTTCACATCGAGAATGGTGTTTACATGTTTGACAAACTTAGCGTTTCTTTTCTCAGAGCCACGGTGGAATATCTGCTGCTGTTGAGCAGAGTCTTTGACGACAAACACAAAAAAACAAGCAACGAACAAAACTGACATCTTCAGTCGCATCGGGGTTCATGGATAGAGCGTTCTAAACTAAGGAACAGCTGCAAAAGTCCTGTCGTCTTATTTGTCAGAAGGCTAGAGAAGGGGGAGGAAATTAATTAGTATTAGGCGAACAATAACTTCAGTGACGCTTTTCACCCGTCAATATTTGTTTCAGAAGTGTTTTATTGGTGGTCCCTCTCCCCACGTGGGTCATACGAAGGCGGGCTTGAGCTTGACATCTTAACAGGGCGTGATCGAGATAATTATTACATTTTATTAAAAACTGGACCACGTTATTGAATTTCTAGGTTTTTGATTGGTTCCTTGGACGTAGGTTATCAGCTTTTATGACCCATCCAATATTTCCTCCCGCGTGTGATTGGTGGAATTGTGACACGATAATGGGTAGGTTCACACTAGAGCTAAAGTAAACTCAAAGTAAGTACCACCCTCAAGTGCACTTACACTCTTAAACGCGGGGGCGCGCTAAAAAGGGGGACCCCGACGTGGAACTTTTTAAGGTAAAAATACAAAATGGCGTAATGAAGAAAGCAAGCAAGAAGCCTCTCGCTTTTCTCGGCATGACCATAACTGTCAGCTAAATAAACGGTTTTACACAGCAGCACTTACGTTTAAAAGTCGCCAATTGTGCGTTTTCATATTGTGTTTTTCTGCAGTAGGCAGAGCAACAGATTCAGCGTGACGGCCTATTTTTATATCGCGCGCCGTTCCCTCTAGTCATCTTGGTTTTTGACCGACCGAGGAATACATTTCTTGTTTCTTGTGGCACTGTAACGCCCATAAAATATTATTGTGGTTTTGTTCACAGTGTGTTCAGTCCATTTGCAACTGCAAACTGCAACTGCAATGTACGATAAGCAGAATGATTTTATGAGGCAACAGATGTCATGTACAGAGTAAAGCATAAATCGCCATTGTTTTGCGGCTAAAGCTCATCGTAGCTTTGGTTTCCGTTTTCGGCTTGTTTTCTTCCCAGAACTATTTCGTGTCGCCACAGAAAGTTTCGTCGGGACTAAATATTTAGCGGCGACAGAGATATTTGCAATTCCCCAGCGGTATCTGATCAAACATCTGTTTACGGCTATTCTCGAAGCTTCCGCGGTGAACTAAAGAACGCAAGCCAAAATCGTTCCCTAACATCCAGTTTATCAGTGCGTGTTCCACAAACCCAAACGGTGGAGTTTGGATTAAATGCAGTTAACTTTTACACACAAGTACCGAGCAATTCAGTGGCCACAATCGAGTTGTTTAACGGAGTCATATACGTCATTGCATATCACAGGATAATCTGAACCAATCATGGTGTGCAGATTCGTAACCCAGAAAAAAACTAACATGACGATAAAGACACGCCGCGTGATTCTCGACGGGCCACGCCCGCGAACAATAAACCGCAGTTTGGAAGACTGGCTAAACCATACTCACTTGGACGCAAATCATGGTCCTGAGAAACTCCAGAATATCGACAGGGAGAACGTGAAGATGAACCCGAATGACGGATAATATAAACGCTTTCGCAACACGCGCACACAGCTTTATTTTAATACAGTATTAATGGCCAGTAAGATACTTTATGAAATAACTATAATACTACGCGCGCCCTGATTGGCTAAATAACCGTGTGTAATATGAGAATTTATTACACGGTTACGCGTTATATATTCTTAAATATTGTATAACGTTACTTATTCTGACCAATAAAATAACATTTGTTATCTAGTTGCTCTCATTTGTTCATCAAGTAGGAGCCATTTCAAACAGCGACCGCCATCTTGCCGGTCAATTAATATATTCATTAAATTCTTCCTTTGGAAGGGCCTTTTATAGTGCGTCCCCCGTTTAAGTATGTACTTGCAAAATATGCGTTCACACGCGTATTTAAGTTTCCTACTTGAAAATAGTTTCGCTGTAAATCACCGAAGCAATCACCCATGTCAAGACTGCTAGCCTCCCGTGCAGACGGCTCTCAGACGAAAAGTTCTCGGTGCATCATGCGGCCAACGAATAGAATTGCGTGCCCGTTGTTTTGTCTCCTGCTTTTTTTTTTTTTTTTTTGAACCAGAGATCATGAGCTATTCAGGAAATGTGTCTCTACATTCTATTTAATCTCAAGTTGGTTCATTATACGTCAACGCAATACTAAACAAGCAGAGTGTAGGTAACGGCCCAGAAAAACGGCGAGGGACAATAGTTGCATTTATCATACCTCAATTCGTCACAATTTTTAGTCCAACACTGTTTGTCCGCAAACATTTTTTCAATATACTTCATTGCTGGCTTAACGTTTGTTGCAGCGTGAGCGTTTGTTTCTCACCACTGTTACGCGTCACATGACATCATCGTTGCTTCCAGAGCGCGCGTGCAAAATGTTCAGTCACACTTCGATATGTAGGAGGAGTGTAGGGCATAGACAAAACCAGGGCACATTAGGGCCGGTTATACAAGAAAAATAAGAGGCGAGCTGACCCTGATTAAACGTGACGTGCTCAAATAAATGGTTCGCGTCCAATAACACCATAACTTGTTTATGTGTTTTGTTTCAGGGTGCTGTATTTACAAAACGTTTGTACAAAGTTTGCAGAAAAAACGTTGACCGCATACGTCAACAACTACTATTAATACTACTGACACAATATTGGAATTGGTTTTCTTTTAGCTAGACGAAAAATTTCAAGGCAATACGCAACGCTGAATTATCGAATACAACAGTGATAAAACTGAAAGGCAGTCAAAGTTGTTACATGACAAGAATAAATAACACAGCATTGTTAGAAAAATAACAAAGCATCTAAAAAAAATTGTAATAAATGGAAACTCAAAGTTGCAAGTTACTGATCACCACACTTTCTCGAAGAACGTCGGGTGGTGTGAGCCTACAGGCGCATAGCATCCACAATGACAGCTCATAGTTCTAAAAGGCAGTATTACACCCCAAGTCACACTGTAAGGAAAATGCGAGAGCTTCTTCGCACAACGGTAACTTAGCAACACCGTTGATTTAGGGGCACGCATACTCGAGCTGATCAAAGTTGATGTGAGCCCACGCTCCAGCGGAACCGTCGACCAAGTGCAGCTGCGCTGTCTTGCCTCTGTAGGCGCTCACGTTCCAGTACCGTTGTTCTAACGTTTCGATACATTTCCCAGCCTCCTTATACACCATCACACCATCTACCAACAACTCTACGCGGCAATCATCAACGTTGCATGATCCAGCAACGAGAAATGACAGCGTATTCCCTTTGATCTCAAATGAGGGTGACGTCATTGTTCCGGTTGGCCCGTCCTTCTGAGCCTGCCCAGCGGGCGTACCGGTGGAGGGCCTATTCTCGAAGGTTCCTATCCACCAGTCCCCCTTGTGGTTTGAAGTATCAGTCCCTCTGGCTAGCGAGTTGTCCCCATAGGTTGGCTGGTTGTTAAACGCCGAGCCTGTGCGATACCAGCCGCTTACTCCGTTTTCGAAGTCGAACAAAACGCTGCTGCAATCTGTCTGATCTGTTTTGATCAATGGAATGCAAATGTTGAGTGACGAAATAATGTCATCAGGAGCCGTAGCAGGGTTGAGCCGTAACTACCCGTCAGTGCTAACCAAGCTATTTTCATCCTATTTTCAAGCTATTTTAACTGCAGCGAACAAAGGTGTAAAGAAAACAGCACGGCAAACGCCTCGCTTCTCCTTAAAAATGTTTCCCATGGGGGCAAATTGATGAATATTGGCAGAGAAATCGTTGTTATGTTTTGTCAAAATCGGCCATTTTCGAGAAGAAATTTGAGATTGTTTGTTTGTTTATAAAGTGCAATTATTAACACCGAACCGCTATAAAAAGCGATTTTACCTGATTTGACTTCACTTCTGTGGAATATATGTTCCTTTGGCAGAAAGATAGGTTGCCTAACCAGACACTTTTCAGGTTTAGTCACTGAAATTATTCCCCGGCTAATATTTTGAACTTGGAGGGGGATTTCTGTAACTGAGCCCGGGTTAGTTCAGAGTGTGCGTGGGAAACTATCTTGCCAAACAGTACTATTACCGCACAGTATATAATACAATAATGACGGCAATGCAGTAAAGTGTAATGCAATTAAGCTACTTGTCCAAACAGTATGTTATAGTGCAGTCAGAGTACACAACAACCCACAATATCGCTCCTCGTACAAACATAGTTTTAAAAGTTTAAAAAATAATAATATTAACGCTTACAACAGGTTATTATACTTACCACATGCTTCTCCAATGTGACCAGTGCCGGTGCAGTTACAAGTGTAACCGGCATCGTTCTCATATTGAGGTATGCACTGGACACCAGTGCTACACGGCCGGCGCTCACAAGGACTCTGTAAAAGAGCCAAGCAGTGAGACAAGGTTATAGGTTCCTGAGTCATTTTAAGACACTGGAGTACATCTAAGGCCATGTCCACTTGCGGTTCGGCCTACTTTACACACGTAAACGCGGTGAAACGGCCAGCAAGAACGATTAATGTGAAAACGCTAATATGTTGTGTGGACGACGAAAGTTTTGAAAACGAAGAAAAAATGAATCCGTTTTCAAACGGAGATACTCGATACCAACAAAAATAAAGAAATATCAAGAAAATAACTCCTGCATTGTCAGTGTGAAATCGGAAGGTTTGCATGAGCACTAAAATGGAACTGGCTCTCGATGAATGCCTAGTTAAGTAGAAATTATAAAAACAATTTTGTATATTTCTTAATTATATTCGATTATTTGGACAAATAGGAAAGATGAAGGCAATATTGGGTTAATTGTCACAGGGTAAAGGATTAAGCTATATTAATAGAGTACTGTCAACGACTCAGTTAATCCTGTGTTGATACAACTTAGAATTGACATGGTATAATAATTATGACTTACCGATAAACTTCCGTGGATAAAGCCAGGTTTGTTTTGGAGAGTCGTTCCCGGGGTGAATTTGCTCGATCGAAGCCGTTCACACGTGCTTTGTGGATCGCCAACAGGTCCAAAGTTGTAAGACGTACAGTGCGCATCTTTCAAACACGTCAGAGCACACATGGTCCCATCTTGAACGATGTCTTGGGACAAGATATCTGCTACGTCTATTAAAATCTGATTTTCCAGAGGCCGGGCGAAATTCATGAAGGAGAAATCATTGCCCTTTCCCTGACTCCGTGCGTCACAAAAGCCCCAAACGAGGGCAAGGATGAAGGCTAGTTTCATAGTTTTTTTTTTCTGACGCTCTTAGCACTTATCGCTTTGTAGTGTTGTTTCATCCGCGGTGTGTGTGCGGAATTATCGCGCAGTTGGTCGTTGCTTATACAGGTCCTTGTCTGAAACCCTCTTTCATTATTTATAGTGTTGTTTTGACACCTTGCGACCATCAAATTAAACTGAAATAAATTATTAAGTATGCTATTATACTCCTGTACAAAAATATAATTATAATTTCCAATATAGTTGTTCATAGACCTGTTCAATGTGAATGCATGTACTCTAAGTATTTTGATTCTCCCATCTTGTTCTTCGTCTCTCTCTGTTCCCTATCTCTCTCTCTTCCCCCCTCCTTTCTTAGTCTTGTTTTAATCTCTCTTGTTTTCTTCCATTATCTAAACGACCACGGGGGTGCTTGAAGACATGACTGCCATGATTACTTTGCCTCTCCCCAAAAGAAGGCCGACACAAGTGATGCCGTACCGCAGCTGCATACATTGCGATGTTACATTATTTAATAGACTGGTAAACCTTGTCAAACAAAAGCAAAATGGACCAAGACGGACACGCATACAGTTAGGTGAAGTATGGTTCACAGGGGAATTATTCAGAATTAATGGTAGTCAGTACTAAAGATTTAGCGATTTGCGACCCATTTGCCCGAGCATGTCACTTATTTGTCCATGCAGTTGCAGCGCACTTCATGCATGTGTATATTAATTAAACTTTTCGTTCACGGGACAAAGATTATGGCCCTTCTCCGTCATGGCCCTTCAAGATTCGGACCTTCAGGCCTGGCTCGTTAATATCATCAAGACTTTGTAAGGGAGTTATGCCCATATATAAGTGGATTTCACAAAACGTACTCTTTTGAAGTCGAGGGTATTAAAACAAGCAAACCAGACATTTTTGTTGATTTATGAAACAATACCTCAGTGACGTCCAAACTTCTCAATGTTTACGTTAAGGTTGCCCCTGACTTGCATAAATGACTACACTAAAGACAAAAATAAAACAAATAAATAAATCAGAGACTAGATATTGGCTGATAAAAATGCTCGAGAGAATTGTCAGTTCAGATAATTTATTCTTATCCGCTTTTCCTTCGAGACGTATTCACAAGCTCTACTTATACTTAAAGAGCTCAGTTTTGCTAAGTTTGCGCTGGAGAAATTTTGGAATATAAACTAACAGGCTTTACAGCAAAGCTAAGTTTATTTCAACTCATTTACAGAATTCATCCACGACTGAAAGGTAAGTTTTGTGAATTCCTACACAACGGCCTTTCACACAATTCTATCACCTGTATAAACACCGTTGTCACACTGGCGCCGTGGTCTCAGAGGGGTTTATAACTATATGACAGTTTACCCAGGGCTAATGTCTCGTGCTTGTAACATCTTGCTATGTGTCATTAGGGCTTTTTTAATTTACGGCACAGTAAGCTTTATCACCCTGACATTTTAGTTTGTTAACTATCCATGTTTATACCTCTGTCAAGAGGACCGTATTTTTTTGGCGCCTGAAGTTGAGCGGTTTAACCACTTCAACATGCAGCTTTTTTCAACATGGCTGTGTTGATTTTCAGCGCTCCTTATTTGTTTATCATCTGTCAGCAAATTCTTTAGTTCTTTTGATCTGAAACATCATTCTCGCGAAATGCAGAGCCATAGTTGCGTCTCTCCCGTCTTTTTTTCTGCACAACTGAAAGTTCCAACGCGCGTATACACAGCGCGAATAAAGAAAGATTTGCCAGACATATAGGGTGGAGATTTGACCTGACGCCGACGCAACCTTAACTCGAAATCGGAAGCTGTAGAAAAACGCAATCAGCATTACCAGCTTTTCCACATACAGGCGTTTATAAAATTGCTCTTATTTTCAAAGGTCGAGTCAGCACAGCAATGGAGGGGTCGCTGATTTGTTTGCGGATGACATCTGAGACAAGCTGCATCCTACCAGAAAAATGTGCATTTGACATACGTCGTATTGTTCAAGACGAGACGAACTCAAAGCAGTTTCTAAGGTTGCATTCCACCAGGCCACAGTCAGGTGCTATAAACACAGCTAAGTACCGTGTCTATGTGGGATGGCGCCTTCCCAGGCGATAAGCCACAAGTGTAAACGAAAAATGTAGAAAAATAAATAGTGCTCTTTTCAACTGGAGCCACAAATTTATGCACAGGAGTCAGGACTGATTTTCGTTGATCACGGACAGACCCGGACTGCTTTTGCCAGTGGGTTCATGGGGAGATGCGGCCGGATTGCTCGAGAACACCTCATCTCCAGAATCACTTTTACTGTCCGCGACATCTTGAATCCAATTTAGAATCCACTCCGCTTTCAATCCTTCACTGTTGTCATCAGAACTGTCCGCATTCTGTGAGCTTTCTCTGCGCGGGGACTGCAAAATCGATGTGTTCGTCCTCCGCGGGATGCTAGGGCTCGACGGCAAACTCCGAATGCGCAAACGCGGACTGACCAAACGACTCTCTGAGGAAGTCGAATTATTGAGGCATTGTTCACGAAAGCTTAACCCTTCCAAAACTGATCTCATGTCTAAGGAACGGGATCGCCTCGGAGCTCTTTGAGGAGACAGTGATCTTTGCCCTTTTCTCACCAAACTTGGTGAGAATTCTGCAGATTTTCTTGGGCTTGGAGTCGGTGGCCTGCTCACTTTGGGGGTTGTAGCGCTCGCGCTGCCAAAAATTGGAGGCAAAGTGGAAGTCGAGTCTAAACCACTCTCGCTGGCCCAACGGCGTTCGGTCAAGTTCGTCCCCCGACTCGGAAATGTCCGTCGCTGAAGCTCTTGCATCTCTTCGGTTGAGAGCGGTTTCAGCAGACGTAACTTTCGTCTTTTGTCGAGGCTCATGTTCTTTCATGTGCATCGGAAGTTGCCCAACTATCCAAAGTGAAAAATCCAAACTCGTCGTTATGATACCCGAAATGTATCTGGTTATTATCCCTGCCAAGGCCCGCGTATGGTTTGATGCGAATGTTACCTCATTTTGAGGCCGGATTTATATTTTAAACCGGCGTGATTCGATCAGACGCCAGCTTCAGATTGTAACCAGTTTTAATGTTAATCAATTATGTTCCTAACGAGATGAAAGTACATATGCTAATTACAAGCATTGTGTTATGTGTGTTGTGTGATTGTTTTAGCGTGTCATCGTCTTGTTCAGTGAACTGATCACTTTAACCTGAGTCGTTAGACTGGCTGGCGCCACATGGGCATGAAATTGGAGCGTGGATTGGCAAACAGCGGACGACGAAAACAAAATGCAAAAAAACAAGTAAGTAAAAAATGTAAATAGAAACAACTCGGTTACAATTTCCCAGCAGGAAACATGGATCGGCCTGCCAGTTGTCGTGGCAACGGGAAAGGCAACTTTAATTAAAATCTCCTTTCAACTTGGTAACTCTGCGGCCTTTAGTGGAAAGACAATCAAGCTATGGCATCAGGGCCATGCGAACACGTTTTATTATTGCGCAAACTAGTAAAATTTCTCCGATGTCCTCCCGAATATGCCCGACGCTTTTGTCGGAAGTACAAAGAGCTTCAGCCGAGTCCACGTGTACCTTGGCTCTTTTGCAATGACGAACTCGCCAGTAAGTCGGCATATACCCATCGACCTCCACTGAAACATTCTACGTGTAACTTATTTAGTTTTGCCGCTTGATTGGAGAGATAGCCCTAGGGCGTAATTACTTTCGCTTTTCCGAAAGATTTGATCACGCAATGTGAACTCCGAGCTATAAATAAACTAGCAATCAAATGAACTCTATAAAACATGCTTTTTTTTTAATCTCGTGGGCTTACTCTTGAAAGCAGCTTGGCCCACACACTGACTTGATATTTTCAAACGTAGTTTATCCTACAGTGGTGGAACAGCTTTCCACATAATATTAGAGATGCGAACAAATTATCTAGTTTTAAGAACCTTATTAGTCGATACAGTTTCTAACTTGTAAATTATTGTAATGTATTATTGAATGTAATTACCGTAATTAGCGCGGTTCAAGTGAGTCACGAGCTTTTCTGTTAAGATGCTGATCTTTTGGCCCACAACAACCACAAATCTTCACTGGCATGTGTTGTGAGTAACTCAAAATTTGCTGACTAGCTGTGGTACCCTTTTAGTGCCTATTAATGGCGCTTTTTTGATTACTTCATGTAACGTTGATATAGGGAAGTGGCGCGCACGGGGCAGTCCGGGTTTTTGTTTCCTGATGATCCAAGCCATTTATTGCGGTCGGGTGACGTCAGCGGACGCTGGAGGCAGGTCTCGCCCGACCGCTCGTCGCGAAAAAGCGGGGGGACCATAAACAGGTCGAGTGAATCAGATCGTAAATTTGATTGGTACAGCCCCAACGACCCCGTCGTACCTTTCGATGAGATAACTGCTAATTCTCTCGCACTAAAACGCCCAAGAGTGTCTGTGAATTACATCACTTTCAACGTAGGTAAAGTAAATGCGTCATGTTTTCTCATACAGATCTCTTGTTCAATAATACAAGTTCCTGTTTGTGGTTCGTGCATTGGTGCACGTTTTATCCTAGTCACGTGTTCGCTAGGCAACCGATTTCGCAACCGGATATAAAAGCTCTGATTGGTCGACACATTACCAGTCGTCCGATCTGTTTTCGGTGTTGGAAGATTTGGTTGTCTTTTTCTGCAGCGGGGAAGTTGTTTTTTTAAACCGCTTGAACGTTCGGTGAGTATACTTCAGTGCTTTGCTAAATCACCAATAGGATCGTTCTTCTCTTCAACAGATCTATTTTTCTATAAGCGGGTTTAGTGGCACCGGCAGAGGATTATAGTCGCCACCATCTTGAGCTACCTCGATCAGCTATCTGTCCTCTTATGCGCTCCCCGTCTTTTCAACCGTTCAAAGAATCCACTGCTTGTGATATTTCTAAACGCGACAGTCACTTCAAGAACTGTGACTTCTTGCCGAAGCTTCACCAACAGACGCTTTAATCTGATTATTAAGTATTCGTGTTTTAAGTTATATTATATAACTTAAATATATATTATAGTCGCGCGGTTCATATGTTCCTTTCAAGGCAAGAAGAAACGAATATTTTGAAGCTACCCGTGTATTTTAGAATTGTCAGTGAGTTTTTTGTGTTCTTTGTGGACTTTGTGACGTTGGAAATTATGAATGCAGACGTACTGACGTATTTCCAGACCGGTCGAATATATTCAGGGTTAGCAGGGTTTTATTTATATTATGAATGAGTTACATAAATGTGCGTCGTTTGTTACGTCTTTAAACTCGCGGACAAAACAACATTGCAGCACTTGAATATGAAAGTTTCACTTGATTAACTGCTATTGTTGAAACTTACACTTGCTGACCTTGGCCCAATGTAAATACACAGAACTTTGTTACGTGTTGGTCCGCTGAAATTTGTAAGCAATATGATACCTTGGAGAAACATATGTGTGTGGCATACCCTTTCAAAAGAAAGCCGAGACATTTTTTATAACCCAAACAGTATTATGTGTAGAAAGAAGAGCTAGACATTTAAACCAACAAGGGTTCTTACAAGTTGCTCACCAGTCACCAGATCAACTACCAGTGATCTTATTACCTTGTGAGTTGACTCGTTCAACATATATGTTCTCATTCAGTCTCTTAGTTGATACAGTCATACAGTCAGTCTGGAGCATGTTCAGATGAAAGCTGATAAATATTTCAATGTGTTTCATTGAGAGACCAATGCGTAATATATGTGTATATATGTAGAATTTATTATCTAGTCAAAGATAAGTAAAAAATTTATAGGATTCACAAATGCAGTCAGGTTACTAGTCTCCATGGGGTGAAAAATGATCCCTTTGATGACTGCACTGAAAGCTCTGTGTTACCAACCTTTTAACCTTGGTGCTGTATTTTGAGTGTGAGAGTGTTTTTAATTCTTAATAAAATAACTATGATACTATGCACATTCTGATTGGCGAAAATACTGTGTTGGATGAGAGTATATTACACGCTTACATGTATTTTATGGACTATTTTCTAAAAGAAATATATAACGCATTATTGTGTAATATAAACACTTGGGAAGTTGGGAGAACACTCAAGTAGCACCGGAAACCACGAGGCCTTTGATACTCTTGTGTTCTGCCAACTTTCTGTATGTTTAGATGAGGCGATATTATATGGGAAAGTGTCATATATTTCTTAAATTAATGAAGAGCTGACTTAGAAGAACAGCAAGCATAGATGATATCCTCAATATATATATTTGTGTCTCACCAGCCAATACTGATTGAACTATCAATTCTCACTCCATCACCAAAACAAATTTTCTCCTTGACTGGTTGGAAGAATTTGTACACAACTCAGATAAAATAAGTATTTGTGTTGACATGAGAGACTCACTCAGTACCTTTGTATGTTAGGTTGTGTACTGCAATGGAAGCCATAAAGGAGGAAGTCGTTCTTCTTCAGCAAGCAGCTAAGGAAGTTGAGAGTACAAAGAGGAGCTTAAAGGAAAGGGCATCTGATGTGAAGAGACAGATACGTGACAGCATCAGTCGACAACTTGAGGCATTGCGACACCGTGAGGTCTGGCTCCTGGAACAGGTGGAACTCATCCAGCACGTCAAGGAAGAGACCCTGTGTCAACAGCTGGCAGAACTCAACCAGGCTGTTGGAGCACTGCAGAGCACCATGTCAATGCTAGAAGACAACGTTGATGCAAATGATTTGGAGGTACTTGAGGCACAGGTCAGGGAAAAAGTTGAAGACCTCCACAAGTTTAACCTCACTGCAGAGCAGTTGGATTACTTGGCATTCAGTGGTAGGAACTTTGAGTTGCTTGAGATGATTCACAAGTTTGGAGTCCTAGACTCTGGTAGCTCCCAGCTGGAGAAGCAGGTCTGCACAGTATTTCAAGGTTTCCATGTGGCGGAGAGTGGCTATGGTGCCAACAAACAGCCAACCTTCTACACTCCATCTGGTGCAAACCAGGACTGGATTTTGAAGGAAGACCCAAGTGATGCCGCTGTGCAAGTAAAGTTCAAACACCCACATGCCGAACTTAGTCTGACAGAATGGTTGTGCCCCTTTCAATCACCTCCACACACCCAGTACAGCTCCAAGATCTCACAGAACACTTTTTCCATAGACCAGTGGCTGTCTGATAGCCACAGAGGTGAACAGCCTATGGAAGATGTGGAGGAACAGCCTACCGATGAAGTGCTTTCCCTGGATAAATGGCTGCTCAAATCGGATGGGAAGGAGAGCCAGTCTTCAGAGCTGTTTGGATATTACCGAGCTGTCCAACAGTCTGATGCTGGTCAGTGGCTGATAGTGAGTGGTGGTGTTACCTCGCACGAGCTAAACACTGCTCTCATCGGGGAAACATATGCAAAAATCGCTGCATCGAGCCCCGAACAATGGTTGGCAGATGCAGATGTCACTGTTTCAAAACCACTGAGAACCTCTCTCATTGGTGATACTTATGCTAGGATTGCGGCCTCAGCTATAGAGAATTGGCTTGCTGGCAAGAGGAGTGCAGAGGCGGGAAAGAACCTCTCACTGGAGAATGCCAAGGAGGATTGCTCTGAGCGCTGCAATTGCCTCCAAGGAGAATGTGAGGCCGGGAGCATGGAGTTTTCTGAGACATCAAGTAATCTGTCTGACTGGCTTTCAGTGCAGAAGGAAGATGGAGAAGAATCCACTGAAGCTGATTTTGCTATGAAAGCAGTTGATGTGGAGGATATAGCAGATTGGTTGCTCAAGAGCAAATCCAAAGAAAAATCATTTCAAGGAAGTAGCACAGGGGCTAAAAATTACTATGAAAACCTGTGCAGCGGGTCGATGGAGACTTGGCTATCTCCAGCTAGCACGCTTCCAAAATTCGACGTATTGAGTACAGATGAAACAGGGATGAAGAAATATCCAGAGAAACTTTCAATGGACTCTGATCAAATGTGGCTGCATCAGTCCCAGAATGATCAAGAGCCAATTGAGTCATCAGAAAAGATCAAAAGTGGTATGAGTGAGTATTTAGAAGCACTCCCTGATGATTACAATCAGTGGCTGATTCAGCAACCTAGTGATGCCGGCATTTGCAAATGGCTGGCAAGGAGCTCAACTGCAACCTGCAAGAACTGCCCCAAGATGTGCTCCAAGGGTCTGTTCAAGGTGTTTGATGAAGTGACAAACCACTCCAGTCAAAGTTGGCTTTTGCCAGCCACAGAAACTATGCAAGGATAATAGAGAAATGGTTCAATAGCTAATTGCAAAAGGTCATTTATTTGCAAAGGGCTGATGCTTTTTAGGTCATTAGTATAGTTCATTATCTGCTAAGTGGGAATGATTGTTGGGAAATGACTTCCTTTTTGCTCCCTCTGTGCAATGAAGTTGCTTTGATGTGCAGGGTGCTAGTTTTACCAACCCACCATATTAGGTTGAAAAACAAAACAAACTATACTTATATGATTTTGGTCAGTTGATCATCTAACATTGGAAAAGGCAAAAATAATAATTATTGTATTTATATTGTACAGCACTGTAGATTCTTTTCAGTGATTTTGAATTTGCCTCAAATTTCTGGCAGGGAAAAGATTGTAAAGTTAGATCAGGTTAGATCATTGCAAGTTGACAAGGGTATATCATAGGTAGAATTTATTGCTTTTGCCTGATATTTTTGGCCAATACACAACTGTCTTCATAGCTGTGTCAGCCATATTTTGATATTTTTTTTTTGTTCATGAGGCCTGGTAGTTGACCATTTCATGCCCATTCTTGGAATGTGTGTTGTAAAGATGTAGTACGATTTTGCTCAGCATTTGGTGTTGGGCTGTTTCTTTTACAAGACAGACTGTAGTGAGATTTCATTGCCATTTGTTTATTCCTTGATTATAGATTAGACATGTGTTAACTGCCCATTGGGTGCTGCATTTGTGATGCAGTTTTAAAATCATACAATCAGTAAACTATTGGTTCTGGGGACATTGATTGTTTTGTCATTGATCATTCCCAATTTGAGCGCGAGTCTCCCACGTGAATCTGAGGTATCTTGCAAGAACCTGAAACCTCCCACTTCCCTCGATTAAGAACATTTGGCAAATTGTCTAGTTTATTCAACAGACCAGATGTACATTGCACTGAAGGTGGTTCACTGTGTTGGCTAAAGTTTTTCAGCTCCAAAGGGGGCTTTCGCCTTTCTCCCCAGGACCACGCCCTTTGACCAAGTGGGCACTAGACCCCTGGCCAAAATTGGCAGCTGTCTCATTATCAATATTACTGTTGAAAGTAAATACTTTACTGCAGCATAATTTGAATCAGGATTTAGTTACCTCAAACTACTGTTTATTTGACCCATGGAGAATTTACAGACTAGAGTAATAATATTGTGTTTAATGAACAATTTATAAATAGTGGTATTCAAATGTACAGGGATACGTATGAGCACCAGCTTAACAATGCCAATATTGGCCAATTTGCACCCTTCCCTCTTGATATAATTTATTCTTTAGTATTAATTTGACAATCCCTTGAGAAATAATAACAAACATTAAAAGAAAGGCATGTTCTGCCAATCCTTGTAGTAATTCAATCCTAATCCAGATGGCAGGAATTTCATGCAAAATAATAAAATGTTAAGTTCCTGGAGAAAGAGAAGTGATATGACATGATGACTACAAATTAAAAACCACTCAAATCATGGACAGCATGATACTTTGGGGGTGGGTGGGGCACTCTTTTTTTTAGGGGGATGGGGGGTCGACCAAAAAAATGATATTGCTTCTTCACTTCCAAACCCTAGTTTTTACCACTAGAAATTCACTTGTGCCTGGTTTTTACCAATGAAAATTCATGAAATATGTTTGAGGGAAAACAAGGGAACCACTGCTGGTAACATTTCCCACCGTCTCATGGAGGAAGCCTCTGCATAATTTAATCCTAATAAATCCACAAGTTCTCCCTGTCAACTGGAGAAGAGGAAGAGCTTAACAACAAACCCTTCGAGTCCCCAAATATAAAAATATTAAAACAGAGAGTGACACAAGAATGTACTTGTTGAGAGCTTTCACTCAAATGGCCACACACTGTTTTGTACTGTCTGTCTGTCACAAGCACGACTCCATTAGATGTCATACACAGAGGTTTTGGGAAGCTCAGGCTTTTCATCCTGTCCTTCCTGTGTATCGGGCGTACATTCTTCCTCCGCTACTAACTCAGCTTCCTCCCGACCAACAGGTCCAACCACTTCTGGTGGCGTCACCTGTCCTCGTGCAAGAGAAGGACTGGGAGCAAGTATGATGGGTACCGACGCCGGACGAACATTGTCAGCAAGAGAACCAAGTTGTGTGGGTGAACTACTGCGGTTGTTAAGGGAGGGGAGGGGCGGTTGGAGCATGACACACACTTGCTGTCCCCCAGATGGAGGGGATGTGATGCTGTGACTAGGAGAGGAGTTCTGACCAACTGAAGTGTCTGGTTTCTCTGCAGTGTCTGGAAAAGAGAGAGGTGAACTCGTTGTACAAAGCAGAGAAGCAGCTTGCTTTCAAATACACCTGTGCTTGATTGATGTGCGTGAACCAGCCTAAAGAAGCAACAAAGAAACCCAAGAAACAAGAGCACAAGACTACGATGCAGTCAACATTACCTTCAGCAGTACTGTTCTTAATCTGTTCTGGCTGGTTCTGAAGCTCAACAGGTGAAGTGGAGGCTTCGGCAGGAGGAGCCTGGGGCGAGCTTGGCTGCGGAGACTTTGAACGCGGAGTGAACAACTCTTGTTTCAAATTGGGTAAAAAGCAGTCAATTCTCTCCCAGGTCACCTGCCAGAGGGCAGAAAACTTGCGCACGTCCGAGTCAGACCTGCGGTGCGTTCGGCGAGCGTCCGGCTGTGGGGAAGTGATGGCGCACTCCTCTTCGTCAAATATCCCCGCCGTTGACATCACGAGCAGCATGTTCTTCAAAGACTCGGGGATGGCTTCAAACTATCGGGGGAAATATTACGATACATCGTTGGAGAACGTTTTCGCGAAACCAGTTTTAACTAGTTTTCAAAAATCGCGTTAAATTCGTGTTTGTCACGATACGAAACAAACGTGACAATATAGAAAGTCCTTTAAGTGACTGTCGAAAGTAATCGCGCGATTGTTTTGGTTTTGCGTTTGCTACGCTTTACGATTGGTCAAAAGTTTGGTAGCTTTCTTGGCCAATCAGGATCTGTTGTTACCTTATCACGCAAGCAAACAAGTAACGACGCCGTATTGTACGTTACGGAACTTCGTTTGGCCATAATGCGACGGAACATAAACTCGGTTCATACCTTATCGTACGGACGCGCACTTGGTTAAGATATGGAGCCGTTTTCGGATGACTGTCGAAAATCAAAGCAAGTACACCACTAATCACAGAGGCTGTAAAAAACACTTTCAACCAATCGGAAGCTAAAGTAATCCTCGTTTGGTTTTAGTAGGAAGAAACCAATCAGCAATGCGAGAACACACTATCGCCTCTTGCTTTCTTGCATGAGCAATTATCGCAATCAGGTTTTGCTTTTGCTCTTAATTGGCCAGCAATGCTTCTAAAGTTGCTTGGACCAATCAGAAAGCGTAGCAAACGCAAAACCAAAGCAACACACGATTACGTTCAACAGTAATCCGAAAACGGCTCTATCTCCAGTTACTTACAAGGAGATCACTCTTGTCCACATGCATGTATTTGTCCATAAAGTCCAAGATGGTCAGCCAGAGGGCCGTGAAGGTCGACAGCGATAGCAGTTGCTGCAGGTGCTGAAGGAATACCTGCCAAACAAACAAATGCACGACTTAGCAGTCATGGTGATTCATACGAAAAGTTATAAGTTACAGCTTACACAGCCCCCTCTAGTACAGTCAAAACTTTCTAATACGAAAACCAAAGGTCCAGAAAGTGTCCGTATCAGAGAAGTGTCTGTATTATGAAGGTTGAGAATGTATGAGTTTTGCTCTCCGCGGCCGACTTTCGTGTCCGTAATATGGAGGCGTCTGTAAGGAGAAGCTGAGTTACCCTGCACAGAAGAGTGGTCGCTCTCATCCGTGTTTCCTCCAGACTGACCGGGTCGGTCGGGTTGCTCACTTCCAGCAAGCACGTGAGCATTGGGAACAACACCTGCGAGGGCAATATACAACCAAGTCAGAAATGTAATGCGCAGTTTCTATTTACTCTCGCTCTGGACCCAAGTTGTTCAAAGCTAGATTAATCTGATTCTGGGTTAGCTCCAAATATTTTGCGTCAGTTTTAGGATTGAAAATGGGAAAGTTGCGCCAAAAATTCTTTTTTTCGTCTCTAAAAAACTGTGCCGAAAATTTGACCAACTAGAGACTAACTAATTAACTAACTAATACGCTTGTTCTAGTGCAAAACATAACAAGGAAGTCGTTTTGTAAACAAAGACCCATCCTTTTCAGGCTCAAAAGTGACATGTAAAAAAAAAAAAAAAAAAAAAAAAAAGCCCAGACTGGACTCTGACACCACATTGCCCATTCCCGCCCACGCTCTTACTTTCTCTCTAGTCTGTCCTCACCTTATTAAAGCACGCCTCCCATTCCATGGCTGTGAGAGCCTGCAGATCTTGAATCAGCAGTCCGCGCTGCAAGAACGTCAGCGCTGACATGCGCACTTCCCTTCGCATGTCACAACATGAGCGTGCAGTTCCTTGCAAAAGTGGACACCAGCACTTGGTCCACAAGAAGTTCCTGTCAACCCCACTAGGCACGCCAGTCTGCCCTCCAGTTGTCACGCCATCCTGACCTTCATTTGTCACGCTAGTCTGATCTCCACCTGTCACGCTAGTCTGTTCATTACTGTCACGCTTGTCGGTCTGGCTGTCGCTGTCAGTAACCACCGTTTTGTCGAAGAAACTAGCGGCTTTTGTGTGCAGCGAGTGCATGAGTTCTATCAACTGAAGTGACATGGCGTCGTAAGTACCATTGATGGTGCTGAATATCTCCGCTTCGTCCTCGCTGGTCGACGGGCTGCTGCCCGCGGACCGCATGGGTTTGCGGTTCTTCAAACTCCCAGGACTCATCTTTTTCGAACGTGACGCATTCTTCTTGCTGGTTCGTCCCCAGCTCCCCTTGTAATCGGCCCCAGTCTCCTTGTGCTGTTGTTGCTGCTGTTCGCCCTTCCGGAAGTTGAGGCCGCCATTGAGGCTCGCCTCGGCAAATACACGCACAGCGTGTACACACTGCAAGAAGTTCTCCTGGGTCACGTGTGCGCCATCCCTTATTAGGAAGGTCAAACTCTGACACGCCTTCACAAACGACTTGCTGTCGTGTTTGTTAAGTCGCACGCTGACCTGCAAGTCGTACTGACTCGCGGGCGAATTCTCCGGATCCTCTTTCGTGATTACGAGCCAAGAGTCGCCGAGAACACTGCTCCCAATGCCTGATTCCGACTCAATACAACTGACATCGCTCTCCGAAGTCGATATCCCGTCCGTTAACTCAAAGTCCCCTGCAATAGAATCACTGTCTGTTTCCTTGGCAACTGGTGCCATCGGAGGGCCTGGAGTTACTGTTGGCAGGGTAACCGAAGCTCCCACACATTCCAGTAAGGTAAAGACTGTAATCCAGTCTCTTGCGGCCGTGATGGAGGATGCGTTTGTGCGCAAAAGTTCGTGCAGACCATAGGAGATTTGTCGGCCACAAGCCTGGAGGACGTTTACTTTCATCATCAAGAGAACTCTGAGAGTGATTAAGACTTGGCTGGACACCTCGTCTTTGCGCAAGAGGCGGATGGCCAGGCGCAACAGACCTACCACAGCTCTTTCCACAAGACGGCTGATAAACAAAAACAACAACAACGAAACGGTACGTTAACTCATTTTTAGGATTGGAAGACAGTTTGCCTTGATTGAACCACAGGGCGCAGGGAAGTTCGCTTGCTTTCCATTATGTAAAACCCTATATATTGACTTACATGAAGGATACCGCAGAACAATTACATTGCGGGCGCGCGAATTAGGCGCGTGTATGCCTTCGCGCGCCCGCGATAAAATCGTCTTGCGGTATCATTCATGCAGGTCATTATATAGGGTTTTACATGATGGTAAGCAAGCGAACACCTCTGTGCCCTGTGAGAAAGCAAGCATTATAAAGGAGCTCCTGTGTCTCACCTTTGAACCGAAGCAGTGACGATGATGTTTGACAGGTGGTCCCTGATGGTGTGCCACAACAAGGATACACGATCTCTAAAATAAAACGAAACAGGTTACCAGAAGAATCACAAAACCTCTAACACATGTGTAGCACAGTAAGTAAAATGTCTGTCACCCCCCCCCCTCCTTGTAGGCACGGGCCGATGCGGGGGGGGGGGGGGGGGGGGGCGCTCGTACTGTCTCTGACCTGTTTTGCAGTACGACGCGGATAAGAAGCTCCAGGAAGAAGACCGTGGCCTCCTCGTCGTATTGTCCTCCCTCAGACTCCTGGTGGTCAATACTTGACGTGAAGATCAGCACCTGGCAAAGACAAACAAGGATAGCAGTGTTCACGTTCAACTCCTGAACTGTCAAATGAAACTAAGAAAACGTGCCATGAGAAAAGTAATCAGCAGTACCTTGATGAGCTCGTTTAGGGACTCAAATCTTAGGAACTTGCTCTCGGTGATCAGCAACTCTGGGTGGCAATCCTGTGGAGAGATATCCGTCAGACTCTCTGCAAGTAAATCCTGCTGAACAGAACTATTTTCCAGAGAGCGAGAGACAACCTCGGAAAAGGAATAGAAAGAAATAGTTTTCTGCAATAACTGCTGAGTGACTCAGATTGAAAGGTAAAAAGTGTACATCCTCGGTGTTGTACTGACCATGATACAGGCCCGCGCATGCCTCTGGGCTTCTTTGTCCTCTGCTGTCTGCCCACGGGTGACGGACGGCTCTTGGCTGACAAAGTATTGGTACCATGACATAAGCGTAGTATCCGGCCTGCAACAACACAAACAGACAAGAATGGTGGTCGTCAAAAGCAAACGAGAAACGTCACGCGGAAGACAACACTGCTGCTAGGTGAGCTGATCGCTCTACGTCGGATCTTCCGATGGTCGTCGGCGACAAATGGTATATCTGTCAGGCGGAAGTTAACTGACACGCACAAAAAAAATCCGAATGCTGCTGCTCGGTACCCGATCACTCTCTGCCGGAATCTTCCGATGGTCGTCGGCGGCAAAAGGTATACGTCACGCGGAAGCCAACCAATGCGCACGAAAAATCCGAACACTGCTGCTCAGTGACCATCGGAAGAACGAAGAACGATCTGGTCAGCGAGCAGCAAATTTTACGTGCGCGGCGGTTGGCTTTCGCGTGACGTTCACAGTTACAGTTGCTATCTCACACTGCTCATTCGCACCCAACCTACCTCGCAGACGGTAACTCCTCGGGAAGCAAGTTCACTTTACCACTGGTCTCAACGAAGTCTTCAGCCTGTGAAACAATATAATGTTAGTGTTAGGACAGTGTGTCTCTGCGAACGCAAACTTTCGAGAACAGTTGCTCATCTGAAAACGACGTCGTGTGGACGCAACAGTTTCATTCCGTTTTCAGTGAAATAAGAACGTACACTTCTACAACATATTCGTGTGGACAGGGCCTCAGCTTCAGCAATGTCTTTGTGCATGTCTTACCTCTATCATGGACTTTGGCAGGAGTTTGGCTTTGAACAGCTGTAGCATACAGTCCATAATATTCTTCCATCCTTCCCGCAGGATGTCCCCGTGACGATGCGCCAGAGCGAACAAGGTCCGCGCGGACTGTTGAGCTTTAGGATTGGAACCAAATGCAACAGGAAGACTATCACTGGACTGGAATGTAAAGGCAGAAGGAAGCAACGGGGTAATTAGTGATATGATAACATACACGATAAATCACATATATGTGAACTGCGAAACAAAATGGTAGTGACTGTGACCCTTGCAATTACAGTGCTCGACATTAAGGTTTTAGGTTGGTTGCCCTTCGGACTGTAGATTGACTTCAAGCAATAAAGTTTCATAATTTCTAGTTGCCCGGCCCAGAATTTACCTGCCCGACCAAAAGTTTTGGTTGCCCCGGGCAAGCGGGCAAACGTTAATGTCGAGCGCTGAGTTATGAAGCAACTATGCAGCAGCAAGGATAGCCCAAAAACATAAGTCCGGGCTTCAACGGGAATCGAACCCAATCATGGCCTATGCATCGGTATCGCAATTTTCCGAGCTATCCTTGCAACTGCCTCACAGGAGCTGGAAGCCTTACCTCAGATGTCAACAGGGCCGTAAACTTGCACAGTGAGATCACTAAGTTGTCAAACACGTACGACTGGTTATAGTGGGCAGAGATCAAGGCGCACTTTCTACAGAAGACAAAAATTAAGTCAACGTTAGACAACAGAATAACAGATAGACAACAAGAGGACATGAGGGTTCTGGCCAACGGCCTCCTGAAGATTTTCTCGTTTTTTCTGAGCAGCTCATCGAGCGCGGGCTTTGTCACGTCACAGGCTTAGGAACCACGCAAGTAACCTCGCCTTTCCTGTCGGCATTTTGTTCATATAGACTGCACGAGCTGGGAATAGTTTGTCTTGGATTAGTACTGGGTTAACTCTGGGGCCAGCCAGACTATAGTGAGCTCGTATCTAAAAGCCTCACCATCTTACCTATATCCCACAATAGCTTTCTGCACTACACTCTTCTCCAGTCCATTGTCGTAGACATAGGAGAGTGCGGCGACAGTTGGTCCCCAGATGATAAGGAACAAGTCCTGATCAAAACAGCTCCCCATACCATTGACGTACTGGCCTTCAGGGGTGCTGCTTCTTCGTAATAAAACCTAAAGAATGTCGGGAAAAACTTTCAAGGTTTGTTTCTGGTTTATTTAGTCATATTCTGTACTTCTTGTAGCCTATTTGTTCCATCAGGTTCCTCACGAGAAAGTGGGAATAAATGAAACAAGAAAAAGAAAAACTATTACGAGTGGATGTGGTACAAGGGGCTTGTCCAAAAACTTACAAACGCCACAACAACAGCAGCAGCAACAAATAAATTGGAACACTAAGAACACGCGCATCAACACTGAAAACCACAACAGAAACAAGAGCCACAGCGACAACAACACCAAGAATAACGACAACAACGACAACATCAACAACAATGACAACAACATCAACAACAATGACAACAACATCAACAACATCAACAAAGACACCATCAAGATCTATGTACATGCTGCACAAGTAACAACCAAACAACTTTAACAAATAATACCCTCGCGTTTGATAAACGTCCCCAAGACTTTCAACAGGCTCTTCATCAGCAGATAAAGGTTGTGTACAACTAAATCACTCACCTTCCATTCATAATTTTCTCGAATGCGGCCTCCTCTTTCTGCGGGCATTACAATTTCCTCACCTCTAAAATAGAATAGCAGAACGACGTTTTGTAAAAATACAAATATTGGAGCAAAGTGAAAACTTCATGATTTGATTTTACAGAGGAATCCTAGTCCTGGTGAAAGTAGTTTTAACCCTTTCACTTCCAAGAGCGATCAACTTTAATTTTCTCCCTCAGTTTCTCACCAGATATATATATCAAACAGTAAGGAGAACTTGCCCTTCGATAGATTGCCAGATGAATCCGAATTAATGTTGTATGAATAAAGTCTTACTTTATTGCGTGGTAAGTTTCTTCCAGTGAAGAAGCAGGAAAATCCTCTCCCCCGTTGGTCTTCCTCAGATTACGTTTGAATTCCTGCAGCAAACATGGATCCATAGTATTTTTAGTATCAGTACACAGCAAAAAGGATAGAGTTACATGTTATTCCACAATTGTATCGCCCGCCATGTGAAGGGATCTAATTGCCTCCTTGCATGCACTGTCTCATTCAGTGCTGTCTACAGTTCACCACACTGAATTACGTTATAGTGCAATTTGCAGTTATTTAACATTGATAGGAGAGAAAAGGACGGCATAAAAAAATCAAAGCAGCGATGCTGCTGTAAGATCGGCTATCTCTGTTAAATTGACAGATTCCTCTCCTCCTCGGGACACGTTCAAGTAAGATTGCCGATCATATTAAGCTCGTCTTTTGTTGTGATGTTTTGAACGTGTTTCAACTACTATGTCGAGGCTAAAACAAGGGAGCTAACTAAGTCTAAGGTATATCAAGTAGCAAACTAGCTGACTAATTACAGTATTTACGTACCCAACTGATTAACTGGCTAACTAAATAACCAAGAAGCCTACCAACTAACCAGCTACCTACTGCAGAATACAGTAAACTGAAAAGCGGTAATAACATTTGTTAGAGACAGAGTTGATCACAGACTTAAAACATGGTTTCGATAAATATTTGCAGGGTTTGAGTGAAAGTGAAGTACTTGGAAATAAAACCTGGATGCCAGAGTAACTTACATCCACTGTCATGGGTTTCTGCTGTTTGATGTTCGTGTTGTGCTGATCCACGTTCAACATGATCACTGCATAGCTCAGCGTGAATACGGCATCTTTGTTGGCATAATGCTCAGGGTTGCATTCCTGAAGAGTAAAAGAGCATCATATTAAGTTATACGACTTGCCCGCAAATCCTTTTCAGGGTCAAAGGACTCAGTTAAAAAACCGATAACTCCTAAACCGACAGATGAAACCTAAAGATGTGACCATTCAAATGAAAGTTCTCAAATGAGTCATTATGATAGCAGTGTTCAATTCCAACTTCCTGAACTGTCAAATGAAACCTAAAGATTTTACCACTCAAATGAAAGCTCTTGAAGAGTACATTCTATAACAGTATTCACTTCCAACTCCTGAACTATCGAATGAACCTAAAGATGTGACCACTCAAAAAGCGTTCACTGAGTACATTCTAAGAGTGGTGTTCACTTTCAACTCCCAACTGTCAAGTGAACCCTAAAGGTGTGACCAATCAAATGAAAGCTTTCACAGAGTACATTCTAATAGCAGTGTCCAGATTGTTGTTGAGCTTTGCTCAAGTTCATTTGCAATCACTGGTTGATTTCGGCAGAGAAATAGGTGTAGGGTTCAAACGATCTGTAAGCACACAGATTGCTGCCTCAGTCGTTTTACTTTGCTGTATAGAAAATCGAGAATGGCAAGAAAACGAGACAACGTACATAAAATACTTCAGAGAAGAACTCCATTATGTGCTCAATCACTGGGCTCTCTCCTGGAAGACGAAAGGTCTCCAGGAACGCACGCAAGCCCTCGTCTACTCTCAAGCCGTGGAAATGGAAAGACCTGCAACGACAACCAAACAATGATCAGACGCAAACTTCTCATTACAAATTTAATAATCTGTCTCGTCCCCAGTCGCTCCTCCTCGATTCCAACTGGGTGCGCGAGGAAGTATGGGAAGGTGAGGGAGGGAAAGCGGAGAAAGATGGGAAGGAGAAGGAAAAGCGGAGCCTCTTTCTCCCCTTCCCAGCAACCCCCTCGCTCACGCTTCGCGGTCTTCCCCGGCTTTCTCGTGTCAGTTTTTCACTGAGGAAGGGGGAAGAAGAGATTGTGGAGGAGGCAGTGTTATAATCATACGCTTTTCTCAGAGCAGGTTGGGAGAATTTGGAACCACTAGATCTTGGGGTCTCACGGGGCAACAAACAGAACGAGCTGGCAGGTAACGCAGGTGTAAGACCCTGGATTCATGGAACTGTCGCCGTAAACATAACACTCTTCTAACTTGTCTGTGAAAGGGAAAGTCTACTAGGTTGTCGGGCACAGACCGAATTACGTTTTTCTTGCTCGCCCGACGTCAAATTTTGGGAGAGCGGACTTTTCGAGATTTTTCTCACTGCCGAGCATTACTTTTAGCCACACAAACACTAAATCGAATACAAAACCACTTGAATGAAGAATTTCTAAACTACGAACCTAACAAAAGCGGAGAGGAATTTGTTGTTCCTCTTGTCCCCGATGAATTCTCCGATTGTCTTCTTGTCTAGTCGCGGGTTTTCTCGCAGGAACTTGGCCACCTCTTCGGGATCCAACGGAGTAGAGAGGAGACCGTGTTCTTGAAGGAACTCGATGCCCTTCTTTGCCTTGGTGTTAAACTGCTCTGTGCCAGCTTGGAGCAACTAAGTGAAAATAAAGGTGGCAAGACTTTTCAGTTTTGCGTAGATGTCAAGACCCGATTTGTCTACGTGTCTGCCAACTGACATGCTTCAACGAAGGGCTAACGTTCTCAAGTTAAAAATGCAGATTCTCTCAACATTTTATAGAGTAAAATGCATGAGTAATGAAGTGAGAATTGATGGTTTAATCGGCTTTTATCTTAGCAAGGTATCAAAAGCCAAGTTCTCCCTACTGTATCATGTGTTTTTGGTGAGAAACTGAAAGAGAAAAGTGAAGTTGATCACTCTTGGGAGTGAAGGGGTTAAGCTTTTAGTTGATTTTATCATACGTCTTTATCTCCACGCCGACGCAGTCTAAACTTGTTCTAAAACTAGTAATATCATTCCATTGCTGTGACATTTGGCCGGTTCTGTTACTACATTGTACCTTTTTCCTCTTCTTGAGTTTGCTCAGACTTTCTGGTGTGGGTAAACTGGAGGCAAACAGCAGCCCTCCAGCAAAAGGCTGGGGTGATTTCTCTTCCACCTCCGCCTCCTGGCCGTCAGATCTCTCTGCTCCTTGCTCACTACTTTGCTCATCAGAAACAATGCCCACCGTCACTTTACGCGCCATGGCATAACCAGATGTCGGCGGAGAAGGTACAGTTGGCGTGTCACAGTTTTCGTCCGTGCCAGAGTCATCGTCACCTAAAAATGAGAAGATTGACACCTATTTTATAGACACGAGTGTTTTGCTGGAAAATATACCGTGCGTAAAAATCCATACGAAACTACATCCGGGACCTGAGTGGCATATTTTTCATATCCTCACTAGTGAGGATGTCGTTTGCGTCATTTCCCGCTTTTGCACGGTTGTTTGTGCATTTTCTCGAAAAAACCTCGTGTCTTTATAATAAAAGGAAAATTACACGACGGCTTGAAGATACGGATTTTATTTTCTCGTGGTATAAAGAATATTTCTACCTACTCGCGAAGCGCTCGTTCGTAAAACATTGTATTTACCACTCGAAAATAAAATTTATATCTTTGCGCCGCCGTGTAATATCCTCTATATGTGTACTGTACCCGGTTTTTTCGTCTTTTCCACTGGTATGCTGTCTTCAATAGCTTTCTCCATCGTGTTCATCAGCTGGGCATGGCAGTGTCCTTCGACCGACTGCACGACAGCCAATAAGGCGTCCAGCGCTAAAATATGAACGCTGTACAGGCTGCCACCTGGAAAGGCATTCTGGGAGACAAAACCAAAACTGTAAGTACGGACATATGGCATCTTTCACCAGAGATATATCATACAGTATGAAGGATTTGCCATCTAGTAGTTTGCTCAGGTGAAAGTTGATTTAGCTGTCAATTCTTACTACACCGCTAATATATCTTCTTCTTAAAAGGTTGGGAAAATCTTAAACTATGCTTGTTAGTAAAACGTACCTTGGACAATAGTTTACAAAGCTCTTCAAACACATTGGTACAGTACAGATCGCAGTCATAGTTCAGGTAGAGTTCGGTGACCAAGTTGGGAACACGGAACAACTGCAAGAAAAAAATGGAATGAAGGAATTACTGCTGTGCTAAAGTTCTAGAAGAATAATAACAACAAAACAAGAAAGAATAAGTTTCCTAAAAGACACCGTGTCTGAGCTCTAAAAACTTATGGAATGTTGAACATTTTCATAGAACTGTGAGTCGAGCAAATGTAAAGGTACACTGTGGGGGCCAGAAAACCTCTGGGAATCAAGGAACACCTCAATTTAGTCTACAGTATAAACTTTGAAAATACAAGTGATACTTCAGAATTTGCACAGAACCGTATTCCAAACTATTGTTCAGTAGACTAATGTACCCATATGTGGTCTGCACCTGGTTTATAGCATCCAGAATAAGCTCTCTTTTTTCATAATGAACACTTTGAAGGTCCATAGCCAGGATTTCCATTAACTTCTTGTAGAACATCTGTATTGGAAAGACAGAGATACACTAAGTCATATACAATTAGTAACACATTTAAATGTGAAAGAGCATTTTTTGGAGAACTGTCAAAATTAATCACTTATCTATCCTTAAATATACCACTTCATCTACAAGTTCAAGACCAAAGATAGACTCTACCGGCAGTGCACCGCTAGTAAAAGTATATGTCCCTTGAAAGAGCCACCCCACTGTAACACAGTGAACACAACGGAACTGCCCTGGTGACACATGTAACACATGGCTTCAGTGGTAGCTCTGCTGTGTTCTACAAGAGGCTGGTGGGCTTTTCAGAGGGGTAAGTTTATCTCACACACCAATGACTCAAGCACTCCTAATGTGCAGCTTAACGCTGTTGAACAACTCAGGCCTGTCACTCAACATCATGACACAAAACCATGTGTGATGACAGGCTGGATTGTTGTTCCAGGAATGGATCTAAGGAGTGTGTGGATGGCAATAACCCTTCACTCCCAAGTTCATAGCACAAATTCTCCCAACTTCTCAAGAAGAAAAGGTATGAGCGATATTGTGAGAGTTGATACTGTCTGAACAAAGTATCAAAATCCAATTTCTCCCTACTGTATGATACATGAAGATCTCTGGCGAGAGACAAGAGAAGACGGAAGTTGACCACTCTTGGGAGTGAAAGGGTTTATTTATGCCTGCAATGAACATCCTTGCCTGAACTTTAAGCCTAGTCTAGATGCAGGCACAAAACAGAACCTGTCTTTTCTTTTCAAACTGAAACAGTTTTGACATTATTTTGGTGAAATTAATCTACCGTATCTACAGTATCTTACATGTCCATCAAAAAACCACCCAGCCTATCAATCAGTCATAGTGTCTGACTGTCTAGCAATATCAGTCAATCAATCAGTTCTCACCTCCATCTGGAACTTAAGGTGAACCCTGAGGCCCTCAAAGAGCAAGAAACAGACCCTGAGGGACATTGCAAACAAGCCCAGGACCTCGCACTGCAGCAACTGAAAAGAAAATACATTGACGAAAAAATGATACCACTCTTTCCTTTCCCTGGGAGCAGAACCTCCCTTCAGTCTCCACTACCAGAAACGTAAGAAGGTTCTGCAAAAAAGTATGATTTTGATAGAAGAACATGGAAGTCATTTTCTCACCAGGAAAAGGTTCCTACACAGCTCATCCTTGACAATGTTCAACAGGGAGGTGAATGTGCCGATGTGGTGACCACCAGACTCCAGAGCAACGGTCAACAGAGACAGCCCCATGTGCATCATGGGATCTGAGTTGTGCCTACAAAATGCAAGGAATCTGGTGAGTATACATTGAAAATCTGAATGTTTTAACCCTGTTTGAATGGGGTTTTCAGTAAAAAAATGACTAAGTGTTTGTTTGCGACAAAAGAAAGTGGCCGCTGTAATAAGGAAGTGGCCCTAATAACGGAGTGGCCATAAGGAGGGGTTTCACTGTAATCAGTAAAAAGATAAATGAGGTGATGCAGCAGACTCACCGGTCTTGGGGGTTGATGAGAGAAATGAGGAATCTGAATAGCTCTCTCACGCAGGGAAGGCCATATGGTACCAGTGGACCAGCACCTGAAAAGAGAACGCTTTGTCAAAAAACATACATAATGTAGAACTGCATTAGTCAAACTCCCCACTGTCTTGAACAGAATCCAATTTGCCTTGGAAATTAACTTGGTAGAAATTTCCCTTGGGTAGAATCCTGCTATCTAGAACTATTTGTCACTTCCACTGAGGGTTTGAGATAGCGAGGTTCTACTGTATGTTAACATCCTCTCTGCTGTTGTGAATTAGCAGCAAACTTCTCCTTTCAAAGTCAGTTTGCAGAAAATGGAAAGTGATCTCTTGCTTGGGTTCAAGCTGATTGGATAACCAATATTCTTCTCCTACTACTCATATATTTTTATCAAAACCAGTTGGAAGAAATAGGGTCTAGATCATGGAGCTTGTGGGGTTCATAGAATCAAGTCATACCCTCTTTAGCTGGCTCCTGTGGCATGAAGCGGACTCCTCGTGGGTTCACATATTCGTCCTGAAGAATGGATGACTCAGATGAAGTTCGCTCTGTTACCTCCGCAGAGTCATCACCCGCTTCAGTCTCTACTGACACACCATCCTCCAGAGAGTCCTTGTTTTCATCGACATCTTCTTCTATCATTACCTTACTGGCGATGCTCTCACGGTTTACCTGGGTGTGATTAGGATGATAATATTGGCAGAGTTAGCTTGCTCTTGAGTAAAAATTTTGTCAAGGTCTATATAGCCTCCTAACATAGTCAGTGAACAGCAGAGAAGAGAAAAAGAATGAGTTGCAGGACTATGATGATACACCCCTAATATTCACTCACCTGTTCCTCAGGATCATCACTTCCTCTGTTCTGATTTTCTTCAGAGACAACAGCTCCCTCAACGCTACTCGCATCTCCATCACTTCTGCTCATGATCTGTGACGCCACTGATGGCCCTACAGCCGAAGGACACCTGACTGTTTCCACAGGGGATGCAGACGCTGTACGCTCAGTGTCTGCCTCGTCCCTCACCACATCTGACTGCATTTCATGCTGCCTCTCACTGCAATCCCCTTCTCGTGTGGTGTCTTGCGCCGTGTCTGCGAGCTCTTCACTTTGCGGCAGCTTTTCTTCTGCTCTGTCTTCTGGTCTTGGTGGCTCTGGTGGTTGTGAGACAATCGTGCTTGCAGCGGTAATAGTTTGTGATTCAGGCTGTGGGGACATTTGTACAACATTGTCTGTTGCCCTCTTGGGTTTTGGAGAGGTATGTTTTTTCCTCTTTCCAGTGGCAATGGCTCCTGCTCTCTTGAATACCTATACAGTGGCAAAAATGTATATTCATATTTGAATGTAGTAATCACGAATAATGATCTACTACTAATAGCAGATGCCATGTACATGTGTTTAGACTCAACTAATAATATTGTCTCTAAAGACACATATTTAGAACCTTGACAAAGATCTTGCCAGAAATATATGTGATGAAATACTTGCACAATCATGTTATTGCTATTCTATGATATAAAGTTTATATCATACAGTAACCTTGTATAATATTATATTAATATGCAGAACTCTTATTATGTATCATAGAGCCGTTTTTGGATGACTGTCGAAAACCAAAACCAAAGTAATCATACAGGCCAATCACAGAGACTGAGAGAAAACAGTTCAGCCAATTGGAAGCCAAAGTAATTTGTGTTTGGTCTTGCGTTTGGTTTTACTTTCCAATCAGCAGTGCGAGTACACACCATCGCTTGTGTGAGAAGTGTTTGGTTTTGGTATTGGTTTTGTTCCTGATTGGCTAAGCATGCTGACAAACTAGTGTGGACCAATCCGAAAGCGAAACAAACGCAAATCCAAAGCAATCACACAATAATTACTTTCGACAGTCATCCGAAAACCGCTCTATGTGCAAGATGCAAGATGGTGTGCAAAAGAACATGATTTTGTTGCTGCACATCCCTGCATTTTTCCTTCTATGTGGGACAACCATTTTAGACTGAGGCAAATTTGAACACGACTTATTTTGGGCATGAGCATGAGTGTACAGTATATATACATGTAAATACCTTCCTAATATTTGAAACCAGTCCGGCTTTGGCTTCTTCTTTGAACTGGGGTAGCCTAAACAAAGAAACAAGGTAGTAGTAAACAATGTTGTATGTATGATCATGATGATGAATTTCAAAATTATTGGCAGCATCTGTCCCTACCGTGAAAACAGCAGCTGAATCATGTCCATTAGTGTTTGTTCTGCAGATCGACGGAGAAGTTCTGTAACATGGAAATGAGAGTCTGTGAGCTTCACATACTTGTACATACAGTACTGTATGTTCACTGAACAGTAGAATAAAATCAATATAAAATGTATAAACATATGCTGTGAACACTCCTCTGTCCATGTTTTCTACAGTATCTTCAATGCATTACTTTTTATTTTTACTCAAAAAGGGCCAATTTTGATGAAAAAAATGAAAGCTCTCAAAACTTAAGGAAACCTTCCTGTTGACTCCCGTGAGACTCTTTGCAATACATTTTGTATAGTCTTGGCCACCTATCAGTCTAACTATTTATTATTTTTATTGTTATATTGTTATGTTATAGTTCATTGTTTACTTTACTTACCACTTAGCCTAATCTCAAAGCAGATTCTAAAGCAGGACTGCATAATCTCGCAGACTGATTCATTCGTCATGTGTGCTCCAACAGGGGTCAACAAGAGAGTGCGTAACACTTGCAGGATCTTCATGAGCACAACTTCATCACTGCTGGGATCAGTTCCTACAAATCTTGCATGAGTAACAGCATCGGCCAGGTTTTCAACGCCAGAGGCAGCACTTTCGCTTGTTGGGTCTGAGTTATTGATCACACACATGTAATATATTTAATTATTGTTACCATATTGCTACAGTAAGCACAGTTTCAGTCAGTTTAGCCCTCTCACTTCCAAGCTCAAAATATAGAATTGTCTTTTTACCACAACACACTAGTTTCTCGCTTTCTGATTGGTCAATTAACCGTGGTAAATAAGAGTCCAGACAACGATATGATGCCAGCTGACGCCAGCGTGTCATGCTTTGCAACGAAATACAACAAAACTTTCTTGTATCTTTTATTTGTTGTGGACTCACTCGGCAAAGTGCCTCGTGAGTCCACAACATTTTGACCATGTGATGACGTAAATCATGGTAAATAAGAGTCCACACCATGGCAAACCAGTGGAAATTTATTAATAACACCATGAGAAATATAATAGCTCAGCTTTCACCTAAGCAAAGTATTAACCCTTTCACTCTCAAGAATGATGAACTTCAATTTTCTCCTTCAGTTTCTCACCGTATTATACCCAGTAAGAAGAACTTGGCTTTTGATACCTTGCTTAGATGACGGCTAATTAAACTATCATTTCTCTCTACATCACCCTATTATTAAAAGGTTGAGAGAATCTGCATTTTGAGCTTGGGAGTGAAAGGGTTAAAATCCCAGGGAAATATTTCTAGTGAGAGACCGAAGGAGATAATTGAAGTTCATCACCCATGCGAGACTGTTGAAAGAAACTTTATGTTTGCTATGGCAATTTGCATACAGTCAACTCTCTCTAAGGCACCTTCAGGACTAGATTTAGTGTCTGCCTTAGAGAGGTGTCCACCTTAGAGAAAGCTCAGTTACAGAGAAACAAATGAAAATCGGCAAGGACCAAATCTGCATGCTGTCCGCCTTAGAGAGAGTTCAGTTACAGAGAAACAGTGAAAATAGGCAAGGACCAAATCTGCATGCTGTCCGCCTTAGAGAGGTGTCCGCTTTAGAGAGAGTTGACTGTATGACATGTTTTCTGCATTTAGGACAAAAATTCATGTAGTAGAAGCTTACCAACTAAGCCATATGAGAGAAACTTGTTGACTGAGGAGAGTGCTACTCCTGTAATAGGTCCTGTGGTATCTTCCGACCTGATGACATCCAGGAAAGGGCCAAGGAAAGTGTTCGCATCAATTTCACCAAGGTCTGCAGAAACAACAAGACATAAACACAACATCAATTCTGTTAACCATGTCACTCCCAAGAGTGATCAACTTAAATAATTTAATAAAAATTATTTTCTCCTTTTGTTTCCATCAGAAATACATATTATAGTAAGGACGACTTGGCTTTTGATAGCTTGCCAAGATGGTAGCTGATTAAACTATAAATTCTCACCACATCACATATAATTTCTTCTTAAAAGGTTGGGAGAATCTGCATTTAAAATGTACAAAGTACACCACTTCCTTGCTTGGAGATTACAGCAATGTTTAAAAATTTTCATCACTGAGTGCATTTTTATATAATACAAATTTCACAGTGCAAGAGGAGGACCAGAACTGATAACTCTATCAACTTTAATCTGAACAAGATATTGATATTCACAATGTATGTATGTACTACTGTAAGTATTGAAAATGAAAATGAAAATGAAAATTGAAAATGATCACAGGTTACTGGAAAAATAAACTAAAAACGTGACAGACATGTAAAAATAATAAATATCTGGGGGATCAAATTCCACTGAGATTATTATCTTGTCTCCGAAAAAAGAAAACGATGTAAAAGTATGATGGAAAAAAATGACACCAGCTGGTGACGAGTTTTACATTGTATCAAAGTTTGTTTGCGTCTACCATTCCATCAATTTACTTACCCGACACTGAGGAGAGTTGGTCTTTTAACTGAGAAAAACCATGCAGTAAAGGATCTTGCTCTTCATCCTGGAATGTGACAGGGGGTGATGGGTTTACGGTGAAATCAATATAACACATTGAACTAAAGAGTAAAATATTAACCGGGTTGAAATATATTCGACGTGTTTTAAAATCAGGATTAATCGAACAATTTTAGGGAAAAAATGCTTAAAAAAAGCTAAATATTTAAATTGAAGGACCATATATGCTGACTTTACTTTGATTTTTAGGCTTAAATTCTACAAAAATTTATTTAAAATATATGTAAGTTCTAGTATTATCGACAGCAAATTAAGATTCAGCAACGAAGGGAAGAAGCAACGAAAAGCCCAATCCCGTATGAGGTTTAATTTATATTTTAGTGTACCTGGTGGCTGTGTGAACCCCAACGAGCGTTCCTTCGTAAAGCAGACACGACCAAAGACATTTCTCCCTGAACGATGTAGACACCATTTCGAGGAGCCATGTTTGTTGCCGGTACACTCAGAGTCTCCGTACACGATTTTCACCACAACCACGCGTCAAAATCCGACACCGAAGCACTCTGTGGTAATCAAGAATCCCCCCTGAATCTTCTCAGCTTCCAGTAATTAAGAGAATAAGTGGGATTGCAAAATAGCACCGGGCCATCTCAAATCTGTGTAAACTTTCAGGTGGACATTGAAGATCCGCTGACGTCACGTTATACACGCAGGCGCCTCTGACGAGAAGGTCTGGCACTGGCTCGTCCCCAGTCGTCACACTTACCCGCGCGCGCCGGGAGTGGGTGGGGGGAGGGAGGGTGGGGTGGGGGTGGGGGGGAGGCGGACTCGCGGGGAACGACGGGAACGAGTGCCCGCGCAAATAAGAGAGACGACTGGGGACGAGTCAGGGTCTGGCACGACTCGCCTCAGTCTTCTATCGGTGAAATGAAATTATCTGCTGAGGTTGCTGGTCCCCATTCTCCCAAGGAGCCTGAGGTTGCTGGTCCCCATTCCCCCAAGGGTCTGAGGTTGCTGGTCCCCATTCCCCCAAGGTTGCTGGTCCCCATTCCCCCCAAGGGGCTAAGGTTGCTGGTCCCCATTCCCCGAGGGGTCTGAGGTGAACCTCTGCGGGAAGCTGGTAACGAGTCTTTCACAAATCATCCTTTTTTTATTTACATTTTGGAGCGATGCTACCTAACACGAACACAGAAAACAGTAACTAGAAAGAAACCATAACAGCGCGAAAATTACCGCTGCTTCACATTTGGTTAGTTATTAATACAGTGGGGCGACCGCTGACATAATATAATCAGACTGCGGGAGGGGGTAGGCATCCTTACGTGGGAATTCGCTTCGCTGATGGATGATAGTAAACTCATGGATAGCGATAGTTTCAAGCCGTATATTCATCAAGTAGCGGGTCATTTGGGTCTTGCAGGTAAAATTATGTTTTCCACTATCTCAATGTCAGTATCTTTCCGTGACGAAATATTCTCATACTTGAGACTATGAGTAGCATGCCGTGGGACAAAAAGTATATTGTTTTATTATTATTATTAATTAATATTATTATTATTAATATATAATAATAATTATCCTATGACATGCATTTACAGGACTGCTCAGTGGCAATGATGGGTGTGTGCTTAAACCAGTGCAACAACCACCAAAGGGTGAAAGAGAAAGGGATTTCTATGAGTGGCTATATAGAAATAAGGACCATACAAATGAAGTTTTAGAGCTAAAAACATTTTTACCTAAATACTTTGGAACTGTTGAATTGAAGAGCTACACAGGGGTCAATTCAAGTATCCTTTGTTGTTTTATGTCCCATGCTCACACAATACAAAGTATTTTTTCCAAAAACATTAGAATAATATGGTGAAAAATCATTGATCTATGGCAGATCAGATCAAAAGCCAAGTTCTCCCTACTGTATGATATGTTTCTGGTGAGCAACTGAAGGAGAAAATCAAAGTGGATCACTATTGGGAGTGAAAGGGTTAATCAGACTTGTCCAAAAATGGTGTGGTGCTTTGTGTGATATGCTGGGATATCACACACATCCACATCATGACCAAAGAAACAAAATCTTGGAAAACCAAAGTACTGCTACTTACATAGCATTTTGTGCATATTCAGTTTAATGCACTTTTCCTCCTTAACCCTTACAATATTTTAGAACAGTATTTAAAGCTGGAGGACATCACAAATAACTTCAGACGTCCTTGTATCCTGGACGTAAAGATGGGGCGAGTTACGTGGGACCACACAGCCAAACAAGAAAAGATCAACAGTCGCCAAAGAAAATGGCCACTGCAAAGCTCTTTAGGATTTAGCATTCTTGGCTTTAGGGTACGTAGATGAGAGAAATGGATGGGGTGGGGGGAGGGGAAGGGTATTAGCTTAACCCTTTCACTCCCAAGCTCAAGATACAAATTCTCCCAACCACAAAATAAGAAAATGTATGAGTCATGAAATGAGAATTGATGTTTTAATCAGCTATCATGTGTGCAAGGCATCAAATGCCAAATTCTCCGTACTGTTTGATATATCTCTGGTGGAAAACTAAACAGAGAAAATTGAAGTTGATCACTCAATGCCCATCATACTTTTGCAATGTAGTTACTCTTCCTTGGTAACCAAGGGACAGAATTCTGGACAAACCAGCAACATGGACAGCAGTTAGATGCGGTCAGCAAAAGCTGCTCTCTTCAACACTGTCTTTATTATTTTGTATGTCTAATTTTCATTTTTATCAGGTTTACGACCACACTAGTGGCTTACATGAATCCACAGACAAATTTGTATGTAGAAGTTGGGCAACAATGCAAGAAGTCAACCAAGGTACATGTAAGCTATTTTAACTGCCACATAAAAAGCAATATTTATCATATTTATCTATTATTATTATTATTCAGGATTCTAGTGTTTCAATCCAAGTTTATAAATAAATGCAGTTTCTCACAACCTTTATATGAAGAAAACATATGGGTGATGTTACAAGCAAAATATACAACTTTATCAGAAGCTAAGTTCTCCCAATTTTATTGTATACTTCTCTGGCGAGACTAAAAGAGAAACTCAGTGTTGATCGCTCTTTGGAAGTCAGTCTGGGAAAAAGAAATAGTACCTGCTTGGAATAATGATTTCCAGGCTTGAGGGTTTTGTGGGACCCAAAAGATTATTAAATATCATTATATATTGGAAGTGCATTTGGACATTTCATATGGAACTTGCACAAAATATTATTCTTATCAATATTCCATATTATTTTCCTTTTATCTAGGTTTTGCTGCATATCTAAAAGGAGCTGCTGATGAAAAGAAAGCAACAATTACCCAAAAGATCATTGCAAGGTTACTGGACATAAAGAAGCTTTTTGAGAAGCAGAGGACATTGAAATTTATCGCAAGTTCACTGTTGATTGTCTACGAGGGAGATGTTAACTGTCACATGAATCGCCAAGAGACTAAAATGAGCAGCTCAAGTTATCCCAATGCTGTGGATACTGACACAAGCCAGAGTAAATGTACCAGTCAAAAGACAGCAGACAAAAAATGCCTCACACCAAATGCATCTTTATCTGCATTCTGTGACGAGTGTCAGGAGATTGAAGTGCGAATGATAGACATGGCACACGTGTTTGAGAGTAGCGAGATAGATGAAAACTATATCTTTGGTCTTAGTAGCCTGATCTCGCATTTTGAAAGACAAAACAAATGATGATATATTGATGTAAAACTACCACTACCAAAAAGTACAATTAGAAATTAAAAGCCCATAAATCAATGCACACCATCAAGATGAGTCAGCCATATTGGATCAGATGTCATTATATTTTAACCTTTTAGGGGAGGTGCCCCGTGAAGGAGTTGCTGAAGCGGTGTCCATGTGCTTGACCCTTTCACTCCCAAGTTCAAAGTGCAGATTCTCCCAACCATTCAAAAAGAAAATGTGTAAGAGATGTGGGGAGAATTAATACTTCAATCAGCTTTCATCTTAGCAAGCTATCAAAGTCAACTTTTCCATACTTAATTACATATCTTTGGTGAGAAATTGAAGGAGAAAATTGAAGTGAAGATCTATAAACTAGAGGCACTGCAATGCATGTGCAAAACTTGCCCCAGCTGAAGGGGACGGCTGCTGACCAGCAAGTCTCGAGTTTCACTTAGCCGTAAATGACATCAATTTAGCCACATGCAAAAGAAAAGACCCCAAAAAATTGCCTCCAAAGGAAACCTATTTGTCTTGGTAATTACTTGAGAATGTACGGTGTGAAGGACACTGATATGCAAGATACAAGTGCGAAGGGCAACTTATGTACTGAGTGTAGCAAAAATCTTTACTTTTGGTCCAAAACATCAAGGTTGACTGAACAACAGAAAATACAGTAGACAACTGGGTGAATGCACTGTTTAAGTGTTCTTTATTTCAAATACTTGGAGAACAAAACATTACATTGATACAAAATGTGACTGCTACAAGCCTACAAAAAGAAATGAACATAAAGGTAGTACAAACATTCCAACAAGCTGTGATCATGCATGTGTTTAGAGTTGTCCACAGTCAGCAATTTGAACTGGTTTGGAAGTTTTACCACTGTCGGAACCAACTTTTTCAATTTGTTTGACCACGTCCATCCCTTCCACAACTGATCCAAACACCACATGTTTTCCATCCAAATGATAAGTTTTGGTAGTGCAAATGAAGAACTGCGACCCATTGGTATTTGGTCCAGCATTTGCCATAGACAGGATACCTGGGAAAAGGCACAATGTTCATCAGAGCCTCACAACAAAATTCCTACATACTATATTTCCTCAAAAAAAAATTTTTTTTAATTTTTAATAGTTTTTAAGAGTAGATTAGCAAGTTCTTATATCTTTTAAATTTTTAATAGTTTTCAAGAGTACATTAGCAAGGTCTTAATATTTTAATTTTTTGTAATAGTTTTCAAGCTAAGCTGGCTATTTTTCAAGTTAAAATGGCTGTAAAACTTTTTTAATAAATTAGTAAGTTCCTAGGATAAGATTTCTTTTATTCTATTGTTATTACTGCTCAAAATTATCACATGCTATCTTTGAGAAACCTTATTACTAACCTTCGCCAGTGTGTTTCAATGTAAAGTTCTCATCTGCAAATTTCTCTCCATAGATGGATTTTCCTCCAGTGCCATTTCCCCTGGTGAAATCACCGCCCTAAACAAACAATTTTAATGTTAGAGCGGTTTTCGGATGACTGTTGAAAGTAATTGTGTGATTGCTTTGGTTTTGCGTTTGCTTCGCTTTCGGATTGGTCCACACGAGTTTGTCAGCATGCTCAGCCAATCAGGGACAAAACCAAAACCAAACACTTCTCACGCAAGCGATGGCGTGTACTCGCACTGCTGATTGGAAAGTAAAACCAAACGCAAGACCAAGCACAAATTACTTTGGCTTCCAATTGGCTGAACTGTTTTCTCTCAGTCTCTGTGATTGGCCAGTGTGATTACTTTGGTTTTGGTTTTCAACAGTCATCCGAAAACGGCTCTAAGTCATAGAACCCTGATTGTTTGGTTCTCAAAAAAATGGTGTCCATTGTATTCCAACAATGTTTTGCATTCGGTAACCTAGATCAGAATACAATAATGAAGAAAAAATATGTATGATTTTGATGAAGTTGAACCTTTCACCCCATACATGATAAAGTTCAATTTTCTCATTCGGTTTTGGCAGCAAAAATATATCATACAGTAAGGAGAACTTGGCTGTTGATACCTTGCTCACATAACAGCCAATTAAACTATAAATTCTCACTGCATCACTCATACATTTTCCTTTTAAAAGGTTGGGAGAATCTGCATTTTGAACTTAGGAGTGAAAGAGTTAAGAAACACAGCAAAAGATAGCACAAGTCTCTAATCTGTACAGCATAATATATCTCTGGTGACTGAATGAAAAGACAACATTGAAGTAAAGTTGGCAGTGAAAAGCCTGCAGGAACTTACTGTGGGGACAGGGGAGAGGGATGTGTTCTCCATTTACATACAAGACACAGCCTTTAGGCATGTACCAGCTATGGTAAGGAATAGTGCTGATGTTTTATTTTCACAAACTGCTGGGAAATTCATGAAAATTTAGACCAGTGAAAAGTTCAAGTCACATGTTATGTTGACCCCCACACTATCTAAAATGTGGAGCACCATAACCTCATCACTCTGAATTTTCATATCACTCTGTGGATGGATAATCATTGGAACTACATATTGTCAGGTCTCAAACTACCTGGCACATGAATTTAGGAATCACACGGTGAAAGTTGGATCCTTTGTATCCAAATCCCTTCTCTCCAGTACATAGGGCACGGAAGTTCTCTGAAAGAGCATAAAAGAAAAAGTCAGATGTTAATCAGTGGACCTCTTGTGGAAATACTGTAAATGCTCACACAAAATCGCAGTGCGATTTGACTCGTAATCTTGTACAATCTTGTCCTGTACAATTTGTCAGACAGCTGTTTTCAGAAGGAGCAGTTCACGGACTTTGTTGCCGCAATCGCATGCTGTCTTCTTCACTTTGTCCTGGATGGCACATGATTTTATTGATACACTTTAGACAATCGACACACCCTTTCAGACAGTCGACCCTTTAATAGTCAGTCGAAACACGCACGCGACACAAATTTAATATGGCTGGACAGCAGAGACCAAAGACCAGCCGTGTAAAAAAAATGGATAGAAATATACAATAAAAAGGCAAGGTGGGACACGGTAATTCATAATTCAGTATACGCTTTCCCTTTTTGAGATTTCTAAACGAAATACGACTAGTTTCGGGTCGCTTTGAAAAGAACCACGTACATTTTCTCTCTTGCCTGACGACTGCCATGTCAGATATTTTTATATTAAATTCAAAGCAAATGACGGACTTACCAGCAGTCTTGGGAACAACGTCGGCTCTCAGCTGCGTGGAAGGAAAAACAAATGCATTAGAGCACAACTAAACACATCAAGGAGAACATGCCGAATCATATGCATATTTGCCGAAAAGACTATACGACAAGCAACTCCTGGATTTATACTCACTTCCATCACAATACGTCCGGCAGTGACGCCACCGATCGTCATGTCGAAGAAAACCCTTGGTTTAGCCATGATTAGAGCTGCAAATGGAGATAGGGAAAGATACGCTTCCAAAACCTTCGAATGTGCAAGGGAGAAGGAGGGCACGTGGGTGCGTCAACCCTTGATAAAATCTGGTCCACCCCGCAATGCATTGAACGGAGATCCAATCAATGACACGCTTACATGGTTGCATTCTAGCCAATCAAAGTACTGCATTTATAGTAGGTATGGACGCGTGAAAGCCCTTCGTCTGAGCAAAAAAGAAAAAAAAAAAAAAAAAAAAAAGAAAAAAAAAAAGGAATGAAAGAAAAAAAGAATACCATGCTCAGACTAAGGGCTAACGCTCGAAACGCTAGCTTCAAATTCTTTCATGGCGCCCAGCTTTCACACATCGACCCTCAGTAGATCCAAGTAATACGTCTTTCTCCACGCCGATGCATTCAATCTAGTCTTTTCAGAGCTGATTTTCCATAGTGCTGCATAAAACGCTCAAAGACCAAAATAAATTGGAGGGGTAGGGGGTAGGGGCCAAAAGCGGAAGTATAAATCATGAATGCGGCAAAAAATCATCGAGCATGCGCGGCCAAACTACTTCCCGCGGATGTGGACTCTGTATTGTGAAATGACAAACAACTTCCAGTCTATTGATGGGGCGCAGGAGTGCGTAATATAAGCACCACAATCTCAAATGGGGTTTATTCAATTGTTTACGATTGACCTTAGGGAAATTGTGAAAGACTGGTTCTCTTTGACTTCAGTGGAACTTTTGCAGTACAATTTGGGCAGCGTGTGAAAGATGGAAAAACTGACTCAGAAAAGAAAATACGATTGTCGACAGTTCTTTTAGGGGCGCCATTTGTATCGCAAACCGTATTAAAAATGCATGCGCAGATGGTTTGCTGCTGTATTTAAAATCACGTGGATGGCCGGCTAGCTCCAAAAGTTGTAGGGAGGGGTGATCTGGTCCAAGTAACTGCAAGCATGTAAAGTAAAATTATGTTTATTTGTTAGTTCAAATAAATACAAACTAGCACACACGCTCCTGTTTGCATTGCTAAGCAGACATCCTTAAAAAAAAAACCCAGCAGATTAGATCACAGACAAAACTACTATCGCACCAGTTTGCTTGACTGTTAAAAGTTTGCAGCATTCTTGGCTATAACCCTTCCACTCCCAAGATCAGAGTGACAGTCATAAAAAAGGGCTATGCAAAATAGTATTAATCTAACAGGTTTTACAACTTTCTTTTGCACCACACTACAGTTTAGTGGTCTTCATCCTTAGAGGGACATGAAAGCTCGTGTGACGACGCTTCAGAGCTGGCGTACTATCTTTGCCATAATATTATATTATAATAAAGGTCTAGTGCCACCCATAAACATTACAATGTGGAGTTTTGAAGGAACTCTAAAGAAACTTGGACATTATGTGTACTAACGCCGCCCTTACCCGTTTCACGCGATGAAATGGGAGTAACAGCTTGTACTGTCCCCTCCCCCCTTTCCCACTCCATTGCTCATCAGTGCAATCATAAGGTGCTTTCATGGTTTGTCATTGTGAACTCCATCTTGGGGGGAGGTCTGCGAGTCTTCACATGCCGAGGTTTGTATTTGAGAGGTCTGTCTGGTTTGGAGGATCTGGATATCGAATCTTGCCTGTACACAAAACTCCCTCGACTTGACTGTCTCCCGGTCCTTAGAAGCTCCTTGTTCTAAATAAGAAAATCCATGTTATATTCTTTGCCCTTTCCTTTGACCTCTCCTTTTATGTCGCTGCTGTATCTTTCACCTTTCTCCACTTTCTCTTTACTTCTTGTTCTTCCCCTCTAATGCACCAGTCAATTGTAACCCCCCCCCCCCCCCCCCCCCCCCCACCTTGGGGAATAGTGGGGCAATGTGGGGCATTTTTTCGTATTTGAAAGGTGTTTAAGCCCGAAGGGGTGGGGGATTTTCTCTTCATGATTCCCGACCTATGGAGGTGGGGCTCAAGGCTCAATGCGGCCTCGTCCAGTTCAACCACGCGGCTCATTCGTGAGAGAAGTTTTCTGTGCAAAGCCTCTTTTGTAAAATTTTGCCAATTTTTGGCCCCACAATGTGGGGGATTTGTCAGCACATTATGTCCCATGGGGTGGGGAAATAGTCGATTATTGCAACAAAGAAAATCCATGTCCCCACCATTCCCCGAGGTGCGAGGTGGGTGGGGGGTGGGGGTTACAATTGACTGGTGCATAACTTATCCTCTTGTCTGTCTGTCTGTCTGTCTTGTTCTCTCTTTCAAATGCATCAGAAAACATACCTTCGGATCTCGCCATTTTACATATTCAGCTTCTTCTTTGTCATGCCTTTTATCCTACAAAACAAACAATTTCAACTAGTTTCAACTTAGTCCCCATGCATGAGAGTGAAAGAGAAAATAGATTCTTATCATGCTAGACAAAATAAATTAGGATTGCTACTGTAAACTGAAAAAATTAGGGGTCTAGTTTTAAACAGGGTCAAAATGAAAGCCCTTTGCCTTAGAAAGGGTAGTGAAATTTACAAATTTGTGTCTTGAACAGAAACAGGGTTTGAGGGCAACAGTGGACTCTCTCACTCCCCACTCTTATTATAGTTGGACCATTTAAATCACTAATTTTACCACAACACACTAGTTTCTCGCTCTCTGATTGGTCGATTAACCGTGGTAAATAAGAGTCCAGACAACGATGTGACGCCAGCGTGTCAAGTTTTGCAATGAAATACAGCGAAATTTTCTTGTATATTTCTGAATAGTGTGGTAAAAAACAAATTTCCACTGGTTTGCCGTGGCGTGGACTCTTATTTACCACGATTTATGCCATCACAAGGTCAAAATTTGTTGTGGACTCACTCGACGAAGCGCCTCGTGAGTCCACAACATTTTGACCATGTGATGACGTAAATCGTGGTAAATAAGAGTCCACACCATGGCAAACCAGTGGAAATTTATTAAACAGACTATAATCTGACAAACATTTGTGTAGCTCAACTGTATAACTGCAACAGTATTAATTTAGCCACGGTATGCAATGGCCTCTGTCATTAACCCTTTCACTCCCAAGCTCAAAATGCAGATTCTCTCAACCTTTTAAAAAGAAAATGTATGAGTGATGTAGTGAGAATTGATAGTTTAATCACCTTTCATCTTAGCAAACTATCAAAAGCCAAGTTCTCCCTACTGTATCATATATGTTTCTGGTGAGAAACTGAAGGAGAAAATCGAAGTTGGTCACTTGGGAGTGAAAGGGTTACGAAACTATTACTGCTATGTTAAAAGAATAACTAGAGCAACACTAACTATTCTGTGAACAATACAGGCACCAGGGATCCATATGATCAAGGAGAACACAAGGATTGTGCCTGCAAGGTTGTCTTTCATGAACTCTTTGACTTTATCGATGTCCAGCGTGGTCAGGAAATTCCAGAATCTCTCCACCACATCCTGCGAACTAGCGACACAATCACCCTGGCAACAACAAGAAGGTTGGGATGTTTCATTTACAACAACTTCAGAGTCTGCAGGAGCAATAGAGTCAAGGAGGGGGAGAGTGGGGGGAACTTCAAGAATTTCTATTTCTATTTTGTATATATTTTTATACATGTTGTTATTTCTTCAATGATCATGAAAATTAGCTGTTTCCTATAGCCATTTCCAAGCCGCCTTCTGCCTCTGTTGCAAAACAAGCAGCAAATGATACTCATTGGCATGCAAATTAACTTTTTCATATAAAAGGTTTTGCTCTGGCCAGGATATGTCATGTCTTCAAAGAAATCTAGAGAGTAAACATATTTAAATTTAAATTCAATAAACACTTATGTTCAATAGTTATCACACCATACTTACCGATACACAACTCCCCTGTACACAAGGACGACCGTTACGCAAGTTTATAGTTGTTGAGTTTCTTATGTATGGTTTACAGGACTTTGAATTCCCATGGTCTTGACAACAAATTTTACAAGCCTCCTCTTTCTTGGAACACTGACAAGACTCAAGACCCTTGATTACACAGAATTCCACACACTTCCCGTTTTGACATTCCCCACTGTAAAAGAAAGCAATGAAATCTAAGAACTCATGCCACATTGAAAGCTAAGGGCCACATAGTTACATGTTTTACATGTTGGGGAAGAATTGCAGACATTTTTGGACAGGGGAAATGTTTTCCTTTTGGGTCTGTCTTGCATTAAAATTGATTAAGGTGAAAATAAGAATACAAAAATCTAATTCAATAAGATTGCCAAGGGTCTTTTATTCTTGATCATAATTTTTGGACACTGATTGGCCGAGGAAACAACACATGGTTATGCGGGGGTATGATAAAGTATGCTTATAATATAACTAACTTTTCAATGCAGGGAGAACCATCTGGCATCGGTGGAGAAGCAGGACACTCTTCAGTTTTATTATTGCAGTATGTCACAGCACGACAAGTAACAATATCCCTTTCTCTGCATACTACAGCTCTATTGTGGACAAACGTGCAATTTCTGCAGCAAGGTTCATCATACCCATCACTAAAACAAAAGCAAAACATAATTTAATTAAAATTCAGTCAAACCTGTATTGAGCAGAAACCTCGAGGAATTATTTCTGTTGTGAAATGTCTTCTTACACAGAAATGCCAACTCTCCCGTCCGCATAAGTGCCTCATCTCCCACTCACCTGCGAACTCACATCTATCTCCCGCATAAATTTGAAATCGTCCGCATAAATCTGGAATCTCCCACATAAATCTGAAATATCCTGCTTCCAACGATCAAGAACATACTTTTGTCCCACATAAATCTGAAATCTCCCACTTCCAACAATCAAGAACATACTTTTGGCAAATCTTCTCCCCTAATAAAAGTTGAATGTAACAAAAAATCTGTAAGAAGCGCTAAAAGGCATAATTTTGGCTCACCATGTTGGTGGACTTAGTTCACTTGTCAGCCCCACACCCTATTACAGGGCCACACCATGTGACTGAGTGGGCCCCAGTTCCCCGGCCAAAATCTCCCACCTGAAACTTTTCGGGGGTTGGCATCTCTGCTTATTAAAGCAGATGACCACAAAATAGGATTTAGATTTTGCAAACAAATCACAATGAATACATTACAGATTACCATAGATTAGATTGGCCTACATTCTAACCTGCAGGACTTCCCCGGTTTCAGTTTACACTTTGTAGTGCAACATTCAGTGTCTTTTGCTGCCAACTCTCCAGGATCACACTCTTCCCCATTCTCTTTCTTATAGTTCCCACACATTGCTCCTTGGGGCTCTGAAATTTGACACAAACCAACATCTTAGAACAGGGTAAAACTGTTCATTTTGAACCCTAAATAAAGTATCCCTTAAACAGTAGACATTTCAGGCCATAATAAAATGAAGTGAATATAAGAACCTTCAAAGCAGATGGGGGACTTCGACTTGAGCACCTGGAAGATGCGGCGTTTTGTACAAGGGGAGAACAGCTGCCAGATGCAAGCATGAAAAATTAAGTGAAAAACCAAGTGGTACAACCATTTTTACACTCAAATCTTTAGACTACATCACACAATACACAGAACATGTGCAACTACTGAAAGTAAAGATAGAGAAGTTTGAATTTAGTTGTCCCATACTAACCTCAAAGGAACAGGCACTACAATATAATAGAGTTTAGTATGGGGCAGCTTGAACTATCAGTTTCTGAACAACATTGAATGAAATCCATCATTTCAAATAAAAAATATTTTTACATTGTCATCATTTAACCCATTCACTCCTAAGCTCATAATTCTCCCAACTATTCAAGAGGCAAGTGTATGAGCAATGTAGTGAGAATTGCTAGGCCAATCAGCTTTCATCTGTGCAAACTACCAAGTAGCAAATTCTCCATATTGTATGATATATCTGTCCTGAAAAGCTGAAGGAGAAAACTGAAGTTGATCCCTCTCAGGAGTGAAAGGGTCGAGAAAGTGTTTGGGCGAATTTGGGGAGATATTTCAAGGGAAAGCAGTTAAGTGCACAGCTGACCTTGTTGTTTCCATATTTGCCACTCACTGATGCAGGGTACATGATATATTTCCCACCGTCTGAGTCATGTGGTGCGCAACTATCTGTTTCTGGGTCATGTTCACTGCCAAAGTTGTGTCCTGGAAAGGTTGGTTGCTTGTTATTTCAATGATACTATAACATAGAGCTGTTTTCAGATGACTGTTTTGTTCCTGCCAAACTTGTTTCGACCATTCAAACGTGCACACCTGAAAACCTCTCTATAACATCAATGTACTGTACACTCAATTGAATATGTTTCATTTGATTTCCATGCAGTGCAGATATATAAACATTTTGGTGCTTAAATTAGAGTAAAGACACAAGTAAACAACATTAAAACAAACTCAAGGAGTATACTCACCAAGTTCTGAACAGGCAGTCAGCATCCAGGCATTGACCCAACAAAGAGAGAGAAGATAAATAAAATGATGATCCTCGATGTTTTGTATTAAAATTTCTTCTTGATGACAATATCAGTAATGGTATTTTTGCAAACTAATCAATCGTCCTGGCAATGGCCCTCCAGTACGTATTACCAACCATATTATCAACCTCCTAATTAATCAGTGCAACACAATGGTATCATGGTCTCTAACCAAGGGTGCTACATACAGCATATCAGTTGCATTTTTTTTCTATTTTTTTTTTGTTGTTGTTGTTGTTATTTTTATTTTTATAAGAAAGTGTTGATTTTGGGCTAAAAGAAGAGAGAGAGAGAAAATGAACTTTGTGTGAGGGGAGGGGAAAGAAGGGTTCTCCTCGGTTTCTTATTTCACTCCTCTTTGTCTCCCCCCTCCCTACTGGGGTTAGGATTCATACTTTTAAGCAGATTAAACTTAATTCATCACTTAGAAACAGTGATAGCCTTATCAAGTGGAAAAATGTCTTTTCATTCTTCAAAATGGAAAAAAATAGAAAAAGATTAGCACCTAAAGCCTTAGGAAGTGTAAAAATTTGTTCTTTTGTTTCATGTTCTGTAAATTAGTTCTCTTCATCGTAGTGTTTGTTATACTGTTATTTATTTTTTCTATATTAACTATATCCTGTTGTGTGTATGTTTAAAGTAGCGCATATACAGAAAATTGTCTATGCAAATTTATGCATATTATTGGAAAATGGAAATAAAACTATCAAAATACAAAAAAAAAAAAAAAAAAAAAGATTCATACTTACAGGAAAATACTTCTTTGAACCTACCATGAGCTGTAACAATGTCTGCTTCCTCAGTCAGCAATCGCCTGCCCCAGTTTAAGCTACTGCTCAAGCCAGTGTTCAAGTATAGCGTAGTACCACCTGAAGTATATTCTGTAACACAATAGTTAAAAGAAAAAAAATCAATGCTCACCTCTCAACAATGCAGTGGCCAGCAAAACAGGTCCCCAACCCCCAAAAACCTCTCCACAATAGCCAGATAAGCAGCAATGTGCTTGCAATGCAGTATGAATGAACTTCATTGAACGTACAGCTGCATAAAAATTTACTAGGTCCATGTTAGGTCAGGTACAGACTCACACCTCGCTCAATGTTGATAATTAGCTTAACATTGTATAAAATAAGTTGAATAAACCAGAGTTTTATCAAGCCCATCAAGTAAATCACATTATATCTTTGCTCTTACTCTCAGTGCAAATTCCGCCAACTTTATTCGACTCAGGACTTCCCACGTAAGCCAGACCAATGACCCCCTTGTCAAAATCTTGATATGTAAACAGATGTGCAAGACAGAAGCTGTACCAGTCTTTTTTGCTGAAAGTCTGAAAACAGGTGTAGAATGTGAGTGATTTATGTTCCACAAGACCTGGACACATATCAATACCCTGTTTGTGAATTGGTGATATTTGCAATCACAAAGCAACTTCCTGCTCCAGACAAAAATTAAGGTTTCAATGAGAATCAAACCCATGCTTTGAAATGCCGGTGCCACTTCTAGCCCCTGAGCTATGTAGTAGGAGCAGGGTAAGTGTGTGGTTTGAATATTATAGTTGCTATAATGATAGCTAATTGTTTTCTTATGTAAGCTCCAGAATGCAGGAACTATATAAATATATTGGTTATAGTGTTTACTGGTTTGCTTACCTCCAAAAGGTCCTTAACAGGCCATGGTACCACTGTTCCACCTGGGGTTGTTTTGATGGAATTGTAGTCTGCCTTACTGCTTGGCTCTTCGTGGACTATTACCTACATATAACAAAATAATACAAAGCACACAAAGTGATTTTTAACTTTTTCACTTCCAAACTCATAAAAAAAGCAAATTCTCAAACTATTTCAGAAGGATATATACACTGTGTGTGCGATGCAGTGATAATTAATAATATTAACTGACTTTAATTGATTGGCTTTCATGTGAGAAAACTTCTGTGTCAGTATTTGTACAGTACATCTTACCCGCTCAATTTGGAAACCAAAATTCTTGTAATTATCTCCCCATAGCGTCCTCTGAAAGATCTGATCAACTCGGTCAATAACACCAATCTAGAAGACCGGGAAGAAAATCAACTTCTTGATAATATTATAACTTATAATAGACAATAACACGACTTCATCAGTGTCAATATGTACCATGTAATTAACAGTGTTGTCACGATCATTCTTTCCCATTTCTCTGTAAAAATGATGATCTGCCACAATGGCCAGTCCACAGCGAATGTGAGTAGGTAGGGAACCTGTCTCCCTTCGCCCTCTACTTGATCTCCTGTAGGGAACTGAGAGTTACAAACAGAGGATTCAAGTCAAAATGAATGTGTGATAACCTCCTGTATCTACGAACATGGTTGATGTACCACTCATGATGCTTGAAATAGACTTTTAAAAGGTAAAAAAATAAATAAAAATAAAAAACTAGGAAAAAATAAAAAGCCAATGTCCTGCTGGTGTACACTGGCACACTTACTTGATTTGTTGTTGTACCGTTGCTCTGGATGATGGGAATCATGGCCGCAAAAACTATACTCCTTACCAGTACTGCAAGGAAAAATTATTGTTTGATTTGATTACTTGTGTTTCAATATGTATGACAATATTAGGAATGTAATGGTTTCTGGTCATATCAATCTATGCATCACTATTTTATATGTATATAATTATTACCCTGGATCAATGTGCTTGGGTCCAAGCTTGAACAGGACATCTGAGCGGCGGTATGCAATCATCTGCTCCTTATCTGAATCATTTAGGTGCCTCCAAGATGGCTACAAGATAATATAGGGCATCAAGAAGGGCAATGAGATCAAACCTACACTGGCATGCCTTTTTCTTAGCTACATCCCTGATCATTATGCTAATGATACTTCACTCCCTACCTCTTACCGCTCCTATACCTGCCTCATCCACCAATCACAGTACACGCAGATACATATTGTACAGTACATAGTGAGCTGATGTATCCAGGGAGATCTTGACAACCTCACAATTCCCCAACTCATACCTCAACAACATATGTATCTTCCTTTGTAGAGATAGTTCCTGTTAACAATCCATGGTCAAGATGCAGGTTCACCATTGAATCCTGTTCCCCTGAAAGGATAAACACAGCAAAGCAGGGATGCCACTGTAAGCTTTGCTATCTCTTTTTCTTAATAGATTTTGTCAAAAACCTAATACTGTACGGTAAAATCAATTTTCAATTGAAAACATATCTCTCAACATGCCCCCTCCCTCCCCACCCCCAACCCCCTCACTCTTGAAATAGATAAAATAATATAATAATTATTTGATCTACCAACCTTCCATGTAACCTCTGTAAAAACTGCTCTTGTCCACTGGGATCTCCTCCTTTTTGTCTCCCACCAGGTAAGCATGGAAGTTCTTAGAAAACAGTCCATTGTTGGGGGCAAGATGAAGTTGAAATTTCCTATAGAATCATAAGTGACATCACAGAAATGAATGTAAACTTGCTCTTGATTTTTGCAACCTGCAATCTTGGACAACACCTGTTAAGACACAGACTCCAAAGCAATGAATCACTTCTTTCTCTAAAAACATCATAATTATGGTAAAAACTGAGACAGATACAGTGTCACAATAGTTTGTCCCAGATTATGGCTTATTATGGCCTATGGGTATATGGGAAATTTTCAAGGACAATTTTTAAGTCTGGTCCTATCATTATATTTCCACCTTATAATTGTCCACCTCACTTTCTCCTTCATCACAATATCCCATCTTATTGGCGCCAGGTACAATACAACATGGTGCCTCTTTGGGTGCTGGGTTTGGGTCCCGGGGGGGGGGGGGTACTCAATAGAAATTTGGGTAGGGGGGTTCTGTTGACTCTATAAAACCCTGACCCTATTCAAGATGCAAAAATGGAAATTTTGCTACCCTGTCTAAGACAAAGTGCTCTAATTTGATACCCTGTTCAAGACTAAGTTTAGATAAGTTAGCCTGCGTTGCACGCATTTCCACTGGAGCATACAAAGAAATCACACGAAAATGGCGAGAGCAAAAATGTGGTTGAGGGGGGAGGGGAAGAGGAGAAACCCTGTTTAAGACACAAAAATGTAAAATTTGATACCCTGTTTAAGACAGCAGACCCTGAAAATGATACCCTATTGGGCGGAACGTCCCTATATAGGAAATATATGGGAGTACTCCCCCCCCCTCTCGGGGTTTGGGTACGCACTCTCAACAGAGCAATAAATTAGCACAACTGTTTAGAAGTTGTCAAATTTGTCCCCAAATTTATCAAATTTATCAAAGTTGTCCCCACCTCCCCAGGGCTTCAAAGAAGACAGACTTGGTAAAGCCTTCATCACTGACATCTCTCCTGCTCACACCATGACTGATGTCATCCACATGTAGCATCTCATAATGTGTAAGCACATCTTTGATATGCCCTGGCAAAAACAATGACAAATCTTTAATGTAGAGATGCCAATCTCCAAAAATTTTCAGGATAGAGACATTGGCCAGGAGTCTGGGGGAGGGGGGAGGGATAGATGATCACAGTTGAAACTGACTCATACTTATGTGTGACTTACTAGCCCAACAGGAAAGCAGTAGCCGCACAGGGCTGGAGAACATGGCTTTTACCACACTCTGTATATGGAAAGTTTTTTTCATGACATAAACGCCATTGCAATTATGTTGTCTAAATCCTGATTGGTTGATGAAAATGGTAGAAACTCAACTCATAAAACTCACTATCAACATAATTATATTAAGTATATAATATTACGTATTATAATATACATTAAATTTTGAAAAGGAAAAAAAAAAGAAAAACTCAAATTCGTGTCCTGATTGAAACTAGAACTTGAGAAAATGCAATGTTTGTTTATAGCAGAAACGTGTACTGCCAGCAGAACCGATCTCATACCAAAAGTTTCATAATTCAAGCGGACGTGACCGGGCATAATATAAACATTTCTGGGTGTATTTCGCTCGGTAAATTTATTCAAACAGCTTCTCACAATCGTAAGTAACCTCGTAGAAGACTTAACGTGAATATATCTTTCTTTTCTGTCATATCCGACACATAATGACTGTTCTTGACCAAAATATCATGCACACCTACTTAATTCATTTCCATAATGGCAGCGGTTTTCGTGACGGAATGTTTGCGAGGGACTGTCCCTGCATTTCAGAGAATTATAATGTTACAAATCAGTTCTTCCTTCATACCTTGTTTTGTTCCAGCTATTCCCAAGAAAAGGCAAGCAAATACAAGCTGAAAACGGACAAGAAAAAAGTGAGGCGTCATTTCAGCACGTCCTCCTCGCCTTCTCAAACGTGAGAGACTGGGACCGACGGAAGCCCTGTGAGGAAAACACCTCGGCAAAACTTCGGCGCATGCGTTGTCTTTTAAGTTCCGGTCGAGTTTCCCCTGTTAGAACGAGGCGAGGAAAAAGCTGCGGAAGGGGAGGGTATCAGTAAAATGGTGGCAGCAGTTTTAATATACTATGGGGGTGGTGGGGAGTCGATCAACCTTCTCCTGTGGCAAGAAGTCATCAAAGTTCTTTCCAGTCTCTTGCATAAAATGTGGGAAAATATACCCAAGCAAAAAGAAAAGGGATGTCACTCAAGATTCTCAGAGTATGACTGTTATGAAATGTTGAACAGAAATCATCACAATAAGGCATCATCAACCATCACCAGCCATATGCATTCAATGTTTTATTCACCATCATTGGGCGTCATTGATCACCATCATTCTGCAGTTAGCATTTTATCATCTTTTAATTTCACAATTAATCCTTTCTACCTGGGCTAGGTTTGACTTTTGAGTTTGTTCAGTTACAGAGAGAACTGAAATTGACATTAATACACTAAGCAACCACTGGCTGGGTCATGTGTTGGTATGTGTTTGTGTGCAACACTTCTTATAAAGACAAATTACACCAGAAATAAGATAAGTTCTGACACAACAAATGCTCACATACTCTTTAGTCGTAACTATCACGATGACGCCAATTTGAACTGAATCGCCAGCACAACGACCAACAAGACTTCTCTAACCCTTTCACTCCAAACTTCAAAATGCATATTCTCCCAACCTTCAAGAGGAACATGTGAGTGATGTAGAGAGAATTGATAGTTCAATCAGCTATCGACATAGCAAGATATCAAAAGCCAAGTTCTCCTTTACTCTATGACATACTTTTGATGAGAAAATGAAGGAGAAAATCAAAATTAATCACTCTTGGGAGTGAAAGGGTTAGATACATATATAACAGTATTGTTGTCAATTTCACAAAAATTAAGACAATAATATGGATGACAGTAGAAAGTAATCATGTGATTGCTTACATTACTTTGCATTGCATCTGCTATGCTTTCCAACAATTTGGTCTAAAACAAGTTCACTGAACAGCAGCAATCTTGGCCAATCGAGAACAAAACCTGGTTGCAATATTATCACACAAGAAAGCAATAAAACATTTTCATGCTGCTGATTGTTTTTCTTTTCTTCAACATAAAACAACACAGATTACCCCCATTAATTTTGATTGGTATAAAAACATGTTTCAGCCTCTGTAGGGGTGGCGAATGGTAAAATCTGAGACTCGCCGAGACCCGTGTTTCAAAATCCGAGCCCGAGACTCCAATAATTCTGACCACGCGGAAAAAATCCGAGACTCTGAGACTGAAATGAACACGCAAAAAAACGAGATTTTGAGACTCATCAAAAAGACATCTGAGACCCGATCAAAAGTTTGCGAGATCCATGATTTTTGAGGTACCATTCGCCACCCCTCTCTGTGTATGGTGGAGACTTGCTTAGGTTTCGGTTTTTCGAAATTCATCAAAAAACAGCTCTACAATAGTTTGCAATAATAAAATAATCTTGCTTTATACATTTTAAGTTTGCTGACATCCATTTTGTATGACATCCATGAATACATATCACTGACAGTTCCTACATGCCTAGAGGATGTGCCTGGACAGTGTCAATAATTTAACTGGACACTTGAGTTGGTGAAGTAGTTCTCATCTTCTGGCTGGCTGATTGACTGACACACAGACACAGCTGTCTTTCCATTCTGGCACGAAGCTCCTTAAATAAAAGGCAGTCAATGTATCAAGGCACAAACATGAAACGTGTCGCTATTAGAACTACAGCAAACAGTTTTGTACATGATACTAACACTATGTTGTTTTTGCACAAACATCATACATTGCAAATAATTAAAATAAATGGCCACTATTTGCAAACAATTAAGTTAAAATAAGTGCCTCTTTTCCCTTCCTCCATTTTATCAAAAATTTGAACTTATTGTAGGATTTATAGAAACTGTTTTTTTGAATATTTAAGATGATTTTTCCATGTTTTTACCTGTTTGGTTAATGCACTTGTCCACAGTCACTATCCAAGATTGCCCCTATAACAATGTCCAATTAAAAATGGACACCCACTTTGTAATATTGTTCTTCACCAGGAAGTATGGAACAGCCAGCTTTTTTCCAGCACACAAGCCTAGTGCAAATTCTGGGATCTGCCCATCTAGCCTTGACAAAAAATGAAGAATACATTATCAATATTAGAAATAGAAATCTTAAACTAAATTTAACTTTGAAAAATAGTAACTAGGGCACCAACCGATCACACAAAGTGGATAATTTGGCAGGTATGTCCTGCATATCAGTATAATATTATTTCTACTAGTGATGTGATCTTGTAGTAATTTTATTTTGTCTATAACATCACGTATGACATCACCCACCTGATACAAAACTCCAGAAAAGTAGGAAGTCACTGCAGCCTGGTGCTCAGGAAACAACTGCTTGAAAAACTCCAAAATCTGTGGAATAAAATAATGGACTAGTCAAGTGGCATTGGTATTCAACAAACTATGTGGGGTACGTGCAAAGACCTCGACAGAAATTTAAGAGCCCCATGGGTACCACCCTTCTCAGCATGCATTAACAATCTATCAGATATCCATTACAGTCTTCAGCAAACAGGCCTGCCAACTCTGAAAGTGACTTATTTCACAACTCAACCCCTGCTGCCTGGGACTGAAAACCCTTACCTTATTTCAAACCAAAATTTGCAATTTTGACCCTATTTCAGACCAGATATCAAAATCTGACCTTATTCCAGACCAAAGTGAAAATCGATACCCTATTTCAGCCTAAAAAGTTAAAAACAATACCCTTTTGGGCAGCACATACCTATATGACTCATATGTGGGAGTACCCCCCCCCCCCCCCTCCTCAGTCAGCCACCCTCACCCTTGGGCCATGCCCAATTCTGCCTGGCCCTAAAGCATGCTGACTATGCAAATTTTGGGTGTACGGTTGTTTGAAATTTAGACTTACCTTCCTTGCATCAGCCCCTTTCTTTACTTCAACCATCATCTGAAGGGCAAGGCCAACACAGCTTTCATCTGTTTAATGGAAATTCTCTTTGGGAACTTTTCCCATATTTATTCATTTTATTAATTTAATTTATTAATTTATTCAATGTATTTAATTTATTCAATTTATTGATTAATTTATTTAATAAATTCATTTATTCATTATATGAATAAATGAATAATTAAATAATGCATACATGAATGAATAAATCATTTCTGAATAAATTAATTCTGAATAAATCAATTCTGACTGGCCCCATGGAATTATGGGTGTATGGTAATTTGAATTTGGACTTGAATAAATCAATATTCATTCATTTATACATTATTTAATCATGCATTTATTCTATTGTTCATTTCATTATTCATTTTTTCTTTATTCCTTTTTTTCTTTATTCATTTTATTGTATTCATTTTTATGGCGCCATGGTTAGGGTCAAGTAGTGTTAGGGTCAGGGTTACGGTTAGTTAGGGTTACGGTTATGGGTTATGGGTTATGGGTTAGGATTGGGGCATCCTGTCGGGGGAGGGGGCCTGGGATGGTGGAAGTGCACCAAGGGAGGTGACAGTTGCACAACCACGTTCACGGTCATCCCAGGCCCCCTCTCCCACCCCTCCCCTCAAATCCCATCCCCCCCAAATCCCCTGTACGACCCAGTCCCTATCCACCTACCCTCCGACCAACAGCCAACTCCACTGAAGGAGGAAGAATGCAGATGAATATCAGCGAGGGGACAAACAGGAAGAGAGTCAAAACAGGGCCCCGAGGCGGCCGTGGGTGCATTGCCTCCCCTCTGGTGAGTTGTAGGAGTTAGGTGAGAGAGTTAAGACTAGAATGGGGAGAATTCGCCCAAGCAGTGGTACCCATAACAACCCTCTAGATGAGTTAAATGGGTGGAATTTTCCGTTATCCGCGGCTGTCAGAGGCTGGGATATAGTGAGTCACGGTTTCCTTTGCGTGTCATGCACCCTACGCTCCAGACGTTGTGAACACCCGCGACTGGCGACAATTTTAAACTACTGACAGAGGGTGCATCTCCGTCGTTAAGATTGTCTGTAGCCGGCCCAGCCTCAAGTCGCCTGCCCATTCTTCTCATTTCGAGGATTGAAATGCGTACCACTGCTTTGGCCAATTCTCCCCATTCTAGTCCTAACTCTCCCACCTAACTCCTACAACTCAACAGAGGGAAAACAATGTGCCCACGCTCTCCTCAGAGTCCTGTTTCAAATCTCTTCCTGCCTATCCCTTTGCTAACATTCATCTGCACCCTTCCTCCTTCAGCAGAGTTGAATGATGGTCATCATCGGGTTGGTGGAAGGCACACAATGATCATACAGGGGACGAGGGACTTGAGGGGACATAGAAGAAGAAGAACATATTGGAAGAGAGCCTGGAACAGTATGCTGGAGGAATGTCCACAACAGTCTGCAGGAAGTCAGCCCAGAAGAGTCTGTCAGCAACAGTCTGGAGGAAGCCAGCCTGGAACAGTCTGCAGCAGCTGGAGGAGAACATCTGACTATAGTTGGGATAACAGAAAACATGGGGTAAGAAAACAGTGTAAAATAATAATACTGGATGAAAATTGAGAATGGGTACTTTTGAAAATAGAAAATAATAGGGGAAAATTATATTACATATTTTTTTCCTGTCTATGATAAATTATTAGTGAAAAGAAGAATGCTGATTAGGTGACCTCAAACCTTTTATACACATCATGCTGCAGTATATTTATGCACCAGTCAATTGTAACCCCCACCCCCCACCTCGGGGAATGGTGGGGACATGGATTTTCTTTGTTGCAATAATCGACTATTTCCCCACCCCATGGGACATAATGTGCTGACAAATCCCCCACATTGTGGGACCAAAATTTTGGCAACATTTTACAAAAGAGGCTTTGCACAGAAAATTTCTCTCACGAACAAACCACGTGGTCGAACTGGACGAGGCCGCATTGCATCATATTTTTGGTCAAATCTCCGACCTTGAGCCCCACGTCCGCAGGTCGGGAATCATGAAGAGAAAATCCCCCACCCCTTCGGGCTTAAACACCTTTCAAATAGGAAAAAAATGCCCCACATTGCCCCACCATTCCTCGAGGTGGGGGGTGGGGGTTACAATTGACTGGTGCATTAGAACCTACACATAAACAAGTTGAGTAAACAGTCTGAATTGGAAAACAGTTTCAATCACCAGGAAAAAAAGGAAATTCACTGTATCACAAAATTACGAAAAAAAAAAACCGCAAATTTTTTAATTTCAAGGAGTTTGAACTTCCACTGCAGTGAATCACAAGGAAACTGCTTGCCCAGTGTTGGGCTGTTAGAAAATCGGGAGGTGAACCAGCAAAGATACAAGAAACGGAAGGAACGGAAGTGAAAATACAGGAGAAGGAAAAACAAAATGCAATGTGACTGGGAGAACAACAAAACAAGAAAACAGGGGAAAAATGTTTTTAATTAAGATTGATGATATGAAGGGAAAAACGAAATGATGCAAACTAATGCTACGAAGCGACCTTAAAACAGGGAAGTTGTCCAAGCAGAGAAGTACGTAAAAAGCGTTGCGAAAGGTAAAAGTAAACGAAATATATAGGGAAAATAAACTAGACCAGTATATAAGAAAAACTAAAGACGCAGGAAATAACATGAGTGTGCAACGAAGGGACATGCGACAAGGGAGAAACGAGTGAAGGGCAAACAAATTTTTTAGCACGAGGTGACAAATGCGTTTTGCATAAATGACAAGGGAAGGAAAATTGAGCTTGCACATGGCCTGAGAAGGCGAGATGAAAGATATTGAGGTTACGGGGAGAAGCGACATACAACAACGACAGAAACCAAAACTAAACTACCTGTAAAAGGGACTTCGTTTAGGCGTGGAGCCGGACGCTTTGGGTCGCTTTCAATACGGCTCGAACTGTAGCTCTTCAGTTGCAAGCGAGGTGGATTCCCTAGCTGAAGGGTGTCCGCAGAGCTGAGGCGTTTGGGAATCAAGAGGTTTCTTTCCTGCTGGAAGCCATTTAAATCTTGTGAAGCAACAGCGACCTCTCAACGAATGACCAAAAATTTAAAATCCCCGCCCTACTGATTACCCAAGATGCATTATTACCCATGATGCCTCGTCAGGAGTAAGAATGAGGCGAGGCAAAAGAAGCGGTGGGGGGAGGGGCTAGACAAACGCATTTTGCACTCCTGGGTTCTACCAGTCTCATTACCCTGAATACAGTTTTCATTCCGTAAATTAAGCAAAACTACGCTCGTCTTTTTGCTTCTTGGCCAAGAATAGTTACTCTCTCAAACAGCACTATTTTCGCCTTTAGTGCAAGATTTCTAACTGTCCAAGAAACCTCTAAATATCTCAAAAAAAAAAAAAATCCGTAAATTTGTACTAGCCATAAAAATGATGTTTCGCTCGCAGTGCAATTTCCTTGATAAATGATTTGACATTTGTGTCGAACGGGCTAGATCTTTTTGCGAGCCTTCTCTTCGCTCGTGTCGTCACGCTTCCACCCCCGCCATCAAACAAAAGAACATTTTGGCATGCCTAAACAAGGAAGACCACTAACTAAGTTATGCATTGTTTAAAACAAATACAAGCGCATAATTAGCTGATCTTTCGTGCCCAATAAGGATTTTGACCAATAAAATGTGGTGTTTACGATGACTGGGTAGAAAGATTTTAAAGTTTAATTAGCAATAATTAGCTCTAACTTTCAGTTCTTGTCGCACTAACGAAGATTAACCAACATGTGCCAACAGCCGTACATAGAGAAACTTAGTACCTTATCCTTTCTCCACTGGTCACTAATCTCGGAAAGTTCCCAAAGTAGTCATTTTGTTTTGTCATGTCTGTTGATGAAAGTACAAATTCTCATAAATTCATTGCAAGCACGCTCGAGCGCGCGCGAACAAAACTCGCACATGGTCAAAGTGACGGAATGTCAGTTTCATGCAAATTACCGTTCATCTGATTCTGATCATGTCAGCGAATTCTTTTCCTCCGTAAGATCCGTAGTTTTTTCTCTACGATGTCTGCCCTTTTCGTTGTTCTGATCTTATGCGCAAATGTCTGGATGTGCCAACAATCGCAAGCTGAAAATTCAACGTCCCTGCCCGCGGCACGCTTCTTGTCGGCGATGTGTCAATCCAGATGCCTGCAAGAGGTAAATACACATCTTTTACGGTGGCGTTAGTGTCCCTTGTGGCATGATCAGATTTTCTTTCTTCCAATTTTCGTCTTCTAGACATATTTTTGTTTATGTTCGCCTTCTTCTTTTCACATTTCTGCGTGCAATCCTTTGATGCGGAATCTCTCTGACAACAGCACGATGAAATACCAAGCGTAAGTAATCATAAAGATTTGTACTTGAGAACTAATTTTCGGTGATTTAGCTGGCATATTACTGTGCTGATGGTTATTGGAGTCCAATTTCTGTTGGTTGGTTGGTGGGCGTTGCTAGCGATTCGATACCCGGGAAAATTTCGCAAACAATTAAACAACCCGTTGCCAATTTCGCTTTCACACCATATGCGTCGGCTTTGTTTGTTTTTCAAGTACCGACCCTTCAAAGCTCTAACACTGAGCAACATTATAGTGCAGTACGTAAATTATTAGCAAACTTTAAAAATAATTTGAGTGGGCGAAACTACCGTCGGTGGCCGACTCTCGTCAGCTGCAATAAATTTCCAGCCTGTATAAAAGTTTGGTGAAACTTCCATCCATATCGCATACATTATCAGTATAGCCTAAACTATTTCTGCTTGCATTTAATAGTATGTGGACCTTGATATCGTTTCCGCCATCAATACGAATCAACAACCCTCGATCGGCTGCAATTTACATTGTACAAATTTAAACTGTACTTTGTTATAACATTTTTATACTTATAAGCTAAACTACCATCTGGCATCACTACATTCGATATAGTTCGGCGTGAATGACGGAGAAAGTTATCCAATGTTATATTTCAAAGTGATGCTGGAATTTCATAGCACTTTAACTTCAGTGCAGGTTTTGCTACTTTGATCGGCCAGGCGCTTTTAGCCCACACACCCTCATCTGAGATTTCGTGGGCATTCTTGTTTCAAACACGGCAGAACTTTTTCGTCTTCGTGGTGTTATACACAATACCCTGTTTCTCGGAGAAACCTCTGTCTATCAGGGCAATGCAGTGTGTTATAAACGAAACACCCCGTCCTTTTTCAGAACCATCATCGCGTGGACTTTGTCGACCATGAAAAATGAACGCCAAGCATATTTATAGCCTGATCGGCATATTTAGTGCCACTGCGGGAGACAGCCTAATTGAGCAACCTCGCGATATTCGGCACCATGTACGACCACTCTGATATTTCAAACGTTGATTAGAAAAGAAAAACCTGTTGAAAGATACAATCGAAATGTTCCGTGTATTAATTAATCTATTGCACTTTATAACGTTTATGTGCCCCAGGCAATTTTTCGCCAGGTGGCTTTCTATTCTTCTATAGGATAATACCATTACTCATGGAATCATATTCTTATGGATGACATCACTACTATTCTGGAGTTGTTCTGTAAGCCCACATAGGGGAGAGGAGGGCGGTCCCCTTCCTAGCTTGATATAAGTGTTTCTACCAACCTGCAGATTGACAAAATTGCTTCCTCCAACACTTAGTCCATAATTTGTCTCCACTAGTGCATGAAACCATGCTTGGAACTGAAACTGCACACTGTGAAGAGTATCAAGAAATGCAAAAAGTTTTGTGTAAGTATAAAATGTTTTTTGCCTTAAAGAAAAAAAAATTAAAGATGGTACTCTACCATAATATATGAAAGTTTAGAATAAAAGGAGCCTGGCTACCATTCAGAGTCCTTTGTGGACTAAAAACTCTCAACCACACACCCCCTTCCCCCCCCCCCCCCCCCCCCCCCCCTCCCCCCCCTCCAAACACACACACACACACACACACAAAATATTAGTTATTTACCTGGTGGTTTATTTGACTCTTCTAGCAAGACAAAGCTACAGTATCTGGGGCTGCCGCTTGTGCCGACTCATGTAGTTTCCTTCTAAAGTGCTTAGTGACTGGTAAGTGAGAAAAAACTATAAAATGGGGTCTCTGAGATTTCAATCTTTTGATGGTTTAGAATTTCAGTATTGTTGATAGCCTGACTAGCTTCTTTGTGGACACTCTCTTAGATGGGGTCTGCCCCAAAAGGGTAAAAAATTGAAAAGGCACATAATTATTTTACTGTAGTTAATGTTACAAATTTTGTTCCATTATAGATAAAACCTCGCATAGCTGTTCCAATGGCAAAACATGTGGTCAGTATATACACCAGGGACATTAGTTTGTGCTCCTTTTCTTTCACTTTTTCTTAGCTACAGCCCTACTGGTTGGTGCTTAATACATATTAACCCTTTCACTCCTGAGCTCAAAATACAAATTCTCCCAACCATTCAAGAGGAAAATGTATGAGCGATGTAGTGAGAATTGATAGGCCAATCAGCTTTCATCTAAGCAAATTATCAAGTAGCAAATTCTCTATACTGTATGATACATCTCTGGTGAGAGACTGAAGGAGAAAATTGAAGTTGATCACTCAGGAGTGAAAGGGTTAATACATGTTATTCCCTCTCCCCACCTCTTGGCAAGATTGGAGTTCAAGGACTCATGCCACCCAATGCCCACAGAGATACTTTAATCTGTACATGTACTAGATAATGTCCAACAAGCTTTGTGCTTTTAGTCATACTTTACCTTGTCTTTCCCTCAGGTGTTCCAGCCAGTCCCACTGCTTTGAATGTAACAGATAAAAATGCCACTTTGTCGGTGCTGAGTTGGTCAAGCCCTGCAGCCCAGCCCTGGGCCGTGGGCACTATATTCATCATTTCGTCCAGGTCAAGGCCCTCTCAAGACAGTCTGTTCAGATCATGGATCCAGATAGGCCAGGTGAGTGGATTGAAACTGCACAGGGATTTACATTCTGCAAGGAAAAGATGTTGTCATCTGGTCAATCATAATGATGGGAGGGAACTAACAGGGTTCACTTCAATAAGTCCTTTGATTCCATCCAACAACTATAATGTCATGAACATTATCAAATGAACCATCTTTATAATTATTAAATTATTAAATAATTATTACTATTTTGGAACTATCAACAGATTTGATGCTCGACACACTACAGAAGGATTATTCAAAATAAACGTAACTGGATAACTTAAAGTTTCAATTAATATACTTTGACTTGAAATATTATACTTGGCCACTTCTCCTGTATGCCCCCAATCATCCAGAAAACTTGTAAAAGAATGAACAATTTGATTCTTTTTTTGACAGACAACTCAATTGTCATTGGCCCTAAGTTCACTCGAGGAACAAGCATCATGGCATCAATTCCAAGTAGTAGCTGTGAACAAATTTGGAGCTAGCAAGCCAAGCCAAAGTGCAGTTGTGCAATTGGCCATCAGCAGGCCAAATCCCCCCAGGGACTTCAAAGTCACATCAATGAAAGTCACTTCAAAAGGAACTGTCAATGTGGAGTTTAGTTGGAAAAAACCAATCAACTTAGGTGAGGACTTGCTTCCTGCTACAATTTAATGCCTTTCTGAGAAAAATGAGTCAAACTGGTGTGGGGTGAGTTTTCAAACCGGTCTCATGTACAGAGAACAAAGATCTAAAGTCTTACCAGTTTGCACTCAAATATAATCACTCTCTTAATTTCTGATTTCTGATGGTATTTTATCACTTTTGTTTAGATGTACCTGTGCACAGGTATAGAATATACTGGAGCGAGCGACTACACCAACGTGACTGGACAACAGAACTGATAGGCCTCAGAGTTCACGAAGCTCGAGTCACTGGCAAGAACCATGTGTTCAGAAGAGATGAGCTAAAACCAAACCAAACCTATGTGTTTGAGATACAGGCTATATGTCGCTGGAGATTGAAACGGTTACGGAGCAAAATAAAGTACATCAAAATTGTGACACCACTTAAGTCAGGTACATACACTATTGGTGGAGTCCCTTCCCTATACTATAGCTGTTACTATAAAAATGCATCTAATGCAAACTTTCTTACATAAGTCTGTAATCGCAAAAGAAAAATTGGTCAGTAAATTGGGTTTGTAATGATTGAGGATAAGCTCTTGACCAATGATTTCATACCATGATTTGGATAGGTGATATTAAGCAAATTATGTTTGTACTTTAATTGAAACTGTAAATTGTGTTCGAGATGCTCAAAATGAAGTTCAAAAAGGAAAAAAAGAAAGAAAAAAAATCTGATCATCGAATTTTACGGGAGTTCCTGCTACAGTAGTTTACTAACATCATTTGATCATTATTCATTGATGGTTTACAACTATGCTCTTCAAAATACACCCCCATTTGGTAATTATTTACTAGTTATTTGCATATGTTATCAGCCTCTCTCATTCCAAACTACCAAGAGCTACTGCTGCTCAACTGAACTTTTTTCTTTCTGTCGCTGTCAGATGAGCCCACAAGTAAGTTTGATGGGAATCAAAATACCAAAAGAGGACCATCAGGAAACAAGAATTCAAATGGAGAAGCACCAATTGAGGGTTAGTGTTTACAAGATCAAAAGAAAGAAAAGACAAATATACTACTCTAGCCAAAAAAAAGTAACTGTGTAAGTAACAGGTAAAAATATCAACATTCATTGGCTTGGGAAGTCTATCAGTGTATCTGTTTGAACCTTGCTAGCTGGTAGCTAATCGACATGTAATATTATGTACTGCTATATATTTGTGTTACTCTTAAAGGCTGTCAATTTTAAGGTGGTTTTAAACTACTTCTCATCACAGGTCCAAGCATGCTTGCCATAGATGCAGACAGTGCAAACACAACCTCAGGTGACTATAGATTTATAATAAATTATATAATTTCATGGTCTTAGTAAATTTGAGACTTGAAATCTAACCAGTCATGTTAACTCCTTAGGGCCATCAAGAACTTCATCAACAAACAAGACTGTCGCCCAACCAGGATTGATAGCAACTGCTATGCTGCTCATCATGCTGTTTGTTGGTACTGTACAATGCTAGCTTGATAACCCAGGATTAAAGCATAAATTGCAGGGTAGGAGTCTAGATTACCACATAATCTATGAATTGAGAGAAGAAGTTATTAGGCCAAGAAAGGTCAGATGTTTAAAGCCAAGCTTATGTGACTGGCATACAAAAACATACTATCATTGTTGTTGTTGTTGTTGTTGTTGTTGTTGTTATTGTTGCTGTTGCTGTTGCTATAAACAGAGTCAAGCTGTTGATAATTTTCAGAGATACCAGAAAAAGAAAATAATTTCTTTTCTACAATATATTCAAGTTATACTTAAACAACGTTTTTAGAAATATTTCAATACTTATATAACAAAGTGAAAATCAAGTTGCCAGGTATAATGTGTACTGTACAGTACCGCCCAAATGTAAGTTCCCCTCTTCGAGTGCGCATCGGGCATCGCGTATCGAGTATCGAGCGAGGAACATGCGGATGTCGAGCATCGCGCATCGTGTATCGAGCGGTATTGTTATACAGGCTTTGTTTTGCCAACACACGTCAAACAAAAGATCAATCTGCTGTTTAGAATATGCCGCAACCTTCATTCGGTTGGATCTTCGATCGGTTCATTTAGAATACGCAATATACGTCATTGCCATCGACGAATACCTGAGGAGTCGCATGAGAACATCGCTCGTACAAGAGAAGACTATTAGTCCTCTGTGAGACGTTTAATTGTAGCCAAACACGAAATAAAAATTGAATTACAGTAAATACTGTAGCTGTTGCATGTATTTTTTTGTCTGGAAAGCGAACAACACGACTTTTTAAAAACTGCTGGACAAGCATGCTCGCGTGAAATTTGAGACACGGCTTGTTTACGTTTTCTAAACTGCACGGCGTTTCTTTGTGAGCACGACTCGAAGCTCTGATTGAACTAACTTTTTACGATTCACACTCTTAAGCCCAGTTTCCATATGATCGCTACGATCGCTGAAAAAAACGGGCTTTACAAACTGCCTTCACGTGAATTTTATTCCGCCACAGCACCATCGTGACTGCTTTATACAACGCGTTGAAATTTCGCTTTCAATGCAACAAAGAACATTTGAAAGTTCGATATTGGACTCTGGCAATCAAACAAAAAAGCTTTTGTTTTCTTTGTTACGATAATCACTCGATCCGTGACTTTTCTCGCTCGTTACCCGATGCTCGCTCGCCCGTTACTCGATACTCGATGCCCGATACTCGAGACTCGCTCGCCCGATACGCGCTCGATAGGGGAACTTACATTTAGGCGGCACTGTATATACCCAGTGCAAATATTTTCAACTTTGTTAAATATTATCCAAGTTTCATGTAGACTGATGTACCATTAGATGACACATGTTGTGGGACTGTCATGCTGCCATAAGCAAATTAATCAATATAATTATATGTTGGGAAAACTGACAGTCTGATATTAGCTTGAACTCAAGCAATAGATGACATTGTGACCAGAGGCAATTTTTTGTTTTGTCTAAAAATTATATTGTTTTGTAAAATTAGGTTTTAGGAATTTTTATATTGCTTTGGTTATTTCACAACTTAAGTTGAGTTTTGTGATTCATGACATCATTATCATAAGGTTTCACATACATCCAGGCTTGATGGGCCATAACTTTCAAGACAAGAAATGAGATACAAATTTTTGTACTTCTTTTGATATTGTCTTAACTAAATGCATATTGAAGATATCACACTTTGGAGAAATCCTGGTATTTCATATGTAATATTCAAATTAAATCAGTTAAAGCCTTGAAACTCAGTCTACCATGTTGCCTTGAGGCTAAAAACAAAGACATCCAGAAATACGTTGTGCCCCATCAAGTGTGGAAATGCAATGTGTGCAGCCTTTTGAGATAAGTCCTGGACACTTTTTTGAAAAAAAAAAAAAAATTCACCAGGGGAGAAAGATTAATTATGAATTATCAATCATTGATGATGTTCATAACCCAATTTTGATAAATTGCCAAGGTAAAATACTGGGTATTGATTTTTGATAAGCAAGAAGTTATAAGCTTTGCATTTGATGTGAGATTGCAGGTCAACATGGTTCATATTAAAAAAGCCTTGCTTATCATTCATTATAAAAGAACTTGAGACATCAAGAAAGAGCAAACTATGTTAAGCTCATGAAGATTCTGACAATGTCAGAATGGTTGGTTGTTGTTAGGACTTTGGCACATGTATGTTCACCTGAGTTGGAATACTATGGGTGCATTCTTTTGAGACATCTATTCCTATTCCGGAATAGGAATAACAGAATACGCAGAATAGTAGTTTCCAAAAGAACAGACTTTGTGCTATTATGAAAATAGAATAGCTGTAGTGACAGAATATGGCAAAAAAAAAAAACAAAACAAAAAACAAAAAAACAAAAAACAAAAGAACATGATTGTACTGGCTGTTCTGTCCATTCCGAATAAACCATTATTCCGTCAATTCTGCTATCAGGAGCAGAATACTATTCCATTCAGTCCGGAATCAGAAGAGATCCCAAAAGAATGTGCCCTATATTTCATGACAGCAGCTTTAAAAGTTGGGTTTTTATTTGACAAACACATTGACAGGTCATTGTTAAACTCAAAAGAGTGGTTGACGTTAATATTGTTCAGAATCGAACACTAAAGACAATAAATTTGACATTTTGATAACTTTTCTCATATGAAGTCTTGCTCACAGGAGCTGAAGGGTTGTCTTTTGGTCTATTTGCCACTGAGGCCATATCTAATTAATATAGTTGGTCAAGAGGAAGGTTTAGCATAAATTCGGGTTTTCAACAACCGGGCCCTGAACTCAAATATAGTCTGGAGACGAGTTCGAGTCTTACCTTATCACTCAGTGCATTCACGTTAACCATTTAACTGCCTCCGGCAAATGAGCCAGGAGGGAAACCTCCTGGGATATTCTCCACGTCTTTCGGACAGCCCTCGGGTAGTACTTCATGTAAGACTAACTTCACCAGTAACCTCGTTCCCAGGCTCTTTCCTGTTCCGAGGAGAGGAAACGCCTAGGAACGAGGTTGTGAGATCCCGAGCGGAGTTTGATCGTATATGCTCCCTTGTTTCTTGTGTTTCCTGAAAACTTCAGCACAAATGCTCACGAGCCTTTTTCTTAAACAAAGAAAGTTAAACCTGATCTACATGTATGGGCAAATGATTCTGAATCCCGGAATGGATTTCTGCCTTTGGAAAAATCCAAAAATAACTACTCAAAATACGGTCTCCTTCCAGGGTCATCCGCGTAAGAGGACATGTACTTCTTAGAGCTATTGATGCTTAGTTTTATCTTAAATGCTTAGATTTCTTTAATCACAACTTATTTTACTACTCCTGTAAAAGTAATCCACAGTTCTGGCTAAATAAGGAATCCCAACTGTAGTCCAAAAAGCAAACAAATTTCGACGCCACACTCACGCACAATTATAGCGAAAACTATGTTTAAGTTTCTAAAACGTTGATTAGTCATATGGGTTGTTATCAGTTTCCTTCAATCCTTGGCGTATCAGCAATTAATTAATCAATAATCAAATATAGAATAAATCACTCATTAAACTGACGGCTCGTGAGGCAATACAAACTAAGTAGTCGCCTTGAAGAAGAGCAAAATGTTCCTCAAGATAAACTGAAGCAACCAGAGTATCAGGCCCTCCTCAAAGAGAAAGGATCCCTCCCTTTCCCCTTAACTCTTTCACTCCCAAGAGTGATCGAGTTCAATTTTCTCTTTTAGTTTTGACAGTACAAATATATCACACAGTAAGGAGAACTTGGCTTCTGATACCTTGCTCAGATGACTGCTGATTAAACTATCAATTCTCACTGTATCACTCACACATTTTCCTCTTAAAAGGTTGAGAGAATCTGCGTTTTAAACTTAGGATTGAAAGGGTTAAAGAGCCTGACACTCAGCCAAGGTTCGTACAGCTTTCAAGAACTCTGATCGAGACCTTTTCATTAAAACACTTCCTAAGTTAAGGTGCAGTAGCGCTTGATCAAAGTACTCGGGATGTCGCGTCCTTGGACTTGAAGACAGCGGACGACGTTTGAAACGTGCCTTATTTTGGGTCCAATTTTACAAGCCTTGACTAGCCCCTTTAATTCGAGGACTGTCCACTAACCAATCACATTTAAGTAAAATCGAGACGACCTCGGTGTTTCTAGGAAAATCAGCCACGTGAAGAATTCTCAACGCTGTACGAACCTGTCGATAACACGTGAACAATGTCACGTTACACGAAGTGCGTGAAACAGGATACGCAGTGCTTTTAACAGTTTTTAACTGCATCTACATTGACTTTACAACTACGTACATCTACAAGAATCTACTGGGCCCGGTTTTTCGAAAGCCGATTAAGCTAATCCAGGATTAACGATTTTTTTTCTCTCGATCTCTCTGTCAATATACTGCAAGGTTTTCTTCGAAGATGGATTAAAAAGCTTGTTTCAACTTAAAAACGCCCCAAGGAAGTCGTTGTGGACGAAACCCTTCTCATTTTCAGGCTTATAAATGACAAGAAAGTTTTAGACCTAATCCAGGATTAGCCTAATCGCGCTTTGAAAAACCGGGCCCTGGTATCGCAACTCAGGACTATCGTTGCTGCGCAAAGCAAAAACTTTGCAGAGTACCTCGACCCTTTCACCGTTGACTCAGCCTAGAAAGCGTCTACTTTGTAATAATGCGTGAAGTCTAATAGCAGTATATTCTATCCCAGCTCCTGAACTGCTAAATGAAACCTAAAGGTGTGACCGCTCAAAGTAAGAACTAAAATCTAAAGGTTTGACCACCTATTCAAATAGCAATGTCCAGTTGTTGTTGTTGTTAAAGTTTTTGCATTTTGAATTTTCGCTTGGACAAACAGACACGGCAGCGAAACAGTTAAGTCTCCTCCTCTCCAGGATTCGTCCCCACTCCTTCGCCGTTCTTGACACGTGTGTTGGCCGCACCCTTCTCTTTCTTATCAGTCTTCTTATCCTTTGGTTGTTTATCCTTGCCGCGCCTGGAAGGCTTGTTTCTTCTCTGTGATTTCCGTTTCTTGGGTTCGGGCTCGGGCACGATTTTGCGAGATGAAGTTGTGTTGAACTTGGTAACGACGGTCGTCGCCACGGGGTCTTTTCTGCTAAATTTGACTTTTTTCCCCTTTTTCCGTCGTGAGCCGCGGTTCTTCCTGGAAGATTTCCTGCTCGTGCGTTGATTAGATGGAGGTCGAGTTGTTGTTGTTGTTCTTGGTGTTTTCTCCTTCGTTGGTTTGGGCGCCCTACTCTCTTCGCTCGTCTTATTCGATACCGATTCAATAAAACGCTGTGTGTTAATCTCAGATGCCGCAGTTGTCTCTGTCACAGCTCCTCCATCAGCCAGTGTCGAGGGTTTAGTTGTGTCGCCATTTGTATCACTCGAAGGTTGTTCGGTCACAGCCGATTCCGTCATCTTCGAAGAAACCGAAGACTCGTCGTAGGTACTCGATAACGACATTTCCGAAGCAAACGACGACTCCTTATCAACAAATGATGTCATTTCCGAGACGACTGTGGAGCTGTCGGAAGTAGCCACTGGCACTTCCGAAGTAAACGGAGATTCCTTGAAAGAAGACTCCATAACTTTCGATGCAGGCAACGAGTAGCTATCGACGGATGACGACATCTTCGAGTTGGTCGTGGGGTTATCGGAACTGGTCACTTGAGCTTCCGAAGCAACCGAAGATTCCTCGAGAGTGGGCGAGGTAACTTCCGAGGCAGACTCGGAATTGATCGCTTCAACTTCAGAATCAACCACAGGGTTGCTATCGACAGATGACAGTATTTTCGAGGCATCTGTGAAAGTCGCTGCAGGAGTGCCTGGAGCAACCGAAGTTTCCTCGAAGGACGGCAGAGTTATTTCCGGGGGAGGAGTGGACTCCTCAGTAGGGGTATCTGGAAATGGCCACGTATTACAGTCCCAATCCTCTGACGGAAGCGTGGTGGATGGCGCCTCCATCTGTGGAAATGTGGGACGTTCGGAAATGATGCCTGGAACTTCCGTAGATTTCCTGAAGAGTGAAGGAGTAATTTCTGATGTGGACGACTTCGGCGACGACGTGTCCAAACTGGTCGAAGGAACTTCCGAAGCAACCGAAGATTCCTCGAGAGTGGGCGAGGTAGCTTCCGAGGCAGACTCGGAATTGATCGCTTCAACTTCAGAATCAACCACAGGGTTGCTATCGACAGATGACAGTATTTTCGAGGCATCTGTGAAAGTCGCTGCAGGAGTGCCTGGAGCAACCGAAGTTTCCTCGAAGGACGGCAGAGTTATTTCCGGGGGAGGAGTGGACTCCTCAGTAGGGGTATCTGGAAATGGCCACGTATTACAGTCCCAATCCTCTGACGGAAGCGTGGTGGATGGCGTCTCCATCGGTGGAAATGTGGGACGTTCGGAAATGATGCCTGGAACTTCCGTAGATTTCCTGAAGAGTGAAGGAGTAATTTCTGATGTGGACGCCTTCGGCGACGACGTGTCCAAACTGGTCGAAGGAACTTCCGAAGCAACAGAAGACGTTTCGGCATCGGGTGACGTCACATCTGTTACCTCGATAAAGTCAGTGGTGGTTTGTGTTGTTGGATTATCACTGGTGCTCTTAGTTTTATTCCCAGTGGTGGAATTCCTCGCCACAGCTGTTAAAGAAGGCTGAGGTGTAGGGGAGGCCGGATATTTCTTCCCGTAATAATGCGTGCAATCTCGAAATCCTTTGCATCCCTTCAGCTTTAGCAGCAGTTCATGGAGCTCATGTTTCACTGAGGAATTTAGTGTGTGTGCGGCGTTTTGAAGCTGGAAGTAAAGAGAAATCAGAACGATAGTGATTAGCTTTAACGTTCTCTTTTCATTATCTTACCAGAGATATATCGAAGAGTAGGGAGACTTTGGCAACTGATATGTTGCTGATGTAAAAGCTGATTGAACTATCAACTCTCATTGCATCACTCATATAATAATTTTCTCCTTGAAGGGTTGGGGAGAATTCTTATTTAAACAGTCTATGGGAGAATTTTGGTAACTGATGGGTTGTTCATGTGAAGCTGGGAACAAGAACAATACGAACAAGTATATCACATAAATGCGACAAAATCGTTGTTTTATTACCTGGTATGGATCTGTGTTTAGGTCAAAGTATTCCACGAAGCTGGTGATGAACTCGCAGTACAGGAAGTTGTGCGTAGCGTTGATGGTCCTTAAACAGAAGTACGAGTTGTTGGCCGCATTTGGACAGAAACAGAACTCGCCTCCTTGATAAAGATCCAAAAGAGCAATTATTATCGATAACTTCATTACTAATAAATACTAATATATATTAATAACTAATAATTTAATTATTCCATCCAAATCAGCTTGTATAAGATTACTGCTGCAAAACAGTTTCATTAGGGGTCGTCAAAGAGAGACAAACAGAAAGCACTACACAGGAAGTTTCTTACTGTTCCAAAGGGGCGGCCGCTTCCAGTGATACTCGTCATGATGAAAGCAGTTAAGTCCCACAGACGCGCACCTTTCCTTTTTCGCCTTTTTCTTGCTGATCTTGCGAGAAGTGCCCCGCATCTTTTTCTTCGGCAAACCCTTTACCAGTCCTCCTCCACCCTGCCCGGTCTCCATTTCCTTCCGTTGGCCTCGGCCGAGTTTACCGGTCGGAGCGTGCGTGGTGCACGGGCAGGGAACTTCAAACACAGCCTTGGAATATTTAATCTGCATCAGCTTCTTCCGTTTGATCTTCATTTTTTCCAGACGACTCTTGATCCCTGCAATCCTGGCTGATAATTTCCCCAGTTTTGTTTCCAGCTCATTTGGGTTTTCGATTTCGGGTGCTTCTTTTGGGCCATCGCCGTCCGTTATCAGCGCCTTGGACTTCTCTCTGCGTTTTTGCAAGCGCAAGGCTCTGGCAATCTCTTTGTAATATCGTTTCGGTTTGAGCGACGCCAGTCCCGCTCTTGATCTCCCTCGAGAACCATAACTAGACCGGCGGAGACGACGATGGGAGGAGATTGTGTCGTTGGCGTCGATGTCGTCCCAGGGCCATTTGTGATCTGCAGGGGGAAATACCATCATGAATATCTGACCAGGTGAATGAAGAAACAAGATGAAGTGAACGAGTTAGATAACCAGAGACCAGGACAAGAATGCGAGCAAGGACAACTATACAAGGACATCATTATCGTCATCGTCATCGTTATCGTCATCGTTATCGTTATCGTCATCGTCATCGTCATCGTCATCATCATCATCATCATCATCATCATCATCATCATCATCATCATCATCATCATCATCATCATCATCATCATCATCATCATCATCATCATCATCATCATCATCATCATCATCATAACTTTTATTGACATAAAAGAAGACAGGGATAAGGACAAGGACAAGAACAAAAACAAAGTCTTCTCTTTATGATGCTTGAAATAATAGCACTTTAATTATATACTGGAAATATTTTGAAGAAATATGCAATTGAATTCCCGTGAGTCCTTTGGCGCGAGTTTTAGCGAATTCAGACACATAAGGAACTAACAAGAACAAGAACCAACAACAACAACAACAACAACAACAACAACAACAGAAAGCAAGCACAAGAGAAAACCCTAATACAATCACATATTGTCTGAACTCTTTGCACGTGAGTACATACCACCTCGCCCCTCTGAGTTAGGTACGGGCCTTAGGCACAAGCAGATCTTTGGCTGTGTCGGAGCGACGGTGGTTAAGTTTGTGTGGGCTTCTGGGATAGAGATTTTGTGGGTGCCGTTTCGTTTACATTTCCTGAGCCTCTGTCTTCCTTGGACGATAACGCACTCCCATTGCTGCTCAGCTTTGCAAGGAGACTGGTATTCTTGCCTGCGGCAAATGCCCTCCAACACGGCGGCTTTTAGACTCTTGGTAGGCCTGGATGCATTAGTAGATCCAGAGGAAGAGGAGAACGAGGACGACGAAGAGGCAGCATCAGAAGACGAAGATGAAGAAGGAAAAGCGTCCGAAGAAGAAGACGAAAACGAAGAAGGCAAAGCATCCGAAGAAGAAGAAGAAGAAGAAGAAGAAGAAGAAGAAGAAGAAGAAGAAGAAGAAGAGTTTCTCATGGCTTTTAACATCGCTTGTGATCTTCTCCATCCTCGCCCTCTCTCAACAAGGTAGGTGTCTCTCCATTTCGGTCTAGATTCCCAAAGAAAAAAAAGAAGAAAGAATAAAATCCTCAGAATGAGCCGCCCTATTAAATTGAAACGAGAGACGAGAGAGTGATGCCAGACTTGGCCACTGAGAGTTATTCCCATCGCACAAACTCCAAAACAAACATTTTACCACAACACACTAGTTTCTCGCTCTCTGATTGGTCGATTAACCGTGGTAAATAAGAGTCCAGACAACGATGTGACGCCAGCTGACGCCAGCGTGTCACGTTTTGCAACGAAATACAGCGAAATTTTCTTGTATATTTCTGAATAGTGTGGTAAAAAACAAATTTCCACTGGTTTGCCGTGGTGTGGACTCTTATTTACCACGATTTACGCCATCACAAGGTCAAAATTTGTTGTGGACTCACTCGGCGAAGCGCCTCGTGAGTCCACAACATTTTGACCATGTGATGACGTAAATCGTGGTAAATAAGAGTCCACACCACGGCAAACCAGTGGAAATTTATTAAATACTTGCTCGCTCGATACATAATATATATATACATCCATATGTATAAACATATAAATATTTATACATATATGCACACATACATACATGCATACATACATACATACATACATACATACATACCATTTAAGTGTATTACATGTACGCATACCTCTTAAAGGTTTCTTCATTTTTTGTCCGTTTGAACAGCTTCATTATGGAAACGCCATCCATGGATTTGGGCTGCTTAACGCCGGCGATATCCAGGAAAGTGGGAGCGAGGTCAATGTTCAGCACCATCTCATCTTTACTAGAAGATCGAGCGGCATATGGCAGAGTCATCAGAGCTTGCTCAAGCAGTTGTCATTTATTGTAGCTTGGGAGGGGAAGTGGAGAGGGTGGAGGGGTGGGGTGGGGATTAGTGATTCTTTAGTCAGCTTTCCGTCCACACTAAAACGATGAATTGAAAACGGAGGTTTTCAAAAACGGACGCATTTTCAAATGAAACCAAAGTAGTGTGGACGGGCAAAGATGGCAAAGATGGACGCTTTTTAAAAGGCTTTCTGTTTTGGCCTTCCGTCCACACTGTGCCGAAATTTTTACATTGTGTACGATCAAAAACGAATCGAAAACGATTAGTGTGGGCGGAGAGATTTTCGTCTTCGAAGACAAAGCCTTAGTGTGGACATAGCCTATGCGCGTAACATACTTAGCTCGATTTGTACAAGAAAGGCAGGTTTACCTTATGTTCCTGGGAATGTTAGGTCCTCGGACATAGAAAGGTACCCGGATGTCGCTCTCGTACGGCATGGACTTCCCCTTGATTATACCAAATTGACCCAAGTGGTAGCCATGGTCAGAAGTGAAGAAGATATACGTCTCATTTTCCAGTCCGAGTTTCTTCACTGCGTTGAACACTCTTTCCACGGAATCGTCGACGGAGAGGAGAGACAGAAGCCTCCGACGGTGAAGAAGGTCGACAAAAGCGGTCGTCTGGGGGTTCATGCGAGGAGTTCTTCGAATGATCCAGTGTTTATCAGGGGAGTGGAAATCCCAATTCGGCAGTCTGCGAGTAAAGTCAAAGAGAGGAATGCGTGAGTGCTTGAAAGAAACAAGAAGATGAAGACAGACAGTGAGGAATAGACATCGTAAAGAGACAGACAAACAAAGAAAACTGTATTTCATAAACAAAGTAAGAGAGACTTCAGTCGATGAACGCGACGTTGCACAGAACATTTATTACATTTGACCAACCCCTCTATTTGAAGCATAAACCACAGTTTGAAAATGTTCTTTTCACTCAAATCTCCCTTGTCACTCTCACTCATTGTACATAGCACGTACTACAACAGGGCATTCGCATTGTGGTTGTCAGCCACGACACTGGACAAAACACAAAACTATCACGGGGACCACCCACCCCACCCCCCCCCCCCTCCCCCTCTCCCCCCTCCCCCCTCCCTCTGCAATAAAAAGGTAGATAGTGGTAACTAAACACGTCACTGGAAAGCAAGATCAACGCGAGCATGTTGACTCACCTGGGCGCAGACGCGTTGGGGAAGGCGCTTTTATACTGGGGGGCTGGTGTCTCGGGTCCGTGTGGGGCCCCATGGCTCAGCACCATCATAACAGGCAAGTTTGGATTGTTGTGTTTGCTGCGGCGTAGAAAGGCGATACTTAGGTTGGTCACGAGGTCCGTGAAGTAATCCTTGCGGTACACGTCGCCGTATCGTATCTTCCGAGTGTTGTGTCTGAGGGTGTAGTTGTAGAACTTGGTGTTGTGTGCCAGTCCCGCCCATTGGTTCCAGCCGGGTGGGACCCAGGTACCGTCGTACTCGTTCAAGTATTTGCCAAAGTAGCCTGGAAGCGAAGAGGAAAAAAATTGGATAGTTGACTCAGTCTCAGTCTATGGACTCAGATTTTGCATGCGAACTCTTCTGTGCCCTGTGTCTCTATCACGTTGTCGCCCTTTGAGATGGTCTCATTGCAAGAAGCATTTCTGACAAACATCATCGGTAAATACCATAAACTGTCCCGAAGAAAAAACAATTCCAGACACCATTGGGGAAGAAGTGTCCGCTTAATACAGGCAGAGTTTGCAGTGCCTTACTGGGGAGTAGATTTTTTGGGACTTTGACAACTGGTCCGCTTAATACAGGTTTTACTATGTAAATATATATATATATATATATTTATAACATAGTCACGATACAAGCCGCGCGCTGATTGGTCGAAAACCGTGGTTTGCCAGAGTATAAACCACACTTACCCGTGGTTTATAAGTTATAAACCACGCTTACGTCATCCTCTGGCAAAAAAAGAGAAAATAATGCGAGAATGGAGTCACCAATGCCCAACTTCGAGATAAAATTTGGCTTTAAGTGAAGGCACCGGCTAGTACGGTTCACCGTGAATCGGTAAAGAACGTGACCTCATCAAAAAGCACTTCAACAGTTTGGAGAGGGAAAATCTATGTCGAAGAACGGCAAGTTTCTTGTCAGCGTCGTGGAAAGCGACTCGGTTTAAGCACTGTCCCTAAGTACAGCATATTTGGGAATCACAATTACATCAGTGGGTTGTTTGAATGAAGTTGAATCCTTCAACAAGGAAGGAGAGCAAATCGTTCAGTTGAAGAAGATCAGCCGTGAGCAATCACTGAACACGAACGGCGAAGACAGACGAACAGACGTGTTTGTAGTGATGCAAGAGAAAGAATTTCCGACGATGTGACTGAAAAAAATGATTGAAGAATTTTCGGACGGACTTCAAATGATTGTACTACGAGGTAGAGTCAAGAAATCGGTAAGTTTTCATTCACACAATTTTCGAGTCGGCCGTTGGAGCATTTGTTGATTCCCTTCAAATTTGCATTTTATGCACTAGCCGACTGTATGATTTCATGTACTTGTAGTCCAAAGTTCTACAGGAAATATAGTTCTTTACTGTGAGATGTTGTCTAATTTTATAGAACAAACGGCCTGGTTGAAAAATTGAAGCGAAACTGTACTGACTTGGCAATTCGGACCGCCGAGCCGTTTAGGAGAATCTATTTTTTCATCGCTGTTAGCATTCCAACATTTTTGATGAATAAAGACAGTTTTATTGTGAAAGTTTTAAAGTTCTATGTTATAAAACAAATAAACCAGCTTCAAGCGTGCTCCGTTCAGAAATAAAGCACTTAGCAAGTGCCGAGAGCACTCAAGAAGTGGGGAAAAACGCTCGCCTTCGGCTCGCGTTTCTCCCTACACTTCTTTCGTGCTCTCGTCACTTGCTGCGTGCTTTATTTCTGAACGGAGCACGCTTGAAGCTGGTTTATTTGTTAAATATATATATATATATATATATATATATATATATATATATATATATATATATATATATATATATATATATATATATATATATATCACACAGGAAACAGATACCACACAGGAATCCGAGACACTTTTACAGGACACGTTTTGCAAAACTCGTGATATTAAACTCGATTAACAATAAGCTGGTACTTCCCTTTACTAAACCTGAAAAATGTCGCCCTCCGCGAAGCCGCACGTTTCACTCACTCAGTGCCAGATACTCGAGCTTGCATGAGATACGCCGTGTCGGTATTAATTTCATGGTAAAATCATAGGGCGTTTTATATCAATTTGAGGTTGGGTCATGAGGCTTAAAACACAGATTCTCCCAACCTTTTAAGAAAAAATGTATGAGCCATGAGGAAAGTCAAGTTCTCGTTACTGTAACATATATATTTCTGGTCGGAAACCGAAGGAGAATATTGAAGTTAAACTTTACTATCCTTTCAGAGACAGAGGCAGCAATGGTTTTGTTGAGAAACTTATTTATAAACAGGATGTTTTTCTTAAGAGCGGGAGTCATTGCTTCTAGACTGTACTGACAGCTAAGTCGCCGTATATCGTGACTTAAACTAAACTGCTCGACATATGCCAGTGGCAAATAAAAAGGATTAATAGAAAAAAACCTCACATTGCCAGTGCCGAAAGAGAATTCAGGGTGTGATACGGACCGCTTGCTGTTTAATCGTGTCTCAAACTGTGGGGAGGAATCTCCAATAACAAAAAGACATTTTTGTCTCAACAAAAAGGAAGAAATTCTTCAAATCACTCAGACAAAAGTCTGAAGTTCAAGCCTCAGGCAAATGGACAAACTACACTTAAGCGTGACGCTCACGAAGACAGTTCACTACCGAATATTTAGCCGCCTTACCATAAAACATTTAAATCCTCGCAGCACACTGCCGAAAGTAGGACTTACTTTACACTGAGTCGGTACATGAAACTGCGGTCGATAATATTATGCCATAAGCGTATCTTTTGTAAGTGATGCGACCACTGATGTTACTGGAAATCGGCAATAAAAAACATCTTTTGATTGTTATAAATTATAGACTTAAGACCTAATGGACGTGCATGTGCTCACATTCATGTTTCGGGCTGATAGTTGAATCAAAATTGAACCACTCAACAAAAAACTAGACAGTGCTACTTATCTCAAAGTTGAGTTGTCACCTTTAGCCTTTTATTTGACAGTTCAGGAATTAGAAGTTCTGTTGGTAAAAAAATTTGGCAGTGGATAGATGGAAGACGACATTTTACCAGTATAAAGACTTTTTCTGTATTCTCGAGGAAATGGTTCCAGGGGTGTACAAAGAACTCGGGTTCGTTGCGACCTGTGTTACAAATTAATTTAAACTATCGTCATTTAGCCCGGCTACAACCAGACATTTGTCATCAATGGTCGATCATGATTGATTAGTAGACATCCTTGGGCGGTGGGACTCTTCTTAAATGCTCTGTGGTCAAAAACGTCCAGAATACAATACACGACCAAGAGCGGATGTAAATCAAATTCCGTCTCCTGGAGAGAAAAGCTCAGCCTTGACCCTGGATGCGCGATTTTTTCAAAGCAGTCTTGCTGGTTTTCTACTCTTAACGCGGATAGTCTTACAGTTTATATTAAGATTGATAATTTGATGTTTGATGTCAAGTGCTACTGACGTGCGGTGTGGTTAAGTGAAAGAAGTGATAAACCAGGATTCCATAATGGAAGTGAATTTCCGCACGCAATTGATTTGGCAAAAAATCAAAGAAATGATTGAAGGTCAGCAGAGAAATACTGAAGGTCAGTCAATCAAACCAAGTAAGGTCACCCAAGCCAACACGTTCTTCTACCTTCTAAATAAAATGATTTGCCCGCGACTGCCGAATATACGTACTTCAGTGCATGGTGACGAATCACCAGACACCAGTAACAAAAAATACAACCGCAAAGAATGATTTTCACAACGGATGAACAGAGCACATAAAAAACAAAACAGAAAAAGAATGGGGTAAAAGAAGAACTGTCTTCGAGTGACTAGTCTATCATATTGTTTATGTAAGATTCAGTTTTTCTTCTTATTACCACAAATCAAAGAAAAGCAAACATCTTATAATATGGGTTCACATTGACGGACAATGTAAAGTTCGTAAGGAATGTTTAGCCATTTATTGGTTGATTCCAATAAAACTGATCACCAAAAACCACGCGTTATTTCTGGAGCCAAGCACGGCCGAAAGGGCGAAATCAAGGGATTACAATAAACTTCCATGAAGTCATCACTTCCGAAGTTACTGTAGTAAACGAATTTTTTACTTGTACCGCCGACACAGCTTCAAGAGAAGTCATATAGAGATCAGTAAAAACTGATTAGTGACCGGTATCCCGGGCAAATACGCCTGCGTACTGAAGACCATTCGAGACAGCAAAACTTTTGACCCATCCACCATCAGCTATAAATTTGACTATAAAGCGTCTGAACAAGAGTTGTTATAAGACTGAAATGTGGTTAGTTTTCCAGCAGAGAGCCACGACAATAGGATCCGCCCTTGAACGGACTTGTGAATGCCGAGCAGAAAAAGAAGAAAAACAAAATTACGAATGGAAGCTGTGCAGGCCGTCAACTTTTACATTCTTGAACCTTTAGTTTCCTTTATTTTATATTGAATTTTTCAGTCGCTCGCGTCGACCTTGAACTGTTCCCACCCTTAAAATTTTGTACTCTCAATTGAAGATAATATGTCGTGCAGTCATGATTATAGTGAGGTGATTTCCTTCAATCAGAGGCTTTTTTGTCTGAATATAAATCAATGTTTTACATCCATCCACGGTCAAAACTAAGTGTCTCATCAAATACCGTGAACAATCAACAAGGTGAGCCGTCAAAATGATAAGACGCTGAGCATTGATCCTAAAATAACAAGGCTTCTTTTCTTTCAGACATTCGATGGCACAGTTTTGATCTCACATCCTGTCTAACATACAAGAACGTGCTCGGGAAGTGGTAAATTGAGTCCACTTAACACAGGCGGCGGAAAGGTGGTAATAATAATACTAATAGAGTCAGCGAGAACAACGCCACGAGACGAGAACAAGATGTTTTAAATGCGTCTTTGTGACAGAGTCGTTTTGATTGCCGATACTATAGTCATACAACTCACAGAGCGTGCGCCCGCAAAGTCTGACGCACACTTACCAGTGTTGTAGCCAGCATCGAAGAGAAACCGCCCGAAGTTTCTTCTTTCTGGTCCCCGTCTCCACTCTGGGGAAGAACAGTTCGCGTTGTTCGTGTGCGTGTGATGGTTGTGGTTATACATTCCAGTCAGTATAGAGGACCTGGACGGGCAACACATTGGCGAGTTGACAAACGCGTTGGTGAAGTCCGCTCCTTGCTCGCGTATGATTCGACGCGTCTTTTTTAAGACAGCTGGTGAACCCAGTTCCTTGTCTAGATCATCCGTGAGAATGAATATGATGTTAGGTCTTCTCCCCGCATTAGGACTGCGAGGAGGAAGCCTTGTCTTTCGAGCTGCCGATGCGGTACAAACGAAGGTCGTGAACAGAACCGCGAAAGACGTGGTTAGGAAGTTGCGCGCCATCTTGACCATCAGCCCCTAAAGTGACCTGGATTGAAACAGATCAGAAGCAACGCATCATTTACTTGTGGTTGTGTAATAAGGACTGATCGGACATGCCATCTGATGTGTTAATATTCAAAGATGAATGAAAGCTAAACTGATCTTAAGCCAATTCCCTGTGGAATCAGAACCGTGATGTGTGGAAATTGGCACCCCCAAATCTATTGACACCGTTTACAACAAAGAACAACAGACAGCCATGATCTGTAAAAACCGAGTTCGCACCAACAAAACCCTTCATTAAATTGGCCGAAGTGCAAAGATCACGTCTCCCTCACTTAAGCCTCTTTATGAGTAGAAACGCTTTAACGGGACGCGTGCTACAAAAAACGAAGTGTGAAGCATGCTCAGAGTTGTCTACACCTCCAAGTCCTTACCGGCAAAAAATTGCGAGTTATGCCAAGATGTCGTTCGCACAGACCATCCAGCCCTTCTTCCTTGCGTTCGCCTAACCTATCGAAAAGAGTTATGTCTGTTATCGTCGGTTCCCCACCGGAATCACTCACAATCTGCAGGAGTTCGTCTGTATTTATATGTCGTGACGAAATTGTTTGAAATGATATGAAAACTGCTGGCATCCACAAACACAATAGACGGATATGACGAGTTGGAAGGATAAACAATGAACTGTCTCAACGGAAGAACCTCTGAAAAAAAAAATTAAATTAAACCCCTAACGCCCTTCTCCTTCTTACCTCAAGAAAACTTGGTTGCTTTGCCGGTATTCTTATCTCTTTGGCAGCTTTCAACACGCTACAAAGTCTCTCAGTTTCAAGTTATTCCATCCCAGCGGGCGCTGTATTTTGTTGTTTTAGCTTTAGGAATTTTGCGTCATTTTCTTTAGTGCGATTAGGTTTCGTCGTCGCATGACCAGTGTTTGATTGTAGCGGAGTTAGGGGCGCTTTAGTGACTTCTACCGTCTCAAACGGCACCGTTTTAGGCAGAGAGCCAAATCGGTCGTGCCACGAGAAAGAAAACCCATTATTTTGCCACAGGAAATTGTCAGGAAACGTTTGAGTGGGTGTATTGTTCACTCAAAAGGGATTAAATTTCATACACCTCAACACCGAGAGGAACTTGTCGAACGAGTATCACAACGTGCCAATGCAAACACATACAGTTAGAGACAAACTCGTTACGCTACGTTTATACAAATGCGTTTTTTCAGTTCTATTTCAATGCGTTTACGTCTCCACCGTCTACCGGTAAAAACGCATCGATTCAAAAACGCAGCCAAAATTGGGATCGTTTTTCAAAAACATCCCGGTTTCTATTTTCGTACAATCGAAAGGGGAAAACGCATCGTTTTCAAATGAAAATCAATCGGTGGACATATTGCGAGTTTCAAAGCTAAAATCTTATATGTAACTACTGAACATTATATTCTGGTGTTTTGCAAATTAGTCCACTGGCTATTTCATCTACCAAACGTATATATTTGCTGATGAATTGTTCAACATCCCAGTTGGGAGGGGGGGGGGGGGGGGGGGGGGGGGGGGTTCTCAATAGGAATTTGGGTAGGGGTGTTCCGCTGACTCTATAAAACCCTGACCCTAAAGACACAAAAATGGAAATTTTGCTACCCTGTCTAAGACAAAGTGCTCTAATTTGATACCCTGTTCAAGACTAAGTTTAGATAAGTTAGCCTGCGTTGCACGCGTTTCCACTGGAACACATAAAGAAATCACGCGAAAATGACGAGAGCAAAAATGTGGTTGAGGGGGAGGGGAAGAGGAGAAAATCTTCAGAAAATAACTCTGTTTAAGACACGAAAATGTAAAATTTGATACCCTGTTTAAGACAGAAGACCCTGAAAATGATATCCTATTGGGCGGAACATCCCTTTGTAGGAAATATATGGGAGTACCCCCCCCCCCCCCCCCCCCCCGGGTTCAACATACTGACTTGGTAGTCTTGGATTTTTGTTTACGGCTCCGAGAGTTACAAAAGGCTCTGGGCCAGTTACCTTACACAGCACGTAGTCAGTCAGTTTGCCGATCGATATTTTCCACACTAAAACACCGTCGGGTCAAATTTAATACAGGAAATTAGTGTCTTTTCCCCGCACTGCCGGCGTCTAAGTGTACTAGGCAGATTCAGCCAGTAAATCGTGAGATGAACCCAGTTTAGTAACGGAAATAGTTATTTGCGGCACTGTCTGGGTCCAGCCGGGTGAAACAGTGTGGTTTTTAAGAGTTCAAGACGTTTTAGTCGGTGTGTTCACTTAACATGATTCGGAGTTACTTAGAATTAGTAATTTTACCGTTTAGTCTCTTCCGCCGGAATGGGATGGGTTTTCCGTTCATCATTCCGATTATAACCTCGCTATTAGTGACATTAAATCCCGACTTTCCTGGACTTACAATGGCCATAATAAAGTTATGCCCCCACAATATGGCGACTCCAACCGGCGAAGAAACGTGAAACGTGCCTCCGTGGCTGTACGCCACTACACTCAGCCCAATACATGGCCCTTGTGAGCCGATACTCATAGTGTTTCCTTGAAGAACATATAGCCAAGTGTCCAGACTATATTTAAAAATGTGGCATTCGGATGAAAGCATGTTGGGCTCTGCGGGCACAAGACGCAAAGTCATTGCGCTTAACTGATAATACACTATAGAAGCTGAGTAGCCTCTGCTACTTCAGCAACTTGCATTGCGTGTTGAGCGCCGATTGTCCGGAACGTGGCACATCGTGGGCACAGAAGGCATTGACATACTAGTGAGAACTTATGCCTTCTGCCTTCCGGCATATCAACGTCTGACATGAAAACTAAGATGCAGAGGAAGCGGAAATAAAAGCCCCCTCGTTCACCAGTGAGGAGCCGGGGGTACTCCCTATGATCGGATATACGGGGAGGCTCCGCCCGAAAGGGGTGTATTTTTACGATCGAGGTATAAAAAAGGGTATAGGAAAGTGACGTTTTTTAGGTATTTTAAAGGGTCAATAAAAAGGGTGGAGTGAGGAAATAATTTTGGTATTTTAAAGGGGTACGAAAAACGCCAGGAAAAACCGGGGAAAAAAAACGGCGGAAGACCGGAAACTCCGCCTTGTTAAAAGAGGGAAGCACCCCGCCGTGGAATCGTCTGCCGGACGTATCAAAGGTATAAAAAAAGGGGTGCATTTGTACTGGAGGTATACAAAAGGGTCCCGATTTTGCCCCCAGGATGGTATTTTAAAGGGTAAGGGGTTGACAGTCCGGGCGGAACCTCCCCGTACAAAAGTCCTTTGAGTACCACCCCCCCCCCCCCCCCCGGGGTGAGGAGGGTGTGCAATTCCTGAGCATGGTGTGCAAGATGGAACTCGAGGAATCGAACCTTGCACCACACATAACATAACCGACACGTGAAACAAACAAAATAATACTATCGACGCACATAATCGATACAGACACAAAGTATGTTTATTGTCTTTTTATAACTTATGGTTTGTGACAAAGAGGGTCGAGAAGCCCCGGATGACCTCCAGCGCCCCTCAGACCCACTCGGCAGCGTTCAGAGAACAAAAAGTAAGGGTTTTCAGTACCGGGCGGCACACTCCCACTCAAAATTATGATGAGTACCCCCCTCCCCGCTCCCCGGGATTTGTGGATTCCATACATCAGTATGATATTCAGAAAAATCAACTTGGCCTTGAAAATTTCAAGTGTTACGTGTCAGAATTAATCAACGGAATTGCCTGCTGCAGCCTTGTCACTCAAACAGTGGTGATTTTTTGTGAAATCAATAAGCCTATAAATCGCCGATTCCCTCAGCCTTTTGGCTTGTGTACTTAATCAACCTTTTGGAAGTTTTTGCTAGTCACTTGCGCAGACATCACAAACATTTGTCTTACACAATGATTGTGTTGCCCTGTAAACACTAGGCGCAGGGTTTGTCAGTTAAGGTCAGCCCCCTCACCCCCACTCCCCGAAAATCTAAAACAGCGGCGAGTTGTCAAATGTCTAAACATTGCCCTAAATCAGTTAGACTTTTCAACACCGTATCCGACAAATTTAACATCTTTCAACCCTCGCGTTTGGCTTTGAGTGATCTGCTGTCTTTCCAGTGAATTACTGTCATCGAGTGCTTTGTGAGAGAGTGGGTGGGTGTCTATCACTCAACACTCCCATATATTTCCTAAAAGGGACGTTCCGCCCGATAGGGTATGATTTCAGGGTCCTCTGTCTTAAGCAGGGTATCAAATGTTTCATTTTCGTGTCTTAAACAGGGTTATTTTCCGAAGATTTTCTCCTCTTCCCCTCCCCCCTCAACCCCATTTTTGCTCTAGCCATTTTTGCGCGATTTCTTCGTATGGCTCCAGACCAAAATATCTGATTTTCCATACCCTAGTTCAGACTTGACTTAAAAAAATGTATAGGCCCTATCTCAGACCTGACTACAAAAAGTATACCTTATTTAAGAGAGTTTTTTCTTTGCAACGATTTCCGCCGTGTTTTCTTCCGTTTGCCGGGCAATGTCCGCGGCGACACATTCCTGTTAAAATCATACCCTATCCCAGATCAAAAAGACCAAATCGATACCCTATTTCAGACCAAAAGGCTATATGACTTATATATGGGAGCACCCTTCCCCGCCGGGCCACAAATGTCCTTAGATGACCCGTAAGGTCGACATACAGGCAGACACCAGATTACTACTCAATAACAATCAATATTGGAAGAAAACCAATCCAAGCCAGCGTGCTAAACGTCTATTCACATGCTGTTAGGATTGTCAGGACATGCTCAGATATTAAACAGTTAGGCAGTTGTTGATGCTCATTGTTTATCGCCGGCTCTGCAAGTGATCACCTACTGACTAATCCTCAAGTTAAAGATATCCGATATGGAGCGATTAGTCGACTTTTATCTCTATCCAGACAAATTTGCGGATGGAATTAAAAAATCTGCCATTTTCATGTCAGAGTCCATTAAACGGAAATCGACAGACCGGGGATTATCAGGAGTCTAGCACGTTAGTGTAGCGTAGTCCAGCTTTTGCCCACGAAGACGACAATCAAGGCCGCGAACTCTCATTCAACTCTACAAAACGTGTTTCAGCGAAGGCGGGCTCACGTTCAAAATGTCAGTTACTTACACTGCTTTAAGTTGACAAATGTTTTTTTTTTTTTTTTTTTTTTCACTATACGCCGACGCAAGGACAAGACTAGCTCTCACAGGGACTGGCAGCATTCCATTGTATCTAAACCCCTCTAAACAGCTCAAGGCGAATTCCGATCATATCCGCACGATGATTAAAAAGTTCATATTTTTCATTATATACTTAGAGGTTAGGATTACCACTCCCGATAACAAAAGTCCAGATTACCACTCCTAATTACCACTCTCGATTACCACTCTCTGTTATCACTTCCAATATTACCACTCCCGATTAACACACTCTCTGTTATCACTTCCAATATTACCACTCCCGATTACCACTCTCTGTTATCACTCCCAATATTACCACTCCCGATTACAACTCTCTGTTATCACTCCCAATATTACCACTCCCGATTACAACTCTCTGTTATCACTTCCAATATTACCACTCCCGATTACAACTCTCTGTTATCACTCCCAATATTACCACTCCCGATTACAACTCTCTGTTATCACTCCCAATATTACCACTCCCGATTACAACTCTCTGTTATCACTCCCAATATTACCACTCCCGATTACAACTCTCTGTTATCACTCCCAATATTACCACTCCCGATTACAACTCTCTGTTATCACTTCCAATATTACCACTCCCGATTAACACACTCTCTGTTATCACTCCCAATATTACCACTCCCGATTACCACTCTCTGTTATCACTCCCAATATTACCACTCCCGATTACCACTCTCTGTTATCACTCCCAATATTACCACTCCCGATTATAACTCTCTGTTGTCACTCCCAATATTACCATTCCCGATTACAACTCTCTGTTATCACTCCCAATATTACCACTCCCGATTACCACTCTCTGTTATCACTCCCAATACTACCACTCCCGATTACCACTCTCTGTTACCACTCCCAATATTACCACTCCCGATTAACACACTCTGTTATCACTCCCAATACTACCACTCCCGATTACAACTCTCTGTTATCACTCCCAATACTACCACTCCCGATTACAACTCTCTGTTATCACTCCCAATATTACCACTCCCGATTACAACTCTCTGTTATCACTCCCAATATTACCACTCCCGATTACAACTCTCTGTTATCACTCCCAATACTACCACTCCCGATTACCACTCTCTGTTATCACTCCCAATACTACCACTCCCGATTACAACTCTCTGTTATCACTCCCAATACTACCACTCCCGATTACAACTCTCTGTTATCACTCCAAATATTACCACTCCCGATTACCACTCTCTGTTATCACTCCCAATATTACCACTCCCGATTAATACACTCTCTGTTTCCACTCTCGATTACCACTCTCTTTTACCACTTCCAATACTACCACTCCCGATTACAACTCTCTGTTATCACTCCCAATATTACCACTCCCGATTACAACTCTCTGTTATCACTCCCAATATTACCACTCCCGATTAATACACTCTCTGTTTCCACTCTCGATTAATACTTTCTATTACCACTCCCGATTACCATTCCCCTCCTGCTGTCACCTTTTCGGGCAACTTCGTTCCCAGGGCAGTCTCAGTTCAGAGTGAAGTTAAAGGCAATGAATTTCTTTATAATGTCAACAATACTATTTCTTTAATGAGTTCGATGTTTTTCAGTAACCCCCATCTATTACAACACTTATAGCTTCATAAAAGCCGATCAGCAGTACGTTGTGTGGATAAGAATATAATTTTTGCGGAGGTAACACGCCTTTCGAGATGCACTGTTGCCTGTTTCAAAACGAGGCTCAGTTCAAAGTCTTTCAACAGACTATCAAACCAAACCTCGTTTTGAAACCGAAGCAACACACATCTCAGAACTGATCTATTATTATATGAGCTAGTTTCTGTGGATGGTTGGAATGCCACATCAAAACTTAGCTCCACAAATCCAGCTCTATTTTCTTTGCTACCTAACGACTGATACATCAATTTCTCGAGCCTCCCAAGGTATCCACACCTTCACATTGTCGTAGATAAAGTTCTCTGGATTGATCGCCGGGGAAATAGCATCGCAAGACTTGAGCGAGTAGTGGGCTGCTAGAATTCCTGCTCTGACACAAGCGTCTGCAGGTTGACCGTTGATAATAAAGGAAGCCATCGCTGCGGCCAAGCTGTTGGAGAGAAAGTGACAGAGTTCAGGAAAATGCACAAGTCTAGAGTTTGAAAAAGAACTGGAAAAGACTCGGTTCTAAAGTCTGAAAATTCCTGAGTCAAGTCCAGAAAAATCAGAATCGACAAAAAAAAAAAAACAACAACAAAAAACAAAAAAACAAAACAAAACAAAGCAAAAAAAAAAAAAAAAAAAAAAAAAAAAAAAAAAAAAAAAAAAACACGTGACATTTGCTAACCTGTCCCCAGCTCCTGTCACGTTGATAACATCCACGTCATCATCCTTGTCAGTGGCGGGAAAATATCGCGCCGACACCAAACTGTCTTGTTGCGCATGCGCGTGACTAAGTGACTGAGCCGTTGGAAACGGCAAGTCGGCGTCAGTATTCCGACAAATCAAGACGCCATTTTTCCCCAAGGTGACAACAATACAATGTATGTGAGACATAAGCGGCTGACAAAGCCACAAACACTCTTCAATGATGTCATCAATCGGTCGTTCTTCGGCATCCTGTTCTTTTGCAGTTTTAGTGAATGCCGGGTTTGGCTTTCCTTTCTGTTGCAGGGTAACTGTGTTGCTGATGACGCGGAGTTCCTTCACGTTCGGTGACATGTACGTGATGTGGTGCCAAGCTTCGGATGAGAACGGTTTGTCGGCCTTCGTCATACAGGTTGGCTCGAACCAAACTGGGGACAAATAAAACTCGGTTTTCTTCAACCACAGTCCTTTGCGCGCGTAAGGACTTTCGGCTGCCATTTTGAAAATGGTTAAAATGTGCAAATGAGGGTTGTTTTGTTTGTTAGGGTTCAATTTCAAAACGGATCGTTTAATTCCAACCAAATTTTCTGTGATGATTCAAACTATCCCGAGAAATGTTCCAAGAAAGTATTGAAGAAATTAAAAGAAATGATCGAGAACTGTGTACTTCCTCCATGGAAAGAGATGTTCTTGTGAATATCTAATGAGAACATAGAAAACACTTCAAGAGGGAATTTAGCACAAAGAAGGTCAGTGCAGCGCTACTTAAAATTGCAAGCGTAGCTACAATGAGCCATCTAGTTTAAAACATATCGCAATCGTTCTCATCGCGGCTCGGGTGGTAACAGACGACGTAGCGCCTGATCATAAACAAGTACTATTAAAGTAACAGTAGATACCTGGAATTTTGTGTTGGCCGCACATGTTGATCGCGTAGTTGAGCGCCTCTTCGCTGATGTTGCTGTCGACGATCACAAGCGGTGCATGCTTGATGGGCTCCTCAAAACCTGAAATCTGAACAGAAGAAACCCCATGGAGATAGGTGAGAAAGAAAGGGAGGTGTTCTGGAAGATCAAATCATTAGGAATGCTAACTTTTTCCTGGTGTTAATTCAATAAACATTTACACGTGTATTTTACAAGTTGGACCAATTACTCAAAAGCAACTATAAAATGGACTCGAATCTGACAAAAGTCCGCAATATGTTATAGAGAATGTCTCATAGGATAGCTGCAACAATACTTGGACATAGCACTGGACTAAAGTGCATTTTAGCTTGTGAAAAAATTGGCCCAACTTGTAAATGTTTGGTGAACATTTGAGAGCTTTTCTGCTGCATATGAGCAGTGCCCTGACAATCCCCCGTTTTACAAAACTCGAAAGAAAATTGGATTGCAGAAATAACAGAGACATGATCATGGACAGGGAGCCAAAAGAAAGACAATTAAAGCCGCAGAACCAATCGACACTGAGCAACAAAAGCAAGTCCCATACGTGATGAGGGGTGATGATTTGATGAATGTCCATGTCTCCCACGGCCACGTGAAAGTCTCCTCGCTCACTCAAGATCGCTGAATACGTGGCTGTCTGGCGGCTCTTAGAGGTGAAGATTCCTCTCGAGGCCTGAACAACACAAATAAGAAACGCGATAACTATACTGGTAAAACAAGAAACACCTGTTGTCATCCACAACGTTCATAACGGGTTTTATCTTTCTTTTATCATATAAATAGAGAAAACTACATGGGCGCGCGGAGATATAAAATTTATCTTCTCGTGTTCATCTCGATATCTCACGAGTGAGCTATGAACACGAGAAGATAAATTTCATATCTCCAAGCGTCCGTGTATTATTCTATTTATTTCATAAACTTTGGTGTGATAAAGAGATTTCCGCCACTAAGAAATGCAAAACATGCAAGATCACTGCTTGGCTGATATTAACACACGTAAAAATATCGTATTTTTACGTGTGTTCAGATGCGACATTTCTCAGTGGCGGAAATCTCTACATCACACCAGAGTTTATGTAATAAAGACATTTCCTGCGCGACACTGCGTACAGTCAACTCTCCGCTCAAGACGGACACCAGTATAAGCCGGACACCTCTAAAAGACATACACTTAGACCAGGTCCTGAGGGTGTCCGTCTTAGACAGAGTTCACTGCTTATATTTTATAAGCTCTGGGCCCAGTTGTTGAAAGTACGATATTCATTCTCTCACCAGAGATGTAAACATAGACGCTGCAGAAGAAAAACTGGTATCTTATATCTTTCTCAGACGAAAGTTGGTGCAATGATCAATATTCCCACCCTGAATACAATTTTCACAAATTTGACAAGAATGTCTACTTTACCATCCGTGCTTCTTCACAGTGTCTCAACATCATTGAGCCCAGAGGATCACTTCCGACGGCTGACACGAACAGCGGTTTCATCCCCAGGCGGGCAAGGCATTCTGGGTGGACAAATAAGACTGTCATGTTATGAAAACAGCCCTCATACACCTGTAAACTTTAAATCCTTTCAAGAGCTCTATGTAAGATCTCGCACCAACAATTTTTCTTCTCAAAAATCCGACACCGCGAAAATACATCCTTAGCGTCACCTCCGTTGCTAAGTGTTCCCCGCCAATCTGACTCGAGGTAAAATTTCACGTTGACTAAAATTTAAACACAGGGCGCAGAGAAGTACCATTATGTAAGACCCTATATATTGACCTACATCAAGGACACCGCAAGACGATTTCATCGCGGGCGCGCAAAGGCATACGCGCGTACAACTGACGAGTACTAATAAACCTTGTGCGCATGCCTTCGTGCGCCCGCGATGCAATCGTTCTGCGGTATCCCTCATGTAAGTCAATATATAAGGCTTACATGATGGAAAGCAAGCAAACTCCTCTGCGTCCTGTGATTTAAATGGCAGTTAGGAACTAGCACTGTCTCACCGGCTAAGTTCCTTCCTACTCCTCCGAAAGACATTCTGACCTGGCCTGCATTTGACGCCTCAGGCTGAAAAGTGACAAAGGACAAGTTTAAGAATCACACTTCCCAGAGTTCCTCTCGCGTACCCGGCCTCAGACCTCCAACCGAAAGAGGGAGAAGCTCTGGGAACCAGAAAACTGTTCGACCAATAAGCACACTGACTGTTCACTCACCACAATTTTCTCAGCAGTTGCAATAAAATCAACATTGGCACCTCCAATGACAACCTGGCAACACAATTAAATGGAAATTGGAAGGACATAAAGATGGGAACTTTTCACAGATCCAACCCAAAATTCGTACAGTCCTCTGTGCACGTGGGATTCGTCTGATGCGCCCACGTGACTGGAAATGACCGCCGACAGTTACCTGTAGGCGCGCAATGCATTAACAGAAAGAGGGCTACAAATTCATGCCGTTCATCCTGGTAATGACTTGAAATCTTTGTTTCGATCACTCACAAGAGATATATAGCACTTTGTAAAGAAAAGGTCTAATCATTTACTAAGATGAAAGCTGACAGATCGAACTATGGTTTCTCCCTACCCTGTATATTATCTTCATAAATGGTTGTGAGAATCTACATTTTGAATCTACATTTTCATAGAAAATCAGTACTTACTGGTTTTCGAGTTTTGCCGTCGTCTGAGGCTGAATCATTATTACTAGCTACAGATCCTGGCAATCCTCTTGCTTTGGAGCTCTGGGGAAAAATAATTAGACGTGAGCTAAACCTAAAGTACGTGGTGGGACTTTACCACGCTGACTCACGTTGCACAAGTTTACGAAATCAGAACTTGCGATGGGTGACCAACGAGGATATTTCTCAAAATACGTTTCTTTGCGCAAATACGATGGATAGCTTCCCCCAAAGTAGCTCTTTTCGGCTTTTTTTCTGTTGCTGGCAAACACAAAAGTGTTCCACATTTCCAGGAAGGCGATTTCCGAATGTCCATTTCCCAGTAGCGTGTATACCTTTCCCAGCAGAGCAGTACCCTTAAAACTCTTCCAGCAACTGATCAAAATCACTTTTTTCCCAGCCAGAAATAATAAACTACCGCGCTTTAGAATACATATTTTTCGGCGGCGCAAAGCGACATGCGGAAAATCTGTCTATTTTCGCAGGCTATGCGAGACTCAATTTTGCTAGCGGCTCCAAATGAGTGTTTTCTTTTTCTCAGCCAGCAGTGAAGGACTGTCTGGGTTGTCTGGTCCGTCTGGGTCTGTTTTGGACTGTCTCGGTCCGTCTGGATCTGTGTGAGTCCGTCTGGGTTGTCTGTGTCCGTCAAACGTTTCTCAGGTCAAAGGTCGAAGGTCGAAGGTCAAACAAACTGGTTTCAACAACCTACCACAACACGTTTCTCCCGTTGCTGCCTTATCCGACACAACTCCACTGCAATGAGACTTCCAATCTTGGCGTTGTTCCTCACAAGAGCGATGTCTGGATGACCACGGGTCAAGAGAAATTACTCTCTAATATTATTACAGCCCTGAGGTCTGACCAAAGTCAAGACAACACTAATCATGTACATGTAAATCATTGTATAAGTATGACCTGGAACAAATAAGAAATGTCTCGCATCTTTATTGTCATGTTAAATAGGCCTTTGCAAAAATAGGTCACTAGCCAAATTTGAGAATTCGTTGAGTGTCATAAATAATTAGAGCATGAAAATAATGTAGACTTGCAGACTCCACAGCTTTAAAAAAATACCTTGCCATTTCATGGCAGGAGTATTAAATATCATAGACATGAAAACATTGAAGGACTTGATAATGTCAGTCAGTTCACAGTTCTAAAGGGGGCAAAGTTTTATAGTTCAAAGTTCATGTGTCAACAGCAGAAGGATACTGGATTGAAGTGACTGTCCTTTTGTAAGTTCGTTCACTCTTTGAAGAAGGAACGGAGTGGTCTCTTTTCCTTTGATCCCAGATTGGCTGACAAAAAAGGAAAGAAAAATAAAACATAAGAAAATACTCCTGTAGAATAAATGTACTGTAGTTCAAAGGAGAAAAAAGAAGGAAAGATAACAGAAAAGAAAAGTAAGGTATTGGCAAGATATTACCAAGACTTCGTGAGAAGTCCGCGAAAGACTGCTAAAGTCCGAAAGAGTCCGTTACAGTCTAGAAAAGTCCGGAAAATTCTGCTTGAGTCTGCAACAGTCCATTAAAGCATGTTTAAAGTCCGGAAAAGTTGGGAAAGATCCGCTAAAGTCCGTTATAATACGCAAAACCAATTAAAGTCCAGAAAAGTCAAAAAAATCTGTTAAGTTATGTTAAAGTCCGGAAAAATTCAGAAAAGACAGGAAAAGCCTGTTAAAGTACAGGAATCTCAATCTGGATGAGGTGGGGAGAGGGGGGCGAGGTGGACACTTCATGGGGTTTTTGCACCAAGAAGTCGTCTCAAGTGCTTACTTTGCCTCTTGCAGAGCTTGTTGTATCGATTCCTCAACTTTAGCTCCCCGTGCTGCATGATGTTCAGGAATGGGTACGGCAATCACCATACCACTCCTCAGGCCTAGAGATAAACTGGCATCTATGGGGGAGAGGGAGGGGGAATGAATCAGTTTTGATGTTCAAAGTGCTATTGAACAATTAAAACCCAATAAGTTTACTGAAAACGATTTTATAGATACTGTACATTGTACATGCAAGGGATTCTATTTTCTTTCTTGTATACAATATGATAACTTTATTTTATTGATGTATTTCAGGATTTAGCATGCTGATAATCTTAACTGACCTTTAATCTTGCAAGGCTCATGAAGAATCTTACTGGACAAACCCCAAGGTCAGAAGTCTTAACTTTTCACTTACCAATCATTTTTGCTGCCATTTCTGGTGTTGACACCGCATAGGGAGACTAAATTTTAGAAAGAAGAAAAATACAGCTTCACTTACTAATTTAGTGGAACCTAAAATTATTGATGACTCTTCCCTTAAGACTAATTTTTTTTATTACCTTTTTTGGAAAAAAAAAGGAACATAAATATATATATAATTTTGGCTCATCAAATATTGAGTTTGTCTCACTCAAATTCACAGCTTGGGATAGGTTAATGTTCAGTTTGGTGATGTGTACGCTATTAAATTATTTGGTCATAGTCAGCAAATAACAAGCCTGTTATTGCCTCAGGAAGTCAGTGATAAGACAGATACAGTGAGCAAAATCAAATAATGGTTACCTGATGCCCACTTCTGGAGCTGAAGAAAGCTGGGAAATCTTTGGTGTTACCAAATGTAGCAACCGCCACTCCCTGGGTTTCCTGTTAAAAGTTATAGACAGAAATTTAGGAACTAAAAGGCAGTGTTTATCTTGGGTACTAGGAAGGTGACCTCTGGCAATCGCTCTGATTATGGGCCATGAAGCAGTAAACAAATTTGAGCAGTCAGACATAAAATCTCTACTCCATGCCATCTCTGTGTTTTGGTCTTATTTATTTTGGTCTTAAATTATTGTAAACTTGACTGTTGATAGCTTGTTCAGATGACAGCTGATTGAACTATAAATTCTCACTACATTACTCATACATTTTCTTCTAAGTGGTTGGGAGAACTTGCATTCTGATCAACACTCACCAAGTACTCTAGAGTTAGCTCAATGTCAAGTATGGACTTAGCACCTGAGCAAATCACAGCTACTGGAGTTCGTCCAAGTTCTGTTAGGTCGGCACTGACATCAAATGCTTAAAAACAAAGAGAAACATTATATACAGGATGTTGACTTATTTTCATGTGTAGAACTTACATATTGATGTACAGTCAATTTTAAGATGGACACCCTCAAGACCAGCTCCAACTGTCCATTTTAGAGAGGTATCCATCTCAGATAGGTGCTGCTTAGACAGAGTCGACTGTACAACTAAAATGTACCTCTTGTGGTTTATTAACCCTTTCACTCCCAAGAGTGATCAACTTCAATTTTCTCTTTTCAGTCTTCCACCAGAAATATATCATATAGTAAGGAGAACTTGGCTTTTGATACCTTGCTAAGATGAAAGCTGATTTAACTATCAATTCTCACTACATTACTCATACATTTTACTCTTAAAAGGTTGGGAGAATCTGCATTTTGATCTTGGGAGTGAAAGGGGTAAAATGTTGAACTCACTGGATTGTGCCCCTCTGTGAACACCACCAATCCCTCCAGTTACAAAAACTGGAATCCCGGCCTTGTCAGCAGCTATCATCGTAGCAGAGACCGTTGTACCTCCTGTTAATCCCTATTGAAAAAATTCAACTAGTTATCAGGCATTATGGAATGTGATATACTAGCTGGACACAATGGACAAGTTATCAAGCATACAAAGTTTGGATTGAAAATATAATTTGAGATTAGATTGATGATAAATGGATAACTGGCTTCAGTTGTTTGTTGTTTGTTTTCTGGGTAAAATCTGGATGGTTTTTGGAATAGTTCAGAAGGAAACTTTTCCTTGACCACTCCCAAAATAGGCTCATTTTATTTTGCAGCTGTCATTATTCCTGCTCCCTCTCTTTCTCCAGAAGGAGCATTAGACTAAGGATGGTGTGTGGAGGATACTCCCAAAGTAGATCAACTTTCTCCTTGAATTTCTCATCAGATTTCACACATCACACAGTATGGACAACTTGGCTTTTGATATCTTGTTCAGATGAAAGCAGCTAACTGAACTATCCATTTTCACTCTATCATTCACATTTTCTTCTTAAAATGGCTAAGAGAATCTGCAGTTGAACTTATTTTTATAACCCAAATTTTGCTTGTTCATTTAGGTTACCTAGTAAGCTATAAAAAAGTAGTACCTGACTAAGAATGTAAGGCAGGTCCCGCCTGGAGGTCTTGACAGCTTCTTGTGCTGAGTGGGTCAATTGTTCAAGGTGCTCACCGGATAAACCTGGCATGCACATCAATAAAACAAAAAGGAAAATAATGACCGATCACCTCATCATCACCCTGTGAAGGAATCAAATAAACTGAAAGATGGGTAATATGGTCCATTATATACATGCCTATTGAAAGCATTTTAATATTATTGACCCATTTTAATAACAACACTTTATAGGCCCATTGCTGTACACATACCAGTCATTTACTGTAAGTTATAATAGTTCAGACTAATATAAATTTCAGTCAGGTGTTCCTACCAAACTGTTTAACGTTTAATGCTTCTGTTATGACCTGAACAGTTTCTATCACACCACTTACCAACACAAATCTTGCCATTCATGACAGCCACAGTTGCTGGAAGCGCTCCATGTTCCCTCACAATCCTGCCAACTTCTGTTGCCATTCTTATTGAAGAAAATAAAACAGAAAAAAAATCAATAAAAAATTCTAGGACAACAGTGTGAGTTATTGAGGGTGAAGTTGTGAGAATGGCCCCTAGAGTTTCCAGGGTTAGAGTTATCAGGATTGTTAGAGCTGTTTTTGGACAACTGTTGAATATAATCGTGTGATTGCTTTGGTTTTGACACTTTCTGATTGGTCCCAACAAGTTTAGCAACATTCTTGGCCTGATTCAAGAGCAAAGCAAAAAACCTGGTTGTAATATTCTCACACAAGAAAGCAAGTGGCAATGGCGTGTTCTTGCACTGCTGATTGGTTAGTAAAACTAATCACAATATTGTAAAGTACAGTAGTTATTACTACACAATAAAATTCTCGGTTTTGCTCATACTCCTAATTTGTTGGACATGTTTTTGCTTGTCTCGTTGATTGGCTTTGGTTTTGGTGTTTGACAGTCATCTGAAAAGCACTCTATCATTCTAACTCTTACTCGTGATGTACTTACTTGAGATTTTCGGGATAAGGCATCCCGTGTGTAATAATAGTGGATTCTAAGGCAACGACAGGCTTCTTGTTCAAAATTGCCTCTGCTACATCTGGAAAAATTTCCACCATATTACTAGAGGCACCTCCAGGGACACTTGCCAAACCCAACCCTGACCCTGGGCCAGGACCCAAGGCACTCCTGGACACTCCACGGACACAGCCGAAGAAATGCCTTGTTTGTCTGAAGACATTATGTAGACCCTGGGAGAGCATCACTCCTGCAAGGGAGATAATAGACTCAGGCCAGGAGAATGAACCAAAAATTGACTGACCATATTATTTTGTGCACTAATTTGCATGTAATGCATCTATGTAATTATATACCTGCTTATTATTATTAATGTACATGTCATATTGTAATTGATCCCACTCCCCCACCTGAGGGAAATGTGCCTTTGAAAGGTAAATCTATAAGACTTGCTGGCTGTATGGGATATTTCTCTGTGCTGCCTAATGTATGCTGTTTACGACTATAGTGCTTCACTTATTTACAGTGGGGGTGTTCAAGTCTGTGTCTAATCGCGTTTTACAGTGTCAAAATGTGCTTTACGGTGTATAGTGTTTTTAGTGTCTTCACATATTCATAAATAGACTATTATATATACAACAGATGTCTGTAGTGTGTCTATAACCATTAATATAGAAATTGATGCATTGATACACCGAGACAGCCCCCAAAGTACGTCCAGTAAAAGGGAGATCGATCACATATAAATGCAATGCATGCAAGTTAAAGCTATCTTACACGCTGGTAAGGGAGACATAAAGAACCGATATATCAATAAGACCCGGGTTCTGTAAAAATTTTAACCTCTTGATATTTCCACATACCCTGGACTGTTTGAAATCCTTGCAGATCAGCTGGATTAGCTCGAATTGTTCCGATGAGTTCCGAGCATGAGCCGAGTGTCCACCGAATTAGTTCTGACCGCACAGCATTGTGGGTGAAGTGCAAAGAAATTATGGTATCCCAGAATTCCACGTTTTCTCCCTCTTGCTTTCATATCGACTTAGGTTAGTTGTGCAATTCACACTGCCGGTAGATCTTTGAATTCTGGTACTCTTTTCGTTGTTAAAAGCTTAAAAACGGGTTTCTCGTAAACGCTAGATACCCAGGGAAGTCCAGTGGGGCATGTATTTCACAAATACCGAAAAGAACCCGATCAATTTGGTCGCAAATTCAATCGTGTATTTTGTCACGTGCTTTTGCCACTGTGAAAAAAAATAGTTGACATCGGCATAAAACTCGACTTAAATGGTAAAATTTGTGAAAGAATGTTATGAAAAACGTAATTAATGTCGTTGCTGGATGTCAGCTGTTCTCAGAAATCTTAGGAAAGCGCTGATAAGAGTTATTCGAAGAAGTGTGAAAATTGGTGTTACCCATGCTGGTTCATATATTTGCGTGTTCGGCTTACAGTGTACCTTAAAAAAAAAAAAAAAAAAGTAAGATTGAAAATATGCCCACCCCCTCCCCCTATTTACATTTCGTCAACCAAAGTTACTAGAGAAACAAAACAACTCACACATTAGATGCTTGGTGATACATTTTTTTACTTTACATTGAATGCACCATACCAGAAGATTGCCAAAGCCATGTAGTACTTTCAACAGTGTATTTTGTGCCTAGTGGTATACTGTAGTACATGCTCACATCACTCACGTAGTTCTGTCTCCTCTGCAGTTAAAGTCTTTAAACGCATTTGAAGCGCAATCCTTTACCAATCAAAATGGTCAGGGAAGACAAGACGACATGGAAGTCAAACTACTTTTTGAAGATTGTTGTAAGTTTCCTGAGGATACCTTGGTCATTCTTTTTCTCTTTGTTATATGGGGTCATAAGTCATGTGATACTGCAGAGCAAGAGGGTTACAGATACATTTTGGTATATATAACCTTGAGATACAAAGTACATACACCTGCATATAATAATATTATTCGTGCACAAGAAAAACAGATAGCACATGTTGAGTTTTACCTCTAGTAAAAGAGTAAGCAGGGATTGAAATTTACTTTTTGTGCTCAGTTGTCCCACAACCACAAATTATGTTTTGGTTACCCCATTCAATCTCTTGGTGCCCCATATTGTGTGAAAAGCAGCACCACCTTACAGCATTGTGTTGCATTATTTTTCTCCTGGACAACCATTACACGATTTAACCCTTTCACTCCCAAGAGTGATCAACTTCAATTTTCTCTTTTCAGTCTCCCACCAGAGATATATCAAACAGTATGGAGAATTTGGCATTGATACCTTGCACAAATGACGTTGATTAAACATCAATTCTCATTTCATCACTCATATATTTTCCTATTTTATGATTGGGAGAATCTGTATTTTGAGCTTGGGAGTGAAAGGGTTAAGTGCCTCAGCATGTTTTTGTTTTTCCGGGCGGACTGGACAACAATTAATTTCAAACCCTGGCTACAGTGATGTCAAAGCATTTATTGCAGTAGTGACCAATTCTGTTAATGTTTATCTATCTGCAGCGTTTGATGGATGAGTATCCTAAGCTGTTTTTGGTGGGAGTGGACAATGTAGGTTCCAAGCAGATGCAGCAGATCCGTCAGTCCCTTCGCGGCATGGGAGAGATTCTCATGGGAAAGAACACCATGATCAGGAAAGCCATCCGTGGCCATCTGGAGAACAACCCAGATCTTGAGAGGTATAACAACTGACCATTTTAACCCTGAGATTGCTGACCCAATGCTCCCAACCAACTCCTGAATTGATTCACCAATTTGTGGCTTTTCATTAGTTTTGCAATATAAAATTCCAAGACTGCTGCTTCCCTGGGGACAAGTTTGCTCAAAATTTCTTATAGAAGAGCTTTTTTTTATCTTTTTCAAAAACCAAAAGTAAAGTTAGCACAGTCAGCCAATCACAGAGGCTGAAAGAAACACTTCAACTAATCAGAAGCCAAAGTAGTTTTACTTTGAAAAAGAGACCAAAGTTAGCAGTACAAGAAAACACTCCTGTTACGTAAATGTACTTGCGTCTTGTTTTGATCACAATGCTTGGTTTTGCTTTTCCTCCTGAATGCCCAAGAATGCATCCAAACCTGTATGTACCCATCAAAAAGCATAGCAAACACAAAACTGACATTTTTACAATATATTTTAATTGGTACTCCAGGAAGAGATTAGAAAGTATCATCGTTAAAAGGCAGACAGATTTAATGTGAATTTCCACACCATCCAGGCTTCTTCCATACATCAAGGGCAATGTTGGGTTTGTGTTCACCAAGGATGACCTAGTAGCTGTGCGCGACACCATCCTCTCCAACAAGGTAGCAGCACCAGCTCGTGCAGGAGCCATCGCCCCTGTCGATGTGTGGATACCCAAGGGAAACACTGGCCTGGGTCCTGAGAAGACCTCTTTCTTCCAAGCTTTGGCCATCCCAACCAAGATTGCCAGGGGCACCATTGAAATCCTGGTATGTGAGTTTTATTTCCACATCCAGTTGCTCAAATTATGATTAGGGGATCCCTGTGTTAGATCTAAGCTTTGTTATCATCTTTGATTCTGAAAGCTTTTTTAACACAAGCAATATTATTGAGACTTGTATAGTAACTTTTTGAAGTCACTGCAGAATAATAGTCCAACTTGAAAAATACATGTGCGATGGTTTGGTGAATTTTCTTTGTGTGATGTACAGTACTGTAACTTTGATTTTTCAGAATGATGTGCATTTGATCGTGAAGGATGAGAAAGTAGGAGCCTCTGAATCCACCTTGTTGAACATGTTGAAGATCTCTCCCTTCTCTTATGGATTACAGATCACACAAGGTAAACCAGATAGTGCAGCATTAATATTCAATATTGTATTGTCTGTTGTTGTATTGGTTATGAGTCACTTGTGTTTGTACATTTTTGTGAATGGTTGAGGGAATATGTAAATATTGTAAATGAAGAAGTGAAGACAGGTGAATGTTTTTTAGCATATTGACAATACATCTTGTGTTGCTTTCCATCTGTAGTGTATGAAAGTGGCTCTGTTTTTGACCCAAGTGTTCTGGACATCACCGATGATGACGTCTTGAAGCGTTTTATGGAGGTTGGAACTTGTGAAATTGTTATTTTCCTTGACCTTCCCATTGTACACAGACACACAAACACATATACTATACATGATTGATACATATGTAAATTATATATGCATGCCAACAATTTGCTTTCCATAATACTACTGGCAATAAGAGGCTTTGATATGCACAAACTATAATTTATCCATGACTGTTGTGTTTGTCTTCTAGGGCATTGCCAACATTGCTTCAGTGTCACTGGAGATTGGTTATCCTACTGTGGCTTCTGCTCCACATTCAATCATTAATGGCTTCAAGGTATGTATCATTTGCAGTTGCAACAGTAACCCTTGTTGGCAACTGTTATCCAATTCATATTTTAGCAGGGTTCAGATGTCAGCAGCTTGTTTGAGGGCAAGCCGCATAGCCATGACTCGCTAGCCTACATATTTCAAACAGAGACAGTTGTTGAAAAAGCTTGCTGTGTCCCTTCATGACCACATTTTGTTTTATGTTTGAACAGAACCTGGCTGCTGTAGCAGCTGAAACTGAAATCACCTTCCCTCAAGTGGAGAAGGTACTGTTGATACACCATGACATCTTGCTACAGTATAGTCAACCCATCCTAGTAATAATGTGTTAAAAATATGATATTTTATCACATGTTTCCCCTTGTCCTGGAGTACAGTGAGTTTGTCTATCTTGATTTGGAGAGTAAAACAAATATAACATTGTATAACTTGTATTGGCATACATGCACACACTGAACTTTGTTTGAATGAAATTTTCCAGTATCCAGGAGTGATCAACTTCAATTTTCTCTTTCAGTCTCACCAAAGTTATATCATACAGTATGAAGAATTTGGCTTTTGATAGCTTTCACAGATAACAGCTGACTAAATTTTCAGTTCTAACTACATCACATGTCCATCTTCCTGTCAGATGTTTGGGAAAACTGCATTATGAACCTTAAAGTGAAACGGTTCACTGATATTTTTTATCACTTTTATTCAGCTGAAAGAATACCTGGAGAACCCTGATGCATTCGTTGTCACAGTAGCCCCAACAGCAGGTGGTGGTGATGCTCCTAAGGAGGAGGAGAAGAAGGCAGAAGAAGAAGAAGAAGAGGAGAGCGATGAAGACATGGGATTCGGATTGTTTGACTAGAACCGAGATACTCAGCTTCAAATGGGTCATCCTGAGGAAATAAATAAGATTGAGAAAACTGTGCCTGTGGTTGTTTTGTCTGAACTTTCATGTACTGCTAATCCTGTGAAAACATTTTTACAAGGTTACCTTCCCATTTATCAATCACTGTAGTGTGATGTCATCATGCTTCAGGTTTCTTGTGAAAACAGTAATAATGAGATGGTAATATTACCATCATGTTATTGTGAACAAGTTTAGACTGCAAACTGTCTCTCCTTTTCCCTTGACTGTGCTCCCACAATATGATCTTGTCTAGAACAAGTTGCACCGGTCAGTAAATTGAAAGTAAGATATAATGGTATTGTTGTGTGAACATGTGCAACATTTTGTTCTGCTGCTACTGTTGCATAAATTTAAAGTGTAGCGCAGGTAAATGGGGTGTGCATGGCAATATTGTAAAATTTGGAGTGGGAGAAAATTGGAAATTGATTTTCCTTTTTTGGGTTTGGGGTATTTGTAAACACACAGAAAGACATTCTATCCTCTCAAAGGGGATTTTTAATTAAATGACGTATAGAAAGGTTCCACGACCAAATTATAAAACGTTTTCAACCAACCAGAATTAAAGGTAACTTGCAACTGGTTTTACTATGAAGAAGAAACTAATCAACGATGTTAGGAAACGCCATTTTGAGTGAACAGGTCACAATGCGGACGCCCAGTAAGTACAAGGAAAAGATATGTACGCTCCCACCCACCGGCGGGAGTGTGCCACCCTGTTTTGTTCAGACAAAAATAAAAGAGTTTTCCAACCTTTTTCAGACCTGTGTCCCTCAAAAATTTGAACCCAAATGCCAACGTATACCCTTTAGGGTGGCACATGGTACTGCACAACACCTCCGGGTAAATAGCCCGTGAATCGCTTGCACTCGTGATTAGTATGTTCAGTTCCCGGTGTTTTGACTTTGTTGCTTTCACCAACCAATTAATTTGAATGTGAAAAATACTTCAAGAGCTGAACTTTAAATCGTCTCGGTCACTGTACAAACAGACTCAAAAGTGCGTGGCGCTAAGGATCACGCACTGGCTTTTATATTTTTCTGAAATAGTTTAACATAAGATACTACAACATAACAATCGCCTTTATTGTTTTATGTTTTGTACACGTTGAAATTAAGAGCCAAAGCCAGAGGTTTAAGTGGCATAGGCTGGAAGAAACTCTATAGTGAAAAAAATACTGCTGTAGGACATTGGGAATGGTGGCAAATCAATATAAGGCACTGCCAGCCTTTGAAACATTTCTTGGAAACGAGCCTAACAGACGTCGATTTGCATAAAACAACTGAGCATGCGAGTAAAACTAATTTAACACTAGACAGGGAAGGCAACTCGAAAATGGCCCAAGGAAGGGAAAAGAGCCTGAGAACGAGGATGGGAACCACAGCGCCCAGAGCTGACAAACGCACTGTGCATGCGCGGCCGCGCAGGCAAACTTTTTCCCGCGGAAACTGGCGCGGGTACGGTGTACGCTCCACTGAATCCCTTTGTATTTTTTAATTATGTGGCGAAACAGAACTTCCGGCGGAGTTTTTTAAAAAAGTTAAGACGCAGAAGCAAAAGTAAAGCTACAAATTTTTAGAGTTTGCAGTTCAATAGTTTTTCTCTTCCTGAGCTTTTGCACCTACCACTTTCCTCCTTGCACCCGTGGTGAAAATTGCAAAACAATTTCGTCCTTGTCGGAGTGTTTTCATCGCCATAGCGGCCATGGTTACTGCTGCGTTCCGTGAAAGTCGAAGATAGTATAAAAGGACAATATACTCAAGGTGAAAGGACCGGTCAAGCATTGCAATGAAAAGGAAAGCTCCTTGGTTATTTTAAATTAAAATATTGACCTCAGTGACTCTGAACAAGATAAACGAGTGTACGGACTGATGACGTCCACAGCATGCGCAATGCGTTTGTCAGCTCTGAGAGGCACTCCCTTATTACTGACAAGCTACCACTACAACGTCAAACAACCCAGAAACTGCAGTCATATGCGAATACCGTATCAGGGTGCGTTACTTTCGAAACTTTAAGGTGTTACACTATGGAAGAAATACCGAAGCACAAAAAGATCAAGAAGACGAAAAAAGAAGGAAAGAAGGATTCCACTAAACGGAGTTCGTTCTTTAAGAGGAAGTCGAAAACAAAGGAAGACAGGCCTGCGGAAGGTACTTCTGATCTGAAGGAGGAGGGTGAGGCAAAGCCTGAATCGACTGCAAACTCAGGCGTGCCTTCTGAAACAGTCGACAGTCTCAGGGAATGCGCAAAAGCGATCAAGGAGTCACGTCTGGCAGTTGCAAAGCCCGACAAACTTGAAATAGACTCACATGATATGTTGAAGCCGTATAATGACTGGGACAAGATAAAGTCTTACGTTAGGGTAAGTACTAAGAAACCGATAGGTGAACCCTTTAAAAATGCGCGCCGAAAACGGTTTATTCTACCAGCACCAATATTTACCTGGGCTATTCTGTCGGTTCGACATCCGAACTTCAAAGATGCTCATAGCAAGTTCGGCTGGTCTAGCTTCCTACGCAGCCGTTTTTAGTCTCGCTCCCCACGAATATTCGTATAGGAGGCTAGACTGGACACTTCGAACATTCATCCTTCAAAACAGGCTCTGTGTTTCTTCTTATTCGATTAAGGAGGTGTGCAGCAAAATTCCGAAGAAAAGTTTTCGCATCTTGGTGCTATTGCAACGGCCTTGCGGGCGAAAATTAAGGGCATTTTCCTTGAGATGAAACACTGTCTTTTTTAATGGTGAAATTGAGTAAATATCGCTGGTATGCGGCAATGTCGATATGGTTTCTTAGTTTGGAAACAGATCTGTTATAACTATCACCATAATTTACACAGACTTAAGTCAGACGACCACGGAAAAGAATTTTGTAAATGGTCTCAAAGACTTCCAATTGTATAAGTTCATATAGCTTTTTATTCTGGCCTGGTTTACCAGAGGTTTTCTCGACCGAAGCTGTGAGCGAGAGGCGAGGAACGAAGCACACACAAGGAACGAAATTATTATTATCTGGGAGCAACGACCCGCTTCCGCGTTTCAGCCATCGGGTACATAATTTGCACCTTGTTGCTGATTGGTCCTTTATTCTTGGACCTGTCACTGCCACGCACGATTGGTTAGACATGTCATGCGTTCAATCACAAACAAGTTTTACAAGAATGACAAATCAGTTTTGCCAGTATGAGCTAGTATGAAAGCAAAATATGGAAGTTGGACCTCGCTCGCTCGCAACTTCGGTTTTCAATGCTCCGAGAGATCGAGAACTTTTATTTATTCATTTTAACCGAGAAATGGATGGAAGAGTTTATTTACATAATTAGAGTTGTGTTCCTAACTCGTAAGTGTCTCAAACTGTGAAAAGTTTCTGGAGACTCTACTTGGGGGCAGAGTGGTATGATAACTGAATGAGTTCTAATTCAAATCTTTAGTCAGACATGATGAGAGGAGAGTGTCCGTTGTAGGGTTTGTGTGGTATTTATATGCGGATCATGTTAGGAATTGGACTCAGTCAAGAGTAAACTGCAAAAAGTCGAAATTATATATGTGCTGCATGGCGACGCTCGTCAACGCCGAAGTCGGTTGAGACATTGTTAGCTTCAGGAGATCTAACTAAACATAAGCAGATGCACTCTTTCTGGATTTGCATGCAGAATTTAAGCAAAAAGGACGTATTATAAATCACCGGTTATTTCGGCTACGAGTGGGTCCATCTGTTTTACTGGAGAAACAACGTACCTTGCTTGCTTACTCTAGCTGGTAACCGTTATACGCCGGACGCAGAGAAGCCAGACCCCATACATGTTCTGCTTGAAGAATATTCTTCAGTCTGGAATGCGATGATGGGAAACTGACACTTTTGAGGCAGAGTTTGGGCTTATACCAGTGGGGGGGAGGGGGGGGTTGACTTTTCTCTTTCGGGGGCTGAAGAGGAATAATAGAAATAATGGAATAACAGTAAGGGAAATTTTTGCAGTAGAATATGGAATAATGGTCTTGATATTTCGGAAATAACGACGTTTCCTTGTAACAATCGTCGACTAGATTATTGGAATAATGTGATTTTTGTGAAAAGGACTAATGAAATTTTCTGAACTGAAATAATGGAATAATGGAATTTTTAGAGCGGGAACTATAAAATAATGATTTAACACTTCATTATTATTCTTCAGCCCCCGATTCCACTTCCCGTTTCCATTGCACCCTAAACTGTGGTGACATCTGCGTAGAATTACTAAATACTTTATTTGCTCACATAATCTTTTCCTCACTTCAGATGAATAATACGTTTAAAGCTACTTTTGAAAAAGTAGGTGAATTAAAGAGTCTGCCTAAATCGGAGCCGTGCAACGGTGGCACTAAATCCGGAAATGCGTGGGACATTCTGATGAGCAGCTACATAGAAAAGAGGGACCAATCAGACGAAGACGCTGAAATTGCCAAGGGGTTGGAAGGCACGCTTGACGCCATATTCCCCGGTGGTTTCCACCTGCTTGAAAGCCAGTTTCATCTGTATGGATACATGCTTGACGACATCGAATCCAGGGTATACTTCTGGCAAGGTAGGGCTGACGCAATAGCCTGGTACCAAGGTCACTTTGTTATCGTCGACTGGAAGGTCGTAGATTTGCTTGAGTTTTGGGGAAAAGACTCAAAAGCATACGGTGCTTACTTGCATCAGTGCTTAATCTATGCCAAGCTTCTACAGCTCCATTTGCAGCTCGATTACCTGCCATACATAATGATCGTGGCCATTGATAGCACAACAGGCAAGGAGGTCAACCCTGGCCTTTTCAAGAAATACCCGGAGGCTGTGACAAATGTGCTAGATGCCTTTGTTTGGTCTCTCGAGAAGCCGAAAGTGTCAGTGAAGATAAAATCTAACAACAAGAAGCTGCTCAAGTCAGGCCAAGAAAGTGGCACAATTCCTCCAGGAAAGAAACTAACGGAGGTGTTTAAAAATTCCGCCACCGTGAAAGACCTGATGGAAATTTTTGAATCGCGCTCACTCATGATTGTGGATTAGTTCCCTATTTCCACTGTGTATTTGACAAATATCGATAACGCAATGCAAATACCATGTAAAGGACCTTTAATCTGATCGCAATAAGCCACTTTCACAATCATGGGCAGTTTGAGTTGAATGGCGAGCCACCTAATGATAAAACTTGGTGGGCAAAGTAGAAAAACTGTTTCGTTGGTCATAAAGCAACTAATGTAGAAACTCAGCAGAGTCATTTACTTAGTCGACAGATAGTTTTATACGAGACTAAGTAAAAAGTCCTATAATTGTACTCAGTGTTGTAGGTGGCTGTGGCGGAATGTAATTGATCTGTTTGATAAATTAGTTACATGTTCCCACTGAATTTGGCCAATAACGAAAAAGTATCGTCACTTTTCCGTAAAAAAGAAATTGACTTAATGCTATAACAATATGGCAAATGGTTTGAACCCAGGAGTGTGAACAGTAGGTTGGTTGTGATCGTCCGGGTTAGAGTAGTCTCCAGAAAGACTGTTGTTAGTGACTGACGTTTCGACTACCTGAGCGGAAGTCATCTTCAGAGTCAAGTGAAAGTATTCGTCAGATGGCGGTATATATGTCTCTGGTTGTTGAAGTGATTGGTCCGTTATTTCGGCCTATGGTTGGTCGAGTCGGCTTGGTTGTGTTTCGTTAATACCGCCATCTGACAAATACTTTCACTTGACTCTGAAGATGACTTCCGCTCAGGTAGTCGAAACGTCAGTCACCAACAACAGTCTTTCTGGAGACTACTCTAACCCGGACGATCACAACCAACCTACTATAACAATACATACCCAGAACTGCCAACTCTTTTACAAGTTTATAATGCAGATTTCTACCAACCATTCAAGAAGAAATTATATGTATGAGTGATTTAGTGACAACACTCACGCCAAGTTTTCCATACTGTCTGATGTGTTTCCATGTAAGAACTTTGAGCTCTATTCTTAGGAGTGAAAGATCATTAACAGATGACTTAACAGTTGGGTAGGTTTTCGTTAGGTTAAGATAACTGGAGAGCCGTTATCCTTATTACGCATTAGTTTACTAAACTAGCTAAAGTTTTGCATGCCCATAACGCGAGCGAAGCCTCCTTTAGGCTTTTAGTGATTTTCAAAGTAGTTTTCGTAGCACAATAAGTTACCCATGCGCGACCATGCTGTTGGCATTGTCAGTTGGTTGATTATTAACAAAGTCAGAAGAAATTGTTTGAGTGATGTAGTAAGAATTGATAGTTTTTCATCTGAGCAAGGTATCAAAAGCCAGTTTCCCGTTCTGTATGATATATCTCTAATGAGAAATTAAAGAGAAAATCAAAGTTGGTTACTCTTGGGAGTAAAAGAGCTACTGAGCTGAAAACATCCCTCCCAGAATTTTATTTCTTTCTTGCTCGTTCTTCTGAAGCCTCTGCAGTCTCTTCGCCATGTTGCTTAGGGTGACAGGCTGGATTCCTCCGAGCAAGTTAACTTCCGGCCACCAGTAATGCGCCAGCCAACCAGACCCGAGTTTCTGTCGAATAAATTCAAGGAACTCCACAAACCTCGCATGGAGCACTTCCTTACCCCAGTCTCTCGCCGAATCGCGGTACGAGAGAAACGCCATCTTGAGTTTGTACGTTGGCAACGGCTTAAAGGTTGGTTCACGTCCAAGGATGGATTTCACAACTCTTAATAGGTTGTGACGACAGCCCTGGTCAGCTTTATCTATGTCTTGCAGTTCGCTTTTCTTAGTTCTGTAGTGTATGAAAGTGGCTCTGTTTTTGACCCAAGTGTTCTGGACGTCACCGATGATGACGTCTTGAAGCGTTTTATGGAGGTTGGAACTTGTGAAATTGTTATTTTCCTTGACCTTTCTATTGTACACAGACACACAAACACATATACTATACATGATTGATACATACGTAAATTAGATATGCATGCCAACGATTTGCTTTCCATAATACTACTGGCAAAGAGAGGCTTTGATATGCACAAATTATAATTTATCCATGACTGTTGTGTTTGTCTTCTAGGGCATTGCCAACATTGCTTCAGTGTCACTGGAGATTGGTTATCCTACCGTGGCTTCTGCTCCACATTCAATCATTAATGGCTTCAAGGTATGTATCATTTGCAATATTGCAACCTTTGTATTATATACAATATTGTAACCTTTGTTGGGTTCAAATGTCAGCAGCTTGTTTGAGGGCAAGCCGCATAGCCATGACTCACTAGCTTGCATAGTTCAAACAGAGACAGTTGTTAAAAGAGCTTGCTGAGCCCCTTCATGACCAGATTTTGTTTTATGTTTGAACAGAACCTGGCTGCTGTGGCTGCCAGAAACTGAAATCTCCTTCCCTCAAATGGAGAAGGTACTGTTCATACACCATGACATCTTGCTACAGAATAGGCAACCCATCCTAGTAATAATGTGTTAAAATATGATATTTATTCACATGTTTCCCCTATTCCTGGAGTACAGTGAGTTTTTCTATCTTGATTTGGAGAGTAAAACTTGTATAACATTGTATAACTTGTATTGGCATACATGCACACACTGAACTTTGTTTGAATGAAATTTTCCAGTATCCAGGAGTGATCAACTTCGATTTTCTCTTTCAGTCTCACCAGAGTTTATCATACAGTATAGAGAATTTGGCTTTTGATAGCTTTCACAGATAACAGCTGACTAAGTTTTCAGTTCTAACTACATCACATGTCCATCTTCCTGTCAGATGTTTGGGAAAACTGCATTATGAACCTTAAAGTGAAAAGGTTAACTGAAATTTATTATCACTATTCAGCTGAAAGAATACCTGGAGAACCCTGATGCGTTCGTCGTCGCAGTAGCCCCGACAGCAGGCGGTGGTGATGCTCCTAAGGAGGAGGAGAAGAAGGCAGAAGAAGAAGAGGAGAGTGATGAGGACATGGGATTCGGATTGTTTGACTAGAACCGAGATACTCAGCTTCAAACAGGTCATCCTGAGGAAATAAATGAGACTGAGAAAACTGTGCCTGTGGTTGTTCTGTCTGAACTTTCCTGCGAAAACATTTTACAAAGTTACCTTACTCCGTTTATCAATCACTCTAGCGTGATGTCGTCATGCTTCAGGTTTCTCGTGAAAACAATAATGATGAGATGGTAATATTACCATCATGCTATTGTAAACAAGTTTAGACTGCGAACTGTCTCTCCTTTTCCCTTGACTGCGCTCCCATAATATGATCTTGTCTAGAACAAGTTGCATCGGTCAGTAAATTAAAAATAAGATATAAATGTATTGCTGTGTGAACGTGTTCAACATTTTGTTCTGCTGCTGCTGTTGCACAAATTTAAAGTGTAGCACAGAAAAATGGGGTGTGCATGGCAATTGGAAAATTTGGAGTGGGAGAAAATTGGAAATTGATTTTCCTTGTTTGGGTTTGGGGTATTTGTAACCACACAGAAAGCCATTCTATCCTCTCAAAAGGGACGTTTAATTAAATGATGTATAGAAAGGTTCCACGACCAAATTATGAAACGTTTTCAACCAACCAGAACTAAAGGCAAATTGCGACTGGTTTTACTCTGAAGAAGAAACTATTTAATCACCGATGTTAGGAAACGCCATTTTGAGTGAACAGGTCACAATGCGGATGCCCAATAAGTACAAGGAAGAAATATGTACGCCCCCACCCACCGGCGGGAGTCGTGCCGCCCGGTTCTGTTCAGACCAAAATATTAGACTTTTCCAACCCTTTTTCAGATAATCAAAGATTTGAACCCAAATGCCAAAGCATGCAATTTCATGGCAAGGAATACCCTTTAGGGCGGCAAATGGGACTGCACAATAGCCCGTGAATCGCTTGCACTCGTGATTAGTATGTTCAGTTCCCGGTGTTTTGACTTTGTTGCTTTCAACAACCAATTAATTTGAATATGAAAAATACTTCAAGAACTGAACTTGAAACTCCGTCTCGGTCAATGTAAAATACAGACTCAAAAGTGCGTGGCGCTAAGGATCAGGCACTGGCTTTTATATTTTTCCGAAATAGTTTCGCACAGTGCTAGGCTTGCGGGGAAACATCTTGGAAACAAGCCTAACAGACGTCGATTTGCATAAAACAACTGAGCATGTGAGTAAAACTAATTTTAACAGTAGACAAGGAAGGCAGCTCGAAAAATGGCCAAGAAATCCATAGAAACGAAACGGGGCACTCGGGTCATACTTTTTAATAAGCTACCACGACAACGTCAAACGACTCGGAAACTGCAGTCAAATGCAAATACCGTATCGCGGTGTCGTTACTTTCGAAACTTGACGGTGTTACACTAATGCGGGCAAATCGACGCGCATCAAAAAGATCAAGAAGGTGAAAGAAGAAGGAAAGAAGGATTCCACTAAGCGGGTTCCGTTCTGGAAGAAAAGGTCAAGAGCAAAGCGGAATTGAAGTCCTTCTCGTCTGGAGGAGGATGAGACACAGCTGGGGTGTCTCGAAAACTAAGACCTAAGACCTCGAATACTCGAAAACTAAGGCTTAAGACCTAAGACCTCAAAAATTAAGACCCCCCCTAAAAATATAACCGTTTTTCTTCGTAACTGCTTTTACAGGAAGCCGGTCGACCGAGATGTCAAACAATGCGGTCCTTTTAAATATTTCGCGAACATTCCCCGGGGTCTTAGTTTTCGAAGAAAAACGGTTGATTTGTTTAGCGTATTTTTGGGAGTCATAGTTTTCGAGATCTCGAAAACTAAGACCCAGGGGAATGTTCGCGAAATATTTAAAAGGACCGCATTGTTTGACGTCTCGGTTGACCGGCTTCCGGTAAAAGCAGTTACGAAGAAAAACGGTTATATTTTTAGGGGGGGTCTTAGTTTTCAAGGTCTTAGGTCTTAGGTCTTAGTTTTCGAGTTTTCGAGGTCTTAAGTCTTAGGTCTTAGTTTTCGAGACACCCGACACAGCTGAGTTGGGAATGTGCTTGAATCGACTCTAAACCGTGCCCCTGAAGCACTCGAGAGCCTCAAGGAATGGGCAAAAAGGATCAAGGAGTCAGGTCTGGCATTTTGCAAAGCTCGACAAACTTGAAATGGACCCACATGATATGTTGAAGCCGGGATAATAACTGGTAAGTACTAAGAAACCGATGGGTCAACCCTATTAAATTGCGTGAACAAAACGGTCTATTCTACTAGCACCAATAGTCACCTGGGCTATCTGCTAGTTCACACCTCAAAGAGCGTCCGAACTCCAAAGAGGCGTGTAGCAAGTACTGCTGGTCTAGCTTCCTACGCAGCCGTTCTTAGTCTTGTTCCCCTGTTCCCCACGAGTGTTCGTATGGAGCGAGAAGAACGGCTGCTTAGGACTCCAGGCATGCATCCTTGACAGCAATTTCGTCTTGAACCCGTTTCTTGCGATTTAACTTTCAAGGGTGACCCCAGAGGACGCGGTTTGTGACATGCATGGTGGGGCCACCGCAACGTTGAACAAAAATAAATACCTTTTAAGGTATTAAAAGGTTTTAAAAAACTTGTCAATGCAGCCATCCGCAGCCGTATGCAAATAAGTTAAAGAATTTGTTTGGGTACTATGGCGGATGGTCAGGAATCTGAATCATCCGCAGAGTCCGAAGCGGCTAAGGCACTTACGAAGTGCTACCAAATGATCGTTAAGTCGAGTCTGGTGACTTCAAAACCCGACAAACTTGGCCTAGCCCGAAATAATGTTCTGTCGCCGTCAAAGAACTGGAAAAATATAAAGTCTTTCGGAAGTGTAAGTATGTTTCTTGTTAGGAAATGATCTTTTTTAAGACTAACCCAAATGTTAACTTCCTTAATAGCAATATGGTAAATTAGTTTTACCAAGGATACTCTAATGTAAAGCAGGCTTGTTTACACTTGACTTGCTAAAATGGATCGATCCGCCGAGATCTTTGAGGATTTTTGATATGCAGCCCGATGTTTGTGTACTCCATTGACACCATGCAGGCGTGCCTTTCCCTTACTGGCATGAACTAAAATTCTGATTTGGGCGTCGGTTAGTGATTCTTACAATACAATCAATACTTTATTTAACATGGAAAATACTCTTAGCTAGAAGCTAAAGCCGATTCTGTGATGCTCGGAAGATTTCTATTTGTTTTTAATCCACCCACACATCCCTGATAGAGACGCTCGGTTCGCACTTAGCCTAGATCAATTTCAGATACATCTGACTTCCAGTGTGAGCATGCAGGCCACACAATGAACACGCCTGTACCTCGTTATGTGATCACTGGTAGAAATATTAGTGACTAAAATTAACCTGAATTCAGTTGTATTATCGCTTCGGAGTCCGGAGCCACGTTGAATTGCATATGCACCGCTCGATCAAGTTGTAAGGGCCGATTTCTTAAACAAAGTCTCAGTTTAACCTCGTTGGGTGGATCGAGATTTATAGCCCTGTCCAACGAAAGTTGGATGGATCGAAGATCGATGCTGAGATTTCTACCAAAGTCCAATCCAATTTTACCGTTCGCAGGCTATGAGTGGGCTCTAAATCTCGATTCATCCAACGAGGTTTAACTCAGACTTTGTTTTTTGCCGGCGTGTTGACCATAATGAAAATTTGTGTGCTAATGGTATGCGAGGTTTCTTCCTTTCCCACTGCCAATGCATGTTTCCTGTGACCGTTTTGTCTCCCGCCCCACGATCTGCTCCTGGGTCTACGAGGATGAGATTATCCTAAAGATTGTAGAGACGAGCTGGAGAAATTTGAATGGTCCACTGCAGACTTTGATGGACCATTCACAAAGATAACTGAAAACAACGAAAATCAGTAGCTGGAGCTTCCAATTTTTTTTTCTGTTGCGAAGATCTAATAATTTTTTTTGGCCATGTTGAAAAATGGAAGTCTGTGTGTTAATAATACACGAGGTTTCATCCTTTCCCTCTGTCATTGTTTCCTAAAGCGATTTTTTAAATCGTTTTAGATGACAAACAAGACCAGGATAAAGTTTGGTCAGCCTGTTGAAGATTCAACAAAAGGGGACCCCCAGCAGCCACAGCTTTTACGGCTTTTAGCCGAACCCTTCAAACTAATAGCGAGCAAGCTTCGTGGAGGACCGGAGAAGGGCATCTATCTCGGGAAGAACTGGGACAGGGCGCTTACCGCCTATATAGAGAAACATGTCTTAAACACGGAAAATCCAACACCCCGCGAAGAAGAACTAACAGGCGAAGAGAAATGCGCCAAACAGGTAGTATATTTGCTATGCAATGTACTATATGAAGGCCTAAAACTATTTAAGACCCATTTTCCTTTGTATGGTTACATAACACCCAGAGAGGGTCCTTACAACCTAAAGCTGTGGCAGGGCAACGCTGATGCAATAGGCTGGTACGAGAATCATTATGTGATCATAGATTGGAAAACAACATCTGATATGCTCAAATTTTGGAAAGAATCTACGACATACGCTGACTACTTACACCAATGTCTTGTATATGCAAGGCTTGTTAAGCTGCATTTGCAGCTCGAGAACCTACCATACATATTGATAGTAGCCATCGACGACTCTAACCAAATTAAATCAGGTCTGTTTACAGATTATCCCACAGATTGTAAAGAGGAACTAGAGAAATATAAATGGTCCACTAGCTTAGTTGATAAACCATCAACAAAGATAGGTTTGTCGGAAACTACCAGTGTATTCAAATCAAATTATGCGATCAAGGGCATTATCCCGAATGAAGCCACTGTAAAGGAGGTGTTTGAAGATTCTACCACGATTGGACAACTGATGAAAATTTTGAAGTTGCACCCATCATTAGAGGTAGTTTAAAGAGAAAGCCGTATCTCAAGTTATGTTAAAGTGTCTCACACTCAAAAGATTGCAGGTCGTTAACTGTAACTAAGTGTAGTTTACGGAAGAGATTTTCATAAATGTTATGGTTGATAGTGTTGGGGTTTGTTTATGGGTTACGAGCTAGAAAAGAAGAACGAGTTCGAGTAGTATTTACCCATATTTACGGCACTACTCTTGCCAAACTCGTTATAAGTGGGTTTATCACCTTTCGTCGGATGTTTTAGTTAGCACACAAGTGCATCTTAACCTCTTTATCCAAGATTTCCTAGTCACGTGGCAACTTTGACTTGTTAATGCTTGGTGTTTGCTATTGAAATTAGCGTATTCATGCTCATTAGTTTTTATGTCCTGTATTTATTTGTTATACTTATCGGCAATGCTCTGTAAAAGCGTAAAGCAACGATGTTCCTATACTCTCTTTAGAGGTGGAGCTTATTTGACTAGAACTTACGTTCTATATTACGTGCAATTTATAATCAAGTATTTTCACTCGTTTACAATAAATAGTTAAAGTTTTGCATAGTGCGTATGCTATTGAATTGACCTACTCCCACGTAGTCAAGCTGTGACGTATAGTAGTCATTGATTGGCCTATATAGCCATGATTGACGGCATAACTTATCCATCATGTGGTGTTTGACGCCGATCGGAGCAATTCTGACCGATGTTTAGTCCGGTGGAGTCAATACTATTTAATTTTCGAAAAACCGCAATAAGTGTTCGGATCATTGAAAGAACTGAACTGGTTCGCTGAACTCTTTTGCTCTTTCTTTTCAGTTCAGTTAATACTCACACAAAGTAACACCTTTTTTCTCAGTAATGTGCGTCTTCGGTTGTTCGTTAGCAATATTGTGAGTTTCAATCTCCGTTCACGTTGTACAATATTAAAAAAGTGCACAGTGCTGCAGTTCACTACATAATAACAACAACAACAACAACATTAACAATAATAATAACAATAATAATAATAATAATAATAATAATAATAATCTCTATATAATATAACAAGTGTGCTCTGTCTTCCCCCATTTTGTTTTGAAAGCACACCCGCGTTAATCTTAAAAGCGGCCACTTCACACTGAGCTTTTGTTCAGTTCCCAGTCTGCCATGCCGTTTAATGAAGCATCTATACCGTACTGTACTGTACTATTGGGTCTTCAAAAGCCATGAGAAGAAACGCAAAGCTTTAAAGATGACAAATAAGAGATTCTAATTAATTAGCTTCTATTCATTGCCTGTCTTTTCAAGCAATTTGTTGAATATTAAACAGTTAAAATTAAGTTTCTGTCAAACTTATCAATAAACAGTTTTTTAATTAACCACTTACTTTGTTTTCAAAATAGATGATCAATTTATTTAATATATTTATCGATTTGTCTATTTTTTAATTTTTTAATCGAAATTATTCATTAACTTATTTAACTTGTTTCTCGATTTCTCAAGTTTTAAATTTTCAATTGAATTAAATTATCAACTTAGTTATTCAATTTATTGCTTTAGTATTCGATCATTTCCAATAAATTTAATAAGTTGATTATTTTAACAAAGTTAGCTTCCATCTGAGCAAGGTATCAAAAGCCAAGTTTCCCATACTGTATGATTTATCTCTGGTGAGAAATTGTAGAGAAAGTAGGTAGGGGTTAAAGAGCTTAAATTGTCCCTCCCAGAACTTTAGCTCTTTCTTGTTCGCTGTTCTGAATCCTCTGCAGCCTCTTTGCCATGTTGTTTAGGGTGACAGGCTGGATTCCTCCGAGCAAGTTAACTTCCGGCCACCAGTAGTGCGCCAGCCAACCAGACCCGAGCTTGTGTCGAATAAACTCCAGGAACTCCACGAACCTCGAGTGGAGCGCTTCCTTGCCCCAGTCTCTCGCCGAATCGCGGTACGAGAGAAACGCCATCTTGAGTTTGTACGTTGACAACGGTTTAAAGGTTGGTTCACGTCGAAGGATGGATTTCACAACTCTCAGTAGGTCGTGACGACAGCCCTGGTCAGCTCTATCCATGTCTTGCAGTTCGCTTTTCATGTCAAGTGCAAAATTCTTCGTCCACATCGTGGCGCCGTCACCAGCCCCGCCTTGGCCGGCGGAGAAATAGTCGGCGCCGATCTGGAACGCAGGCGCGAGGTTGACCAGCAAACTTCCACCAGAAGAGTCCTCGATTTTCAGAGCGATAATAGATACGCGATCGATGACTTTGAATTTGACAGGCAAGTCTGCGATTTCAGCTGCTGTGGCCCGGAAAAGCGTAAAAAACATTGATGTGATCTTTACGCTGGAAATGTATCCCTGTGCATCTGTGTAAGATTGATAGGAAGAGCCTGGGCCGGCTTTCAGACGAATCGTGTGTTCGCCTCGCCCCTCACTCGTGAAGTCACCTTTTTTGACCTTAAGTGCGACCAATATAGTGGCATCATCATCATCTGGGGTTTCTGTTTTGAGGTTCTCGTGCAGGTTTCCGGCGTACTCCAGTTTGCTGATAAGGGCGGACTTTAACTTGCAGGCTGTCACGAGCTTGTTACATACGTATTTCTGTACCACTGTCTTTGCCCATTCGTTAGCTGCACTGTTAGACTTGCTACGGTCAGCGATGAATTTCCGCAGCTGGGTCAGGTCGTCCGGAGCTTCATGTGTCGGCTTTGTCGGCTGTTTGATGCCACTTTGAGTTGGTGGTTTAGGGCTTGCTTCTGTCGGCTGACAAACTGCTGCTACACTGGCTGTTGCTGACGTGGCGTGCAGAGAAAGAATGGGAAAAGACTCGCCGTTAGTGCACACTATATACCGCAGATTATGTGCAGATTGTTTCATTTCAATCAATTGGAAATAATCTTCACTGACAAAGGTGAATTGACACAACCAATATCAAATATGCACCACCCCCCTCCCCCCTGCATATCAGATGTGAACACTCAAATGAAGTCTTTCAATAAGTACACCCAAGTAACAGTGTACACGCTGGTCATATAAATTCAATATTTTTAGGTCGTTTCAAGAAATCCACCAAAAAGGAAAGTCTCCTACGGGCTGACAAAACATTTTTGTACGACTTTTTACCGTGGTGGATAGCTAGGGGCTTTTGCTGGTTACGTTCGATAAAATTCCATCAGAAATGTCGATTTGCTATTCGTGATCCTATGGCATGAAAGTGTCCTTCGTTTTATTGCTTTCCACACTAACAAGGTCTACATACCTGGTTGAAGTATTTTAGTCAGGGCGCCTTTCGAATTACTCAAGATTCGTCGAAGACGGTCTTCCATGTTTTTCAGAGTGATGGATTCGATGCCTTCAAAAATATTCATCTGCGGCACCCAGTAGTTTGGCAGCATCTTCCTTTCCAGCGCGTCCAGAAGTCCGCCCAAGTATTCTTCGAAGCGGTCCGCGAGCCGATCTCGGTGCCAGTCTCTGTGCGACCCGAAGTTGTACCTGCAGGTAAAATAAGTCAAAAAGTTGAAAAATTCCGTTCCTTGCTATTGCTGCTGTAGCCAATCAAGAATTCTGACTCACTTGAAGCTACAGGGTTCTACTGTAGACGGACTATGCTAACGGTCACCTTCTTACAACGGAACGGCCAGGTTTTTTCTTCCAGACCGCCGACTCGTACTTGCAGTATTCTGACTAATTGCACAACGGCTTCCCCACAACGTCCACCTAAACGACAGTCTCAAAACAGACCCCTAGCCTCCAAAACAACCTCTTCACAACAGCTACAGAATCGGCAATAGTTTTGCAGTGCAAACACCTTCTGCATCTTCACAAAACAACACGAAACTCAAGCCGTATCAGGTATGGTCCTTAAACTGTATGTGCGGTGTCATATTACACCCGCGCTACCTGGTCACTAAACGCCCAGTAAACTCTGCCCACAAGTAAACTCTGCCACATGGTGGCCGTTTCAAAGAGGTTTGACAACTGTAGTTATTATATGATAGGACATATTAGAAACACGTACCTCAGGAACGCAGTTTTCAAGTGGTACGTGGTCAGCTTACTGAATGTCACCTCACTCCTGATAATCGTTTTGACAATGCGCAGCAGCTCGTGTCGGCATCCGTGGTCCTCTTTGTCCATGTCGGCCAGCTTCGATTTCTCCCGCACGGAAAACGATTGGCGCCACAGCAGCTTGCGGTCACGCGGGGCAACGGCCGACGCCCGTTCTGGGTACGGTTTGGCGACGAAGTAATCATTTTCTATTCGGAACGAAGGGACCAGATCACAAGAAAGGAGCTTTACAAAGAAAAAAAAAAAAAAAAAAAAAAAAAAGAAGAAAGAAAATAATCAACTCGAACGATAAAGAATGAGACACATTTCTTAGTGATAGTGATGTTTGGCAAATCATTTTATCTCTTCACTCTTTTTCTTCTATGCTCCCTCCCTGCTACATATCGGTTTCCAAATCTGCGGCACCGAGGCGCGAGCTTCTAAAATGTTCAGGGGACATGTTTTCCCGGAAAATGCTACAATGTGGCCGTCAAATACCGCTCCTATGTTCCTTTCCCATCGCCCCTGCCCCTCTTCTCCCATATGCTTCTTTTCACCTTATCTGATGAATTGTCAGTTATGTCCAGCTGTATCGCGGGTCCATGGCTCCTGATCTCAAGCCTTACAGCCAGTGAGGGCTGCTTCTTTATTTCCGTCACCACTGTCGTGACCAGACTAGTAAACCAGGCGGAACGAAACTTTTCTGGAAGCAGGAAGCCATCAGAGTTGGTGTACTTGTTTAAGAGTGATGACTTATCCTTGACCTTGAGGCTGACATAACCTTCATAAAGGTGGGAAAACAAAAACAAAAACAAAAACAAAAAAACAAAAATAGAGAGACAGAGTCACAAGAGAAAACAAACAAGCAGAGAGCAGATAGAACTTAGTATTTTTTCTTACTAGACGGCCGGATTAGTAGACCCCAAATTTTACTAGTCCGCCAAGATTTTTACTGGTCCCAATACAAGTGATACAAATTTTAAACGCAATGACGCGCTCTGGATACAACACTGGCTTGTGATAGTTTACTGGATTAGTTTTTGGCCAATTTTACTAGTCCGCGGTCATTTTTACTAGTGATGGACTAGCGGACTACCGCTAACTTCGAACCCTGGACAGAAAGAAACACAAAGACAAAAAAAAAAAAAAAAAAAAAAAAAGAAAAACTAACAATGGAGTTGTTATTCTCACCTGGACAATCTACCTGATCAGCAGGCATAACTATCACTGACTGTATTGGCTACACTTACTAGCACTATACAAAACAGAACAGAACCGTTATTTCTACACGGAATCTCCTCACACTGTACATGCTCTTCCAGAGAGCCATGGCTAAAATTTTATACCTTGACTAATTATTACTTAACTTAAAGGACAAAAACTAGGGACAAGTGATTCTTTTCTAGGAGTAAACCCACGTGACTTTAATCTTCCTTTTTGAAGAGAGACTGTAATGACACCTTGAGACACCAAGAGTCAGAGAGAGAGAGAAAGGGAAGGGGGAAAAGGGGGAGGGTTGGGTGGGTGGGTGGGTGGGTGTGTGTGTGGGAGGGGAGGGAGGGGGGGAGACAGATGAGGTGAGAGAGTATGAGTCTGGTTTTTACCTGGCACAGCCGGTTCAGCCACCACCTCACTCTTGCCTGTCTTCAGCACCACCATAACATCAACTTCATCAGCCGCCTCGGTTTTGAGGCGCTCGTACAGACTTCCGGTATATTCAAAGTTCCTGATTGGTAGCTGCGACTGATTTTGGCAGAGTTTGAACACTTTTTCTTTGAGAATGTCATCCACTAGCCCTTTAGCCCATTCCTGGTCACGGGTCGAGATCTTCACTTGGTCAGCAGAGAATCGACGGAGCTGGCTCAGTAAGTCAGCCTGCTGTTTGCCTTCGACAGCGAGAGCCATGATGTCGATCTAATGATGCAAAAATAACAGCATAGAAAGAGACCAGGACAGCCATAATGTATCATCATTGAAGCACAGACAACTGCAAAGCATTGTCCAGCTACTCCACTAGAAATCGAATGAGGGGCTAGTGGGGGGGGGGGGGGGGGGGGGGAGTCGGTGCGAGACATGTCGCTTTGATACAGATTATATTTTTACAACGGTAAAAATCTAGACCAAAACTAGCCATAGAACTACAGAACTTAATTAAGATACCCAATCGATAAAAATTAAATACCTTTATCCTCGATCAACGCTTCCTCCACATTTCTCGAACCGTGTGTACGAACCGGAAGTGAAAATGGGACTTTCCCTTGGCTTATAAAAATATAGAAGTAGCTGGTTGAAAGAACGCACAATAGCGGTTGCTAAAATTAGGTATAAGACGAAAGTAAACCAGTCACAAAGGAAGTAACCTGCGAAGAAAAGAGGGAAATATCTCGGGAAAAGTAACTTCGCTTTCGAGAAATCGAACCAAGGAAGTCTGGAACCGAAGGTCTTTACCAGTCTTCCTCTGTGACGTCATACCGGCATCACGTTGCATCTTGGGTAATATCAAGGGCGGGAATTTTTAAACCTTTCTCTGACCAACGTTCGTTTGGAGAGTTCGCTGTTGCTTCACAAGATTTTCACTGTTCCCCAAGTTCGGAATGGCTGCCAACAGGAAAGAAACCTCCAGAGTCCCAAACGCCACTGCTCTCCGGACACCCCTTAGCTTGGGCATCCACCTCGATTGCAACTGAAGAACAGTACTGAGTTCGAGCCGTGTTGAAAGCGGCCCAAAGCAATCCGGCTTCACGTCAAAACGAAGCTCCTTTTTACAGGTAATTGAGTTTGGGGTTCTGTCGTTGTTGTTTCTCCCCGTTACCTAAAAAATCTGTTTCATCTCGCCTTCTCAGGCCATGTGCGAGCTCAAGTTTCCTTCCCGTGTCATTTATGCAAAACATATTTTTCACTTTGATCACACCCTCGTGTTAATTTGTTTGGCCTTCACTCGTTTTTCCCTTCTCGCATGTCCCTTCGTTGCACACTCATGTTATTTTCTGCGTCTTTAGTTTTTCATTTACTAGTCTAGTTTATATTCCCCGTATCCTTTTTTCCTTTTGCCTTTCACAATGCTTTTTACATACTTCTCTGCCTGCACAACTTCCTCTGTTTTATGGTCGCTTCGTACAGGTTGCATTGGTTTCCATCATTTCGTTTTTTCATTAATATCCTCAATCTTCTAAAAATATCTAGCCCGACACTGGGCGATTGATCTGATTGATTGGGCAGGCAGTATCTTCCAATTCACTGCTGTGGAAGTTCGAACTCCTTGAAATTTAAAATTGTGCGTTTTTTTTTTTTTTTTTTAATTTTATTGTAGCGAAATAGAGTTTAATTTTGTGATACAGTGCATTTTTATTTTGTTTCTAGTGATTGAAACTATTTTCTGATTCAGATGAACTATTTTTTCTGCGGAGCACTGGCGATGCAGCAACACTAATCATGACAAAAATCGAGATTTGCTGTAGAATGTGGATGTCCGGATTTTCAATCAATTAGGGCAATTATTAATCATTGTAATGTGCACCACTAACGACATACAACGTGTGGAGTATTTACTGTCCAAATTCTAATGATTTATTAATATTGCAATCTAACTAAATCCATGAAAATATGTTTCATATTTCGTATTTTATTTCCCGAGTTGAGGTCACCAAATTAGCATTTTCTTTTCACTATCAATGTTGTTGTGCTTTATCATATACAGCAATAAAGTACATAATATAATTCTCCCTTTTTATATTTTATTTTCATAAGTACCCATGCTCAATTTTAATCTATTACAATATTATTATTTTACACTGTTTTCTTACCCCATGTTTCCTGTTCTCCCAACTATAGTCAGATGTTCTCCTCCAGCTGCTGCAGACTGTTCCAGGCTGGCTTCCTCCAGACTGTTGCCAACAGACTTTTCTGGGCTGACTTCCTGCAGACTATTGTGGACATTCCTCCAGCATACTGTTCCAGGCTCTCTTCCAATATGTTCTTCTTCTTCTATGTCCCCTCAAGTCCCTCGTCCCCTGTATGATCATTGTGTGCCTTCCATCAACCCGATGATGACCATCATTCAACTCTGCTGAAGGAGGAAGGGTGCAGATGAATGTTAGCAAAGGGATAGGCAGGAAGAGATTTGAAACAGGACTCTGAGGAGAGCGTGGGCACATTGTTTTCCCTCTGGTGAGTTGTAGGAGTTAGGTGGGAGAGTTAGGACTAGAATGGGGAGAATTGGCCAAAGCAGTGGTACGCATTTCAATCCTCGAAATGAGAAGAATGGGCAGGCGACTTGAGGCTGGGCCGGCTACAGACAATCTTAACGACGGAGATGCACCCTCTGTCAGTAGTTTAAAATTGTCACCAGTCGCGAGTGTTCACAACGTCTGGAGCGTAGGGTGCATGACACGCAAAGGAAACCGTGACTCACTATATCCCAGCCTCTGACAGCCGCGGATAACGGAAAAATCCACCCATTTAACTCATCTAGAGGGTTGTTATGGGTACCACTGCTTGGGCGAATTCTCCCCATTCTAGTCTTAACTCTCTCACCTAACTCCTACAACTCACCAGAGGGGAGGCAATGCACCCACGGCCGCCTCAGGGCCCTGTTTTGACTCTCTTCCTGTTTATCCCCTTGCTGATATTCATCTGCATTCTTCCTCCTTCAGTGGAGTTGGCTGTTGGTCGGAGGGTAGGTGGATAGGGACTGGGTCGTACAGGGGATTTGGGGGGGATGGGATTTGAGGGGAGGGGTGGGAGAGGGGGCCTGGGATGACCGTGAACGTGGTTGTACAACTGTCACCTCCCTTGGTGTACTTCCACCATCCCAGGCCCCCTCCCCCGACAGGATGCCCCAATCCTAACCCATAACCCATAACCGTAACCCTAACTAACCGTAACCCTGACCTAACACTACTTGACCCTAACCATGGCGCCATAAAAATGAATACAATAAAATGAATAAAGAAAAAAAAATGAATAAAGAAAAAATGAATAATGAAATGAACAATAGAATAAATGCATGATTAAATAATGTATAAATGAATGAATATTGATTTATTCAAGTCCAAATTCAAATTACCATACACCCATAATTCCATGGGGCCAGTCAAAATTGATTTATTCAGAATTAATTTATTCAGAAATGATTTATTCATTCATGTTTGCATTATTTGATTATTCATTTATTCATATAATGAATAAATGAATTTATTAAATAAATTAATCAATAAATCGAATAAATTAAATACATCAAATAAATTAAATACATCGAATAAATTAAATACATCGAATAAATTAAATTAATAAAATGAATAAATATGGGACAAGTTCCCAAAGAGAATTTCCATTTAAACAGATGAAAGCTGTGTCGGCCTTGCCCTCCAGATGATGGTTGAAGTAACGAAAGGAACTGATGCAAGGAAGGTAAATTTCAAACTACGTTACACCTAAAATTCGCATAGTCAGCATGCTTCGGGGCCAGGCAGAGTTGGGCATGGCCCAAAGGTGAAGGGGGTTTGACCGAGGGGGGGGGGGGGGGGGGGGGGTACTGCAATATATGAGCCATAATAGGTATGTGCTGCCTTAAAGGGTATCATTTTCAACATTTTAGTCTGAACAAGGTACAATGTTAACTTTTGGTCTGGAAAAGGGTCCGAGGTTTTGATTTTTGGTCTGAAATAAGGTCAAAACTTGCACATTTTGGTCTGAATAGGGTCAACAATCACAAAATTTTGGTCTGAAATAAGGTAAGGGTTTTCAGTGCCAGTTGAGTTGTGGATTAAGTCACTTTCAGAATTGGCTTCGCTTTCTGATAGATTGGTAATGCATGCTGAGAAGGGTGGTACCCATGGGGCTCTTAAATTTATGTTTAGGTCTTTGCAAGTACCCCACATAGTTTGTTGAATACCAACATACCCATAAAGTCCACTTGACTAGTCCATTATTTTATTCCACAGACTCAAGAGTTTTTCAAACAGTTGTTTCCTGAGCACAAGGCTGCAGTGACTTTCTACTTTTCTGGAATTTTGTATCAGGTGGGTACTGTTATAGATAATGTTATAGACAAAATAAAAATCACTACATTAAAGATCACATCACAAGTAGAAATAATTAAATTGCTGATATGTAGGACAGACCTGCCAACTTTGTGTGATCAATCAGTGCCTAGTTACTATTTTTTGAAAGATAAACTTAGTTCTTAAGGTTTCTAGTCCTGATAACATTGATAATGTATTCTTCATTTTTTGTCAAGGCTGATGGACATCCCAGAATTTGCACTGGGCGTGTGCTGAAAAGAAAGTGGCTGTTCCATACTTCCTGGTAAAGAAAAATATTACAGAGGAGGTGTCTTTTTTGGTTGGACATCGCTAAAGGGCCAATCTTGGATAGTGAATGTGGAAAAGTGCATTAACGAAACAGGTAAAACATGGGAAAAAGTCGGTTTAAAAATTCAAAAAAACGAATACCGTAAATCCTACAATGTAATTTCAAGTTTATAATAAAATGGGGGAACTGGGCACTTACTTTTGCAAATCATGGCTAGATGGTCATACACTTTAATTTGCAATGTATGGTGTTTGTGTATAAACAACATTGTGTTGGTATTATTATGTACAAAAGCTGTTTGCTGTATAGTCTTAATAGGATGTGAACACCTAGTGAGAAAATTTAGGTTGTTTTGTGTTTTTTAAAATGCATGTTTTTACGTTTCATGTTTGTGCCTTCATGCAATGACCCTTTTTATTTAAGGATCTTTGTGCAAGAATGGAAAGACAGAGGTGTCTGTGCATCAGTCAATTAGCCAGCCAGAAGACAAGAACTACTTCACCAACTCAAGTGTCCAGTTAAATATTACTAATGACTGTCTAGGCACATCCTCTAGGCATGTAGGAACTGTTAGTGATATGTTGTCATACAGTATCAGCAAACTTAAAATGTAAAAGCAGGATTATTTTATTATTGGATTATTTTGATCATAGAGCTGTTTTTTGATGACTGTCAAAAAAACCACAGCAAAGTACCCCACCACACACAGAGGTTGAAAAATTACACAAGGTAATCTGTGTTGTTTTATGCTGAAGAAGAAACCAATCAGCATGTGAAAACAATATTATTGCTTTCTTGTGTGAGAATATTGTAATCAGGTTTTGTTTTTGCTTTTGATTGGCCAAGATTGCTGATGTTCAGTGAACTTGTTTTTGACCAAATTGTTGGAAAGTGTAGCAAATGCAAAGCAAAATATATTAAGCAATCAAATGATTACTTTCTTCTGTCATCCAAAAATGGCTCTGTGCTGATGGTCATCTAGGTGAATATTTCTTGTTGCTTCATTTTATGTTTTTAGAAAAATTGTACATTAGAGATTTTTGAGATATAATTTAGTTATTTACTAAAATTTTGTTAATTCCTGCAAATGGTGGCAAGTTATATGGGTACCAGGATATAAAATATACAAAAATTAATTTATTATTATTGTCAGATCTTTTAGTTTTCTCTGTGCCTTATAAACAACAAACTCACAAGTCAAACCTAGCCCAGGTAAAAAAGGTGATAAAATGCTTACTGCAGAATGGTGATCAATGATGACCAATGATTGTGAATAAAACAGTGAATGCATGTGGCTGGTGATGGTAAATGATGGCTTATTGTGATGCTAGTTTCTGTTCAACATTTCAAAACAGTAGTAGAATATTGGGTGACATCCCCACCCCCCTGGCTGCCACCATTTTACTGATCCCGCAAATTCATGCCCGTGTCCTCTAGCGCTGATTGTTTGCGGCTGCGAAGCGTTTGTCCGTTGCCGAATCTCCTCCCAATCCGCAGCTATTTCCTCGTCCGATTCTCAGTTGTGCACAGGTAACTCGACCGGAACTTAAAAAATCCACGCATGCGCACACGCTTTGTCGCGGTGTTTATGACGTCACGTGTATACTAGCGACGAGGCTGAAAGGCTTGCAGTTGGCCTTGACAACAAGACTGAAGCAGAATAGTTTATTTTCCTTGATCGCCCAGTGAAAGCCTTCATTTTCAGGATGGCGTAGTTTTCAAAACACTGTGGTTTCTATGGGGTCCACTCAGAACTTGCAAGAACGTCATATTTTTGACAGGAACGAAGGCGCCAAAGCAAAAGTTGCCGCTAACTGAACGCTCCAAGTTCTCCATCTATTCACCGATTTTAACGGATTTTGGGAACTCGAGACAAATTACAGACCGTAACAATGAGTCACACAGAACCAGGGTAAGTCGTTTGAGATTGTTAGATAAAATGTAACAAATCGCGGTATTGGCGCAACTTGCCAGCAGAGATATAATGGGCAGCGTGGATTGTTTTACAAAAGAAATAATATTTCCTTGTGCGAAAATCACAGTGGCACTGCCTTAAAGTATCTAGTATCAAGCTGTGTTTACATTTGCAACTGCGGTTTCTCTCGAACTTAGTCTGGAAAAGTAACGTTTGGCCATGCTATTCTTTGCGTGCATGACCGTGTGAAGGAGGCGAGTCGGTGCTTGCATGCACGTATGTGAATTAAGACTGGGTGAAAAGGGTAGTCAAAACAACAATCCACTTGGTCCAGCCGTTCAAAACCATCATGTTCATAAGATTCTATTACCCTGTCTCTCCTTGCAGTATTTTTTTATTTATTTATTTTTTAACATTGGTCCCGTGTGTATATTTTGACCGCGCGTATAAAATACATTTGCCTCGGGCATATAGATTTTGTACGCCTTTGAATTTATCGTGTGGACTCAGCTCTAATGAGGTTAACATTTGCTCTTATATCACCGAACGTGAACTGCAAAACAGTGAATGGTCAGTCCAAGGAAATAGCGCTCAAGATGTAGTGATGTCGAAACTTTACGTCATGTTTATTCCCTTGAGAGTCTGATAATTGAGGGTTTTAAAGTACAGTAGCTTACACAGAGATGTGGTTTGTTTAACTGAAGTTCCTGTTCTTAAAAAGTGATAAATATATAAATTTTTTCTTACAGAATGATACACCTGTCTGTATACATGCAGGTTTTTTGCATGCTGGCCCTTTTTCCATTGCCAATATTTTCCTCTATAAACAAAAGCCAGATTACAGTAGTAATGAAACTGCCAGGTGTGTTGTAATATTCTGGATGGATAATCAGCTTTTAAACATTCTGACTTTTTATATTTATAATATACCTAAAACTGAAGTTTGGAATTGCCAATCTCTTCAATAATTTTGTCAACATGTCTAATAGTAAATCTTGCCATAGATTGTGGATTTTAGCAAGCAAATTATAAATTTGCATTATATTAGTGGGATCAACTGAGCACAATCTCTATATAATAATACGCTAAGCAACCGATGGTACTATTGTAATCTCTCCATAAATTATACATAAAATTATGCTGTAATCATTTCTGCATGTCTGATTGTATATTTACATATAGCTAGAGGTGTAAATGCACCTGCTCAAAAACTGTCATTGGCAGAGAAATATATATAGAAGTGTTATTGAAGCAATGTAAACTTTTAGGGCTCAAACTGATAATATGAAGCTTTGTGTTTTTTCTGTCTGTATGTACTGCTGAAGTGTCATCATAATCTTTGACATTTCAATTTATCCTTGGTGATATTGCATCTTGAAAACGTTTTCTGTTTTGCTGGCAGCTGCATGATTAGTTGATTGTTCTGCAGGGTTTTGTCAAGTGACAAGCAGCAAACATTATGCAATAAAATTGCACTCCACCACATTGTTTTTAACCAGAGTATTGGTGTGTATAATGCATGCATATTAGATCACTACTTTTGAAGGAAACACATTAGTTTTGTAGCTGTCATTCAATTGTACAATTTTAGGTATTTGCATCAGAACTATTTTTTTAATCAACAGCAATTTTTGAACCATTTCATAGTGTAGCTTTTTATTAGTATGTTATCCGTGTAGATAGATGTAGTTTTTATCCATTGACCTTGTTAATACCTTTACTTTAAGCTTAGATTTTTTAAAGAATTGTTTAGTATATGTATGTAGAGGGCCACACGTTTATTAGCTCTGCTATTATGTGCTACCCTCGTTAAATAAAGACATTACTTACTTACTTACTAGTATACCCATACCGTAACCCTATTATAGCCTGTTTGTTTGTGTTGCAAGGAAATAGGTTTCATGTGCAACAGACATGTGAAGTTTGATCGTCAAAATTTACAATATTTTTCACTGTCACATCATGTATGATGTCACTATTAATTATTAATAATAAAAATAAATTATTTCATCATGTTCAAAATTAGACCCTTGGCATCCTACAACAGTCTACAGGACAAGAACCTAGTTGGGTATTTTTCAACCTCACGGATGAAAAAGCATCTGGTGAAATCAGGACTGGTGAGTACAGTGGAAGTTTACCTGGAGTCTAAATTTTAACGGTTACGTTTTCTCTTGATACTTCAACTTATGATCATGACAGCTTACATGTACTGTATATGAAGGTACAATGTGTGTAGAGTGAATACATGTGCTGTAAGTAATAGCTATAAAACAGTCATATTCTTGCAGTTATAAACTGTGTACTAAGCTAGGCCATAAAATCTACCAAGTTCACCACACATTACAGTTTTTACCACAACACACTGGTTTCTCGGTCTCTGATTGGTCCATTTACTATGGTAAATAAGAGTCCAGACAACGATGCTGACGCCAGCTGAGGCCAGCATGTCACTCTTTGCAGCGAAATACAATGAAACTTTCCTGTATATTTCTAAATATTTTGGTGAAAAACAAATTTCCACAGGTTTGCCATGGTGTGGATTCTTATTTACCATGATTTACGCCATCACATGTTCAAAATTAGTTGTGGACTCACTCTGCAAAGTGCCTCATGAGTCCACAACATTTTGACCATGTGATGATGTAAATCGTGGTAAATAAGAGTCCACACCACGGCAAACCAGTGGAAATTTATTAAATTTCTACCACAATTAGATATTATTTTTGTCTTTCGCATAATATGTATGATTACATGAAAATATTGATGTTGCCACAGCAATCAGTAACTTGCATAATTTTGTACAAAATGATCTGTATGGTTTGTTTGTTTGGGGACTTACAGATTTTTTCTTGGTGGAAAAAGTGTCTCTTGCAGTATTTTGTTCTGCATAAGTTGTATGCGATTATTAATTTGTTTCAACTTTAAATTACTGTTTATATAATTATACTCTCCGTTATTACCAAAAGGTAAGCAAGAAAGGGAAGATCATAGATGAGAGTACTTACAGACTAAACATGGCCAAGAAAGAGCACAAAAAACATGTGCGAGACTTGCTGGCAACTGCTATTGTCCACAAAGCTCTTGATATTGAGGTAAATTTAAGGACTTCATGTGTAAGTTATGATCTGTCTACGTGACAGAGTGTATAATACTGCATCTGGCTAGTAGATAAATTATCTAAATGCAGCTATAATTATTATTTTCTAAATGCAGCATTATAATATTCTTATTTATTAATAGACCTGTGCACAATAAGTCAGCTAACTCTGCTGTTCTTTAACATGATCAGCATAGTTATCTTATTTATTGTGTACAGATACAGATACAAAGGGGTTATTTTACAAGGGAAGGAGTGCAATATGACGGAGTACTTTTACGAGTTGGTAAAATACAGCCAATTATTGTATGATTTTTCATGTAATAAATTGTTTATCGTGCGACAAACAAAGCAGGACCAAACGTTTCTGTCTGTTTGCAAAATGAATAAAATAATGACGCACATTCAGAAAGCCTTTGCTTGTGAAAATTGAACACATAAGCTAATTAAACCAGTTGATCTTGTTTCTGAGGAGTGCAATATGCTCCCATCTTTGCATTCAATTTGGCCTTTTTTTTGCACTCAAAAAGGATCTGCCTCTGAGCAGCTTGAAAGTTGCCCTAGAAAGCTAGCATTATTTTTACTACTTCCATTTTCTTCTTGTCCCTGATTTGTAATGTTACAATAAATTTATTATGTCAACTATTCTTGTTTGCAGAGAATGCGTCAATATGAGATCAGGAAAAGACTGGATGAAATCTACAAAGTGGAGTTAGTAAGAAGAGTCAAGGTCAGTTGCATCTTTCCCTATCCATCCTTACTCTACTTCTTAAACAGTTTTAGTTGTGCACAAGGATTGGCTGTTGAAAATAAATTATAAAAATTAACTTTGTAGCCTTTCTACTGCTTTGTTTGGTGGGACACTGTTTTAAAGCCTAGCTTATACAAGTACATGCGCAGTTTTAAAGCAACTAAACTTACATGGAAGGCTCACTTATTACTCACTCACTGGCTCTCCCTTTAGAGCTGTTTGCTGTTCCTGTCACAGCTTTTTCTCTTGGCCCTCACTTTCTCTATCAATGTCACCTGGAGACCAGTTCATTTTATGCACATGCAGTCAGGTTGACTTGTTGTGTGTCATGAACCATCTTCCACTTATCTCTGTTCCTGGCTCGGCCTGCAATATTTTCATAGTCTCTAGTCCATTTTGTTTCTGATTTCCTTAAGTGCAGAGATCTTTTATCTGTTAATGTTCTGCCAGCTATATTTGGTTTTCCTTGCTATTGCCGTGATCTTTCTCTCTTTCTTTCTCTCTGTACCTTATCTGTGGCAAGGTCCAGCTTGAATCTCCTTTAAATCCTAACTGCAGAAGCATAATGCAACCTCCACTGGCAGTGAAATTACTATACATTATGCTCTGGTTAATATATGTAATCTGTAACTAGCCATGCAAATTTAAAAGTGTTGACCTGCCTAATATCTTGTGTTACCTAATGGTACCTTACAACTCTAACAGATTGTTCCATACTAACCATATCTGCTAACCACCCTTCATGTTTTTTTTTTCTGTTAATCTATCACAAACTAACTGGCTCTTTGTGTGTCCTCCTGCTAATGGCGAACAGAGACCAGACGATTTTGAGGTAAGGATCACTTGATGCAAGCTTCAAGTAGATTAACCCTTCTCAGAATCACATAGTTTGTATTTATCTTTACTTGATGTCCGATAATGAAGTGTGCTTGGATGAGGAAAAGTTGAACACAGTGTTTTACTGTCAACACCATGTGAGAGCTGTTTTCTTTGATACAGCTGAGTATAGCGGCGTATAGAAGATCGTGCGGTATGATCTTTCTTCTGCACAGTTTGCTGCACTTCATCATTGTGACTGTAAGTACAGACAAACGTCTGTCTGTCGCACACAATATTCAAGTTGCTTTGTGCAACATATAGGCCACACTCTACTCTTAGTCTTCGCAATCATCTCTTTACAACAAGACTGAAATGTTCTTAATGTCTTGGACTGACCATCACAGATTTTACAACCATGTACAGTACAAAGCTATTGCATGTTAGACACAATGCCAAAAGGCTCATGCCGGTCTTTCTGGGTCGACAGGAAATCCTATCATTGAGATCAAGGTGCTAATAGTTGCTCAGTAGATCCATTACATACTGGTGTTTGTTTTGAGTGGTTGGTCAGGCAGCCCCACCCAATATGCATGAATCATGTGTGAAAAGGGTCACACCTGTATCCGCTGAATGTATGGCGAGTTTCATTCTTCAATTTTTATCCTGTATGTTCTGGTTGACGTTTCGCCTTCAGTCTTATTGGAAGCATGCAACACTTCTCAGACATTGCATTTCACCCACAAATATCATATTTTTTCGTTCGCGTGCGTATTTTGGAACGTCCGCGTATAAGATATAGAGGATATTACGCGGCGTCGCGAAGATATGAATTTTATTTTCGAGTGGTAAAAACAATATTCTACGAAGGAACGCTTCGCGAGTGAGTAAAATATTGTTTTTACCACGAGAAAATAAAATCCATATCTTCAAGCCGCCGTGTAATTTTCTTTTTATTATATTAGACACGAGTGTTTATACGAGAAATTGCACAAACAACCGTGCAAAAGCGGGAAATGATGCCAACGATATCCTCACTAGTGAGGATATGGAAAATACGCCACTCGGGTTCCGGATGTAGTTTCGTATGGATTTTACGCACGGTATATTTTCCAGTAAAACACTCGTGTCTATATAATAAATAACGTTAGAAGTATGACCAATGCACAACTTGGGCACTTTGTATGAAACATATCTATAACGAAGTCCCCGGTGTAACGAACGATATTGCTTCAGCCTGGCTGGCAAAGTTACAGTAAAATGTATGGAACAGAACCCCGATATAACGAACCCCCGTTATAACGAACACAGTTTTTCAGGGTGCCACTGTACGGCAATGTTAAGCTCTGTAATACTGTAGGCACGGGATTATAGCCTCAGCAGTCATGAGTTTGCAAAACTTTTATAGTTCTACTCTTCAACTGATTTCTATGTGTGCAGGAGGGCAGAAAGAAGAAAGGTGATGAAGACATTCTGCCTCTGCTTTCACCACGTGAGAGGATTGCTCGACAGATGTCACGGTCTCAGCATGAAAACGAGCGTCCGTCCACCGCTCCAGCTGCTACTGGTCCTCAGAAGGTGTTGAAGCCATCGGAAATACATTATGATGAAAACACAGGGAAAATCTACTATAGGGTAGGTTAATGTATTTTATTGTATAGACACGAGTGTTTTACTGGAAAATATACCGTGCGTAAAATCCATACGAAACTACATCCGGGACCCGAGTGGCGTATTTTCCATATCCTCACTAGTGAGGATATCGTTGGCATCATTTCCCGCTTTTGCACGGTTGTTTGTGCAATTTCTCGTATAAACACTCGTGTCTAATATAATAAAAAGAAAATTACACGGCGGCTTGAAGATATGGATTTTATTTTCTCGTGGTAAAAACAATATTTTACCACTCGAAAATAAAATTCATATCTTCGCGCCGCCGTGTAATATCCTCTATATAAGATAGTCTCTTATTATTTGCCATGTCAGTAAAATAGATTCCAGATAAATATTAGGCAAACATATTTGGACATATTCACACCCGTGGCTGGCAAAAATATTGACATCTGGCTGTCAAGAAACGTTGTTTGTTGCGCGACTGGCTAGTAGCCTACTTTTCCTCGTCCTTTGTAAGGGTAATGTTTAAAGCCCGACTTTCTACGCACAAGTGTTAGAAAGAATGTACGGTAATCCAGTTTCTGCAAGTCATGTCACCTCGTTGACAATTTGACAAAACGATTTTTAGGCGAGTTACGCGACCCGCGTATGAAATGAACGTCATTCATGTCACAGTAAGTAGAGCTTTTGATTCACATGTGTGATTTGGTTACTGTTTTCAGGTGAATTCTAATGAGACTCAGGATCTGTCCGATAGTTACCTGAATGATGAGGATGGCGTTGTGGTGGACGGCACTCCTTACACCGGCGCTTACCGCACTCACCCTATCCCCGCACCACCCCCCAGAGGAACACCCCGCAAGAACAGGTCGGTATCCGCTGGCCAAGCGCACCGGAGGAGGCGAGTGCAACGGGTAATTTGAACTTTGTACCTTTGTCATAAGAACAGATGGAACATTTGGAATCTACAGGGAGCTCACATTGGCCCGCTATGCCTGGTAGACGCAAACGCGATGGCTTTCAATAAACTCTTCTAAAGTTATTTTACTACTTTATGTATAACGTGCATTTTTCTTTCTTTCTTTCTTTTTTTTTTCTTTTAGTTCCATTACCTGTCGAGAACAGAGCCTGCAGTAGCTCATAGAGTGCAGGTGAGTTGTCAGACCATGTCTGCGTCGTCATAGCAGCCAAACATACCATGTACATGTTGAGCGCCGAAAAGGCCGATTTACACGATGCGGTTTTAGCTTAGGAGTGTTGCATGTGATTTTCTTTTGAAATTACGAATAGTAGCCGTGTAAATCAAGTCCAGGACTTGCTAACGACGCGTGATTTAAAAACTCCAAGGGCTAAATACTCAGTTAAAAACTCTCCAGGGCTGAAGGCTCGATTGTTTTTTTGTTTTGTTTTTTTTTTTTTTTTGTTAGCTCCAGTCCTTGGCAGAAGTGAGCATGAAGTTCGTGGGACCCAGCCTGACGCTTACCAACAGCATGTTCCCAGAGGATAGACTTTCAGAAGTGATGGTTCTACAGCAGCATTGTGGAGGGAACACCCTTTGCGTCTTCAGAGAACTTCTGCCTCCAAACAGTAAGTTATTAAGAGGTCTTTAGCGCTGGCCAAACGCACTCCTGAGTCGAGCCAACTCAAGGCATCGTTTAGCCATACACTCTGTCCAACTTGGCTTGACTTCGATCGAGCTCAAGTTGTCAAGTTGAGCCAAGTTTTTTATCGTTTGGCCACCCAAGCCAAGTCGAGCCAAATCGAGTCAAGGTCAACGCAAGGTGATTGCGTCATTTGAACAACTTGTACCGTTTGATCACCCACACACAAATTTAGAGATTTTGCAAACTTGGCTTGAGTTGGCTCAACTTGGAGGTCCGTTTGGCCAGGGCCCAGTTCTTCAAAGCCCGATTAAGCTAAGCCAGGATTAAACAATTTTTTTCCTTCGTCCTGTTGGCCAAAAAACTGCAAGTTTTTGTTCAAAGACCAACTAAAAATCTTCTTTAATCTCAAAACTTATCAATTACGCTGAATTATGAGCGAAACCTTCTCACAAAATGTTTGCTGCTAATCCAGGATTAGCCTAATCGTGCTTTGAACAACCGGACCCTGGGGGCTATACTCAGCAGACTACCGATACTAAGGTGTCATCTTGTTTTCTTGTTTCAGCAATCTTCACGTTCATATCTCGGCGGCACCGGGGTGCTCCGTTTGGCTTGACTTTCTACGTTGATGGGATGCAGGATATCCGACTGAGCTCGTGTTGTGAGTACAAACACAAGCCAGGGCATATCTTGGGAGGAAAGAATGGACATTTTCAGTTTGTCCAAGTTGAAGGAGCAGCACCTTGTTACAGGTATAGCCAGTGGACGTGATAAAAGATGTATTAATCATCAATCGATGGAGCGGTTTCGATTGTCTCTCCAAAGTAACCATGCTGATATCATTTGTTTTTGTGCTTGCTCCACTCTTTAAAGTACAAGCAAGTAGTGTTGGTTAATTAGTGGCAAAAACAAGATCCGATTGCGATCTGCTATCGCAAGCAAGCAAGTGGCGATGACGTTTGCTCGCGCTCTCTTCTTCAAAGTAAAACCAATTAAAAGTACTCGGCTTTTCGTTGGGTGGGAGAGTGTTTTGTACAGAAGTGTGAATGGGTTCACCATGCGTAGTCTTTTTGGTCGGTGACTGGGCTAACATGACATGATTGTTTTCCTATTTTTCTCCTGTGGTTGTGATTCTTATCAGGCCCCAGCTTGAAAGTTTGCTTCACAGATTAGCCGTTTTATTAGTTAGTGGTTGGGCCGTTAGAAAAGGCGCTTGAAGCTTTAGAGGGACCTACAGTATCTTTCTGATTTCATTTTTGTAGGTGTCAGGTAGCATCCGCTAAACGGAGTCCCAAGTCAAAGCAAAAGAGGAACGGAGAGCACAAGCAGGACGAGACATTTCCGTCTGAGGTACTTACAGTACAGTACAGCAATGTGTACTAAAATGCTGAACAAATTCTAAGTAAAACGAATCAGTTATACAAGAAACAGAGGTAGAAAACAAGCCAAGAAAGAGTTCGGAACAAACCTTGTAAACTACGCGTTACGCGACGAAAAAAAAAAAAAAAAAAAAACATCGTTTCGGCGAGGAAAGAAACTCGGTCCACCAGTTTACCGTTAATCGGCTGTATACCAGCTAAACAAGCGAGGTCAAAATAATATTTTTGTTGTTTGGATTCAGTCGCAGGAAGGGCAAGGAGAAGGAGAAGAAGAAGAAGGAGAGAAATTTAATGTTATTATCACCAAGATTGGTTCAGGAGAAGACGACGAAGAAGGTGCAGACTCTATTTTACTGTCTCCATTTTGAGTCTTGCTGATGATACATGACAATGATGGTAATAATGATGATAATGATCATGACTCTGATTATTAATGATGATGATGATAAAGTTTATGATGATGGCAATGATTATAAACGATGATGATGATTGTGATGATGACAACGACAATAATGGCGATATGAAGATGACGGTGACATATGAAGATCTTGTTATTGTGACGATAAATGAAGCCACTTTTACAGCGTGAAAAACTAACACATGACATGCTAAACAACAATCTAACGAAGTAAAAAAACGTCTCGTCATGCAGGAAGGACCCAGGTCCTCGCGGTCAGGGCCAGTTCATCTGCTCATATAAAACGCCTTATCTGTAAGTAAAGGCAGTCATGGACTGAACTTTGAATAACGAAAGGTTCTCTAGTAGATGTAGTTACTTTTATAAATCATCGCCGTGAATGATAAGTTTGATAAATAAGTTAGAAATTAAACTAATTGCGACAAGTAATTAAACGTCTGATTTACAGCTAACTAGAACTAAGACAGTATTTAAAAATATTGTACAGTAGGGTACGAATAAAGACTGAAACTCAAGCTTATAGTACTGGGTCCAGTTGTTCTGTTGATAAATCGCTATCGAAGTGGATAGTATTAACCATTGTACTTAATTCACTCAACTGGATAAGGATTTATCCTGTGGGTAGCGCTATCCACTGTTTGAACAACGAGGCCCTGAAGTAAAACCTTAACTCATTGCTTGAAATGAACACTCAATGCTAGAATAAGGTAGACCAGTGTACGGTTAGGTGCGAGTGTAGAAACCCAAAACTAAATGCAAAATAAAGTAAATAAAGTGTGGTGGAAGTACAGTAAAACCAATAAACATTGCTTGCAAAAAATATGATAATAATAATAATAATACTAATACTAATAATAATAATAATAATAATAATAATAATAATAATAATAATAATAATAATAATAATAATAATAATAATAATAATAATACTAATAATAATATAATAATAATAATGATAATAATAATAATAATAATAATATAATAATTATAATTATAATAATAATAATAATAATAATAATAATAATAATAATAATAATAATAATAATAATAATAATAATAATAATAATAACAGTATATAGACCAACTGTTATAATATTAGGAGTATAAACACTGATCGTTGTTCAGTGGTTGTTCTTGTTTCATTTACTGCAGATTCTGGTGATAAGGTGGACAGTTGTACTCAAACTCCCCGTGACGAAGAGGAGAAAAAAGAAGAGACTGAAGATGAACATAAAGAAGAAGGGGAAGGAAGCACTAGCGAAGGTGAGGGCAAGTTTATTCTACGTTTTTTTTTTTGTAACTTTCACTAGATACCTCTAAGGCACCGTTTACTTCGAGAAGAGTTGTCCCGCCACCCTATCTTATCAACAACCGGGCCTATAAAGTTTAGAAAGGTTAATTTGAACACTGGCACCAGTCAATAACGGAGTACCTTATATGTATGACAATACGGATATACGTATGTTCGTATGTACGTATTGTCTTTTGTCCGTATGTTTATTCTGACTTTGTTCTGCATTGTAGATGTGAAGGCCGGCTCAGACGATCTCGATGCGGACAAGTATGACGAAGACGACTTTGAAAAAGCAGAAGACAAGGAAAGCGACGATGAAGAAAGAGGGAGTGAAGGCGAAGAAGACAAAGAGAAGACAGATGAGGAAGAGAAGGAGGAAGACTACGGAGAAGACTTCGAGTCGGAAGGCGAGAAAGAGGCGGACGAGTTAGATAAGAACGAAGAGATCTCCGAAGACGAGAAGGACGGCAAAGTGGACGAGTTAGACGGTGGAGAGGAAGAAAACTCTGACGGCGAGATGCAGGACGAGACGGAGGTAAAAGAAGATAATACCAACGAACGGGGAGAAAAGGAAGACGCAGACGAGGTGGACGAAGTTGAAGAAGACCAAGCGAAGGAAGAAGAGGAGAAGGAAAGAAAAGTAAGTGAAGTAATCAGTCAGGCAACCAGTCGGCTGGATGGTTGGTTGGTCAGTCCTCAAGTGGGTCGCTTATTCAATCAGCTAGTCGGTCAGTTGATTATATCTGGTAGTTTACTGTAACGGGCAAGTCTCCACTGAAAATAGCATGGCTGGCCGCGGTGGATTTCACTCACTTAATATTTACAATGTTCATTATCCAATTGAATTTTCAGCGTAAGGACAGCACCAGCAGTAGTTCAAGCAGTTCCAGTAGTTCCAGCAGCTCTAGTAGTGATGACTCAGATGACGACGAACACTCAAGGCCGAGCAGTGCTAACAAAAGCGTATCGTTTGACGAAGAGGTGAAAGTTATCGCCGAGGAGACGCAAGAGCAAGAGAAAGCCGCTGAACAAGAAGCAGGAAAGGACCTCGATGGAAGGGACTCAGACAAGGACAACAATGATGCTCCCGAGCAGGAGCCGGAGCAGGATGGGGGGCCACCTCAAGGTAACCAGGGAGAGCATCAGAATGAAGAACCAGAGAAGGGAGATGAACAAGAAGACTCGTCTGAAGCAGCAAAGGACCTCACCAAAGATGCTCCTTTTGAACAAAACGAAGAGGTCATTAAACCTCAACAGGAGCAAGAACAGAATGAGGAGCCACCTCAAGAGCCCTCTGAAGGAGAGAACCAGGAGGAGAATCAGAATGAAGCGCCAAAGACCGCTCGAGAAGAAGGAGCAGATGACAGTAGCGCGGACGAGGGACTGGTATCCCCTGAAGTCAGTGAAACGAGCGACACTGACGGAGAAGCAATGAAAGGTAAGCCAATTTTTATTAGATTTGTCTCTAAGGATCAGCTGAGCTCGTGGTTCATTAGGCGCCTTGATGCACACGACCCTTTACCACGGCCATGTTTTTTGATCGCCATTTTAAGGGTCTCGAAAGTCGATGAAAAACCCATTTCCATCCGATTTGTTTAAGTAGACGTTTGGTTTCTTTTAGCATAGAACTGCTACTTACTTATTTTGTTATTGATTTGTTACGTTTTTGTATGTGTGTGAACCCTAACCAAATTCAGTCTTGGTTTTTTTTTTTTTTTTTTTTTTTTTTTTTTTCTTTTGGCTGAGAGGGATCCTTTAATGAACAATCTTTGACGTCATCCCCATCATTCCCAAGGGTCAAGGGACTTTAGGGTTCGTGAGGACTTTAGGTTTCCCAAAGGTCTTTGGGGTCCTTAGGCCCATGGCCGCCATGGCGTCGCATGAAGGACAAAACTAGTTGACTGATCGATTGCTGATTCCAGCTGAGTATTCAACCCATTTTCTTCTTGTCGTTTATTCCAGGTGGTACAAAAAACGACGAGACCGAAGCCGACCAGGACCCTGGGAACGACCCGGACAATGTGGCTGGAGACGAACTCCCAGAGCAGGCGCTCAAAGCTGTCGGGGTGGAGCCTGGGGACACATATGAAGGTTCGGTCCAGTCCTTGATCGAGGGCAAGAAAGACATTGAAGTGGCCAGCGTGTCGCTGACTGCGGAACAGGTACGCTAATACTTGGTTTTGGTTTGCTTGTACTTCTGATTGGTCCGACGAATTTTTGCTCGCCTTATTGATTGGCTCTGTGATTGCTTTGATTTCGGTTCTGGTTTTGAACAGCAAAACGTAACACCCATTACCCTGGATGCCAGCGGTTTCTCGCTCTCGGAAGCTCCTAGCCGCGTGGCCGCGTAGGGCTAGGGTCGAAACCATGGGCGAAGGAGGGCTGGGGGCGAGGCAGAGCCGAGGTCTCGCCCCACATACAAATTAGAAGGGAATGTATTAATTTGAACACGACACACAGCCTTTACGCCATACAAATTATCATCACTCTTTTTTAGGTAGAAGAAGTTGCCAGTGCTGTGGAATCCAAGGACGATGTTGGTTCTGTCACTTTGAGAAATGCTACTGTGGACGACAAATCGATGGAGAAGTTGGCGCAAGCTCTGAAGAATTCTGCCAGTGTCAAGGTAAATGTTTTATCTTTTCACATTTGTTACACAGAATTAACCCAGTGGTGAACTGCAACTTTCTTTTTCAGATTTTCACCAGTAATATATCACACAGAAGTAAAACTTGGCTGTTGATACCTTGTTCAATTAAAGTCTGATTAAACTATAGCAATTCTCCCTGCGTCACTCACACATTTCTTCTGAAGAGCTTGGGAGAATCTGTATGTTGATCTTGGGAGTGAATCTGTTAAAACAGAAAGGGGGTTATAAGTTCAGAGATTCCGCTAGACTCGTCCATCAGCCGGTGCAGAGTACTGGTGGGAAATATTTTTCCGGTTTTTTTAGTAGAATGAGTAGAATGAATAGAATATCCAGTGTTGGCTCCCTTTGGACAGGAGAGTCGTCAAAAAAAAAAATGTTTTACTTCATATTTTCCGGTACGGAACACCGGCAGCCTCAATTATTTCCGGTACAGTATGATTTTTATCGGTAAAATACTGGCATATGCCGGTCTGGCGGAATCTCGGAAGTTATTTTGTTGTAGTAAAGGGTGTTCTTGTGGCATGTGAACGGGTTGAGTGGTACGTCCTAAATTTTTCTCCTTCACAGATGTTGAATTTGAACCTCAATCAAGTTGGCCCTGAAGGCGCCAAACACGTTGCAGACGTTATCAGGGGGAACAAATCATTAAAGATGCTGTTGTGAGTATATGACTTTCAGTACATTCCACCTATATGGCTCATATGGAGTATCCCCCCCCGTACTCTAACCCCCCCCCCCACCCCCACCCCCCCGGGTAACTAGGCAGTTTAAGACTAACGTATACTGCAGCCCGCAAACCGCAAAAAGTCACGTGACCTAACATACACGTCCCGTTTTCTGAAGGAAACAAATTCTGAAATAACTGGAGCTCATTGCTACGGTATTTGGCTTGCCAAAGAAATGCTTTCTGGTGTTGAAAACATAAAAGAAGTACGACAGACTTGACGTCTGACTTGTTGCGGTTTAAGGTTTGCGGGCTGCAGAATACGGCAATCTTAAACTCTCTACTTTTTCAGATTGCACGGGAACCCGTTGTCGGATATCGGAGTACGCACCATCGTCGACGCCATCCTTGAAACAGCAGACACGGCGATCACAAACCTGGACCTGGGCGACTGCGGCATGGCGGATTCGGGCGCGTTTGACATCGCTCGTTTAATCGAAGGAAACCGCACCATCACAGACTTGAACGTCAGTGGTAATTCTATTGAGCTGGATGGATGGAGAAAGATCGGCGAGGTGTTGAAAGTGAACTCCAAGCTCAAGACACTTTCCTTGGATTTCAGTAAGATCGGGGACGACGAGGCGAAGGTGATTGCTGACGGTCTGCGTGAGAGTAGGAGTTTGCGGTCGGTGGATCTTGAAGGGAATAAAATTGGCGATGATGGTGGAGAAGCGTTGCTCGCAGCTGTCAAGGCGAACACCACGCTCGTCGACTTGACATTGATGCCCATCAATAAGATCTCGGAGGCGGTTTTGAGCGAGATCAAGAACGCTCTGGAAGGTCGTGCTCGAAGCAGACCGAACTCAGCCAGCGACGAAGAACAAGAACAAGTAACGAGCCAAAGTAACGATGAAGAACCCCCCGTGCAGGAGAGTGAGGATGTAGTCAATCCGGGGGAGGCTTCCAAAGATGCAACGGAAACCTCAGGTGACACGATCGCGGAAGATGAAGACCAGGAACAAGTAACGAGCCAAAGTAAAGATGAAGAACCCCCCGTGCAAGAGAGTGAAGATGTAGTCAATCCGGGGGAGGCTTCCAAAGATGCAACGGAAACCTCAGGTGACAAGGACGCGGAAGACGTTCTGCCAGACGAAGACAGAAACGACTCACAACAAAGTCAAGAAGACGAGGGTCCCTCGAAGAATCCCGATGAGGGGCCCTCGCAAGGTGCCATTTCAGAGGACACTGGAGAAGGTGGACCATCAGAGAAGATCCTGGGAGAGGACTCCAGTCTTGCTGAGCACAATCAGGAGTCAGAGCAAGGTAACTTAGAGAAGGGTGAAATGGAGTCGGGTGAAGTTGCGACTCCTCCAAATGATGAGCACAACTCCGACAAGGACGAAGAAGAGGACGTTCAAAGGGACTCTCCCGAGGAACTAACTGGAAATAAGGAACAAGTGTCACAAAATACGTCCTGATATTTCAATGGCATTCCAGAGTTTAGTGTGTCTTCCGAGACTCACATCCTTACTTGGTTGAGAAACCGGGTGTTGTACATATGCGACGTTTAGATCCTTCACGAGCTTAGTCATTGATATCAGAATCGGTTGGTGTTAGATTGGCGCTGTGATTTGAATACTATTTTTTTTGGAGGTGTAGTTTTTATTTTTTACATATTATTTGAAAAAATAGCGAGTAGTTTACCTCGTTTACTTTTTCGAATACGAGTGCGCGAGAAAACGAGTGAATTCAAATTTAGGATGGTTCTTCTTTTTTTTAATCGTCTTCAGAGTGGACAGCAAAGCAAATCATTGTCAGTGAAGTAGGTTAGTGTTTAGAACGGTCCTCTCAGAAACTAGTATCTCTATTTGTCCCTGTTGGGATGAAGAAAATGTGTGATCGATTCTAAGGTCTTTCGCATTAAACGATTTTGATAACAGTAGGAACTCAAAAATAACTTATTCGTGTTACTTTCCTATATTTTTTTGATGTAAGAGATTTATTTATTTTATGACAAACGATGGCCGTGATGACTTCAATAAAACGTGTTTGCGTCACGTGATACGGCACTGGGAATATGTTCTTGACGTCACTTCCTTTGCATCTTATGTAATAGAAAATTTGATGAATGTAAGTTTTACAATCATTGCACGAACTGGGAAAATTGCACTTGAATTTGCTGAAGCTGCCGCGAAAATAAGGTGATTGAAAATATATTTCTGTGGTGCTGTTGTTCTTCTTGGCTTGTTGTCGTACATCTTTTCACTTAAAGGTCACTTTGAAGAACTAACAACAAATACCGCAAGTAAGCCGGGCCTATGTTTTATTTTATTTCTTTATTCAGATAATTTTTCTCTGCTTAATTTCAAGGGGGTGGGGGTATTATTAGAGGGAATTTTGCATTTTGTACTCCAACGCCTATGATATATCTCTGGTGTGACCAAATCGACCACTCTTGGAGCAAAAAGGGTTACAAAATGACATCAATGATGGCGTCAGCAGTAGTGTGACGAATGAGAAGGGTCTCCGTCAAAAATACATTACTTAAAATACTTTGAAACTATAAAATACATCTGTTCTAATCATTATTCGCTGGTGGAACAGTTCTGTCGGACTGGTCTACTGACTGAACATTGGGTTCTGCCTCTGCTATTAATGTTGTTGAGGTGTTTTCACTGGCTGTGGTTGTTTGTTCTGTCTCTCCTCTTGCAGTGGGTATTAACACATGAGCAACCACATACGCTGGGGTACCCCCTTGGGCAGACAATGGCGAGTACACTGGGGGAGGTGCTGGGTTGGGATTAGTGGCCTGGCCTTGAAAACCTTCAGGGAACAACTCGGCATAATTCTGTAGGGAGGAACGAAGAGGAATGAAAAACAAAAATGCAAAGTTGTGTGTGTGTGTGTGTGTGTGTGTGTGTGTGGGGGGGGGGGGGGGGGGGAACAAGTGGTTGGAAAGAAGGTTCATGCTGGGAGTCTGAGCCAAAGTAAAGGGGACCTGAAGTTGACTTTTACCAAAAAAAAAAATTAGTTTGACTGACAGCTTTTTCTATCTCTTTCAGGGTATAATTTAGGTACAATCAGATAAATACAAAGTGCTTACTGGCAGCTTGTATGGCTGATAAAATTCTTCAGCCCCTGGAAATGTTGAAATTATCTGAGGTGACACCACAAAAGCATGTAGTTGATTCCAATCTTGTTGTTGCTGCTGCTGTTGTTGTTGTTGCTGCCGCTGCTGCTGCTGTGCTTGGCGAGTTCTTCTCCTCTGTACGGTGTAACTCCTGCGTTGGTCCTTGAAGTACATCACCACATATTAGCACTCTAATCCTATGATGCTTCAGCTTCTTTGATCTCATTCCCCATTCCCTGTTTTAGTAATGTTTGAATAATACTGTATGTACAGTCAAACCCCGCTATTTTAAACTCGGTTAATTCAAAGTCCCCATTATTTTGAAGCCAAGCTGAATCCCCTTTGGATTAGCTTGGTTATTTTGAAACCCAGCTGCTATTTTGAACTTTTTTCATGCCCCATGGGACTTGGAAATAGTGGAGTTCAACTGTAGTAATAAAATTATTACTAATAATAATATAATTGTTCAATAAGTTAATAATAATTTTAAAAAACAAGCCTACCCGTGAACCATCATGACACATATCCCTATATGTATAACAACAACCACAGCAAACAAGAAAGTCCACGACCATGATGGCCAACAGTGAGCCATAAACAATGCAGCCAACTGTTCCCTGCCAATTCCGTTCATCAAAATATTCCTGTGATTTCCAGTAGTCATTATGTTCAAGATCCCCCCAAGAACCACGGTCTTTGTAATACTCCCGAGTTACTGTCATCTCAAATCTGTAATGTGAAATAGCTGCAGCACCAAGAACAATGCAACATATGGCAACTGTTACCATACAAACAAGACAGCAGCCAAGAAACACACCAACCTGTGATGAGAAAAATTTTAAACAAAAATATTACAATCAGGTCAAACAGTCTTTAAATAGTATTCTGTAGAATTTGATCAAATGGAACCTGGGGCATATAAAGTACAACTAAGGGTGTGCTTGATTGACCGCGTATTCTGGAATAGGAATAGCTAAAATGATCCAAAGTTTTGCTTGTTCCGGAATAGACCCAATCAAATGCACCCTAAGAGTTCTTTTATGTATTGAACAGTATACTGTAAACCCTTTTCTTATTTTGTAGAATTTTATTTTTTTACATATTTATACAAGTGTCAAAACAGTACTGAGACATTGGACTTACTCTGAAGTAATTCTCAGGTCTTTTGGCACTAAAATACCCAGCTAATCCAGTGATCAAAATCTGCAATGAAATTTTAAAAAATATCACAGACATATATTTTTTGTACTGTGACTGCAAGTATGAATTACATCATTCTACTGTTAAATGGAATTATTTATTGTACAATCCAATTTCTTTTTTCTCTGAACCCTGCAAGCTTCACAGTATTTAATTTTCAAAATGTTTCTGTGTATTAATATTCATGTAGATCTGATTGATGCACCTACAATGAGCTGGCCGGGGGATTTGAACAAGAGTCTTGGCCTCGGGGTGAGGAATATTTAATGAGGACTGGAGCAAATATCAAGCACACAAGGTAAGATTAAAAATAAACATTTATAAAGATAAATATTTGTCTCAGTCCTTGATATAAGGACTGGGACAAATATTGAGATTGCATGCATATCCCCAAGGTGGGGAATTTGACCAAAAAGTTTCAAATCCACAACCTAACCCTCCTTTGCACTTACATGCCTTACAGTTGAAGTTTGTGTAGTGCTTGACTGCTCATGAATAAATTGTATTCATCAGTCTAATATACTTAATATTAATCATGACACAAATTCAGGTCCATATCTCAGCAACAAGCACTTCAACACGTACTGCATGCAAACATTTATAAACAAAACATGAAGGGCAATTTATCATATCAAATACAAAGCCAGAGAGTAGAATCCAGCTGTTTTATATGAGCTCTATATTGGCTTATATGGACTTTGGGAAGAAATAAACAAACAAAAGGCTTGCATGATTTCTTCAATCTGGTGTTCATATGATGCCAAAATGTACATAATCTTCTGTGAAGATTCAAACTGCATGATCTCCACACGTACGAGGCCCGATGCACGATCCACAGACGCCCCGGCTCACCACATTATTGATAGTGCTTCGTCACTGCTTGAATTATTAGCCAGTAATTAATTTATGTGGGTAAGAACCTAGATGTACTAGATAACATAATACTTCACCTTTTTCACCAAATTGCTAGTACTAAGCAAAAAGAAAAAACAACGGTTCATTCAAGTCTGTTTAGCCGACTTGACATATTGCACACAATAATAATATTTTAAAGGAGCTGTCAGACAATGTTGTCGTTCATGGCCGACATATTTACATATTGGTGATTTGCGCTTTGCTGTTGAGGCTTTAAGGATCTTTCACTGCTTTCTGTACAGCTCTGAATACGACAAAATATTAAAAGGTTTATAATTCTATACCGCGTGTGCAATGCATACTTGTGTATATAAATATCTCGTGCATGTCAACAAGGCTTCGCTCATCAGCTCACGACGATGGCTTCGAAAACCATCAAGATTTACAGGCTGATGTCAAAGCAGTCTTCTTGAATGATAAACAAGAAAACATGATTCTGACATCGCGTCAAATTAGCCTCAAGAGTATACATACCCAAGCTCCGATCCATATACCCATGCCGAACACACCATCGTGGAACGGAGCGGCTTGCATGGAAACAACTCCAAGGATTGCTGACATCACTCCCAGCACCACATTGGTGGCCGACAGTGCTCTAACTAGCTTCACATTGCAAGACATCTGTGATCGGAGTCGTCAGTCCGAAAAAAGGCACTTCGATCGATGTTTTTTCATCTCCCGTCACAACTTGCCCGTCAAGAGAAGAGGAAGAGGAGGTCTGGGTCAAAGTCATCAATGTCCCCAGGACCCGCGCGGTTTACGTGGGCGTGCCTGTCACGCGCGTGTGGCGGGGGACCGGGTGGTAGGTTTATTGTTCACGCAAAAGTGGGGTAATACAGCGAACAGCATTTATTTATCTACCTACTAGGCTACATTATTCCTCAAAACACGCGTTTACAGATCAGTGGAACGAAACCAGATATTGTGCAGTGTACCAAATGCAAAAACGGAAGTACCGGTGTGTGAGACATTTGCTGAATGCTGCGGCGCTGCTACGGTCATTCTTCTTGCTTCAATCATAGTGGCTTTTTTGTCAATCCACTGGCTGTTCAAAGAAAATATTAACAGCGGACGACATTTCATTTTCCATAACTGCAAGTAGCTGCGTAGATCGGTAGCTTCCGTTCGGTAGACCAAAGATTCAACACAGACAGGGCTGAGTCATGTTACAAATAGCTACAATAATCTCCGATTCTAAGGACAGAGTTTGATAAACATTCAGACCGATCAGAAGCAAACTTTGAGTTTGGTTTCTTGCATGGTGGATTTAGAAACCAGTGAGCTTGAAGTAAAGGACATTGGATCTGCCTCTTTTCTCTCACTAAAGAATTGGGAGCAAAAAAAAAAAAAAAAAAAAAGCACGAAATAGAAGCCTCTAATGATCAGATTGTTCGTGCTTTTCTGTAAAGCTACCTCAGTGGCTCACGATTTCCGAAATTAAAGTGATAAACCTTGATGGGTTTTGGGCATCAAAAGGTTTTGTCTCCAGCGTGTGAAACTTTATTGTCCACTTTTCGAGCAGTACTTGGATGGCTTTTCGCAGAATCTCTTGTTAGTCCCATCTTCTCAAGAGTACGCAATGACTACGAGAGAAAAAAACGGAAATGCGAAGTTTCAGAGGGCGTAGATTGATATATGATTAATAAATGGATACGTTCGCTGGATCACATGAGTCATGAAGCGACTTCTCGTGTTGTTCCTGGCGGCTTAACGTTACGCACCATTTGTAAGATTTGGGATTCCTTACCTGCTTGGTGTTCTTTTATCATGTATTTGCAAGGAGATCAATCAGAGAGGAAAGAGAGAGAATATAATTTATTTAGTTAACTTTATAACGACTTTATTTACAAAATAAAATATCTCATTGATACATAGTAATATAATAACGAAAGCAACAATGAACATCTATGAATTCAAGAAGTGCCGCCGAAAAAGGTTAATAAAATTGAGCCTAGTTTCCAAATTTCTTCTCAAATCATTCAGTTTAGTAGAATAGCTAGAATAATGGGATGTTACTAAAACGGAGAATGGGGATTGGGGAATGAGCCAAAGAAGCCGACCTCGCGTGGGGGTTAGACTTAGGGTTAGTTTTAGGGTTAGATTATGGTCAGGATTAGTTGTTTTGATGTCTAACCATAAACTTAACCCTACGAAATTTTCCATGTATGATTCCTCACCTGGGCAGCCCGTCTGGTGTGGGCCCGCGGCGGTTGTTTTACCATCTGGACAACAGCCGAAAGTTGTAGATGCGCATGAGTTCGCGACAGCGAAAGCAACGGTGGTCGGACCTGTCGAGAAAGTTAAGAGGATGCAATGTAGAAAGCCAGAGAAGTGGGAAAACTCTAAACCGACTGTACAACAGCAACAGCAGCATCTGGGGGAGGGAATAAGTCTATGGGGCTGTTTCTTGAGCGGCGCGTAAGGAAGAAAGAGTTGGTAATTCCCCGGTCGCAGTTGAAACGTGTGTAAGAGGATATTACTTACTTTCGCAGTTGATTCCTTCCCAGTGCGAAGGACAGTGACATTCGTATGATCCTCTTGCTCCAACACATACTCCGCCGTGTTCACATGGGTTCGGATGACAACGGTCCATATCTGTGATAACAACAACAACAACAACAACAAATAATAATAATAATAATAATAATAATAATAATAATAATAATAATAATAATAATAATAATAATAATAATAATAATAATAATAATAATAATAATAATAATAATAATAGTATGAACAACAACATAGTAAGGTTCAACAACCTAAAGCACAGTTATTACGGAAAAAACAGAATGGACGTACGTACCTTCGCACGTTAAGCCAGTCCAGCCAGATGAACAGGAGCAGAGGAAATCCTCTCCGTCAACAGCGCAGACACCACCATGATGGCAGGGGTTTGGGAGGCAGCGATCTTTCTCTGTGAAAAACAACGAAACAAAACAAAACGTAAATGTTATCCTCTCTTGGTTTGATTGATTTTTTAAAACTCTTACAAAACTTTAATGTGCTGCTTGGAAAACTTTCAACCAATCAACGCCACAGTAATTGCAGAGCTAATACAATAGGCGAGAAGAAAACACTTTCGTCCGAATTCTTATACACTTTTCAAGACCTCACAAGGCGGACATTGTGGCAGTTGCGGTCTATTTGCCTTGCGGTTTTTACTCATTACATCCCTCTGTAACAGACCTGGTGAGGTCTGGATGTTTACAGGTTTTCGGCAAAAACTTCACCAGGTCAGAAAATATTCCACTATATATGTTTTATTGAGATTCCACCGGGGAGGTAGAAAGTACACCAGGACACTAGGGAGGACAAAAACTGGGCAGGTAAAATAAAGAAGTTCACTAGGGCCCAGGTAGGCTAAAATTCCCCAGATAGGGGAAAAATTCTCACCAGGTCGGGTTTCACAAGGTCTGTTGCAGAAGGGTGTCTTATTGGATGACGATCAAAACGCTTTTGGTATAAGTATGAAACTAGCTTTTTACCACAACATTCTAGTTTCTCGCTCTCTGATTGGTCGACTTACCGTGGTAAATAAGAGTCCAGACAACGGTGCTGACGCCAGCATGTCACGCTTTGCAGCGAAATACAACAAAACTTTCCTGTATATTTCTAAATATTGTGGTAAAAACCAGTGGAAATTTATTAATTTGATTTGATAGTCAATCCTGACCTGCGCAGTTGAATCCTTTAAATCCATCAGGACAAGAGCACGTGAAACCACCACTATTCTCATAACACGTGCCGCCATTTTGGCAAGGGCTTGAGTGACACTTGAGTTCCTCTGAAAGGCAAGACATGTGTCTTTCAAGACATTCACATGTGTATCATGTAAATCATTTCCCCCATAATGATAACGCCAATATTATTCAGCATAGTGCACAAAAAACATTGCTACTTGTCGTGAGATGCATTGGTCTATGTAGTGCTCTAGAAAGAGTGTTGGTCGGTACAGTGAAACCTTGATATAACTCAGTCACTTTAAAATGTGTGGGAGCGGAACCTCGCTATAACGAAACCCCGTTATAACAAAAACCATTTTCCCAGTCCCTTGGCCTTTGTTATATCGAGGTTTCACTTAGCGTTGTTACCTTCACAGTTCATTCCACGGAAACCTTCTTGACATTGGCACTTGTAGAAACCATTCACCTCTTGAAGGCATGTTCCTCCATTTTGACACGGCATAGAGAAGCATCTGTCCGGTTCTACCAATGAACAGTTTGAGAAGTGTCACGTGTATCTCGACTATACTCTCACGCGTTGGGAAGTTGTTCACATGTGGACAGAGACAAAAACTTGTATTACAGGGATACAGAAAACAAAGCAACGAATAAAAGTAAGGACAGTGGCAGAGGGAGACGAGACCCATGAAGACAGGGCAAAAATAGTATTCTTAAAGGGGCAGTGTCATGAGATGCGCATGCGCGCGCATTTGGTCGAATCTTGAAAACATTCGCCCAATGTTTCCAAGTTTGAAATCCAAGATGGCGCCCACAGCGGCGGCGAGCGATCGAGCGGCAGATCCAACACCATTGTGAACGCCATCTTGGATTTCAAACTTGAAAACATTGGGCGAATGTTTTCAAGATTCAACCAAACGCGCGCGCATGCGCATCTCATGACACTGCCCATTTAAGCAGACAAATAAAACGACGCAAAAAGCAAAAGAGGCGACAATCTTATGTGGTTACAGTGAACTCCCTCTTAGGCGGCCCCCCTGGGGACTAGATTTATCGTCCGCCTTAGAGAGAGTTCAGTTATAGAGAAACAAGTGAAAATCGGCGTGGACCAAATCTGCATGCTTTCCGCCTTAGAAAGGTGTCCTTTTAAAGAGGCTAGTTGACTGTATTTGACTCTGCTATCTCACCTTGACAAGTGCTGCCTCTAAATCCCTGAGGACACAAACAGTGGAACATGCTGGCGAGCATTGTGCACGTGCCTCCGTTTGTACAGGGATTGGACTCACAGAAGTTCACTTGGTCTGAACGGAGATAAACACATCAATGAATGTGTGAGTGTTTGTGAGAGAGAGAGACAGAGACAGACAGACACAGAGACAGAGAAGAAACAGACAGATATAACTGAGACAGACAGAGAATGTCTGTGTGTGAAGGTTTGTTTATTACCTTCGCAGTCTTTCCCTCGATACCCATGAGGGCACTCGCACTTGTAATCGTCTTCATCTGACAGTTCTCTACAAACGCCGCCGTTCTGGCAAGGACTTGGCTCACACTTCTTCTCCGCTATTCAAAGTTAAAACACAGCAGTTACTCCACTATGAAGAAGATATTTGATTAATAACCTTGCTAGGGAATGTCTGGATGTGAAATTGTGCACTTTATATGACACGTCGGCCTACTTTTTGATTCACACTGCACACTATAGCCAAAGGAATGAACAACTTTGGATCCTTTTGATTATTTCACTACCGAAGGCAACTGTACCTCAATCCAGTATGTTTGCGCCCAACTTCTGAACTTTCAAACGAAACCTTGTGAGCACTTTTGAATGAAGGCTCTTGATGAATATACATTTTAATTGTGGTGTCCAAGTTGTTTCAGTTGGAACATGACTACTTACTCTCACAGTTCTTTCCCTTGAATCCGTGAGAACAAACGCATTTGTACATGTTTGGTCCCTGGTTGAGACATGTTCCTCCGTTTAGGCATGGGCTCGAATCACACACGGATACCATTGCTGTGGTAAAACAGAAGCGGCCGTCAAACGCTAAATCACGTCAAAATTTAATTCTAATAACTAGATCATATTTGATACTGGCGTGATACCAATCTCACTCATTAACTTTTAGCTCCGTCAATTAAAACGAATTAATCAAATTGACGCTGTCCCCTTTCGTTCAATTGTATTTTCTCAAAACCTGACAAGATGTCGATCCCTAAAACTTTCGTTCTCAAGAATGCTTTCGGGGAGGTATCTTCAAATGAGCAGGGAAATAAGAGCCATATTGTTCCTAGCTGTAATTCACGTACCCTCGCAGTTTATACCAGAGAATCCAGGTATACATGAACACGTATAGGAGTTGTGGCTGTCGAAACAAGTTCCGCCATTTCTACAAGGACTACTTCTGCATCTGCTCTCAACTGCATTTAGTGGAAGAGAAAGTTTTGTCACTGTAAAGTCGCGATTATTAAGGGCTGGATCAACTGCTTTATTGTCAGTCTCATTAAATCAGCATAACATGCAGTAATATTGTTCTCTTGTCAAGTAAAATGTCAGCAATTTCTCAAATGCTAACTACACTTTCTCCGGCTTTTCCTTCTTTTGGTACTCAGCATTCAGCCTAGATTTCCAATTGTTACCGAGCAATAACCCTAACCCCAACCTCATTCCTCTAAACCTATCTAGAGTCTAAGTACTATCTCCTAACGAGCAATATAGTTAATCAGCCAGGGCTGCTTAGTTCATTCGCATTGGAACACGTTACTTACTTTCGCACGAATCGCCACTGTAGCCCTGCAAACACAGACATCTATGCATCCCCATCATCGCATCCATACATGTGCCCCCATTCAAACATGGGCTGAGAAAACAGCGGTTTTCGACTGAAACAGAAACATAAGGAAAACGGAGATCAAACAACTATAATAATAACACTTCGTCCTAACCCTCTCTTCCCTCTCTTTCTGCCTCTAGTGTGCTGAGCTACGTTCTGATATACCTTTGCCTTATTCACAATGTTTGAACTGTATTTCCATCCGTCTTAATCCGCATCTGTCTCTGTGTACAGTGTAATCTCTCTGAGCGACCACCTCTCGTAAGCGACAAGAAATAGCCAAAGTACGGATTAAATCTCAGTCAAATTACTATTAGTGCAACCAATCATATACAAGCACCTGTCATAAGTGACCACTTAAAGCCAAACGAAGAGCGGTCTTACAGGAAGTTCTACTGTGTCAATGTCTCTCTGTTTTATTCTATCCGTAGGTTTGTCTCTCTATTCAGTGTGAGCTGCTTCTCTTTGTCTGCCTCTGTAGTCTACCGGCTCTGTTTTTGTCTGTCTGTGTCTCTCTTCTCGCATGACATTCGGTTTTAAATCCCCCCTCCCCCCCACCCCGTTATTATCCCACCCATGCGCACCTTCACAGGTGGGGCCTTTATATTCCGGGGGGCAGGAGCACTCAAACCCATCATCCACCTCGGTACAACTCCCACCATTCTTGCACGGATTGGGTTGGCATTTGTTTTTCTCTGGAACAGAGACAATAATCTATTATAGGGAGTAGGGGGGAGGGGTGGGGATGTTCAAGAAATAAAGAGAAGTCAAAGAAGGAGAAGGAAGGAGCGGCTCGTGTGGTACCTTCACAGTTTGCCCCGGAGAAGGGTAGCGGAATGGGACTTTTCAACAGATAAAGAGAAGTCAAAGAAGGGGAAGGAAGAAGCGACCTGTGCGTCCCTGTACAACAGAGATGGGGCGGTACCTTCGCAGTTTGTCCCCTTGTATCCCGACATACAAGTGCAAATGTATCCTCCGTTAGCCTCGGTGCAAATGCCTCCATTACGACAGGGGTTTGGGTGACATTTGTTCTCCTCTGAGAAACGAAGAACAAAAGTGATCAATCTTAGTCTGGATAAGATATTATGGCCGTGAACCACAAATTATGTTGGAGACTTTGAAGAAGATGACTAAGAGAAATCTGAGAAATCTGAGAAACGAAGAACAAAAGCGATCAATCTCAGTCTGGATAAGACATTATGGCCGTAAACCACGTTGGATACTTTGAAGAAGATGACTTAGGCCCGTCTCAAACGTCGAACTTTTCATGTGCCGAACTCAATGCAAATTAACTCAAACAAAGGATTTTGTCATTTGTTGAGTTCGGCACGGCAGTGGCGCGACGTTTGAAACGGGCCTAAGTGAAATCTGAATCGTTTTAAATCTTTTGTGACAATGCTTGATCAGCTGGCATGATGCGGTCCTACAAAATAGTTGTAACAAGCATTGTCTATTTTCACCTTTTCACTCCCAAGAGTGATCATACAGTGTAAGGAGAACTTGGCTTTTGACACATTACTCGGATGATAGCTGATTAAACTATCAGTTCTCACAACATCATTGATACATTTTGTTCTTGAGAGGTTGGGAGAATCTGTTACCTTCACAGTCCGTGCCTTTGTATCCTGAAGGGCACGTGCACTCGTAACCGTCTCGAACCTCGTTACATGTGCCACCGTTCTGACACGGGTTAGATTGACAGTGGCTGTCTGTGGAATAGAGGAGAGATGCAAGAAAGAAAAGAATTAGTAGATGAAAGAAAGGTAGACGTACCAGACAAGGGTTGACCGTCAAGTGACAAGCAACATTTATGAATCTTATCCGCCACCCGACAAAGCCACGCCCCAAGTTATTGCTTCATCCTAACGTAGTGCAAAATTAATTCTATCCCGCCATTGTAAACAGGGAATTGCATTTCACAGTTCTCAATTTTTGGCATTCTGTTAATGATATCAACAATATTGACTGAATTTTAAAAACTTTGAATCAACAATTCCGGTCCACCATGACCAAAATTCGACAGTTTAAACCCGGTCCGGAAATCTTCCTAGTCGCCGAGTTCTTGAAGAGGTTTAACCCACCACTGAAGCATGAAATTTAAGTGTTTTGACAAATGTGTGTGTGACAATAAAATGTGCTAACAGTAACACCAGTTTGAACATAGAGCCGTTTTCGAATGACTGTCGAAAGCAATGAAAATACGCAGCAGCTTTGGTTTTGATTTTGCTAGGCATGGTCCGCAAAAAAGTTTGGCAGCATTCTTAGCCAACCAGAAACTAAAGCAGCAGACCGCTCGCGATCTGCTCTCGCACGTAAGTAAGTGGAATTGGCGTTTTATAGCACTGCTGACGCAGTCTTTAAAACCAGTCACAAGTTGGAAGTGTTTTCTAGCAGCCATTCGCGCTCTAATTACTTTGGTTTTCGTTTTAAGAAAGTCATCCGAACACCGCTCTCTAAATGGCGCTCTTAATCTGACACACACCTTCATCCTCGTCCTCTTCCCCCTCGTCATATATGTCACTATAACCGTGATGGAATCGTCTATACGGGAAGCGCATTCCCCCGTATAGAGAACCCGGCATCATGAAGGGGTTGTAGGCATTGTACGGGACGGTTATTGGTGGGCGCGGGATATGAGTTGTGACGATTGTACGTTGAGTCAACGGTGGCCGACGCATCAGCACAAAAGGCGGAACGCCCAATCCCATCGGTCGGGAGATAAACTGCCTCTTCTGCTCTTTGCCATCCTTTCGCTTGAGCGGTGAGGGAGCGGCCGAGAGCCCTTTTCGTTGCTTACTGACCTGTGAGACGCGATTCTTGTCAGGTAAATTGTGTTTAGACACCCTGGTGTGTTTTGTTCTTGGATTATTTTGTTTTGTCTGAGACACTTTCGATGTACTGTCTTCTTTCTGAGGTCTCGCTGTGACTTCGTTTAGTAATACGACCAAGGGTAAACATAGGAACAAAGTAATACTTCTAAACTTCATTTTAAAACATTTTACGTTGATGGCAATGAAAGAATATCTGATTTGTTTCATATTTCAGAGTCTACGTATGCAGTCCGAGTTCTTGGTCTCTGATTGGCTTGTTATGCCTGGTTTCTGATCAATGCAACCTGCGCCGACCGAATTCTTATAAATAATTAACAGCAGAACATTGGAAAATAAACAAAATATAGGTCGAATAAAACGACTCTACATAACACGAACACAAACTAATTTTGTTTTGTTTATAATTACAAAGTTTTAGGGTGTTGGTATTTAGAAATTCCAGGTCTTTGTAAACAGCAACATCAATGTATTTGTCGAAACTTTAATTTAAGAGTTTGAAAACATTGCACAAGTACCAGTGATCAAATTGTGTGAGCTCTAGGAAACTCACTCAACGTGATTCAGCGGTTCAGGACTGACGCTGTCGAAAGAAGCCAAACAACACCTTCCTCTTTGGTTTTGTCAACCTTTCAAGCGCGTCTGGTGTTCTTTACCATGTCGATTACTGGTCAGGCTACTTCCAATACTTTTGGCTAAGTGCCTCAAGAAGGGTGAAGGGGAATAGCAGATAGAACAATAATTCAGACTACATTTTATCCCTTTACATTTTACCCTATTTCAGTTCTCTATTCCAAAATGCTCACTCCCGTGCCTTGCTAGCCTGTTCCAGGCTCTCAGATACTGGAAAAAGCGCAAAGAAAAGGCGCGATGGACTGGGGCGCGGGCGCGGGAGGGCTGGGGTGAGGGAGGGAGGAAGTGGGGCGCCCCCGCCCCAGTCCATCGCGCCTTTTCTTTGCGCCTTTTTCCAGTATCTGAGAGCCTGGAACAGACTAGTGCCTTGCCTGAGGCCTGAGGTTGTAGTTGGACCCAGTCCGCCAAATGCCTGAGGTTGCTGGTCCCCATTCTCCCAGGTGCTTGAGATTGTAGTTGGATCCAGTCCACCAAATGCTTGAAGTTGCTGGTCCCCATTCTCCCAGCCTGGCACTTTGTGTCCTCCCCACCCCCCCAGGGATTTGTTTTGTTTAGGGCCCAGGTCTGTCCGCGTACAACGATGTTTTGGTCGCCATTCATTCAGCGACTCACCTTAACTAACTCCAACTTTGACCATTAATTTCTCCAAGATTAAAACTTATTTTCAAATTCAAAGGGCAGATTACCATCAGTTACTACCTCAAGATCCTACTTTCTGCATTTAGGTAGGATTCAGAGACCAAAAAAATTTTGGTTTAAAACCCTAGGAGACTGGCACTAACCTTAACTAACTCCAACTTTGACGAATAATTTCTCCAAGATTAAAACTTATTTTCAAATTCAAAGGGCAGATTACTATCAGTTACTACCTCAAGATCCTACTTTCTGCATTTAAGTTGGATTCAGAGACCAAAAAAGTGACTGAAAACGAGTTTAGACCCGATCGCCTCACGACCGAGAATCGGACGATGTCGGTAAATCCAAGATGGCTGTCTTCTGTGTATTTCATTTTGGCTTTACGCAACTGTTATTGTTGTGAAAAGGGCTTGAAAGTGAATAAAAAGACCCCTACATTATTGAAGAAAAACGGCATCAAGTTTTAGAAGTCAGATCGTAGAAGTAGGATGTTTCCGTTGCGCTGCGGCCAACGCGACGGATTTTATTGATCGATTGATGGATATACTGATTTTATCGATACTGCATGCAGATATACATTCAGCCTGGTCATGTTTACATGTTCAATTTGTACCCGCGAAGAATGTTACACACAATTTGCACACATGGCATAAATACAAGCACAGAAAACAATTTAATACCACCAAGACCGGGACCATAACACAATTAACCGACCCGACAGGCAGACAACCGGGCCGACAGCATGGCACATGTAGAAATATCTAAAGGCTACGTCAGCTGGTTCTGTAGCTGACAGAAATTTGCTTCAAAGTTACCTGAAGACATAATGTACCAACAGGAAGGATCCTTCCTTCGTTTAAAAATCAGAGAAGCGATTGCTGTCAAACAGCGCTCGATCGCGAATGTGACGTTTAAGTACAAGGCCAGAATTTGGTTGCAAATTACTTTGCTTTATTTATTTTTAGGTTGTCGTGGAAGCTTATTACTCAGGAGGCAGCAGAAATTGTTTGAGAGTTGACAAAAATGTTTACACAGGTATGGTGGAAAAGTGTGCAATGAAAAGAGTAATACATGGGCATGCAGAGTATGAATTTATCTTTTAGTGTTCATCTCAATACAAGAAGATCAATTTCATATCTCCAAGCGTCCATGTATTATTCTGTTTACTTTGATAAGCTCTGGTGTGAGACAGAGATTTCTGCCACTAAGAAACACAAAAACAACCTCAGGCATCTGGGGGACTGGGTACAACTAAGTTACAGCATTGGGAGAATGGGGACCAGCAACCTCAGGTATTTGGAAGACTGGGTACAACTACAACCTCAGCGAGTGTCGCCTCGTTCTCCTGACGAGGCCGAACACGGCATCATGGGTAATGATTGGCGGGAATTTTCACGACTTCGCTGAAGGAACGTCCATCTTGGATGGAAGAGCGGGAGTTCGCTGTTGCTTCACAAGATTTTCAAGGTTCCCCAAGTTCGGAATGATTTCCAGCAGAAAAGAAACCTCCAGAGTCGCAAACGCCTCTGCTCTCCGGACTCCCCCCGATTAGGACATCCACCTCGCTCGCAACTGAAGGTCGGCTGAAGCGGCCCAAAGCGTCCGGTCCGGCTCTACGCCTACACGAAGCCCCCTTTCACAGGTAAGTTAGTTTTAGATTCTGTCGTTGTTGTTTGTTGTTTCTCCCCGTAACCAACTCGCCTTCTCAGGCCATGTGTGCGCTCAAGTTTCCTTCTCGTGTAACTTATGCAAAACGCATTTGTCACCTCCACCTCGTGTTAATTTGTTTGGCCTTCGTTTTTACCTTGTCGCACACTCGTGTCCCTTCGTTTTTAGTTTTTCTATGTACTGGTCTAGCTTATTTTCCCCATATATTTTGTTTCCTTTTGCCTTTCACAATACTTTTTACATACTTTTCTGGCGGCACAACTTCCCTGTTTTATGGTCGCTTTGTAGCAGTAGTTTGCATCATTTCGCTTTTCCCTTCGTATCCTCAATCTTCTATAAATATTTTTCCCCCAGTTTTCTTGTTTTCTTGTTCTCCTAGTCACATAGATGTTATTTTTTTCTTCTTCTTCTGCCGTGTTTTCACTTCCGTTCCTTCCTTCGGAACGACGAGATAAAACTTATATCTGAGAAACGAATTAAAGCAAACATACCATTAATAGTCATAATAAACGGACAATGTATTTCAAAAACGAGGCCGCAGTACCCGGGAGGGGGGGTACTCCCATAAAAAGCCATATATGTATGTGCCGCCCCAAACGGTATCGTTTTCAAGCATTTTTAGTCTGAAATAGGGTATCGATTTTGCCTTTTTGGTCTGAAATAGGGTATCGATTTTGTCTTTTTGGTCTGAAATAGGGTATCGATTTTGTCTTTTTGATCTGGGATAGGTATGATTTTAACAGAAATATGTCGCTGCAGACATTGCACAGCAAATGGAAGAAAACACAGGGCAGAAATCAGTGCAAAAGAACAAAAAAAATTCTAAACAAAGGTCTGAAATAGGATATACATTTTGGAGTCAGGTCTGAAATAGGGTATACATTTTTGGAGTCAGGCCTGAAATAGGGTATAGAAAATCAGGTATTTTGGTCTGAAATATGGGGTAAGGGTTTTCAGGACCAAGTGGCACACCCCCACCCAAAATTATAATGAGTGCCCCCCCCCCCCCCCCCCCCCCTGGGCCACAGTAGCACTGTCATGAACAAAAAAAATATGTAATGTAATTATCCCCTATTATATACTATTTTCATAAGTACCCATGCTCAATTTTCATCCATTACAATATTATTTTACACTGTTTTCTTACCTCGTGTTTCCTGTTCTCCCTACTATAGTCAGATGTTCTCCTGAGCCAGCTGCTGCAGAGTGTTCCAGGCTGACTTCCTCCAGACTGTTGCGGACAGACTCTTCTGGGCTGACTTCCTGTAGACTGTTGTGGACAGATTCTTCTGGGCTGACGTCCTGCAGACTCCAATATTCTTCATTTTCTATGTCCCCTCAAGTCCCTCGTCCCCTGTATGATCATTGTGTGCCTTCCCACCAACCTGATGATGACTATCATTCAACTCCGTTGAAGGAGGAAGGGTGCAGGTGAATGTTAGCGAAGGGGTAGGCAAGAAGAGGTTCGAAACGGGACTCTAAGGAGACCGTGGGCGCATTGTTTTCCCTCTGGTGAGTTGTAGGAGTTAGGTGGGAGAGTTAGGACTAGAATGGGGAGAATTGGCCAAAGCAGTGGTACGCATTTCAATCCTCAAAATGAGAAGAATGGGCAGGTGACTCGAGACTGGTCGGCTTACAGGCAACATAGACCTCAACGACATTGATGGCACCTCTGTTTGAGGGGTCTCTGCCGCCAAGTCGCATTTGCTTGTACTCCGGATGGAGGGTGCCATCCTCTACAAAGGACTACTTGCAGCTCCAGATCTCGTCGCCGAGGGGTGGTCCACTCATTTAACTTGTCGAGAGGGTTGTTATGCGTACCACTGCTTTGGCCAATTCTCCCCATTCTAGCCCTAACTTTCTCATCTTACTCCTACAACTCATCAGAGGGGAGGCAATGCACCCACGGCCCCCTCAGGGCCCTGTTTTGACTCTCTTCCTGTCTATCTCCTCGCTGATATTCATCTGCATTCTTCCTCCTTCAGTGGGGTTGGCTGTTGGTCGGAGGGTAGGTGGATAGGGACTGGATTGTACAGGTGATTTGGGAGGGATGGGATTTGAGGGGAGGGGTGGGAGAGGGGGCCTGGGATGACCGTGAACGTGGTTGTGCAACCGTCACCTCCCTTGGTGTACTTCCACCATCCCAGGCCCCCTCCCCCGACAGGATGCCCCATTCCTAACCCATAACCCATAACCATAACCCTAAGTAACCGTAACGCTGACCCTAACACTACTTGACCCTAACCATGGCGCCATAACCTAACCCAACACACCCAATGATTAAAATTTATTTATTTTATTTTATTTTATTTTATTTATTTATTTTATTCTTTAATGTATGAATAAAGGAAAAGAATAACAAATAAAGAAATGAACAAAAGAATAAACGATAAAATAAACAAAAGAAAAAATGAATAATTAAATAATGTATAAGTGAATGAATTGATTTATTCAAATCCAAATTTCAAATTACCATACACCCATAATTCCATTGGGCCAGTCAGAATTGATATATTCATTCATGCATGCATTTATTTAATTATTCATTTATTCATATAATGAATAAATGAATTTATTAAATGAATTGATTAATTATTCATATAATGAATAAATGAATTTATTAAATGAATTGATTAATTATTCATATAATGAATAAATGAATTACTAAATTCAATAAATTGAAGGAATAAATAAGGGACAAGTTCCCAAAAGAGAGAATTTCTATTTAAACAGAGACGTTGTTGAAAGCTGTGTTGGCCTTGCCCTTCAGATGATGGTTGAAGTAAAGAAAGGAACTTGTGGAAGGAAGGTAAGTCTAAATTTCAAACTACCGTCACCCAAAATTTGCATCTTCAGCATGCTTCGGGCCAGGCAGAATATTGGGCATGGCCCAAGGGTGAGAGGGGGGGGGAGGTGATACTCCCATATAGGTATGTGCCACCCCAAAGGGTATCATTTTCAGCATTTTAGTCTGAAATAGGGTATCAATTTTAACCTTTAGTCTGGAATAGGTTGGAGACTTGTTATTTGGTCTGAAATAGGGCTGAAAATCACATTTTTTGGTCTGAAATATGGTCAAAAATTACAAATTATGATCTGAAATAGGGTAAGGGTTTTCAGTCCCAGGCAGCACACCCCCACCCAAAATTTTGAGGAGTACCCCCTCCCCCCCAGTGAATAAAAAAAGAAAAAATCAGGGGGGGTTGAGTTGTGAACTAAGTCACTTTCAGAGTTGGTAGGCCTGTTTGCTGAGGGCTGTAATGGATCTCTGATAGATTTGATAGATTGTTAATGCATGCTGAGAAGGGTGGTACCCATGGGGCTCTTAAATTTCTGTTGAGGTCTTTGCACGTACCCCACATAGTTTGAATACCAGTGTATCCATAAAATCCACTTGACTAGTCCATTATTTTATTCCACAGCCTTCAGAGTTTTTCAAGCATTAATTTCCTGAGCACAAGGCTGCAGTGACTTCCTACTTTCCTGGAGTTTTGTATCAGGTGGGTGATGTTAATCATGAAAATATCTCATGTGCCAAATTTTGAAGTTGTACATAGTTTGTTATATACCAAGATGTACCTCACAAAAATTCACTTGACTTAGTCTACTATGTTATTCCACAGACTTCAGAGTGTTTAAACAGTTGTTTACTTAGCATAATTTATTTGACAAGGCTGCAGTGATGTCCTACTTGACTAGTCCATTATTTTATTCCACAGACTTCAAAGTTTTTCAAACAGTAATTTCCTGAGCACAAGGCTGCAGTGACTTCCTACTTTCCTGGAGTTTTGTATCAGGTGGGTGATATGTATAGTTGAAACAAAATTAACTACAAGATCGCATCTGGTAGAAAAAAAAAATTGCAAATATTCAGTGATCAGTCCATATGTCCCAAATCTCATTTTTTGAAAGTTTAAGTGAGTTCTTCAGGTTTTTATTACTGTTAATGTATTTTGTTTTTGTTTTGTTTGTTTGTTTTTTTTTGTTTGTTGTTGTTGTTGTTGTTGAAAGGCATATCCCAGGATTTGCACTGGGCTTTTGAGGTGGAACGAGGCTGGCTCACCTTCCAGTACTTCTTGGTGAAGAGCAAGTACAAAAGGCATCTATTTTAAGTCGGACATTATAGGGCCAAGCTTGGAAGTGTGTGGACAAGTGCATATTTACCCCTCTGCATTCTACTAGCTGGGATTGTCATACTGAGCACTGTGATCATGTTTCCAGGTAAATTAGACCTTGTTAGTTTGTAATATTCACTTTTGCATAAACTGTACAGTTCATTTATTTATATATAATAGATAAGCAACAAACAGACAGATTAAAAAAAACATGGGAAAAAGTTATAAATATTGTAAAAATAATTCAAAAACCAAGAGGGAGGCAATTCTTTGATATTTTGCAAATCATAGCCATAGATTTTGATATTTGGTTGCAATGTATACTATTTCTGCATAAACAACATAGCTAATGTGAGTAATAATGTTATGTACAAAGAGTTGTTTGACGTACAGTAACATAATAAGGAAGACTTTAGAAGTTAACTGTTAGCATGAGAAAGTTTAGTTTCAGTTTCATTTGCCAAAAATGCATTTTTTTTTTTACATTTGATGTTTGTGTCTTAATGAAATGTCTGTCATCCCCCTTTTAGGGAGCTTTGTACAAGAATGGAAAGACAATGCATTTACACTGTCAATTGAACAACCAGAAGATAAGAACTACTTCTGATTACCAACTCAAGTTATAAAGTCAAGTCAATCAATATATATTCATGGATGTCATACAGTATCAGCAAATGCAGGTTTATTTATTTATTGCAAATTGTTATGGAGCAGTTTAATAATTCTTTGATGATTGTCAAAAAACCAAAACCAAAGCAAGTACCCAACCGATCACAGAGGCTTAACCATGTTTTTCAACTAATCAGAATTAGTATATACCACACAAGTGAATCGTGCTTTTCGCGTGCTCTGATTGGCTCCGCAATCTCGGAATATCAAGTACTGTTCACCTCTCGGCGGCTTCTGGTAAAACAAAATGGCGTGCGAACCCAATTTTTGTCCACTTTTGTTGGGAAAAAAAGCTATTTGGGAGTTTGCTATTAAACTTGTGTGGTATATACTAAAACAATTATTCGCCTCAGTGTCGGTGAATAGCGGTGGATATTTACCTCGCCGTCCACCGCTATTCACCTCCACTTCGGCGAATAATATTGTTACTTATCTTATGATGAAGAAGAAACCAATCAGCAATGTGAAAAGACTGAAAACAATATTGCTTTCTTGTGTGGAGAATAATGCAATCAATGTTTTTGCTCTTGATTGACCAAGATTGTTGCTGTTTAGTGAACTTGTTTTAGACCATTTTTTTGGAAAGCGTAGCAAATGCAAAGCCAATGTAAGCAATCACTTGGTTATTTGTACTGTCATTCGAAAACAGCTCTATGCTGATGATCATTTAGATGAATAATTCTTGTTGCTTTGTTTTACGTTTTTAGATAATTTTACATTTAGAGATTTTTGAGATATAATTCAATTATCGACCTAGATTTTGTAAAATTGACAGCAATATTGCTGTATTGTATCTAAATTCCTGCAAATGTTGGCAATTTACATGTATATAAGAAGTCTTGTTCCAGGTTATAAAATATACAAAAATTAACTTATTATTATTATTATTATTATTATTATTATTATTATATACCAATGATGGTGAATAATAAAGCAGTGAATGCATGTGGCTGGTTATGGTGAATGATGCCTTGTGATGCTAGTTTCTGTTTAACATTTCAAAACACTCGTACTCTGAGAATATCGAGTGACATTCCCTTTCTGTTTGCAGGGGTCGGGGCAGATAATTATAGGCTTGACTTCCCCCCCCCCCCCCCCCAACCTACAGTATTTTAAAATTGCTGCCACCATTTTACTGATCCTGCAAATTCATGCCTGTGTTTTTTACCGCTGATTGTTTGCAGCTGCAAAATGCGTTTGAATGTTGCAGAATTTTCCCCTCCCACCAGCTTTTTCCTTGCCGGGAAAGTCCACCGGAACTGAAAACACCAACGCATGCGCAAACGTTTTGCCGCGGTGTTGTTGCCAATCTCGCACCCAGACCCTCCTTGATGTATTACGCGCATGCCCGAAAGACGAGTCTAGCAAGGGACTAAACTAACTCCAACTTTGACTGTTAATTTCTCCAAGATTAAAACTTATTTTCAAATTCAAAGGGCAGATTACTATCAGTTACTACCTCAAGATCCTACTTTCTGTATTTAAGTTGGATTCAGAGACCAAAAAAATTTTAGTTTAAAACCCTAGGAGCCTGGGACTACTCCAACTTTGACCATTAATTTCTCCAAGATTGAAACTTATTTTCAAATTCAAAGGGCAGATTACTATCAGTTACTACCTCAAGATCCTACTTTCTGCATTTAAGTTGGATTCACAGACCAAAAAAGTTTTGGTTCAAAACCCTAGGAGACTGGGACTAAACTTAACTAACTCCAACTTTGACGAATAATTTCTCCAAGATTAAAACTTATTTTCAAATTCAAAGGGCAGATTACTATCAGTTACTACCTCAAGATCCTACTTTCTGCATTTAAGTTGGATTCAGAGACCAAAAAATTTTTGGTTTAAAACCCTAGGAGCCTGGGACTAACCTTAACTAACTCCAACTTTGACCGTTAATTTCTCCAAGATTGAAACTTATTTTCAAATTCAAAGGGCAGATTACTATCAGTTACTACCTCAAGATCCTAGTTTCTGCATTTAGGTTGGATTCAGGGACCAAAAGATTTTTGGTTCCCTAGGAGACTGGGACTAAACTTAACTAACTCCAACTTTGACGAATAATTTCTCCAAAATTAAAACTTATTTTCAAATTCAAAGGGCAGATTACTATCAGTTACTACCTCAAGATCCTACTTTCTGCCTTTAGGTTGGATTCACAGACCAAAAAATTTTTGGTTTAAAACCCTAGGAGCCTGGGACTAACCTTAACTAACTCCAACTTTGACCGTTAATTTCTCCAAGATTGAAACTTATTTTCAAATTCAAAGGGCAGATTACTATCAGTTACTACCTCAAGATCCTACTTTCTGCATATAAGTTGGATTCAGAGACCAAAAGATTTTTGGTACAAAACCTAGGAGACTGGGACTAAACTTAACTAACTCCAACTTTGACGAATAATTTCTCCAAGATTAAAACTTATTTTCAAATTCAAAGGGCAGATTACTATCAGTTACTACCTCAAGATCCTACTTTCTGCATTTAAGTTGGATTCACAGACCAAAAAAGTTTTGGTTTAAAACCCTAGGAGCCTGGGACTAACCTTAACTAACTCCAACTTTGACCGTTAATTTCTCCAAGATTGAAACAAATTTTCAAATTCAAAGGGCAGATTACTATCAGGAACTACCTCAAGATTCTACTTTCTGCATTTAAGTTGGATTCACAGACCAAAGAAGTTTTGGTTTAAAACCCTAGGAGCCTGGGACTAACCTTAACTAACTCCAACTTTGACCGTTAATTTCTCCAAGATTGAAACTTATTTTCAAATTCAAAGGGCAGATTACTATCAGTTACTACCTCAAGATCCTACTTTCTGCATTTAGGTTGGATTCAGAGACCAAAAGATTTTTGGTTCAAAACCCCAGGAGACTCAGGGACTAAACTTAACTAACTCCAACTTTGACGAATAATTTCTCCAAAATTAAAACTTATTTTCAAATTCAAAGGGCAGATTACTATCAGTTACTACCTCAAGATCCTACTTTCTGCATTTAAGTTGGATTTACAGACCAAAAAAGTTTTGGTTTAAAACCCTAGGAGCCTGGGAAGTAACCTTAACTAACTCCAACTTTGACCGTTAATTTCTCCAAGATTGAAACTTATTTTCAAATTCAAAGGGCAGATTACTATCAGTTACTACCTCAAGATCCTACTTTCTGCATTTAAGTTGGATTCACAGATCAAAAAAGTTTTGGTTTAAAACCCGGGAGCCTGGGACTACCCTTAACAAACTCCAACTTTGACCGTTAGTTTCTCCAAGATTGAAACTTATTTTCAAATTCAAAGGGCAGATTACTATCAGTTACTACCTCAAGATCCTACTTTCTGCATTTAAGTTGGATTCACAGACCAAAAAATTTTGGTTTAAAACCCTAGGAGCCTGGGACTAACCTTAACTAACTCCAACTTTGACCGTTAATTTCTCCAAGATTGAAACTTATTTTCAAATTCAAAGGGCAGATTACTATCAGTTACTACCTAAAGATCCTACTTTCTGCATTTAAGTTGGATTCACAGACCAAAAAAATTTTGGTTTAAAACCCTAGGTGGGACTAACCTTAACTAACTCCAACTTTGACCGTTAATTTCTCCAAGATTAAAACTTATTTTCAAATTCGGGCGGATTACTATCAGTTACTACCTCAAGATCCTACTTTCTGTATTTAAGTTGGATTCAGAGACCAAAAAAATTTTAGTTTAAAACCCTAGGAGCCTGGGACTACTCCAACTTTGACCATTAATTTCTCCAAGATTGAAACTTATTTTCATTATTAGTTTAGACCCGATCGCCTCTGGGTGTCTCGAAAACAAAGACCTAAGACCTAAGACCTAAGACCTAAGACCTAAGACCTCGAAAACGAAGACCTCGAAAACGAAGACCTCGAAAACAAAGACCTCGAAAAATTATGCTCAGCGAAACACTCGATTCGCCTCGGAATTGTTTTTACCGGAAGCTGGTTGTGTGACACTTCAAACAATGCGGTATTTTTAGACGGTGTGACACTTCAAACAATGCAGTATTTTTAGACGTTTGGCAATGATTCCAAAGGGTCTTAGTTTTCGAGCTCGAAAATATGCTCAGTGATTACGGATAATTACGGACCTCTATTTGTTCTTCAAAATGTACAATATCTTCAAATACAGATAATAGAATTATTGTCCATTAATGTAACGCAGACAACACACTGCGTCTTGCTTATCATGGCCAGAAATAGCGGACATGCATGCGCATTAGGGGCTGCAATTTATTTGGCTTTCAGTGTAAACTAAACAATCATACCTTTGAACTAGAGACTAAATAGCAAGCTGTTCAACCGGATTCTCTTATAATACAAGGATACCGAAAATATTGACACAAAATCAGTAGCTGTCCATATGTACTTCTTGCGTTTTTCCAATGTAACGATGCAAGCCACGTCTAAAAGACAACAGTATGGCAGACAAGCTGAAAACGGCATACTGGATGAGAGTAGCTGACCGTTTTGCCTCGAAGTTGTTGAAATATCGAAGCTGTTCAATCGGTTCTTACTTCGAGAAAGGTCATTCTTCTGAACAAACTTATTGGTAACCCTCGGCACTTTGTACCTCTTGCGTTTTTGGATTATAAAGATGTGTTTTGTTGAATTTAGCCGCACAATCACTCGATACGCACGCTTAGTGAAGCAAGGTTCGATGCTACTTGCGATCGGTTCTAGCTCCCTCTGATCAGCCCCGGCGATCGACCAAGTTGTTCAAAACAAACTGTGTAGCCTTGTGAGTAAACCATCCTGCAAAGTGAGTTCAGGATTTGTTTTGGGAATTTAATGGAGCTTTGAAAGAGATGTCGCGAATCGTGGCGCATAAATACGGTTGTTCAAGAACGGACAAGGAAACATGACGAGAGACCTCAAGACAAAAATCCGAACAAAGGCCCGTCGATACAAGAAAGCGAAGAGATCGGGGAAAGTCGAAGACTGGAAAAAATTTAAGGACTTAAGGAGACACATAAAAAAAGAACTTGTCATAGCCCACGACAACTACATTGGGGAAATCCTTGATGTATCTGTACTACGGGAGAAACCGAAACGCTTCTGGACTTACATCAAAAGCATGAGAAAAGACAAAATTGGCATATCACAACTAAAATACAATGGCTCAACAGCATCCGATAGTAGGACAAAAGCTAAACTCCTTAGCGATCAGTATCAGCGAGTGTTCACTGAAGAAGACCTAACAACCTTACCTGACTTGCCGACAGATAATGTTACGGGTATGGAGGATATATTCATCACTACGGAAGGTATCCACAAGCTACTTAAAGAGCTGAATATACACAAGGCTATGGGACCAGACTTATTACCAACAAGAGTGTTAAAAGAAGCTGCCGATGAGATTGCGCCAATCCTGACATTGATATTTAATCAATCCTACAACACTGGTACCTTGCCACTTGACTGGCTCTCGGCAAATGTAACAGCCATATTTAAGAAGGGAAAGCGCTCTGACCCAGCCAATTACAGACCTGTATCTCTTACCTGCATCTCCTGTAAGATCATGGAGCACGTTGTGTATAGCCAGATCATGAAACATCTTGACCGCAACAACATTCTAGTGCACTACCAGCATGGCTTTCGTCAAGGCCACTCCTGTGAATCACAGCTGATCTGTGCAATTGATGACCTTGCCAGATCAATGAAGGCAAGGAACCAAATAGACTTGTTGATCCTAGACTTTTCAAAGGCATTTGATACTGTACCACATGAGCGTCTCCTACGGAAACTCAACCACTATGGACTTCCTAGACAATTACTGTCCTGGATTAGAACATGGCTGACTGAACGCCAACAACGAGTAATTGTGGATGGAGAATCTTCCGAATCGGTGCATGTACGCTCCGGAGTGCCTCAAGGAACTGTTCTGGGACCTTTGATGTTCTTATTATACATTAATGATATAGGGGTAGGATTATCGTCCAACATTAAATTATTCGCAGATGACTGCTTACTCTATAGAACAGTCAACTCCCAAGATGATGCCAAACAATTACAATCAGATCTCGACATCTTAGTAGAGTGGTCAAAAACTTGGCAAATGTTGTTTAATCCAGCTAAGTGCTACACCCTTAGAATATCTAGGCTTCACTCTGAAACTGTACATAACTACCACATATCAGGGACAGCACTAAAATCAGTTAGTGAGCATCCTTACCTAGGTGTGCACCTGTCAAACAGTTTAAGGTGGAACGCGCATATTGCTGAAATAACCAAGAAGGCAACCAAGCAGTTGAATTTTGTCAGGCGTAATCTATCCAAATGTTCCACCCAGGTGAAATCGATGGCATATAAAACACTAGTAAGGCCACACTTAGAGTATGCTTCAGCAGCATGGGACCCCTATACTAAGGGGAACATAGAACAAATTGAGGCAGTCCAACGCAGATCTGCACGTTTCGTAACCAACTGTTATGATAGGTATAACACTAGCATAACTAGTCTTATTAAGCATATAGGGTGGGAAAGCCTCGAAGTTCGGAGAAAAGTCAATCGTCTAGCAGTTTTTTATAAAGCCCTTAACAACCAAGTAGCTGTTCCACTACCAAAGGACCTTTTAACACCAGTAAGATCTACCAGACACCAACACTCCCGGTCCTTTATTCAGATGCCCACTGGTCCAGATTATTATAATTATAGTTTTTATCCTAGAACCGTAAGAGATTGGAATGCACTACCTGAATATGCAGTTCAAGCAATTAATGTAGAGAGTTTTAAAATGGCCATTGTACAACATTTTGGGAATTAGGATTAGGATTAGGATTTACAATTAAATATTTTAGGATTTTATTTCTCTTAGTACTTTTAACTTTTAATTGACTACTAGTTTTGCTAATTAGATAATTAGATATTTTGTATTTAGGTAATTAGATATTAATTAATTGATTTAGTTGACTGGTTGATTGGACAGAATGCTAGCCATCCTTTGACCTATTTGTTTTTTATCAATTTATTTGTATTGGAATTCTACGTGATGCTGTAAGGCTTTGTAGAAAATAAACATAGATCTAGATCTAGAAACTCTGTCCAGCAAAGCAGGAACTGTTTTAATACCACTCAATTGCAAGACTTGTTCATCTTTTCTTCTAACTTCAGCATAGAATTTGCAATTAAACTACAGCACCAAGTTTTACAAAACTGACCGTGCGTGTCACCAGTCGCCATTTTTAAAACATTTCAGCTTTTCCATTCGCGGCATGCTGTTTCCAATAATCACTACGATCTCGGAACAGTTTTTCAGCAATCACAGTGATCGTAGCAATCCAGCGGTCTCTGAACACTTTTCTGAGCGATCGCAGTGATTGATCGCAATCCGGCATACTTCAGCTAATTGAACGTTTGGTAAACAAACTGCTGCCCGCGATTTTGGGCGGGAAAAGCTGCCGCGGACGCATATTGTGGCGGGAAATACCAGGCCCCCCCTCCCCCCTCCCATTTTGTTGTCACACAACAGCTTCCGATAAAAGCAATTCCGAAGCGAATCAAGCGTTTCGCTGAGCATATTTTCGGGGGTCTTCGTTTTCGAGGTCTTTGTTTTCGAGGTCTTCGTTTTCGAGGTCTTCGTTTTCGAGGTCTTCGTTTTCGAGGTCTTCATTTTCGAGGTCTTAGGTCTTAGGTCTTAGGTCTTAGGTCTTTGTTTTCGAGACACCCTCGCCAAACGTCTAAAAATACCGCATTGTTTGAAGTGTCACACAACCAGCTTCCGGTAAAAACAATTCCGAGGCGAATCGAGCGTTTCGCTGAGCATATTTTTGGGGGTCTTCGTTTTCGAGGTCTTAGGTCTTAGGTCTTAGGTCTTTGTTTTCGAGACACCCGATCGCCTCTCGACCGAGAATCGGACGATGTCGGTAAATCCAAGATGGCTGTCTTCTGTGTATTTCATCGAACGACGAAATGAACAAGCCTTATTGAGTTAAGTGAAATAACATTGCTTCCTTTCATCATAGTTCAGACGATTATAGTACATATTGAACCTCATGGCGAACTAAACTGTAAAAAATGTGACGTGTCCTTCCCGCTGGTACGGTGTAATCGTGTCGTACCAACAGGAAGGACAGAGTGAAATAACTCGACTATGTTAGTCGAGGATTATTTTAAGTGAAGAGTAAGTGTATCTTCAATAAAATCAAGTGGCATCTCTTCCTTTGGTGGTGATTTAGACAACTGAGGCGAACTAAACTGTGGAAAATGTGATGTGTCCTTCCCGCTGGTACGATGGAGTTCGATCGTACCAGCGGGAAGGACAGCGGGAAATAACCAGACTATCTTTAACCGTATCTTCAGTCGAGGATATACAGAGTAAAATGTACCATCGGAAACTCAAGTAGAATTGCTTGACTGAATTATATTTGACACAAAATGAGCCTTACAGTGAAGCAGAGTATAGTAAAATGTGGTGTCCTTTCCGCTGGTACGCTGTCTTTGGATCGTACCAGCTGTGAAAGTCGTAGGTAGTATAAAAGAACACTATACTCAAGGCGAAAGAACCGGTCAAGCATTCCAATAAAAAGGAAAGCTCTGAGGTTATTTTCAATTAAAGTATTGACCTCAGTGACTCTGAACAAGATAAACAAGCGTACGGACTGATGACGTCACCAACATGCGCAATGCGTTTGTCAGCTGTCAAGTACCAGTGATCAAATTGTGGGAGCTCTAGGAAACTCACTCAACGTGATTCAGCGGTTCAGGACTGACGCTGTCGAAAGAAGCCAAACAACACCTTCCTCTTTGGTTTTGTCACGACGCGCACCTTCATCCTCGTCCTCTTCCCCCTCGTCATATATGTCACTATAACCGTGATGGAATCGTCTATACGGGAAGCACATTCCCCCGTATAGAGAACCCGGCATCATGAAGGGGTTGTAGGCATTGTACGGGACGGTTATTGGTGGGCGCGGGATATGAGTTGTGACGTTTGTACGTTGAGTCAACGGTAGCCGACGCATCAGCACAAAAGGCGGAACGCCCAATCCCATCGGTCGGGAGATAAACTGCCTCTTCTGCTCTTTGCCATCCTTTCGCTTGAGCGGCGAGGGAGCGGCCGAGAGCCCTTTTCGTTGCTTACTGACCTGTGAGACGCAATTCTTGTCAGGTAAATTGTGTTTAGACACCCTGGTGTGTTTTGTTCTTGGATTATTTTGTTTTGTCTGAGACACTTTCGATGTACTGTCTTTATTCTGAGGTCTCGCTGTGACTTCGTTTAGTAATACGACCAAGGGTAAACATAGGAACAAAGTGATATTTCTAAACTTCATTTTAAAACATTTTACGTTGATGGCAATGAAAGAATATCTGATTTGTTTCATATTTCAGAGTCTACGTATGCAGTCCGAGTTCTTGGTCTCTGATTGGCTTGTTATGCCTGGTTTCTGATCAATGCAACCTGCGCCGACCGAATTCTTATAAATAAGTAACAGCAGAACATTGGAAAATAAACAAAATATAGGTCGAATAAAACAACTCTACATAACACGAACACAAACTAATTTTGTTTTGTTTATAATTACAAAGTTTTAGGGTGTTGGTATTTAGAAATTCCAGGTCTTTGTAAACAGCAACATCAATGTATTTGTCGAAACTTTAATTTAAGAGTTTGAAAACATTGCACAAGTACCAGTGATCAAATTGTGTGAGCTCTAGGAAACTCACTCAACGTGATTCAGCGGTTCAGGACTGACGCTGTCGAAAGAAGCCAAACAACACCTTCCTCTTTGGTTTTGTCAACCTTTCAAGCGCGTCTGGTGTTCTTTACCATGTCGATTACTGGTCAGGCTACTTCCAATACTTTTGGCTAAGTGCCTCAAGAAGGGTGAAGGGGAATAGCAGATAGAACAATAATTCAGACTACATTTTATCCCTTTACATTTTACCCTATTTCCGTTCTCTATTCCAAAATGCTCACTCCCGTGCCTTGCTAGCCTGTTCCAGGCTCTCAGATACTGAAAAAGCGCAAAGAAAAGGCGCGATGGACTGGGGCGCGGGCGCGGGAGGGCTGGGGTGAGGGAGGGAGGAAGTAGGGAGGAGCTCTCCCCACCCCACCCCACCTCCTCCCTCCCTCGCCCCAGCCCTCCCGCGCCCACCGCCCCAGTCCATCGCGCCTTTTCTTTGCGCCTTTTTCCAGTATCTGAGAGCCTGGAACAGACTAGTGCCTTGCCTGAGGCCTGAGGTTGTAGTTGGACCCAGTCCGCCAAATGCCTGAGGTTGCTGGTTCCCATTCTCCCAGATGCCTGAGATTGCTGGTCCCCATTCTCCCAGATGCCTGAGGTTGCTGGTCCCCATTCTCCCAGGTGCCCTCGAGATTGTATTTGGATCCAGTCCACCAAATGCTTGCTGGTCCCCATTCTCCCAGCCTGGCACTTTGTGTCCTCCCCACCCCCCCCAGGGATTTGTTTTGTTTAGGGCCCAGGTCTGTCCGCGTACCACGATGTTTTGGTCGCCATTCATTCAGCTGTCGACTCAGTTTTACGTCTCAAACTGGGGATAGTTAACAATATTACTCGCCAAAGTGGAAATGAACAGCGGTGGATAGTTACCGACCTGCTTCGGTCAATCGGCGATTGAAGGTTGAATGGCTCATGCAGTTCGATACCTTGATGTAGGCTCGAAGGAGATTCGCCAGGATTTGCAGGGAAAACAGTTACATACTACCATTCTGTCCCATCCGAGAGCACAGAAACACAGTCAGCTGATATCGCACATCAAAGCAGACTAATACACCAGGTAAGCCCATGTTTTATTCTATAAAGATACGATGACGGCGATTGACTTGACCAAAGAACAACACAATTCTCGAGTTAGTTTTAAATATCTACAGCTGTGTAATTAGCAAATGATTTCCTAAATGGTTTGTAACCGTGGTCTTTCAACTGTGATTTTCTTTCACATAAAGATAATAAGATAATAAGATTTCGTTTCAAAATTAAACTAAACAAAGCCTCTGTTCGTATGTGAGTTAAATGTATGCTTACATAGTCATTTAAATTTAAATGCCCTTCTTAATTCAAAGCTAAGTCAAATTCATCAAATTGGCATTGTATTATTAACCCTAAGGGTTAAACTCCTAAGCTCAGAATGAGGTCAGTGCGAGTCTAGGCAAGGCCTGATTGGTCTGAAACAGGTCGGAAGTGGCCTATTGATTGTTTGACAAGTTTACAGTAAGTTTATCTAATATAACCATACATGTATGATATTGTATTTCTGATCACTCTTGGGAGCTGTGAAAGGGCTAAGGATTAATGAAACAAATGCAACTTTAACATATTGGTTTAGTAAGAGCCTGGAGGATAATCTAATGTTGATGTATCAGAAACATTTTCCATTTCTAACATTTATAGAGACAATTGCGATCCACTGGTGCCAGTAATTTGAAACACAATCTACATCACCCAGGTGACAGGCCTTGTATAACGCCACATGATTGTTTAATTTATCTTGGGGCATTTTCTACAAAGTTTTCTGTCGAAGTTAGTTGATACAGCATCCATCATGGCTGTGACTGCTTGTTCTGATGTATTAGCTTCTTCCCTTTTCTTTCTTCTCTTGGTTTCTCTAAATATATCAAGTAAAGAAAAATGACATTGGGACTTTAGGATGGTCATCATGTCAAAACTGATCTATTATTAGGCAGGGGCATCGTGTGACTTCTTGCTTGTCTATCTATCTGTCTGTGTGTTTCCTTCTATTTGTCTGTCTGACTTTCTTTCTGAGTTGATTTGGTGGTTTATGCATTGGCTCATCTGTTGTTAGCTCTTTATATTTTATAGTCAGACCTTCTGTTTCTTCATAATTGAATTCTGTTATTCACCTACCCCTCCCTCACTTTTTTGACCCCTCCCTCTCCTCTTCTTCTCTTATTCATCCGCACTTGTTTTAATAGAGATGCGCTGCAGCCTGATTTCCTATGTCAGTCATCGAAGTCATAAACATAAATACAAACATAAACAAAACAAACGACAAACAAAACGAAACAAAGCAATCCTACCTGACCTCCTGCTGACTCTAGTGTACGGAACTGGACTGTACCCGGTTGCAGAATAGGTTCTCGTTAAGCTTGGTTGGCCAGCACCGGCCGGTTTAATAGGATAGCCATTTTCTGGGTTGTATTGGATTTGCGACGCTTGTACAGCCGGGTTCGACATGCTCCCTTCATTACTCCTTGCGCGTCCTTCATTGATGCCCGAGTAGCCGTACAACTGATAAATTGCGGGAATTCTAGGGGAGCTAAAGGAAGAAGGGAGCTTTACTTCTGGGAGCCTGCGTTGGTCAGTCAAGTATTTATTTTCGTTGCGTGGCAGGTTAATGCTAGACGAGGTCGAGTAAGCATCCATTGGCGCTGCGGGTTGGAGGAAAGGACTTCCGCCTATATTTCCTCTGCTGTACGCTGTTTCAGGAGAGATAACTGGAATTTGAACCTGTCTTGTTTCACCAGGAACGCTATCCAGTCTGTAAACTCCTCTAGAAGGCCCCGCACCCGGTGACGCAGAAATTCCAAACGCTTGGGCGTTTCCGCCCGAAGAAGGAGACGCTACAAAAACGGGAGATGATGGAAGCTGGACAACTTCTTCTGAAGGCCCGATTCTTCCTTTTGTCGCCGAAAGCGAAGCCACCGATGGCAACAGAATGCTTAACGCCGGTGGGCCTTGAGGAACACTAATGGTAGGGGTGCGTAGGAGGGGCCTCAATGCTGCGGGGATGTTTGAGATGGCACCTTCTTGGATTTCGTTTACGCCTGGGGGACCTGTTGCGCTCAGTGGGACCAAAGGGTTCACGTTTGCACTTGGAGGGCCCTCGCTGGTACGCGTGGGAACTACGAGGTTTGTGAGTGGGGACGCTATGTGAAAGGAATACCAGACGTATGTCACGACAAATAGATTAAAAGGGATATCGTTAGAATGTTTAAGAAAGCTGATGTTTAAGTTTGATACACATTTGGAATTTATAAGCGTCCTTGTTAAAGTCTTAGGATAAGATGTCTTAAACGGATTTTCTAATGAGATCTAAGTTTGGGCACAATAAAGGAAAGGGTAGGTTTGTGACGGGCTAAGTCTAGAGTGTCTTGTGAAGGACACTTTAGCTTACAGATGTCGCATGCCACCTTCTTACAACACGAAAACGTTTTGTCTCGATTTAGGACACGACAAGTTGTCAAAATCATGCAAGGTGAAGAAGGTTGCTTTCGACTGACGTCGGTTCAAACAGCACCGTTTAAGTTGACGTATCTAATGTTCCATTCCAATTTTTGTTTACCTTCGCAGTTGATGCCGTCGAATCCGGTGGAACAGACGCATTTGTATCCATTGGCATTGAAGGCGACGTCAGCAGTGTTTGATGAATCTAAGCACGTGCCCCCGTTCAGACAAGGGCTGGAGTGACAAGCTGGCTGGTCCACTGAAAACCAACACACCACATGGAATAAGGTATTTATGAGAGACTTGTAGTGAACAGATTCTAAACAAGTTTATCATGTTTCTTATACTATATAATCGAAACCCCTAAGTCGTAAAGTCCCTCAAGCCTCGAACAAATGTCTTCTGCTTCAGTCAACTCCCCGGCCAACATGAAATGCATTTAACACCGGACATTTTTATTTTTGCTATCCTCGGATCAAGCTCCGGGCGTTGAGCAGATTTCTTTGTAGCTGTTCGGGCAGATGAAGATATAAATCGTAACAACTAAAAATCAAGTTCAAACTCAAATTTCATTCGTACTGAATAGAGGTTTAGTCTGTCCTAACTCATGCATCTAATTGCGGTGTAAAGACAGATTTCATTATACGATCGCTTGCTTGGTATTTACAAAAAAAAAAAAAAAAAAAAAAAAAAAAACCATCAAATTCCTTTTTGGTTTGTGTCCGAGATCTCAGTAATCAGTATCATGGGGCTAATAATAGCTGTGACATCATCCAAGATGGAGGCATATTACGCACCTGCGCAGTTCTTTCCGCTGTACCCCGCCGGACAGAAACATCGGTAGTCCAGAGCATTCACCAACTTCAGGTCCAATTTATCGCTGTTTGTTTGATCAAAACACGTTCCGCTGTTCAAGCACGGGTGGGTGGCGCACGGGGTGACCAAAACGAGCTCTGTAACAAGAGTCAGATATCGTGAGCAAAGTGAGCAACTTCAGTTTGCCTTTTCAGTCGTTAATCAGAGTTATCAGACCGTATTTAACGAATGTGAATTCTCATTTACGTTACTCATATAGTTTTTTAATGATCGAGAAAAGCCCACTTTCTACTTCTCTCACACAGTCGAAACTTTCTTGGCGGACACTCTCGTAAGTGGACAGCTCCACTTATAGACGCCTTTAGAAAAACGGACGCCTCTAGAAAACTCTACCTCAGTCAAATTCTGTATTCACACATTCTCGTAAGCGGACAGTTCCAGTTACGGACACTTTTTCTGCTACCCAAGGGTGTCCACTTACGGAAGGTTCAACTGTAGGTTATTAGAAATACGATACTCGCAGATGTCCCCTCGCTCTGGAGTTCAGAAATTTTGATTGGCTTTTGCACGTTCTTTTTCTGGAATCATTGTTTTTTTTTTTTGGCCTGCTTGTGTTCGTAATGCTCTCGATCGGATCTCGTGCGTTCTTGGACAAATTAGGTACCCATTTTTAGCCCCTTTGGATACCAACCCTCTAAATAACTGGATTTACCCCGCCTATTCTATGTACTAAATACGACACATTAGTCTCAGCCCGACCCAATCATCACCGTCACCCTAACAGCAATAATATTACTGTTAAATATTAATATTAATATTAATATAAATATAAAAATTCCCCAGTTCATTGAAAGCCAAAGACACTTTGGCAGATGGAAACATGGAGTACACCCCTAACTGTCAGCGTGGTTTGTGGCTTCCGTTTTCGACTTACCGTTACAATTGGTGCCCGCGTATCCCTTGGAACAAACGCATCTGTAGTCCTTGTTATTGACGAAGACAACGCCTTCGAGGTATTTGCCATCATTTTTTGTTGCATCCACACATATGCCATTGTTAGAACACGGGTGAGAGATACAGGCGCTGATTATGACTGAAAACGCGTTTATAATCAATAATGAGAAGAGTAAGGAATAAGTGCGAGGAAAGAAGCAAAGCACACGAACCAAAACAGATAGTCTAACTGAACTTAGATACAACTCGACCAGGAACAACATTTTCACATCAAGCCTACATACTTTCACATCTTCTTCCCATGAACCCTGGCGGACAGGTGCACTCGAATACTCTTTCCCCGCGGCCCGGGCTGCACGCTGCGTTATTTTCACACGGATTTGGGTTGCAGGGGTCACCAATACCTGCAACAAAATGTGACAGCTTGAGCAACAACAGCAAAAACAACAACAGCTTGAGTAAACTTGTGTCTTGGTTCTTTTTGAATAATGATTCGTTACGTGATTCACGTCAGCAAATGGGCAAAATTTTGAGTTGTTTTTTCCTCAGTTCATAACGAAGCCTTAAAGAATTAATTGGAAGAATTAATTTAATCAAAAAATTAGTTTCATTCACATGTTCATGAACTAATTCTAATGGTAATGATATCTTAAAAGTAAAGTGTTTGTCGAAAATATTAGTGTGATTGCTTTGGTTTTGCGTTTGCTACGGATTGGTCCAAAAAAGAAAAAAACAAACAAAAAAAAAAGACAATTCTCGGCCAATCAGGAACAAAATTAAATTAAACTTACGTTGGCAGGTGAAGCCGTTTCCAACATATCCTAATTTGCACTCGCACGTCCCATGGATGCAGTTAGCGTGCACAGCACAACGAGAACACTTGTCAACTGCAAATAACGATAAGGAATTCCAAGATTTTAAAACCCGAGCAATGTAAGTGACGGTAAAGGTTAAGTGGTGTAAATGTAAAGGGAGGCTAAAGGCTGTAACAAAGCCCATTATGTAGTCGTATTTTACCTCCACATCTCTTCCCCGAAAAACGCACGGGGCAATTGCAGACATAGCTGTCGTTGGCGTTCGAGCAGGTCCCTCCGTTCAGGCAGTGATTGCGGTGACAGTGATTAACGCCTGTGAGCTAAAATATGTTAGATCGTCCCTCATCACCCCACATTGCTCCAATTTGCATTCACTTCTTTAGTACATCAGTTTTGCTTGTCTCTTGTTCCGAATGTGTTTTCATTTCTCCCCCGTTCCAATCCACGTTTCCGTCGACTGTCTGTACTTTTCTCTGTGTCCGTCTTTTTAACTGTCTGCCTGTCTCTGTCTCTGTCCTTTTCTTTGTCTGTCTGTCCTTTTGTTCGTCCCCACCCCTTTGTCTGTACTCATCTCTGATCTCGTCTTCAGTGTTATTCTAAAGCTCTTACGTTCACACGTGTATCCATGCCATCGCCTCGGACAGAGACAATGATAGCCGCGGTGGTTGTGAGCCTGTAGACATGTTCCTCCATTTTCACATGGGTTTGGCAAACAGGTGTCATTTTCTGGGAGAAAAAGTTTGTGATAGTGAATAAATTGTATTAATTAGTATGTGGTCGGTAACACATGGTGGCTAAAGAGCAGTTTTGATGATATTTGAACTAAGTACATCGCTGATCACACAGAGGCTGTAAGAAAAACTTTAACCAATCAGAAGCCAAAGTATTTTGCGTTTGGTTCTAGTTCGAAGGAGGAGCCAATCAGCAGTGATAGGAAGCGCCATCGTCACTTGCTTGCTTGCGTGAGAAACTGCTTTTGTTCATAATTGGCCAAGAATGCCCCTAAGCTTGTTTGGACGAATCCGAAGGTGCAGCAGACGCAAAATCAAAGCAACCACAGGGTTTCTATCGATAGTCATCTGAAAACGGTCATGTATGCTCCTTTGGTCTTACGTTCACAGTGTTGTCCAGAGAATCCTTCGTTGCATATGCACACATAGCCCTCCTTCTTGTTTTTCATTTCTGCGCACAAGCCGTCATGTTCGCAAGGGTTTGGGAGACAGGGACTGCTCATCGCTGCAGAGATAAAATATTGGATGGCAACGTCAATTGCAGCCATTCCAAGTTATACAATGTTGTATACAGTGAAATCTCTCTAAGACGGACACTCTTGGGACCTTGTCTGGGTGTCCGTCTTTTAGAGGTGTCCAGCTTATAGAGAGTTTAGATACAGTCAGCCGGCCGGGACCAGCAAACCCTGTCCGGCTTCTAGTAGTGTCCGTCTTATAGAGGTGTCCGGGTTTTAGTGGTCTTTCTTGAGAGAGTTGACTGTATATAGTACATTTTCAAAAGTCCGTACATGTAGTTCTGGAATGTATTTTGGTTTAAAGTTTGAATGATCTTAGATATTCCAAATAGCTGTGCCTATTTCGTGGTATTGTCATGTTGGCATAACAAGTCCTAACTTTGCCAACTTAAACTGGGAGAAGGTCCTAGGTTCAAGTCCCGCTCTGACCACTTTGTCAATTCAAACTCACCATCACAGTTTTTGCCGAAGTGTCCCGCGGGACAGTCGCATTCGTACCCGTCCTGTTTCGGTGTGCATGTTCCGTTGTTTTTGCATGGGCTACTGTAGCAATAATTCGATTCTGTAAAGCAGAATACAATAGAATACAATACAATACTTTATTTAACCACGTTACACTTAGGAGCTTCAATGACACTCGTTCAAACGCGAACGTGAACTGAAAATAAAATCTACTATCTAACTACCCTATACTTGCCCGTACCCAACGTCTCACCTAAAATAAATTAAACAGTATTTAATATCTATGTTTTAACAAAGTTAACAAAGTTAAAACAACCTAATTAGCCATATGTATTATTGTTAAAAATATAAGAAAATTGAGAAAAGAAAATTAAGAAATTGACATAAAAACAGGGAGACAGGGATAAAGAGACAAACAGTTTCAGTGACAAATGCGTGACAAATACGTGGCAAGTAGTGACGAATACATAGACAGAGACTAGAGACTAGAGAAAGAGGTACAGAGACAGAGATAAAGACGGACGAAGACAGGCAGAGAAATAGATAATGTTTGCATGATCAAGAACAGTAACGAAGCTGTTAGTAGTTGGGAGAGGGCTGATAGTACCGCTTGTGTCAAAGGAAGTGCTGTGTCACATTTCGATATGCAGTTTCCCACATGAAAAGGGAATAATTATCAATTACTTACGTTCGCAGAAGGATCCCAGGTATCCCGGCATGCACTCGCAGGCGAGGATGGAACCGTCACTTTTACATGTTCCACCGTTCTTACAGGGGTTGTGAGGATGACAAAGGTTGGGCTCTAAGGAGGAAAGTTGCGTCTTAAGAGTAAGGATTCAGAGTCCGGGACAGGATTATGTAAGTAAAATTTCCTTTGCCACTCTTTTTTTATTCCTTTTTTCTTAATCAATCTGCCCTTTAGCCACTGATTAGTCCTGGCCATTAATTCCAAACGGCCAAGGTTCCAATCCTATAATTATCATATTCTCTTGGTAATTTCAACTATCACAAGAAACAATTTAAACTTACTGTCGCAAAACGGCCCCAAATAGGCCACACTGCAGTAGCACACATAACCACGTGGTGTGTCTACGTCACGACACGTTGCGCCATGCAGGCAGGGGTTTGGTAAGCACTTGGATTTAACTAGAGAAAGTTAAAAAACAAATAGCCAAAAATCAAACAAAGACGAGTTTGAAATACGAGGCAACTTAAAAGGATTTTTTATGCTCAAAGATGAGTTGGTGCTGAAGTGCAAATGAACTTCTGGCGAAAATTTGGGGTCTTTCTTTTTGTGATGTGACCCTTATATTTGCAATGTAAGGATGGCTCCTACATTAGGAAAACGTTTCAAGACATATTTAAGGACTCAGTTTATGCCTGTATGCATCTGCTACTCTTGAAGTCAGGACACTTTCCTTAATATGTACTACGATGACAAAAGTCGAACTTGCGTTATGTTGATAGTCGAGATGAACACACTAGAATCAGACAACAGGAAAACAAGAAGAAAAAAACAAAAGAAAAAACACTAAAACACTAAGCACTAAAAGTGTCCGGGCACTAATGCCCTGATTTCAGGAGTTTTTATTGTCCCCAGCCCTTAATATTCACCTTCACAGTTTTTGCCAAGGTAGCCTACCGGACAGCTACACTTGTACGTAATACCAATGTTGATGCACGTCCCGTTAACATGACAAGGGTTAGGTTTACAGGGATTCGAAACTGAGAGAAAGAGCAATAGAGAGAAGTGTCAGACAGCCCAAATATTGCATTAAAATCAAATGGGTGCAGCTCTAATGTGTGTGGCTATTTACGATGGCTTAATAATAGAAATTGGACTTTTCAAACACGTGTGTTTTTATGTTTGTATAGATGAAAACGTGTCTCAAACGAACGGCCTAGACGAGTAAAGAGTTAAGAAATATAAACAAGAAGTGTATCAATTTAATCATATTTTCCTTTGTTTTCTACTGTCTCCATATTTTAGAGGAACGTGAATAACGAACCATTGCAAGATGCTCCCACGAATTCCAGTTGACATTTGCACTCATAATCTCCGTGTCCCATACTGATGCAAACTCCGTCATTCCTGCAAGGACCGGACTCACAAGGGTCGATTTCTGAGGACGGGAACAAGAAAACAAAAGGTAACGATGTTGCTTCATCAAAGTTGAATACAGAAATTCTTGGCTTGTAGTAGCACTGCCTCTACTACCACACAACAAATAAATGACACTCATTGGCAATAATACACGTGCTGTTTACATAACTCTCTACAATACAGAACCTTCACACAGTTTTCCCATGCGTCCTTTGGGGCAGTGACACCTGTAGCTCTCGCCAATCACCTCGCACGTACCCCCAGCAACGCACGGCACAGGGAAACACGGATCAGGACCTACAACAAGCGTGAGTCAATTTAACTTTTGTTAGACTGATATAGAGAGGATATTACACGGCAGCGCGAAGATATGAATTTTATTTTTGAGTGGTAAAAACAATTTTTACGAACGAGCGCTTCGCGAGTGAGTAAAATATTGTTTTTACCACGAGAAAATAAAATCCATATCTTCATGCCGCCGTGTAATTTTCTTTTTATTATATTAGGAACGAGTGTTTTACGAGAAATTGCACAAACAACCGTGCAAAAGCGGGAAATGATTCCAACGATATCCTCACTAGTGAGGATATGGAAAATACGCCACTCGGGTCCCGGATGTAGTTTCGTATGAATTTTACGCACGGTACATTTTCCAGTAAAACACTCGTGTATATATAATAAATAGAGATTACTTCATGGAAAGTGCGCGCGTACGGTTTTTATTCACGAGTTGTGAAGTATCATAAAACGAACGAGCGAGGCTTTGCGAGCGAGTGAGTTTTATGATACGAAACAACGAGTGAATAAAAACTGTACAAAGCACTTTCCATGATGTTTTCTGTTTATTATATACATACTGAGACATTTATGATGGGACCGGGAAACCCTTTAAAAGTAGTGAAAAATCGTCGTTCGCAGCTTGTGATTGGACGAACGATTTTTTTCACGTGTGAAAAGCGTCGTTCGCGGCCTCTCATTGGCTAGAACTCATTTGCGTACGAAATTTTACGATATGGCTTTTTCGTGAGTATGTCTCAGTATGTATATAATAAACCGCAATACAGTACAACCCCGCTATCTCGACCTCTCAAGGGAAGCGAGAAATAGTTCGATATAGTGGGGGATCGAGATAGTGGGGTTCTACCAAGGGAAATTTCTACCAAGTTTATTTCCGAGGGAAATCGGATTCTGTTCGAGATAGCGGGGAGTTCGAGATAACCGTGTTCGAGATAGCGGGCTTCTCCTGTATGCCTTTTGTAAGTAGGGTTAACCTGACCTTCAGGCTTTTCTGATGCCCGAAAAGTAAAGAGTAAGAAAGCCTCTAAGTGGTGGCTCGTTGAATCTACCTAAACTACTACCACTCTTTACTATTTGAATTTACCTCTGTATGTGAGGATTTGCCAAGGTCCAAAGATAGTAACTCTTTTGTGGTGGGCATAGTAAACTCAATTGTAAGAAATGTGATTAGGGCAAATTCAATGACTAGTATATTACGCCACATTTGCGTTGAACAACCGAATACTATTGTCTGTTGCGTGTCACATATCTGGTCGAACTGAATCTATGGTGTAAGAAAAATGTTTATAGCTGCGAATTTTATTGTTGTACAGTGGCACTACACTTACGCTGACAGCGGTCCCCAATGAAGCCGTTATCACATGCGCACTCGAAATCATCCACGCCGCGGGCAAGGCAATGCCCTTCATGATGGCAGGGATTAGGGTTACAGAGGTCCCTAGCTAAAGAGAAAAGATGGCAGTTTCAGAACACCGGTGTATCCATTTAACCGTCCAGTCATTTGGAAATGCGTCCATTTATACATTCATTAGATCCTTAAACCTACCAATCAATGGCTCAATCAGTCAATCAATTAATCAATCAAGGGACAGGGACAAATAAGCACCAAAGAAACCAACATAGTACGTGTACTTACATTCACATTTCGTTCCTTTGTAACCAACCGAACAGTGACACGTGTACTTTGAACCAATAGCGTCACAGTGACCTTGATGTAGACATGGATTTGGGTGACAGACGTCTTTTCCTGGAAAATTAATGATTTGTCTCATGATTATTTAATTGAAAGTGGCCCTTGTGGGCTGAAATCGTTTATCTTTGGACGCCCCTACGTCCATAAGCCCTTCTTTGAAGTTGAAGTTGATCACTCTTGGGGTGAAAGGGTTAAGAACCATAAAGGTGATATGGAATGAACTGAGATTGACATCCTTTTGAACTTACGCTGGCAGCGATCTCCAATCCAGCCTCGGGCACACAGACATTGGAACGAGTTTTCCATGTTGATGCATGTCCCTTCGTTAAGACATAGGCTAGAGCTGCAAATGTCCTGAACTGTTGGTGTAAGAGGAGTATACAACAGTCAGGGAGATAGGCCAAAGAATTTCAGCTTCGCGTGAGACACTAGGGAGGTAATCGACCCAAGATTAACCAAATGATTTCTAATAAATTTGTAACTTTCACTGGAATGAAATTTGTGGGAACATTATTAAAGGGACCCCATCGACTAATGTCGTTTGCGTGCCAAAATCCGTGATCCGCCATTTTTATGGCATCCGAAAATCGCAAGCAATATTAGAAATCCATTTCTATCCGACTCTTGAGAAGAAGATTAGTTTCTCTTAACTTGATAGTGCTGCTTACCTATTTTATTATCGATTTCCTACGTTTTTTCGTGTTGAGAAGGCCAAGATTTCTTTTTTTTTACACATTTCAAGATGTAAATAAAATCATTGACGTGGCTGAGAAGCCTTCTTTAAGACCGAAGTGCAGAGAGCTGCAGAGAGACGAAGTATGAACCTGGTCTTGAAGGTTTTGATTCTTTGAGCTGAGAAACGAGAAATCGATGAACATTTTGTCTTACATTCGCAGTTTTGTCCTCTGTAGCCTTCCACGCATGCGCACTCGTAGCCATCCTCGTCTGGATTACACGTTCCTCCATTTTTGCAAGGGTTTGGTTTGCATAGTTCCTTTTCTGAAATAGAGGAAGTTTTTGAACAGACAAATGAGGGATAAAGTTGAAGCACACTAAAACGCCAATTTAGACCAAACGGGACAAGTCAGGCAGTAACCTGTCGCTATATAACGCGATGAAGTTAGTCTCTGATAAATAATGTTAACAGGACTGAGTGGAGTCAACCTGTGATCATTAATATGGGCCATGGTTACAGACAGACATCGGACGACAAGGCGTCCTCTTACCAATTAATAATAAAAAAATATTACAATTCAGGTATTCTCGGATAACTTTCACATAATGAAAAAATCATCAATTTAAAACAGTCAAAACTAGAAGTTATCATTTTATGGAGATTTTTGTCGTGCTCGGCATTTATATTTGTCAATGAAAAGCTTTGCATTCAGTGTGAATGGACTATGTATTGTGAGTGCCCCATACCCTCACAGTTAACTCCTTTGTAGCCGTATTTACATCTGCATTTGTAGCCATCGTCTGCCTCGCTGCAAATGCCATCGTTCTTACAAGGGTTATCAGGCCGACAGTAATTCTCCACTGAAAGGGAAACAGTAAGCTAAATGTTAAGCTTACTCTCAAATATGTTTTTGTTCTGTTGATCAAAACGTCATTCTCTTCCGTTGGCTTGCTTTGTGTCAAAAACGAGAGTGTAAATGCTATCGTAGTTCTACACTTCAGTTCTCGCGGAAAACTATGCACCAGAACGATTTCACGATGACTTGCCGAAAAACGTTGTTCGGGACCGAAGTTCCTATCCGAGACTACGTCGGGTAACGTTTTCCCAAAGTAATTATGTTGTTGCAGTTTTGGTTTCTTGTTTGGTTTCTCTTCTTTGACTGACTCAAGGAACTTGTGCAGCAACAGGTTGTTCATTAGTAACTCTGTACACTCGTCCAGTCAGGTACGATAATAAAGAACGATCGATTCGTTTAGTTTCATGGTCGATTACGTAAGCAACCACAGGTGACTCGTTTTTCTGCCTGCTTTTGATTGGTGGAAAGCTTTTTCTCTGCCTTCTCTGATTAACTTCCTTTTGGTTGTAGTTTTATGACAGTAATTTGAAGGCTGCTTCAACTGTAGTTTTGATTTGAAGTTGTTGTTCTTACATTCACAGTTTCTGCCTTTGAACGCTGGTGTACACGTGCACTTGTAACCGTGCCCAGTCCCTCTACACTTTCCTCCGTTCAGACATGGATCCGAGGCGCAGAAGTCTGCGACTGAAAAGACATGATGAAGTCAAGGTAGGTGATATTGTAACCTATGCTGCCACGATTGTTGTGATTAAGCCAGGTCACTTCGTGTGACATTTAGGACGTTTAGAGAAAGCCAGGTGATCACAGGATTATCTGTCGTACCTTTGAAACGGACTAGTTCAACCTCTGGAAATGAACTCCCCCTGGAGAATGTCTTTTGTGAACCGCTTTCAGGTACTGATATTATAAGTCCCTAAAGGTCAAAGCTATCATCGTAACTATGGAAAAAATGCCACTTAACAAGCTGTTGCAAAAGGCCTATTTGTCTGCTCTGATAATCAGAGCACCCAGAGCGTCTTTTTCACATCCAAGGTTAATTGGCTAATAATTCAATGAAACAACTGGACCTCTTGTATAGAGCTTTGCAAACTTCCATTTTCTAATTGTACTGTGCATGGAGCACTTACTTTCGCACGTGGTTCCACTGTAGCCGGGCTCACAGTAGCACATAAAGCTGGTGTCTGTCGTATAACATGTTCCTCGGTTTCTGCAAGGATTGGGGTGACACGCATTCTCCTCCTCGCCTTTTTGGAACGCTAGTAGTCGAACATTAATATTGTCACGTGGTCAGTAAAGACAGTAGTCGAACATTAATATTGTCACGTGGTCAGTAAAGACAGTAGTCGAACATTAATATTGTCACGTGGTCAGTAAAGACAGTAGTCGAACATTAATATTGGCACGTGATCAGTAAAGACAGTAGTCGAATAATGAATATTGTCACGAGGTTCGTGCAGACAGTAGTCGAATAATGAATATTGTCACGAGGTTCGTACAGACAGTAGTTGAATAATGAATATTGGCATGTGGTTCGTACAGAGTAATCTTATAATCATTATTGTCATGAAGTCAGTACAGACAATAGTCGAATAATCAATATTGGCATGTTATGCGTCAGATAATTGACTACTCTACTGAAAGAGCCTATTGAACTGGCGCAAAAACAAACAGACAACAAAACAAATGATAAACAAACAGTTGACACAAAAAATATTCTAATGTGAAAAAGCAAAAATAAAACAAACAAACAACAAACAACAGCATTGTCACATACCAATACAGCTGCAGTCAATACAGCTCCACTGAGCTGGACAGGAACACTCGAACCCCGCATCATTTTCTGAACACGTGCCGCCGTTTTTACAGGGGTTGTTGAAGCAGTAACTTCTCTCTGAAAATAAGCGGTAACAGTCAACATAAGACTTAGTGTGATACCAGCTCTTAAGAGAACTAGACTGACTGCGTCGGCGTGGTGATAAAAACGCTGGTGTATCAACTGAAAGTTGAGCAAGGTACTGGAACGCCGTAGGATAATGCTGACAGTAGTTAGCCCTTCGTCAGAGCGAAAACGAGTTTGACTTGCACATAAATGATCTCGTGCTTCGGTAAACTAAAGAGGTTTTTAATGAAGATTAACGGAGAACTGTTGTGGTGATATTTATGGTAGAATGTTCATCCAGAGGCCCTAGTCTGTTCCACTTTTAATTTGCAAGGTCCTTTAACTGCTTTCAAATGAAGTAAATGCATAAAAAAATATGTTTGTTGTGTTAGGAAATTATGTATAATTACCTTGACAAGTAGTTCCTCTGAATCCTGATGGACACGTGCACTGGAAACCATCGTCAAACTCTGTGCACGTTCCTCCGTTTTTACACGGACTGTGTCTACATTTGACCTCCTCTGCGACATTAGGAAACATTCGGAAGCATATATTATCGGTTTGAGGTAACAACCTAGCGTAAGAATGGTAGATTGGCAAACGCAAAACCAAAGCAATCACGCGATTACTTTCGACGGTCATGCGAAAACGCCACTAGTTGGCGGGCGAAAAGGAAAGCGTAGCTTGTATAGAAACTGCGTCATTTTGTCATACATACTTTCACAAGTTTCTCCTTTGTAGCCAAATTGACAAGTGCACTCGTAGCCGTCTTTAACGTCGGTGCATGTTCCTCCATTCTGACATGGGTTCGGCTTGCATTTAGTCTTCATTACTAAATGGAATATTGTGTGCAAGGCAAGATAAGTTAGATTGAACAAGTCGCAATTTGATACAGTTGAAGCTCCCTTAAGCGGACGCCCTTGGGAAGCAGAAATAGTGCCCGTAACTTGAACTGTTTGCTTACGAGATTGCGTAAAATCAGACTTCGACCGAGCTAGAGTTTAAACAGGGTTTCTTAAGAGTGTCCGCCCAGAGAGCTTCGACTGTATTGTCTTTTAGGGGACATTGTATTGAGAATTGCGGTGATGAACTTTTTTATGGTGGATTTTGCAGTTTTCCGTTGATAACTTACTATTGCAGAGTTTCCCCATGTATCCGCGTGCACACTTGCATTTAAACCGTCCCATGTGACGTCTTTTGCATTTGGCGCCATTTCGACATGGATTGGGGTGACACGCATCTTCATAAAACGTAGGCGCTATGAATAGCGATAGGAATTAGTTAAGCTTGTTAAGTAAACACCAGAAATGTTTTGCTGTTGAAGACAGTTACATGATGATGATGATGATGATGATGATGATGATGATGATGATGATGATGATGATGATGATGATGATGATGATGATGATGATGATGATGATGATGATGATGATGATGATGATGATGATGATGATGATGATGATGATGATGATGATGATGATGATGATGATGATGATGATGATGATGATGATGATGATGATGATGATGATGATGATGATGATGATGATGATGATGATGATGAGTAAAAGAACTTGGAAATAGCAAAAACTGCTCCTGAAAAGTGCTTTCACCTCATCAAGTACATGTCAGTATCAATCAATCAATCAATCAATTACACTTTATTTTTGTACTTGATCTTGAAAAAGTGTTTATGTACATCCTATCCAATATAGAAATTATAAGATACCTTCAAATCCACCCAGGAGCTCCGGCGGATAGTTTGAGACTTGTGAGGGGAAGCCGGTGTAAGGTGTAATAGGCAGTACCACTGACTGAGAGTACTGTGGCCAAACGTACGTCTGTGGTGTAGCAACTTCCTCTGGATAATAATAAGTGGGACGAACATAGGTTATGCGAGGAATCCGCCGACGATAGAACAACCGGCGGTAAAGAGACCTTGGTCGATACCATCGAGGGATGAAGTGGCGCAAACTGATACGTTGCCTCGGAAACTTGTACCATGGTCGTCTGTATAAGAAGTCCCTCAACAAGTGGTGTCTCCTTGGGAGGTTTTGGTATCGGTCAGTTACGTACGAGTATACCACCGGTGTTCGAACCTTGCTGGGTAATATCGTGTAGTCTAGATCACCTTTCATTTGTTTAGGTTTGGTTTCTCTCTTAATTGTATTTTTGTTTTTTGTAATGTGGTGGCCGCTACCTGTCCGTTTTGAATTGACATTCTTGATGGGCGCTTTACCCGCGTTTGTCTCCGCTGTTATCGTCGACAAAACCACGATGCAAGCGAGTAGTGAGCGACGTAAGCCCCTCATGTCGAGTCAGGGACGAAGGAAAGCTTAGTTTAAGGAGGCCATTTAGTTTTGAGCGCTTCTCCGGTCTCGTGGATTTTCACTTTTCACACATGACGTGGCGAGGCTTTTACTTTGTCTCCGCCACCTGCTGTGAATGGTAAAGGGATGGTCTGATCAGACAACTCACCCGAGCTCGCACAATCAACACACCAAACATTTTCGACAATACCAAACAATAGGAAATACTTCTCCATAATTTACAAAAGACCCAGAGTTATCTTGACTACAAAATTACGAATTTTGTCAGTTCGAGCTTTGCGATAGTTTTTTTTGGGTGAGTGAATCAACAGGAAGACACTCCACTTCTTGACTGCCACAAGCTAACGCAGGTGCTTGAACAGTCGAATTGCTGGGTGATTTAACTCATTGTATATCGACAAGTGAAGTGTTAAAACCGAGAAATAAAGAATTAAAGAAGACGAACAAAGACCTACACCCTATATACAGGCAATGTTTGTTTTCAAAATTTGCAGTACGTTTTTGTGAGAATTTCCTCACTCCAAATGAGAACCCCATTCTAGATTGTCAGTTTCCAGATACCTCTTCATGACGAGACGAATCAATTGACATTTTTCCACCTCAGAGGATAATACTGTCCAAGCTGAGTGAACATGCAGGTTTTCTGGCGGTTTTCGTTGTCAACTGACTTACGGCGATTATTTTTTATTTGCAACGGATCGTCTTTCGCCCACACATATTGTCGAAAATGGTATCATGACTTGGTATTGATCTTTCTCGCCCTATAACTGAACTACAAATCGTCTGTTTGAATGCAGCTTCATCGTGCAGTTTTATGTAAACTATAACACGGATAGGTTGTAATAGGGACAATATTAAACGATAACATTTACTGATTTAACTTGTGCCGGTTATTCAAAGGTTAATTGTTCTTTTGATATATTTTTCTATAAAGAAATTATATAAAATCCTAAAATTTCTTAGAGTACTTTTCTTTACTTTCCACCACTTTTCTAGATGATAATCTTAAATTCGTAAACCCTCGAGTAAAATGTAGCTGCATGTGTTCTAATGGGTTTACCCTGATATATTATTGACCAATCACGTGTCTTTGCCCGGTAGCCTTTGTTGGTGAGTTTTGACACGTGAAGTTATGAATTTATAACGAAATGGCCGTGAATTAAGTTTGAAATCCCTCACTCTTTTTGTTCTCCTTGCAAGATGAAGGAGTTACGCCTTTTCTCGCTGGCATATCTTCTGTTTCCAGTGCTTTCTGGCTCTTTGTCTCAAACTCGAAGCCGAGATTCGATCTCGAGCCGACCGTCTGTAAACTCTTGGGAACAGGTACTGCACACGAGAGAAAAGCGAACCGATTTCCATAATCGCCACGGAAAAGAGACGAAAACCAAACGAAAATCCACCGTCGAGAAGAGGTCATCTGCACAGAAAAGACAATTCTTGCCTTTTTCGATGTTTCATTCGCAGCCTCACTATAATAGGATTATCGTTCATCATCATCCAGGTTGGTTTTGAACTACCACGGTGATGTCATGCGTTGCTATATCATAGATGTCCAGGGCTACTTGCTTTGGTATTGATTTTAGTTAAACAGTTGTTTCTCTGGTTAGTCACATATTGTTACATATTTGTAGATCATTTCAGTGTAAACATCGCTTGAGTTTAGTCTCGTCACACAATGTTTGTTTTTCTTGTTATGGCTTTTCTTGTTCTGGTACAAAATTTCGTGTCGGTTTATTTAAAGGTGATGTTTTGACGACAAATAGTTCACGCGAGAAATAGTGTTGCCACTGAGCAGCACACCAATGGTTTATGTAGTAACCAATATTATTGCCCAAAAGAAATATATCAAGGTCAAGTTACCACCTGCTGTGACAAGCAAAAACAACTACCAGACCTAACTAGATCAAACTTAGCTACACAATGTTAAGCATTTACAGCTACAGAGGGCTGACTGTAACCCTTATAGCTTTTGCTGTTAAGTCATTGTACATTGCCACACACAAAATTTGACACACGACCATTTATTGCAAAAGGCTCTCCTGACCCCGATCCATTAAAGCATTTTAAATATGTTTATCGTCCAATCAGGTTTGCTTTACTGCTTTGTTTGTTTGTTTGCTTGTTTGTCTGTCTTTCAGAGCACTCTTTTTGTGAGCCCATACCTTGTCAAAACGGTGGCACATGCACGGTGGTTGCCCATGGTTACGAATGTACCTGCTCGCCAGGATTTATGGGTACTCACTGTGAAAGTAAGTTGGTATTAATATTGAACTGTAAACGTGATCGATCGTGGAAACTGTGCATTGAACTTTCTTTCTAAATCGAAGCTTGCTTTGTTAACAGTGAGAAGCCAATGTGAACCAAGTCCATGTAAGAACGGAGGGACGTGCTATGACGTCGGTCAAGGTTACGAGTGCACGTGCGCCAAAGGATTCAGAGGAGAAAATTGTGAAGGTAAGACGTACGACCTTGCTAAGTTCACAATATTCTTAAAGGGTCCCTCTTACCCTTTTCAATGTTTTTGTTTCAATCTGGAAAATCCCAGGCTGAACTTGGTTCCCAACACGAAAGAACCTAACTAATCAAAAGAAAAATAGGTTAGTAGCACTTTTAGATTAAAAGAAACCTCAAACGGGTCGGATGGAAGTGGGAACATCTTTCGAATTTCGGGGGTTCTAAAAATGGAGGAACCAAGGATTTCGGCGCGCAAAGGACTGTGGTTGAGAGGTATTCTTTAAGGCACTTTATTTCTCATTAGGTATTTTGATAATGTTTATTTTGGCCCAACAGAGTTGAACAAGTGCTACCCCAATCCTTGTAGAAACGGTGGCTCTTGCACAGGAACAAACGAAGTAGAAGGCTATGAATGCACCTGCCGAGTGGGGTTTAAAGGCAAAGACTGTGAAGGTATGTGTTACCACTGCTGTACTAGATTTTATAGCGGAAAATGTTGGGCATGGAAACGCATTAGACTTCCCTTGCTTCTCTTATCATTCCTCTTGCGCTGCCACCAATCTTGCTTCAGTCCTCTCCCGCGCGACTGCGTCGATCATTTTTCTGAAGAAAGAAAAGAAAGAACAGAAAGAAAATACTGCTTTGTAGTCTTTGTAATACACAGAGAAGCATAGAGATACAAAAGAGAACCTTAAATATCCAAGCTAGTATAGCATTATCTAGTTCAGAATAGACGCTAACACTCTACAAAAGCTTTTGATACATAAAAATTAAATCTTGATGATGTATTTTACACTGATGATGTGTTACTTGTGATTGATTCTTGGTTCGGTCAGAGGTCAACTTGTGCCTCCCCACTCCTTGCAAGAATGGCGGGACATGCTCAGAGAGAACTGGTGGGAGATTCGAATGTACTTGCCCTATTGGATACAAGGGAGTCACGTGTGAAGGTAAGAATGGGATTATGGGTATTAAGTCTCGGAAGACTGTGCTGGAATTACGGGGAGCATCTTGATTTTTGACCAAAGTTTTCGGATGTCAAGAATGTTCGCTCTCTTATCGTTTGATATTTTTGCCATAAAAGCCAAGTGTGTTACCATGCTGCATGTAACATTGATAGACCAAGAAAGTACCTGCATAGTGGCTGGTTAAGCAGTTTGCCATCCCTGAATATGCTGCTGTTTATCTTGTGCAGAAAGAAGCATTTGCATGTCCAACCCGTGCTTGAATGGAGGCACGTGTTTGGACGAAACGTACGGTTACCGGTGCAGTTGCAGGCTTGGCTACACAGGCAATAATTGCCAACGTGAGTATTGAACCTATTACTCACTCAAGAGTGATCAAATTCAATTTTCTCCCTCAGTTTCTCACCAGAAATACATCATATAGTAAGGAGAACTTGGCTTTTGATATCTTGCATAGATGAAAGCTGATTAAACTATCGGTTCACACTACATCACTCATACATTTTCTTCTTAGAAGATTGGGAGAATCTGCATGTTGATCTTGGGAGTTAAAAAAAGGGGACACTCTAAAAGACAGACGTCGAACTAGGGGGATGCTTGTTCTGTCGGATTTTTTTGCAATGAAGATGAATTTGATAATTGTGGTGCTCATTTTTCTATCTGGCGTTAGATCACGTTTGCAAGCCAAACCCTTGCCAAAATGCTGGCAGATGCTTAGACGAAGGGGGTATTGGTCGATGCGTTTGTCAAGTTGGGTTCCATGGCGATCACTGCGAAAGTAAGTCAGAAAATAATGCAGATATATTCCAGTCCTTGCACCCTGACAAATTGTAGCACATAATATAGAGTGGCAAAGTGTGACGTTATCATTTGCAAACTTTTCCATTCGAACCATTTTTCAGGCAAGCCATTCCGAAGATTTGGACAAAATGCGTTACTTCAGAAAGTATATTTTTGTGACATCATCACTTTGGCACTCTATTCATGTTCTGAGGAGGGTTCAGATACAGTTAAAGCTCCCGTAAGCGGACACCCTTGGGAACTAGAAAAAGTGTCCGTAACTGGAACTGTCCGCTTACGAGAATGTGTAAATACAGTTTGAGCTAGAGTTTAAACGGGGTTTCGTACAGGCGTCCGTAAGTGGAGCTGTCCGTTTACGGAAGTGTCCGCCTAGAGAGCTTAGACTGTACAACAAATTTTATTGTGTACTTTCTTTCCTCAGTGATCAGTTCGTGCACCTCAAATCCTTGCTTGCACGGCGGTACTTGTGTGGATACATATTTTCTTCATCGAACCCACCCAGTGGATTCCTTTGACTTCACTACAAGCGCAGTTTTCGATGGTTATCGTGATCGCGCTTTCGTCTGCAAGTGCGTACAGCCATATTCTGGACAAAACTGTGAAGGTAGACTAAGATAGCTTTGCTTGCAGCTTGACCTGTACTCTCCACTTCTATCCTTCTCTGTCCAAATTAATGAAGTTGATTGATCCGTGTTAGTGCGGGCTTGGTTGTTAAAAGTTCGAGCAAACCAAATAATTTGGGATTAACCAAATCTTTTCTCAACTGCAAAGCTTGTTGTATCTTAAAACCTAGCAAGGAAGCTCTTTACTTTAAAGTACCCTTACCGTACCTCTTTCAGGCTTAATAATGGATAGACTTAATCCAGAATTGCCTTAATTGTGCTTTGAACAGGTGGATCAGGCGAATAGATATTTCATATTGCACTGAAGTTAATTAAAAATGCTAGCTATCTGGTGAGTTTGATGTGATTTTGACGTCATCATTTATCAGACGACAGGTGCCGATTCTGCAGTCCTCACGCAGAGTGCATTCTGAGCCAGTGTGTATGCAACGAAGGTTACCATGGCGACGGAAAGACTTGCACAAGTGAGTTGGGTACACGAAGTATTAATTTAGGTATCATCGTGGTACTGGTGTTTCTGTGGCCGGAAGCAGGGTCTTTCTTGTAAGCATTTGACCATCTGGACGATGCGACATCTGTGAATATCGTCATTCTAGTGTGTACAATTTGTTTGTGTCAGTGAAATTATTGTCTGTAGGTCACGTGGTAGAGATCATGACTTGTGTGCGGAAGAGTGTTGGGTCAAATGTGACAGCAACGATCACAACAACAACAACAACAACAACAACAACAAAAGGCTCGATTATGTATATTTATGTGTTTGTCGGGACAATCTTTTGATGCAGGTTAACCCACGAGCAAAATTGGCAAAATACAACCCAACCCTCAAATATCGTTAATCAGTTTACGAAGTATAAACATTTACTAGTTCTTGTAAAGCGTTTGAGTTTCATGGGAAGTGTGAAAGACTATATAATATTACATTTGTAAAAGTAAGGTCGATTTAGTTGCCGTGTATAACATGGTTGGCGTTTCTGCTGGTATACTTTTACTTTACTATACCTTTACGTTTTTTAAACTGTGATTTCTTTCTTCAGAAAATGTGTGCCATCCAAACCCGTGCAACAATGCAGGATTATGCGTTCCAACTGATTCTTCGTTCGATTGCGAGTGCAAGCTAGGATGGACAGGTCCCCTTTGTGAAAGTACGTGTCAAGTCGCTCTTGAAGTTGACGTGAATGAGCTGAACGCTGTAAAAAAAAAAAACAAAAAAAAAAAAAAAAACAAAAAAAAAAAAAACAAAAAAAAAAGGCAGTTGGACTTAGGTTTCGGAAACAGCCGGCACATTCTTAGCTGCATGGCGTTCAGCATATTTATATAAACCTTACGTCGATACAGGCAGCATTAACCTTTTTAATTCCAAGAGTGATCAATTTCAAGTTTCTCCTTCAGTTTCTTACCAGAGACATACTTATACAGCAAGGAGAGCTTGGCTTTTGATACCTTGCTCAGATGATAGCTGACTAAACTGTAAATTTTCATTACATCATTCAGACATTCAATTTATAAAAGGTTGGGAGAATCTGTATTTTCAGCTTGGTAGTGAAAGGGTTAAGGGACATTGTGAGGTGGGCAAGAGCTAAAAGAGTTTGGTACATACTGATTTCTAGCCCGGCAGTACTGCATTCCGAACCCCTGCAAAAATGGCGGAACGTGTATTCCAGAACAGGACGGCTACAAGTGTAACTGCGCCAGTCAATACGAAGGCAACGATTGTGAGAGTAAGTACACAAAAATGGTTTTGTTGGTACATTAGTGTGAAACAGAATGTCTTCTAGACCAACGGTAACTTACATTTATTCGGCCCATTTTATCTTTTCAGAAGCGAATCCCTGCGCAACGAACCCCTGCAAGAATGGAGGAAAATGCAAAGAGATGAACGGAGCGCCTGTCTGTGAATGCACTCAGCAGTTTGAAGGGAACATGTGTGAGAGTAAGTACAGCCTATCAAAATGTACATTCTCCTTACAATCTCTGAACAGGGACATGGAGTGCGGTATGGAGAATTCAACATTTGATCACTTGCACCGCAGGCATCTGATCAAACTATCATCAGTTCTCATCATGAAGAACATGAATTACATTGACTCAGGAGTTACTAACAATGGGGTTTAAGTGATTATAGCGGACTTTATTTCGTAATCACGGTTTATCCCACAAAACGCCTTTAAAGCCGTCCATCTCACTACTAAAGCAAATAATGGTAAATCAGAATACTGCACAATGTGCTGGTAAGCTGAAGCCACAGAATAGGGCACAAAGGCCACGGTGGTAGCGGGCATTACCCCTTGATCTACCCAAAAAAAAAAAAAAAAATGTGAGCCCAAGTAATAGCAGCCATGGACAGCTATCAAGGGGTAATGCCCGCTACCACCGTGGCTTTTGTGCCCTATTCTGTGGCTTCAGCTTACCAGCACATTGTGCAGTATCCTGATTATGTATATTAAGCCACATCCCACAAGCCTTACGATTTTACAAATAATGGTAAGACAATTACGTTTGAGAGTGACAATAACAACATGGTTTGTAAGACCAAAAGAACGGTAAAAAATAATTTCTGGAAGAATAGTTTCAGAGTGTGTGTTCTTTTGTACTTTCTGCAGTCGATAAGTGTGCCAAATGCGACACGCACGCTCGCTGTGAAAATGGAAAATGCATATGTAACGAGGGCTATGTTGGAGATGGTATGACGTGTACAAAGGCGGACAAACTTGGTAAGAGACGTTGTGCTGGTTATGTTAACAGTTTGAGCTACGTGAAAATATCGATTCAAATTAACTAAATGAAGCAAGGATGGACAAGAAATAGGCCAACTGTATATTGGATTTAATGCGTAAGGCATCCCAGAGTATAACTGTTTTTCTCCTTCAGTTTCTCACCAGTAACATATCACACAGTATAGAGAATTTGGCACCTGATAGTTTACTCAGATGAAATATGGTTGGGAAATCAGTTAAACATCAATTAAACGTTTTCTTTTAACGTACTTAGAAAGGGACGCATAGTCGATCATAGGGAGTGACCCCCCCCGTATAGTCGATTATAGTCACCCTCTCCTGCTCCCGCCCCCGCCCCCGCCCCCTCCCCCACCACACCCGGATAACACCCTGGCTTCAAACAGTCTTTCTAAAGCCTACTTTCACTTGGGCGATCACACCAGACCGATACGTAACTTATGAAGCTGTTTGATTGCAGGGAGGAGCAGTCCGTGTGAGTCTAGTCCCTGTGTACATGGTCAGTGTATTGATCAGGGTAACAGTTATGTGTGCAGCTGCGATGAAGGTTGGAGTGGCATAAACTGTGAACTCAGTACAGGTAAGTCCACTTGTGATGGGATCCACTAAATGAGTTAAGTTATGAGGTGCTGGACACTTTAATTTTTTTGCTAAGCAGTACTCTTTTGATCTGACGATCAACGGCACTGGAAACGTTAGCTTTCACTCTCGTAAATACGCAAAAAAAAAAAAAAAAAAAAAAAAAGAAAAAGAAAAGAAAAGAAAAATATATCATAGTTAGGACAAGGAACCACTATTTTTGTGATTTATTTTGATATTATTTATGATTGAGTAACCCTGAGTTCATAATTTTATATATTATCCTAACCATTCATTCAAGAAAGAAAATGTACGAATTATGTAATGAGAATTGATAGGCCAGTCAATGTTCATTTGAGCAACCTATCAAGTGGCAAGTTCGAGAAACTGAAAGAGAAAATTAAAGTGACGAGTGAAATGGTTAATACTGGCCATACAGGATACTATATTGATATGAAACTCGACAGAGCCTCCAGGAAGAAGGTTCACTTTTTCACGTGGTGTTGGATTTACTGTGGATTGCAGTTCGTCTTCTTTACCCTTGTTCTTCGCGATTTTGTTGGACTAACCTTGCCATGTACTTATCTTAATTGTATTATTATATGTAATGTTAGATGGCAAAATAAAATAAAAAACTGAAACTGAAACTGATAATTCTTACTTCATTTATTTCTCACTGAAGGCTTGGCAAATCCTTGTGAGCCAAATCCTTGTCAAAACAATGGTCAATGCGTAGTTCAGGGAAAGGAAGCCAAATGTATTTGCCCAGAAGGATATGACGGACTTCGCTGTGAGATAGCAGAGTCGGGTAAGATAAAATAGAAAGCAAATATGTGTCAGATTACAGTGAGGAAACGGGAGCATTCAATCATACGCTACTTTTCTATGTTAGAGAGAAATGTTTGGGGTGTGTTGTGGGTGAAGTAGCCTGTCGAAGTTAACTGTTACAACTTAAAGGATCTTATTAAACGTTTTTCGTTGAGTTTAGGTACTAGTGGTCCTGGTGTTACTGGTGGTCCTGTTGGTGTAGGGGGAGGTTCATCCCTCTGTCACCCTAACCCATGCCACAACGGAGGTGTGTGTCACGTGATTGGAGGCGGCTACGACTGTACATGCCCACCCCAGTTCAGCGGTCCACATTGTGAGAGTAAGTGAAGTAATAAGAACGTCACGTGCACACGGTGCACACATGCACACGGTCATGGGAAGGCCGTTGAAAACACGGAATTTGAAATTTTTACACCAGGCCTGAAAAAAGTCATGGAATTTAGGAAAATGCGTTCAGGTCACAGAAAAGGCATGGAATTTCAGGTTTTTATTAAGATTAATTACGAGCCTATAGTCGATAAATAGAGACATTTTGGAAACTTTGTGTCAAGCATCAACACATTTGGCTGCCAGGGCTTTACATGTGATGTTTGTACTAGTTTTCAGTTTTTGAGGTTACGACATTATTGTCGTGAAGAAGTCTTTTAAAAGTCATATTCTGAACTGTTTGAATGGTACGTAAAATCTGTAACAGATAGTCATTGATTTATCAGTGCTAGGTTCATAGTACCTATTGTCTGTTCTTTCTCAGTTGACGAGTGTGAAAAATGCGACATCAACGCCTTATGTATCAACGGACACTGTAAGTGCAAGAATGGCTACTATGGAAACGGATACGAATGCGAAAAAGGTACTTCATGGTATAAGCTACTTGAACAAACATCTGCCGTAGTAAACAGTGTACTTTGCTATTGCCCGTATGAACGAGTTCCTTTTTTTTTCTTTTTTTATTTATTTATATAATTTGTTTCCACACACAGTTATATTACTAAATTAATATATACATATACGTATTGATATATATATATTTTTTTCTTTGTATTATTGTGTGGTGAGGGAGCTCAAAAAAGAAGCCGGAGGCTTATATCATTTGAGCTTCCTCTAAAATTACTGGGATATATTATATAGTGCGGTGCAGAAGTGCAGGAGTGCAGTTCAGAAATTAAAGATATAAGTGCAAGTATACACAGAAATACAGTTAAAGCAAAAATAGTTACATTGTAGTGAAGAAAATGGCTTATTGATAGTTGTTCAACAGAGAATGCTATTCTTCAGCTTAGCTTTAAAGGTTGAGATAGTTGTACAATTACGAATTTCGATGGCTAAAGAGTTAAATATTTTTGGGCCTTGGTGTCAAGTAAATATCTCTGCTGAGCTTGGTTTTGTTTCTACATGCTTGCTTTATGTCCAAAGAACCAGTTTTTTTTTATCTTGCTCGCTAAGTTTTATCACCAGGTGACCCGCCAAAATGCCTCAGCGTTGCAAACTCTGCATGACTGTAAAACGTGGCTTATTGCTGACAGCGGTGAAACACGAACTTAATATTATTTGAATGATGATAATAGTTACGCGAGAGCATAAAATTTATACATCCAAGTGGACCACGATGCTATTTATGTCATACACATAATTATTGATGAAATACCTAGACCAAGCTCTATCGTGAGCGCGTTTGTTATTGGTAATTGTTAATATTTTCAGTAGCCATGGCAGCATCGCTATCTTCCAACATTTGAGAGATATAAGTGGAATATATGGGTGTAGGGTGTGAGAGTGAACAGAATGAGTAATCAGTTAGTTTTATTCCATTTCCTTTGTGTCTTACAGAAGATGAAAGTGGTTGCGGTCGCTGCAATCCTTTCGCCAAATGCCTCAAGGGCATTTGTATCTGCATCGAAGGTTACACGGGAAACGGCTATTCGTGTAATATCGTAAGTATGTCCATTCAGTAGCACAATTGATAACAGTCAACTTTTGAGCTGCTGAAATGAAAAAGTAATCTTGCCAAGAAAAGAAGAAACTTTGTCACAAAGTTGTCAAGAGGGAACACTCACTGTACTCAGTATCTCGTTGTAAGCTAAGGCCAATTCCACCTCAAATCTTTAGAATTCTTGAAAAGATGCCATATTACCTGAACTAACCATGGGGAAGGATAATTTCGAAAGTGAGGAAGAAATTATAAATATCTAACTGGGTTGCAGTAGTTTGTTTATTTAGCTCATTACAGTCAGCTTGTTTCGTTTAATCAGGACTTTATTCTCTTGTTTCCCAAGCTATGACTTGTAGCGACTGTTCATTCCCAAATTCATGCGTTCGTGGATTGTGCATTCCTGTCAGTCAGAAAAAGAAAGTAAAAATACATGTAATATTGTTTCTAGGAAATATGCTGTCAAACTACGTTCACTATAGCTGCAGTTTTCATATTGTTTTGTCTGAGAAATATTTCATGTCGTTTGAGTTGAGTCAAATTTGCCTTTGGCACTTAAAAAGTTAAAAATCTTAAACATTTTGTGGAACACAGGTTGAGATCCTGAAATAAAGTCAGAAAAAGGTAACTAATAAATTATATCAAATGAATATACACTAATGCAAGTCTTTCTCTTAGTTCAGTATCTATAAGAACTTGTTCTATTGTCTAGCTGAATGTGCCGTAATTCTGAGGCTTCATTTATCAGCTAAAAGAAGTCATAAAGCTAACAAATATGTGTTCGATTTTAAATGTAAGGTTAGTTCATTGCAAAATCCATCTTTAAACCAGATCTGACATTTGGAACCTCACTGGCCAGTCACGAGGATGAAGAGTGAAACTTGGATACGCAACCCCCAAGAGACAGACATGACTTTGCTGGCTTCTATTGCGTATAGAAAATATATTTTAAAAGTTAACAAACGGTCGAGTTAAACATATTTATAGTGCATGATCAATCATAATAAATCAAGTCAAACAACTAAAGGACTTCAATAACTAACGCAGATTACTATAAATCTGTGAATGATAGGAACAAGAAAAGAACTTGAAGAAACGTCGGTTGTATTAAAGTCTTATACAGTATGTTAATTACTATAAACTTGTAAAGTATACAGTATAAGAACTTACAGGAAATGAAGATGCAACTTGATAATCGTTTTCTTCAGGACTATAAAAATAATGTGATGTATACGCCCCCGAAATCGTTATTGAGTAATAAACTTCGACCAACAATAAAGAGAATAAAACGCTTCTTGTAGAATTGCCTTCAGTATTCCATTTACGAAGTTTATAAAATAAACATGATAATAGTGAGACGTAAAATATACGATATATCCAGTTCACGAATCTTAAATAAATGCCCTCTCTCCTTCTTTCTTACGACCTTAAAACCTTTTCGTGCACCTGATGGTTATCCTCGTTATTATACACAAAGAAATGTGCGATTGACAAAGTTGGGATTGGTCATTCCATGAAATTGGTCATTCTGTGAAACGCTTCTCTCGCCCCAGGCCCTTCCTCGTCCGAGTCCATATCGGTCACATGGACAAGAAAACCTGTTAGGGTCAATACGTGTATTCTTTACAATCAGTCACTCTTGCGTTCTGCAGTTTGTCAATTCAGAAACGCTTTATGGTCAATGTCGTCCCTCGAGAAACAAACGATTATTTGCTGGTCAATCTCAGTGGTTTTCGAAGGAAATTAATTGCCTAAGTTTGTGCGTTGAGGTCTGTGTAGGTTGTAATTACTCAAGTTCCCATTCAACGTGTGTTTATCTGTCTCAAATACAGGTGTTTTGTACTAGTTTTTTTTTATTTGTGACGGTCATATAGTCTAAGTCTGCGTTGTGTTTCTTTGCCTATTAAGACTATTTGTTTGTCTGTATAATGCAATGGTTCGCACTTATGACACCGTTGCATCTCAATCCTAAAATAATCGTTAGTACACTTTTTCTCCGCGGGGTACCCTAGGGGAGAGACTGGTAAAGTACCAAATCTATTCGTGAATAATTTATAACACGTTCCGGCTTTTACGCCCTTAATTTATTACTAAGAACTGGGCGTTCGCCGGTAAGCAAGGTTTCTGTCCATTGTGCCTTTACCAAAATGGCTGAGAGCCGCAACACTAGCTAAACTCTATCAGATCATTAGTTTATGATTTGTACAGTGACAGTGAATCATATGCTTGACCTTTTGACAATACTGGATGTGCTCCAAAAGTGAGATATTGATTTAACCCTTTCACTCCCAAGTTTACCTAGACCAGATCCCGATGGTGTTTGTCTTAGAGAGAGTTATCGCATGGATATTTTCAGGTTATAAAGTGAACTCCCTCTTACGGACACCCCTCTAAGACAGACACCTTTCTTAGACGGACACCTAGTGGGAACGGTCCCTGCCGTTTCTTCGGTCATTTAGTCTTACTAAACTCCTTCTAAGACGGACACATGTCTATTAAAACGGACAGTTGGAGCTGGTCCCGAGAGTGTCCGTCTTTGAGGGAATTGACTATTGCTTGAAAACAAACACCTCTGTCACCCGACAGACCTAACAAAGAAAGTCCTGCTTCACAGTCCAGTGCGCTATACATAATTTACCATTTCAAAACGAAACATAAAAGTTTTCGACAACAATGAGTTGACGGTCCCACCTCGTTCAAAGCAAATAACCTACAATGTTTTGCTTATCAATAACAAAGGTAATTTTACTATGGAAGCTGACTTCAATATATTTACACTGCTCGGATAGCGCAGGTATTCCCGCGCGAGAAACGGTTCACACCTCGAAGAGGACTTTCAGTCAAGACGAACCCTCGGAGGATTTTGACGACAGCATAGGATTGAATGATGTACTTTCGTCAGGGGAATTTCAAGGAACTCTTAGGAAGGACAGTGAAGACGTACAGCCGTCCCGGAGACAATTTTTTGGGCCAGTACTTCAACAGCATCACGTCCACTTCTTGCCCAAGCCGTTTCCAGTCGTTTCAGTCAAATACGTTCCAAAGCCCGTTCCCATATTTTATCCGGTCGCTCCACACGTCCATGTATCCCATGTTCACGTGCGACCAAAAAGTGAGTAAACTATACACTTATAAAATCGAGTTTTATTTATGGTCACTCACACCTGATAAATGTGAAGCCATATAAAATTTCCTTGATGGTACTGAGCTTTTTTCCGGCCAGACGATCGTTTTTATATCTGATATCTTTCGCGAGAGAAACAGTCGGTATGGTGGTTGCAATGGATTTGCACCGTTGACTGCATTTTTAAGCAATTGCACGGTATTTTTGGAAGGGGTTACTTCCCTTGTCAATGGTCCTCTAGGCTCACGTCTCATTTCGATGTACCAAGGATTACTATGACCCTTCATGGAGAACGTTCAGGCAATCTCCCCTCCCTTAGTCATATTGGGCTCGCTAACTATTTATACGTTTCTTATTTTATAATTGAAGCGAATCGTATTCATGAAAAACTACAACTGTTTTCGTGGGAGTTGGCAGCGACACCACATGAAACAGTCTTGCCCGTTTGAACCACGACTTTTGGGTCACATTGTTCTACTCAGAGTTATAGCTTAACATGCCGTAACGTTGAAATGTTACGCAAAAGTAAATATACAAATAAACAAATAAAATTAATAAATCATCGTTTGGAACGTGCTATACATTAATGTTATGTTTTTGTGAAACTGTTTATTTTTTCTTGCAGTTCACTTAAATCCATGCCAGAATGGAGGAATCTTTGCTCAAATGGCACATGGATATTTCTGCATTTGTCACAAGGATTTTCGAGGAAAGAATTGTGAAGGTAGGAGATCAATGAGTGTTCTGATATCATGTCCTTTGAAATAGAAACCGCTGGCAACTGTAATAAATATTGTTAACGTTTTTCTTTTTTTACTTTTAGCTGGAGGGTAAATCAGAAAATTAAAGGGTGATAGCTTACAGCAGTCTATTTTGTGTACTTTTCTTGATTTGCAGATAAAAACTATTGTGCTTCGTCTCCGTGTAAGAATGGAGCGACATGCGTAGAGATATCAGGAACTTACAAATGCGTCTGCCCGCACAGGTTTCTGGGACCTCTCTGTGAGGGTAGGTACAAGTCATACATGGGTGCATGAAATTGCCATGATCTGAGCATAATGTATCACGGTCAACCATGTCTTCTGACCTTAGTACTTCATGGTCAAACATACTCTTGTATCATGATTGTACAACTTTGTGAAACATTTTCTAAGACCATGATATGAAGATATGGTCAATCATGTCCCCTAACCACGATAACTTATGGTCAAATATGTTCCTCAACCTCGGTATATCAATGTAGAATCATTCTGCACCAATATCTGGAATTTTTCATTTGCATTTACAATAACCTCTGGTTAATTTTTCCTGATGTGACAGCACTGAATCCATGCCATCCAAACCCATGCAAAAACGGAGGTTTGTGCAGCCGCTCAGATGCTGAGAACGGTTTTGTTTGTACCTGCAAGGAAGGATTCAAAGGACTGCACTGCGACTGTAAGTACTTTTACTAAAATTACGAGGGTTTCAAATAGGTTTGGATACCGGAGAACAATAATTCATTTTATTACACGACTTCACATTTTCGAGTGCAAATACGGGCCAAAACGAGTGCAAAGATGGGAGCGTATTGCACTCGTCAGGAACCAGATCAACTGGTTTATTAGCTTACGTGATCAGTTTTCGCAAGCAAAGTTTACGAACGCGTCATTTTTTTCTTCCATTTTGCGCGCGGCGAGAATGTTTGCCCTGCTTCGTTTGTCGTGTAATAAACAATTTATTACACGAAAAGTCGTGCAATACGGCTGTATTTTTACTCATCAGTTTTATTTTTTCTCGCCTGAAGCAGGCTCGAAAAAATAAAACCAACTCGTAAAAATACTTTGTCGTATTGCACTCCTTCCCGTGTAATAACCTCTTTGTACAGAACTATGCCAACTGTGTCAACTGTGCAAACCGATTTTCAGATTAAATTGATCGATATCTCCAGAGAAATGTTTGTTAAGAGGTGCCAGACAACAACAATGAACGACATCCAGTCGACCACCTTGTAACAAGGATTTCTTTGCAATTATTAAGGGTCTGATAAACATGTTTCCATGGCAACAGAACTATTTTGCTAGAAAAGAAGTGCTGGCCCCAAGATGTCCTTCGAATATCTAGGTTTGGCATTTTTCGTTCAGTGAAAAGGCGATAGTAATGTAAGCGATTTCTGCCCTGTTCTATTTGGTACTTTTGCAAACATTGGCTGAGCAGTGATGAACATGAATATATATGTGTGTTTAAATGAGCATGTCTTTGCTGTCGTGTTTTCGTACAGCCATTAACCGCTGCGATCCCAACCCGTGTAAAAACGGCGCGACGTGTTTGCAAGATGGAGAAGACAAATATTCCTGCATCTGTCCCGTGGGTCTGCGAGGGACATTGTGTGATGGTAGGATTTATGAATCTTCTCCAGTAGAATATATATTCATTCAGTAGAATATATTCTACTGAATAAGTATATTCTTCTCCAGTAGAATATATATTTATTTAACTTCTAGTTCGTAAATATTATTTGTCCTTCGGAATAAATTCAGTGAAAATGACAATCGTTTCTGTTTGATGTATCATGTTACCTGTTTGTTACAATACACAATAACAATAACAGTTATTAACTCAAGTTTACAGTGTCTGTTTGTGTGTCTGTTTATGAATGTGTAAGTAATGTCTTCTTCCTTGTTTAGCAAAGACCTGTCAAATGTTAACACAAACCATGTAAATCTTGAAAAATAAATATGCAGGTTAAAAATATGTTATCTGTTTGTTTCTAATATTTCAGAGCACAACCGTTGCTTTGAGAATCCTTGCTTGAATGGGGGAACTTGTCATGAGGAGGAGGGTGGCTACAACTGCACGTGCACTTTGGGCCACAGGGGATACAACTGCGAGTGTGAGTAGCAAATAATAATAATAATAAAAACTTAAAAATTTAGGTAAGTATTAGGCACTCAGTGTGAAATTTAATCTAAATGTTTTTTCCATTGCAGCCTACGTCTGCCGACCAAATCCCTGTCGTAATGGCGGCCATTGTCGAGTGGAGTCTGGTCATTTTAAGTGTGACTGCCCTCATTTATATAAAGGGGACCATTGTGAAAGTAAGTCAGTAAAAAAAGCCATTGCAGGAAGGAACCTCATTGAAATGTGTTATTAATGAATCCTTCAATATTGTTTCCTATATTGCTTCGTTATCTTATTTCGTAGAACTAGCCAGCATCACGGAAGTAAATATGTTAGTTTCCTTATGCATATTTTTCAGATTTGTCATATCTGGTATAAACGTCTTAGGCAACCAATTCGTGACTAGTACTCTGTTACAAATATTTTAGAAATGTTTGTTCTACTCATAATATGTCTGTATTCCTTTTCATATACTTATATATACTTAAACTATCACTTTAATCTGTTTTGTCAATAGGGTACAAATAATTTGTTGTTGTTGTTGTTGTTGTTGTTGTTGTTGTTTTGTAGTTCCTCATCCGTGTCACGTGCGCCCTTGCTTGAATGGAGGCGTTTGTATCGACTCATACAGTGGATATAACTCGTATCCACAGCATTGGGATCACGGTTTCCTCCATTACCTGTGTCTTTGTGAACCCGGATTTATTGGTTCTAACTGTGAAGGTAGTGTCTACAACATTATCAATAGGCCATTTTTGAGATATACCCATTGCCTCGGGCTCAAAACGAGGTCTAGTGCGAATGCTGTCTTATGAAAATTTCCATGCAAATTAAACTCATCTTCATAAAAACGGTTTTGCACAAGGCCTCGTTTTGAAACAGGCAACAGGCACCTCGGAAATGGCATGTTTGTATTTTGTATTTATATATCTACATTTCAATTGCAAACAATGAATAGGTGAGTGTACACAGTGCTTCTTACAATTTCCAGCAACTTTCTCTTGTATGTTTTTCTTTATTCAGATGATGTCTGTAAGAGGTGTGACATTAACGCAAAATGCCTGAACAACACATGCGTATGTATCGAAGGCTTCACAGGGGATGGATTCAAATGCCGAAGTATGTGGGAAAAGTTACCTATTTTCTAACTAAACTAGATTTAAAATTTTTTTCGTCTAGTATAATTCAAAGTTTAAAAACAAACATCGAATTTTATTCTTCTATTTATAGCATAGATAGTAAATGTATGTATTCACACTGTAATTGTCAGCTCTGTCGAATTTACACTGAAACCCAGAGCCTAAGACACGGTAATTCAAAGCTAAATTAGGCTAATCTTAGGCAATTTTTGTTTTTTCAGAAATTCCACATCCTTGTCATCCCAATCCTTGTTTGAATGAAGCCAAATGCAGGGAGTTTGCCAGTGGGGAGTACGATTGTGAATGTCGGGCTGGAACGACTGGAAAACACTGCGAAGGTACAAATCTATTTTAAGTCAGAATCTCTTGGTACTGTACCTCACATTCAGGCTATCACTGCATGAGGACAAAAGGTAACTGGATGGCATCATTTATCAGTCAGTGATACTAAACAAAATAAGTTTAAACGGTAACGAACTGCCTTCAAACTGCAATAGTTTTACCCTTCTCGATATTTCTTTTTGTTCTTGCCAAAAAAGGGGGATCTTTCCTCCCTGACACGAAAGCTCTCACAAATGTTCCTTGTCCCCTCTGATTTTCTTTTATATATTTATAGGCTTAAATGTACCTCATTCATTTGACTGGTTTTGTAACACGGGTTTGCTGCTCTTTTCTGTCCATCTCCTTTCTACTGTCTGTTCTCTATTTTTGCTTTCGGTTTTGTCTTAACTTGTAACAGTTGTGTTTGTGTTTTCATGTTTACAGAAAAGAATCCCTGCTTGCCGAACCCTTGTCAGAATGGAGGAAAATGCCTGGAGCAAGAAAAAGGCGTCGGATTCAGTTGCGTTTGTGAGAACGATTTCACCGGAACTAACTGTGAAATTCGTAAGTAGCTTCAAACAATGTGTTCATCATCATCATCATCATCATTATCATCATCATCATCATCATCATCGTCATTATCATCATCATCATCATCACCATCATCATCATCATCATCACCATCATCATCATCATCATCATCATCATCATTATCATCATCATCATCATCGTCATCATCATCACCATCACCATCATCATCATCATCATCATCATCATCATCATCATCATCATCATCATCATCATCATCATCATCATCATCATCATCATCATCATCATCATCATCATCATCATCATCATCATCATCATCATCATCATCATCATCATCATCATCATCATCATCATCATCATCATCATCATCATCATCGTCATTATCATCACCATCATCATCATCATCATCATCATCATCATCATCATCATCATCATCATCATCATCATCATCATCATCATCATCATCATCATCATCATCATCATCATCATCATCATCATCATCATCATCATCATCATCATCATCATCATCATCATCATCCTCATCATCATCATCATCATCACCATCACCATCATCATCATCATCATCATCATCATCATCATCATCATCATCATCATCATCATCATCATCATCATCATCATCATCATCATCATCATCATCATCATCATCATCATCATCATCATCATCATCATCATCATCATCATCATCATCATCATCATCATCATCATCATCATCATCATCATCGTCATTATCATCATCATCGTCATCATCTTCATCACCATCATCATAGTTATATTCGTCAATCACCATGGTCATTATAAAAACGTCGCCAGCACCAGTAACTGTCCGCTAAAACAGTCTTTTTATGCTATCTATAGAAGATACTAAATTCAATTGGTTGTTCGCAAGTGAGCAGTTCAGTTGTTAACTCGATATCGAATGCTGTGATGTGTTATTCTGTGCTGCAGCCATAGAAAAATGCAAACCAGATTTATGCCAGAATGGAGGTACTTGTGTTGAACTGGACGGGAAAGCGGTGTGCTCGTGCCCAGGGAACTTCGGAGGACCCCTGTGCAAAGGTGAGAACGGATCGGATGTGTGGGGAGGGTTAAGATTATAAACGATGTGTTTAAGCTATGATGAGTAGATAAGTCCTTATCTGAAAATTTTCTGATCGGTAAAGTGCCCCTTACACTTGTGGTTTTCGTGGTCAGTAGGTCTTTTTTTTGTGTGTGTAGTTTCCCTGGTCAGTAGAAGGGTTGTTATCTGTGATTTTCCTGGGCAGTAAAACGCTTTTTACCCCTGCTTTTCTTCTCTGCAGAGTGCAAGTGTCCGAAGGGAGATCCTTCTGCCGTCCCAATAGTTTTCGCGCAGATTTGCGATGCTTTGGGCGAGTGCCGCTGTGACGAGGAACTGCATATGACGGCGAGTGGTTGTGTAGCGCAAAGTAAGAACCGTAGCCAAAAAAGCTAAAGTCAGCCTTTAGCAAAGCTCGTCCGGCTATTTGCTTGACAGTTTCCATCTAAAATTTCGCCCAAAAAATCGGCAGTTTCGTCTTCCAATAACCTATTAATTGACGTTCAACCGTATCCCGCCAAGCATTGGCCAAGTCGTTGAGCAGCAACTTTTTAAACCTATCGTTCGTTAGCCGTGTAAGGCTTAAGTCTCGCTACTATCCAAGAAGAGGAAGTGTGGGTGACATTAAGAGAGTTCATAGTTAGATCAGCTGCCTACTGTGCGAGCCATTTTAAATGCTGTACATTCTCTTGTACATATTACATTTGTTCTGATATTTAACGAGCACTTATCGTCATTGTAACCGAAGGAAATAATTACCAAAAATTTTCTCATTTCTCGCAGGAACGAGAGTTCCTTGTGAGAGTTCTCCTTGTAAAAACGGAGGAACGTGCGTAGACGTGAGCCAAGTTGACTATACGTGTAAATGCCCTCCCGAGTACACAGGGAAAAACTGCGAAACACGTGAGTTGTATGTACATAGTTATATAGTCCCGTCTGTTGTTGTTGGAAACCAAAGCCAGTTCTTGTTCCCTGGTGTATGCAAAGCCCCGTATTGGCTAATATACGGCTTTTCCTAAAATTTCTGTCAAATATCTAATACATGTTGCCTATTTTTACATCATCATCTTAGATGACATTGAGAATATTGACAGCTATGAAACAAATAAAGATAAAACAAACAAACAAACAAACAAACAATCTAAAAACGAAGTAAAAGAGTAGAATACGACTGACACAAAACCTCCCAAAAAATAAATCTTTAGTGGTACAATATTTGTTTCCGTTTATCATAATCAATACAACTCAAAATTGTAGTGGCAACCATCTTAAAACTACAGTAAACACACTGATTTGATTGCTTGTGCAATGCTCTTATCACAGCGGTATGTCCGGATGGTTATTGCCTTAACGGGGGGATCTGTCAAGCGGCGAATGGAAAGCCCTCTTGTATCTGCCAAGATGGGTTCACTGGACCGAGATGTGGAATACACAAGAGTAAGTCAGTGAAACATATCGTTTTAAAGGACAGCAACGACATATTTGTTTTGTGTCTGTTTACAGTTATAGGGCCCGTTCGTACTTGCCAGTTTTTTTTTATTTTTTAATTTTAATTTAATTTTTTTTTATTTAAACATATTTGTTGCATACATTTGCTCCAAGAGCCCTTGGCTCATCGAGGGAGCTCACATATATTTATACAACTAGTTCACACGATTTGGACTATAAGATATACACGAGAACAAGAGAACAAAAACAAAGAAAAAGACAAAGAAAACGTGCGAAAACGAGCAGGACAAAACGAGCAAACACAAGACGAAATAGTTGCAGTAGATAGACTTGCCAGCTAGAGCGATCCAAGCTAAATGCGAACCGAGTGTGAACGGTGGACGTTTTCTTACATCGAACTCAGACCTCTCTAACTGATTTTCGTTCAATTTTATGGTCTCGGTACCGATCTCATTGCTGATCTCGATTCAACCTCAATGAATGGGCCCTTAAATCGCTAAAATGGGATTGGTGCTCAGATCAGTACCGTGATTATAATATTGTCGCGTGTTCAAACTGCTAAAAAATGACTAAGTTTGATCTGTTCACAACTGGATTGCATTCAGTTTGTCTCTCCCACGCACTGCGAAACAAAATTTATGAAATATAAAACATTGTCCCTAAATTAAGTTACCGTTTGACTGTATTGACCTACTGACTGGTACCCGTGGATAAAACTCCTCCCATTACGACAAGTGTGGCACGTAACTAATGTTTCACACCTTGGTTTGAATTGAATTGAGAGACACACAAAAAAATATAACATAGACATTTGTCCAGCCGATCACTGGACACTTACTAAAAATACGCTTGCTTCTTGAGTAAGTCTCGTAATCGATACTGTCTACTTTTTTGATCACCTCAGGCTGGTGATATAATGCTCTAATCTGTTAAATTCTAACATTAGTCTATGACGCCCAAATCACAACATGTTACTGGCTAACCCAAAACATTGGAGAACTCCTGTAGTAATGTTACTTTAAGAACTTTTGAATTTAAGTGGCTGGTCGCAATGATAAACCCTAGCCATCGTTTAATAATATCAACGGTGCACTTCTCAGTTATTTTTCTCACTTTTGTGCCCGGTTCAGCGAATCCAAAACGGCATTGCCACCCGAATCCATGTCTGAATGGAGGTGTCTGCACAGAAGCTCAGGAAGGATATGACTGCCAGTGCAAAGTTCAGTTTACGGGAGCGCATTGTGAAGGTAGGGAGCTAAATCCAGGAGATAAGCTGTCCGGTTTCCAAATGTGCGAACTTCTAGGGAGGTTTTAGGGGCATGCGCCCCTTGGAAAATGTTGAGATTTGGCTCCAAAACGCCATGTTCTGAGGCCGAGGACTAAACTTGAAAAAGCTGTCCGGTTTCCAAACGTGCGAGCTTCTAGGGAGGTTAGGGGCATGCGAGAATGTTGAGATTTGGCTCTAAAACGCCATGTCCTGAGGCCGAGGACTAAACTTAAAAAATCTGACCGGTACAGAGGAGACGAGGGAGATAATTATGAGGAAATGAAGTAGAAGGATGGAACTACATTAAAGCATCAATAATCTCCAACTTGTAAGGGTGTTTCTCTTGGTAGTGGAAAAGTGATAACGGAGTGGTAATGACTAATGCGTGGTGAATTCTTGTTGTACCAATGCAGTCGATTGAATCGACCGTACGATACTTGACAAATGAAAGCCGTGAAAACAGTTAAAAAATTAGCGTCTCGAAAGCTTATCTTGAAGACCAGTCTCTGAAACTCCAGGTCGAGGGAGCATATGCGAGTATTGTATTTCTAGTGTAGTTAGCATATTGGTGAATGTGTCTATATGATCTTTTTTAGTTGACAAGTGCACCAAATGTGACGTCAACGCTCTCTGCAATCAAGGACGTTGCAGATGCAGACCTGGCTACATAGGTACTGGATACGAATGTGCCAAAGGTGAGATCAATTTACTTTGCAGCTATGTTAAAAAAAAGTAAATAAATGACCAATTCTTTGCGCCGTTTAATTTACATTTGAACGCTTAAATATTTGTAGCGGTCGCTCAGCCAGTGCGTAACCTATAAAAGGTAGATTAGTGGGAAAAATATAAAGGGGTGTATATCAACTGACTGAACGTCTAATTCACACCCAACAGCTCACAAGAGATGCACAAGTTTGTGCCCCTTATACTCCACGTGTCTACACGGCGCTTGCACGTGCCAACCAGGATACCAAATGCAAGGAAACGAATGCATTCGTGAGTAAAAACGAACTTATTGTGTTCGATCTTGTGTTTGATCTTGTTATATGATGTTTAACACGTGATTGTCGGAGTTCCATATTTGGGAAGTAGCTATGGAGAAGTGTCAGAATTTTAGTCTAAATAATGCACCACACAGGGGGCATTTAAATTTATAAAGCCTTCTCTAGCGAGGATGCTCTCGCACAACCCCTGGAAGAGGGTGTTCTAGTCCCCTTTTTCAGTCTAAAGCGAAGTTATGCTTACTATGCAGGAGTAGACAATTCTTAAACAACATTAAAGAATATCATTCTCCAAAATGTAGATATATAAAACTAAATTGGATTCTAACCATTTTAATTAATAAACAATCTCTACTAAATTATGTTCTAATAATTTTAATAGCAAATAATCTCTATTATAATCCCATAAAACTTTCTACCAGAAAGGATTTTTTTAAAGACACAGAGGCAAGAGCTGGACGATAGTGATAATGTAATTTTTTTCGACTCTAAGTAAACAGCTTATTTTGTTGCAGTGCCAGCATTTTCGTCTCTTCCTCCTGCTCCACCACCACCGCCGCCACCACAACCTCCATCTTTTCAATTCCACGCTTTCTCGCGTCGTCCGCAACCGTTGTATTACTATAATTATAACAAGCGAGGACACTTGGCCGAGCATGTAAACAAGAAGAATAAGTACTACAAGCATTGAGATGTTGGTATATTTAAATGTAAGTGATCAAAAATAGCCCCCCTCCCCCTCCCCCTCGCTCCACAACCCTAACAGAGACCTTGTTGGTGAAGTGAATCCCCAGAATTAACAATGGTGGTGGTTGGAGGAAACTGTTTGGAGGCGGGAGATGACGACTATAGACACAAGCAACGTACAGTGAAGAAATTTTATACTTTATGTCTCTGTAACTAAATGACGTTGACTTACAGGCTTGACTGTATTTGGTATTATGGGTGGGGACGATGAAGACGAAACCGATACGGACACTGACACGGAAGGAGGGGAGGAGACACTGACTCCAACTCCCCCTACGACTCCTACGACTCCAGCATCATCGACCTCTAGCTCGACACAGACGACAGCAAGTTCCCCGCCCACACATTCTCTTCCTCCTTCACCAGTAACATTGGCACCATCACCAGCACCCCACCCAACATCCCCACCAGCACCTCCGATAATTCCTCCAGTTTTAACGCCACCTACATTAATACCCCCGTCAGCATCTCCCTCTAAACCTTCAGCACCTCCTCCTGTAGCCGCACGACCCCCTCCTTTGGTAGTTGTAGCACCACCTCCCCCTGTAGCCGCAGGATCCCCTCCCTCGGTAGTTGTAGAACCACCTCCCCCTGTAGCCGCAGGATCCCCTCCCTCTGTAGTTGTAGCACCACCTCCCCCTGTAGCCGCAGGATCCCCTCCCTCGGTAGTTGTAGAACCACCTCCCCCTGTAGCCGCAGGATCCCCTCCCTCTGTAGTTGTAGCACCACCTCCCCCTGTAGCCGCAGGATCCCCTCCCTCGGTAGTTGTAGAACCACCTCCCCCTGTAGCCGCAGGATCCCCTCCTTCAGTAGTTGTAGCACCACCTCCCCCTGCGGCTGCCGCATCACGCCCACCTCGCCCCATAGCTGCCGGTCCACGTCCACCTTCCGCGCCTGGGTAGGAGGTCCTGGGGCACCTCCCTCCAATGCTGGTGGTCCGCTTGGCGATCGGGTCACGAAATCGCGAAAATATCGCGTCTAGTAGAAATACCAGTTAAAATGAGTTTTAAGAAATGACTCGAGTTGTTCGGGGATTAAGATTCACAGCAAAAGACCCTTTGGCAGGTTATATTTGTAACACCTGTTTTGTGCCCAATTTGTTTATTTTTTGGTAAAGCAAAAAGCGATTTAGATTTGAGTTGTTTAAGCTTTTCTTGTTGCAGCGAGGATCGCTCTACAATATTATAAGCCTTCTATAACCCTTCCAGCCTTGAGCATGCCAATTTCTAAACTTGTAGATGAAACCCAAGCGTGTGACCACTCAACTGCTCACAGAGTAAATTTCAAAATCCTTTAAAGTTAATGTGGACAAGCACTCTTGAGAAATTACGTGGTTGCTACTTATTGTTGTCTTTATTCTATTTACACGCATTCTTGATAGGTGCAAAGGAAAGTTCAGTTTGAAGACAGACCAACGGTTAATAAAGCATAAAGCCGTAATGTATGGATATAAATATAAAGATAAAACCGCTTGTGATGTAAAGAAAAGTTTGTGGACGGACCCAAGGAAACAAGAAACTAAATTAGAGTATCGGTGATGAGATACAAATAAAATACATAAATGGAATTTGAAATGGTAAGCCTTAAATAAAAGCACTCTTGTCACAATAACTGACTCTTGGTGTTTCTCTTATCCGAGAAAATATTCTCAAACAATCAGCGTTTGAAAAGATAAAATTAGCGTATAGTTTTCGTTTTAGTTTTAACAACTTTATTGGACGGCACACACAATATGCAATAACTAATAATGAAAAGGAATAGGGACTAGCGTGGAAGTAATTACAACAGGGGATACTGGGATAAAAATAAATTTAAATTAAGGAAATGTAAGTGGCCCAAAAGGAAGGCGCGAACGGGACACCAGGACCCATGAGAGGCGCCCACTCAAACAAATAGTAATAAAATGCGATATAAATTGGATATAAAATAAAGCATGAAAAGAGTTAAAACACGGTCAAAGCTAAGCAGGATCTAGGTCCTGTGGCAAGGACAGGCACGAGTAGAGGAAGTGATACATATATAAAAGATAACTGGGATTTAAAATGGAAAGCATTTAAAACAAACATTTTTGGCTACTTTTGGACTACTTCGGAGCGAGATGACACGGGTGCATGCTAACTGTGTTCTTCTTGGCTTATTCTGCTCGTGAAAGTAGAATAGAGAGCGGTTTGTTTGGAATAGACATAATAGCCGGTAATCGTGTTGTTGTTGTTGTTGTTGTTGTTTTTTTTTGGCAATTTTGGCCTCTATTCTGGCGGGGATGATGCGCGCGCGTCTCGTATTCACAACCGTGCCCATTTCGTACCCACAACCGTGAAAAGTACCTGGTGCACAAAGCGAGGTTGTATATTGATTTCCCTGTGTGCTAGTTGTCAAATATTGCTGTGCTAATAATAATACTACCCAAAGTAGGTATTAAATTTTCATGAAGTTTTCCTTAATTCTAGACAATGTCGTAACATGATATGTTGGAGAAGTGGAGTCGCTAAACTTTGCTAGGAAATCAAACACACGGCAAATGTAATGGACTTGCTGCTGGTTTTGTTCATTCACTTTGCATTTGTCCTTGAGCTCGGAATTTCACTTGGGTCTGGAACGAAAGGGGAATATTCAATAACATTGCCAAACACATTGTTTAGGCTTTATAAACACAAAAGTCAATTGCCGAAAGCTTTTGGAAAGCATCTACACGATCATTCACCCTCAAAATCACACACGGGGCTACACAAGGCAAAATTACTGGAGGCACAACCTAAAAAGAGAGGTAATAACAATCTATCTATTTAACAATTTAAAATGTTTTGGTATTTGTCGTGCGTCCACGAAAGGTCATTTGATACTAAACAACATGACTTTGGTAAATAACCCTAAGATGAAGTAACACAAATTGAGCGATAATCGTGTTAAGTACGTAAACTTTTAAAAATTGTGCAGGTTATACTCCTCATACATGACATGGTCTATCTTACCGTGAAGATATTCATAATCCTATTTTCTGTCCCCAAACAAGAACAAACAAAACACACTGCCATCAGAAGTCATCGCAATCTCATCAGACTCTGCCTGCGAAAAACAGAAAACTAAATTAATAAATAACTGTTTCTAGTATTCATCATAAGCAGCTGACGATTAACCCTTTCACTGCCAGGTTCAAAATGCAGATTCTCCTAACCATTTAAGAGGAACATGTGTGAGTGATGTAGTGAGGATTGACCGGCTTCATCTACACAAGCTATCAAAGTTCAGACAGACACGAGATAAAAAGACTGACTTAAATTTGTTAATTCTTATCATTTTTTGTGTTTCAGACTGTACATGCCCTAAAGCCGTGTACAGCTTCGCTGTTGATTCAGTGTGCGGTAATGGAGGTCAGTGTTCGTGTCCCCCTGGCCGTTATATCATGACACAAGATGGCTGTTTTGTGCGGCGTAAGTGTATCGTTATATTCTATTGGGATTCCTAAATCCTTGAAACTGATACAGAGAAGAAGGTAGGGCTAGCTCCAGGGGTTAGGGCCTAAAGTTTGGGCTAGGGCGGGGCTAATGGGCAAAGGCTTAGGGCTAGGGCTAGGGTTAGGCTTGGTCTTGGGCTTAGTCTTACGCTTAGGTTTAGGCTTAAGGGTTAAGCTTGGCAAGACTTACATTCTATAAAGGTTAATAAATGTTTTGTTCTTGTCTTTAGCGTATGCAAAGTGCAGATGTCCTCTGGCCAGATACGTTGTGGGAGTTAGAACGGAGGATCCGTTATGTGACAGGAATGGAGGATGTCACTGCCCCCACACTGATACGGGATGGTTTAGTCTGACAAATAATGGATGCGAATACACAGGTGAGCTATCATGGGACACCCATTCTTATTTCCTGCACTAAAGTTTTTAGAACTTCAGTAACGTTTTCCAGAGTCATCTGAAACTTGATTCCCGGAAAGTGTGGGTGCTACGAAAACCAAGGTGGACTAGATCCGCCAACTCCTATGTTACTTTGCATCGTAAAAGAAATAAAGCAAGTATGGGCTGTGTTGAGTTGTAGAAGCATTTGGGAGTTTGAAAGAGCAGTATAGATTTTCGCGACGTCGTGGTTCTTCACAGTTCTGTTCTTACAGATCCCCTCGTGTCAGAGTATGCCGGATTACTTTCCAATATATTTCTAACATTCTTTAAACGAGTTTCATCGGAAAGAGGGTCTAATACGTCCGACATAAACATATACAAGATACCTATACCGTCGACCTTGCTCGTTTGAGTACTCTTAGATAAGAAACTGACCGGTCGTTTTGGTGCATCCCTTGTAGTGACTAGAAGGGATGCATCAAACTGACCGGTCGTTTTGGTGCATCCCTTGTAGTGAATGGAAGGGATGCATCAAACTGACCGGTCGTTTTGGTGCATCCCTTGTAATGACTAGAAGGGATGCATCAAACTGACCGGTCGTTTTGGTGCATCCCTTGTAGTGACTAGAAGGGATGCATCAAACTGACCGGTCGTTTTGGTGCATCCCTTGTAGTGACTAGAAGGGATGCATCAAACTTGCCGGTCGTTTTGGTGCATCCCTTGTAATGACTAGAAGGGATGCATCAAACTGACCGGTCGTTTTGGTGCATCCCTTGTAGTGACAAGAAGGGATGCATCAAACTGACCGGTCGTTTTGGTGCATCCCTTGTTGTGACAAGAAGGGATGCATCAAACTGACCGGTCGTTTTGGTGCATCCCTTGTAATGACTAGAAGGGATGCATCAAACTGACCGGTCGTTTTGGTGCATCCCTTGTTGTGACTAGAAGGGATGCATCAAACTGACCGGTCATTTTGGTGTGTATCTTGTAGTGACTAGAAGGAATGCATCAAAGTGACCCTCGTGTTAATCAATTCTACTCTATTGCGGGATCGCGACAGAAAAATTATATATACTCATTTATTGTCGTTACTTTGTCTCTCCATCACTCATATACAGTTTTCACTCTTCTGGACTTCTTTATAGTCAACTGCCGTGTTCGTTTGAGTACTCTGAGATAAGGTCATTTTGATGCATCCCTTGTAGTGAGATGGATCAATTTGACCGTCATTTCAATCAGCTGTAAACTATAGCAGGATCGCGGCAGAAAAATGAAATGTACTCATTACTTGTCGTAACTTTGTCTCTCCGTCACTCATATACAGTTTTTGCTCTTCCGGACTTTTTTTTAGTCAACTATCGTCACTTTATGATGTCACTGTATTTTTGCGGTTTGATTTGATGTTTTCACTTTTTGCAGCTGAGTACAATGGCTTTTATTCTGGAAGATACACGTACACGGGTTATAACTTCAGGAACTTTGAGCGTCATCAGTTCTGCCACCCAAACCCGTGTCAAAACAGCGGTAGTTGCGTTGAGCGGTACGGCGGTTATGATTGCATCTGCCCTGCGCAGTACACAGGACCACACTGTGAAGGTAACACATCGATTTTGATTGTTTTAAGTTTTGAAATTACCTTTCGTAATCTGAAGGGCCTCACTTTGAAGGTAACGCATCGATTTTGAAAACTTTCTAGTTGTGAAATTGCCTTGCAGAGTTTTGATGAAATAGCACTAAAATTATTTTCAATCTCAAAACAATGGGAGAAAGTCGAGTTGAGGACTAAAAGTGCCACAAAAATTCAGATCAAAATCTTGGTTCAGACCTGATCCGGGATTAGCGTAATCGCACTTTGAACTCTTGGTCTCGGCACAAATTGTGACCATCTGATCGAAAGCTATTTCAAAAGTGGGTTATCTTAACAAGCCAAGACATTGTATTCAAATTTCCTTGGTGCATCTACTGACTTCTTTTAAAAAATCTTTCTCATTTTAAGTGGACAAGTGCGAAAAATGCGACCAATATGCGTCCTGCGTCCAAGGCCATTGCAGATGCCTGGAAGGCTACGAAGGAAATGGATATATCTGCGAGAAAGGTTAACAAACAATACTATTTGTGGTGTACATTGATGAGTTTACTCTTATATCCTTGATGATTTTTTGGTATAACTTAACAAGTAAATTCAACTCTCTCCTAGTAGACACCCTTCTAAGACGGACACCTGGCAGGAGAGATTCTTGTCATTTCCTTAGTACTCTAACTGAACTTTCTTTGAGACGGACAACTGTCTGAAACGGACAGTTGGAGTTGGTTACGAGGGTGTCTGCCTTAGAGGGAGTTAACTGTGTTTTCTTGTTATAGAAGAGTCGTGTGAAGATGGATGCCCCGTGGATTATAAGTGTGTGGCGAATCGGTGCGTGTGCCCACCAAATACTCCGTGCTAGTACTAAGGTATGGACTAAAGGTGATGTTACACGACACAATTTTTAACGACGATTTTTGGCGCAACAATTCTCTTCTAGACTTCTTTCTAGTAATCTTCTAAACTATTGATTAATAGCAATCTTTGCAAGAAAAATCTGCCTTTGGCGAAGGTTTGCCATGCTTTTGGAGTAGGAACCAAAGCGCTAGCTGCAAAATTTCAGGTGTTGCGCGAAAAATCGTCGTTAAAAATTGTCTCGTGTAACATCGCCTTAAGTATTTCATACAGCAGGAGGAAGAGGAGGAGGAGGTGTTTTTAAAATGAAAACTGATTTTACTGTATGTGGTGGTTTTTGAAAAGTGAGATAAAATCTGCCAATTAAAAAGAGATAGCCGAGCTTATAGCGGCATCGCTGCTTTGGTGTTGCATGGGACTGTGCCACTAGGCGATTCGTGTCGTAACTGATATCGCATGCGACAGTCGTAACTTAAAATCGCTCTTTAGGCTGGTACGTCATAGTTCATGTGGGGATTAGTGTTTCATTATGTCTATCAGTCAGTGTTTGGCCGTTTGATGGTGTATGAATCGTCAGCTGTCTGGCAAATTGAGTGCCGCACCTGTAAAGTGTAATGATGAAAGCTGCTCAAGCATGTGAAACTTCGTTTTCCCAAACAGGCTAAGCTCCACTGGACACCGAGTGCGATGAGAAACCAAATTTATATTGGAGTATGTTGACAACGAATTCTACTTATTCAGCGGGAAATTTGCCCTACAGTTCCCACTTGTGACGCTATCATTCGCTTTATAGTATTTCGCGACGGTTAGCCATGTGCGTCGATCAAAGTTCAGATCGAAGAACGAAATGAGGAAACTGAACTCAATAAATTAGTTTAGTGTCAAGTATAGTTACCGAATATAACTGACTGGAGGGGAGTGTGAAATGATACTTGATCAAATACAATGCTAGGACTTTCAAAAGTGTAAAGCCTGGTTTTACTGAAATTTATAGTTTTACTGCTATTTGTACGGACACGTAACAAAAATTGTAGTCTGGTTTGTCCGTACTGAGCTAGAGTCTGATTACAGAAAATCTTGTCAGTTTAAGCTAAAGTGCACAACAAACATATGTTTCCGACCATCATCTTATTTTCGAGTTAGCTGCCACTGACAATTCTCACTATATCACTCGTACATTTCCTTCTTAAAATGTTGAGAGAATCTGCATTTCGAGCTTTGGAATGAAAGGATTGAAGCTCACCTTGTCCAAAAGATCTACAATGAACAGCGGACGCGTACGGGGGCGGTTTTCCACATGGACAACCTGCTTTTTTCACAATGGCTTGTCGGCAATTGTTCTCGAGCAGGTTCGCTCGCATAAACTTGTCTTGTCTCGAACATCACTTTGAATTAAACATAAGTTCACGGAGACAAAACTAATATTCTCGTCAAGCACCGCAACTGTAGATCCATGCTTGGGATCTTGGCGTCTCATAATTTTTGTGATGAATCGTGTTTTTCTTCTGAGTTTTTCATTCGTCTTAACGGGCTCGCTGGCTGTTACTAATCTAAATGTGTCCGAGAGTTTTATCAACCACAATAATATAAAGCCGTTGAATAACACCCAAAAGAAAGTCCAACCAGACTTGCATTCTACTAATGTGTCCGAGAGTGTAATCAACCAAAATATTGGAAAGCCGTCGAATAACACCCACAAGAAGATCCAACCCGACCAGCATTCTGCAGACAAAACAAATCAAAATAAAACCAAGCACAGCAACAGTTCGCAAGGCGTCGTACTTCAGCTGGAGCCGGAACATATCGTACACGTCCACGTTCATGAAGGTAAGGTATTTTCTTCAAATATTTAACCTGTATCTTTCTTCAAGGTCAAACATCAGGCAATATTTTTTCTCACCATGGACAAATATTAGACTTGTACCTAGTTAACCATGAGATATCCCAGTTTGCTCAGTTCTGTTGTAAGATCTTAGCTTTGGTGTTATTTGTCAGCGGGAGGTTTATTAATAACTTTTAAGACTTTCTTTTGACGATGAATGATCTGTAAAATTACCACCCACAGGGATTAAAGAGCAACCCACATTAAGATTATGTAAACAGTTCTGGAGGAACGGCCAGGTCAGAACTGTAGACCACCAAACACTCGAGATGATAACGCACAAAAGCTGTGGCATGCCAACTTATTCCCTGTTTCTATGCTATCTTTCAATCTTTACACTCCCAAGTTCTCCCAACCATTTTTAAAATAATAATAATAATAATAATAATAATAATAATAATAATAATAATAATAATAATATTTAAACTATTAAAATAACATAATGTGTAAGTGTGACAGTGAGAATTGAACCGGCTTTTATCTGAGCAAGCGAACAATAACAAAACAAGGGAACTAGAATGGACTACTCTTGGGAGTGAAAGGTGAAGTATCTTATTAAAACAGTACAGTAAATGAACAGACTTCTATCAGAGGACTGAACATGTTATTTCATACCATTATTTGCCTACTTAACTGTGTGTCACTAATTCTTCATGATACAGTGAATCCCTGCAGAAATGGAGGGACCTTGATTCAAGAGAAAGACGGTATCTCCCGCTGCGTCTGTCCTCCTCACTTCAAAGGAAGCAAGTGTGAAGGTGGGTGAAGAGTAACTGAAACACTTTCTTAATTAAATGTGACTTGACAGAATCGATGCACAGTACTCTTTTAAGATTAAAAGGCTTGAAACTCTGAGTTTTCTGCTACAAATTCTCTTCCCCCCCTCCCCATAGTATTGGTAATATAAGGATACAGTGAACTCTCTCTAAGGCGGACATCCTCAGGACTAGATTTAGTGTCCGCCTTAGAGAGAGAGTTGAGTTACAGAGAAACAAGTGAAAATCGGCAAAGACCAAATCTGCATGCTGTCCCGCTGGAGGAGGTGTCCGCTTTATAGAGGTGTCCGCTTTATAGAGGTGACTGTAATTCATACTTAGATCTTAGATCTTTTTTCGTCTTCTTACTTCAGCTATTTGACAAATTGCCTTTAAATGGTGTAAAATTGTTTTCCCATCAAATTTTAGACTTGGACTCTGAAAGGGACCACTCAGATCTACTTGACTGTACTATAGTTCCTTAACGAAATAGACCTCCACACATTATACACGTTTTGTTATAAAATGTCTCTGACAAACATTAAGACATGAAACACATGTAGTCTTGCGAAACTAACTATCGACACAGCGAACCCAGTCATTCATAGTCAGCTGCATTTTACAAGACATCATCTTACAATCTATCAACACTTTTCAGACGCTGCGCACTGTTTCTCGTCGCCCTGCAAGAATGGAGGGACCTGCACGGAAACTGATGCTGGTTTCAGTGGTTTTAGTTGCAAGTGCACGAGAAATTTTATAGGAAGCACTTGTGAGGGTAAGGCAGGCTTCTTATATGCGCACTTTTCATTCTTGTGATCCAATGAAAAGTGTATCTTTTCTTCATTTGTTAAACTATAGTTGTTGTTTTTGTTTGATTTCCAGAGCAGGACTTCTGCAACCCAAACCCGTGTTCTGAGAATGCAGTGTGCGTAGAGAAGGTCAAGGGATACAAGTGTGTTTGCAAAGAAGGCTGGAAAGGGCAACGATGTAAAAGTAAGACAAAAAACAATAAAAGACCAACTATATAAAGTAGGACAATCTCACAGGAAAGGGCGTTGATAGTCAGACTGTTATGAAAGGACATTACGATCTAAAAATAGGACAGTGCCACAGGGAAAGGTGCAGACAGACGCAACGAATGGACGATGGTGTAAAAAAAGGATAGTGCCACAGGCAATAGCGCAAATAGAACAGCTGTATATCATGATTAACTTTCGAGGTGGAAGGCTTTCGCACACTTGACTTCACAGCTAAAGTTTTTCTTTTGCAAAAGATATCGATCCTTGTCACCCAAATCCGTGTCAAAATGGAGGATTCTGTTCAGACATTAATGGAAATGTTCACTGCCAGTGCCCGCCCCGTTATATTGGTAGCAGGTGCACAGGTTGGTCTATCGTCACAGTACTTTTAGTTAGCGTCCTAACCCGATTAATGGTCATCACCAGCATATTGGCTTTAGCACTTTAATGATACAGTATGACTGGATACCGGGTGATCAGCAGAAAAAAGCTTTAGTTAAAACTATACAGGATTGAAAACGGGAACTATGATGACCAAACTTTTCTAACTAACTCTTCGTTGAAATCACCATTGTGCCTTCACAAAGAAATAGATTGTTGGTAAAGGGAAATTCCTATCGGGGGGGGGGGGGGGGGGGGGAGTAGGAGGGACAGACATTTCCACAAGGTTTTCAATTAAGGTGTGACAATAAAGGGGACTCTACAAGAATCATTGCTTTTGTTAACAACTGGCTAGTACATACAGTTATCATTATGTTCTATTCGAAGGACAACAAGCACTTGTTGTGGACAAATCTTTGTTTTTATTGTTTCGTTCTTGTTTGCGATTAGCAACAAGTGTCTGCTATTCAAGTCCGTGTCGTAATGGTGGGAGTTGTGTAGAAAATCCTGACGCCCCTTGCCGCTGTGATAAAGGTTATATCGGCACATATTGTGAGGGTAAATATTTTCCTAGTTGTTTTGATTTTAAAAAATGAGGTTTCTAGAAATGTTCTTCAGACTGTTAAATAATATTTATTGTAGTATATATACATGTTTCTTTCAACAATCGTATTCCTATGCATGTATTCTTGTTTCAGTCACATAAGAATGACGCCGAGTTTGAGTGAAATAAATGCCTCAAGTGTCTTGTAACCAACTCTTTAAGAATTAAATAAGAAGACTGTAAAAATAGAGGATTATAGGCCATCTGTTTGTGTGTGCTTTTGTTTGTTTTCCTGGTTTCTTGCTCCTGTGCACCAGTCAAAACTGTCTTGTGATCGAAACGTGCATTTTACTCTCTGTTTGTAGTTAACGTCTGCAAGCCAAACCCGTGTCTTTCTGGTGGAGTGTGTGAAGTTATCCCAGAATCCCACGGAGATCCCAACTGGTGGGAATTCCGCTGTAACTGCCCAAAGTTGTATCGCGGGCGACGCTGTGAACGTAAGGCCCTGTAATATTTCATTTCGTGCTTCACAAGTGTGTTCAAGTTTCATTAGGTATAAGTAACACTAAATATAAACTGATTATACGATGCAGGACTAGAGAAAAAATGTTCCGCTTTATTTAAAGCGAACGTTATATTTTGACCCTGGGAGGGAAACCCTGGACGAGCATGGACACAGATATAAAGTGACAGACACGTGCACAAGTGACAGGCTTAGACAGACAGACGCAGGAAAAAATACAGACAACTAAGCGGACACGTCTATAAAGCGCACACCCTTTTAAGGCGGACAGCATGCAGATTTGGTTTTTGTCGATTTTCACTTGTTTCTTTGTAACTGAACTCTCTCTAAAGCGGACACCTCTCTAAGACGGACAGTAAATTCTAGTCCCGAGGGTATCCGCCTTAAAGAGAGTTTACTATAAAGACAATGAAACTTATACAATTGCTTATTGAGGGCCTCTTCATATGAACCTCGGTCAACCGGGCCAGCCCGGTCGTGTGTTCATATGGGAAATTTCAGCCCGGGTAGCCGAGATAGAGTGTCTATAAAGCAAAAGTTTTTGCCAATTCTGCCATTAAAGCCAAATTAAGAAGCAACTACATTTCAGACTCGCATAGTTGAAACATTTTCATCCCGGTTAACCGGGCTGGAGTGTTCATATGAGAAACGGGCCAGCCCGGTTAACCGAGATCCCGGTCGCAAAGACCGAGATCTCGGTAACCGGGCTGGCCCGCTCTCTCATTTGAACACATCGGAATTTTTACAAAGGAAATAGTGGGAGGGCGAGATCTCGGTAACCGGGCTAGCCTGGTCAACCGGGCTCATATGAAGAGGCCCTGACTGGGCATAAAAAGTTTACACACGCACACTCTATTTTGAATAAAATCATATTTACATGAAATGAAACTTGCGCACTATAAGTTTTAGTTATTATTATTACTTTTATTCAGTAAATAGTTGACCGATTTATGATTCTACATGTGTACAACAGGTCCAAACTTTTGTGCTACATTACCGTGTTTGAACGGAGGTACCTGCGTGGATGCATTTGACCACGGTTCCGGAGACGATTATGGCATGTGGCCTTCAAGTTCTCTCCTGGGGTACTATTGTGTCTGCCCAAATGGATTTACTGGCAAGAAATGCGAGAGTAAGTACTCTTACTCACTACTGCCCTGTTCTGTTTCCAACTGTAAATTCTCTTTGTGTCATCCCGTACTGTCTCTTTATGAATGGCAGGGAGAATTTGTCCGCGCGCCCTGCGAGGGTTACTAAATGTGACGTTGTCTTGACGTTTATGTGACGTTGTTGTGACGTTGTCATCGTCACTCATGATGATGCGACTTCCAGGCGCGGTATCTAAGCTTTTTAAGGCGACCTCTGGATTTATGCAAGTTAACATATTTTACAGACACAAAGATTTATACATTTGTTTTGAAAATGAAACTAAAACTAGAAACGACTAAAGATTTTCTAAAACTGAACAAGACGCCTTGCCCTCTAGCGACAGGGCGAGGGGATATCTGCGGTTATCGTATTTCTAGTATTTCTATACTCAGGACGTAAAGGGTTTAAATTCCTCGTGTTTTACTTCGTCTACAGCTGATAAATGCAAATTGTGTCATAAACACGCGGTGTGCATTGAACATCGCTGTGTGTGCAAGGACAGATACACCGGAGATGGACTCCAATGTACAGGTGAGTCCTTTATTATTCATATTCACATTGCACACCCTCCAAAAAATGTTAAATTATTTGTACATACCGCAGTAAGCAGTTGTGGTGTTTGCCGTCGTAGATTGGGTTAGTTTTGGCTCTGGCTTTGGAAAAGCAACGTAATAAACTAGTAGGTAAACAGTGCTTTAGGTCAAATGAAACTAAGGCTGTGGTTTCACGGACGGGTTTTTGTTTGAAAACGATGCGTTTTCACCTACCGTTTACACGACAACGATCGAATTCGGCAATAACAACGCATCGATTCGAAAACCCAGCGAAAAGTGGAGCGTTTTTAGAACGCTCTGGTTTCTGTTTTCGTGCAAACAGCGAAAATGAGAAGTGAAAACGCATCAGTGTAAACGCAGGCCAAATATTCATGTTGGATTTGCAATTATTTTCAATTTTCGGGGATTCTGAAAATGGCGGCTCCAAAATATTGGCACGCGAATACCTGTGCTGGAGATTAGTCATTACCTCTGTAATTAAAACTTTAGGGCAACTAACGACCATACGCTTGTTTGTTTTGACGCAGAAATGAAAAACGTTTGTGTCCCGAATCCCTGTCAGAGCAATGGAACATGTGTTCCGGGACCTCATGAATCCTATGACTGTCATTGCCCCAGGGGATACTGTGGTCCTCACTGTGAATGTAAGTATTATCATGGGTTTTATTACTAAATTATGAAATATATTATTCTATTATATATGTAACATAGCTTTAGTATCAAAATGTTGAGAGTGTTTTGCAAATTTGCCCTATTTCAGATTAAAGCATAAGATTTTCCATATCCTATTTCAGACCTGTACCCCAAAATCTGCACCCTCAGTAAAAAAAAAAAAACAAACAGTCCAGACTAAAATGTTTAAAAACGATACCATTTTGGGCGGCACATACCTATATGTCTTATAGTAGACTGTTTCCTCCCGGGGATCTTGGAGAGCTATTCTTGGAGAGCTATTGATAGATTGTGATGCATTTTCCTCTGTAGCTATATGCCATCCTTGTCTCGTAAATCCTTGTCCTTATGGTTCAACTTGCATTGAAACGGGCGAGTCCAGAGTTTGTCACTGTCCTCCAGGGTATACGGGACCTGAATGTAACGGTATGCCTGCTTCTGTATTTGTTGTTTAGAGTTGTTTATTTGTTGTTAGTCTCCGTTTTGTCGTCGGTTTTGCCGTTTTGTTGACTAATCACATCAACCAACACAGACATAAATACCACCATCTGGCGAAACTTCTTCACTTGACTCTGAAGAGTGAGTTCCGCTCAGAGAGTCGGAAGCGTCAGCCAATAACAACAGTCTGCCTGGAGACTTACTCTAATCACTTACATTCAAGTTGCTATGCTGTTCAACCTGTGCTGTTATTAGGTTTGCTGTACTGTGATTGAGCTTGATCAGTGAGCTTCGCTGTGCTGCGCTGTCCTTCTGCCATTCAGAATTTGCACTTTCTAGTCATGTAACTAACTGTCTGTATTTTTTGTTTTCTTACTTAGTGCTCCTCCCGAACTTGTGTGAGCCCACATCTCCTTGTCAAAACCACGGGACGTGTCAATATCTTCCTGACAAACATGACTACTTTTGTCACTGCGTTGGCTACTTCAACGGGAAAAATTGCGAAGGTGGGCTGATTGGAAACTCTTGTATTAACCCACTCACTAGCTTGGGGTTAGTTTTATCCACAACATTAAACGTGGGCATTTGAATTGGTTTACTTGGCCAGTCAGAACAGTAGAAACTGACCGGCCAAATTTCACTTATGTTTCTGTATATTTATATAAACTCTCCATAGGCCGGACACTTATATAATGAAGTATATGTATCTGACCTTAGCTGGTTTCTATGTTGTTTTTTCTACAAGGTTGTGGCTGCCCTAAAGCCAAGAATGCAACGACCGTGGACTCGTATTGTGACAACGTTGGTGAATGCAAGTGCCCTGAAATGGGAGACGCGAGTGCAATCCTTACAAAAAGTGGATGTGTTGTAAAAGGTAAACTGCAGTGAACCTTTAAGATTCTCTCTTTCCCCTTCCCCTCTCCCTCCCCTGCTCTCATTTCTTTCTCCTATTTTTGAAAGCTACAGTCAACTTCCTTAAGACGGACAACAGCACAATCTGAACAGAGCTTGTTGGTCCCGGCCAAATTTCACTTATTTTCCTGTATGTGAACTCTATAAAAGCCGGACACGTTTATAGTCTTTATAAAACGGACACCAAGACCAAGTCCTAAGGTTGTCCGACTTAGACAGAGTTCACTGTATTCTGGCCTGATTTGTCTGTTTAGATCTAAACGACCTTTAGAATTATTATGAGTGGGTCTACGTACGTATGTATGTTTTGTATGTAAGTATGCATGTGTATATGTACGTATGTATGTACAAGGTATGTATGTATGACAGACATTTGTCATACATATGTGACGGGTTGTTTTCTTTGTTATCCAGGCAACCCCGTTTGTTTGCCTGATACCTGTTTACATGGTGGAACGTGTCTGGTGACGGCTGGATTTTCCTTCAAGTGTTTGTGTAAACCTCCGTACTATGGCAAGCAATGTGAATGTAAGAATCATGGATGTTAATATGCGAGGAAAGCTAGAGAGAAAAGTTAGTTTGGGAAGCAAAGAATATATCGTAATATGGGAGGAGAACAGGAGATGCTGATATGGGAGGGAAACAGGAGATCGCAGTATTGGAGGAAAAAAGAAATGTTAGTATGGAAAAAAATGAAGATCATATGGCCTTCGTTATATTACATCATGAACTTATTTTAGTTAATCTTGGGTCAGCTTAAAATTGCTGAACATTTCGTAACTTTTATTTTGTTTTGACAATTTTCCAGGTACCATGTGCACGTGTGACAACCCTTGTCTTCATGGGGCCACGTGTCACGATGATTTCAGCGGCAAGACAACTGCGGGTTATACGTGTGTCTGTCCGAAAGGATACCGTGGAAAAAACTGTGAAGGTAATGGTTTTTTTGTTTAATGCAAAGTAATATGGGCCAGGGCCTAACACCAGTGAAAACAAACTTTTATAAGAAAGGATTTGCACTTGACCTTGTTTTCAAACAGAGGCAACAATACCTCAGAAATGGCCAATTAGAATTAGATTTGTGTAGCACCAACTCCAGTACAGTCAGCTCCTTCTTAATTGACACTCCTCTAAAACGAACATCTGGTAGGGGCGGTCCCAACCGTTTCGTCGGTTATTTACTCTAACTGCACTCCCTTTGAGACGGACACCTCTATCAAACGGACAGTTGGAGCTGGTCCAGAGGGTGTCTGTCTTACATGGAGTTGACTGTATTATCGGCCAGTGGGACAAAAACGCAATTGCAGTCTGATTACACACACACACACACACACACACACACACACACAAAAAGTGGCAGAAAAGAGTTCAGTTAGAGTAAATGGCCAAAGAAACGGCAGGGACCGTTCCTACCAGGTGTCCGTGTTATGGCCTGGCAAAACGAGGACACATTGTGGCGGCAACATTGTGTCCTTCGATGTTTCCAGGGTGGCAAAACGTGCGGCAACATTGTTGCGTTTCGCGTGGACACAACAAATGTTTCTGAAGTTTTTCAGAAACATTTTTTGTGTCCGCAACAAATGTTTCGCGCGTGGAAAAACGGGGCAACATTTGGGAAGCATGCGCACGCTAGCAATGTTGCCGCCACAATGTGTCGTCGTTTTGCCAGGCCTTTAGAGGGAGTTGAATGTACTTCTAATTAAAAAGTAAAGAAAATGTCGAAACAAAGCATTCGTATGTGGTCACCTTCTACGGTCATTCGGTATAGTCAATCTTTTCTAACATCATGTGTATATTAGCTGAGAAAATATATCCAGCTCAACAATATTAAGGTACACTGCAATGATGAGTTATTCTCCACACAGTGACAGCAATTGTCGTCATTGAACCACATTGTATTGGGAAGCCTTGTCGTTATGGTGGCACATGCGTCGAACACGTGCATGGCTACGATTGTTTTTGCCACCCGCGATACACTGGTCCTCACTGCGAAGGTATAATACCTGTACTACATACTTTCTAGTTGAATGATACATCGAAAAGTGTTATCGTTGCCTAAGTATACCAACTATGTTGTGGTATGTCATATTTATGCTGTGCTATGTCATACTTTGCTGTGCTGTGCTGTGCTGTGTTGTGCTGTACTGTGCAGTGCTGTGCTGGGCTAGGCTGTGCTATGCTGTGCTGTGTTGTGCTGTACTGTGCTGTGCTGTGCTGTGCTGCGCTAGGCTGTGCTGTGCTGTGCTATGTCATACTTTGCTGTGTTGTGCTGTGCTGTGCTATGCTGTGTTGTGCTGTGTTGCGCTGTACTTTGCTTTGCTGTGCTGTGCTGTGTTGCGCTGTTCTGTGCTGTGCTGTGCTGTGTGTTACGCTGTGCTGCGCTGTTCTGTGCTGTGTTGTGTGGTTCTGTTCTGTGCTATGCTGTGCTGTGCTGTGTTGCGCTGTACTTTGCTATGCTGTGCTGTGCTGTGTTGCGCTGTACTTTGCTGTTCTGTGCTGTGCTGTGTGTTACGCTGTGCTGCGCTGTTCTGTGCTGTGCTGTGCTGTGCTGTTATGTACTCTAGTCTGTACTGTGCCGTGATGTCGAGCTACATGTTCCTGATTCCGGCCTTTGGTCACGTGCAATTGCAGTGGATAAGTGTGAGAAGTGCGACCTTGATGCTGATTGTGTACACGGACGCTGTCAGTGCAGGGAGGGCTACGTTGGAACGGGATACGTCTGTAGGAAAGGTATGTACAAATAAAAACATGCTCTTTTCTTTGTGCGCTGTTTTTGGCGGAATATTGAATATTAGTACATACCACACAAGTGAATAGTGCTTTTCGCGCGCTCTGATTGGTTCCTCAGTCTCGGAATATCAAGTACTATTCACCTCCCGGCGGCTTCCGGTAAAACAAAATGGCGCGCGAACCCAACTTTTGCCCACTTTTGTCGGAAATAAAACAGCTATTTAGGAGTTGGCTATTAAACTTGTGTGGTATATACTAAAACAATTATAACATAACAGTAATTGCATCATTTGCTTATTACGCTTAGTCGAGGAAAGCCAAGAATGTGGGGCGTGCCCTCTCCATCATCACTGTGTACAAGGAACATGCACTTGCTTACCCGATTATGTTTGCTGAGGTACGTTTTTTTTTTTTTCAAAAAAATCCGCGTTGTCTGCATCGCTCTGTTTTGCGGAGTCAAATGTTTGTTATCTTCTCTATTTGTTGGTCATTTTAGCATAAGATTCAGTATGTTACAAGAGAGCCTAAGATTAGGTTACACACGAGAACAATTTGATGGCATGACGATATATGTTCCAAATGCGCAAGAAAGAACGTAAACGTGTGTAAGACGGGCATGTTAATTCAGAGCACTTTGAAGTCTTATTGCGATTGAATACAGCCGAAGCTCTCTGGGCGGACACTCTCGTACGCTTAGCTTGACTTACGGACACTTTTTCTGCTTCTCGAGGTGTCTGCTTACGGGAGCTTTGACTGCAGTACTTTTTACCATTTGGGTCTTTTAGAGATCGAACCTTTAGGACGAATGGGTTGCATCGTTCTGACGATCTTTGTTCCTTTTTTACTGCAGGGATTCCTGCGAAGATTTTCCCCCATATTCAATGATATTTAATAACTTTGGAGGTCAATGACCGAAATCATTGGAGGCCATACGAGGAGTTTAGAAATTTTTTTAATTATTCGGTGGAAATGAGGTATTAGATACTATTTTCATGTCAAGTGATAAAAAGAGGCATATCTCGTCAACGGCCGAAAGGGCAGATGTATTGCAAAAAGGCTCGTTATAGTCCCAGGAAGACTTCCTGAAAGTTTTAATTCCTTGGCCGAAATTGGCCATTTTTGAGGAAATGCATCGGCTATAGCCTTACCATGTTCTCACTAATTGGCCATAACATAATTGACTATAACGGTCGTTTTGGTATATAATTGTTGAGATTTTATCTCAGTAAATCAGTGAGAAATTAGAGCAAATCTTCGAATAAATATCACACTTTCGTTTCGTGTGGTTTGCTCCTATATCTCGTCAACGGCTGGGGAAAATAAGACACGTGCAAGAGCACGCGCCAGACATTGTAAATTTAGCCAAGTTCACATGGAAAGAGATTTCGGAAGTGGCGGAGATTGGAAGAGGGAGCTTTGGTTCGGTATCAACCGCAAAATGACTGAAAAATGTCAAGGTCGTGGTGGTGAAAAAACTGCTAAATCAACGCGAACGTCATGTACGTCTGTTTTTCAAGGAGGCGGACATCCTAAACTCTTTAGAGAACAGGCATATCGTCAAGATAGAGGCTATTTGCCAAAATCCTGTGGCAATGATGCTGGAATGTATTTACTTTGACTTCACACCTTTTGGTCTGGAAGGACGTGTTACTTCACTTCAAGGGTACCAGTATCTGGATTACATTTCCTCGAGAGAAGGGTTTGTATCTTTCTTTTCAAGTACGCATGAAAAAATAGCTGAGGATACAGCTCTTGGCCTACAATATCTCCATGGCCAGGACATAGTCCACAGACTGGCAAGACACTGACAAGTGTCAGTGACCGGTAATATATTTTCGTGACTAGTGTTTTACACTGCACACAGTGGCCCAAAATCCTATCCGTTAAAACGTAGCCTCGAATTTTAGTTTCTTATTAGCGCGGAGAATAAACAAATCACGCAATCACCTGAGACAATGCCGGGTTTGAATACCTGTTCTACGTAAATATGTTTCCCACAGGAAGCATATTTAGTTTACCAGAAAAATACACTCGACCGAATTCATATCTGCGAAAAGTAGCTGTGTGTAATGGGCCGATCAACAAACAACTCAAATTCCCCACCCCTCCCTGATAAGTCAAATTTCCGCCTCCCCGGGCAAAGAAGGGGTACAATATGCCCACGGAAAAGGGGGGGGGGGGGGGGGGGGGGGCGGATGGAGGAGTGGTGGCAACGTTTTGAATTGATCGGCGCATAATCTCTCAGCGGTCAAAGCTCGACACATTAAGCGGGAGAGTTAAACGAAAGCTACCCAAGACTTCACATACACAAATAAAATTACTTTACTCTTGCAGTTTTAATTACGTCAAGTTTCTCTGGCCTGAGGATAGACTGTGACGTAATTAAGACGTCACACTATTCTGTACTGTATATCATTATTTTGACGGTGTGATAAACAAAAGCGTTAAAATTTTCAATCTTCATTTCAGGTCTCCAACAGCGCATCCATACGTCACGGCATCCCCTTCCCTCCCCCGGTGAGTCTGTGTACTGGTTTTAACCAATAATTATGAATATTTAAATATTTAAAAATATTCCATGAGGCTAGAAGCATGCAAGAATCTTTTCACACCTCCCTTCTGTATATCATTATTTCGACGTTGTTGTCGAATGTCGAAGTATTTGGTACGTTTCGGGTTTATTCCTGCTATTTGTTTTACCAAGAAGATGGGCTAGCTGACCGAACGTGTTCGTTGACTTAAGGGCAAAGATAAAGCACAGGCAGACGGCAACTGAGCAAAAACTACACTGTCGAGCATCGATACACGTGGAGACGAGTTGTTTGCCTGGTAAGTTTCGAGTTCACTGCGTTCGCATTACGTTTAGGGTTTCATCCCAGTCAGTACATGTACATTTAACCCAGCCAAAAGACATTGTTAGCTTACAGAATGCGTTTCTTTGCACACAGAGCTCAAGCGACGATACGTGGAATGGAGAAATGGACTGTTGGAATTGAGTAATGGATGAGACTGGATGGAATGGACAAATGGACTGTTGGAATTGAGAAATATAGATTAGCATGGATAGTAACAAGAATGGTTTCTGTAAGGACACAAGCGCTGGACTACTGCAAAGTAGGGCTTACTATTTTTATTAGTTTGATCAGGTTTACGAAGGCTGGTCGGTCTCATGCTTTTCCGTACTGATAAAATTACTGACTAAATTTGACTTATAATTTACTGTCGACAAACTTATTGGATTTCATTTTACAAAACGGAGCTTCGCGTCGTTTCTTTGCTTCAAACAAATTGCGGACATTCCTTTATGTTATTTGAATTAAATATTCAATGTGTTTACCCAAAAAATTGGCAAAAAAATGTCATGATTTGCTGGAAATCAGTGCTTCAAGTCAAGTGTATGTTCTATCGAGGCACCTCATTTCGAAGTTAGTCAAGCTTTACTCTAAATGACTGCAAACCTGCGAGATTCAAAATATTTTTTTGTGGCAAACGCAAACCTTCAGCTCAGTGCTACACTGGCGGAATTGTAAGTCGCGAAAACATTTTCCTCGGAGACCACACAAGTGATACTCAACCTACTGTTTCTTGACAAAAAGTATTCACTTTTTTGTATCTCGCGAGTTCGGCGCAATATCGAGCGCGGAGTTTTAATGTAACAGCCGAGAATTTACGGTATACGCGCTTATACTCGAAATTAGCTCATGTATTTTTTACATATCTCCTATTCTGTTGATTTATTTCATATTCAAATGCAAGCTGAGAGAACGGAGTGTTTTCCTTTCTTACGAAACGGTTTCTCGTGCGATTTTCTCTTGCGAAGCGAACACAAAACATTCATCTGCTTCTTATCGTGTCCAATTTCGCGTCAACGGCATTGCAGTCATTTTAGTATGCTTGATCTGTCTACGTAATGGGAAATGGTTGTTTCTTTCGAATCACTGAAAATTTAATCGCAAGTTTCAAAAGGAACTTTACGATGCTGAAATAGGAACGAGAAAGCTAGGACAAATTTTATCTCGGCAAATTTCAAATAGAAATTTCCGTTCGAAATAGGAATCTTGCTCAATTGGTTAGTTGCAAATTTCGAATAGAACTTTGCGATGGTCAATTGGAACGTTGTTTTGCTATATGCAAAGATTTTCTTTACATTTTGACTTCGGGTTTTCAGGCTAAATACTGTAACAGCCATTTGAACAATTTGGTGCGAAGCTAAAACTAAAGCTAAAACTTCTATTCTACCTTTATGATATTCTAGTGATTCAACAACCATATCCCATGTTGTGCGTGTTTATTAGAAGCAAGGGAATACTTTCCCTCCTTACTTCAAAAAGGATTTGGAACGGGAGGCTCTGAGAAACGTCTTTCATTTTGGCTCCGATATTCTTGATTTGGCTGAAGACTTATGCCGCAATGCAAGTGCAATGCAAGAGATTATTTTGTCTCAAAACATTGTTAAATATCCCAATTTTCATCAACATTTTCCCTTCGCGTTATCAGCTTTCCGTTTCTCAGAGCCTCTCCTTCAATTTACCTTGCTAAACTACTTGGTTCGCGGAAGGGCTTTGAAGTAGTAATAGTAATAGTAGTTGTAACAGTTTAGTAGTGCTCTTGTACTACTAGTACAACTCTATTACTCTTGCTGTTTCAAAGTCCGATCATTAACCTCATTAGGTAAGCAAAAAAATTTGACTATAACTGGTGCCATCCGCTAACCCCGACCAACCTCCCCTACCGGAAAATTTACTTATATACACTCTGAATGTGACGTCAATAAAGTTTGAAAAGCATCATGGTCTTATGTCATCTTTAATTATAAAACAGGTTTTGCAGGTTACACTGCATATTACATATTCATGTACATCATATCCCTCCCCCCCCCCCCACAGACATCTTTATTAAGCACATCATTTAACAGAAATATAAAATACACGCATCAAACTGGAAGTCCTTCACTAAAAAACTAAAGGCTACAAACATTTCAAAATACACCGACTACGCTTTTAGAGCCTTCGCGAAAGAAAACAGACACCGATTGCCTGCATCAAACTAGGAGTCCTTCAATAAAAAGCTAAAGGCTACAAACATTTCAAAATATACTGATTACGCTTTTAGAGCCTCTGCGAAAGAAAACAGACACCGATTGCCTGCATCAGTTGCTCCGTGCAATAATCCCCGCCATATAAAGTTCAAGAAGTGCGCGCCAAATGTACGGTGTATATATGAAATGATGTATCCAATACATCACAAGTAAAGATAAGTCATGCCTCAATAAAATTTGGTGCGGAATTGCTGTTCAATTCCCGCGATTATAATTCTCCAAGTCTCTCCCGAAAATGCAAGCAGTCAATTTATTTCCCTCGACAGTGAAAGCAAATATATTTGAGGCATGAGATAACTTTAGCATGTGACGCACCCACAAAGGGACACACAGACAATAATCGAAAGAAGAATACAAATAGGTGCTCAGCCGAAGGGATCGTCTGATAAACTAGGATGGAGGAAGAGAAATGCGCACTGCTCGCAAATAAAAATGAATAAATTAGTTTTCACAAGAAAAATCGATTTAAAATTGCCCAACAGGAAAGTGAATAAATTAGCTTTTGCAACAGCGACGTAGACATTCTCTTGAAATTGAACTGCGTTAGCTTCGTGAAGTATCAGTTAATTCAAAATACGGCGTCAAGAACTAAAATTTAACAAAAGTACTCGTTGAAGAATAAAAATATGACATCGCGACTTTCTGCAACCGAGGTCAGATGAAAAATTGTGCGACGAAATCAAAACAACTTCAAATCCAATCAACGCGAAAAGAAAGCGCGTGATTCTCTTCCAACCATCCCAACTTAACAGAACCACAAACTAAACAGTTCTAAATCAAGCAATAAACCCAAACGCTGATACATCTGAAAATTCGAATAAAAAGCCTGGACAAACTTCGGAGACAATTTAGTCAGGCCACCAATGTTGGCGGTTAATGAGTAGAGAAGAAACAAGCTGTTGAAAATTTTCAGCGTAAAATTGTTCCTTTTTGAATATGCAAGTTCCATTTGAGTTTCAGGTCTTACCAAATAAAAATGTACCCTTCAGAAATATAACAGCATGAAACAACTGGCTATAAACTTGCCCAAACAGAACTCCACAATTGTAATATTTCTGGCGCTAAGAAATACTCAGATCAAAATTCTCGTAAAACTAAATTTAATAAAATTCTTGTGCTAAAAACAGTGTAGACTTTCGATTTCTGAAGGGTATATAACTAACAGCACCAGCAAAAAAGAATAATAATAATAATAATAGCTTGAGGTGTTCCAAAGAAACCTATTAGGTAATCACGGTTTACTCGTCAAGTCGGGAGAAACTGGTTTACCTGAATTTGAAGCCACAAGAGAAATATTGTACAAAACTTTGCAAAGATGAACGCGAGGGCGACTAAAAATAGTTTCGAAGATGAAAATGATGCTTACGCACTTCACAGAAAGCGCGAGAAAAGTATACGACAACAAAAGCCGTATTACAACAGAGATGAGGGAGTTTAAGAAACCTAGGACGGCGACGGCAACGCCAGGAACCAAAAAATAGTGTCTCTGTTTTCCCTATGTCTTTGTAACTTTGCCTATTCTTAGGTTGCTCAATTTGTTCCGTTTTTGCCAAGGTTCTATTGATTTCATCGTTTCCTACTAAGAAGAACGACTGCCGTTATTTTATCGAACTGTCGTCCACGCCCTGAAAACGACGTAAAAAAGAAGCATTTGAAGTCGCACGCGAGAGCACGGCGACCCCGAGAACATGTCAATTTCAGATATTCACGTGCTTCTTTTGTCTTCTTTGATTAGTTTTATTGTTTCACCGACGTTGCCGTCGTCCTCTCGCGTCCTGTATTACCGTCGAAAAAGAGAACGATAAATTTGTAAGCAGAAACAAGAATAACGTAAAATCAGTGTTTGCGTAATCGGCACAACTTCTTTAGAGAACAAAAGAGTTTCGCGCAAAAACAAGCGCCAATCGTTTACGTTTTCAGGAAAAGAAAGAGTCAGTTGACAAGAAAAGAACACGGACAATCAATTTGATTTACAAAGAATGCTTGTTTTGCCCGTCATTGTTTTAGCAGCTAATTCTGGCTGTTCCAGATATCTGTTATTTGCATAATTTATCATTTTTTATTTTTCTGCATATAAATATCGATACCGGGGACCTGGAAATTTTGGTATTTTCCGAAAAGTCAAATACAGCCATCCAGTGAAATAACCACCTTCTCTTGCAATAAAATGCTGTTCACATGCATTTGACAGATAGAAAGTCAGGATTTTAAACGATGTATAGTAGTACAGTAAAACAAATTCAAAAAGTGCCCTCGCGTTTAAAATCGTTCTTGTTCGTTAAGTTTAGTAAAGGAAAGTTTTGGAGCGAATTTAACTGCCTAAAAACGTTTGGAACACCTCTTTTAAAGACAAATATATGACATCATACACCATACATGTCATGCGACTGTAGAATATGAGAATATCATTAAAGGTGAAGTAATACGGGCAACATTTTCAGTGCAACTTGTCGTGCAACACTGTTGCGTTGCAAGTTGCACCGTAATGTTGCACGTATTACCACCGTGTTTCAAGTTGCAGCAACATGTTGCACGAAGTAGAAGTGGATTTTACTTCGTGCAACATGTTGCTGCAACTTGCAACACGGTGGTAATACGCGCAACATTACGGTGCAACTTGCAACGCAACAGTGTTGCACGACAAGTTGCACTGAAAATGTTGCCCGTATTACTTCACCTTAACGTATTGGAGCTTACGGTCTGCTGTTGTAAAATATATTTCTTTAGTCGTCTTCCAGTTTGAAGCCATAATCCTCCAGCCAAATATTCCTTATAAACTTTGAGTCAAGTCCATATGCAATGCTTCTTTTTCACTCCATGTCCTGAAAGCCACGTGGCGCCGTGAACGCACTCTGCGAGAAAAGAGAGAAATGTATTAAATAACCTCGAATGTTTCACACAGTACATCCAGAAGCTAATCGTAAGTTCGTTTCGTTTCCTCAGTTCGTATGTCGAAAGTTTCAATTTGGTGAAACTCACCAGAAAGTCTAATTTTGCTTGCTCCGCCATTTTCACGAAACACGTCCTTCTTCGTCGGAGTCTTCTCACAAATGGCTGCTTTGCACGATGGAATGCAACGTGTGAAAAATGTGGTCAAGCCGGTTTTGACACGCTTATCATATGACATAGCCTTAGTATTTTGATGAAATACAGTCATTTTTCGACCATCTCGGGATCGCATGAAACTTTCAGGAAACATTCCTGGTACTGTGCCGACGGTTGTTACTCATAATTTTTGTAAAATTTTATCCAGCGGGTCGTGAGATATTAAAGCAAATTAGAGCAAATCATCGACTAATTAAAACATCAAACCTTTCGAAGTTTAAAGCGCTCTTGCTCCTTTATCTCGTCAACGAATGAAGATAAATAAAGCAAATGTATTGCAAAAAGTCTTCTTAAAGTCCCAGGAAGGTTTCCTAAAAGTTTCAAGAGTTTTAATTTTTGGCCTAAATCGGCTAATTTTGAGGGGCTAGAGCTTTAGTATTTTGTTGAATTATGGTCATTTTTCGACCACCTAAAAATGGCATGAAACTTTCAGGGTTTTTTGTCATAAATATATATTGAAAATTCTTGAAACTTTCAGGAAACCTTCTTCGAACTATAACAACACTTTTTGCAATACATTTGCTTTATCTATCTTCATCTGTTGGCGAGAAAAAGCAAGGTGTGACGTTTTATTAGTGCATGATTTGCTCTAACTTGCTCTAATTTCTCTCGACGCGCGGCCTAAAAGTTTACAAAAACTATCCAAAACCCATCGGCATAGTCCCAGGAACGTTTCCTGAAAGTTTCATGCGATTCTGAGATGGTCGAAAAATGTTGGAATTTTGACAAAATACTAAGGCTATAGCACAGGGTTTTTTGCCGATTTTGGCCAAAAACTGAAAACTCTTGAAACTTTCCGAAAACCTTCTATGGACTATTACAAGACTTTTTGCAATACATCTTCCTTATCTATCTTCATCCGTTGGCGAGATATAGCAGCTTAACTCGAAAGGTTTGATGAATTAATTAGTGCATGATTTGCTGTAATTTGCTATGATTTCTCTCGACGCGCGGCCTAAAAGTTTACAAAAACTATGCAAAAACCGTCGGCATAGTCCCAGGAACGTTTCCTGAAAGTTTCATGCGATTCTGAGATGGTCGAAAAATGTTGGAATTTTGACAAAATACTAAGGCTATAGCACAGGGTTTTTTGCCGATTTTGGCCAAAAACTGAAAACTCTTGAAACTTTCAGGAAACCTTCTTTGGACTATTACAAGACTTTTTGCAATACATCTTCCTTATCTATCTTCATCCGTTGGCGAGATATAGCAGCTTAACTCGAAAGGTGTGATGAATTAATTAGTGCATGATTTGCTGTAATTTGCTGTAATTTCTCTCGACGCGCGGCCTAAAAGTTTACAAAAACTATGCAAAAACCGTCGGCATAGTCCCAGGAACGTTTCCTGAAAGTTTCATGCGATTCTGAGATGGTCGAAAAATGTTGGAATTTTGACAAAATACTAAGGCTATAGCACAGGGTTTTTTGCCGATTTTGGCCAAAAACTGAAAACTCTTGAAACTTTCAGGAAACCTTCTTTGGACTATTACAAGACTTTTTGCAATACATCTTCCTTATCTATCTTCATCCATTGGCGAGATATAGCAGCTTAACTCGAAAGGTGTGATGAATTAATTAGTGCATGATTTGCTGTAATTTGCTCTAATTTCTCTCGACGCGCGGCCTAAAAGTTTACAAAAACTATGCAAAAACCGTCGGCATAGTCCCAGGAACGTTTCCTGAAAGTTTCATGCGATTCTGAGATGGTCGAAAAATGTTGGAATTTTGACAAAATACTAAGGCTATAGCACAGGGTTTTTTGCCGATTTTGGCCAAAAACTGAAAACTCTTGAAACTTTCAGGAAACCTTCTATGGACTATTACAAGACTTTTTGCAATACATCTTCCTTATCTATCTTCATCCGTTGGCGAGATATAGCAGCTTAACTCGAAAGGTGTGATGAATTAATTAGTGCATGATTTGCTGTAATTTGCTATGATTTCTCTCGACGCGCGGCCTAAAAGTTTACAAAAACTATGCAAAAACCGTCGGCATAGTCCCAGGAACGTTTCCTGAAAGTTTCATGCGATTCTGAGATGGTCGAAAAATGTTGGAATTTTGACAAAATACTAAGGCTATAGCACAGGGTTTTTTGCCGATTTTGGCCAAAAACTGAAAACTCTTGAAACTTTCAGGAAACCTTCTTTGGACTATTACAAGACTTTTTGCAATACATCTTCCTTATCTATCTTCATCCGTTGGCGAGATATAGCAGCTTAACTCGAAAGGTGTGATGAATTAATTAGTGCATGATTTGCTGTAATTTGCTGTAATTTCTCTCGACGCGCGGCCTAAAAGTTTACAAAAACTATGCAAAAACCGTCGGCATAGTCCCAGGAACGTTTCCTGAAAGTTTCATGCGATTCTGAGATGGTCGAAAAATGTTGGAATTTTGACAAAATACTAAGGCTATAGCACAGGGTTTTTTGCCGATTTTGGCCAAAAACTGAAAACTCTTGAAACTTTCAGGAAACCTTCTTTGGACTATTACAAGACTTTTTGCAATACATCTTCCTTATCTATCTTCATCCATTGGCGAGATATAGCAGCTTAACTCGAAAGGTGTGATGAATTAATTAGTGCATGATTTGCTGTAATTTGCTGTAATTTCTCTCGACGCGCGGCCTAAAAGTTTACAAAAACTATGCAAAAACCGTCGGCATAGTCCCAGGAACGTTTCCTGAAAGTTTCATGCGATTCTGAGATGGTCGAAAAATGTTGGAATTTTGACAAAATACTAAGGCTATAGCACAGGGTTTTTTGCCGATTTTGGCCAAAAACTGAAAACTCTTGAAACTTTCAGGAAACCTTCTTTGGACTATTACAAGACTTTTTGCAATACATCTTCCTTATCTATCTTCATCCGTTGGCGAGATATAGCAGCTTAACTCGAAAGGTGTGATGAATTAATTAGTGCATGATTTGCTCCAATTTGCTCTAATTTCTCTCGACGCGCGGCCTAAAAGTTTACAAAAACTATGCAAAAACCGTCGGCATAGTCCCAGGAACGTTTCCTGAAAGTTTCATGCGATTCTGAGATGGTCGAAAAATGTTGGAATTTTGACAAAATACTAAGGCTATAGCACAGGGTTTTTTGCCGATTTTGGCCAAAAACTGAAAACTCTTGAAACTTTCAGGAAACCTTCTTTGGACTATTACAAGACTTTTTGCAATACATCTTCCTTATCTATCTTCATCCGTTGGCGAGATATAGCAGCTTAACTCGAAAGGTGTGATGAATTAATTAGTGCATGATTTGCTGTAATTTGCTGTAATTTCTCTCGACGCGCGGCCTAAAAGTTTACAAAAACTATGCAAAAACCGGCGGCATAGTCCCAGGAACGTTTCCTGAAAGTTTCATGCGATTCTGAGATGGTCGAAAAATGTTGGAATTTTGACAAAATACTAAGGCTATAGCACAGGGTTTTTTGCCGATTTTGGCCAAAAACTGAAAACTCTTGAAACTTTCAGGAAACCTTCTTTGGACTATTACAAGACTTTTTGCAATACATCTTCCTTATCTATCTTCATCCATTGGCGAGATATAGCAGCTTAACTCGAAAGGTGTGATGAATTAATTAGTGCATGATTTGCTCCAATTTGCTCTAATTTCTCTCGACGCGCGGCCTAAAAGTTTACAAAAACTATGCAAAAACCGTCGGCATAGTCCCGGGAACGTTTCCTGAAAGTTTCATGCGATTCTGAGATGGTCGAAAAATGTTGGAATTTTGACAAAATACTAAGGCTATAGCACAGGGTTTTTTGCCGATTTTGGCCAAAAACTGAAAACTCTTGAAACTTTCAGGAAACCTTCTATGGACTATTACAAGACTTTTTGCAATACATCTTCCTTATCTATCTTCATCCGTTGGCGAGATATAGCAGCTTAACTCGAAAGGTTTGACGAATTAATTAGTGCATGATTTGCTGTAATTTGCTGTAATTTCTCTCAACGCGCGGCCTAAAAGTTTACAAAAACTATGCAAAAACCGGCGGCATAGTCCCAGGAACGTTTCCTGAAAGTTTCATGCGATTCTGAGATGGTCGAAAAATGTTGGAATTTTGACAAAATACTAAGGCTATAGCACAGGGTTTTTTGCCGATTTTGGCCAAAAACTGAAAACTCTTGAAACTTTCAGGAAACCTTCTTTGGACTATTACAAGACTTTTTGCAATACATCTTCCTTATCTATCTTCATCCATTGGCGAGATATAGCAGCTTAACTCGAAAGGTGTGATGAATTAATTAGTGCATGATTTGCTGTAATTTGCTCTAATTTCTCTCGACGCGCGGCCTAAAAGTTTACAAAAACTATGCAAAAACCGTCGGCATAGTCCCGGGAACGTTTCCTGAAAGTTTCATGCGATTCTGAGATGGTCGAAAAATGTTGGAATTTTGACAAAATACTAAGGCTATAGCACAGGGTTTTTTGCCGATTTTGGCCAAAAACTGAAAACTCTTGAAACTTTCAGGAAACCTTCTTTGGACTATTACAAGACTTTTTGCAATACATATTCCTTATCTATCTTCATCCGTTGGCGAGATATAGCAGCTTAACTCGAAAGGTGTGATGAATTAATTAGTGCATGATTTGCTGTAATTTGCTGTAATTTCTCTCGACGCGCGGCCTAAAAGTTTACAAAAACTATGCAAAAACCGTCGGCATAGTCCCAGGAACGTTTCCTGAAAGTTTCATGCGATTCTGAGATGGTCGAAAAATGTTGGAATTTTGACAAAATACTAAGGCTATAGCACAGGGTTTTTTGCCGATTTTGGCCAAAAACTGAAAACTCTTGAAACTTTCAGGAAACCTTCTTTGGACTATTACAAGACTTTTTGCAATACATCTTCCTTATCTATCTTCATCCATTGGCGAGATATAGCAGCTTAACTCGAAAGGTGTGATGAATTAATTAGTGCATGATTTGCTGTAATTTGCTCTAATTTCTCTCGACGCGCGGCCTAAAAGTTTACAAAAACTATGCAAAAACCGTCGGCATAGTCCCAGGAACGTTTCCTGAAAGTTTCATGCGATTCTGAGATGGTCGAAAAATGTTGGAATTTTGACAAAATACTAAGGCTATAGCACAGGGTTTTTTGCCGATTTTGGCCAAAAACTGAAAACTCTTGAAACTTTCAGGAAACCTTCTTTGGACTATTACAAGACTTTTTGCAATACATCTTCCTTATCTATCTTCATCCGTTGGCGAGATATAGCAGCTTAACTCGAAAGGTGTGATGAATTAATTAGTGCATGATTTGCTGTAATTTGCTGTAATTTCTCTCGACGCGCGGCCTAAAAGTTTACAAAAAACTATGCAAAAACCGGCGGCATAGTCCCGGGAACGTTTCCTGAAAGTTTCATGCGATTCTGAGATGGTCGAAAAATGTTGGAATTTTGACAAAATACTAAGGCTATAGCACAGGGTTTTTTGCCGATTTTGGCCAAAAACTGAAAACTCTTGAAACTTTCAGGAAACCTTCTTTGGACTATTACAAGACTTTTTGCAATACATCTTCCTTATCTATCTTCATCCGTTGGCGAGATATAGCAGCTTAACTCGAAAGGTGTGATGAATTAATTAGTGCATGATTTGCTGTAATTTGCTCTAATTTCTCTCGACGCGCGGCCTAAAAGTTTACAAAAACTATGCAAAAACCGGCGGCATAGTCCCAGGAACGTTTCCTGAAAGTTTCATGCGATTCTGAGATGGTCGAAAAATGTTGGAATTTTGACAAAATACTAAGGCTATAGCACAGGGTTTTTTGCCGATTTTGGCCAAAAACTGAAAACTCTTGAAACTTTCAGGAAACCTTCTTTGGACTATTACAAGACTTTTTGCAATACATCTTCCTTATCTATCTTCATCCATTGGCGAGATATAGCAGCTTAACTCGAAAGGTGTGATGAATTAATTAGTGCATGATTTGCTCCAATTTGCTGTAATTTCTCTCGACGCGCGGCCTAAAAGTTTACAAAAACTATGCAAAAACCGGCGGCATAGTCCCGGGAACGTTTCCTGAAAGTTTCATGCGATTCTGAGATGGTCGAAAAATGTTGGAATTTTGACAAAATACTAAGGCTATAGCACAGGGTTTTTTGCCGATTTTGGCCAAAAACTGAAAACTCTTGAAACTTTCAGGAAACCTTCTTTGGACTATTACAAGACTTTTTGCAATACATCTTCCTTATCTAACTTCATCCGTTGGCGAGATATAGCAGCTTAACTCGAAAGGTTTGATGAATTAATTAGTGCATGATTTGCTGTAATTTGCTGTAATTTCTCTCGACGCGCGGCCTAAAAGTTTACAAAAACTATGCAAAAACCGGCGGCATAGTCCCAGGAACGTTTCCTGAAAGTTTCATGCGATTCTGAGATGGTCGAAAAATGTTGGAATTTTGACAAAATACTAAGGCTATAGCACAGGGTTTTTTGCCGATTTTGGCCAAAAACTGAAAACTCTTGAAACTTTCAGGAAACCTTCTTTGGACTATTACAAGACTTTTTGCAATACATCTTCCTTATCTATCTTCATCCGTTGGCGAGATATAGCAGCTTAACTCGAAAGGTGTGATGAATTAATTAGTGCATGATTTGCTGTAATTTGCTGTAATTTCTCTCGACGCGCGGCCTAAAAGTTTACAAAAACTATGCAAAAACCGTCGGCATAGTCCCGGGAACGTTTCCTGAAAGTTTCATGCGATTCTGAGATGGTCGAAAAATGTTGGAATTTTGACAAAATACTAAGGCTATAGCACAGGGTTTTTTGCCGATTTTGGCCAAAAACTGAAAACTCTTGAAACTTTCAGGAAACCTTCTTTGGACTATTACAAGACTTTTTGCAATACATCTTCCTTATCTATCTTCATCCGTTGGCGAGATATAGCAGCTTAACTCGAAAGGTGTGATGAATTAATTAGTGCATGATTTGCTGTAATTTGCTCTAATTTCTCTCGACGCGCGGCCTAAAAGTTTACAAAAACTATGCAAAAACCGGCGGCATAGTCCCAGGAACGTTTCCTGAAAGTTTCATGCGATTCTGAGATGGTCGAAAAATGTTGGAATTTTGACAAAATACTAAGGCTATAGCACAGGGTTTTTTGCCGATTTTGGCCAAAAACTGAAAACTCTTGAAACTTTCAGGAAACCTTCTTTGGACTATTACAAGACTTTTTGCAATACATCTTCCTTATCTATCTTCATCCGTTGGCGAGATATAGCAGCTTAACTCGAAAGGTGTGATGAATTGATTAGTGCATGATTTGCTGTAATTTGCTCTAATTTCTCTCGACGCGCGGCCTAAAAGTTTACAAAAACTATGCAAAAACCGGCGGCATAGTCCCAGGAACGTTTCCTAAAAGTTTCATGCGATTCTGAGATGGTCGAAAAATGTTGGAATTTTGACAAAATACTAAGGCTATAGCACAGGGTTTTTTGCCGATTTTGGCCAAAAACTGAAAACTCTTGAAACTTTCAGGAAACCTTCTTTGGACTATTACAAGACTTTTTGCAATACATCTTCCTTATCTATCTTCATCCGTTGGCGAGATATAGCAGCTTAACTCGAAAGGTGTGATGAATTAATTAGTGCATGATTTGCTGTAATTTGCTGTAATTTCTCTCGACGCGCGGCCTAAAAGTTTACAAAAACTATGCAAAAACCGTCGGCATAGTCCCGGGAACGTTTCCTGAAAGTTTCATGCGATTCTGAGATGGTCGAAAAATGTTGGAATTTTTGACAAAATACTAAGGCTATAGCACAGGGTTTTTTGCCGATTTTGGCCAAAAACTGAAAACTCTTGAAACTTTCAGGAAACCTTCTTTGGACTATTACAAGACTTTTTGCAATACATCTTCCTTATCTATCTTCATCCGTTGGCGAGATATAGCAGCTTAACTCGAAAGGTGTGATGAATTAATTAGTGCATGATTTGCTGTAATTTGCTCTAATTTCTCTCGACGCGCGGCCTAAAAGTTTACAAAAACTATGCAAAAACCGTCGGCATAGTCCCGGGAACGTTTCCTGAAAGTTTCATGAGATTCTGAGATGGTTGAAAATAACCGTATTTTGACAAAGTGCTAATACTTTAGCCTATGGTTTTGTTTTTTTTTTTTTGTTTTTTTTTTTTTTTCAAAAATAGTCGACTTGGGCCAAAAAGTGAAAACTCTTGAAACGTTTAGGAAACCTTCCTGGGACTATAACAAGACTTTTTGCAATACATTTATTTTTCTTCATCCGTTGGGTCTTGAAGGTTTCGGTGTGCATTGTGTGACAAATGTATTGAGCGGCTCGCGAGTAATAAGAGCAAATCATCGCTTAACACTTCACCCTTTTCAAACAAAAGAACATAGTTTCTTGCTATTTTATCAACGGCTGAAGAAAAATAAGACAAAAGTATGGCAAAAAGTCTTGTTATAGTCCCAGGGAAGTTTCCCGAAATTTTAAAGAGTTTTGAATTATTCGTCAAAAACGGCTGTTTTTGCCAAAAAAGCATGTCATTCTTTGATTTTTTTGCGTCTGCGATACGCTTGCTGTTTGATCATATCCCGCGTTGGCATCGCTTCTACTTGTTATATTGTTGTAGAACACGTTTAAGATGATAAGACCTAGACCTAGGAGATTTGTCCACAAACAGTCACCTTATTAATTGCAGCGTTCCAGCTCCCCCCGGGGGGGGGGGGGGGGGTACAAAAATGGAAATTTTGCTACCCTGTCTAAGACAAAGTGCTCTAATTTGATACCCTGACTAAGACTAGGTTTAGATAAGTTAGCCTGCATTGCACGCGTTTCCACTGGAGCATACGAAGAATTCGCGCGAAAATGGCGAGAGCAAAAATGTGGTTGAGGGGGGAGAGGAAGAGGAGAAAATCTTTGGAACATAACCCTGTTTAAGACACGAAAATGTAAAATTTGATACCCTGTTTAAGACAGGAGACCCTGAAAATGATACCCTATGGGGTGGAATGTCCCTATATAGGAAAAATATGGGAGTACCCCCCTGGGAGTCTAGCAGTCTAGCAGTTCCCATCCCCCTCCTCCCACCACTCATTGTTTTAGAAATAATTACAGTTAGTGCAAAACATTTTTATGTGAAAATGTTTGACTTACATGGACTAGTGAAGGGGACCAGTACGAAGCAAGAAAATAAAACTGGTTAAATTGGTAAAACATTTATTTGCACAAGGTAGTTACTCTCTGTCCATGGCTAATGTTGTTTGAAAATACAGACAGACATTCATGATACTAGGGTGACTAACTTCACAAATGCAATCCTTCATGCAGGGGATAACGTACTAGTCAGCATTCTAGTATGGATAGTTGCCATTATTTGCAGGGCGGGTCTGAACCCACTTCAGAATGTTTGGAACATTCAAGACACCCTTGTACCATGCAGAGAGAACTGGAAACCCAGATATCTCCTCGGGGGTCTGCTCTTTTCCTCCACCAACATAACCATTGAAGAAAGCAAACACTGCAATATCTGCATAAGTGATCTGGAAAAAAAATACAAACAAACAAAAAAAAAAAGAGAAAGAAAATGTTATCACTATACATCTATGTTGGGCACTCAAAAAATGTATGGGATGGCAATCTGCCAAGACTAATTGTTTACCCCAGACAATTAGTGACCATTATATTTTGATTGTCATTCTTGGATCCTTTAACTCCCAAAAGCTTAAAGTGCAGATTCTCCAAAGATTTAGAAGAAAAGATATGGAAAAAATTGAAGTTGCAATCACTCTTGGGAGTGAGAGGTTAATACTCCCCAAAAAAGCTTCTTAACCCTTTCACTCCCAATAGTGATCCAGTTGGATTTTCTCCTTCAGTTTCTGACCAGAAACACATGACACAGTAGTGAGAACTTGGCATTGTCTTTCTGTGACTCACGTTTGCACTCGTGAAACATCTAATACATTGATATCCGCTGCTCATTGAACCCCAAAACAGTGACAACTGGCCAAAAATGAGACACTCATGTCGTATGAAAGCTGGTGACAAAACCTTATGTAAATACATGACTAACTGTATTGTGTACAGTATCCTCAGATCAGTACTCTCTATATTTCTCCCCCTGGGGCAGTACATATCATTGCACCATGTATGCTGGATACTTTAATTTATAAGACTGCTACAAACTCTTGTTCTTTGGATCAATGATGAATATACTGATGAACATAAAATTATTGTACATGCGCTAGCAAACCAATTTTCATTGTTAGTATCAAAATAGTATATAACCACAAATTTCACCTTATCTCCAACAAAGTAATCCTTGCCCTTGGGGTTTTCATTCAACAGCTTCTCCAGATGACCACATAACTGAGGAAGTTTCTCTCCATAGAATGCTTTCTTAAAGATTGCCTGTGAAGATATACATGGTAATACAGTATTTTAGTATGCTGATGCAGTTTTCCATTAAAACTCCTTTGCATTAGTAGCTGATCTGCTTTTGTCTGCAAGTATGATGTAACTTGAAAATTACTCATCAACTCCTAAAGAAATATATGCATTCCAATTTGCTAGTAGCATAGTACCTTTTTCTCCTCGTCATCTCCATAATAAAAATAACCCATGTTGGTTTCCATGTCATTCATTTGGTCAACAAGCATGTCAGCTTGCCCAACAAGAAACTCATAGTCTTCACAGTCTTTGTTTGGTGTGAATCCTGTTGGCCCAAACAAAAACATTTTTAAGGGACATTGCATTTCATGCAAAATTCTGTGTAAGTATTGCATTTTTAGAACTGCCCACATCCTTTTTCTGAAAATTCTGCATCTACGCATTTTGGAAATGTCAGGTTTATGCAAAGTCACAATAAATATGATAAGATTTCCAAAGAATTCTTACAGATTCATTGCACTTTTAATGGAAAGTATTGAAAGTGTAGCTTAAAATATTAAATCAGAAGACCATGTGAAAAAGGCCATAATTTTCATGGCCTCTGGGAAGATTCAGCTGGCTCAATACAATTAAACCCAGGACAATATATATCTTAAAACTTGCATGCAAAAAAAAAAAAAAAAAAAAAATGGAAAAAACTGTATATTTTGGTCTGAAATACACATAGGGCCAGGGTTTTGAGAACTGCCCAAATTGCTGACAAGCAACCCCCTTGTTACCCTCCCCCCCCCCCCCCCCTCCCAAAAAAAAAATAAAATAAAATAAAATAAAATAAAATAAAATAAATAATACAAAAAAAAAAAAAAAAAAACCCTGGTAAATGCTACAGGTAACGAACATCTCCATTATCACACATACCAAATCGTCTTGCAACAAATCTGAGTATAGCCTTTGACTGAGCAAGGACTTTGCCATTGTCAAATTCCAAGATGGGCAACTGGCCAAATGGAGGTTTTCCACCTGGACGGACGAACCATTTAAAGCCGAAAAGGCAAGTTAACACAGGCTGTTAACTGCAATGGACCCATGTATCAGGAGACTTGATATTAAACAATCGTGCCCTCATGTATGTGACATAATTTACATACAAAATCATGGCTGTGGATGAAAGCTCATGCATCAAACGATTAAATTCATTTCTCCTTGGAATTATGTTTTGCAAAGTGCTATATAGTTAGATTATCCATATTACTAGATATATAGATTTGACAAGATAATATTCAGATTTGTAAAGGTAATCGCATGATTCTGATTGCAATTTAGAATAAATGAACATGAGTAATTTTTTCAAAGACCACAAAATTGCACGAGCATTGCATGAGTGCAATTTCTGGTCTTTGAAAAATTTACGTTTTCTCAAAAACTAAATTGGAATCGTCCTGAGGAATGAGAACACACTTTCTGTTTTGTTTGGCTTTGCAACTTAATGTGTGCGCCAGCTGTCAGCAATTTTCAATTTCATTTTACTGCACTGTTAATTTCATGTTTTTGCACCGTTTGGGAAATTGACATATGCTCAGCCAATCAGAATGCAGAAATTATTGTATGCATGTTATTACAGATTATACAATTTAGGTACCCCCCCCCCCCCCCCCCCCCCCCCCCCCCTCGGGGTTTTACATAGATAGGTGCATTAGTCTAGTCTGAGACGAAGATTTGCATAAGAAAAGTGAAAAATGAAACTCAAGCTGCTTTGAAACATCGATTATTGCATGACACGACAAATTCTTCTCGTAGTCTGAAATTAAACCGTAATTTATAAGCAAATAGAATATTTTTAAAAATAATGCTGTGTCATCGTTGCCCTGCACGTGGAGTACGGTACGTCCCAAGCAAAGATAATACTGCAAATAATTTTGTCGACAACAAAACTCTGACTGTAAATCTAAATTTTTATTAAACTGCAAAGGAACTAGCCCATCACGGCTGATGTATCACATAAAAAGGAGAAAGAGAAATTAACAGGTCAGGTAATATTACCAGAATGGCGCGACGCGTTCTTCCTGCGCGGGGAGCGTCACTTACTTGCTTTGATCGGCTGCCATTTCTCCTGGTTTACACGTACATCTTCGAAATTCACTCCAGCTAAAGCTAGAGCAAGACGAATTGATTCTCCCTTCGCTCGAACAGGGAAGTAAGTCAATTTATACTCAGCCATGTCTGGAAAAGCCTTTTCGTTTCGTGTCCTTTGTCTTCGGTGGATACTTCATGTACAGTTACATTTACCATGGATTACATCAGCGGGGGAGGGGCTGGTATAAGAGGGTGGGGGAGGGGAGGGGGGGGGGGGGTAGTGGGGAAAGGAAGTTCAAACTACAGCGGAGGATGTGACTGCCCAAATTTTTTTTTTTTTTTTTAGATATACTAAGACAAGACAATAAGATGATAGGATTTATTACACTGCCTTCATCCTATCGCTGTGCACTCTAAAGAAGTGCTTGACGCCAGTGATTATTGACTAGTAAGGGTAGTCTGCGAGGTTTGGCGGTCGTTTCTGTATCCATTCCAAAATCTTGGGCTGGTTCATGATACGCTTGTACCAATCAGCTAGCACAGGAAAATCTTCAGTCAATCTGTCGGGCACTTCAGCCTTTCCCCCAGCGATGTAGCCATTGAAAAAAGCGAACAGCGACAAGTCTGCGTATGTCAACTGAAAAATACCAAGACATATCACTGCAGGCAGTTGTTTGAAAAGAACATCTTCTTAAAAAGAGCCTTCCTTTTGTTCTTTCTAGGGTCAATTGAATAAGCACTTACACGTCGGTGTATTTCTAAACGTGGAACATCATTCTAACACCACTATACAAACTGTATAGATTACGACTGCCGCACGGTGATTTTCACACGACAAGAATCACATCCCGAAATTAGTTCTCAGCCTCCAGAAATAGCGGTTTAGAAAGCCTTTTTTCGTTTCCTGGGAGAGCATGCCCCCGAACACCCCCCCCCCCCCCCCCCTTCCCCAGAGGCTCATGGCTCATGGCTCATGGCTTTTGGCGCCCGCGCATTTGGAAAGCTGTTAAAATAATAGATTTTCTCCAAAATACCTTTTTTCCGACAAAGAATCCGCTTCCTTTCTCGTTGGCTTCTAGTAGTTTTTCCAGATAGCCGCAGTGTCTTGGCAATGTTTCTTTCAGGAATGTATCCGTCATTGCTTTCTGAAAGTTGAAGAACAAGCCAATTGCAAACCTTTGTAATAAAGCACTACTGCCTAGCAAAAATTGCTTCAAATCATCATCGTCGTCGTCGTCGTCGTCGTCATCATCATCGTCAGCATTATCATCATCGCCGTCGTCGTCTCCTTTGCCTCCTCTTAAATTAGATTATTTGGTGGAATGCTAACGAAAATGTGTAGTTTTTGACGGTGTGGAAAAGCTAAACGCCGTTTAAGATGTTTAAGCTGACGTTTGGAGGGTCAGCCACTTATGGGATAATTTGCCGCGGGAAGCTGTTAAAAAATGAGACTCTTTGAATTTGATAAATCTACTTCATTTGCAGAAGTAAGTGGTCTAAAAATCATTCTAGAGGTAGACATCAAAAAATATCAGCTGCACGGTATGCACTCTACTGTAAAGAATACTATGATATTTGCAAAAGCAAAATCAACTCAAAACCAAGCCGCATTTTACAGACATTCTGTTACCTTTTTCTCGGCGTCTTGTTCCCAGTAAAATGGGGACATTATGTTCTCCAGGTCAGCTACTTCGTCAGTTAACATATCAGCTTTTGCCAACTGTATTTCATCCGTGGGAGCCAAGCCTGTTCGGAGAGTAACCAGAGCAATACGAGTAGGCAAGGTTCGACGCATTTACTCATTTCCAAATTTGAACAAGAATTTAAAGAACTTCAAATACTAAAAGAAACTATTTGCATCAGCCCTTTTACTACCAATCTCATAAATACAAAACTTAGAAAATTAAGTGAGGCGTCAACCTCTACTTGGTCTATTTATATCAGCTCGAATAAGCCAAAGAAACCTTGGAAGAGAGGACAAGATACGAGTCTAATATTTGTTAACAACTCACCGTGTTGCTTGGCAACATATCTAAGAATGGTTTTTGACTGCGCGAGAATTATGCCTTCAAATTCCAAAACTGGCAGCTGAGCAAAAGGATAGTATCCACCTGTACAAAAAAGAGTCCTCGATATCAATTTACGGCAGGACTATCGTTTTTCTTACAAGTGGGAGGACAGAAAACTCGACGAAACACCGTGGTATATAATGCCCTCGCCGTGTAACGGCTCTGGTCTAGAGCGAGCTTTGTTATATTTCTACATAATCAAAATGCTCTCTTACTATACGGTCACGGATGACTTATGCAGATATTTGCAAGCTACAGGAAGCCAAGGCTAATGGGTTTGTGCACGGAATTATTAAATGTCCAGAATATGTGCTGAAATGCGATGAAAAAGGGTCAAGTTGACTGTCTTTGCTTGTATCATTAATTCGTGACCATATAGTAAAGAAGTTTAGCATTAATATGGAGTTAGTTGCAACATAGTGTAATACCTTTGGACCAGGGTCAGTCTATCGTATCGTATTCATGGCTAGTCCGCATATTTAAGCAGGCCCGCATAGTCAGTGCTGCCGGACAACACGGCAGTGGCATTGGTGCAGTCAGCACGGCAATTTGCGATCGCGGGCTACATATTTACGGACGACAAATTTAAAACCTCGGCCCACAGACTGACCCAGAGGGCGCACAAAACACATTTAAAGCATTTACGTGAACACTTATTGCATTTTAGCACAATTAAGGACGTGTTAATTATGAATTATTCTATACAAACCTCCTTCATACGTTTTATATACACGCATTAAATTGATGTTTTATACACACACCCATATAAACAGTCTGTTTGAGCGTCTAAAACAAACGAATATTAAACCATCTGCTTTATTTGCACGACGATATACTCAGTTCATAATCTACTATAATATATATATACTATAATCTCACATCATGACAAATGCTTCGAGAAAATCTATCATGTCGCAATCAGTTGTTACTTCCGCTGTAGTAGACTCGCACATGTTTCCGTAAACTGTTTTCTAAAACAAAGGGCGTTGCTTAATTGGAAGTCATACTCGCCTAATGTACACGATGGTGCACTCGAAAGAAATAAAGTTTTTGTCTGCAATTAAACCTCAGCCTGACTTACTTGCTTTCAACGCAGGCCACGTGTCTTGATAGATACGGTTATCTTCATAAGAAACTCCAGCGACTGTGAAAGCAAGTCGGATACACTCCCCTCTTCCCCGCAGACCGAAATATGTGAACTTGTAGTGGGCCATGTGGTAATCGCGCCTAAAATGCTCGCACGAACTCAACGGACTGAACTGAACTTGACCGTCGGTGAAACTGGAGTGGGTGGAGTGTGTATTAGATATTAACCAGGCAAAAGGACACCCGTGGGGTCAGACAGTTTGCGCGAGGACGGAAGTAAACAAAATTGTCTGGCTGGTTACGAATAAATGTTCGTGCCAGAAGCGACGAAGTCATTCGAGCCAGACCATTTGTATATTAATTGAGCAATCGCGTATTGACTGTCTGATGATTTTGTTTACTTTCTGTGGCGCGAGGTTATTTTTCCTGGGGAGGTGGGAGAGAAGTGAATACTGGTAACCCGGAGGATGGTGGTGGGGGGAATGTTGGTTCCCATATACAAGCCAAAAAGGTTTGTGCCGCCCCAGATGGCATCGTTTTCAAGCATTTTAGTCTAAAGTGGTCCGGAATAGGGCAAGATTTTGCTTACCTTCGTACAGTTGATCTGAAAAAAAAAAAAAAAAAAAAAATTGTTTTTTTTCAACGGTGTTAGTGACCCCAAGTTCCTCTCACCTAGCGCAGGGTGAGAGGGAGGGGGGAGGGGTGGGGTTTGCGTTACGTTGCGTTACGCTGCGTATCAGTTCATCAGATCAGTATCAGTATCGGTATCGCGGAGGCGACCGCATACCTCTTGTAACACAGCACTTAAGCGGATCTCCTTGGTTGAATGCTTCGAATCGATATTTGCCACTCCGAGTAGAAATTGCGAACCGAAATTGCGGTGGGAAAAAACTTATCAAGACAATCAATACAGTACCTTAAATTTGTCGAATCAGCAGGATTTACCGATCTGGTATCAATGCCGTGCACTGCCAGAATTTTTCCGGATGAAGCAAATCAAGCGAATAATCAATATTCCGATGCCATAAAGATAAACTTGAGTACTGGGAATTCCGTTAATTTTTTAAATGCTGAAGCCGGCAAATAAAAAACAAAAAACAAAAAGCAAAAACAAAAAACAGACAAAACTCTTCTAAAGAAAAATGTGATGGAACTTTTAAGAACTTTTAAAATTAGTCGAATGGGACCAGCAAATTTGCCCAGCGCATTCATGGAAATGGACATGAACAGCTCCGGCACGTTTGCATTTACTCCAGTGTGCACGCACTGCATGATGGAGGTTTCTATGGTTTCTCTGTGATTGGTTGGACTTCACGTTTGCATATTTGCCACAACATTTTATCTCAAATCCCTTTGAAGCTTTCATTCGGGCGTTGGTGGCCTTCCGTGCGGATAAAAAGATTGAATGAAGAATTTGGCACTGAATAGATAGCTTGCTTAACCCTTTCGCTCTCAAGGGTGATCAACTTCAATTTTCTCCTTTAGTTTTTGGCAAAAGATACATCATACAGTGTGGAGAACTTGGCTTTTGATAGCTTGCTTAGATGACATCTGATTGAAGTATTAATTCTCTCTACATATCTCATACATGTTCTTCTTGAATGGTTGGAAGAATCTGTACTTTGAACTTGGGAGTGAAAGGATTAAATAAGAGCTGATTGAACTATGAACTCGCCACTGAAACACTAGCAAATCCTTGTCGGTCTGCAATTTATTCCAATTTATACTGCGCATGCGTGTCTTATTTTTGCGAGTCCGCATTCCAGTTCAGTTCTCTGTTCGTGGACCTGAAACCAAAATGAACCATTTCTAAGTTGAACCAAGATCAAAAAGATACTGATAACCAAACCTAATAACGCATTTAATACAACTTGATTAACACGTCACATGGCTAAGGCCCTGCCTATACGGAGAAAAGTTGTAGACCATGGTCACCCGAGTTGAGCGAGCCGAGTATTTCATACATTTTGTAGCAATAGAAGAGAGCTTTTATATGCACAATAGAGTGTTCCAGCTACCAGAACCACCCTCCCCGCTGCTCCCTGATTCTCATGCTCGGCTCGCTTTGATTTATGAAGAAATGCATGAATAGTTGGGGCGTCCAGGGTGACTTGGGGAGGAGGGTGCCTCCGGTCCCCGGGAAAACTTTTCTCCATATAAAAAGGGCCAGAGATTTCCTTTCACAAAACTCACTACAAAAATGTTAATAGAAGGGGCACATTGCGTGTGATCATCACAGGTTTGTTACTGGTCGCTTCTTTAACCACTCCATGATGTTGGGTTCGTTCATCACCCGTTCGTACAGGTCTGACAGCAGCGGGAACTCTGTCAAGGCTCCAGGAACTTCCAATTTTCCTCCTCCGATATAACCGTTAAAAACGGAGAAGAAATTTATATCGGCATAAGTAATCTACGACAAAAAAGAAGAAAAAGATGACGACGACGGCGATGACGATGGAGAAAAAGATAATGATAATAACGATGATGATGATGATGATGATGATAATGAAAAGGAGGAAGACGTTGATGAAGGAGAAGAGGAAGATAATGATGATGATGAAGGAGAAAATGACGATGATGACTATGACAGTGGCAGTGATGATGATGATAAAGGGGGAAATGATATTGCTAGTGAATGTAGATAAGAACATATTGTACACTAGTAACAACAATAATGCGTCCCGACCTTGTTTCCCACAAAGTAACCTTTGCCTCCATCGTTAGCTGCCAGCAGTTTTTCCAGGTAGCCACAGTGTCTTGGCAAATATTCCTTGTAGAACTCATCAATTAACACATCCTGAGAAGAGAATAACCGCAACAGCAAAGTAGATGTTAAAAAAGTACTGTAAATATATAGGTATTCTACAAGTCGATTATTATCAGTCTCACCTGCTTCGGATTCGCTTTTTCGCCAACAAAAACTCTAATAAATTTGTTTTCTATGTCATAAACTTCATCTACAAACATGTCGGCCTTGGCGACTTGCAGAGGGTCAGAAGGAGTCAAACCTGCAGAGAGAGGATGCTTTGTTAAAAAGGTAGCAGCTGATCAAAGTTAATGTAGAAATTGTAAAATTGCTTTGGCAATATCTGCAGAGATCACACCAATAATGCAAAAAGGTAGTCTCTTTTCTTCTCCCTCGGGGGCTCCGTCAGCGTTTAGGGCGTTTTTACCGCTCTTTTATTATCCTTATTTTCACTGCATGAATGAATGAATGAACGAGTGAGAGGAAGACAGAGGAATCAAGGAAAATATATATAGAGAAAGACTGGGTTGATTCAGGAGAATCCAGGTCTGTCCGTTTTTCGAATCGGGTGCGAGCACGCGCCAAAAGTATGAAAGCCACTTTTGAGATTTGGAAATCCAAAACACCATTTACTGACAAACAAATCTAACAGATTTGATAATTTTTCATAAACAGGAGTAAATCAATCTGAGTTCATGAACCGCACAAGATCGCGGGCGCCGAAACACAGACGGCTGGAGACTGAGCCTAAAATTCCGCCCCTGGCAGCTCGGAAGTCAACTTACCATGTTGCTTGGCAACATATCTCAGGATGGCCATCGACTGCGCAATTACCACGCCATCCACGTCCAATATCGGCAGCTGCTCAAACGGAAGCTTATCACCTAAAAGTAAAATTACCAAGAATTTTATTACATGTATTTCTGGTCAAGTGTGCTGTTAATAAGAGGCGATGTCAAGGAACTGTTCAACTTCGAAAGAAAAGCTCATTTAGACGCTGGCAGCAAAACTAACTTATCGCTAACAAACAATAACTTTGACGCTCTAACAATTCATAGAGTGCTGACTAATGGTCTCTTTTGTTAATGTTATTTGTTAATATGTATTATAAAAAGTGCATTGCTTCTGTGAGCCTCAATATTGTATAAAGTGCTGACTCACATATTGCAACGGTGCACGAAACTTCCATCTGTATAAATGCAGTATTCTTTACACTTTAGGAATAAGGTTTATGTTTGCTACGTGAGATGAGTTAAATAAAGAATAACTGACGGTGTCTACCGTACCATTTAATGAGTCTATGGGGTTAGACGGTATCGAACGTTTGATGCATATAAGTCTGTGAAAGCATGAGAACAACAACCACACTTGATTTTATGGATATTTTACTTGAGGTGAGATTATGGTCTATTATACACGAACAGATAAATTGGCACGAAGTACTTAGCTAGCATTTACAGCTACAGCACACACGCACGCACACACACACACACACACACACACACACGCCGCACATATGCATACTGACCGTGTTTTATTTTAGACTGCCAGTCATCTTCTCCAAAGGCTGTCCTTAAATCTTCGTAAGGAACTTTCTTAAGTGCAAATACGATCCGTATGGCTTCTCCACGGGCTCGAAGATCAAAATAAGTGAGCTTATACTGAGGCATTTTAGATGTGAAGTCTTCAGATCAAAACCAGTTGTCTACCTGGCGAGAGCACTCAAACTGATCAGCTTGCGTGAAGTAAACCTAAAAAATCCTTAGTTCTTGAGTATTTATGTCGTGTTTCAGAACGAGGCAAAATTTCCGGTTAGCCAGAGTAATTAATATAGAGACTCATGAGCCCGCAGTCAAACTGAGGTAAGAGTTGTTCAACTCCAGAACCGGTTAAACGGATTATTAACAATGAAAGATTTTCGCTTCGTCAGAGCTACAACGCATTTATCGAAATTGAACCCGTTGGTCCTACTAGCAGAACCAACCTGGACGCGGTGAAACGGAACGCGCGCGATTTCGCAAAATTGAAAGCATTTTTATGCGCAGTGGCATAAAATATTAAGTAAATCTTAAGTTAACTTCTCAGATTAATTTAAACGAGTACAGATGAAACACTTGGTGTAACAAATGTTTTTGTTGCAGTTGCAAGAGTTGTGGGTATGATGTATTTATATATTATATAAAGACTGAGACGTTCTCAGATGTCACAGAAACCTGGCCGTTACATGAGACACTGCCTGTATGTTGCTGATTGGGGAAGCAGTGAACATCTCAGCCGCGTATACTGGGTTTTTCGTCAGCAGAAAAGGTGTATACTATGCATGGTTACCCGAGCTGGACGACCCCAGTATTCATACATTTTGTAACTATCGCACTGAGCGTTTACACGAGAAAGTGTTCCAGCTCCTAGAGCCATCCTCCCTACTACTCCCTGATTCTTATGTTTGGCTGGGAAGGAGTGAAATACGACAGAGTATTTTTACGAGTCGCTTTTATTTTTTCGAGCCTGCTTCAGGCGAGAAAAAATACAACTGACGACTAAAAATACAGCCGTATTGCACGACTTTTCGTGTAATAAGTTGTTTGTTATTCGACAAACGAAGCAGGGAAAACGATCTCGCCGCGCGCAAAATGGAACAAAAAAATGACGCGTTCATAAACTTTGCTTGCGAAAATTGATCACGTAAGCTAATAAACCAGTTGATCTGGTTTCTGACGAGTGCAATATGCTCCCATCTTTGCACTCGTTTTGGCCTTTATTTGCACTCCAAAAACATGTGAAGTCGTGTAATAAAGAAATGTATGAATAGTTGGCGCGTCCAGGGTGACTCGGAGAGGAGGGTGCCCCTGTACCCCGGGACAACTATTCTCCATATAAAAAAAGGCCAGATATTTCCTTTCACAAAACTCACTACAAAAATGTTAATAAAGGGGCACATTGCGTGTTATCATCATATCTTTGTCACTGGTCGCTTCTTTAACCACTCCATGATGTTGGGTTCGTTCATCACCCGTTTGTACAGGTCTGACAGCAGCGGGAACTCTGCCAAGGCTCCAGGAACTTCCAATTTGCCTCCGCCAATATAACCGTTAAAAACGGAGAAGAAATCTATATCGGCATAAGTGATCTACGGCAGGAAAAAGGATAAGATGGCAGTGAGAACGGCGATGATGATGATGATGGTGACGATGATGATGAAGGAGAAGAAGAAGAAGAAGAAGAAGATGATGATGATGAATGTGACATGATGATGAAAATGATGACCATAGTGAAGGAGAAAGAGAAGATGATGATGATGAAGATGATAATGATAACGATAATAATAACGATGATGAAGGAAAAGAAGAAGACGTAGAAGAGAACGAGGGATGGGGGATGACATCGTTAGTGAATGTAGATAACAGAAAGGTTGTTTACTGTACACTAGTAACAACACTAATGCGTCCCGACCTTGTTTCCCACAAAGTAGCCTTTGCCACCGTCGCTAGCTGCCAGCAGTTTTTCCAGGTAGCCACAGTGTCTTGGCAAATATTCCTTGTAGAACTCATCAAATAACACTTTCTGAGAAGAAAATAACCGCAACAGCAACCTCAGTTAATAGTTTCCTGAAAGATGTTCTTAATCAAAGACATTTATTAAAGGTAATGTGAATATATTATCAGTATTCTACATAGTAGTCTATTATTACAACTGTCTCACCTGCTTCTCGGGATTCGCCTTTTCGCCAGCAAAGATTCTAACAAATTTGTTTTCTATATCATAAACTTCATCTACAATCATGTCTGCCTTGGCGACTTGCAGAGAGTCAGAAGGAGTCAAACCTGCAGAGAGAGAGAGAGAAAAAGAAAGAGTCGGATTTGTTAAACAGGTAGAAGTTGATCAAGGGGAACTAACTGTTATTGTAATGTAGAAAACTGTAAATTGCTTTGGCACTATCTAAAAAAATAACACTAATAACGAAAAAGGCTCTATTTTCTATCCCTCTCAAGAGCTATATTAGTGTTTAGGGCGCTTTTCTACTCTTTCATTATCCTTGTTTTCCCTGAATGAATGAACAAATGGGAGGAAGATAGAGGAACCAAGGGAAGTGAAAGTGTATATGGAGAGAGAGACTGGGCTGATCCAGGAGATTTTATTATTTAGGTGGGGAGGATCGCGGGCGCGGAAAAACCGACGGCTGGGGACTGAGCCTAAAATTGCCCCCCTTCCCTCCCCCTCCCTGGCAGGTGGCAAGTCAACCTACCATGTTGCTTGGCAACATATCTCAGGATGGCCATTGACTGCGCAATTCTCACGCCATCCACATCCAATATCGGCAGCTGCTCAAACGGAAGCTCACCACCTAAAAATAACATTAAAAATGTCATTACATAAGTGACTGTCCAACTGCGACAGAAAAGCTCATTTAGACACTGACAGCAAACTAATTATCACTAAGAAACAATAACTTTGATGCTCTAACAATTCATAGAGTGCTGACTCATATAAAGCTCTCTTTTGTTTATACGAGTCTCAACATTGCATATAAAGTGCATTGTTTCTGTGAGCCTCAATATTGCATTGTGCTGACTCACATATTGCAACGGTGCACGAAATTTCCATATGTGTGGACAGATGTGACGTTTTCTTTAACAAAAACTAAACAATATTAGTGATACGCATGGATACAAGATTCTTTAGTCTTGAGGAATAATCACAATTGGTTTTATGGCTATTTTACCTATGGTCCAATACAAGAAGTGAGACTATAGACGTTCTATATGAAGGACTAGCTAGCATTTACAGCCACAGTACACACACACACACACACACACACACACGCATACTGACCGTGTTTTAGTTTCAGCCATTCGTCTCCAAAGGCCGGTATTCTTGAATCTTCATAGGGAACTTTCTTAAGTGCAAACACAAGCCTTATGGCTTCTCCACGGGCTCGAATGTCGAAATAAGTAAACTTATACTGAGGCATTTCCAGTGTTAAGTCTTCCGAGATGAAAACCAATTGTCTATTCGGTGAGAGCACTCGTCTGATTTGTGTGAAGAATGCCTAAAAACTCATTAGTTTCTGGGTATTTATTTCGTGTTTCAGAACGAGGCAAACTTGCCGGTTCACCAGCGTGAACAATATTGAGACTCATGAGCCCGCAGTCCAGGTAAGAGTTGTTCAACTCCGAAACCGGTTAAACGGGTTATTAACAATGAAAGATTTTCGCTTCGTCAGAGCTACAACGCATTTATCGACAATGAGCCCGTTGGCCCTACTAGCAGAGCCAAACCTGGACGCGGCGAAACGTAACGCGCGCGATCTCGCAAAATTAAAAGCATTTTTGTGCGCAGTGGCATAAAATATTAAGTAAATCTTAAGTTAACTTCTTAGATTAGCTTAAGCGAGCACAGATGAAACACTTGGTGTAACAAATGTTTCTGTCGCAGTTGTAAGAGATAAGTTGTGGTTATGATTTATATATATTATATAAAGAGGCGTTCTCAGATGTAACAGAAACCAAGCCATCACATAAATATGAGACACACCTTTATGCTCTGAACATCTCAGCCGCGTATACTGTTAAATCAAGTATTTATTCTAATTCAGTTCTTCGTGTGCCCACATACTGGAGCACAAAAAATCACAAATGACTCACTTTGATTTTATCATGACTCCTTCAGTCATTTTTGAAGTTACATCGATGAGAATTAAATGACTCCTGACACCAGGCCTTTTGTCAGCAGGCTCGGTCACTTAACTGGGGTCTAGGGGCGTTTCTCCAGCCAGGGGCGTATTTTAGGATCCTGCGCCACACGTTCGTATAATCCACTCAACAGCGGAAAGCCTTTCAGCTCTTTGGTAGCTTCGAAACCTCCGTTGAAATAGGAATTGTAGAAGTTAAAAAACTTGATATCTGCATAAGTCAGCTGTAACGCAAAAAAAAAAAAAAAAGAAAAAAAAACTGTAATGTTTTGATTACATTAAAGATGAGCAAACGAAGTACCCCAAATAAAGATGAAATGAGAAATGAGAAATGAGATCAAGATACGTCGACTGATTGAACTAATTATAGTCGACATCAGAGCAACTACTCCTAACCATAAAGTGAACATAGTCCTAAAAACCTTAACTCTACAGTCCATAGTAATATCATGTGTTAAGGTTGTATTTCGCATGAACGGCAGAATCACCTTTTCTCCCACGAAGTAACCGGTGCCTCCTTTGTTTTTTGCCAGGTGTTTCTCTAAATAACCAGTACACTTCGGCATGGTATTATCCAAAAAGTGCTTGAAGCGCCTCTCCTGTTCATCGATACGTCAACCAAGTAAAGTCAAACATGTCTTACACCGGGTTAGAGCCGTTTTTGGATGACTGTCGAAAGTAATTGTATGATTGCTTTTGTTTTGCGTTTGCTACGCTTTCCGCGATTGGACCTAACAACTTTAGGGCAACATTCTTGGCCAATCAAGAACAAAAGCAAAACCTGGTTGCGATGGTAAGTCACGATGGCGTGTTCTCGCACTGCTGATTGTAAAACCAATCGCAATTACTTGCGGGTTTTGGTTTTGATTTTTGCTCGGACTTCTAATTGGTCCGATGTGTTTTTTGCTCTCCTCATTGATTGGCTCTGTGATTGCTTTGGTTTTGGTTTTCGACAGTCATCCGAAAAGCGCTCTACCTAATACGGCACCGCACAAATTCTTACAACCATCCAAGAAGAAAATGTATTAGTGATGAAGTGAGAGTTGATAGTTAGATCAGCTCTCACCTGAGCAAGGTATCAAATGCCAAATTCTCCGTACTGTATGATATATCTATTGAGTATAGTCTCAGTGAAGTACCTTATTCTGAGGGTCGCTTTCAAAAGCTTGTATTTGTATCCACTGCTCCTCCAGGTCGTGCACTTCATCGCACACATTGTTTACGAGGGCCTGGTGCAGGTTATCCGAGGGAGCCAAGCCTGGGGAAGAGTAGATTCAGTCCCCCGCCGTCGGTATTTTGAACGCTGGGGACTGTGGTTAAGGAAAAGCGCCAATCATTTGGCTCGTATCTTCGCTCCAATTTTTCCAACCCGCCCTGAACAAAGTTTGAGTGGCGTTATAGGATACCTTTTAGCGAAACTAAATTAACATAACTGGCAACAATTATCTTTGCAGCGATCGCTATTACATTTTTGAAGTACGTTTTTTGTCAGGTATTACATTTGGCGTTATTATTATTATTATTATTATTATTATTATTATTATTATTATTATTATTATTATTATTACTCCTATTAGTTGCAGTAGTTGCAGTAGTGGTAGCAATAGTAGTGTAGAAATTAAAATTTCTTGATCCTTGTGCTGACGCTTGTGGCTGCGTCGCTCATGAACAGTAAACTTTACCGTGTTCTTTGGCCACGTAACGGAGGATGTTGGAAGAATGAGCGAGTGTGACCCCATCGACCTCTAGTATCGGCATCTGTCCAAAAGGGAACATACCACCTGAAAAAGTTAAGAGGATTACACTATCAGTTATTAATACATCACCCATACATCTTTCCGTCTGGGCGCTTTAACCCCAACTCTCGAGGCATCGACGTCATACCTTGTGACCTCAAAGTAAAACATGCTTCTGTATATTAGGTACTATATATTTTAATATTTTTTTAAGCCATCGTCTATATCGATCAGAGTCCTGGTGTCACACTTGACGTAAAAACCATTGCAGGACACCGTGAAAGACACTTGCGTGAAAGATTAATTATGTGCAAGAAAGTATGGTCTCATATAATCCAATCTAGGATTTTTTTATATTCTGTTATTGGTTTTTCCCTGATACATTCATTCCAGCTGTATTGACATGTATTAAAATGTAATAAATCAGACTGAGCAAATTTTTTTTACAGATTGGTTGCGGTATCACTCACAGAAGTAGTGTAACAGCAGAGTCTCGACCTTTTAGCGTTTACTTTGCGTAAGAAAAACGTGCTCGACTAAGGCGTTCTTGTTTTGTTAGCAATATTACTGACAGCTACGTATGAGGATCTTCCGTTGACGCAACTAGATTGAGTTCACTAGCAACACTTTTTTACCAACGAGCTCGTACACGGACGTTTAAATTGTTTCTTTTGTTAAAAATCTCAAAAACATTTTCAGACAATGTCCAAAAAATGGTCCAAAACTAGTCCAGGGTCCAAGAGTCCAATAGCCCAGTCTGTGTTTTACCCAGTGTTACATTTCAAGGATGAAGAGCGTTTTTCATGAAGCAGTCACGCGACCGCAACACCCTCTAATATGACAGATACTGCTTTTTTGACCCCAGAAATGAAAAGAACACATTCCAATTAGTCCAGATACCAATGTCTAGGTTTAATTTTGGTGAAGTAGCCGCAATTTGTTTTAGGTAGATTTGATATGTACAGCTTTGTATGCAGCCGCCATGTTAGTGATTTGGAAAGATTATTACGAGCGCATTTCTTCGCCTGACAAAGTCCGTTCGGCTAACAGAGCTAGCTCCCTCATGTTTAAAACGAGACGCTTGGACTGCCAATAACAACTTACTCTCTTTCAAGGGTGGCCATACTTCGGCTCTGTTCACATAGCTGATCCTGTTGTCTTCGTATTCGACACCAGCGTAAGCAAATACAATTCGTATGGGTTCAGCTCTTGCCCGTAAATCGAAATACGTGAGTTTGTAGTTTGGCATGATTGGTGTTCTCTTTTTCGGCACCTCCACACGCGTCTCTGATCCCCGGCTCTGACCTCGTCCTGTCGGGTTTGAACCGTGATCAACTCGAGATAGATTCCGAAGGCTTCCGATGAAGACTCGGTAAACATCGGTAAAACTCGTGAAGAATCAAACGACAAGAATGAAGTGTTCTCCACGGCAAATTTCACTAGTTGGTCAGTACGAGTAAACAGCGTGACCACTCAATGAGAAGCTCTTAGTAAGTTTATGCTAATATAGAGCAGTATCCGCTGCATATAGTGCTCATATAGTGTCCGCTGCACATAGAGTCCACGACATTTTTCAGTATAAGGATTATTTTGGACAGAAACACTTTAAAATTAGGTTGTCAATCTCCCTGGAAATCCAGTTGAATGTGTACTGGTATCCTAGTAAACCATTTTCTTTGCGTGCAGCGCTCTCCGGTTGCCTCATTACCCACTCTTGAAAGCAGTTCAAATTATATTCGGTTTACTCTATTGTGTAAACGTATTTGTGTCATAATTAGAACGTTATCCCAAAGTGACAATTAGGCTGTAACATGAATGTTCGACTCGGACGCCAAAAACGTGAGATCTTTTCGACCTTCGTGTTGCTCGTCGTAACTTTGTGGGTTTAAAAAAGTGTACGGTCCGCAAAGGGCCATTAAACTCGCGCGGCTTCCAGTCCCGCGCTAACATCGACGACATTTTCCTATGACGCCCTTTCTTTAGTCATTCAAATTCAATTCTACTGCTCTATTATGTGGGACTCTATGCGTCGGTGATGAACGAATTGGTAGACTAAGAACAAACTGCAGCTGATGCCAAGAGTAGAATGAAAGATCTGACAATCTTTTCTTAGCTTTTTCTTTGCGCCTAACGTTTGAAAACGGCGTTAAACATATTCAGATCAAATTTTCGGAGTTCATACATTCTAGCGTCGGATTCACCGCTGCACTGATACAGACCAAGCTTACACAGTGACATTATTATCTTGATTTTATACATTGACTGTTTCTCAGACGTAGCACATTGCACAATCTCAGTCGAGCCTTTCACTGCCAAAGGTAGTGAAAAGTCGATTCAACCTAGGAAATGTCCAACTTCCAAAACTGTCAAATAGGACCTAATTTAAGTGTAATCACACAAATGAAAGCTCTAAGAGGATACATTCTCATGTTAATTTCGGTGTTATAAATCTAGTTTGGGACAGAGAGACATATGGCAGTGAAACGATAGAGTGGGCATTATTTGAGCCAACGTCTTCGAGTGTCAGAAACATTTTGATCAGTTAATGAACAATTCATTCTTTTATAGTGTCTCGTTCGGCGCTGGGTGATCTAAGAACGCGAGACGAGATCGAGAAAGCAAGTCACGCAGCTGATATAAGCAGTGCTGCATTTTATCCACATATAGTGAGCTTCAAAAAAGTCAAATCAGATCCAGTCTTATTCCCTCTTCACTACCCTTAAGTATCTACAGTTCTTAACCTCATCAAGGGCCACCGAGAGCGACTTTGCGCTCAGCCGGGCCTGCCTATCATCCGCCAAGAAAGGTCGACTCCTCCGATGTTCATCAATCAACATTCGCGCGCCATGGAACGCCCGATCCGACGTTTCGAATTTTCTTCTTAGGGCGGGAGAGACGGGGGGCATGTTGTGCGACGCGATCGGGCAGCTGCCCCTTCTCTTGGCATCTTTTTGTTCAGCCTCAGCCAAATGACGAGACGCGTAGTTTAGATGCGAGACTTTTGTAATTTGGGGCGGCGAATTGGGGGCACTTTTACATGAAGGTACCGACAGTGATTTCGCGTTCACTCCTTCCTGTATTCCAGCACCTGTACCGGCCAAGCCAGGTTGCGGACACTCTTGTTGCTCCATCAGCATTCTCCCACCGTTGACCGTTCTATTGCACGTTTCGAATCTTCGTTTCGAAGGAGGGCTACTGTAGCTAGACACATTCGGGCAGCTGCCCCTTCTTTTGAAGTCTTCTTGAACTGGCTCAGTAAAATAACGACTGTGGTAGGACGGGTGGGTGAACTGTGGTGCTTGCGTGACTTGGGTGGGCGAGTTAGGGGCACTTTTAGAGCCAAATTGGAGGCTGGAGGGACGCAAGAGGGCTTTACGACGGAGACAGTCTGTACTCCTAGAGAGCTGACGACCGCCTGGTGCGGAAAGCGTCAATGTGGCCAAACTATCTTCCAAATGGCAGTTCCCATTTTTTGGTCCTTCTCGTGTGTCGTATTTCCTCAGTAGCTTGGTGGCCAGCTGGGGTTTTTCTCTTTTTCTGTTCTGTGTCATCACATTTGGTACTTTATCGAACGTTTTCGAAGCTGCCATTTCAAAGTGATCGCTCCCAGGGGGAAGGTTTCTCGTGTGCCGTGTATTAAGCGAAGGGAGAGAATAAGACTTGCCTCTATCTTTTGCGGCCAACCGAGGGCTGAGTAAATCCATCATCGGCTTTTCCACCAAAAAACCGACTCTCTTAATCTCTGTCTGGTTTTCGCGCGAACTGGACAAACTGCAGTCTTTTCCTTGGTTTAGCCTGGGCGTCCTCTTTGCGGACTCGCCGTTAGTCTCAAAGTCACCTCTTTCCTTGTGCAGCGCTTTGTGGGTGGAGTTAATACGTACAAACGGTTGGTCGATGTTCTGGTCGACTGTAGCGAACTGGTCGTTTGCTCTAGCCATATTAAACGAACATTGCGTTACGGTTTGACGTTCTAATTTGCCATAGGTCGCACCTGCCGGTTTCGTGTACAGCTGACAAAGAGTTTCTATGATGGACCGGCGCTTTTCTTTTATCCCTCCGTCTTATAAGTTTGCTTCAAAATGGTTCGTGTTGTAATTGGCAATCCTTCGAGATCACCCTTGTTTAGTACTAAGCACGAGAGCGCCCGCGGGTCCACATAAGCACACGACTGTTTTCGCTTTTATCCTTATCGCAGTTCTCTCGAATCTCCTTCAAGTAATGATGTCTTCTATGTCAATATTGAAACCGTCTTCAATATGTTGCCGGACTGGCTCAGCTTAGTGGCTCGTGCCTTTTTTCGTTTGCAAACAATCACTTGACCTTGCGCGGGGTTTGTATGTGAGTGGTTTCGCTGTTAATTTGCCTGACTTTTTTCCTGCGTATTCGTTTTATTGACGTACGTACGCAAGATAATGAACAGCACGATAATGAACAGCATTTAGAGGCTTAACAATGAAAAATAGCCAGCTGATGAATATCAAGTATATCCACTGCCTACGAGAAGACAGGAAACACTTGTCGCCCAAATTGAATATTTTAACTGTGAAAGTTGAATATTTTATATCTCAACAACAAATATAATCATTTTACACACAAGCAATAGGTTCATATGCATTCTTTACGCCACTTGAACTAACACTGAAAGAAATTGCAATTCACAACAGATCTTTGTTCTCGCGTGAAAGGTGTTTGAATTCTTTAATTTCATCGACGCAAGTAGGAAATGAGAAATGCTTAGCTGAAAAGAGAAAATCGGTCTAAAAACGTGGTCTTTAATGTTGATTGTCATAAAGGTCCAAACCGGAAGATATTGGGTCAGTCACGATGGAGATCATGATTTGATCCACATTGACGTCAGACGTAATTTTCCAACATCTGGCACGTCTCGCGGATCACGAAAATGGCAATTTTGACTTGAAACCACAGTTTATCATACAGTGTCGAGTCGTTGACTGCCCTGCAGGTTTCCAGTCCGTCTGAAGGATTTCCGGCCCGCGGTCGGCTTCGCCTCGCGCTCGTTCGCGCCTTCGCCTCGTTCTCGTCTGCGTCTTCGGCGCTCAGGGCTTCCGACTGACAGCGAGAGGAGCCCTGGGGACCAGAAACTCAACGAATAACAGACGCACGGGAAAAGCCCTGGTTTTCGAAGTGGTCCGCAGTTCGATTTTCATTTCGAGTTTCCGTTGGAGCAGCGGCGGCCGTTTCGTGTGTGTTCGTGTTCGTGTTCGTGTTCGTGTTCGTGTTCGTGTCTGTGTCCGTGTGCTCGTGCACGTGTACGAAATTACGTTTTCCAGGTACTGGGTATTCGACATTCTATATACCCATACTATCACCAACTTTAGTGATCTTGTAACACCCTTCTCTTAATCTCTTTTGAAGAAGGTCTTTCAAAACCCTCCACTGCCATGTTTGTTTATTTGTTTGTTTGTTTGTTTTTGTCCAATTTAGATTAAATGCCGTGCACGTGAGCTCCGGTAAAGAACGACATAAGCATTGCTGTTAGAACTCATTGACAGCTATCATTTGAATGGTCACAACTTTAGGTCAAAACACACAGAACGCCTAATTTTTAGGATGACTAAATTCGCCTTTTATGAAAAGGGTTGACAATGATGCCGAAAGAACCGCTAAAATCAGGGTTCATATGGACAACAGAGAACAGTAGCCTGAAAGATTTTGGTGGGGACATCCTACACGGTTATCAAGCCGGCTGACCCAAGTTTGAAAATTTCACTGTCCTGTTTTCAGACCCGTAGGCTATATTTGTCGTCTCATATCAAAATCTCAGAGTCAAAAATTCAAAAGCTACACCCTATTCCAGACCAAATGACCAAATGATCAAAACGATACCCTTTGGGGTGGCACACCTATATGGTTTTAGGCATTCATAGGAGTCCTCCTCCCCCCGCCTCTCCTTCCTCCCGAACAGTGAACAGTGAAAAACACCTTACATAAACGACAACTGGAACTGAAAGCTATCTGAATTACAGAATTTTAACGGCACACCAATTCAAGTGTCACCTTCAGTATCGTGGGAAGCCACAAAGTTTCTCAAGTATCGGCAATCTTTGACATCTGTCATCATTTCTGACAGTGATTTCTCCTCATTCGCTTGCATCGGTAATGTTGGCTTCACAACAGAGCTCCATCTCCTCTGCTTTGCCGACAGAACATTTGTGGCTACTACAGAACTGCTGAGTTTTCGGAAATTACGAAGCCCACTCGGGGCAGTTCGTCGGCTGAGCTCGGGAGCGCTGAGCTGTTCGTGCAACTTCGGGTGCGCACCCAAAACAGAAACACTGCGATGTTTTGTAATGAGCTGTCTTGAGGAGCTTTCCGTCGGCTTTTGTATCTCCTCGAGTCTTGCTCTCGAAAGCTTTCTCTCTGGTTGCTGTTTAGCTGAAACGATTTTCATCGCTTTCTCACGACCGCTAAAAGGACTGCTCGCGGAGCCGAGGGAGAGAAATGCAAGCCGCCTGAAATTTTCTACGGCCGCCATTTGTGAAACGCTGCTTTTCCCCTCGCCATTGGCATCGATTTCATGTTGATCGGTGGAGTCTTTATAAGTACGCTCAAGCTCGCTATCAGAACCCCTCGAGAGCACTCGCTGACTCAGAGACGTCCTCCTCGTTAATTGTGGAGTGTTTATGTCAGTATACACGTCTCCATGGAGACGCGAATCAACCGCGCCATCAACGCTAAGGCGCAAAGTGCTTGCGATCTTTTCGGTTCCAGAAAAACTTGCTTTTCTTCCGCTCGACGTGCTAATTTCTGACACAGAACTGGCTCGTCGCATTTGTGTGGTTTTGTTTATTGGAAACCCATTGCTTGCATCCCCCGGTTTCCACGTTGATCCTCTTTGTTCGTCAATATATGACATTGTACTTAATGACCTACTTTCGCGCGAGCAATCAACAGACTGCGTCAATGATTCTTCATTCAACAGTACACTTCCATTGAAGGCAGGTGCAATTTCGTTAACACAATGCTGAATGCCTATTTTTCGCCTTCGTCTGTTCTCGCCTTTGCTTACACCTGCGTCTCCCGCCTGAACCTCGTCCTCCTTCCTTCCTTCCTGTGTTTTCACTGATTGTCCCATACTGTCCGAATCGGGTATTCCACGCTTTTCTAGAACCTTCCAGAACTCATTCCGATCCTCCTTGTCCCCGTTATTCTCCGCTTCATGCTCTATGTCAACAATGGCGATGTCCGCTTCCGCTGTCGCCGCTTCTGAAGGGGATTTGCCGCGTACATACTCGTCGTTCACACGTAAACGCTGCTGCGCATGAGGGCTCAACTGTAGAGGGGGCGGTTTTAGAGTAATTTTTTCTTGTTTAGAGACTGCCCTGTTTACGAGGACATTTCGCTCTTCTAATTCTCTTCCTGACAACTCTCTCGGCGAAGCTGGGGCTGAAAAGGATTTTTTCGAACTTCGCGACGTTGGCCATGTGGCTTTTAATGTCGAACTCGGTGTTTTTGCCGATGGAAGTACAAGTAAATCCTGGACTTTTACGTCACTGTCGCCTTCCAAAGGATCGCCGAGTTGTCCGCGCACACTTGGTCGCCTTACTGAAGCAAAGGACGGGGCACTGAAGCGCGCACGGCGCAGTTCCATTAACTTTTTTTGTTTCATAAGCAAGTCCGCATTTTGCTGATCGAGCCCTGGTCCCTTCAGGTCTTTCATGAGACATTCTTGGCTTTGTTTTAATTTCCGCAGTTGTTTCTCCTCCTCCTGGTCGTACTTGTTTAGACGTTTCTGTAAATGCGTCTTGGTTTCGCGTAACGCTGACATGGATATTCTCGGCACAAGCGATGATTTGTCCAAGTTCTTGTTTGCCATTATATACTTGTCCACTTGCACGCCTGACAGACGTTTGGTTTTAGTATTTACTACCGCACCAACCACGACTAGACCAGAAACGTTTTCACGTCTATACGCAATCTAGTTAGCTCCAGATAAGGAATAGTTCGCTAATACAACAGAAGCATCAACAGAGACAATAAAGAATAGCTTTCACGAACTCTCGGTGAATCAAAAATGAACTGTCAGTCAATTTTCGTACATTCACATCTTAGATTTTAACCAACTTCTAAAAATAATATATCGCCGTATGTCCCCCGAGTTATCACCGCCTCCTGCAATTTATTGCTGTGATGAAAATGGTAATTTTCTCTCGGTATCCAAAACACCGTTTTCTTTCATCCGTAATTTATTCTTTTTTCATTGTGTTAGACCACGCACGGATTTTTCATTAAAAGTCGGACACCTATTTTGGATTTAATTACTCACTTTATTGGAAGAAATATATTTCCTTGTCAAGAGGCTATTTGACGTTTCAAAGTTGTTGATACATTTCATAAATTCTCAAAGCTATTATTTTATTGCCTGCCGTGAAATGCAAATAAAATACGCTTTAGCTATGGGTTAGTTTGCGGATTGATAGTTACCGAATCCCAAAACCTCCGCCAACTTGCCGATAAAACTATCCGAAAATGAAAAAATGCACTCCTTAACTGCTATTAAAATGTTTGGAAAACAATCGAACCTGTCCATTTCTGTTTGGACCTTGCTATAATGAGCTCGGCAACGTTATTCAAATAAATGCCGAATCGCCGCGGCGTTGGTTGATGAATTGGCGCCGCTTTTCTGTAAAACAGTTTTATGGGGAGGCTTACTGGCACCGAAAATAAGCGTTAATGTATTTTTACTTTCGTAATTGGAAAAGGCAACAGCGGCTTTAATGTTTCTTCTATAGAAAAAGAGTGATAAACGACATGATTTACAGGCAGAGCGGAAGAACTCCGGGGTTGTTGTCACTTTATGACGCGCTATTTTTTGTTTGCTTTTTTTTTTTCTTTTGGTCAACTACGAAAAGGAAGTGACTCTCCGCTCCAATTTACTCCGAAACTGGAGAACCCCAATTTACTCTTCGTGTGAAGCTGGGGTTAAATATTTACGTTCTTTTTTCTTTTCTTTCTTTCTTTCTTTTTTTTTTTTTTTTTTTTTTTTTTTTTGTCTTCTGTTTAATGGTGTCTTATTTCAGTTGAAATTTGACATCTACGTAATTGGTGAGAAAATAATGAATTTTGTTGTTCATTTTTGGGTTTCTCGTCTCTTTTAATTGTGGCTCATTTCTCTGAGTTGATCCAATAACAGTTGCCCTTTCCAACTGGGGCATGATAAATGCCCATCTTTTGGTAAAGACACTTTGCATTTAACTCTGTGATTTATTCACTCTAATTTACAGAACATTTCCAACTGTCGAAAACTAAAGATGCGACCACTCAAATGAAAGCTTTTAATTGGCACATTCTAATAGCATCATTTTGTTCAAAGAAGTTTATGTTCCCTTTCTGTAGATTTTTTATTTATTAAATTTTTTTTTTATTATTATTATTTGTATTTTACATTTTGGACAGAGTTGAATGCGGCAGTGAAACCACGTACGATACTCCAAAACAATCTCTCAACGCACAGATTAAAATACATCGATGACACAAGTTTTTCTGTGTATATTAAACATTGAGGATGAACGAGGGTATACATATAATTGAATGGAATAAAATTCGTCGGAGAGAGAGACATTATGACATCGTTTAATGTAAAAAACCATTTACAGTCTAAAACCGTCAAAAAGGTCTCTGAACTCCAGGGCGAGGGGACATCTACAAATATCGTATTCCTATAATAAACTGAATTTGTCTGAATTACTAAAATTCTACGAATGTGCGACGCGAAAAGAAACTGGTGAGGAGTTCACCCACATAATGCTTCAGTCATGTGACCATGCAGCCAACCATCAAATGTCAACAGTATGAAATCTAAAGGTGTGACCACTCAAACCAAAGCTCTCCACGAGCCTTTTCGTTGTCATTGAGTGGTTTATGATTTCGCATTTCTAAGTCTAATGCGAGGGAAAATATATTAAAAAATAATGAAGACTGGCATGTCTAGTCCTACCGATGGTTTATATCTTCATATTTTTTACCTTTTCGACTTAGTTTTCTTTATTTTACTTATTATTAAATGTTTGTGCTTTGTCTTTGCAATATCACACAAGGAACAATAACCTTGATAAAGTTGTTGTTTTGCCAAGCGTTAGATTGATAAATAATTGAAAAGATGTGTTTATTCACCTGTCCTCACGTATGGCGCTGAGCCTGCCTAAGACACTGGATGCAAAACACTTATGAAACATACACAAACACAACTTGACAGATAGACATGTAGTGTTGGCAGAAAGTGATTAAGTCTATTAATTTTCTGCGAGCAATTTTTATTTCCAAAAACTGTTCATTACTGCGGAGAACACAGCTAGAAGAGGCAATCATAGTTGGTATAGTGTTTCTCTCGGTTGCAACTATTTTAGTAAAGCGAGAATATCGGCTATAATGACCCTTTTAATAAATGTCAACGAATCTATTCGTCCGCGCCTGTTTTGGTGTTTCTATATACGACTTTATAATGGCATACGGTTATCACTAACGATCTGAAGGACAGAGTTTTCATTTGCAAAACGAATTACGCACTGCGTTATATATTATTATTCATCGAAGCAACTCCCTAACCGTTTAAATAAAATTATTTCCAGGTCGATCTTTGACAAACTGTAAGTAACGACATTGCTTCAAATCTTTCGTTATACTTCGACTCGACTCGTGATCGTCAATTCCTCTGGCCGCGTTATTTCGAGGTATTTCTCTTGTGCTATGAGGGAGTGGCGGCGGTTTCTCGATTATCCGTGTAGTATGATGATTCTGTTGAGTGCCACTTGCGGTGTCCCTAGCATCTCTTGCAGGATGAGCTGAAATGTTTGTGTCCTTGGTATTTTTGTCTTCGTTGAACAGCTCCTCAACTGAAGAATTTGTCGACCGACCCTTTTTATAGTGAGCAGGAAGTTCAGCTTGACTAGTAGGATTCAGTTGCAAAGCGGGAGATGGTGTAGGTCTCCTACGGGCGCTTGCCAAGGATCGGTTTTCCACGGATCGGCTTTCCATGGGTCGACGTTCCACTAAACTAAAATCGAAAGATGCTGATTCGGCAGCGCCATGCGGCGACGACTGAGGAGGCCTTTGGCGAATCTGCTGCCTCGGAGAACTAGAACTAAGGTGTATTTTTTTCTTCATCATCTCCGGCGTCGTCTTCAAGAGAGGCTGGAGCATGTTGATAGGGGCTGTTTTCGATCTTTCCACTTTTCTGTGTAGCTGTTGCTTCGACGATTCCGCCGTCCCAAGCGTTCCACTAGACGGCCGTTTCCCCGCCGTTTTACGGTACGGTTCGTGCACTAACCCCGCGTATTTTCCAAGCTCGCGCGGGCTGGTGGCAGCATTTGAACTTTGTCTAACACCCTGTTTAGAATCTTTGCCACTAATTAAAGGAAACGAACTATGTATTTCGTCGACCAGCTTCACCTCTGGGAAGCTCTGTGTTCTTCGAAGTTTGCTCTTTGCGGGAGCTTTGCGTGAATTCCGCGGTAGACCGCCGCTCGATGCTGACTGCAGCGTTTGAGTACCGTACGTGGGATCGACACTTAGCGACTTCATGGTTTCTCGGATTTCCTCCAAATGGTTAACAACATCATTTAGCTCCTTTTCGTGAATTTTCTTGTAAGTGTTGAGCCGTCGACGAAGAAAGTGCCCTTCATGGTCGTTCAAGGCGGAAAGTCGCTTGACAGATTGTTTAGTAGCGATATCGTCAGGGGAATCTTGCATTGCGCATATAGACGTACTCTTCTGCTGCTCAAACACACGCAAATTTCATAGATTTGAATGATAGTAGGATTTCCGTACCGGATGAATTCAGTTATTTGGCTCTTAGCACTTATTCAGACTTACGAGTTCCTTTGCCAATATGCCAGAGGGAAGTCAAAGCATCCAGCCATGCATATACTCGTATATAAAAGCCACTCGGACCGATCTTTTAGTGGAAAAACCACTCTGTAGCAGCTCTGTGTCAGCTGTCTTCTTGAGTCCAAATTTCTCCTCTTCGGTCACAGATTGATGCAATACCCAGTTTATCGACTACAACACTGCAGCCATTAAAAGTCACAAATTTCCGTTTAACTCGTGCGGCTGATATTTACAGCTTACGTTGAGTGGTTGACCAAATGTTTTTGTTGTTGTCGGGCCACAAGTAATTTTGAATAATTTGAACCCGTCGGGCCAATTTAAAAAGTGCGTTGCTTTGCCTCGGGCTTTTTTTACCCCGCGCAGGCAATACGAGATGATGTGTGTAAACAACCCCACCATACACCTGCCCTGCTTTTTGACATAACATCCGCTGTTTCATGCTATAGTCTTTTTCTCCCTTTTGTCTTATTGAAAATTTTTAATGCGAGCTGTCAAACAAGATAAAGTCACTTTTACGAGTTCCTTTGTTCTAAATTGCTGTCAAATACTTTTATCCTTCCCCTGCCAATCGACAGTTTAGCATATTAAAAGTACCGTGTCTTCAAGCCATGACGGAAAAAAAGTAATTGATATATTTTGGACGGGGGATGAAATTTTGACCCGACTTAATTGTCAATACATCACGCTTTGGATATTTAGAATCGCCTGAGGTGTAGAATAAAATTGTACCCAATCAAGATATCAATTTTTAATATTAAAAGCAGAAATTACGAGTGAGGCTTTTAATGGAAAATTACGATTAAAATTCTGCTCTGACAAGCTCTATGATGGAGTACGTGCTGTGGGAGAAATGTACTGATGCATGCTGAAAGTGACTCTAACATAACTGATTGTTCACAGTGCCTCCAGCCAAATTACAGTAAGAAAACGATTAAATAATTATTTATGAAGACGCTACAAAATGTTAGAAGATCGCATTTTATGTAAGTTCCAGCTGCACTCGCAAAGATCACCCGCACAAAAAGTGTACCTGTTCAAGAGACACCAAGGAGGATATTGCATCAGCTGCACCCGTCCTTTTTCGGGTAAAGTCAAGCTCGCTAATTGCTGTGCCAAATCTGTAAGTCTCTCAGACATGAATAGTAAAGTCTAGGGGAGGGGAGGGAGGGTGTGCCAGCCCGAACGGAAAGGGTCGAGAAAGTAATTCACCCAAAGATTAGGTTTTTGCTAGTGTCCAATCACTCAATGCCGGTTTTGGTTTTGTTTCTTGGTTTATTTATTTATTTATTTATTTTAACTATTGTTTTATCGGTTGCTTCTGAATGTTGCGATAGAGCGCACGTTTTCCATGTCCTTGACACGCGCGCAATGTAATACAACACTAAAGATAGACTTTGGACTCGGCGCATAATCTGCTATTAATCGAGCGTCACTAGTATCTAGTAATTCGAACACAGAAACGACCTGGATCCTGCCGCAGATCCTCGTCCTACTTTCTGATAAATATCCTGCGGTAGCATATTACAAAAGGCTATTGGTTCATATTGGTCAGTCATTTGGAGACTCTTGACGTCAAAAGTTGGACTTTGACCGGCAACCGAATCAAAGCCGTCGCGACAGCCAGTTGAAACATTGTCGTTGTGATGTTGAAGCCAGAAAACGCAGTGGTAAAGGTGCAAAACGTTAGCAAGCTCTCGAAATAGAAGATTAGAAGGCGATGACGAAGCTGGTGCTGAAGCGTGCACTCAGAGATCGCGGGATGCCAGATATTCACTGCTGCATCAAAAGGTAACTATAGAACTTTGCATGTCTCTTCAATTAACTTTGTCTCTTTGTTCTCCATCAGAATCTTAGTCTTCGTTTGAGGGCAATTTAATCACCCCTTTTTGGTTTATATAGTAAAAAAACCGGAATCTGCTCATAAAAGCATTGTTCCAATCCCGTGACTTATTGTACAAAGTCCATACAGTACGTTGTCTATCACATTAATTAACCTGACAAAACGGCTGAAACACTGACCTGTTCTCGTTGGACTCGATCACGCAATCTTGCCAGCTCTTCTAATGCAGACACTAGTAAAAAAGAAACAATAAAGTAAATAAATAAACAAACAAACAAACAAACAAATAAATAAAAAATAAAAAGGCATTGATTGATTGCTCTGCCCAGACTCCGATATTGCACACAAGGGTTTCCTCTTGCAAAAAGCAGGCGTTTTGACTGTTGTTAGAGATGTTTTCCTACAAGCATCCTTCAACTTGCTCCACCCGAGAAACCATTGAAGGAAGAATAAGTGCGCATGTCACGTTTGTCTTTCTCCTGCTTATGTTACTATGGTAACTGATCCAGAAATAGGACTTTAAGTGCATGCGTTTATCCATTCGCCTTTTATTATAAATTGTTTCCGGCTATTTGTAAAAGTAATGTAAATCATTGTGTACCTTAGTGACAAAGATATTTTTCGCTTCTTTTCTTGTTTACATTATTGCATTTCATTGGAATTCCTATTTGCTCTGCCGAAACGGATCAAGTTGAGCTTGTTTAAACATTCAGTGAAAATCGATAACTGGTTATGTCTTGCCGGAAGTATGATAGTCACGAGTGCCAACATTAATCTGCCTGCAATGCTTTCAGTGACCAGTATAAAAACGTCTAACTTCGCCGAAATGTCACTATGAAACCTAAAGGGGTGATCACTCAAATAAGTAAAATAGAAGTGTTCAGTTCTAACTAGCCATGAACTGTCGGAGTAAAACCAAAACGTGTGACCACTACGAAAGCTCTCGATGAGTATAATCTAATAGCAGTGTATACGTTGTTATTAAGAGGAATTCATGCTTTTGCGTTCGAAGACGGTCGATCAACTGCCATACGAAACTTCCGCCAGCTTATCCGATTTCATGCTTCAGCCATAATAATTGCACGTAATAACGTTGTTGTTTGTGCATGATGTGTCTGTTTATCTTAGATATCTTTTGTCGTGTAGTACAGTCACTTTGCTACACGAGGAATTCATGGTCAGCTCATTTTCTTATCTCTGGCCAAATGAACAAATGAACAGTACGGTGTGCGATATGGGCAATTTGTAGTTTTGACGACTCAACCTTAAAATCCTCAAGTTGTCAGTTTTTGGAGTTAAAATGCGCAAACATTGGTTTCTTTGCAATAAAAATCTTGACTGCCATCAGACTATAATACTACTTTGACGTTTTGGCAGTTTGTTCCTGTACTGTTGACACTATTACTCAGTCAACCTACGTTCGCCATGTAGTACGTGCGATAAGGAGCGAAGGTTTCATCGAGGCGCATGAGTTTATAGCATTTGCCATTTCAATACTTTGTTGAGAAGAGTAATGATGGCGCACAGCAGCAGGCGAGGAGTCTCGAGGATTGAATTCAACAAGCGCATCCGAGATTTGGTTTCGCGTGATACAAACAAACTAAGACAAACGTTCGATAAATTTGATAAAGAGTACGCGAACCGCATGGCGGAGATACACAGCATGCAAGAGAAAGTGCGTCACTCTATGAGAAGTCTGGCCATCGACAAGAGAAACGTGCAAGAAACAAGCGACCGTCACCGAAGAGCCAGCCGCGAGCAGAAACACGAAGCAAATGGGACGGACACTCAGCAAACAAAAGAACACAAAGGTATGGATACCCGGAGACCAAATGGCCGAGGAATTCCAAAGCTATCGGTTGGGTCGTACCTAACGAACTCACTCGAAGTTCGTGCTACAGAAAGCGAAAGGCGTCATTCGTTGCCCGTCTACCAAATCACAAATTTTATGGGGACAGCGAAGTCGAAGCAACACCAATCTCAATCGCGTGCCTCGCCACATGCACGGGAAGGATTTCCTCAGTTTCCCGCCAATAAGGCGTCGCCGCCGCAGCGTGAGTCACCCAGTTTGGCGCCAAAAGAGCCTTTCCACGCGAACACAAAGTCACGCACCAGACCTAGACTATCTATTAATGGGCCCCCGGTCAATGCTGGTCGGCGGATTTCCCAAGCTTACTATGGATCGCCTCCACGGTCTAAACCCAGAAGTTTGGATGAGACAAAGTACATTTCAAGAGAATCCCAGAACCCGAAACCACCCAGTAGACTCCGAAGCGCTTCTTTATGTCATGGCTTGCAGTCTGTCGCTGCCATAGAAACCAACTCCCGACAATCGTCCGATTCCGGTTTCCGGGAAACGATAAAGCGTCGGAGATTTTCGGTACCCGGTAATTCAGCAGCATTTGTAGACTTGAGCTCCAACTCTTTCCCTGATGTTAATGAAGTTTCTGCCTCGAGGCCTCGGCGCTCGTCTCCCGCGATTCCGATCCCGGGAACTCGCCCAAAAGATGTTGTCGATGAAGACTCGAGTCCAGACGACCTTGATGAGCTGCATCACTGCTGATACTTGAGCCTGGATTCGATCAAAATAAACTTTCTCCTGACAATCTCTGAGCAGGGATGTGGAGTATCGGGTGTGGAGAGCTCAACACCAGGCAACTGATCCAACTATAAATTCTCTTATGTGACCCATATTGTTTCTTTGAGTAGTATGGAGAATTTAACATCTGATCGCTTGTACACCAAGCAACTGATCCAACTATAAATTCTCTTATGTGACCCATATTGTTTCTTTATGAGTAGTATGGAGAATTTAACATCTGATCGCTTGTACACCAAGCAACTGATCCAACTATAAATTCTCTTATGTGACCCATATTGTTTCTTTATGAATAGTATGGAGAATTTAACATCTGATCGCTTGTACACCAGGCAACTGATCCAACTATAAATTCTCTTATGTGACCCATATTGTTTCTTTATGAATAGTATGGAGAATTTAACATCTGATCGCTTGTACACCAAGCAACTGATCCAACTATAAATTCTCTTATGTGACCCATATTGTCTCTTTATAAGTAGTATGGAGAATTTAACATCTGACCACTGTAAAGTGGGCAGGCGGCTAATCCAACTACTGTCTCTTTATGCTGACATTCATGCTGTGTCTTCGTGAATACAGGAAGCATTTCAGAACTCAGGAGCTACAGAGATCAACTCGTTGACTATCCTTTAGTGGTTTATGGACAGTTTGTTTGTTAGAAGTCAAATGTCCGTGAATAGAAGACGATTCAAAAGACGTGGTCACTAAGCAAGACATCTGGGGACACACATTCATGTTTTCGACAAAAGAAGTACGAGATTTAGGATTATGGGTGGACTCATTTAAAAAAAAAATTAATCTAAATCCATTGCCAACCCTGTTCATGTGTTTAGTGTTCTGAGAACGAGATGTTGAAAATCTTGGTAAAATGACAACACCAACTTCAAACTCAGCAGTTACTCAACAAGGCGACGAGCAATGCTATTGTTTACTAGTTTATTTTAATCTATTTTTTTAATGTGGAAACGTATTTTATTTTGAAATATTTATTTGGAAAATATAGTCAATACAACCCCAGAAGTCCTCAGATTCATCAATGGCGGAACATAACATAAAAGGAGATACAAAATCCAATCGTCCTGCTTACGGATTTCCAAATCGTGAACGTAGATAATTCAGACTGATATATTAAGTTCGTTTATTCCTTACTAGTTTTCAATTCTCGCTGACATGTGAAAACATATTTTAAGGGTTATTAACAACTGTTAGGTACACTCAACACCAAACCTCGCCCTTTTAATTATGCTAAATTTGTAGAAATGGGGCGAAGTCAGTAAAGATCATTCATCGCGATTGCTCGCTTCCGTATTCTTCATAAATTATCCAGAACATCTGTTAGCTTTACTCACCCCTTGACCGGACTTCAATTACTTCTCACCCATGAACGTTGAGAAGTAATTATAAAATCGTGCCTGTCTCTAAGACCCTAAGTATTTGACACTGAAGTGATACCGCTTCACTTTGAATAAGCGCATTCAATCCCGGTGACATTTTGTACAAAATTGAACATTATTCATGATTTTTTTTAACTTGTCATACCACGTCATGAAATTTGAATGCAAGTGGTGTTACAAAGAGCAAGAGGAAAAACCTCTTCACAGAGTCAAAAGTCGTGAAATCAATTGTTTATGTGCGATTATTGTGAGTATCGGCGCCATACTTTTGACAGTTTACCAGTTTTGATTGAGCTGTGTCTATTCATCTCGTTTTTACTATGTCAACATTTGTACGGTCAGCAAAGCAGAGGTATACAATAGCCAGGAAACTAACAAAACAACCAGTACTAGAATGTACACTTTGCGGCCGAAAGTTGCACTATCATAATTTCCTGATCATATCACGATCTGATCGAGTCAAATCATACAGCCGACACTGTAGCGTAAAACAACTGCTGCTCATCAAGCCTGCATAATGCAATCAAGACTGACATTCTCCAAAAGATGCGAAATAGCGAAGCGTAAAAATGCAAACGAAGAGAACCGTCTTAGAGATACCCTCGAGCGGTGCGAAAAGGAGTACGAGAAGACTATGAAGAACATGTTCGTCGAAAGGCACGGCGTGAGAAACTCCATCACAAACTTGAGAAAAGTGAAACGCATTTCCTTGGATACGACGCCACTGATTGAGAATGAAACTTATGGCAACAGAAGCGTCGGGGAGCCACTTAATTGTGGTGGCCATAACTTGGCCAAGAATTCCCATGTGGACACACGGCACAGTCCGAAGGCAAGCAGAGATGTCAGGCAGCTTTCTCGGAGCGCTGTGATGGACCAGAGAATGTCTTCGATGCCTGATCTGCACGAAAGCACAAACAGCGACGCTAGAACTCGCCCAAGTGCGGATCATAAATCGTCCGCACAACCTGCCACGCAAAACGACGGACAGAGCGTTCCAAAGACCAGAAGACGCTGTCGGACCTACCCCGTTTCACCTGTCAGAGAAACGAGCGATAACGGAGAAGAAAACGAATCGGGCAATTCTTCTCCGCGGGTCACAAATAATGCACACAACTCTCCAACAGAGCCAACGAGGCGAGTAAGCGTCAGGTACAGATCTTCTCTTGCTAGTATACACGGGGGTGATAGTGGCGGCTTCGTGAGGCGTTTTCGCGCGTTAACGATACCTGAGATCTGTCCCCACGCGGCTGATGAAAGCCTGGAGAGCGATGTCTTTGCAGCTACGCCACCCTTGTCTCGCAGGAGTTCAGTGTTCCGACGGCCTCGGAGTTGCGGTGTGCGAACAATTAGCGCGCCAGGCGTTCTCGAAGCGCACACGTCTACCCCAATGTACTCCGACAGCCGACCCCGAAGCATGACTTTACCTGACTGTGTCGGTCGCCCCAGAAGCATGACTTTGCCCGAGTGTTCGAGTAGAAGCGCGGCTATTGGGTTCAACCCAAAAGGAGGGGAATATCTCCCGCTGCAGGGCAGGAGTGGGGAGCAAGCTGACAGGCTACTGGAAATCGACAGAGGGGATTTGGTGAATTCTCCGCGCTTTCGTCGTAGACTCAGTCCGTCTTCGGGGATTGCGAAGCTTCGCCAAGAAGGCGATGCAGCGATGGCGACCAGGGCGCTCATCTCCAGTTATCGCAGGGACCAGGGGATGGTGAAGACGGCAGAGGAACTCAAAGTGACGAGAGAAGAAGCGCGGAAACGCATAGAGAAGAAGAAAGGATCACACGTACAAGAAACTGATGAAGATGATATTCCTCAGCATGCGTCTCGAGCAAGAAAAACGTTCATGTCTATCGTTCGTTTTGTTCTTGCAGTAAATGCCTTTAAGTCTTTGAAAAAGGATAAAATACTCGAGGATACGGCAGACAGCGATCAGCAGTAAAATGCTTAAATCTTTGATCGCCAAAGGCGAATTAGCAACCAGTTGATAATGAAAGCTGTGGGTGTGACCAGTCAAATGAACTAAGCTCTCAATGAGTGCAATCTAATAGCAGTGTTCAATTCAAACACCTGAACTGTCAAATGAAACCTAAAGGAAGGTGGCCACTCAAATAAAAAGAGGTTATGAGTGCAATCTAATAGCAGTGTTCACTTCAAACTCTTAAACTGTCAAATGAAACCTACTTATGTGACCACTCAAATGAATTAAGCTCTCAATGAGTGCAATCTAATTGCAGTGTTCACTTCAAACTTCCTCAACTGCTAAATAAAAGCTAAAGGTGTGCCCAAATGAAAGCTCTCGATGACTGCAAATTAATAGCATTGCTCACTTCAAACTATTGAATTGTCAAATGAAACCTACTTATATGTGACCACTCAAATGAATTAAGCTCTCAATAAGTGCAGTCTAATAGCAGTGTTCAATTCAACTTCTTGAACTGTTAAATAAAACCTCAGTAAAGGTGTTACTACTCAAATGAGAGCTCTTATGAGTGCAATCTAATAGCAGTGTTCACTTACAACTTGAAACCTCTCAATGAGTGCAATCTAATAGCAATAAACAGTAAAGGATTAAAGGAGGACTACTTATTTATGTTACTCGATAGTTTTGTTATTGCAGTCGTTGCCTTGATTTAAGTCTATGAAAAAGAATAGCAGGGTTTAGCAGTAAATTCAAGGGATTAACTGAGGATCGGGCTCTGAGTTTATACATTCATCGATCGTTTGTCTTGTTTTTTTTTTTTTTTTTTTTTTTTTTCTTGTTTTTTCTTGTTTGTTTGTTTGTTTGTTTGTTTGTTTTTGTTTTTTGTTTTTTTTTTTTTTCGGTAAATGCCGGCCTCTTAAAAATTAATCTGTAAAAATAATATATAAAAATACATCAGAACTAAATGCAGTATTACTCATAGCGATCATAATTCGGCTAAAGAAACAAACGGGTTGCAGTGCATTTGGTTTCTGTATATTTTCGGTATGTAAGTTTGTTCGGTGGACATATTAACGGGAAATAAAACAAATAGAAGTGAGAGCACTGATTACTTTCAAGAACTCTTGCGGCCGCTGACAGCCGACATCGCGGGCACTCTGGTCAAAATTATTACAGCGGATTTTAAAATGAACTCTTCAGTGAATGGAGGGGAATGATTTCGAATCGAGAAAAATGGATTTGGCTCAATCATATATGGATTTGAAAATGCCCAAAGCCAAAACAAATCTGCTTCAGGGTCAAAACTGTTCATAAATGTGTTTTCAATTTAGCCCCGAGGTGGGATCGCACTCTTCTTAGAGCTATGTGAAATGATAGATCCATTCTGTGATTTCTAGCAGTATATAACCTGACCCATTCCAGTTTTCAAAATATGACGAATTTAAGCCCGGTTCTATGGCCTGATCGATCCATTCCGTGATTTCGAGCAGTATATAACCTGACTCATTCCAGTTTTCAAAATATGACGAATAGGCCGGTTCTATGGCCTGATCGATCCATTCCGTGATTTCAGGCAGTATATAACCTGACTCATTCCAGTTTTAATAATACGACGAATTTAGGCCCGGTTCTATGGCCTGATAGATCAATTCCGTGATTTCGAGCAGTATATAACCTGACCCAATTCGAGTTTTCAAAATCTGATGAATTTAGGCCCGGTTCTATGGCCTGATCAGTTCATTCCGTGATTTCAGGCAGATATAACCTGACCCATTCCAGTTTTCAAAATATGACGAATTTAGGACCGTTTCTATGGCCTGATCAATCAATTCCGTGATTTCGAGCAGTATATAGCCTGACTCATACCAGTTTTCAAAATCTAAAGAATTTAGCCTCGGTTCTATGGCCTGATCGATTCATTCCGTGATTTCAGGCAGTATATAACCTTACCCATTCCAGTTTTCAAAACATGACGAATTTGGGACCGATTCTATGACCTGATCGATTAATTCCGTGATTTCGAGCAGTATATAGCTTGACTCATTCCAGTTTTCAAAATATGACAAAGTTAGGCCCGGTTCTATGGCCTGATAGATCAATTCCGTGATTTCGAGCAGTATATAACCTGACCCAATTACAGTTTTCAAAATCTGATGAATTTAGGCCCGGTTCTATGGCCTATGTAACGTTTTCAAACCCAAGTTAGTAGCAAGTCTTTCTCGGTATTACTTCCAACCCGTGGATAAATGCGACCGAATTAAATTCGTTATTTGGTGGGCATGTATAAATTCAAGATACGTGACTGAGACTGTAACATCCTTTGGTCTCCGGTCGCCTGAGACATATCCGATATTGTTTTGGATGTTTTGCTTTTTGTTTTGTTTAATTTTATATGTTTACGTTCTTTTCCCTCTCGTTTTCTCAGGTCTATAATTAAACCTGCTATATCAAGAAACGTTTGTCATCACGCATGCAAGCTGGTTTCCCCAAAATGCGAAATCCCTTAATAAAAAATCACGTTCGTGCGTGACTTCAATCTGTTGGAGTGTGGCAAAGTGCTGACAGCTATGCTTCAACGAGTTTCCTCATGATCTTGGAAATACGATATTCACAGAGGAATCATGAAACCATGCAGCGGCCCCGGGGCAGCGGAATAATTATGGACACAATTCCTTCTTCGCCCCCGCACTGCGGCTCAAGTTTCCCTAAGCTATGCAAACACACCTACTCTGCAGATCAGTGGAGCAAATACGTCCAGCCAGATTATCTTGGCGGAAAACTTCAAGACATGACAAGAGCTGACGTCTACCTCGCGAGGACTTCAAGTAGTTTGTGAAACCTTGCATGAGCCAAGCGGAATTGGACGCTTGCCCGGACAAGATAGAGTGACTGACGTGACAAACAAGAACACTGCGACTGCGCGAAAGAAATTGCTCACAGTTGCATAACCAGACTTGAAGAGACATCTTGGTACCTTATTCTCCAGCAGCGGGGACAGTGAAGAAGTTCTTGCTCGCGTAGCATAGCAACAGTGTTTCACCTATAATGGCGACTGGAGAAAAGCCCCTTCCCGAAGTCTTTATTGACTTCATAAAAGCAGTGGAGAATATGAAAAGTATGGTAATGGTGCCACACGTACTGGTGGACTTGTCAGTTGAAACGCTGATTAGTGACGGCGATGGGAGTGTGGAGAACGACTTCCCAGCCGGGAAAGAGCTGCCAGCGGTCCCCAGTGGAGAAGACAGAGATCTTTACAATCACTATCAAATGCTGCTCAGGGTGAAGGACGAAATGACCACCGGGCACGAAACGGACGTGAACGCTGCGCACTTCCGTAATCAAGTTCGAGATGTGGTGGAATCGCTAAACTATTTCACAAGCCTCGCCAACGCCGTGACGAACAACTACTGTCAAGTGTGTGAAGAACGAAACCTGGGCACTTTCCGAAGGGTCGCGTCGGACAGCAAGCTGGGTGCCATGAAACACGCCGGGGAACTAAGAGCCTACAGGCAACGTAAATTCTCCGCTACTTAACGACAGAAATTTAGTTCGTAAGAATCACGTAGCTGTAAGCAGCTTTATTTCAGAAGAACGGGAACTGGAGGTATTATCGATCATCGAGGAATGAGAGTCGTAGGTTGAAAAAAGATCTCCTTCAGTTATATTTTGTTATTAAATTTTACTAAAATGTATCATATATAGGCCCATATAGGAAACTAAGTTTTAGTGGATTGTGTCACAGGAGTTTCAGAAACGGTGGCAAACAAATAAATCTAAATTCATGATGACACATTACGTGCCCGAGTTGTTTACATTTTGTGAAAAGCGTCGCGCCGTGAAGGAAGTAGGTCGAGGCATAATTATTTAAGCAACTCAGTAAAACAAAAACGAGTGCAGCAGCTTCAAGAAGACCAGACTTTCGAAATTTTACAATGATAGCCAGTTATATGGAGCAATTTTACGCTGTAGATTAGCTGGGGAATGATGTGCTGGTATTTACAATTCGTTTGTTATTTTGCCTTTATTACTTTGCGACGCTTTGCATTATTAACGGCCCGCATTGAGTCAACTGAGAAACGTCCAACCCTGAACTGTCAAACGAAACATGAAGGCGTAATCACGTTGTTGTCGAGCGGAACACACTTTTTTTTTTTTTTTTTTTTTTTGTGCATTATACCTTTTACCCTCACCTAAAAGGGAAAAGAGCCTGGGAACGACAGTCGAGCCCAGGTAGGTTCGGTCAAGTCAAAAAGGACTGAAAACTAAAATCACAAAACAACAAAATGGCGGCGTCTCAAGGCGGAACCGGAACAGAAAGAAATAAGACGAGCACTCCGATTATACCTGGCGATCCACTGAGTGCAGAAAGAGCGCCAAATTTCAGACAAGGAGGTGCCCAAACAACATGGAGTCCGGCTTCTCAGTACATGCTTTATATGCAGTGGTATTATCAGTACCAGATGTTGTATTACTCTCAGTTGTATAACTGGCAGATGTACACGTCGTCCCAAGGTCCTGGATCGTTAACGGGGAGCTCTTCGCAATCGGCAAGTGGACCAGGTTTACAGCCGCTAGGTGGGCAGAGTACGACGCCACAAACGAACCCACGACAACCAAACGCGACACAAGCAGCTGTTCATGCAAGGACGTCACAAGCGCGACAAGGTAAAATTTAATTTGAGTTTCATACTCTGCCGGCCTTTTGCTGGATTTTATGATCAGAATTCACTGTCTTTTGTCGCTAAAACTTTGCAGTGTCGGAGTTGTTATGAAGGACCGCACACATCTTCATTTATGCACTTAATTTTTACGTCTATCATGTACAATGCAATTTTAAAAAATTATTTCTAATTAACGCATAATTTGTACAGATCTAATTGATCGTAAACTTCCTAACTCAACTGGTAATTCGTGGCCATTTATTCCTCGCCTCGAGATTTCAAAGTGCTGCTAATGATAATTAAAAAACGATTGCTGCGTGCTGACGCAGATTTAACTGCTGAATTAATTGTCAACTGTTCCTGTCAAACCCCCACTCTGAGTATGGTGGGTAGGAGCTTGAAATAATGTAGCACTGAGAATTTGTTAACTGTGCAAAATCAAGAGACTACATACCTGTGCACTTTCCTTGCTCTCTCCCTGCTGACCAAAATCATCATATGATAGCCCACATCTTCCCACACAATATTGTATCAGATCTCAGCTCTTGTGGCTCACTTGATTTTGATCTCCTTGGTTCTGAAAAACAAATTCTGAAATGTAAAGTACCACCATGTTTACACCTTAGTTCATATGCTTTGGACCTCAAACTTTGCTTCAACCTAACCCTACATGATTTAGCTCTGTTTGCTTGTTTGACCCAACCCCCCATCATCTCTTTCTCTTCACAGATATTTAACTTTTCCATTTGTCCTTACAGGTAGCTGTGAAGCCAGAATAGGCTCAATCCCAAGAAGGGTCATGGCAGAACTGATTGACTTTGTGTTTTTATACTTTACACGGTTTATTACATTTTCATTGTTCTAGTAAGTATTATTCTTTGGTTGCACTCCAACATTTTTAGGCACAAGGCATACATTTGGCAAATTACATGTAATGTGTGAGATTATGAGTACAGTGATATATTATTAAATTTGTTTGTTTGTATCATCAAGTGTGTGCATGAGAGATGGGAGGGAGGGAGAAAGAGAGAAAGGGGGTGGCAGAGAAGGGGGGATAGAGAGATGTGGAGGGGAGGTAGGGGGAAGTAGATGTTAAATTAGATTGTAAATGATTTTGAGAATACTTTTTCCTTATTGACACTTTTAGTGATGACATGGACCAGGCCAACCAACTACACTACACCCTTATCATTGATGAAAACATGACGCTAGAGGCCATGGAAGAGTTTTTAGTGCAAGCCCTGACCTACAGATTCCTAGTTTTGGCATACGAGGTAGACACTTAATCTCAGGTGTTGTCAATATTGTGATCATTTCAGGTGGAAGCATATATTGTCCTTTTACATGGGGATTGTACAGTGTTGCTTGATTACAAGGAATTTAAGGATGTGTTCTTTTGGGACTATTCTGGAATGACACTTATACAGAAGAAATGATGATTGTGTTATTGGTCATAATGAATTTTAGAATAAACAAAAACAATCAGTCAGTGCAAAAAAATGTGTATTAACCAGCTTGTACACATGCAGATTTGGTGAAGTTTGAAATTATTCTTTTTCTTTTTTTTTTTATTTATTTCTATATAGCCTGTTTTATTTGAGTGCTCAATATTTATAATGATTAAGAAAAGGGGTAGTACACACAATCTGATTAGTACACACAATCTCATCTGTGTTGCATGCATTATACTCAACACGGTGTAGCACATGCATGTCAGCGTAAAATGAGCCTGACACCATTCTATGTTAATTAAAAGAAAAATGTTGAGAAAAGTGAGGAGAAGCACTCCTCAGCGTTTTTTTTTTACTATATATACTTAGTTTGAAATTATTCTGCACTCCTGCATGGGGCACACACACTGATCAAGTTTGTATCATCAAAAACTGAGATTTCATATTATGTTTTCTTGGCTGTTCAGGTGTTTTTCCTAATTGGAGGTTTCCACGGCAGTCTTGGTGGTGCAACACCAGGGAAATACCTGATGAGCCTAACTGTAGTGTCAGCTGACCAAGTTCATACTTTAGCCGTGGACCAAGCAGGAGAGAGAGTGAAGATCGTGCCTGGAGGAAATCTGGGTTTTTGGAGGTGAGATGTGTTTGCTATCAGCGGTATAAATGCTCAAAATACAAGCAGTGTGTGTGTCACTATTTCTCACACATAGGAAAAGAACTGTGGTGAATTATGTGTTGTTCTCTCTATCTTCTTTTTTTTTTTTTTTGTGCAGGGCCTTAGTGCGAGCAACGATAAAGAACTTCTCTGTCACGTTCCTCTTCCCAGTCTGTCTGACAGTTCTCTTCTTTCAACACAATCGCACCATTTATGACATCGCTGCTGGCTCAGCAGTTGTGACCAGCACAAGTAGAGTCAGTCGAGCACAGCAGCAGCAGCAGCAACAACAACAGCAGCAACAACAGTGGCACTAACAGCAGCTTACATAAAGACAGTGCACTCAACTCATGAGATGTTTAAAAGCTTTAGGAAAAATTCAGTCCTGTAGATCATTCATGAACAAGGAAAATAACCAATATTGTGGCAAGACTGAAAAGGGCATTAATATTAAAGAAATAAAAGTATTCCAGAATGTTGGAGAAACCAGTGTTTGAAATGTGTGGTGGGGAGTACATGACATGGCAGGTTGTGAGATGAGGACAAAGGTATGGAGGAGAAAAAAAAAAGCTTGTGAAATTATTTAATTTTTATTACATTTACGTACAGTACCCATATATTTACTGCATCTCTCTGTCTAGTGCTTATTTCCAAAGTTTACAAACAAAGCTTTCTTTTTGGAGATATAATAATATTGGTTTTCTTTCTCCAAAATCTTCGGAAACAGGATGGCGAGAATATTTCTCCCTGCTGTCTTTGTGTGTACATGTTGTACACAGTCCTCTGGTTTGTGCAGTACATATGTTTATAACAGCAGCTACTGTACAGCTCAATAATGTTATTTTATTAATTTTCTGCAGATCAATCCTGTCCAATATTGTTAGCCTGCATAGCAGCTCTCCCGAAGAAGGGGAGGGGGCCTGTTATTTATTGTGTAGATGCATGTGGAACATTCCTAAAAATTAAACCTTACATTCTAGCACGTTTTATGAGCCTGATTTTCAGACGTTTGAACTGCACTTCCCCTCCCCTCCCCCCTCAACACCTTGTTTTGACCTATATTTTTTGATTGACCAATCACAGAGAGCTTCATATATAGTGAGGCATTTGATGAGGCTGTTAAAAAGGCTTTTCGTGGACAAAAAATATTTGAAGAATAGCAAAAATAACAAGTTGGCAGGAGTGATGTGAAATAATATGAAAGCCTAGAATAAAACAAGACAATGTTATTCTTTAACGAATTTTATTAAATTAATGCCATCACCCAAAATCTTAACAAAGTTCACCTATAAATTTATAGACAAACCCACTTTTAAAAAAACACAAGTGTTACATACAGTAGTAATGTAACATTCAAAGTACCCTTGAGTGGCCATGGAGGAACAAGAGTAATGTGAGAGAAAATATTCTCCTTTTATACGAAGTCAACTGTATATAATTGAGTGTTGTAAAACTACTCGTACATCGTATTTTGGTATGTGTCTAGGAAAATTGGGGCCTAAATGTTTGGGGATAAAAATGGTTAAAAACTAAACAATAAGCCACTTTCACAGTCATGCACAGGTTGCATGGCTGAGATTATTCTAGTGGGTCACCCAATTATGAAACTTGGCGGGCAGAAAGTGGAGAAGTGCTTCTTTGGTAGGTAAATTATGTAGAAAGGCCCGGTTTTTCGAAAGCCGATTAAGCTAATCCAGGATTAACGAAATTCTTTCTGTCGACCTCTCTGCCAATAAACTGCAGAGTTTTGTTCGAAGATGGATTAAAAAGCTTGTTCCAGCTTAAAAACGCATAGAGGAAGTTGTTGTGGATGAAACCTTCACATTTGCAGGCATATAAATGACATGAAAGTTTAGACCTAATCCAGGATTAGCCTAATCATGCTTTGAAAAACCGGGCCCAGCTCAACAGCGAGATTTAATAGACAGACAGTTATACGGCCAGTAAAAAGTACCATTTGCTATTGCGCATGATTGTGAAAGTGGCTTATAGAGAGAACTTTTCATACGGCAAGGGCAGTTTGGTTAACATTCTCACAATAATACTGGTCAAGTAGACATTTGGGCTGCATTCAATTGGGTCTATTCTGGAATGGGAATGGCTGAATTAATTACCCAATGTATTGCTTGCTCTGGGGAAACTTTTATTCAAGATTGTTTTGAAAACCTTCTTGCTCACATTTTGAACAGCATCATTCTGATACAGCTCAATCTAAGTCTTAATCAGCTCCTAAGTAAAAAAAAAAAAAAAAAAAATCCAATCTGCAGTGCTATTCTTATTCCACAACTGACCAAATTGAATGCACCCTTACTGAAGCGGCTGAAGTTGATGAATACTAAACATGTACTCACATGGTACAAAACAAGTTAATCTGTGGGACTTGCCACTGTGACATGCCTGCATGGCACAGATGTATTGAAAAAACCTTGTGGTACATATTTCTAAATCCTGCATCATTATAGTACATACATAAATTATGTTGTTACCATGCATCAACATCCCTCTTCAGACAAGCAAATCTACAATAAATTCTACTACCAAATATTACAAAATAAATACTCATTGCCACTTTAAATACCCTCATAGTCTTACAATATTTAGTGCGTGCATATCCAGCACTTTTACCTGTTGTCTTCATGGATTGTGCATAAAAATAATAATCAACATGACAATAAATGGTATCAGGAGATTTAAGCTTCAAAACTACTCAACTTGGCTAAACTATTCTGCTAAACTACTCAACTCAACAAGACACTATCATTGATCAACTCCTAGTGAATTGGCTACCAATGATCATTTCTAGTGTAGCTTAGAATGCACCTACAGTAGACGATACTTATTATACTGCAAGATCGAGACATATGGCTGATATAAAAATATTGCAAAGCAACCCAACAAGGTAAGCTTGTACATAAACTGCAAAATTCTTTAGGTAAAAAGAGCTTTTTACCTAAACTTAGGGAGCGCTTCCAAATATCGGAATCGGGTCCGCCCGATTGATTGCAATTGGAAATATTGTATTTCCGATGTATTTATCAGTGGCACTGATTTAATCGGTGCCGTTTGCATCGGAATCGGATCCAATGATCGGGTCCGATAAATCAGGTCACTGAAGCTTCTTCAGGCATCATAACACGTCTACGTTGGAAACAGTTCGGAAAAAACCGAGTCACGCAAAAGTTGGTGTGATTATTTGCACAGCGAAAACCAGTCATTTCATGTTTTGAGCATCTTGAGCCGACTAGAAATCCTATATTTATTACAAAACAGCATAACTTAAGATCTTTCAGATTATGCAAAGGGTACATGTAATTATGGTAATGCTAATTTATTATGGTATTATCCCTCCTGATTCAACTGTTGGGTGATTACATGGGGCTGTGACATCAAATCTAATGTCACACTGTTTCCAGCCCAACTCTGACTCATGGAAAAAAAAACAAAAAAAAACAAAAAAAAAAAACAGAAATTCAAAGTGTACTGCTGCAGGAAATCATCAAATCCTGTTCTCTACTCACATCATTTTAGCCTAGCTACTCTGCTCCAGATTAAAAACACCTTTCCTGTTTTGTCGCTTTGGAAGTTTGTGCTTGTGTTTTTCCCTGCGTGTTTTGATTAACCTGTACGAGCCATAAACTGGGGCTGCTAATACTCCCGCACCAAGGAGGACGCAGCCAGCGCTAGCGGCCAATCCAGCAACCAGTGGCATAATCAAAAGCTTGCCACTTAGGATTGCACATCGAGTGGCAATCCTCTGGGTAGGATGATCGGGCTTGAAGTTATACTTGCAGCCAAATATACTCAACGGATCATAATGGTCTCCCAGGAACTTGATGCTCCGATATCTGGCACCACATCGGTAGCAGAATTCTGTGTTACATCTGCAAAGTTAAAGCAATCTGTTTGCTATATTATGCCCACATGGACATACAGTAAGCCCACAAAAACCCTTCTGAAGGAGCTTAGAACCTCAATTTTACTAGTCTTTAAACTGCACCCACAGTTTTTTGCTTCATTGTGGTTGCATCTTGAGCTAAGAATTCTTTCTGCCCTCCCGAGCTTTTTTTTTTTCTTTTGCAATGAATGATGGACACTCAAGTACTAAGGGAGAAATATAAAATGTAAGCTGTTAATTTGCATTTGTTTGATTGTAGGGATATGTAATTAGTTCAGTTTGTTGTTAAATTTATTAACTGTAGTGTACCAGTGAACATGCTGTAAGGTAAATTCCTAAAAATGATGTAGTGTGAGTGATCAATTCAGCTACCACCTCAGGGCACTTTTAAAAATATGCCATCTATATTGCTCTCAAATTACTTACTATGAATATTAATGATATGGAAAATGGCTTTTCGTCGCTTTCAAAAACAAAAACACCACCGAGATCCGCAAAGGGAGATGCAATATACAAGTACGATCAAAATAAACACACAAAAAAAACAAAAGAGAACAAGAATAAAAAGACACAACGCCTGACTTAAGTATTTAAAGCAGAGAACATTAAAGCAAAAGTATGAAAACTCACCTGCCGCATGTCATATGGTCGCAACCAGCAAATTTTTGAATGTAGATTTGGCATTTAGGGCAGCGTTGAGCGTTACGATTGGGCTGCCCGCGGTTCTTGGCCCATATCTTGAGAGATTTATCGCCTTTACAGAATTCCTTGCACGTTATCCCGTGGTGCCAAGGAGCTTGGCAGCTAAAACACCAAACAAGCTGACAGTCTGAACAAGTGACCTTCAGTTTTGATGCAATTGTTTTGGGGCAGTCCTTCTCGTTGCGTTGTTCATCAGCGTCAGCGGTGCCTTCGTCGATGTCGTGCTTGTAGATTTGAGAACAGTTGGGACAAGTTTTGATGTTCGGGTTGTTTTCCAGATCCACGCAGAAACGTTGGTATTTATTTAGAACGGCTTCGGAGACAACGTCGGCGATTTCTTCTCCTTTTGCAAGTCGATCGCAGCCGTTTTCAATTGGACACACGACTTTGATGATACCTTGTTCGATCTTGCACTCGAAGTGCCTTTTCAGACAGTTCCTGCAGATTGTTCCCTGGCAGCATTCGCGGAGCATGACTTCGTTGGACGAGCTTCCGTACAGAAAGCATATCATACAGGGAACATCATAAATACCAACTGTTCTGTCGTATCGAGGGGTATACGGTGCCATACAAAATGTCCCCATCCCTTCCTGGAGTCTTCTCTCGACTATCTCACACCGTACTGAGATGCCTTATATATCCAGAGCTCTTATATGCCACTGTGATGACGAGATATTTTGGGAAAACACGTAATATTGTACTGCGTGTGTTGCACAGTATGCGCGGTAGTATAACAATTTCACTGCCCCAGACTTTTCGTCTTCTTTGCTCAGCTTTGAACTGGAAGATCTGAGATCCTGAATTTCATCGCGGAGAGTGCACACAAAGACGGACTAGAAACCGACAAGCTCAGCGAAAATAGCACTTATTGTTTTCCTTCTGTCAAAAAAACACATTGTGTATCCCAACGGACACACCGCTGACCAGTGTTTCTCTCTTGCGGAAAAAACGAAGTCGTCTCGATTCCTGTGGCGCAGCTTTTCAGCCCCCGGGGGCCTAGCAAAATTTTTCGAAAACAGCGCGTGTGATAATTTCTCTCGTGAAATAAACTGTTTGAACGCAAATTGGTCAACTCATACTAAATCCATAAAATTCCACTGCTCTGAATTATTATCCCAATTCAAACATGAATAATCTTTTCTTTTAATAGAAATTAATGGGATTTTTGGACAGAAAAAGCCAAAACTGTTATTTCTGCAGTTTGTGATAGTTGGTAAGTACCTTTAGAACTCAAGATTTTTTTGTTGAAAAATTAGTGTTGAAAAATTATTATTTGAACTGTAACTTACTTAAAATTTTCAAAATTCTTGATCAAACATAATATTATGAATAATTTGTATCTTTATTATCTGTATGTAGCATCAAGGCATAATTCAGTAGATCATTTTGATTGACTTTCAAAATTCATATCTCGGCCAAAGTAATTTGCAATATTAGTTTAAGAGCTCTATGAATATTGGTTGTTCTTTACAGAAGAGATGTTAAGTGTAAACAAACCCAATATCAGTTGTTAAATTATTTAGTATTTACTTTTTTTGGTTTTGATTTTGAAACCTTTCAAATTCAAATAAGTCTAGAGATAATACAACAAAAACAAAACTAATTTCAAGAAAGGGCATGATACTCCTCCATTTTACTTTAGGGATGGCTACTGTAGAATGCTAGAAGCAGCCAATAATTTTCACTTTGCTTTTGATTGAACAAAAAATAGTTGCAAAACTCTCTTAACAGTAACGCACAGTGTGCACATGTCCATGTAAACAAAACCATGGGATAACTTGTCAATCAATGCCACTCCAGTTCCATTCCTCAGACAATTCTGTATATTTTACTACCAGTTGGATTTCTCCATGTGTCTTATGGTACTGTGTACACATGAACAGTAAACATGTCATACAAAACATTCATTGCTTGTAACCTTACTTCCTTCTGTTCTGCCTCTTGATGTGATGCTCCAATGCTGTATTGTGCTCCAAATCATTTCTGGCCACTTCCTGTGGACACCCACCCACAGGACACTTAGCCTTGCGGCGTCCTCTGTTCGCAATGTGCTGTAAGATCGCCTCCTCGTCGTAATTGTGTCCACATTTCTTGTTACGCATTGGCTTCACCATTTCTTTTTGAGTTAGTGGGCACTTTGTCTGTTCTTTAGGGGCCTATGGAAGACACATGGAAATTTAATGTTCAATTTTTTACACCAGTACTGATTCCAACTTGTCACTGAAGAACTTTATCATGGAAAGCTAAAAAAAGTTGAACAGAATTATTGTCACTAATAAGCAATCCATCAGATGGTGACATTTACTTGACGAAACCTCTTCACTTGAATTATCTGAGGTGAGTCAAAATGTTAGTCACCCACAACAGTCTTCCTGGAGACAACTGACCAACAAATCGCTGATCATCAAGCAACCAGTAAAGATGAATAAAACTAGAATGCAATCATCATACCTGTGACATAATCACATCATCATCCAGCGGCTCTTGTGTTCCCCAATCTGGGAGTGGTTCTCCTTCGTGGTGGACACTCCAAACTTTCTCTATGAATTCTTTCACTTTCTTGTGACTGATCAGCTCTTCATCTTTGTTCACTGCTTCTAGTCTCTCGAGCTGGTCTCTGAATATCCCTTCTATGTTAGGGATTTCATCCCTGCAATAATGTTGAAACATCTACATCTACATTTGTTGAGTTGGTAACATCTAAAGACATCACACCAACTGTAACGCATGGCAACTTGTCATCAGTGGATACAAATTCCCCACCCCCGGGCAAGGAAAAACTGGCAATTTAACTCAATCTTCCACTCTTTTCCTATTAACTTTTTACGATTCTCATGCAAATTCCCTGCCCCCGGGGCAACCAGGTCTGACAAATCCCCGGGGTTGCCCAGGGGGGAGATGGTTTCAGCTGGAAATGACCTATGCATAATACATCATATTGTGAGGGATTTATCAGACCCTTTCACTCCTAAGCTCAAAGTACAAATTCTCCCAACTTTTGAAGAAGAAAATGTATGAGTGCATTTATGTCATTTATCAACCCTCCCCTCCCTCCCCTGGAAATTTTTCCAATAATTTCACTCTCCCCAAGCTACCTTGAACTAGTCCGATACATGAGTAAACCACGTCAGCCGTAAAACCATCAGGCATTGCTAATTTTATGAGCCCAATAAACTAAAAATTATTGCGATATAAAAAAGATGACGGATGGCCCCTTGTCTTGGAGGTTATAAATACGCGCCCTTTGTGAGTGAAGACCCGTATTCTAGGTTTGTAATCAATCCCTGGAGACTCAGAATAGAAAGAAACCGTGGCCATACAGGCTAATAAGCAATCTTTTGTTAAAGTTCCTCCAACATATGTCCGCCATGAGGCGTCAGTTGCAAACGAAAATGACGTATTTCTTACCCAGAAGCCGCGTTTAACTCCTGACCAAACTGCTCCTTGGTTTTATCCACTGCCTCGAGCCACTGGCTGATGTCTCTCTCCATCTTCACGTACTGAACCATTGCTTCCTGCAGTTCTTTCACGTGCTCATTTCCCGCCGCTACTTCCTCGAAGTCGAGCGCCACTTCCATCGCAGCGGTCATGCCATTGTCGACATATTCCATTATCTTCTGCATCTTACTGGCTGCATTATCGACTGAACTTAATCTAAAGTGTGCCGGCCTCATATTTGTGAGTGCTTTTCGATTTTCTGCACAAAACTCAAAGACTCAAAATGGCGCGCGTTTAAACTCGGTCCCAGAGCTCCTTCCTCCCCACGCGGTCAAGTACCCAGGTCTTCTCTAACTGGAAACGCAGGAGGAGGCTGATTTGGTTTACCTGCAGCCGCTGAAAACACCACGGCAAAACGGCTGCGCATGCGTTGGTTTTTTTTTTTTTTTTTTTTTTTTTATGTTCCGGTCGAGTTTCCGGGTGAGGAAAAAGCTTTTCTGACGACAGAACTTTTTGTCCACTCACTTCAGGAAACGGGCTCCTGGTAATTTCAACAGCAGCCTTGTGGAGCTTTTAAAATTTGATTTAAAAAAAATCATGGCAGTCAGATTGATAACTCATGATGGAAGGGGCGGGTTATCACTTTTTAAAAAGAGGAGCATCCTGAAAAACGCAAAGCGGAGTTCAAACAAACTAACAGGTGCTAAATAAAACAAGCAATATAAAAATAAAAAAAAATTACCAATGCTGTCTGTGGGGATTCAGGATTAATCGACATTTAGAATAATTCTCTTTCCTTTCAAGCCTTGTCAACCGGCAATATCGTGCAAGAGCGGAGTGACCATTTCTGAGGAAGTGCACTCATCTCTAAGTGCTCTCTTGTTTCGTGACTTTATCCAACGAAGTCTGCCTATCATGAAGTTAAGTGGTCACGTTCAAATGAAGCTACCAGTAAGTAGTTGGCAGAAATTTTAGACTATGAGAAATTATTGTCGGGAATTGGTTCACGCCAACAAAGGAAACTCGCGGTTGGTTAACTAGTTTTAATCACTCACAACTCTCTCAAACTGATTTCGTTCACTCTCGATCTCAAAAACCGCTCTTGCTCTCTCGTTTCTTAATTACGCCCCCAATTAAGTGTTCAAAGTTCATTGATCACGCGCGCAGCACGTGATGCCTACAACAAGCGATACAAAAACAACTGTAACGTAATAAGCCAACTTCCGGTCGCCACACACTCCCCCTATTTGATTCCCTGGGTATCAAATACATCACAACTGTTCAACTTGATTGTGTCTCTTGATCAGTGATGTTCTTAATACGTTGCATAGCAGCAGCAGCCGCTCTCCTGGGTGCGAACTCTCTGGCCCTGGGATTCAGTGCTGGGACTTCCAGTTGTGGTTCCTGCAAACGGTCACAAGACAACTCCATGGGGCATAGCTGCTGGATTGCTCGCTCCAAAAAGCTTTTCCCTGCCCTCAGTCTTGCTGCCCTGACAATGCCATCTCTCCCTTTGATCAACTTTACCACCACTCCGATATTCCACTTCCCTCTATTTCTTTCATCGCTCTGGATCAGAACTACGTCACCAGGCTTGATTTGCAGCTCTTCCTTGTGGTGATTTAGGTTATGCCTCTCTCTCAAACTCTTCACGTACTCTCCTGTCCATCTGGACCACAGCACATCTTTGCAACGCCGAAGATATTTGGCTCGTTTCCTCAGGTCCGGGTTTTCGATGGAGTCGGCATCTTCTTCTGGTAAGAGGTTTGGCTGGCCAAACACCATGGCGTATGGTGTTAGCACGGGTAGCTGGATGTCATCTTCTACGTAGGTCAAAGGACGGTTGTTGATTGTGATTTCAACATCCAGGATGACTTCTTCCAGCTCGTTCCACGTTAAATTCGCTCGTCCAACAGACTTGAACATGGCTCGCTTCACAAGCCCCACCATTCGTTCGAACTGCCCACCCCACCAGGGCGCTCTGCTCAGGTTAAACTGCCATGCGATGTTCTGGTGAGCCAGGTAGTCTTGCAGTTTCTCGTCTTTCAGGATAGCTTTCAACCATTTTGCGGCAGCGACAAAACTTCTTCCGTTGTCCGAGTACACCTTTTGAGGTCTGCCCCTCCTCGCTATGAAGCGCTTCAGGCTTCTGATAAATCCCTCAGTGGTTTGATCATTCAGTAACTCGAGGTGGATGGCTCGGGTGAGGCTGCAGGCAAACAACAAGATGTAGGCCTTGCCATCTTTCTTCTTACTGATCTTGTAGGTTATTGGACCGGCGTAGTCAACACCCAGTACCTGGAAGGGGACTGAACCAACGGTGCGGTCAACTGGCAAGTTTCCAGGTGGCGGGCAACGGAACGCTGTTGCTTGGAACTTCTTACATCCATAACAGCCTCTAATTGCTTTCTTGGTCAACTGTCGCAGCCGAGGTATCCAATAGTCACGTCTGATGAGAGCCATAGTTAGACCAACTCCCCCATGCATCGTCAGTGTGTGCGCGTCTTGAACCAACTTCTCAGATAACAGTGCACTAGGCGGTAGATAAGTTGGGTAGCTTCCTTGTATTCGGCCGCGGCACTCGTACAGTCCCTTACTGTCCTTCTGTAGGTTGAGCCTCAACTGGTCTTGCTTGAACTTCTCTGTCCCATCGTAGCTTCCTTGGGCTCTCTTGACCCACCATTGAATTTGCTTGTTTGTTTCACCTGTCGACAACGGACCGCCGACTCGCGTTGATTTGTTCAACTTGCAGTTGTCGAGGAACCTCCTGATCCATGCTGTAACTCTGACCGTCATCCAGAAGCTGTGCTTCCCCAAAATCTCATCAAGCTCATTCTTGGTCTCCACAGCAGTCGCGAATACTTCTTTCTGCAGTTTGGTTTCTGCCTCTGTTTCCTTGCTTGGTTCTATAACCACCTCAACTGGCCAGTGGTCAGGATTTGTCAGCCACCTGGGTCCTTTCAGCCATAACTCGGGTAACTTGTCTGCTCCGCAGCCTCTGCTGCCAACATCAGCGGGATTCTGGTCGGTGCCCACATGTCTCCATTTGATGTAGTCTTTGTCCCTGATCTTGCTCACTCTGTTTGCCACGAACTGTTTGTAGGTAGTCCTTCCTCCTTTAATCCAATGAAGGGCTACGGTGCTGTCTAGCCATCCATGAACTGATCTCACTGGTTGACCTTGAAGAGCGTTCTTCACGTTTTCAACCAAGTTTGCCGCCATGTGTGCAGAGACGAGTTCCAATCTTGGAATAGTCAGCCCCTTCTTTGCCAACCTTGCTTTTGCTGCCAGCAATCCTTGGTTGATGCCGGTGGCTTGGTGGACCACTGCATACACGGCAGCTGCTGTTCCCACTCCGCTGGTGTCTCCAAACACGTGCAAATCGATTGCTTCGATGGTTTCTTGAAAGGCTGCTAGGCTGCGCGGGACTTGAACTCGGTCTGATAGACTCTTCTGGAATTTGGTCCACTGCTTTGTCATGCTCTCGAGCACTTCCTGGTCCCACGATAGGTGTTGTTCACAAACTTCTCGGTACACAAGCTTCCCCACGAGGGTTACTGGTGATGCTAGGCCAAGTGGGTCGTACACTGAAGCAAGGAACCGCAGTATTTCTCTTTTGGTCACTTCAGGGGGGGCCTCTGGAAACATCACAGCGACTGTGTCTTCGGTTTTGTTCCATGGTAATCCCAACATTTTGGTTTCCCCTGGTTTGACTCCGAATTGTTCCTTGGCATAGCTTTGCTTTCCATCTTCCGGCTCACCACTTGCTTCCAGCTCAGGTTCATTTGAGTGCCACTTGTGCAGTTCAAACTGTGCTTCTCCAAATATCTCAACAGCCGTTCCTTTTAGTTTGTGCACCTCGTCCGTGGTTTCTCCTCCGGTGATAACGTCGTCGACGTACAAGCTCTTCTCAATTTCTTCTATTTCACTGGGGTACCTTCCTTTCAGGCTTTCCAAGTGGTGATGCAGGGTCCCTCCTAACAAGAATGGTGACTGCACGAGACCGAACAGTGCGCGGGTAAACCTCAAGACTTCTACATTTGCGGTGTCTCTGTCCTTGATCCAATGAAATCTCAAGGCATCTCGATCTTCCTGCCGAATGCGAACTTGCAAGAACGCCTGCTTGAGGTCGCCAGCCAATGCTACAGGTTTCAAACGGTTTCTCACTAGCACATTCCACAGCAAGTTTTGTAGGGGTGGTCCCGTCTCCAGGCAGTCGTTCAGCGAAGGACTCTTCTCGTTTGATCTTGCAGATGCGTCGAAAACAATTCGCAGTTTGGTGGATTCTGCTGACTCTCTTATCACGGCCTTGTGAGGAATGTAGAATTCTCTTCCCACTGGGTCACAGGTTACTTTCTCTACCATTCCCTTCGCTAACTGGTCTTGAATGACTTCATCATACTGAGCCAGGAGGTTGGGTTCCCTTTGCAGTTTCTTGATCAGGCTTTCCAGTCTTCTCAGACTCCCATGCTTATTGGTTGGGAGGGGGTCGTGACCTTGTTTCCATAGTAACCCCGTCTCATACCATCCTTCCTCGCTTCGTCTCAGTTGTTCTTTGAAATCGTCGTACACGGATTGCTGATCGCCACCTGGTCTGTCCTGAAGGCCTAAAACATCTAAGCTGCTTAGCTGTTCGTAATCAGCCGCCGAGGTTCTGGTAAGGTAGGCGCCGCCTAGACTTGCTTCCTTCCCTGCTGACATCATCGTCCAGCCCAATGTAGTTAGCTCGGCGATCGGTTCTCCGGGTTCTCCAATCTGTGGCTTTGTGTCAGTCTTTATCCTGGAATACTCACTGGCTCCAAGTATCAAATGGATCGGCAGCTCTGACTTGGTATCCTTGTCATTCATTACCACTCCCTGAAGGTGACGATACTTGCTGATCTTGTCCGCATACTCTGGGTTTGGAACAGACAGCAGGACTCCTTTATCCACTTTGCTGACTGTAGTTGCCATTTCAAACTTCCCACAGATGCTTGAAATCTCGACGTCATACTGTTCGATTTTCTGAGTAGTCGAACACATCATCATCTCGATTCTCTTGTACTGCGTTCTAGCAGGTTGCCTTCCAAGCCGCTTGATGAGTGCTGCTGAGGCATAAGCACTTCCTGCCCCAGTGTCCAGCAATGCTCTGCATGTTATGCCGTTCACGTTGACCACTACCACTGGGTAGATCACGTCTCCTTCACCGGTAGCTAACATAAAGTTTTGAGATTGCTTATCACAGATTGAAGTGTGGTGCCTGCTGCGACACTTCTGACAACTCGTTTTCATTCGGCAATCTGCGGCCCGGTGCTTAGTGCCAGTACAGTTAAAACACAACCTTTTCTCGCTGAGGTGCTTCCTCCTCCCTGTCACGCTCACTATTTTGTCACAGTGGACAGACTTGTGATCGGCGGACTCACAGTAAACACACGGTTTTGGCGTCCATTCTTCCTGCCTTGAGTGAAAGACCCTCTCTCGTTTAGGCTGCTTGGGTGGGATACGGTCGTTGCTTGATTGGTCAGAAGGCGAAGGCAACGGGTTCCTGTCACACCATTTTCGAAGCGCCTCAAGCATCTGGGAAAAACCCCACTCCTGCCAATCGTCATCCAGTCGCACCAGGTCTGCTCTGATGCCCGGTAGCTTGTCTAAGGTGGCTCGGACGTAGCCGTTGATCTCTTTGGCCCTTCCCATTGTTTCCAGCGTCTGAATGTTGGTTGAGAGCTTCTCGTGAAAATCGTGTATCTTCACTGGCTGCGATCCCTGTATGGTGGGTAAGGCGATGACACACTGCATGTGCGCGTTAGCCACTTCGCTCGCTTTCCCATACTTTTCCTTTAGGATGTTTTTTGCTCGTTCGTAGCCCTCGGAATTGTAAGGCAGGCCATCCACTGACGCTCGCACTTTAGAAGCGAGTAGCTCCTTGAGGTAAGAAAACTTAGCTACCTGTGTTATGTCAGCCTTGTCGATTTCCGTCTCGAATTGGCTCCAAAACCTTTGCCAGTCAAGATGAGTTCCTTGGAACTTCGTGATTATTAGCTTCGGTAGTTTGGCTCCGCTTTCTTTCAGGGATTTACTCCGAGCCTCCTCCCTCTTCTTCTCGAATTCTTGTTGGACTGCTAATTTGGCCTCCTGGAGTCTCATCTCGTCTTCGAAACGTTGTCTTCGCTTCTCTTCTTCTTTCTTTTCATCTTGGTCTCTCGTTTCCTGCAACGCCTTGTCGCGTAGGTTCGCCGTCACCGTTCTCACCTCTTCCACAGCCTCGTCAAATTCAGCTGCTTTCTCTTCGATCTCACGGGTCCATTTCCTAATCTCCTCCGGCTCATCTCCTTTCTCAAATCTCATTGTTTGTACTTGTACAATCTGTTCATGCACGCCGTCGATCTGTTCTTCCAGAACCTTCTGCAGACGTTCCAACGCTTTCAAGTCGTTTTTCTCTCGGATTCTTGGTATATCTTCCTGCGTAAACTTCAGCATTTTCCACTTTGCGTTGATCTTCTTCAACGCCTGGTCTAGCTCTGCCATTGTTGATTGTTTACGGGCTCCACGTCCCGCTTTTCCAAGTTATATTCTTCTACTCGCTGTCCTGGCAGGGTCGCCACTTTTGTCGGGAATTGGTTCACGCCAACAAAGGAAACTCGCGGTTGGTTAACTAGTTTTAATCACTCACAACTCTCTCAAACTGATTTCGTTCACTCTCGATCTCAAAAACCGCTCTTGCTCTCTCGTTTCTTAATTACGCCCCCAATTAAGTGTTCAAAGTTCATTGATCACGCGCGCAGCACGTGATGCCTACAACAAGCGATACAAAAACAACTGTAACGTAATAAGCCAACTTCCGGTCGCCACATTATTACACGACTTCACATTTTCGAGTGCAAATATGGACCAAAACGAGTGCAAAGATGGGAGCGTATTGCACTCGTCAGGAACCAGATCAACTGGTTTATTAGCTTACGTGATCAATTTTCGCAAGCAAAGCTTACGAACGCGTCATTTTTTGTTCCATTTTGTGCGCGGCAAGAACGTTTGCCCTGCTTCGTTTGTCGTATAATGAACAATTTATTACACGAAAAGTCGTGCAATACGGCTGTATATTTACTCGTCAGTTTAATTTTTTTCTCGCCCGCAGCAGGCTCGAAAAAATAAAACCGACTCGTAAAAATACTCCGCCGTATTGCACTCCTTCCCGTGTAATAACCTCTTTTAATAGACTCCCGAAGACTCCCATTTAATGTAAATAATAATGAGTTTTGGACTGTTCCTTGAAACTCGCACACAAAAAAGAAACGAGTTTTGTGAGTTATGCATAAGCTCCTTATCTGACTGTTTCCTTCTTTTTTCTTTTTTCAGTTTTTTTCCTTCTTTTTTTGCATTCATTTTGCTCACTTTCTCTGCTACCTGCGGGTCATTCAATATCAATAAAGATGCGTTGATAATATTCACTTCCTTTCGTTAAATACAAGTTTCACGGTGAAAACCACTGAAATTTAACGCCCTCTTATAACTACTAATCACTGGAGGAAACAATTCTTAGATAAATAGTCACGACCCTTTAAAGAATGAGTTGTCTTCCGGCCGGAAAAATCTGTTAAAAAGGGTCATTAGATAGGATGAACGTATAACTAATAAAGAGGTTTTGTGCAAGTGAGACTCACAACTTTGTCAGCTTCAAAGCGAGCGATAGAATTCAACAACGAGAGTACGAGGTAGTGCCGTGATGTAGTCAACTGATGGAAAATCTTACAGCAAGAGCAGTCAGCCCTACAGAGCAGAACTTACTCAAATCTTGCCTTCACTTGGTAATCGACAGTGAAGCCTTCGCCATAGTTGCATTCAAAGTCAACGCCGTACTAAACGTTTCAATCGCTCTCATCGCAGTTGTAGCCAACGTTCTGGTGTTCCCAGCTATACGAAACTCCAACACTCTCCGCGCGCCATCAAAGCTCCTTCTCTGTAATCTTGTAGTGACCGATTTAGGGGTAGCATTGGTCGCTCAACCCATTTTTGTGCATTTTTTACTTGCTAAAGTCCGGGGCGGCTTCTCTAGTAGTTTTAGCTGTTCCCTGACGTCATTTGGTGGAGTTGCTGGCGCCACACTCAGCTTTATTTCTCTCATGACGATGTCAGCCATAAGTATGGACCGCTACATCGCGTTCAGATTTCATCTGAAATATCGCGAAACGGTGACGGCTAAGCGAGTTTGCGTGGTCATTGGCATCATTTGGTTGCTAGCGATACTCAATGTACAAACGTGGCTGTTGAACAGGAAGGTTTATGGCACCTTGGTATTCATCAACGTTCCTATTCAACTGGTAGTCACCTCATTAGCCTACATCAGAATATACCAAGGCTTGCGTTGCCGTCACGGTACTAAGATAATTCAAGAACCAGAAAACGTGGAGGATCCGCAGCGGACAGTAAACACCCTAGACATGGCGAAATACAGACGGTCTGCGACGAGCATGATGTGGCTTTACGGCATTTTTATCCTCTGCTATCTGCCTTACCTTTGCGCTGAAACCATGGAAAACTTTTTGCCCAGCGCCCTCATGACATGTGTGATTGAGTTTGGCATGACTATTGTGTACTTCAACTCGTGTTTGAATCCTTTTGTGTACTGTCTGCGTCTCCCCGAAATACGAGCTGCTGTCCTTCTAAGAATTCGAAAGATTTGTAGCTGTCAATCATGACGCAAATTGAAGTTCATGACTCAGCAAGAAATCTATCTGCGCCTCCCCAAAATACGAGTTGCTGTCCTTCTAAGAATTCGAAGGATTTGTGGCTGTCAATCATTGATTGATTGATTGATTGACCTTTGTTTAAACACTGAATTTACATCAGTTAATAAGAGATAACTGCTTTACATGAAAGCCGTGACAACATAAAATTTCTCAATATCTTACAAAGGTATTTAGGTGTGATAGTAACACAAGATAAAATAAAACTGTACAAATTTGGTGCATGCAAACTGCTCTACCGCAAAGAATCTGGGTGGCAATCTTCTGATTTTGTCCCTAAAAGTGCTGTAAAAGTTACACGAGCGTATTTCATTTGATAGGTTGTTCCATAGAACGGCTCCGCTGTAATTTATGCTGCGTTTGCCGTAGTCTATTCTAACTTTAGGTACAGCCAGTTTAGAGTTGGCCTCTCTCAAATCATACTTAGTAATTTCATGGAGTTTTTTGAATTTGACAGTTAATTAGTCTGGAGCAGCATTGTGGACTATTCTGTACATTTGTGTTGCTTTCAGTTTTGCCCTTCTGGTACATAAGTCATCTAGGTTGAGAGAATTTCTTAGAAGTTCAAGAGCTAGTGTCATATGTAGAGGATGTGATTATCCTGAGCGCTCTATTTTGTAGCTTATCATGACGCAAATTGAAAGTTCACAGCTAAGCAAGAAATCCTTGGAAGTTCGTGTTTCGAGTTTTATGAAGACCTGTGCAGATTTATATCCTTATACATATAAATAAATTATTTGCTACGCCACAGTAACATTCTACTCGGCTAAATCTGTCAGGCGCTTTCTTAAGTGCCTCAGTAATTTATGGAGAATGTGTAGTTCAGTCCACCACGTGTGATGACGTCCAATTTTTAGCTTTCATTGTACTTTGAAACTAAAAGTAGTTTCAGCTCTTTACAGCAAAAATTTCTCACTGAAGCCATTAAATAGTCCTTATTGTGGGTGCGTCTTCCTGTGCCTCCTTCGTTTTTTTTAATTCTGCAGATACGTCTTGAATTTTCGCACGTGTGATATTATTTCTAACCTCCTCTAGTCTTATAAAGGCCTGGGAAAACGAGGATACACTGTGGGAGCAATATTGCTAGTGAGCGCACGTTCCCCAAATGTTGCCTTGTTTTGCCACGCGCGAAACATTTATTGCGGACACAAATTTGTATCCTGGACACAAAATTCTTTTCTGAACAGCTTAAGAAGCAATTGTTGAGTCCGCATTGAGTGCAACAATGTTGCCGCACGTTTTGCCACCCTGGAATTATCGAAGGATTTAATGTTGCCGCATGTGTCCTCGTTTTGCCAGGCCTTTATACTAACTGCAGCCAGAACTTCTATGACTTTTAACGAGGTCAACCGCCTCTCCCTCTGATTAGTATCAGTTACCACCCAACTTACGAACGCGTGGGAAAAAAACATGAGCTGCGCTCGGCAACAATGTGAACACTCATCGAGAGTTTTCATAACTGTGGTAGTCACAGCTTTGAGTTTTACTGCTGGGTCACCAGAGTCTATCGGACGTAACTGAATCCGCTATTAATCTGAGTCAAATCACCTAGTGGGCCCGGTTTTTCGAAAGTCGATTGAGCTAATCCAGGATTAACGAAATTCTTTCTCTCGACCTCTCTGCCAATAAACTGCAGGGTTGTTCAAAGATGGATTAAAAAGCTCGTTCCAGCTTAAAACGTTACCAAGAAAGTCGTTGTGGACGAAACTTTCACATTTTGCTTGCATAAGGCCAGAAAGTTTATACCAAATCCAGGATTAGCCTAATCGTGCTTTGAAAAACCGGACCCTTGTTGACAGTGAAAGAGTAAAACAAAACCCCGTGTAAACATCGGTGCCAAAGCTTGACTTTCACTTTGCCAAGGGGAAACGTCCAACTCCTGAACTGTCAAATTAAAGCCAAAGGTGTGACCAATCAACAAACGCTTTCGATGTCTACATTCTAATAGCATTCTGTGATCACTTCCTTATCGAATGAACCTGTGTTTTGTATAAGTTGTTCATTCAAAGGTTTTGGACAGAAACATGGCAGCTAGAACAACTGAGTTATTCCTTGCAAAATAAACCAAACTAGCCTTATCTGAAACAACATATTCCTCTATTTGATAAGCAGAGCGGAAAACACATCGTATATCTGCGGAGTTACACCCATTACTGAACACGTCACGAGTCACCTGGAGCGCACAAGTACATAATATGGCCTGTACACACATACACTTTGAAAACTTGAAAGACAGAAATGACAAAATAAATTAAAACTGACAGGTTCTTGGTTAGTTTGTAGCTTTAGCCGTGTGTTCAATGCTTCTCTGACATTTCTGTCAAGTCTGCGACGCTGGGAATTCGGTGTAGGCTTTTTAAAGCAATTAAAGCGATGGCGAAAATCGAGCTGAGAAGACTAAATACGTTATCAGTTTGGTAAAATGCCGTGTTCCTTCTTTGGAATCGGATGAGGTCAAATTATGGCTGGGCTGCGTCGGGTAAATTATGCTCTCCCATATATTTATATCTCTATATTTTTGTTAGGAATGGTCGAGTTGATCCAAGGGGAAAAGTTTTTTCCTTCGAAAGTGAATGGGTTAACTGCAACTACGATAAACTGGCCACTTCAGTTTCTTTCCTTCTTTCTTTTTCGTCATTCTAGCCAAGAGTAACAAATTAAGGATTCAACATGCCATCTTTTTCTCGGCAGCGATGTCTGTTTGGGGTTGTCACTGTTATAAGCCATTTGTTGCTACATACAAAAGCTTACGATAAAGGTAAGGGCATTTCCATTGTACGATGTACGGCAGTCAGTTTAAACTCAATGCAAGCCTATAGTCAGGCTCCGTTCTATCAAATCGATATGAGGTCGATAAAAGGGCATTTCCATTTACCATGTACGGCAGTCAGTTTAAACTCTAGCCTAGTCAGGCTCCATTTTATCAAATCGATATGAGGTCGAAAGAGCTAAATGCGAACCGAGTCGACAGTGTGAACGCGCGACAATACGAGATGGGGGTAAACAAAATCAATTAGTGTGAATCACACGGTGTGAGAACAGCCATCCACTCAACTGAGCGGGTTCATCATTGATACCATTGGTTGTATTGGATTGAAGATTTTAGTTGGTCATACCAAGGCCCCGTCCACACTAATCCGGATAAATTTGAAAATGGGTATTTATTTATCCGTTTTGGCCTCCCGTCCACACCGAGACGCGCGTTTTCGATGACCGAAAACGGATATTTTCGACAACGGGTTTCAGTGTGGAAAGTGAAACGATTTCGAAAACGGTAGTGTGGACGGAAAACGTTCGATGCATTTTCATACGAAACCTCCGTTTTCACATTTATCCGGATTTAGTGTGGATGGGGCCCAAGAAACGCCTTGAGGATATTCGCAACCACTGGAAAATTTCTATACCTTTAAATTCATTTGTGGTTAGTCAATGTCCAGTCGTGTGTTTGAGCGGAAAGAACCGTGTTTGCAAATTGTTATATTTTTTTGTGTTTAGTTTGTTCGATGTGAATCAACGGAAATAGGGCTCTCAAACAAACCTCGCGATATAAACCTGTTCGACTGAACAATTCTGCATGTCACTGTATCAGTTAACAGTCACTTATGCTCCCAACTTTTGACATCACGTAGCTGGACATATGTCAGCTCGCACATCCTGCGACGTTTCCAATTTCATTCATTTGTTTGCAATATTTACAAATTGTATCCTGAGAAATTGCTACATCGTTAGAATCATAGTCAATTTAACAGGATTAGAGGCATGGTTACAATTCCAATTTCAGATTTCATCCTTTTTCTCGAACCTTCCCAAGGTTAAGGCAAATGAAACTTGACAAGCTCAGCTGTTAATGCACTGCGCGCCCTGTGTAACTGTCGGCGGTCACTCTTCAAATGCGGCCGGACTTCGAGTAATCTCGCGTTTTCTTCGTTTTTGACTGAGACGGACTTTCTCGTGAGGCTGATGCGTCAACTTTGTAGTTCTCCAGTTGTTTCAGTTTAATTCAATCTCAAAATATGTAAATCGTTCAAAGTGGTGATGCAAGTTACTTAAGTTCACATCATTTATCTCAGAAATATAATGCCCTTATTCCAACTGAGAGTACCATTATTCTTCGCCATTTCTTGGAATTCCACTTTAGGTCAATCGAGTCGACAATACTATGTCAACTGGAGCGTCAAAACTTGGAGCCAGGCCAGGGAGGAGTGCTTAGAGAGGGGTTCTCACCTCGCCACGTTTCATACGCAACAGGACCTCCGCATTGCCAGAGAAGCTTTGCCACGGCCGCAAGGGAAGGAGCCAATATACTGGGTGGGCTTACAGAAAAATCTTACAGAATTCCGCTGGGTGACAGGTAAAAAGCCTAGCATCACTTTCTTGGAGAACATAACCGGTTTAACAGTGGAAGAATTGAGGAAAGACCCAAGGGGTTGTTTCTACATGAAAAAGGCAACACCGCTGAAGATAGACTGGTGCTACATACGAAGCCGCTCTTTGTGTGAACGCCCTACACTGACACCAGCTATAACAAGTAAGGCAGTTAATCCTGTTTATGACCCATCAAATATTTCCTCCCGCGCGTGATTGGTAAAATCGTGACACGTGAACAAATAACGTCCGCTCACGAGCGGACGTTATCAGCGAATGACCCCCGCTTGGCGAACTATCGCCGTTTATTGACAATATCCGAGCACAGTTTTAGATATTAATCACGAAAAACCATTACGAGATAACTACCGAGGAGGACATAAATTCATTTGTCGAAAAAGCAGTTCCAGAAAGTACCAAAGAGCTTCACAGTCCTTGCGCCATTATTTGCGCTGCGAGAGGAAATAGTTGAAGGATAATAAAGACAATAAACTACTTTTGGCTTCGGAAATATGCACGGATAATTGTCCTTGGACATTATCTGTTCCTCGAAGCTCACAGTTGCCCTCGAGCTTCGCTCTCGGGCAACTGTTCGCTTCTCGGAACAGATAATATCCTCGGACAATTATCCGTGCATATTTCCTCGCCAAAAGTAGCTTATTGTTTATAAAGGCCCTGTAGAGTCCAGTGAAGCTCCTAGCCTTACCCTTTAACGCCGAGGTTTACGACCGGATTACATTTAAAAACGAGATGGTGTCGTGATTAGTACCCTCTCAGGGATCGGGGCTGCAATCCTCAGACTCTGAGCTATTTGTTTGATTCCGAGATGGTGTCGTGATTAGTACCCTCTCAGGGATCGGGGCCACAATTCTCAGATTCTGAGCTATTCGTTTGATTCCGAACAAGGTTTCACATTCCTACCACTTTCTCAAACTCTCACTTTATCACTAAGTCAACACTGACACGACGAATAATGAAATTCTCTTCAGAGAATCAGATTGTTCGTAATAATTTCCGGGAACCCATGCACTACAGGTGAATCGAGTCTGAACACTGACACATTAATCTCAGACACATTTCCTTATTCTGAGACAAACATTATTCCTCGAAACTTCTTGGAATTCCACTTCAGATCAATCAAGTCAACGATACATAGTGCAGTCGACACACCCCCAAAATTGGAGCGAAGCCAGAGTGGGTTGCTTAAAACAGGGCTTTCACCTCGCCACGTTTCACACACAACAGGATTTCCGCACTGCCAGAGAAGCTTTGCCAAGGCAACCAGCGTCGGGGCGAATGTACTGGGTGGGTTTAAAGAAAAATCTGACAGAATTCCGCTGGGTGACAGGAGAAAAGCCTAGCATCACTTTCTTGGAGAACATAGCCGGTTTAACGGTGAGAGAATTGACGGAGGACCCAAGGGATTGTTTCTACATGAAGAAGGCAAAACCGCTGAAGTTAGACTGGTGCCGCATACGAAGCCGCTCTTTGTGTGAACGCCCTACACTGACACCAACTATACCAAGTAAGGCAGTTGTTAATCCTGTCAAGGCCCTGTCACACTGCAATCTTCTCAGCGCGCAACTGAAACGACGCAGTTTCAACGATTGCGAAAATTGCAGTGTAACAGCGCGCTCTTGACGTCATTTCCGTTGGTCAGCGTTCGTCGCCGTTACCATGTAACTCGGTCCATCTCGAGGGAAAATTTCACCTCGTGTGCAAGCCTCGTTTTCTTGTGCGCAACTTATGTTATATGTTATGTTATGTTATGTTATGTTATGTTATGTTATGTTATGTTATGCATTGAACTAACTTATAGTCGAATATCGAGTAATAGTATATATTGAGTTTCTCGGCCAAGTCTTGAGATATTACGAGCGTTACATGAACTTGAATCCACACAGTTTTGTGTAACGGCTGTTGATTCAGAGAGTGACCGCTACCCTGCGAGCAGAACCACCTTTCAATTTCCCAAAAAACCGAAAAAAGCTTCTTTCGTGGAGAGAAAGGTGGTTCTGCTCGCAGGGTAGGTGACCGCACGAACGACAAAAGTATTTCCGCGGTATCAGATAAAAAATCGCTCAAACAGACCGCAATACAAAAGCAGGCTGAACAATATAAGATAAGTATTCCCTACCAGTCAACTTAAATCAACTGATTGAGGTGGAAAATTTGCTTTTCAAAATTTAATCAAATTTAGAGTAAAATTTGCACAGAAAAGCATAAACAGTGATGAATCACTTGCATTGCATATGGTACTAAAAAGAAGAAACTTGGCGTGATAGGCGGAGCTCCTGTGTGCCGGAGGCTTCTAGAAACGCACATCGCGCACGTCACGCGCGCAAACAATAACAAAACGATTTGCATTTCCGTTCAAGGTTAATATCAAAATGTCAAATCAAGTGTGATAGGGTGTCGACAGCTGGCAGTGCCCCACAAAGAGGATGCGAGTGAGCATGACTCAGGCAAGTCCGGCGATTTTATCGAGGACGAACTGACTCATCGAAGATTTCAATGACGGAAATTCTACTAATTTAGTTATCTTTTCTCGGGTTTAAAAATGACGGTTTTCCATGCCATGTTTGCCATTTCTCTGCTGTTGGGTTTGGCCGGTGAGTATGCGTTTGACTAGTTCTTGTACCAAACAGGATTAGTTCAAGTTTGGGGTAACAAGCCCACCAATCCCATGATGTTGTACCTATTGAAGACCAAGGGCTATTTGGTAGCTTAAATAACTCGAAACGACGCACTTCGTCACGGATTTCTGTAATCTGAGAGTTCACCGGAGGTCAGAACTGTCATGTTAAAGAATCACTTAAGACATTCCTAATCGCTTTTCGTATAACATGAAAGCACAGTTTGTCAACTAAAGATTTTCGTCAGCTGCGACGTATTGTACTAACCGCGCCGGGACGTTTGCAAGTTGTGGGTCAGGGCCGTTCTTAATAATTGATCTGCACGGCATATTAATAGCTCTTTAGTTGACACAAAAATTTGTTATTTAACTTTGAAGAGTCGAAATGTAGCAATGGTTTTGCAATTTGTATTCCTACAGCTACCCTTATCTGATAAATTTAACTTATGAAAATGCATAAACAGATATATATATATATATATATCATACCGCACATGATAATACCCAACAACTTTATCAGTACCAAGTACGTCAGCGAAGATATGCAAATTCGTACCGCAGCACGTATTCCTGCTGAAAAGGAGTCCAATTTTTGAGACGCTAAAGTGGTTCCTCTCAGAGACGCAGATGATTTATATTTTACAGCAATAAACAAAGAAAGGCATTCTTTGAAGTCGTTTACAAAGCTTGAACAACTGATTTCGGAAAATCCGTGAATGCTGGATTAGATCCAGGGTTGTGTGATCTGTTTGATTATACTTAGCTTCCCCTAAAGCCCTTAAAGCAAGTCGTAAAAACGTTCAAGTTATGTTAAAAAACTGATGTTCACTGCAACCTGTAATATTTGTTTTTTTTTCCTGAAATGAAGCAAAAAATGAAGAGAAAAATATTGAAGGAAAGCTATAAAAATTACCGGTTGTCGCCTGATATATATATATATATATATATATATATTTTTAATTAACTTCACGACTTGAATTATTCAGTACTATTACAAAAAAAAATTGAGTAAAATCATCATTATGGTTTCTTGAAATTTAAACTAGTCTATTTGAGGCAAAATATTTTTAAGACCTTTATCTCACTTCATGAAACACACTCCTTCCTGTAGTTCGTGCAGCATGCGTTCAACTTTATTTTCGTGCTCTCAAAAAGATGTTTACAAAAGAAGAATTTCTGTTTGGACTACTATAATGAAAATCAGTTTACGATACAGACTCTGTTTGGCTTTCACTTCATCGATAAAAGGCAGTTATAAACTTAAAAATCGTCCCTCCTATGCCTAGGTTTTAAAGAACTCAATTTATTTGTCAAAAAATATAGCAGTGAATGAACACGAAAACTTGGTAATATATTCAGTATTTATAAGTAATTAAAAGTATTTTTTAATAAATAGGTCTTGTTAGCAGCCCGACACAGATCGAGTACAATTACTGTGTTCAGTCGGTTTATACTCAACGGAAAAGATTTAAACTTCATAAGCTAATGAAGACCTTCTTCGCTTTAAACAAACCTTAGGTTGAATAAACACTGGTTGTCTTGAAAGGAGAAATTTCCAAGCGCTGTTGTGATGTTTGACATGCTTAATGACGTATGTCGGCTAACGAACTTCCGACCATCTTCTCAAATTTTGATTTAAACAAACCAATCTCGTTCGTGACACCGACACGTAAAATGCTTCGCCTTGGTGAGCAATAAGTGCAAAAAAAAAAAAAAAAAAAAAAAAAAATCATTTCTGAGTGGGCTCCTGTCAGATCAAAAGAAAGCGACGCGCAGCTGACATCTTTGCACATGATGGCCGCGACTGATAATATTTGGTTTGAACACACACAGAACACACAGGAAAGATCCGGCTAGATTTATAATGAACGCCATCATAATTATGAAAACCCACCTTCGCTCAGAATATTTACATAAGGCAAAAGGCGCAGTTAAACCTTGGGTTTTGAACCGTTGGATGGCTATGATCGTCCCGGTGGGAGAGTTAAGGCTTCAGGAAGATTATTGTTCGTTTATACTGTCACTAAAAACAGTTTTCCTGAAGACTACTCTCACCCGGACAATCACAACCATCCTGCGATATTTACATAGGTATATAAATAGCTCTGATTAAAATTTCGTTGATGACATTCAGAGATGCGCTCGCCTCTCAAGGCACGATTCAAGACCGATATCGTTCATCCTCAATTTTGTTTCGGAAATTGCAGCACGCATGTTAAGTTTGTTTCATGACCAGAGGAAATGGCGTCCACAGCGTCTTTTGACTTAATTCAGCCATCTCTAACGCCACTTAATTTTTGAGTCAGCGGTCATTGCACAAAACTGTCGGTTAGTACTTGGTGTAACCTTATTATAGTGTGGGTTCAAGTGCAGATTTTGTATCTCAGTGTAACGCCCGTAAAACCTCAAGACTTAACCAAGAAGCTAAATGAACTAGGACTCGATAATCAATTATAAGTTAGTTCAATGCATTCCTACAACATAAAAAGCACAAGCACAAGAAAAACGGTGCTTGCACAACGAAATGAGATCTTACGTCGAGTTAGACCAATAAACGTCAAGAACGTAATTCCAAGGCGTGGTCTTATGCTCACTTTCTTTTTGCACTTTACTTCAGCCAACGGTAGCTCTACGGCCTACATTTACAAGGCGTTCAACGAGAAGAAATCTTGGGATGACGCAGGCAAAGAATGCAAAGACAAAGGGGGGCGCCTCGCTCAAATGATGGACAGTACAGAGCTAAATAAAGCAAAAAAGATCGTTCCTGCAAGTAAGGAAAAGTACTGGACGGGGCTGTGGTACAATCGCGAAAGCAAAGTGTACAAGTGGCAAAATGGACCTCCAATTAACCAATCGAACCGTGACTTCATGGCGATCGTCAAGCTAGAAGATAAAGACAAGTCGGAGAAAAAGCGCTGCTTTAACATAAAAAAGGACAAGGCACAGCTGGCCGATGATAAATGTTCGGATGATCATGAACATTACTTCTTGTGCCAATTACCGTCATCTTCGCCAGGTGAGAAATTCAGACAGAAAAACGCCTTGAATGTTCAGAAAGTATTCTCCTGAAATCCTGGAGCATGCCATCGGATATTACGACTTCAGTTCCATGCATTTAATTAAATTTTCATATCTTTACTTTGCAACGACAGCAACAACAGCAACGACAGCAACAACAGCAACAACAGCAACGGCAGATTCGACAGCTTCTTCGAAAGCTTCTTCGACAGCTTCAACGGCAACGTCAACGGCAGCTTCAACGGAGCCCACAAAGAAATCAAAATCCACCAACCAACCGCACACAACCCAACCAAACACAGCCCAAACCTTGGTAAATAGTGGAATGGACTGATAGTTATGTATTTGATCAAGGAGAGAGAGAGAGAAAGAAAAAGGTTAAGCGTGACTGAAGCCAGGTTCGCTGTACATTACGTCTTTACCATATTGAATTCCACTGTACAAGTATGGAATTTGGAAATGAAAGAAATGTTTGAGCGAAAAAGAGACGTGTCAAAGCACAGACAGAGTTCTCGTATTTTTTCAAATTCCTGCGAGTGCTTGATACGTTTAGTATTTCTGTCTACAACCGTGTTATGGTACCGCACTCAGCTACGTTTGTTGATTTGCTGGGTTTTCCTTTGTTTCTCTCCAGGTGAGAAATTACGTAAAGCAAATCAGGTCACTCGAAGTGGACAGCGTGACGTCATTACAGGTGATCACATGACTAAGATATGCTTGCGCAGTTTTATACGACGTTCAGCTCAACGTTTATGCATTCTCCATACATCAGTATTTATCTAAACAGAATGAACCGAAAAAACGTATTTCCGAAGTGTCCTATTGTTATAGTAAAATGTGAACTGTGGGACTTACCACAGGGCGCAGAGGAGACCGCTTGCTTACCATTGTGTAAAACCCTATATATTGGCCTACATGAATGATACTGCAAGACGATTTCATCGCGGGCGCTCGAAGGCACACTACTGACATGACGCGCCAAGTCGTACGTTGCCTTTGCGCGCCCGCGATGTAATCGTCCTGCGGTATCTTTCATGAAAGTCAATATATAAGGTTTTACATAATGGTAAGTAAGCGAACTCCTCTGCACCCTGTGGACTTACTATCTCCCTAAACAGAGAGCTGTGAACATCACATCAGCGCTACTGACAGCTATCGAAGAAGGTCACGAGCCTGACACCGGAAGCGTAAATATTCTGGCGGTCGTGCAGGCGTTTGAAGAGTTTGGAGTGGATTATGGGAAACAGCACAAAAACATCACCAGCGTGAGCCACAGTACCGACCATTTCGGTGAGATAATGTCAGCGTTTGATGTTGAGCACCCTAAGCTGTACCAAAACCGTAGTTTTAACCCCTAAGCGGTACGACGAGCATCCCCGTCCTTTTTTATATGGGAGTCCTCCCCCCCTTCCCGGTAACAAAGACAATGTAAAATTCTTCTGCAAAATTCTGCACAACTCACATTTCCTTGATAACAGATTAGGAGAATTCATAGGCCCTAGTTGCGAAATATTGAACCCAAACTGTGGAGTGTTATCATCTGGATAACAGAGCCTGAGGAAACTAGAGATACTCATAAATACGGCACGCATGCTTTGAACTCGACTCTAAAGTAGTTTAGTATATACCACGCAAGTGAATAGTGCTTTTCGCGCGCTCTGATTGGCTCCTCAATCTCGGAATATCAAGTACTACTCACCTCCCGGCGGTTTCCGGTAAAACAAAATGGCGCGCGAACCCAATTTTTGCCCACTTTTGTCGGAAATAAAATAGCTATTTGGGAGTTGGCTATTAAACTTGTGTGGTATATACTAAAACAATCATTCCAAATACGATAATCACGTGATCCGGTCTACGAGGACCGGATGAACATCAATACCATCACACCAATACTTCTCATTTTCCTCTCTTAGTTGTCAGAATTCAACAAGTGCCCACCAATGTGGATCGCGATCTGACGTTTCCATCTGCTGAATACAGCGAAAGTAGCCATGGCAACGGGACAACTATAACACTGCCCGCAAAGCTGTTCGGGAAGAACAGTGATCGAACAGTGCTGAGCATCCTGTATCGGGATATGGAAAAGATTATTCCGAAAGAAAGTGCAAGGATGATTGATGGGTAAGCTTGCTGTCACGACACCAAGGAAATACGTTCTTTCGCCGTGCGGTCACCTGAGGTTTGAGTCAGCGGTTATTGCACAAAACTGTGGATTTTTAAAAGACACTGCAGATTTTGTAGTTCCGTTCGTAAAACCTCGAAACTTGACCAAGAAAGTCGACTTAGTACTCAACTATAAGTTAGTTTAGTGCATTTTCCATAACATAAGTTGTGCACAAGAAGTAAGGGCCTTGGTAAAGAGGTGAAATTGCATCTCTAGTCAGACCGAGTAACAGCGATGAACGCTGACCAATGAGAGACTGCTGACACCTTTTCATTAGAGACTATTTACACTCAAACAGTGCTATCTATCTTCTTACCCAATCAGCATCGCGACAAACAGCAAGCTCTCGACTCGAATCATCGCAAGTTCCGTGGACCCGCCTTTGAGTGAACTCAAAGAAAACGTAACGATCACGTTCACTACTGACAAGGTATGACCTCAATTATTATACATGTATATCAATAACGATCGCGATCACGATAACTATAACGTTCACGATAACGATCACGTTCACTACTGATAAGGTATGACCTCAATTATTATACATGTATATCAATAACGATCGCGATCACGATAACTATAACGTTCACGATAACGATCACGTTCACTACTGATAAGGTATGACCTGAATTTTTATATTACATCAATAACGATAACGATGACGTTCCCGCGTTCTGATAAGTTATGATCTGAAAAACGATTTGTTATTTTGACGAAACTTGCGCCAGAATAGTACCTCAAACACAGTAAATTAGATTAATTTGTGTGGACTGAGACATCGTGCATTGTATGACTACTTCTATTCCACAAAAACTTACACCCATTTTTTTTTTTCTTTCGTAGAACCACAAAGAAGGTGAAACACCAAGATGCGTTTTCTTGGATTTTACGATCGAGTAAGAACAGTATTATTTTGATTTTAGATTTTTGGGCCTGAAAATCGACTTTGCAGCTTGTGCTTCTCTCGACCATAATGCTTTGCGTGCTCAGTCGTATCCGCCATTTTTGAGCCACCGGCACTACGTTTTTCATCAGTAAATTTCGAGAAATTGCTTCTGTTTAACTTCAAAATTCGGATTTTTTCGACAGTTCCCAATTCAACGGCTCGTGGTCTACAAAGGGTTGCACAGTGATAAAGTCCACTCCCAGTCAAATTGTTTGCAGTTGCAATCACCTCACGAACTTCGCTGTTCTCATGCAAGTGAGCGACAAAAAGGTACGGAAAATCCAAGATGGCTGACACGCTTCCATTCTAAAGACTCCCAACCATTAATTTAAAAAATGTATGAGTGTTACGGGGAGAATTGATAGATTAATCAGCCCTCCTCTGGGTAATGAATCAAACATAAGGTTAATATCTTGACTTTACTGTACTATTCATCAAGGTAACTGTCATTTCCAGCGGAGCCAACAAATACTTCAGTACGAGTTGTTTGAGAAGAAGAGTAGTAACAACTATTGGCCTAAAAGTGCACATTTAGTCATTAATTCATAACGGTTTTCTTTCCTGTGGGGAACCTCGGACTTTTTTTTGCACATTTCTAGATGTAAACAAAAACACTGAAATGGCTGAGTGGATCCCGTCAGTTGTTACCTTTACTCATGTTTTGTTTTGTTACTCATGTTCTGTACACAGTCTCATTTCTATATCATTATTTACTTGCTGCAGGTGGATCCCATCAGTTGTTACCTTTACTCATGTTTTGTTGCCTTATCTGTACACAGTCTCATTTCTATATCATTATTTACTTGCTGCAGGTGGATCCCAAGCACACGTTTGCTTTACAAGTCATTACTTACATCGGACTTTCGCTCTCTATATCAGGAGAAGTGGCCACTATACTGATCTACATTTTTCTTATGTAAGTTTCTCGTCTTCTCCTACCCTCGTTATAAAATCACGGATCTAGGAGTCATTGGGGTCTACAATTCGTCGATCACGCACTCACTAAGTGTAAACTTTTAGGCGCGGTTCTCAAATCAGAAAAAAAAAAAACAAAGATGGCGACCCAACTTGGAAAATAATATTATTTTGGGTTGTGTTTGGAGAATTGGGAGCGACATATTTAAGGCAAAAAAGCCATCCGCGAGTCGGCCATTCACTTATTATTATTTCTTGTTAGCGATGCTAGTCAAGCGCTAAAACTCGCGGTGATATAACATTTAGCTACGACAAGACTGTGGCAGAATATACTGATTTCTTGGCTTTTTGGTTTTGCCAACGTATTTATCTTAATTTCAATCAGGAACCTAAAGAGCGAACAGGTTCAGATTCGGTTGAACCTGGTATTATCCATTGCTATTGCTCAGATCGTATTCCTATCGGGCATCGACGCCACAGAAAACCAGGTAGGAGAGGAATTTATAAAATAACTATGATACTACGCGCGCCCTGATTGGCTAAATAACCGTGTTAGATGAGAGTATATTACACGCTGACGCGATACGCAATGTTTTTACTTGTCTAATTATTTTATAAAAGAAATATATTAGTATAATGATACAACTTTGGTGAGAGATTTCTTTGTCACAAATGTTTTTGGAATGTCCTGTTTTAGATCAAGAAACAATACTGAAAATCCTATTTTGAATGGTACACACCTATAGACACGTGATTAATGACATGATTCATGTTCAAAAGTCAAAACTTCAAATCCACAGGGTGTCTGTATATTTGTCGCGGTTTGCATCCATTACTTCTATTTAGTTGGATTCGGTTGGATGTTGATGGAAGGGTTCTACCTCTACCTGATGGTCGTCAAAGTATTCAACACGGTCATCAGAATGGGACTGTATTACGCGTTTGCTTGGGGTGAGTATGAGTGGCATAGAGAACAATACATGGGCGCGCGGAGATATGAAATGTATCTTCTCGTGTTCATCTCGATATCTCACTCGTTCGCTTCGCTCACTCGTGAGATATCGAGATGAACACTTGAAGATAAATTTCATAACTCCAAGCGTCCGTGTATTATTCTGTTTATTTCATAAACTCTGGTGTGATACAGAGATTTCCGCCACTAAGAAATGCAAAAAACATGCAAGATCACTGCTTGGCTGATATTAACACACGTAAAAAATATCGTATTTTTACGTGTGTTCAGATACGACATTTCTCAGTGGCGGAAATCTCTATATCACACCAGAGTTTATGTAATAAAATAGAATAACCAAGCGTACTTGGAGTAAGCAGGCATTCAACATGGTGTAAAATCGTGGTGTATTCGGGCTGATTTGTAACCTTTTCCAGGTTTTCCCGCTACCATGGTTGTGCTATCTCTCACTATTGCTGCGTCTACGGATGACGGCGTGAGGAGTTATATTCAGAATGACTTGTGAGTAGACATAAGCTACCTTTACTCTTACTACTAAAAAAGAGTTGTGTCCCAAAGGGACCTCAGACGTACGATCAGACTGTCCTATACGTAGTTCCCACCAGTATTTACTCCTCTACAAGCTCGGTAACAATTCAGTGTTCATGGTACCATGCACTCTCTGAGATGTAATTCGTTTCCACCACAGTTGCTGGGTGTCCTTTTCAAACAGTTTGGTGTGGACGTTCGTCGCTCCAGTCCTGTTCATCATCCTGGTAAGGGCTCAGTTTTCCAGTTCATATTACCAAATATAAAACTCTATACGTCACTCCCCAAAAATAATCTTTCCTCATGTGGTCCATTTAAGAAAGGGAATTACTAAAACTGCTTGTTCTTGAAGGTGAACTGCATTATTCTTGGTCGCACGGTACACGAGATGATTAGGATGCAAAGCATAGACAAGCCATGCATTCAGAGTGTGAAGTAAGAGCAGCACATTTGTCCTTTCCAATTTCTCTTTCTCATCTCCTTTTCCCTCTCTGCTCCTGTGATGTTCTACTTCCTTATTACTGGATCTGGCAAACCACTCAGTAAAGAACTTTCTTTTTTCCTGTCCTTACCCTTTGCTTAAGTTGTGCTCGATTTTCTACCCTTGTTTTGTAGCTTGGTAAAAGTTCTGCTCGGATTTTCAGTTGCATTTTTAGTGTGTCCTTGTGCATGGCGTTGTGCTTGCTCTTGTTTTTTTATCTTTCATATACTTTTGCTTTTGGTCTTGTCCATACTATATCTGTGTCCCAGTTCACTTTGCAAAGCACGAACAAGCCATGAATTCCATGTATTCAGTTTTCCTTCTTGTCTCACTTTCCCTCTCTGCTGAGCTCCAGTACTGGCAAACCACTCAGTAAAGAACTTTTTTTACTCCTGTCCTTACCCTCTGCTTTAGTTGTGCTTGATTTCCTACCCTTGTCTAGTAGCTTGGTAAAAATACTGCTCGGATCCTTTCCATTCTCAATGTGTTTCTTGTGCATGGCCTTGTGTTTGGCCTTTTTTTTTTGTTTGTTTTGTCTTTGCATTTGGTCTCGTCCATTCTATATCCGTGTCCCTGTTCACTTTCCCCATGCCATTATCCTTGTCCTTATCCAGGTACTCTGTTCATATCATTGTTCCTAGTAACTTTGTCCTCATGTGGTTGCCCTTAATTGTCTTTCTTCACACATATGTTCTTGTCTCACTTTGTCCTGTCCATATCTCCGTATGTTCTTGGCGCTTGTCCATTTTATGTTGTTGTCCTAGTCCTTTCTCTTATGCATATACTTGTCTTTTGTCTTTGCCCTTGTCTTTCCCAATAGCTATATCCCTGCCTTACTTTGTCCTGTTCTTGTTCCCATAGCTGTTCTTGTCCTTGTTCTTGTCCTTGTTGCTCTTGGCTTGTCCATTTCTATTCTTGTCCTTGTTGCTCTTGGCTTGTCCATTTCTATTCTTGACCTTTCTTTTGTGCATATCCTCGTCTTTCCTCCTTGTCCTTATCCACAGTTATGTCCTTGTCTGTGCCCATACTTTTGCCGTTGCTCTTGTCAATAGCTAATTTCTTGTCCTTCCCTTCTCGGTATATTTAATTCGCCCTATTGTTTTTGTCGCACATCATTTCCTCTTGTTTATCTCAGGACGAGCATCAAAGCGTTCGTGATTCTCTTTCCTATACTGGGTATCACATGGATATTTGGCATACTGAGCGTCACTGAAGCAAGCCTTGCCTTTCAATACATCTTTACCATATTGAATTCCATGCAGGTATGTATTGTGGTATGCAGCGCAGTCAAAAGAAATGTGTCTAAGCGAAAGATAGACAGACATTTCAGAACTTAGAATATGTACTTCCAACTAGATAGTACTAATACTGGAAGAGTGCTAGTGCAGGTGTGGTGCTATTAAGGCCAATACATATTATATAAATAAGTAACTTAGATTAATAACTATGGTGCAGGTGATGTTACATAAAGTTAAAATATTATTGCAGCCAGCAGTCAGAAGCTCTTTAGGTCAGCGGTTGGGCTCAGAGAACGAATTTCAGACAGCGCTAGTTCTTGAAATAACCGTAGGTTTGGCGCAGTGACTACCTGTTCTGATAGATTATTCCATACTCGGATAGATCTAACGAAAGGGGAAAAACTGAAAGCAAGAACTTTGGCAAATGGTTGTAGGTACGCATGAGGTTTGCAGATCAAGGTGATTTCTTGACACATGCGGGAAAGGATATGTTGACTAAGCCATTCTTGATCTTATAAAACATAGTTGCTTGGTGCAGCAAGCGCCTGTTTTCGAGGGAGTCCCACCCGAGTTCCTTAACAAGGCTTGTGGAGCTAGTAGATGATTTCTAGTTGTTAAGCACGAAACGTACTGCTCTTTTTTGCACCTGTTCCAGCTTGTTTACATCCCTGTCGGTGTGGGGGTTCCACGCAGCAGAGGCATACTCTAGTTTAGGTCTAACAAGGACTTCGTATGCTTTTTCTTTCACTTTTGGTGTGCAAGCTTTTAAATTTCGTCGGAGGGTATATATATATATATATATATATATATATATATATATATATATATATATATATATATATATATATATATATATATATATATATACTCAAAGTTCATGAATTGGAGGTGAGAACCGCTATTAGAATGTACTCACTGAGAGCTTTCATTTGAGTGGTCACCCTAAGTTTCATCTGACAGTTCAGGCTTGAAATAGTTACAGGTGGTCAAATTCACCTTTGACAGTGAGAGTAAGAATCAAACAGGCAACCTTGGAAACAACGGACGTAAACCTTCTGTGAAAATTATGTGAAATGTCTTTCAGGGATTCTTCATCTTCGTGCTGCACGTGCTAAGAAACAGCGACGTACACACGTCTTTCCATAGAAAGAAAGAGAGGTGGACTTTAATGTACAGCAACAAAATCCCCTCGTCCCGCCTGAGTACCGACTCCATGGCTTTCACCGACAGAGTGACTGCAAACAAAATGGGCAGTCAACAGAGCATGGGACAGTCTGCAAAGACCAATCAGGTGTCGCCCAATCGTGCGGAGGGTAGTATGACACCTGTCGCATAGACGATGATCTCATGAAACGCGAGGAAGTCATAGGGCCCGTAGTTAGATAATTCTGAAATCGATCCAAGCGAAATGCGAGCTAAGTGTGAATAGTTCTAGATCGGATCTAAGTGAAATTTCGACAGACTGAACTGACACCAATTCTTGGGTAGCAGTCAATTTTTAGAGATTCAGAATAAAAAGACATCGCGACCATGTTGGTACTTTATAGTGCAATAGAGGTTAATGAGCAATCTTTCGTTAACTTTCATCCAACATGGTTGCCATGACGTCACACGCATCCCGAGAATACGATCTCGGATCGATCTATTTTAGCGAGCTTAGTGTAAACGAGCTGTAGTCCAGGACCCTGATAAGGTCTAGACTTCTTTGTCAAGAGTTAAACGAGGTTTCTCTCAAAAAACGACTTCGGAGATATATTTCGAGTAGAACATGCTTTTAGCTTTTACCTTGACGTTTGTTGAGCAAGAAGTTGAGAATGATGAAGTACTCTGGGCCCGGTTGTTCGAAAGCCGATTAAGCTAATCCAGGATTAACGAAATTCTTTCTATCGATCTCTCTGCCAATAAACAGCAAATTTTTGTTCGAAGATGGATTAAAAAGATTGTTCCAGCTTTAAACGTATCAAGGAAGTCGTTGCAGGACGAAACCTTTACATTTTGAGGCTTATAAATGACAAGAAAGTTTGGACCCAATCCAGGATTAGCCTAATCGTGATGTGAAAAACCGGGCCCAGAGCTTTGAACAGCCGGGCCTAGGTTGACATCGATCCAGACCAAAGCGAGATGTGCCTCACCCTACTAATTAAATCATACAGCAAGTTTCCATCTTGAACGCAGCATAAAATCAGTGTTTCCCAAGGAAGTCGAGAAAATATGTACCAGAAGTGAGACGACACTCGTGCTGACTACTTCAAACTACTGTATTAAAAATACATTTGATTTTACACCTCGTAATGTTATACCACACCATGCACAAAGCCACAAATAAGAGAAAAGTGCTTTTAGATATACTTATTATAAATACCCTAGTTGATTAAATTTGCAAAATACAAATTCACCACTTTGCCCCTGTAAAGACGGTTGACACCTCATAGCATTACTTATACTAATCCCAGTTAAATTAAGTGTCACCCCACACCAGGGATTGCATCACTAATGCGAAACCTGACAATCAGGTTGGTAAAGTATTCAATACATGTTTTAAGTACCACACCATGCACAAATCCATATAAGAAAAAAAAAAGTGCTTAGAACTTCTAAATAATGCTAACCTTGCTAAAATACAGACAAGAATTTGCCAGTCCACTTTAAACTTACAAACTACCACTTCACCCATGAAAGACGGTCTAACACTTCTTATGTTTCATATAGCAACCCCAGTTAAATTAAGAGCGTCGCCCCAGACCAGGTTGATAAAGTATTCAATAATTATTTTATACCACACCATGTGCAAAGCCATTAATAAAAATGTATATAAATAAGTGCTTAGAACTTCTAAGACCAGGTTGATAAAGTATTCAGTACTTATTTTATACCACACCATGTGCAAAGCCATCAATAAAAAAATATATAAATAAGTGCTTAGAACTTCTAAATAATGCTCACCCTACTTAAATACAGACAATAATGAAACTTACCAGTCACTGCTTCACCCCTGTATACGGGTCGATACCTCATTAAGTTACTTATACCAAGAACATCTGTCTATGTTATACAGTGTCTGCCTGGGGTATTTTCTAAGCCTACTGTCGGCCCAAAGATTCTTGGTTGTCCAATTTCTTGCACGTCACTGCATCAAATGATTCACCAAGAAGTTCGACAAACTTGTACACATCTTCAAAACTGTTGTAGAGTGGAGTGGGAGCTAATCGCATGACGTTAGGTTTCCTGGTGTCAACCTAGAAGATAGAGGGCGCAAAGTTACATTCATTCATTCATTCATTCATTCATTCGCGAATGCGTCTTTATTATATAGACACGAGTGTTTTACTGGAAAATATACCGTGCGTAAAATCCATACGAAACTACATCCGGGACCCGAGTGGCGTATTTTCCATATCCTCACTAGTGAGGATATCGTTGGCATCATTTCCCGCTTTTGCACGGTTGTTTGTGCAACTTCTCGTAAAACACTCGTGTCTAATATAATAAAAAGAAAATTACACGGCGGCTTGAAGATATGGATTTTATTTTCTCGTAGTAAAAAGTGACGTATTTCCGGACGCGGTGCCCCTAATGTATACTCACCACAACTCCCCTTTTCTCAAGCTGTGAGTGCACTTCATCCAGGGTCACTGAGAACGAAACGGACAGCTGACATCCACGCTGCTTTGGATCTCTTGGACTGAGAATTCGAATGCGCGGCTTCGCATCTGCACATCCATTGCTCAGCTTCTTCGCTTTACAAGGTGGCTCCAAATCGTCTTCGTCCCTGCTCCCATATTGACCCAGTAAGAGCAGCTCCAAATACGCTGCAGGGCAAACGGAAATAAAGGTTATTATATGGAGTGTGTATGCAGAAGTTGAAAAAGGATCTGTTTATGAAAAGACTTGTCGACTTCATCAAATTATGTCCCTTTTTTATTGGAGGAAAATTAAGTTCCAGATCTTAGAATACCTCACCTGTTAGAAGATCGGACTTAGCTCTCAGTTCCTTCATGGACGTCTTTGCAAATACCTGAAACGGTATTCAAACAATGAGTGGATCAACTCGGTATTCAGTTGAATGTAAGACCAGCTCTTTTCAAAGATTTCACTCCCAAAAGTAATCAACTTCTCTTTCTTCTATACTCTTTCGAGACTTGTACTCAAATACATTTGTAAAAAAGTGTGCCAATAATCTGAAGACGCGATGCTGTGTCCACAAAATATATACGGACGCCATATTGGATGACGTCAGCGTCATGCGCAACCGTTGGTTAGCTCTGTCAAGGAAAACTCACGTTGAGACTTGCCAAAAGCGACGCAGTCTGCAAGACCGGTGGGTTGGAGATCTGGAAACCATCGGCTCCTGAAATCGGCTGGAAAACTGAGAACAACAAACAATGAAGTGAATGCTTTATAAGGTCCAGGCCCCTATACACAGTTGGCAGCCGAGCAAATAAGCAAGAAGACATTGTATGTGAGCAGCAGCCAGTCACACAAATAGTGCATTGTACAGACACGCACACAGAGAAAGAAAGAGAGCGAGGCAGGCAGAGAAGGACTTTTCAAGGCCAATTTTCAGTTTTTTCAAGAACGAACAATAATTACGAGTTGGCCCAAGTAAAATGTATTGCATTCTTGAAGGTTTATGTTTTTCTTTGCTTGTCCAGGACTGTTCTCACTACCCCACAAGCGGCAACGCTTAAAACATTTATCGTGTTCAAATAAAAGTTGTTGTCAGTGTATCTTTGAAATTAAGGACGTTCGGCTTTATTTAGCGATCGATTTATTGTTTTGAAATTCATGAACTTTTAAAGGACTGCTATCAAAATTCAAGGACTTTTCAAGGCATCACACTATTTCAAGGACTTTTCGAGGCCAAGTAGTTAAATTCAAGGGTTTTTCAAGACTGTACGAACACTGGGTATTTAGATTTTATGCACCAGTCAATTGTAACCCCCACTCACCCCCCCCCCCCCCCCCCCCCCCCCCCCACCTCGGGGAATGGTGGGGCAATGTGGGGCATTTTTTCCTATTTGAAAGGTGTTTAAGCCCGAAGGGGTGGGGGATTTTCTCTTCATGATTTGACCAAAAATATGATGCACTGCGGCCTCGTCCAGTTCGACCACGCGGTTCGTTCGTGAGAGAAGTTTTCTGTGCAAAGCCTCTTTTGTAAAATGTTGCCAAAGTTTTGGCCCCACAATTGTTACAATTGACTGGTGCATTATACACAACACGTACCGTGGTCCATTTCAAATCGTGACTCCTTGTCGTGGCCCCACCAACCACCAAACCTGAAGAGATCAAATAAAAACCTTGCTGAGTTTACATCAGACATCGCGTTTCTTGCAAAAAGTCTGCGTAAACATTTCATTTTTGGAGCTGCCCGTGCATTTTTTCGGAATATTAATATTAATATTAGCACGGGTACGCATTTTGAAACGTCCAACGTGTACATGTGTAAGATATATAATTTACAATGTTTAATCATATATGACTAAAAATGCGCAATTTGCAAGTAACTTGGGCACGGATTAATTTTGAACCACTTTACAAACTCAACACTTTCCCGCCACTTTAGTGAGCAGCCCCTTAACAACCTAAGGACAACCGTTACCCAACTCATGACAACACTTACCGATGAAGATCAAAGTTGTTAGCATGTTTTTCATGGACAAAAGCTCCAGCAATTCCTCCAGGTCCTGAGTTCAGGTACTAGAAGTCAAGAAGGCAAACACACATGATCCCGATCAAAGTACTGTACACTCCCGAAATTGATGTCACTTCGGTCGCTATACTACGACGCATGTTTGTAGCTGGGTCTAAAGCCCTGGACAAACGAGACGCAAGTCGATGCAACAGTGAAAAACTTGTGTCAACTTGCACGAAAATTTGAACGTGTTCAAACTCGATGCAAGTCAATGAAAGTCGAAGCAAGCCCGTGCAAATGGGTGGCCAAACGAAACGCAAGTCCACGTAAGTTTGAAAAATGCATTAACTTGCATCTAATAATTTCACCTCCTGTGAACGCCTCGTTTTTCTTAATGCGTTATTTTAAAGTTGATTAATTCCTAGTATTGAATTTCTTGGTTTGAAGTAGCTTGCAAATGGAATGCGGTGTTAACCAAGACAACTATTTTGAGATGGATTTCTCACCTTATACGAACACCAACAAGCAAAATCAACTTCCCAGTCATGAAGTTGAAGCTCCACATTTCCAACTGCGTGTGCAAGATCGAAACCAACTATGCAGCCCTGTAAAAAGAGTGATGGTGTTCAATTCCTCCTTCGGTTTCTCACCAGAAATATATCATACAGTAAGGAGAACTTGGCTCTGGATACCTTGTGCAGATGGAAGTTGCTTAAACTATCAATTATTCTCACTGCATCACTCATACATAGATAGGAAATTTATTTTGAGATTGGGAGTGAAAGGGTTAAACTTCGAATAGGGTTTTGAGAGGCCTTACAACCAGGGACTTATAGATGAGAAGGGGGGTGGGGTCTTCTAACTGGGATGAAACACGGTCTGAAGTACGTGAACAGCTACTTCTGCTTTGTTTAATAATAAAAATAATTGAAACTATTTTTCATTGTCTTGTTTGTGTTTAAGGTACTTGTGTCCACTTTTATTACAGCAAGTATAACAGTGTAACTATTCTTCAAGCATAAACACAAATCATCACTTTTACAAGGCATGTACCTTTTTATGACCCGCATCTGTGATTTGTTTCACATCAAAAAATTGGCCTGTGTAGTATTGTACACCTAATAAAGTACATTAAATTACAAAGTAAGAGAGCCACCAAGAAGAGTTAAGTAATAAAAAATATACACACAAATTAAACCTTTTGCATAAAATGTGCCAAATGTTTTCCAGGATGCTGTCTACCACCTCCTACAAATTCCAAAGGTTAATCCTAAGTTGCATTTTAAGAAATAATTCACAAACAAATTGAAGGGATACGTTTCCAGGCCAGAATATGTCCCCGGACTTCTCTTGCCACTTTCTCATTTCAAAATGTTGGCAAAGTACATGTTTAAATTTCATATGTACTATGGTTTGCTAAGCTGAAGCCAGGGCCCGGTTGTTCAAATCGCGGATAGCGCTATCCACTGAATAAATCTTTATCCTGTTGACTGAATTAGGCTTAATCTGGATAGCAATTTATCTGGGCCTGGTTGTTCAAAGAGTGGATAGCGCTATTCGTCTGGGCCCGGTTGTTCGAAGCGCGGATAGCGCTATCCACTGGATGAATACTTATCCAGTTGACTGAATTACGCTTAATGGTTAATACTATCCGCTGGATAGCGATTCATCAGACGCATAGCACTATCCACTCTTTGAACAACCAGGCCCAGATAAATTGCTATCCAGGTTAAGCCTAATTCAGTCAACAGGATAAAGATTTATTCAGTGGATAGCGCTATCCGCGATTTGAACAACCGGGCCCTGATGAATCGCTATCCAGCGGATAGTACTAACCATTAAGCGTAATTCAGTCAACTGGATAAGTATTCATCCAGTGGATAGCGCTATCCGCGCTTCGAACAACCGGGCCCAGGTTGCTAAAATATTGTTTACTGTTGTTATTGTCAATACATATTACCATATTTTCTGGTGTATAAATTGACTTGTGTATGAGTTGATTCAGATTCTTTGGACAATTGTTTTCCCATATGACTACAGTCTACAAGTCAACCTTGAAGTTTTCTGTTAAAATGCCTAATTTTGACAACATATAGTATCAAAATTTGTGAAGTTACAAGTGACCACTTCTCATCATAACTGTGGCTACACTGAGTCCTGTATGAGCTAAAGGCACCTGACCCATGATAAACACTGCGTCAAAGTGTTCAATATACTTACCGCTAAATAATATGAGAGCTATAGAATCTCCTTGTTCTTCAATAAGAGCTGCAATGTCTTCCATTCTAAGAATGTCTTCTCCCTTCAGAAAAACATTCAATAATAAAAATATTACAGCGTACAAGATAAATATTATAATACTTTAATAGGATGTGTAGTGTAGTATCCTCATAATTATAGAACTTACACTGATTGCAATGGACCATGGACCACATACCTCTCTTGGTTGAGCCTCCACTAGTGCATCTTTAGGGTCATAACCATGGAAACGGATCTGGGTTTGAACCGCATACTGAGGACAGGCACAGTGATCAATATCTTGCATACTGTACAGTTGCCCATTGGACTATTTTGTGCTTGCAAATTAAAGGCAAAACCTCTTGCCAAAATAGGTGTGTTTTACCTGTTCTCTCACTAATACAAATCTAAAATGTACTGACCCTAGTTTGAGTCAAAAATCTATTTTTTAGTCTTAGTCGTTCAGACGCGTTTTTATCGCTAAGTCGTCCTAAGTCGCTACTAAGTCAGACTTAGCGCCCTAGTGTGAACCCACTATCATGTTTTTAGAGAATGTGTTATCGCCAGAAATCCACATTTTAAGGCGGATGACCTTGTAATTAGTCTAAAGCAAACCGTAACAAGTGCCCTGACAAACTATCTTTTGACCCGTCTGAGCGAGTAATTTTTAAAGGCATGAAATTCTGCATTATGTGGGAGAGATACGTAGGAGCCTCGAATCGATTAATTGGCTTCATCACCTTCTAAAGTCATTGCTGTTTTGTTATGTTATTTTCTTTGACTTTCTTATAGAATGTAATCAATAAAAGCACAATCTCCCACATTTATTGTTTACATTCTCTTGTTAAAGTTTCTGTATAATGAATGATTCAAAAACGCCCGCATAGTTACTGTAACAAAATATATTAGAAGGCTTTCTATTTACTTTCTAATCGTTTTTTTATACCTGCACGGCCAAAAATATTTCCTGTGAAAATCTGAATAGTTTTACGTTAAATTTTATGGAGCTGAGAAAAAGTGAGAAATGTATTATTACAAATAAAGATATTATTAATAATATGATTTAATAATAATTAATTATATTAATTATATAATATAAAGAACAATTGTGCAAAAAAATGGGGGTCCAAAAGGGGGTCCAAATGGGGGGTCCAGGTTTTGTACCTGCCCAGGAGCTAGTGGGTCAAACCCTAACTAAGTCTGACTTTGACCAGTGTTTTCTCCAAGAATAAAACATATTTTCAAAATCAAAAGGCTGATTCCTATCATTTACAATCTGAAGTGCCTATTTCCAGTATTTGAGTTCAACTAAAGCACCAAAAAATTTTTGGTTTATAAACCCTAGGAGCCTGGGTCAAACCCCAACTATGTCTGAGTTTGACCAGTGTTTTCTCCAAGAATAAAACATATTTTCAAAATCCAAAGCCTGATTCATATCATTTACCATCTCAACTGCCTATTTTCAGTCTTTGGGTTGAACTGAAGCACCAAAAAATTTTGATTTATAAACCCTAGGAGCCTGGGTCAAACCCTAACTAAGTCTGACTTTGACCAGTGTTTTCTCCAAGAATAAAACATATTTTCAAAATCAAAAGGTTGATTCCTATCATTTACCATCTTGACTGCCTATTTCCAGTGTTTGAGTTGCACTCAAGGACCAAAATATTTTGGTTTATAAACCCTAGGAGCCTGGGTCAAACCCTAATTAAGTCTAATTTTGAAAAGTGTTTTCTCCAAGAATAAAACATATTTTCAAAATCAAAAGGCTGATTCCTATCATTTACCACCTCGACTGCCTATTTCCAGTGTTTGAGTTGAACTCGAGGACCAAAATATTTTGGTTTATAAACCCTAGGAGCCTGGGTCAAACCCTAACTAAGTCTGACTTTGACCAGTGTTTTCTCCAAGAATAAAACATATTTTCAAAATCAAAAGGCTGAATCCTATCATTTACCATCTCAACTGCCAATTTTCAGTCTTTGAGTTGAACTGGAGCACCAAAAAATTTTGATTTATAAACCCTAGGAGCCTGGGTCAAACCCTAACTAAGTCTGACTTTGACCAGTGTTTTCTCCAAGAATAAAACATATTTTCAAAATCAAAAGGCTGATTCCTATCATTTACCATCTCGACTGCCTATTTCCAGTGTTTGAGTTGAACTCAAGGACCAAAATATTTTGGTTTATAAACCCTAGGAGACTGGGTCAAACCCTAACTAAGTCTAATTTTGACCAGTGTTTTCTCCAAGAAAAAAACATATTTTCAAAATCAAAAGGCTGATTCCTATCATTTACCATCTCGACTGCCTATTTCCAGTGTTTGAGTTGAACTCGAGGACCAAAATATTTTGGTTTATAAACCCTAGGAGCCTGGGTCAAACCCTAACTAAGTCTGACTTTGACCAGTGTTTTCTCCAAGAATAAAACATATTTTCAAAATCAAAAGGCTGATTCCTATCATTTACCATCTCGACTGCCTATTTCCAGTGTTTCAGTTGCAGAAAAGCACCAAATAATTTTGGGTTTATAAACCCTAGGAGCCTGGGTCAAACCCCAACTATGTCTGAGTTTGACCAGTGTTTTCTCCAAGAATAAAACATATTTTCAAAATCCAAAGCCTGATTCATATCATTTACCATCTCAACTGCCTATTTCCAGTGTTTCAGTTGAACTAAAGCACCAAAAGATTTTGGTTTATAAACCCTAGGAGCCTGGGTCAAACCCTAACTAAGTCTAATTTTGACCAGTGTTTTCTCCAAGAATAAAACATATTTTCAAAATCAAAAGGCTGATTCCTATCATTTACCATCTCAACTGCCTATTTCCAGTGTTTCAGTTGAACTAAAGCACCAAAAAATTTTGGTTTATAAACCCTAGAAGCCTGGGTCAAACCCTAACTAAGTCTAATTTTGACCAGTGTTTTCTCCAAGAATAGAACATATTTTCAAAATCAAAAGGCTCATTCCTATCATTTACCATCTCGACTGCCTATTTCCAGTGTTTGAGTTGAACTCAAGGACCAAAATATTTTGGTTTATAAACCCTAGGAGCCTGGGTCAAACCCTGACTAAGTCTAATTTTGAAAAGTGTTTTCTCCAAGAATAAAACATATTTTCAAAATCCAAAGCCTGATTCATATCATTTACCATCTCAACTGCCTATTTTCAGTCTTTGGGTTGAACTGAAGCACCAAAAAATTTTGATTTATAAACCCTAGGAGGCTGGGTCAAACCCTAACTAAGTTTGGCTTTGACCAGTGTTTTCTCCAAGAATAAAACATATTTTCAAAATCAAAAGGCTGATTCCTATCATTTACCATCTCAACTGCCTATTTCCAGTGTTTGAGTTGAACTAAAGAACCAAAAAATTTTTCGTTTATAAACCCTAGGAGCCTGGGTCAAACCCTAATTAAGTCTGACTTTGACCAGTGTTTTCTCCAAGAATAAAACATATTTTCAAAATCAAAAGGCTGATTCCTATCATTTACCATCTCAACTGCCTATTTCCAGTGTTTCAGTTGAACTAAAGCACCAAAAAATTTTTCGTTTATAAACCCTAGGAGCCTGGGTCAAACCCTAACTAAGTCTAATTTTGACCAGTGTTTTCTCCAAGAATAAAACATATTTTCAAAATCAAAAGGCTAATTCCTATCATTTACCATCTCGACTGCCTATTTCCAGTGTTTGAATTGAACTCGAGTACCAAAATATTTTGGTTTATAAACCCTAGGAGCCTGGGTCAAACCCTAACTAAGTCTGACTTTGACCAGTGTTTTCTCCAAAAATAAAACATATTCTCAAAATCAAAAGGCTGAATCCTATCATTTACCATCTCAACTGCCAATTTTCAGTCTTTGAGTTGAAGTGAAGCACCAAAAAATTTTGATTTATAAACCCTAGGAGCCTGGGTCAAACCCTAACTAAGTCTGACTTTGACCAGTGTTTTCTCCAAGAATAAAACATATTTTCAAAATCAAAAGGCTGATTCCTATCATTTACCATCTCAACTGCCTATTTTCAGTCTTTGGGTTCAACTAAAACACCAAAAAATTTTTCGTTTATAAACCCTAGGAGCCTGGGTCAAACCCTAACTAAGTCTAATTTTGACCAGTGTTTTTTCCAAGAATAGAACATATTTTAGAAATCAAAAGGCTGATTCCTATCATTTACCATCTCAACTGCCTATTTCCAGTGTTTCAGTTGAACTAAAGCACCAAAACATTTTGGTTTATAAACCCTAGGAGCCTGGGTCAAACCCTAACTAAGTCTAATTTTGAAAAGTGTTTTCTCCAAGAATAAAACATATTTTCAAAATCCAAAGCCTGATTCATATCATTTACCATCTCAACTGCCTATTTTCAGTCTTTGGGTTGAACTGAAGCACCAAAAAATTTTGATTTATAAACCCTAGGAGGCTGGGTCAAACCCTAACTAAGTTTGGCTTTGACCAGTGTTTTCTCCAAGAATAAAACATATTTTCAAAATCAAAAGGCTGATTCCTATCATTTACCATCTCAACTGCCTATTTCCAGTGTTTGAGTTGAACTTAAGAACCAAAAAATTTTTCGTTTATAAACCCTAGGAGCCTGGGTCAAACCCTAATTAAGTCTGACTTTGACCAGTGTTTTCTCCAAGAATAAAACATATTTTCAAAATCAAAAGGCTGATTCCTATCATTTACCATCTCAACTGCCTATTTCCAGTGTTTCAGTTGAACTAAAGCACCAAAAAATTTTTCGTTTATAAACCCTAGGAGCCTGGGTCAAACCCTAACTAAGTCTAATTTTGACCAGTGTTTTCTCCAAGAATAAAACATATTTTCAAAATCAAAAGGCTAATTCCTATCATTTACCATCTCGACTGCCTATTTCCAGTGTTTGAGTTGAACTCGAGTACCAAAATATTTTGGTTTATAAACCCTAGGAGCCTGGGTCAAACCCTAACTAAGTCTGACTTTGACCAGTGTTTTCTCCAAGAATAAAACATATTTTCAAAATCAAAAGGCTGAATCCTATCATTTACCATCTCAACTGCCAATTTTCAGTCTTTGAGTTGAAGTGAAGCACCAAAAAATTTTGATTTATAAACCCTAGGAGCCTGGGTCAAACCCTAACTAAGTCTGACTTTGACCAGTGTTTTCTCCAAGAATAAAACATATTTTCAAAATCAAAAGGCTGATTCCTATCATTTACCATCTCAACTGCCTATTTTCAGTCTTTGGGTTCAACTAAAACACCAAAAAATTTTTCGTTTATAAACCCTATGAGCCTGGGTCAAACCCTAACTAAGTCTAATTTTGACCAGTGTTTTTTCCAAGAATAAAAAATATTTTAGAAATCAAAAGGCTGATTCCTATCATTTACCATCTCAACTGCCTATTTCCAGTGTTTCAGTTGAACTAAAGCACCAAAACATTTTGGTTTATAAACCCTAGGAGCCTGGGTCAAACCCTAACTAAGTCTAATTTTGAAAAGTGTTTTCTCCAAGAATAAAACATATTTTCAAAATCAAAAGGCTGATTCCTATCATTTACCATCTCGACTGCCTATTTCCAGTGTTTGAGTTGAACTCAAGGACCAAAATATTTTGGTTTATAAACCCTAGGAGCCTGGGTCAAACCCTAACTAAGTCTAATTTTGACCAGTGTTTTCTCCAAGAATAAAACATATTTTCAAAATCAAAAGGCTGATTCCTATCATTTACCATCTCGACTGCCTATTTCCAGTGTTTGAGTTGAACTCAAGGACCAAAATATTTTGGTTTATAAACCCTAGGAGCCTGGGTCAAACGCTAACTAAGTCTAATTTTGACCAGTGTTTTCTCCAAGAATAAAACATATTTTCAAAATCCAAAGCCTGATTCATATCATTTACCATCTCAACTGCCTATTTCCAGTGTTTCAGTTGAACTAAAGCACCAAAAAATTTTTCGTTTATAAACCCTAGGAGCCTGGGTCAAACCCTAACTAAGTCTAATTTTGACCAGTGTTTTCTCCAAGAATAAAACATATTTTCAAAATCAAAAGGCTAATTCCTATCATTTACCATCTCGACTGCCTATTTCCAGTGTTTGAGTTGAACTCGAGTACCAAAATATTTTGGTTTATAAACCCTAGGAGCCTGGGTCAAACCCTAACTAAGTCTGACTTTGACCAGTGTTTTCTCCAAGAATAAAACATATTTTCAAAATCAAAAGGCTGAATCCTATCATTTACCATCTCAACTGCCAATTTTCAGTCTTTGAGTTGAAGTGAAGCACCAAAAAATTTTGATTTATAAACCCTAGGAGCCTGGGTCAAACCCTAACTAAGTCTGACTTTGACCAGTGTTTTCTCCAAGAATAAAACATATTTTCAAAATCAAAAGGCTGATTCCTATCATTTACCATCTCAACTGTCTATTTTCAGTCTTTGGGTTCAACTAAAACACCAAAAAATTTTTCGTTTATAAACCCTATGAGCCTGGGTCAAACCCTAACTAAGTCTAATTTTGACCAGTGTTTTTTCCAAGAATAAAAAATATTTTAGAAATCAAAAGGCTGATTCCTATCATTTACCATCTCAACTGCCTATTTCCAGTGTTTCAGTTGAACTAAAGCACCAAAACATTTTGGTTTATAAACCCTAGGAGCCTGGGTCAAACCCTAACTAAGTCTAATTTTGAAAAGTGTTTTCTCCAAGAATAAAACATATTTTCAAAATCAAAAGGCTGATTCCTATCATTTACCATCTCGACTGCCTATTTCCAGTGTTTGAGTTGAACTCAAGGACCAAAATATTTTGGTTTATAAACCCTAGGAGCCTGGGTCAAACCCTAACTAAGTCTAATTTTGACCAGTGTTTTCTCCAAGAATAAAACATATTTTCAAAATCAAAAGGCTGATTCCTATCATTTACCATCTCGACTGCCTATTTCCAGTGTTTGAGTTGAACTCGAGGACCAAAATATTTTGGTTTATAAACCCTAGGAGCCTGGGTCAAACCCTAACTAAGTCTGACTTTGACCAGTGTTTTCTCCAAGAATAAAACATATTCTCAAAATCAAAAGGCTGATTCCTATCATTTACCATCTCAACTGCCAATTTTCAGTCTTTGAGTTGAAGTGAAGCACCAAAAAATTTTGATTTATAAACCCTAGGAGCCTGGGTCAAACCCTAACTAAGTCTGACTTTGACCAGTGTTTTCTCCAAGAATAAAACATATTTTCAAAATCAAAAGGCTGATTCCTATCATTTACCATCTCAACTGCCTATTTTCAGTCTTTGGGTTCAACTAAAGCACCAAAAAATTTTTCGTTTATAAACCCTAGGAGCCTAGGTCAAACCCAACTAAGTCTAATTTTGACCAGTGTTTTTTCCAAGAATAAAACATATTTTAGAAATCAAAAGGCTGATTCCTATCATTTACCATCTCAACTGCCTATTTCCAGTGTTTCAGTTGAACTAAAGCACCAAAAAATTTTGGTTTATAAACCCTAGGAGCCTGGGTCAAACCCTAACTAAGTCTAATTTTGACCAGTGTTTTCTCCAAGAATAAAACATATTTTCAAAATCAAAAGGCTGATTCCTATCATTTACCATCTCGACTGCCTATTTCCAGTGTTTGAGTTGAACTCAAGGACCAAAATATTTTGGTTTATAAACCCTAGGAGCCTGGGTCAAACGCTAACTAAGTCTAATTTTGACCAGTGTTTTCTCCAAGAATAAAACATATTTTCAAAATCCAAAGCCTGATTCATATCATTTACCATCTCAACTGCCTATTTTCAGTCTTTGGGTTGAACTGAAGCACCAAAAAATTTTGATTTATAAACCCTAGGAGGCTGGGTCAAACCCTAACTAAGTCTGGCTTTGACCAGTGTTTTCTCCAAGAATAAAACATATTTTCAAAATCAAGAGGCTGATTCCTATCATTTACCATCTCAGCTGCCTATTTCCAGTGTTTGAGTTGAACTAAAGAACCAAAAAATTTTTCGTTTATAAACCCTAGGAGCCTGGGTCAAACCCTAACTAAGTCTGACTTTGACCAGTGTTTTCTCCAAGAATAAAACATATTTTCAAAATCAAAAGGCTGATTCCTATCATTTACCATCTTGACTGCCTATTTCCAGTGTTTGAGTTGAACTAAAGCACCAAAAAATTTTTTGTTTATAAACCCTAGGAGCCTGGGTCAAACCCTAACTAAGTCTAATTTTGACCAGTGTTTTCTCCAAGAATAAAACATATTTTCAAAATCAAAAGGCTGATTCCTATCATTTAGCATCTCAACTGCCAATTTTCAGTCTTTGAGTTGAACTGAAGCACCAAAAAATTTTGATTTATAAACCCTAGGAGCCTGGGTCAAACCCTAACTAAGTCTGACTTTGACCAGTGTTTTCTCTAAGAATAAAACATATTTTCAAAATCAAAAGGCTGATTCTTATCATTTACCATCTCAACTGCCTATTTTCAGTCCTTGGGTTCAACTAAAGCACCAAAAAATTTTTCGTTTATAAACCCTAGGAGCCTGGGTCAAACCCTAACTAAGTCTAATTTTGACCAGTGTTTTCTCCAAGAATAAAACATATTTTAGAAATCAAAAGGCTGATTCCTATCATTTACCATCTCAACTGCCTATTTCCAGTGTTTCAGTTGAACTAAAGCACCAAAAAATTTTGGTTTATAAACCCTAGGAGCCTGGGTCAAACCCTAACTAAGTCTAATTTTGACCAGTGTTTCCTCCAAGAATAAAACATATGTGACCCTCCTGATGAAAAGGGTCATTAAGGTGAAAAACGAAAACGCGTTTAAACGGTCGTTTAAACGAAAAACGCGTTTCAAACGCGTTTCAAAGTCGTTTAAACGCGTTTCAAAATCGTTTAAACGCGTTTCAAAATCGTTTAAACGCGTTTCAAAATCGTTTAAACGCGTTTAAACGAGAGCCTTTTTCATTGCGTTTAAACGCGAATTTGATCACACAATAATTATAATCTTATTATTGTTGTCATCAGTGGCCAAGGCAAGCGTCTCAAATTTCTAAGTGTAACGCCACAGGATTTGCATCACTGAGCAAAGCTCTCCTTGTATTTGTGAGACAAATATTTATCTTACGAGTACCGACTCAGGGTCACGTCGCTGAAACAATAAAGGAGTAGGAAAAGGTGTGAGTCGCTTGCCATGTCCGTGGAGCGCGTCTTTCCCAAGGCTACTTTACTGATTTTTGCAATCCCGCGGCCGGTGTAGCATTCACATACAATTTTGTGTACGCCGCCGATATTTTACGATACTTGTATGTGGAACAATGGAATTGTTATCCCTAGTTGTTGTGGTAGCGTATGTATCGGTGAGTACAAATGTTTTTTTTTCGCTTTTCGCTCGTTTTTGCAGGTTTGTTTGCGTGCTAATTCTCAGTTCTCGGCGGTTCCAAGGCTTTGCGAAATGCCTGCGCATCCGGTAACGACAATAAGACCGATGCCTCACTTTTTTTTTGTTTGAAAATGACAGTTCAGTATTATATGAACTATAGTTACAACATTTGCTAGGGTTTAGTCTTTCCACGCTTGCATGTTCTGTGCTTTTTTGTGATGTTAATAATGGTCTCCGCCACGGCGCCGCCCTCAGTTATTTGAAGACTGCTCTAGCGCTATTATCCCGTGGATTGTGGTGATATGTGTCAGTGTTCTTAACGACGTTTGCCCAATCTGAAAATTTTACTCCAAAACCTGAAGAACTACAAACGCGAAACACGTTCGACTTCGCAAACGAAGCTTAAAGTGCGTATCTAGAGTTTCTCTCGCATATTTCCAGCTGTGCAAATTCCAATGTTATCAAAATAATTTCCTGACCACTTTTCCCACGCGAAAGTCGGTTCACTTTGCGAAATAACCTTTCAGCCCGTACTTTGCCACGATTCACAATACATGCAGGCCGACTTAATTATAATTCTTTTGTACAATTCGAAATGTACACAAACAGCGGGAAGTGACGCTCTTGTCTTGTGCTTCAGTCTTTGCGTGACGCGCAATATTCTTCTCATGACACGCAATTTTCGACCATAACAGAAATTCGGCGAAATCTCATCACAAAACTTGCCTAAAACTGTCTAATAAGAACCTAGCTGGTTTACATAAGCATGTCGGCGCATTATTTTTATTTGCCCGAAGGGAACAAAATAATTAATGTTGTGTGGAACCCCGCCAACCATTTCCGGTCACTGTAAACTCGTGGCGTGATACGCTTGACATGCGGTCGACGTTCTTCTTGCTCTTTGGAAAAGCGGCCTGAAATGACCGGCCTAGCAAAGCACAGCACTGACAAACGAGAAACTTCCGAGCAAGTAGGAGGAAAACAGAAACAAAAACATACAGAATTAGTAACATCGCTGGCACGCACCGATTTAAGTTCCTTCCATAATCACGATCAAAACATTGACGAACGGGTAAAATGTAATTCCAAAACAACGAGACAGGCAAAGCTAGCCTTCTCTTGGGTAAGAATAAACTTGTAATTGAACCCCAATAATCTCATAATCATAATCTCATAATCTCATTACCAAAAAAACGCACCAAAAAACGCAGTGTCGTTTAAACGCGTTTTGAAATCGTTTAAACGCGTTTTGAAATCGTTTAAACGCGTTTAAACGAATTGATAAAAACGCGTTTAAACGCGTTGTCGTTTTTTCACCTTAATGTCCCTTTTCATCAGGAGGGTCACATATTTTCAAAATCAAAAGGCTGATTCCTATCATTTACCATCTCGACTGCCTATTTCCAGTGTTTGAGTTGAACTCAAGGACCAAAATATTTTGGTTTATAAACCCTAGGAGCCTGGGTCAAACCCTAACTAAGTCTGACTTTGACCAGTGTTTTCTCCAAGAATAAAACATAATTTCAAAATCCAAAGCCTGATTCCTATCATTTACCATCTCGACTGCCTATTTCCAGTGTTTCAGTTGCAGAAAAGCACCAAAAAATTTTTCCTTTATAAACCCTAGGAGCCTGGGTCAAACCCCAACTATGTCTGAGTTTGACCAGTGTTTCCTCTAAGAATAAAACATATTTTCAAAATCCAAAGCCTGATTCATATCATTTACCATCTCAACTGCCTATTTTCAGTCTTTGGGTTGAACTGAAGCACCAAAAAATTTTGATTTATAAACCCTATGAGCCTGGGTCAAACCCTAACTAAGTCTGACTTTGACCAGTGCTTTCTCCAAGAATAAAACATATTTTCAAAATCAAAAGGCTGATTCCTATCATTTACCATCTCAACTGCCTATTTTCAGTCTTTGGGTTCAACTGAAGCACCAGAAAATTATTCGTTTATAAACCCTAGGAGCCTGGGTCAAACCCTAACTAAGTCTGACTTTGACCAGTGTTTTCTCCAAGAATAAAACATTCTCAAAATCAAAAGGCTGATTCCTATCATTTACCATCTCAACTGCCAATTTTCAGTCTTTGAGTTGAAGTGAAGCACCAAAAAATTTTGATTTATAAACCCTAGGAGCCTGGGTCAAACCCTAACTAAGTCTGACTTTGACCAGTGTTTTCTCCAAGAATAAAACATATTTTCAAAATCAAAAGGCTGATTCCTATCATTTACCATCTCAACTGCCTATTTTCAGTCTTTGGGTTCAACTAAAGCACCAAAAAATTTTTCGTTTATAAACTCTAGGAGCCTGGGTCAAACCCAACTAAGTCTAATTTTGACCAGTGTTTTTTCCAAGAATAAAACATATTTTAGAAATCAAAAGGCTGATTCCTATCATTTACCATCTCAACTGCCTATTTCCAGTGTTTCAGTTGAACTAAAGCACCAAAAAACTTTGGTTTATAAACCCTAGGAGCCTGGGTCAAACCCTAACTAAGTCTAATTTTGACCAGTGTTTTCTCCAAGAATAAAACATATTTTCAAAATCAAAAGGCTGATTGCTATCATTTACCATCTTGACTGCCTATTTCCAGTGTTTGAGTTGAACTCAAGGACCAAAATATTTTGGTTTATAAACCCTAGGAGCCTGGGTCAAACGCTAACTAAGTCTAATTTTGACCAGTGTTTTCTCCAAGAATAAAACATATTTTCAAAATCCAAAGCCTGATTCATATCATTTACCATCTCAACTGCCTATTTTCAGTCTTTGGGTTGAACTGAAGCACCAAAAAATTTTGATTTATAAACCCTAGGAGCCTGGGTCAAACCCCAACTATGTCTGAGTTTGACCAGTGTTTCCTCTAAGAATAAAACATATTTTCAAAATCCAAAGCCTGATTCATATCATTTACCATCTCAACTGCCTATTTTCAGTCTTTGGGTTGAACTGAAGCACCAAAAAATTTTGATTTATAAACCCTAGGAGCCTGGATCAAACCCTAACTAAGTCTGACTTTGACCAGTGCTTTCTCCAAGAATAAAACATATTTCAAAATCAAAAGGCTGATTCCTATCATTTACCATCTCAACTGCCTATTTTCAGTCTTTGGGTTCAACTGAAGCACCAGAAAATTATTCGTTTATAAACCCTAGGAGCCTGGGTCAAACCCTAACTAAGTCTAATTTTGACCAGTGTTTTCTCCAAGAATAAAACATATTTTCAAAATCAAAAGGCTGATTCCTATCATTTACCATCTCAACTGCCTATTTCCAGTGTTTCAGTTGAACTAAAGCACCAAAAAATTTTGGTTTATAAACCCTAGGAGACTGGGTCAAACCCTAACTAAGTCTAATTTTGACCAGTGTTTTCTCCAAGAATAAAACATATTTTCAAAATCAAAAGGCTGATTCCTATCATTTACCATCTTGACTGCCTATTTCCAGTGCTTGAGTTGAACTCAAGGACCAAAAGATTTTGGTTTATAAACCCTAGGAGCCTGGGTCAAACCCTAACTAAGTCTAATTTTGACCAGTGTTTTCTCCAAGAATAAAACATATTTTCAAAATCCAAAGCCTGATTCATATCATTTACCATCTCAACTGCCTATTTTCAGTCTTTGGGTTGAACTGAAGCACCGAAAAATTTTGATTTATAAACCCTAGGAGGCTGGGTCAAACCCTAACTAAGTTTGACTTTGACCAGTGTTTTCTCCAAGAATAAAACATATTTTCAAAATCAAGAGGCTGATTCCTATCATTTACCATCTCAGCTGCCTATTTCCAGTGTTTGAGTTGAACTAAAGAACCAAAAAATTTTTCGTTTATAAACCCTAGGAGCCTGGGTCAAACCCTAACTAAGTCTGACTTTGACCAGTGTTTTCTCCAAGAATAAAACATATTTTCAAAATCAAAAGGCTGATTCCTATCATTTACCATCTTGACTGCCTATTTCCAGTGTTTGAGTTGAACTAAAGCACCAAAAAATTTTTCGTTTATAAACCCTAGGAGCCTGGGTCAAACCCTAACTAAGTCTAATTTTGACCAGTGTTTTCTCAAAGAATAAAACATATTTTCAAAATCAAAAGGCTGATTCCTATCATTTAGCATCTCAACTGCCTATTGCCAGTGTTTGAGTTGAACTCAAGGACCAAAATATTTTGGTTTATAAACCCTAGGAGCCTGGGTCAAACCCTAACTAAGTCTGACTTTGACCAATGTTTTCTCCAAGATTAAACATATTTTCAAAATCAAAAGGCTGATTCCTATCAATTACCATCTCGACTGCCTATTTCCAGTGTTTGAGTTGAAGTCGAGTACCAAAATATTTTGGTTTATAAACCCTAGGAGCCTGGGTCAAACCCTAACTAAGTCTGACTTTGACCAGTGTTTTCTCCAAGAATAAAACATATTTTCAAAATCAAAAAGCTGAATCCTATCATTTACCATCTCAACTACCAATTTTCAGTCTTTGAGTTGAACTGAAGCACCAAAAAATTTTGATTTATAAACCCTAGGAGCCTGGGTCAAACCCTAACTAAGTCTGACTTTGACCAGTGTTTTCTCCAAGAATAAAACATATTTTCAAAATCAAAAGGCTGATTCCTATCATTTACCATCTCAACTGCCTATTTTCAGTCTTTGGGTTCAACTAAAGCACCAAAAAATTTTTTGTTTATAAACCCTAGGAGCCTGGGTCAAACCCTAACTAAGTCTAATTTTGACCAGTGTTTTCTCCAAGAATAAAACATATTTTAGAAATCAAAAGGCTGATTCCTATCATTTACCATCTCAACTGCCTATTTCCAGTGTTTCAGTTGAACTAAAGCACCAAAAAATTTTGGTTTATAAACCCTAGGAGCCTGGGTCAAACCCTAACTAAGTCTAATTTTGACCAGTGTTTCCTCCAAGAATAAAACATATTTTCAAAATCAAAAGGCTGATTCCTATCATTTACCATCTCGACTGCCTATTTCCAGTGTTTGAGTTGAACTCAAGGACCAAAATATTTTGGTTTATAAACCCTAGGAGCCTGGGTCAAACCCTAACGAAGTCTGACTTTGACCAGTGTTTTCTCCAAGAATAAAACATATTTTCAAAATCCAAAGCCTGATTCCTATCATTTACCATCTCGACTGCCTATTTCCAGTGTTTCAGTTGCAGAAAAGCACCAAAAAATTTTTCCTTTATAAACCCTAGGAGCCTGGGTCAAACCCCAACTATGTCTGAGTTTGACCAGTGTTTCCTCTAAGAATAAAACATATTTTCAAAATCCAAAGCCTGATTCATATCATTTACCATCTCAACTGCCTATTTTCAGTCTTTGGGTTGAACTGAAGCACCAAAAAATTTTGATTTATAAACCCTAGGAGCCTGGATCAAACCCTAACTAAGAGTGACTTTGACCAGTGCTTTCTCCAAGAATAAAACATATTTCAAAATCAAAAGGCTGATTCCTATCATTTACCATCTCAACTGCCTATTTTCAGTCTTTGGGTTCAACTGAAGCACCAGAAAATTATTCGTTTATAAACCCTAGGAGCCTGGGTCAAATCCTAACTAAGTCTAATTTTGACCAATGTTTTCTCCAAGAATAAAACATATTTTCAAAATCAAAAGGCTGATTCCTATCATTTACCATCTCAACTGCCTATTTCCAGTGTTTCAGTTGAACTAAAGCACCAAAAAATTTTGGTTTATAAACCCTAGGAGCCTGGGTCAAACCCTAACTAAGTCTAATTTTGACCAGTGTTTTCTCCAAGAATAAAACATATTTTCAAAATCAAAAGGCTGATTGCTATCATTTACCATCTCGACTGCCTATTTCCAGTGTTTGAGTTGAACTCAAGGACCAAAAGATTTTGGTTTATAAACCCTAGGAGCCTGGGTCAAACCCTAACTAAGTCTAATTTTGACCAGTGTTTTCTCCAAGAATAAAACATATTTTCAAAATCCAAAGCCTGATTCATATCATTTACCATCTCAACTGCCTATTTTCAGTCTTTGGGTTGAACTGAAGCACCGAAAAATTTTGATTTATAAACCCTAGGAGGCTGGGTCAAACCCTAACTAAGTTTGGCTTTGACCAGTGTTTTCTCCAAGAATAAAACATATTTTCAAAATCAAGAGGCTGATTCCTATCATTTACCATCTCAGCTGCCTATTTCCAGTGTTTGAGTTGAACTAAAGAACCAAAAAATTTTTCGTTTATAAACCCTAGGAGCCTGGGTCAAACCCTAACTAAGTCTGACTTTGACCAGTGTTTTCTCCAAGAATAAAACATATTTTCAAAATCAAAAGGCTGATTCCTATCATTTACCATCTTGACTACCTATTTCCAGTGTTTGAGTTGAACTAAAGCACCAAAAAATTTTTCGTTTATAAACCCTAGGAGCCTGGGTCAAACCCTAACTAAGTCTAATTTTGACCAGTGTTTTCTCAAAGAATAAAACATATTTTCAAAATCAAAAGGCTGATTCCTATCATTTAGCATCTCAACTGCCTATTGCCAGTGTTTGAGTTGAACTCAAGGACCAAAATATTTTGGTTTATAAACCCTAGGAGCCTGGGTCAAACCCTAACTAAGTCTGACTTTGACCAATGTTTTCTCCAAGATTAAACATATTTTCAAAATCAAAAGGCTGATTCCTATCAATTACCATCTCGACTGCCTATTTCCAGTGTTTGAGTTGAAGTCGAGTACCAAAATATTTTGGTTTATAAACCCTAGGAGCCTCGGTCAAACCCTAACTAAGTCTAACTTTGACCAGTGTTTTCTCCAAGAATAAAACATATTTTCAAAATCAAAAGGCTCAATCCTATCATTTACCATCTCAACTACCAATTTTCAGTCTTTGAGTTGAACTGAAGCACCAAAAAATTTTGATTTATAAACCCTAGGAGCCTGGGTCAAACCCTAACTAAGTCTGACTTTGACCAGTGTTTTCTCCAAGAATAAAACATATTTTCAAAATCAAAAGGCTGATTCCTATCATTTACCATCTCAACTGCCTATTTTCAGTCTTTGGGTTCAACTAAAGCACCAAAAAATTTTTTGTTTATAAACCCTAGGAGCCTGGGTCAAACCCTAACTAAGTCTAATTTTGACCAGTGTTTTCTCCAAGAATAAAACATATTTTAGAAATCAAAAGGCTGATTCCTATCATTTACCATCTCAACTGCCTATTTCCAGTGTTTCAGTTGAACTAAAGCACCAAAACATTTTGGTTTATAAACCCTAGGAGCCTGGGTAAAACCCTAACTAAGTCTAATTTTGACCAGTGTTTTCTCCAAGAATAAAACATATTTTCAAAATCAAAAGGCTGATTCCTATCATTTACCATCTCGACTGCCTATTTCCAGTGTTTGAGTTGAACTCAAGGACCAAAATATTTTGGTTTATAAACCCTAGGAGCCTGGGTCAAACCCTAACTAAGTCTGACTTTGACCAGTGTTTTCTCCAAGAATAAAACATATTTTCAAAATCAAAAGGCTGATTCCTATCATTTATCATCTCGACTGCCTATTTCCAGTGTTTCAGTTGCAGAAAAGCACCAAAAAATTTTTCCTTTATAAACCCTAGGAGCCTGGGTCAAACCCCAACTATGTCTGAGTTTGACCAGTGTTTTCTCTAAGAAAAAAACATATTTTCAAAATCCAAAGCCTGATTCATATCATTTACCATCTCAACTGCCTATTTTCAGTCTTTGGGTTGAACTGAAGCACCAAAAAATTTTGATTTATAAACCCTAGGAGCCTGGGTCAAACCCTAACTAAGTCTGACTTTGACCAGTGTTTTCTCCAAGAATAAAACATATTTCAAAATCAAAAGGCTCATTCCTATCATTTACCATCTCAACTGCCTATTTTCAGTCTTTGGGTTCAACTGAAGCACCAAAAAATTTTTCGTTTATAAACTCTAGGAGCCTGGGTCAAACCCTAACTAAGTCTGACTTTGACCAGTGTTTTCTCCAAGAATAAAACATATTTTCAAAATCAAAAGGCTGATTCCTATCATTTACAATCTCAACTGCCTATTTCCACTGTTTGAGTTGCCCAAAAAAATTTGGGTTTATAAACCCTAGGAGCCTGAGTCAAACCCTAACTAAGTCTGATTTGACCAGTGTTTTCTCCAAGAATAAAACATATTTTCAAAATCAAAAGGCTCAATCCTATCATTTACCATCTCAACTGCCAATTTTCAGTCTTTGAGTTGAACTGAAGCACCAAAAAATTTTGATTTATAAACCCTAGGAGCCTGGGTCAAACCCTAACTAAGTCTGACTTTGACCAGTGTTTTCTCCAAGAATAAAACATATTTTCAAAATCAAAAGGCTGATTCCTATCATTTACCATCTCAACTGCCTGTTTTCAGTCTTTGGGTTCAACTGAAGCACCAAAAAATTTTGATTTATAAACCCTAGGAGCCTGGGTCAAACCCTAACTAAGTCTGACTTTGACCAGTGTTTTCTCCAAGAATAAAACATTTTCAAAATCAAAAGGCTGAATCCTATCATTTACCATCTCAACTGCCAATTTTCAGTCTTTGAGTTGAACTGAAGCACCAAAAAATTTTGATTTATAAACCCTAGGAGCCTGGGTCAAACCCTAACTAAGTCTGACTTTGACCAGTGTTTTCTCCAAGAATAAAACATATTTTCAAAATCAAAAGGCTGATTCCTATCATTTACAATCTGAAGTGCCTATTTCCAGTATTTGAGTTCAACTAAAGAACCAAAAAATTTTCGGTTTATAAACCCTAGGAGCCTGGGTCAAACCCTAACTAAGTCTGACTTTCACCAGTGTTTTCTCAAAGATTAAGACATGTTTTCAAAATCAAAAGGCTGATTCCTATCATTTACCATCTCAACTGCCTATTTCCAGTGTTTGAGTTGAACTCGAGGACCAAAATATTTTGGTTTATAAACCCTAGGAGCCTGGGTCAAACCCTAAACTAAGTCTGACTTTGACCAGTGTTTTCTCCAAGAATAAAACATATTTTCAAAATCCAAAGGCTGATTCCTATCATTTACCATCTCGACTGCCTATTTCCAGTGTTTGAGTTGAACTCGAGGACCAAAATATTTTGGTTTATAAACCCTAGGAGCCTGGGTCAAACCCTAAACTAAGTCTGACTTTGACCAGTGTTTTCTCCAAGAATAAAACATATTTTCAAAATCCAAAGGCTGATTCCTATCATTTACCATCTCGACTGCCTATTTCCAGTGTTTCAGTTGCACAAAAACACCAAAAAAATTTTGGTTTATAAACCCTAGGAGCCTGGGTCAAACCCCAACTATGTCTAATTTTGACCAGTGTTTTCTCTAAGAATAAAACATATTTTCAAAATCCAAAGCCTGATTCATATCATTTACCATCTCAACTGCCTATTTTCAGTCTTTAGGTTGAACTGATGCACCAAAAAATTTTGATTTATAAACCCTAGGAGCCTGGGTCAAACCCTAACTAAGTCTGACTTTGACCAGTGTTTTCTCCAAGAATAAAACATATTTTCAAAATCAAAAGGCTGATTCCTATCATTTACCATGTCAACTGCCTATTTCCAGTGTTTCAGTTGAACTAAAGCACCAAAAAATTTTTCGCTTATAAACCCTAGGAGCCTGGGTCAAACCCTAACTAAGTCTAATTTTGACCAGTGTTTTCTCCAAGAATAAACATATTTTCAAAATCAAAACGCTGATTCCTATCATTTACCATCTCGACTGCCTATTTCCAGTGTTTGAGTTGAACTAAAGCACCAAAAAATTTTGGTTTATAAACCCCAGGAGCCTGGGTCAAACCATAACTAAGTCTGGCTTTCACCAGTGTTTTCTCCAAGAATAAAACATATTTTCAAAATCAAAAGGCTGATTCCTATCATTTACCATCTCAACTGCTTATATCCAGTGTTTCAGTTGAACTAAAGCACCAAAAAATTTTTCGTTTATAAACCCTAGGAGCCTGGGTCAAACCCTAACTAAGTCTAATTTTGACCAGTGTTTTCTCTAAGAATAAAACATATTTTCAAAATCAAAAGGCTGATTCCTATCATTTACCATCTCGACTGTCTATTTCCAGTGTTTGAGTTGAACTCGAGGACCAAAATATTTTGGTTTATAAACCCTAGGAGCCTGGGTCAAACCCTAACTAAGTCTGACTTTGACCAGTGTTTTCTCCAAGAATAAAACATATTTTCAAAATCAAAAGGCTGATTCCTATCATTTACCATCTCGACTGCCTATTTCCAGTGTTTGTGTTGAACTCGAGGACCAAAATATTTTATATTATAAACCCTAGGAGCCTGGGTCAAACCTTCACTAAGTCTGACTTTGACCAGTGTTTTCTCCAAGAATAAAACATATTTTCAAAATCAAAAGGCTGATTCCTATCATTTACCATCTCAACTGCCTATATCCAGTGTTTCAGTTGAACTAAAGCACCAAAAAATTTTTTGTTTATAAACCCTAGGAGCCTGGGTCAAACCCTAACTAAGTCTAATTTTGACCAGTGTTTTCTCCAAAAATAAAACATATTTTCAAAATCAAAAGGCTGATTCCTATCATTTACCATCTCGACTGCCTATTTCCAGTGTTTGAGTTGAACTCGAGGACCAAAATATTTTGGTTTATAAACCCTAGGAGCCTGGGTCAAACCCTAACTAAGTCTGACTTTGACCAGTGTTTTCTCAAAGAATAAAACATATTTTCAAAATCAAAAGGCTGATTCCTATCATTTACCATCTCGACTGCCTATTTCCAGTGTTTGTGTTGAACTCGAGGACCAAAATATTTTGGTTTATAAACCCTAGGAGCCTGGGTCAAACCCTAACTAAGTCTGACTTTGACCAGTGTTTTCTCCAAGAATAAAACACATTTTCAAAATCAAAAGGCTGATTCCTATCATTTACCATCTCAACTGCCTATTTCCAGTGTTTGAGTTGAACTAAAGCACCAAAAAATTTTTGGTTTATAAACCCTAGGAGCCTGGGTCAAACCCTAAACTAAATCTGACTTTGACCAGTGTTTTCTCCAAGAATAAAACATATTTTAGAAATCAAAAGGCTGATTCCTATCATTTACCATCTCAACTGCCTATTTCCAGTGTTTCAGTTGAACTAAAGCACCAAAAAATTTTTGGTTTATAATCCCTAGGAGCCTGGGTCAAACCCTAAACTAAATCTGACTTTGACCAGTGTTTTCTCCAAGAATAAAACATATTTTCAAAATCAAAAGGCTGATTCCTATCATTTACCATCTCAACTGCCTATTTCCAGTGTTTCAGTTGAACTAAAGCACCAAAAAATTTTTGGTTTATAAACCCTAGGAGCTTGGGTCAAACCCTAAACTAAATCTGACTTTGACCAGTGTTTTCTCCAAGAATAAAACATATTTTCAAAATTAAAAGGCTGATTCCTACCACTTACCATCTCAACTGCCTATTTCCAGTGTTTCAGTTGAACTAAAGCACCAAAAAATTTTTGGTTTATAATCCCTAGGAGCCTGGGTCAAACCCTAAACTAAATCTGACTTTGACCAGTGTTTTCTCCAAGAATAAAACATATTTTCAAAATCAAAAGGCTGATTCCTTTCATTTACCATCTCAAATGCCTATTTCCAGTGTTTCAGTTGAACTAAAGCACCAAAAAATTTTTGGTTTATAAACCCTAGGAGCCTGGGTCAAACCCTAAACTAAATCTGACTTTGACCAGTGTTTTCTCCAAGAATAAAACATATTTTCAAAATCAAAAGGCTGATTCCTATCATTTACCATCTCGACTGCCTATTTCCAGTGTTTGAGTTGCACTAAAGCACCAAAAAATTTTTGGTTTATAAACCCTAGGAGCCTCGGTCAAACCCTAACTAAGTCTGACTTTGACCAGTGTTTTCTCCAAGAATAAAACATATTTTCAAAATCAAAAGGCTGATTCCTATCATTTACCATCTCGACTGCCTATTTCCAGTGTTTGAGCTGCACTAAAGCACCAAAAAATTTTTGGTTTATAAACCCTAGGAGCCTGGGTCAAACCCTAACTAAGTCTGACTTTGACCAGTGTTTTCTCCAAGAATAAAACATATTTTCAAAATCAAAAGGCTGATTCCTATCATTTACCATCTCAACTGCCTATTTCCAGTGTTTGAGTTGAACTAAAGCACCAAAAAATTTTTCCTTTATAAACCCTAAGAGCCTGGGTCAAACCCTAACTAAGTCTAATTTTGACCAGTGTTTTCTCCAAGAATAAAACATATTTTCAAAATCAAAAGGCTGATTCCTATCATTTAGCATCTCGACTGCCTATTTCCAGTGTTTGAGTTGAACTAAAGCACCAAAAAATTTTGGTTTATAAACCCTAGGAGCCTGGGTTAAACCCTAACTAAGTCTAATTTTGACCAGTGTTTTCTCAAAGAATAAAACATATTTTCAAAATCAAAAGGCTGATTCCTACCACTTACCATCTCAACTGCCTATTTCCAGTGTTTGAGTTGAACTCAAGGACCAAAATATTTTGGTTTATAAACCCTAGGAGCCTGGGTCAAACCCTAACTAAGTCTAATTTTGACCAGTGTTTTCTTCAAGAATAAAATATGTTTTCAAAATCAAAAGGCTGATTCCTATCATTTACCATCTCGACTGCCTATTTCCAGTGTTTGAGTTGAACTCAAGGACCAAAATATTTTGGTTTATAAACCCTAGGAGCCTGGGTCAAACCCTAAACTAAATCTGACTTTGACCAGTGTTTTCTCCAAGAATAAAACATATTTTCAAAATCAAAAGGCTGATTCCTATCATTTACCATCTCAACTGCCTATTTCCAGTGTTTGAGTTGCACTAAAGCACCAAAAAATTTTTGGTTTATAAACCCTAGGAGCTTGGGTCAAACCCTAAACTAAATCTGACTTTGACCAGTGTTTTCTCCAAGAATAAAACATATTTTCAAAATCAAAAGGCTGATTCCTATCATTTACCATCTCAACTGCCTATTTCCAGTGTTTCAGTTGAACTAAAGCACCAAAAAATTTTTGGTTTATAATCCCTAGGAGCCTGGGTCAAACCCTAAACTAAATCTGACTTTGACCAGTGTTTTCTCCAAGAATAAAACATATTTTCAAAATCAAAAGGCTGATTCCTTTCATTTACCATCTCAAATGCCTATTTCCAGTGTTTCAGTTGAACTAAAGCACCAAAAAATTTTTGGTTTATAAACCCTAGGAGCCTGGGTCAAACCCTAAACTAAATCTGACTTTGACCAGTGTTTTCTCCAAGAATAAAACATATTTTCAAAATCAAAAGGCTGATTCCTATCATTTACCATCTCGACTGCCTATTTCCAGTGTTTGAGTTGCACTAAAGCACCAAAAAATTTTTGGTTTATAAACCCTAGGAGCCTCGGTCAAACCTTAACTAAGTCTGACTTTGACCAGTGTTTTCTCCAAGAATAAAACATATTTTCAAAATCAAAAGGCTGATTCCTATCATTTACCATCTCGACTGCCTATTTCCAGTGTTTGAGCTGCACTAAAGCACCAAAAAATTTTTGGTTTATAAACCCTAGGAGCCTGGGTCAAACCCTAACTAAGTCTGACTTTGACCAGTGTTTTCTCCAAGAATAAAACATATTTTCAAAATCAAAAGGCTGATTCCTATCATTTACCATCTCAACTGCCTATTTCCAGTGTTTGAGTTGAACTAAAGCACCAAAAAATTTTTCCTTTATAAACCCTAAGAGCCTGGGTCAAACCCTAACTAAGTCTAATTTTGACCAGTGTTTTCTCCAAGAATAAAACATATTTTCAAAATCAAAAGGCTGATTCCTATCATTTAGCATCTCGACTGCCTATTTCCAGTGTTTGAGTTGAACTAAAGCACCAAAAAATTTTGGTTTATAAACCCTAGGAGCCTGGGTTAAACCCTAACTAAGTCTAATTTTGACCAGTGTTTTCTCAAAGAATAAAACATATTTTCAAAATCAAAAGGCTGATTCCTACCACTTACCATCTCAACTGCCTATTTCCAGTGTTTGAGTTGAACTCAAGGACCAAAATATTTTGGTTTATAAACCCTAGGAGCCTGGGTCAAACCCTAACTAAGTCTAATTTTGACCAGTGTTTTCTTCAAGAATAAAATATGTTTTCAAAATCAAAAGGCTGATTCCTATCATTTACCATCTCGACTGCCTATTTCCAGTGTTTGAGTTGAACTCAAGGACCAAAATATTTTGGTTTATAAACCCTAGGAGCCTGGGTCAAACCCTAACTAAGTCTGACTTTCACCAGTGTTTTCTCCAAGAATAAAACATATTTTCAAAATCAAAAGGCTGATTCCTATCATTTACCATCTCATCTGCCTATTTCCAGTCTTTGAGTTGAACTGAAGCACCAAATAATTTTGATTTATATACCCTAGGAGCCTGGGTCAAACCCTAACTAAGTCTGACTTTGACCAGTGTTTTCTCCAAGAATAAAACATATTTTCAAAATTAAAAGGCTGATTCCTATCTCTAACCATCTCGACTGCTTATTTTTAGTGTTTGAGTTGAACTCAAAGACCAAAAAATTTTGGTTTGTAAACCCAGCTAGGAGGCTGGGTCAAATCCTTAAAGTAGGTCTAACTTTGACCAGCGTTTTCTCCAAGATTAAGATATGTTTTTAAAATCAAAATGCAGATTCCTATTATTTACCACCTCAAGTTCCTATTTCAAGTGTTTTAGTTGAACTAAAGCACCAAAAAATTTTTGGTTTATAAACCCTAGGAGCCTGGGTCAAACCCTAACTAAGTCTGACTTTGACCAGTGTTTTCTCCAAGAATAAAACATATTTTCAAAATCAAAAGGCTGATTCCTATCATTTACCATCTCAACTGCCTATTTCCAGTGTTTGAGTTGAATTAAAGCACCAAAAAATTTTTGGTTTATAAACCCTAGGAGCCTGGGTCAAACCCTACCTAAGTCTGACTTTCACCAGTGTTTTCTCCAAGAATAAAACATATTTTCAAAATCAAAAGGCTGATTCCTATCATTTACCATCTCGACTGCCTATTTCCAGTGTTTGAGTTGAACTCAAGGACCAAAATATTTTGGTTTATAAACCCTAGGAGCCTGGGTCAAACCCTAACTAAGTCTAATTTTGACCAGTGTTTTCTCCAAGAATAAAACATATTTTCAAAATCAGAAGGCTGATTCCTATCATTTACCATCTCGACTGCCTATTTCCAGTGTTTGAGTTGAACTCAAGGACCAAAATATTTTGGTTTATAAACCCTAGGAGCCTGGGTCAAACCCTAACTAAGTCTAATTTTGACCAGTGTTTTCTCCAAGAATAAAACATATTTTCAAAATCAGAAGACTGATTCCTATCATTTACCATCTCAACTGCCTATTTCCAGTGTTTGAGTTGCACTAAAGCACCAAAAAATTTTTGGTTTATAAACCCTTGGAGTCAAACCCTCACTAAGTCTGACTTTGACCAGTGTTTTCTCCAAGAATAAAACATATTTTCAAAATCAAAGGGCTGATTCCTATCATTTACAATTTGAAGTGCCTATTTCCAGTATTTGAGTTCAACTAAAGCACCAAAAATTTTCGGTTTATAAACCCTAGGAGCCTGGGTCAAACCCTAACTATAGTATGAATTAATCATTAAGTTTATTTTTTCTTTAACAAGTGTAATTACTACTACTTACATTGTCAGATGGGAAAGCCTTCCCTTCCATGAGGATTTTATATCTTTGTGGGGTTGGATGGTAGAAAGGAACCATCATAAGATGCACATTTACAGTGAGCGAATTCATATTTACTGTTTCAATATCTTTAGCACCTGAAAAAAATAATTGGCACTCTGAATATCATAATGTATAAGGTATAAATTAATGAGAGTGTAATTTGCAAATCATTACGCACCAACCAATTGGGCACTTTTTGCTTTGACAAACTCATCAATTGGTTTCCATGGTAATGTTCCTTCATAATGCCCAAAGACACCCCTGCAAAAGAGTGATCAACTTCAATTTTCTCCTTCATCAGTTTCTCAACCAGAAAGTATATATATATATATATATTTATACCATACAGTAAGGAGAACTTGGCTTTTGATACATTGCTCAGATGAAAGCTGATTAATGACCAATATTCTTACTACAACAGGTGTGGATTCAGAATGGTTGTTTGTTTGTTTGTTTGTTTGTTTGTTTGTTTGTTTGTTTATTATTGTTTAAGTTCCCAGCCAGGAAATGACATTTTGAAATGCTAAATCTTTTTTTTTTTTTTTTTCTGGGGGAACACTTCTGTATATAGGCTTGTAATCTTTTGTGCTTAATTGTTAGAAACCATGGTCAGATTTCCTGGATCAACACCCTGAACTCAGATATTTTATACTAAATTAAACACTTACATTCTTGGCAATTTGGACTGCCGAGCCAGTCAGGAAATGACATTTTGAAATGCTAAATCTTTTTTTTTTTTTTTCTGGGGAAACACTTCTGTATATAGGCTTGTAATCTTTTGCGCTTAATTTTTAGAAACCATGGTCAGATTTTATCCTGGATCAACACCCGGAACTCAGATATTTTATACTAAATTAAACACTTACATTCTTGGCAATTCGGACCGCCAAGCCGTTTAGGAGAATCTATTTTTTCATCGAGCTGTTAGCATTCCAACATTTTTGATGAATAAAGACAGTATTATTGTGAAAGTTTTGAAGTTCTATGTTATAAAACAAATAAACCAGCTTCAAGCATGCTCTGTTCAGAAATAAAGCACTTAGCAAGTGCCGAGAGCTCGCATTTCTCCCTGTACTTCTTTCATGTTCTCATCACTTGCTGCATGCTTTATTTCTGAATGAAGCACGCTTGAAGCTGGTTTATTTGTTAACTAAATTAAACACTTACATTCTTGCCCATTTTTCCATCTCTTGATTAACCAGGGTTGCTGTTTCTTTTGGTCGCAACCCCAAGGAATTTCCACAAAAATATACACTCTCCTCTTCGCCATCCACCAAACTTAAATCAACTTTAAATACAAAGAAAGAAGAAGAATTATTTGGCAGGACGATACCCCATTCTAGATTAAATTTTAAAGCTTCTTTATTCGAATTCCATTAGTTATTATGACACAAAAAAAAATGCTGTTATGATCACCTGATTATCTGAGTGCTGATGATAGCTGATGCAAATCAGACATGTAGTGCAGTGCAAAAACATTCAATATCTCTTTTAATATATATATTTATAAAATAACTATGACACTATGCACACCCTGATTGGTTAAAGAATCGCAAATATGAGGCTTTATTATATATACACGAGTGTTTTACTGGAAAATATACCGTGCATAAAATCCATACGAAACTACATCCGGAACCCGAGAGGCGTATTTTCCATATCCTCACTAGTGAGGATATCGTTGGCATCATTTCTCGCTTTTGCACAGTTGTTTGTGCAATTTCTCATAAAACACTCGTGTCTAATATAATAAAAAGAAAATTACACAGCGGCTTGAAGATATGGATTTTATTTTCTCGTGGTAAAAACAATATTTTACTCACTCGCGAAGCGCTCGTTCGTAAAATATTGTTTTTGCCACTTGAAAATAAAATTCATACCTTTGCGCCGCCATGTAATATCCTCTATATATTACACGGTGATGCATTATATATTTCTTAAATAATATTTCTGTTTCAAGTTGGATTTGCCTGACATGTCAATGTTTACAATCACAGACTTTATGGTGTTAGTATACATGTACTATCGAGAAAGGACTCCAATTGAGATGAAAAATTACGTAATATCGTATGGAGCTTGGTAGCCTCTCTTTTAGCTTCCTGGCAAAAATGGCTCCCAACCCAACCAAAACTTTATTGTATTGATGCCACCGGAGAAAGAGCTTAAAACAGTTTTCAGATTTACCCGGGACATTTATATTTCCCACATCGACTTTTAGTTGATTTATTATAAGTTTTATCTCCACGACGACGCACTTTAAAAGTAATTCTCACAAGAAGCACCATAATTGCTGTGGACGATAGGAGGCAGCGACACTAATTCTGCTTTGTGACTCGACTCACGGATGTCGTTCTGGATGATCAGTCATGTGACAACTGACGTTGCTGTTTGTGGCTCGACTCACAGATGTTGGGCTGGATGATCAGTCATGTCACAACTGATGGCCAATTGAACGCAGACATAATGCTCAGGGGACCGTGAGTGTCTTTCTCCGACGTCACTCAAAAGTCGAAGCAAGGACTTTTTGAGTGTTCCTTCGTTGTAATGAATCGAGTACTGAAGTGAAACATCGCTTGATCTTCCTGATGATCTCTGCCAAACAACAACACGTTACATTCGCGATGTACCGGCTAGTCAAACGGTATGTCTTTCGTATCAATGCATGTGCCCCTCAATGTTTATCTGTTTCATCATTTGGCTTTACATTTGGTGATCCATGTGAGTAAACAATAAATAAACTGCACTCTGACTTGAGATTTTGTCGTTAACGCTCGTTTCTTCGTGAAACTGACTTTGTTTATCACCACGTGGCGACGTACTTCGCACAATTATTTCCAGTCTGCTTGCTAATTTTGCTTCTATTTTGTCTGCAGATTTATTAGATTTGCTTAACGAGATCGATTTGTGAATTTAGAATATCAGTCTGAAGTTTAGAACCATTTCACTTAAGTTTTGTATAGATAAATTCGCTATTCGTCTTAGGATGGACGAACGCTGCGAGCAAAATATTTCATCCAGTGATTTATAATTTCAGGTTTTATTGCCTTTTAAATTATCTTTTGTCCTTTTCATTATATGTTTTGGTCATGTATTCTAAGGAATGGTATCTCGCTTCTGTAATTACTGCGCATTTGGTTTATTTTTGCGAGTCGCGTTGCGTTATCGTTCCCGTACAACTTCCCATAAAAGAACGCTGCGCGCGTTTAATATTTCTACAGGAGTGAATGGGTTAATAGACTTAGTTGTTTCCGTGTTCTGACTTGTTTTAATCAGCGAGGGTAAGCCTCGGCAGCATTCACCTGACCTTTGGTTACTTCTAGTTTAATATATAGGTCCGTTGAACTTCTATTTGCCGTAAGTGTAAAACGAACAACAAGTAAAATGTGTTTACTCGACAATCAAACGCTAGTTCGAAACAAACACAAACAGGCTTGCCTGAAGTCTTCGGCAGTTCCTTTTTCTTCGGGTAACAAAACTCTTTCCTCAAGTGTTTCAGCTTGTCTTGGACATCCATCATTTTCGCAAATTCCGCACTGAAAGGATCCAAAGATGCTGCCATTGCCAGACTTCTGAGCTTTAAAGTTGGGTTAAACTGTTCCTCATTTTCCCGATCTGATTGCGAATGACTCATTTTCGACATTTGCCGGTTCAATGCTGAATAACAAACTTCTCCGTAAAAGATAGTGACTAAAAGAACACACGAGTGACCACAAGTGACCACGAATGACCACGAGTGACCACGAATGACTACGAGTGACCACAAGTGACCACGAGTGACCACGAATGACCACGAGTGACCACGAGTGACCATGAGTCAAAATAAGCTCCTCGTGTGACTGTGATGTCATTTTAATATCATTTAAATATAAAATGTAAAATCACTCGCTCGTGAAGTGTAAAACAAAATCTTTGAAGAAAACGCCGACCACAAGGCGTAAAGTATTAATAGCGTGGCAGTGACGTCATTACCAACTCACTGCAGAACAGGCTACAAACGACCAGGGCCCAGTTGTTCAAAGAGTGGATAGCGCTATCCACCGGAGAAATTCTTATCCAGTTAATACTATAAGGCTAAATTTTAACACTTATCCACTATTCACACTTTGAACAACTGGCCCCAAGAGTTAAATTAAGTCCTTCGCGTGACTGTGACATCAATTTTATTTATATACTGTTTTAAACATAAGCTGTAATATGACCGGCTTATCGGGTGTCCCCGAGTCTGAAAAGTTTTACTAAATACAATCGACTGCCGGGACTTTGCTGTGCAGCATTTGGTAGTGATTCAGAATCATCACTTTCGGCGTCTGACTGCAGCACCTTTCTCACGTTTCTGTTCAGTTACTGAAATTCTGTTCTTCCGCCGGTTCCCTATTTACTTTCCACGTCGCCGATAGTAATAACCTCCACGTCCTTCACTCCAGTGTTAGGTCTTTTCGTTGTCTTACTTTGGTCGTACTTTTTCGGAGTAAAATCTTTCCGTTTTTTTATCCGGACTTCCATGGCAAGAGGACCAGAAATGCAAATTTTTTTGACATCTCAGCAGCCTTATCTCTGCGATCAGCCAATCATATGTGGGTTCCCACGCCATGTGAATTTAGTGAGCAATTCCCAGGACTTAATTAAAAGAGCCAAATCTGTTCGGTAGGGTCACGAGTTTGAGTTAAATACAGCACGCTGTGTCACGTTGTCTACAGCCGACGCTGACACGTGATTCGTCACGCAAGGGACATATTTGTGTGTACTTTACGCCTTGTGGTCGGCGTTTTCTTCAAAGTGTTTGTTTTTAAAATGACGCTAGTGAAATTTTTACACTTTATCATGGGTGCATGATATTGCGTTTTAAATTTAAAATGACGTTACAGTCACGTGAGGAGCTTATTTTGACTCGTAGTCATTCGTGGTCACCCGTGGTCATTCGTGGTCACTCGTGGTCACTCGTGTGTTCTTTTAGTCACTATCCTCCGTAAAACACGATAAACACGAAGACTTGTTTCCATACGCCAAACCACCCTTGGCCGTCAGTGAACTGGGAACTAGTCTGAGTCTCGGCTGAAGGATCGCCGACGTTGTTCCGAAGTGTTTACGAGCACAGCAACGTGCATGAACATGTCTTTTGATCCAGAGCGAGGAAAGATGGAAACATTTATGGCTGTTGCGAAAATGGGGACGGGGACGCGGGGACGTGACCTTGGGGACGTGGGGACGTGACCTTGGGGACGCGGGGACGTGACCTTCAAAACAAAACCCCTTCTAACTCCCTTAGTTTTTCTCCTATCGGCTTGAAACTTTCACACAGAACAGAAAATTCGATCCACTCAAAGCGCCCATAAAATACAAGGCGTCTCGTGAACGGACAAGACAAATCCGCGGATTGCAGGTTGAAATGTTTATCTGCAGATTAAATTTGCAGGTTGAAATACCTTCGGCGATCCTTCAGCCAAGACTCAGACTAGTTCCCAGTTCACTGACGGCCAAGGGCGGTTTAACGTATGGAATAAATATCGGACTAACCTTAACTAACTCCAACTTTGACGAATAATTTCTTAGCCAGTAAACAAGCTCGGCACTTCAGCACTGAAAGCAAGTATTTACATTGGGAGGGAAAGCATAAAATAAATAAAAAACAGATGTAAAGGTGAACATACAGAACTTGCTACATGTAAGGATGGTCGGGATCCTGCTAAGAAAGGTCGGGATCCTGCTAAGAATGGTCCGGATCCTGCTAAGGACGGTCGGGATCCTGCTAAGGAAGGTCGGGATCCTACTAAGGAAGGTCGGGATCCTGCTAAGGAAGGTCGGGATCCTGCTAAGGAAGGTCGGGATCCTTCTAAGGATGGTCGGGATCCTGATAAGGATCAGCGCAATAAATTGTATCATTTATCGCGTGATAAATAGGGGTCAAAAAAATTGTGGTTTGTAAATGGTCCTTCAGAGCCACCGTAGTTTTGTCAACAGTTTTTGCAGAAGTAAAAATCTTATAAGAAGCACTAAAATGCATAATTTCGGCTTACCTTGTTCAGCACCAAACCACACCCCCCCCCCCCCCCCCCCCCACCACCACCGCATGGCCCAACGCCATTTGACCGAGTGGGTTCCAGACCATTTTCTCCGACGTTCTTAAACGCTGCTCGGGGGGGGGGGGGGGGGGGGGGGGAATAGTCATTTAAAGGACACCTTGGTTATAAAAGTTCTTTCCAGTCCCCTGCATAAAATGTACGAAAATGCAAGTCTAAAAATAGCCTGGCCTCTGAGTACGACTGTTATGAAATGCTGAACAGAAACCAGCATTGCAATTAGACACCAGCCACCTGCATTCAATGCTTTATTCACTATCATCATTGGAGCATCTTTGATCACCATCATTTTTATTTTAGTATCATTTACCTTCATGCACTAAGCATTTTATCATCTTTCACAATCAATCATTTTTACCTGGGCTAGGGGTTTACATCTGGCAATAATATATATCTTTAAATATATACATGTAAACTGCCACTATTTTCAGGAATTTAGATACAGTATAACAGAATTAAGTCAATATTCCAATTTATATTATATCTAAAAAAAACCCTAAAGGTAACATTTGTTCTGAAAACATGAAAAACAAAGCAACAAGAAATATTCATCTGGGTGATCATCAGAGCTGTTTCAGATAAAAATAGAAAGTAATCGTGTGATTGCTTACATTGGTTTTGCATTTGCTATGCTTTCTGACAATTTGGTCAAAAACAAGTTCAATCAAGAGCAAAAACAAAACTTGTTTACGACATTCTCACATAAAAAAGAAAGTCACCATGACATGTACACTGCTGATTGTAATTTTCTTTAACGGAAAACTGAACACTATTACTTGGCTAATAACATGCATACAATAATTTCTGCATTCTGATTGGCTGAGCACACGTCAATTTATCCCAAACAGTGCAAAAATGTGAAATTAACAGTGCGGAAAATATGAAATTTGAAATTAAAAATTGCCGACAGCTGGCACACGTACTTTTGAAGCCAAACAAAACAAAAGGGCATGTTTTCATTCCTCAGGACGATTCCAATTCTGTTTGCGAGAAAACAAAGTTCTTGAGAGACACTTGTGAGTTGTAACAAAATTGAACAAAATTGTGCAACGTAAATTATTGTATGCGTGTTATTAACAAGTAATCACATGATTTCTCATGCAATTTTGGAATAAATAACCACAAGTAAATTTTTCAAAGACCACAAACTGCACTCGTGCAATTTTGTGGTCTTTAAAAAATTTACTCATGCTAATTTATTCCAAATTGCACTCGAAATCATGCGATTACATACACTAATAAATTCTGATTGGTTGAAAAACATGTTTCAGCCTCTGTAATTGCTATGGCTTTTACAGTGATTCAAATACAACTCTATAATAATTTGCAATAATAAATCCTGCTTTATACATTTTATAAGTTTGCTGATACTGTATGACATCCATGAATATATTCTAACAGTTACTGCACACCTAGAGGATGTGCCTGGACAGCGTCTTTTTTATCTTCTGGCTGGCTGGTTGACTGATGCACAGACACCACTGTATTTCCATTCTTGCATGTAGCTCCTTAAATAAAAGGGGGTCATTGCATCAAGGCACAACCATGAAACATCAAAACATACATTTTTAACAAACACAAAACTGACCCTAAATTTTCTCACTAGGTGTTGCTATTAGAACTACAGCAAACAGCTTTTGTACATGATACTAAGACTATATTGTTTATGCACAAATGTCATATCTGGTACAGATGCGGAGATGACCAATCACCGGCCTCAAGGATCTCCTAATAATAATCTTTATTGAAAGATGTCATTCTGAAACAAGAAACAACACTCCAATCGTATTCAGGCTTCATACAATCTTTGAACAACGATGGAACTAAGAAACCAAGTACTAAGTGAGAAGCGAACCGAACACAATCATGAAACAAACGAATATAAATCACTGGTACCTGAAGGGTGAATCCTTGCGTGGTAAAATCCTTAATTTCCTGAACGATAAAATCTCACAAATCCTGAACGATAAAACCTCACAAAGAAAAACGCTGCTATCTCTGCAAAAAAGTGTAAACATAGGTGATGACAACAACAACGTCAACTCGCGTCATCGCGCGAGCCCGTGCGTGGGCAGTGTGGCGACGACAAAGAAAAACATGGCACTGAAACGAATGCAATGAGCATTCCGAAATATCTAGCAATGGTGAGCTTAGTTGATCTGGCCAATAGCAATACTGAACTGCAATAGACGAAGGAACCAAACTGAATTACCATGGACGAAGGTAATCAATTATTGCTCAATACTCGATCGTTCAAAAACGTCAAAATGCAATGTCAGAAACTGTTCACAACACTATCCAAGATTGGCCCTATAACAATGTCAAATTAAAAATTGATGCCCCACTTTGTAATATTGTTCCTTACCAGGAAGTATGGAGCCAGCTTTTTCCAGCACACAAGCCTAGTGCAAATTCTGGGATCTGCCCATCTAGCCTTGACAAAAAATGAAGAATACATTATTAATTATCAGAAATAGAAATCTTAGGAACTAAATTTAACTTTGAAAAAATAGTAACTTGGGCAGCGACTGATCACACGAAGTGGATAACTTGGCAGGTCTGTCCTACATATCAGTGATTTAATTATTCTACTAGCAATGTGATCTTGTAGTGATTTTTATTTTGTCTATACCATCATGTATATCATCACCAACCTGATACAAAACTCCAGGAAAGTAGGAAGTCACTGCAGCCGTATGTTCAGGAAAGAACTGCTTGAAAAACTCTAAAAAATCTGTGGAATAAAATGATGCTCTAGTCAAGTGGATTTTATGGGTACATTGGTATTCAACAAACTATGTGGGGTACTTGCAAAGACCTCAACAGAGATTTAAGAACCCATAGGTTACCACCCTTCTCAGCATGCGTTAACAATCTATTAGAGCTCCATTAGTCCTCAGCAAACAGGCCTGCTAACTCTGAAAGTAACTTAGTTCACAACTCAACCCCCCTTGGGCCATGCCCAATTCTGCCTGGCCCCAAAGCATGCTAAAGATGCAAATTATGGGTGTATGGTAGCTTGAAATTTGGACTTACTGTACCTTCTTTCCATCAGTTCCTTTCTTTTAACCATCATCTGAAGGGCAAGGCCAACACAGCTTTCAACACCATCTCTGTTAAATGGAAATTCTCTCTTTTGGGAACTTGTCCCTTATTTATTTATTTATTTATTCATTCCTTCAATTCATTTAATTTATGCAATTTGTTTAATTTATTCAATTTATTTTATTTATTAATAAATTCATTTATTCATTGTATGAATAAATGAATAATTAAATTAATGCAAGCATGAATGAATAAATCAGTTCTGAATAAATCAATTTTGATTGGCCCCATGGAACTATGGGTGTATGGTATTTAAAATTTTGACTTAATTAGATCAATTCATTCACTTATACATTACTTAATCATTCATTTATTCATTATTTAATCATTCATTTATTCTTTTGTTCATTTCTTTACTTATTTTCTTTATTCCTTTATTTATACATAAAAAATAAAAAATAAATAAATAAATAAACAAAATAAATAAATAAAATAAATAATAATTTTATTGTATTCATTATTATGGCGCCGTGGTTAGGGTTAAGTAGTGTTAGAGTCAGGGTTATGATTAGTTAGGGTTACGGTTATGGGTTATGGGTTAGGAATGGGGCATCCTGTTGGGGAAGGGGGCCTGGGATGGTGGAAGTACACCAAGGGAGGTGACGGTTGCACAACCACGTTCACAGTCATCCCAGGCCCCCTCTCCCACCCCTCCCCTCAAGTCCCATCCCTCCCAAATCACCTGTACAATCCAGTCCCTATCCACCTACCCTCCGACCAACAGCCAACCGCACTGAAGGAGGAAGAATGCAGATGAATATCAGCGAGGAGATAGACAGGAAGAGAGTCAAAACAGGGCCCTGAGGGGGCCGTGGGTGCATTGCCTCCCCTCTGATGAGTTGTAGGAGTAAGATGAGAAAGTTAGGACTAGAATGGGGAGAATTGGCCAAAGCAGTGGTACACATAACAACCCTCTCGATGAGTTAAATGGGTGGGAATCATCCCTCGGCGACGAGATCTTGGAGCTGCAAGTAGTCCTTTTTAGAGGATGGCACCCTCCATCCGGAGTAAATGCAAATGCAACTTGGCGGCAGAGACCCCCCCATACAGAGGTGCCATCTACTGTCGTTGAGGTCTATGTTGCCTGTAAGCCGACCAGTCTCGAGTCACCTGCCCATTCTTCTCATTTTGAGGATTGAAATGCGTACCACTGCTTTGGCCAATTCTCCCCATTCTAGCCCTAACTCTCTCACCTAACTCCTACAACTAACCAGAGGGAAAACAATGTGTCCACGCTCTCCTCAGAGTCCTGTTTCAAATCTCTTCCTGCCTATCCCTTTGCTAACATTCATCTGCACCCTTCCTCCTTCAGCAGAGTTGAATGATGGTCATCATCGGGTTGGTGGGAAGGCACACAATGATCATACAGGGGACGAGGGACTTGAGGGGACTTAGAAGAAGAACAGATAGTTGGGAAGAGAACAATGAACGATGATATTGGAGGAGAGCCTCAGGAACAGCATGCTGGAGGAATGTCCACAATAGTCTGCAGGAAGTCAGCCCAGAAGAGTCTGTCCGCAACAGTCCGGAGGAAGTCAGCCTGGAACAGTCTGCAGCAGCTGGAGAAGAACATCTGACTATAGTTGGGAGAACAGGAAACAGTATAAAATAATAATATTGTAATAGATTAAAATTGAGCATGGGTACTTACGAAAATAGAATATAATAAGGGAGAATTGTATTATGTACTTTTTTGCTGTATGCACAATTTTGAATTTCAAGAGTTTGAACTTCCACAGCAGGGAATTGCTAGGATACTGCCTGCCCAATCAATCAATCAATCAAATCAATCGCCCAGTGTCGGGCTAGATATTTATAGAAGACTGAGGATATGAATGGAAAAACGAAATGATGGAAGCCAATGCAACCTGTACGAAGCGACCATAAAACAGAGGAAGTTGTGTAGGCAGAGAAGTATGTAAAAAGCATTGTGAAAGGCAAAAGGAAAAAAGGATACGGGGAATATAAACTAGACTAGTAAATGAAAAACTAAAAATGCAGAAAATAACAGGAGTGTGCAACGAAGGGACATGCGAGAAGGGAAAAACGAGTGAAGGCCAAACAAATTAACACGAGGGTGTGATCAAAGTGAAAAATACGTTTTGCATAAATGACATGGGAAGGAAACTTGAGCTCGCACATGGCCTGAGAAGGCGAGATGAAACAGATTTTTTAGGTAACGGGGAGAAACAACAACGACAGAACCCCAAACTCAATTACCTGTAAAAAGGAGCTTCGTTTTGACGTGAAGCCGGATTGCTTTGGGCCGCTTTCAACACAGCTCGAACTCAGTACTGTTCTTCAGTTGCATGGCTAGTTACAGATTACATATATTAACCAGAGCATAATGTATAGTAATTTCACTGCCAGTGGAGGTTGCATTATGCTTCTGCAGTTAGGATTTAAAGGAGATTCAAGCTGGACCTTGCCACAGATAAGGTACAGAGAGAAAGATCACGGCAATAGCAAGGAAAACCAAATATAACTGGCAGAACATTAACAGATATAAGATCTGCAGTTAAGGAAATCAGAAACAAAATGGACTAGAGACTATGAAAATATTGCAGGCTGAGCCAGGAACAGAGATAAGTGGAAGATGGTTCATGACACACAACAAGTCAACCTGACTGCATATGCATAAAATGAACTGGTCTCCAGGTGACATTGATAGAGAAAGTGAGGGCCAAGAGATAAAGCTGTGACAGAAACAGCAAACAGCTCTAAAAAGAGAGCCAGTGAGTGAGTAATAAAAAAATCATCGCTTTCCATGTAAGTTTAGTTGCTTTGAAACTGCGCATGTACTTGTATAAGCTAGGCTTTAAAACAGTGTCCCACCAAACAAAGCAGTAGAAAGGCTACAAAGTTAATTTTTATAATTTATTTTCAACAGCCAATCCTTGTGCACAACTAAAACTGTTTAAGAAGTAGAGTAAGGATGGATAGGGAAAGATACAACTGACCTTGACTCTTCTTACTAACTCCACTTTGTAGATTTCAGCCAGTCTTTTCCTGATCTCATATTGACGCATTCTCTGCAAACGAGAATAGTTGATGTAATAAATTTGTTGTAACATGACAAATCAGGGACAAAAAAAAGGCCAAATTGAATGCAAAGATGGGAGCATAATGCACTCCTCAGAAACCAGATCAACTGGTTTAATTAGCTTGTGTGATCAATTTTCACAAGCAAAGGCTTTCTGAATGCGTCATTATTTTATTCATTTTGCATGCAGACAGAAACGTTTGGTCCTGCTTTGTTTGTCGCACGATAAACAATTTATTACATGAAAAATCATACAATAATTGGCTGTATTTTACCAACTCGTAAAAGTACTCCGTCATATTGCACTCCTTCCCTTGTAAAATAACCCCTTTGTATCTGTATCTGTACACAATAAATAAGATAACTATGCTGATCATGTTAAAGAACAGCAGAGTTAGCTGACTTATTGTGCACAGGTCTATTAATAAATAATAATATTATAACGCTGCATTTAGAAAATAATAATTATAGCTGCATTTAGATAATTTACCTACTAGCCAGATGCATTATTATACACTCTGTCACGAAGACAGATCATAACTTACACATGAAGTCCTTAAATTTACCTCAATATCAAGAGCTTTGTGGACAATAGCAGTCGCCAGCAAGTCTCGCACATGTTTTTTGTGCTCTTTCTTGGCCATGTTTAGTCTGTAAGTACTCTCATCGATGATCTTCCCTTTCTTGCTTACCTTTTGGTAATAACGGAGAGTATAATTATATAAACAGTAATTTAATGTTGAAACAAATATTAATAATCACATACAACTTATGCAGAACAAAATACTGCAAGAGACACTTTTTCCACCAAGAAAAAATCTGTAAGTCCCCAAACAAACAAACCATATAGATCATTTTGTACAAAATTATGCAAGTTACTGATTGCTGTGGCAACATCAATATTTTCATGTAATCATACATATTATGCGAAAGATGAAAATAATATCTAATTGTGGTAGAAATTTAATAAATTTCCACTGGTTTGCCATGGTGTAGACTCTTATTTACCACAATTTACGCCATCACATGGTCAAAATGTTGTGGACTCACGAGGCACTTTGCAGAGTGAGTCCACAACTAATTTTGAACATGTGATGATGTAAATCGTGGTAAATAAGAGTCCACACCATGGCAAACCTGTGGAAATTTGTTTTTTACCAAAATATTTAGGATATACAGGAAAGTTTCATTGTATTTCGCTGCAAAGAGTGACATGCTGGCCTCAGCTGGCGTCAGCATCGTTGTCTGGACTCTTATTTACCACGGTAAATGGACCAATTAGAGACCGAGAAACCAGTGTGTTGTGGTAAAAACTGTAATTAATGTGTGGTGAACTTGGTAGATTTTATGGCCTAGCTTCCCACGCGAAATTTTAGGTACATTTTTGGTACATTAAAGGTACATGTTTGGTACCTCTAAATGTACCTAATAGGTTCCTAACATGTACCTATAATGAACCTTTTTGGTGGTATCTTTTAGGTATCCCTGAAGTAGCTTTTTTCGCCACCCAAAATGTACCTCGACTGAGATACCTAAAAGGTACCTTCAGGTCCAGCATTTTCATCATACTCAACATACCTAAAACATACCTCGAATGTACCTGGAATGTATCTACTGAGGTACCTATAATATACCAGAAGAGTTCCTAAAATATATCTGAAATGAACCTTAAATGTATCCAAACTGCACTTAAAATGTACCTCAGCTATACACAAAGTGTACTCATAGTATACCCATGAAATACCCAAAATGTACCCATAGTATACTAATGACATACCTAAAATGTACCCACAATATACCAACACTGTACCTCTTATGCACCCAAAATGTACTCATAGTGTACTAATGAGACATTCAAAAATTTCACATATTTTATTGACTTCATAGCATGAATCAGTACTGTGATTTATAGATGATCAACATAAATACCATTACAAACTGATACCAGTGATGAAGCAAGATTCTAATCAATCATTTAGGTCTTGGTACTGAACTTGTAACAGGATGCATTGTTCAACAAGACTCAACTGCCAGGCTTTGCTTCCTGTGACTTCAACCTTTTATGACAATCTTCTGTGTGGCTTGATCTGCACTTCCATAAATTCCCGCTTCTTCCTACATTCAAGAATAAAGGATTAGAATTAGGTAAAAAAAATTAATCATACAGGTTAGCAAAATGTAGAGAATGCCCACTATTTCGTTTGCGTGTAGACTTACTGATTAAATTATACATTTGAATTGTGCCGGCCGCCGTCTGATACAAAGTATATAGTGGAATTCGAACAGCTATCTTACTTAATAGACAACAGTACAGGGAGCACAATGGAAATAGACAAGATATCTGTAAGCTTGGACGTATTATAGCGCTGCCAAACAGTCATGTCGCACTCCATTCAACACAAAGCGTGTGCCTGAATCAGAGCAACTGTATCAAAACATTTGTAGCCCCGGGATCGAAACAAACAAAATAGAGTTATCTTACCTCATGTCCAGCATTCAGGGTCCGATTTCTGCAGAGATGCGATCTGATGTCCCCCATGTTGATCAGATCATTTTGCAGTTGTGTAATCGACTTGAAAACGATCGTTCAGCAAGTTGTGTCTTCTTTACCCATTCTCCGAGCAGCATATGAGGTTGATAATTCATTTTGGAGTATAGAGAGTTATCCGTTCCTCTATTAAAAGACTATCCCAGCGAAAAGAAGCAAAGCTAACCGGCGAAGACGATCGACACAAACAAAGTTCGTTAAATGAGCGCCACATAAACGTCCCCAGCTCCTGATTGGTTTTCACATAACATGTGACCTAAGTTAGTACCCAGGCACATCCGAGACGATCCATGAACCATCGGCTTTGCAAGAAGTGAATGGGCCGCCGCTTTGGAACTGGAAATCGTGGATATTTATGAATGTTTGAAACAAGAATGGATGCATAATTAATGGAACAGTATGCTGATCATCGAAAAGACAGTGTTATTCAGTTGATATTTGGAATTCACATCACGAGATTTGCTTGTTGAACGATGTGTCCGGCTACTGCGTACATGTTGAACAAGGGAAAATGTATGAATAAAAAAATGCAGATTGATAGAGGTCTGATGGAAGTCTAAAGCTCAAATGATATCGCAACAGGTATAACACTCTTGGATGTGAATTTGTTTGGGAGACAAACAAGGTACATTTTGGATATCTTTTTCAAGGTATATTACAGGTACACTTTTATTTCGCCGTGCACACTGCAGGTTTTTTATCTTGCATGTACATCAGTCAAGATACATGTTGGGTATCTTTCAGGGTACATTGCAAGTACATTTCTATACAGGTACATTTTGGATATCTTTATGAAGGTACATAACTGATACATTTTTGTCAAGGTACATTTTAGGTATCAAAAATGTATGTTAGAGGTACATGTAAAAAAGTACATTTTGGGTATCTTAAGATCGTTTACCTTGAGGTATGTAAATGGTATACTTTAGATACATTTTGGGTATATTATACAAAGTACATTATTGGTACTATTTTCTAAATGTACCTAAACAATACCTTGCTCAATCCATATGTACCTGAAAGATACCATTTTGGTACTCAAAATGTACCTAAAATTTTGCGTGGGTTAGTACACAGTTTATAACTGCAAGAATATGACTGTTTTATAGCTATTACTTACAGTACCTGTATTCACTCTACACACAATATTTATTATATTGCACCTTCATATACAGTACATGTAAGCTGTCATGATCATAAGTTGAAGTATCAGGAGAAAACGTAACCGTTAAAATTTAGACTCCAGGTAAACTTCCATTGTACTCACCAGTCCTGATTTCACCAGATGCTTTTTCATCCGTGAGGTTGAAAAATACCCAACTAGGTTCTTGTCCTGTAGACTGTTGTAGGATGCCAAGGGTCTAATTTTGAACATGATGAAATAATTTATTTTTATTATTAATAATTAATAGTGACATCATACATGACATGACACAGTGAAAAATATTGTAAATTTTGACGATCAAACTTCACATGTCTGTTGCACATGAAACCTATTTCCTTGCAACACAAACAAACAGGCTATAATAGGGTTATGGTATGGGTATACTGATGCAAATACCTAAAATTGTACAATTGAATGACAGCTACAAAACTAATGTGTTTCCTTCAAAAGTAGTGATCTAATATGCATGCATTATACACACCAATACTCTGGTTAAAAACAATGTGGTGGAGTGCAATTTTATTGCATAATGTTTGCTGCTTGTCACTTGACAAAACCCTGAAGAACAATCATGCAGCTGCCAGCAAAACAGAAAACGTTTTCAAGATGCAATATCACCAAGGATAAATTGAAATGTCAAAGATTATGATGACAACTCAGCAGTATATACAGACAGAAAAAAACACAAAGCTTCATATTATCAGTTTGAGCCCTAAAAGTTTACATTGCTTCAATAACACTTCTATATATTTCTCTGCCAATGACAGTTTTTGAGCAGGTGCATTTACACCTCTAGCTATATGTAAATATACAATCAGACATGCAGAAATGATTACAGCATAATTTTATGTATAATGTATGGAGAGATTACAATAGTACTCACATCCCTCATTAATAATAATTGTGCTCAGTTGATCCCACTAATATAATGCAAATTTATAATTTGCTTGCTAAAATCCACAATCTATGGCAAGATTTACTAATAGACATATTGACAAAATTATTAAAGATATCGACAATTCCAAGCTTCAGTTTTAGGTATATTATAAATATAAAAAGTCGGAATGTTTAAAAGCTGATTATCCATCCAGACAATATTACAACACACCTGGCAGTTTCATTACTACTATAATCTGGCTTTTGTTTATAGAGGAAAATATTGGCAATGGAAAAAGGGCCAGCATGCAAAAGACCTGTATGTACAGACAGGTGTATCATCCTGTAAGAAAAAATTTATATATTTATTACTTTTTAAGAACAGGAACTTCAGTTAAACAAACCACATCTCTGTGTAAGCTACTGTACTTTAAAACCCTCAATTATCAGACTCTCAAGGGAATAAACATGACGTAAAGTTTCGACATCACTACATCTTGAGCGCTATTTTCTTGGACTGGCCATTCACTGTTTTGCAGTTCACGTTCGGTGATATAAGAGCAAACGTTAACCTCATTAGAGCTGAGTCCACACGATAAATTCAAAGGCGTACAAAATCTATATGCCCGAAGCAAATGTATTTTATACGCGCGGTCAAAATATACACACGGGACCAATGTTAAAAAATAAATAAATAAAAAAATACTGCAAGGAGAGACAGGGTAATAGAATCTTATGAACATGATGGTTTTGAACGGCCGGACCAAGTGGATTGTTGTTTTGACTACCCTTTTCACCCAGTCTTAATTCACATTTATTACATGCATGCAAGCACCGACTCGCCTCCTTCACACGGTCGTGCACGCAAAGAATAGCATGGCCAAACGTTACTTTTCCAGACTAAGTTCGAGAGAAACCGCAGTTGCAAATGTAAACACAGCTTGATACTAGATACTTTAAGGCAGTGCCACTGTGATTTTCGCACAAGGAAATATTATTTCTTTTGTAAAACAATCCACGTTGCCCATTATATCTCTGCTGGCAAGTTGCGCCAATACCGCGATTTGTTACATTTTATCTAACAATCTCAACGACTTACCCTGGTTCTGTGTGACTCATTGTTACGGTCTGTAATTTGTCTCGAGTTCCCAAAATCCGTTAAAACCGGTGAATAGATGGAGAACTTGGAGCGTTCAGTTAGCGGCACCTTTTGCTTTGGCGACTTCGTTCCTGTCAAAAATATGACGTTCTTGCAAGTTCTGAGTGGACCCCATAGAAACCACAGTGTTTTGAAAACTATGCCATCCTGAAAATGAAGGCTTTCACTGGGCGATCAAGGAAAATAAACTATTCTGCTTCAGTCTTGTTGTCAAGGCCAACTGCAAGCCTTTCAGCCTCGTCGCTAGTATACACGTGACGTCATAATCACCGCGACAAAGCGTGTGCGCATGCGTGGATTTTTTAAGTTCCGGTCGAGTTACCAGTGCACAACTGAGAATCGGACGAGGAAATAGCTGCGGATTGGGAGGAGATTCGGCAACGGACAAACGCTTCGCAGTCGCAAACAATCAGCGCTAGAGGACACGGGCATGAATTTGCGGGATCAGTAAAATGGTGGCAGCCAGGGGGGTAGGGGTGGGGAGGGGATGTCACCCAATATTCTACTACTGTTTTGAAATGTTGAACAGAAACTAGCATCACAATAAGCCATCATTTACCATCACCAGCCACATGCATTCACTGTTTTATTCACAATCATTGGTCATCATTGATCACCATTCTGCAGTAAGCATTTTATCACCTTTTTTACCTGGGCTAGGTTTGACTTGTGAGTTTGTTGTTTATAAGGCACAGAGAAAACTAAAAGATCTGACAATAATAATAAATTAATTTTTGTATATTTTATATCCTGGTATCCATAAAACTTGCCACCATTTGCAGGAATTAACAAAAATTTTAGTAAATAACTAAATTATATCTCAAAAATCTCTAATGTACAATTTTTCTAAAAACAAAATGAAGCAACAAGAAATATTCACCTAGATGACCATCAGCACAGAGCCATTTTTGGATGACATAAGAAAGTAATCATTTGATTGCTTAATATATATTGCTTTGCATTTGCTACACTTTCCAACAATTTGGTCAAAAACAAGTTCACTGAACATCAGCAATCTTGACCAATCAAAAGCAAAAACAAAACCTGATTACAATATTCTCACACAAGAAAGCAATAATATTGTTTTCACATGCTGATTGGTTTCTTCTTCAACATAAAACAACACAGATTACCTTGTGTAATTTTTCAACCTCTGTGTGTGGTGGGGTACTTTGCTGTGGTTTTTTTGACAGTCATCAAAAAACAGCTCTATGATCAAAATAATCCAATAATAAAATAATCCTGCTTTTACATTTTAAGTTTGCTGATACTGTATGACAACATATCACTAACAGTTCCTACATGCCTAGAGGATGTGCCTAGACAGTCATTAGTAATATTTAACTGGACACTTGAGTTGGTGAAGTAGTTCTTGTCTTCTGGCTGGCTAATTGACTGATGCACAGACACCTCTGTCTTTCCATTCTTGCACAAAGATCCTTAAATAAAAAGGGTCATTGCATGAAGGCACAAACATGAAACGTAAAAACATGCATTTTAAAAAACACAAAACAACCTAAATTTTCTCACTAGGTGTTCACATCCTATTAAGACTATACAGCAAACAGCTTTTGTGCATAATAATACCAACACAATGTTGTTTATACACAAATACCATACATTGCAAATTAAAGTGTATGACCATCTAGCCATGATTTGCAAAAGTAAGTGCCCAGTTCCCCCATTTTATTATAAACTTGAAATTATATTGTAGGATTTACAATATTATTTTGTTTTTTTGAATTTTTAAACCGACTTTTTCCCATGTTTTACCTGTTTGGTTAATGCACTTTTCCACATTCACTATCCAAGATTGGCCCTTTAGCGATGTCCAACCAAAAAAGACACCTCCTCTGTAATATTTTTCTTTACCAGGAAGTATGGAACAGCCACTTTCTTTTCAGCACACGCCCAGTGCAAATTCTGGGATCTGTCCATCAGCCTTGCCAAAAAATGAAGAATACATTATCAATGTTATTAGGACTAGAAACCTTAAGAACTAAGTTTATCTTTCAAAAAATAGTAACTAGGCACTGATTGATCACACAAAGTTGGCAGGTCTGTCCTACATATCAGCAATTTAATTATTTCTACTTGTGATGTGATCTTGTAGTGATTTTTATTTTGTCTATAACATTATCTATAACAGTACCCACCTGATACAAAATTCCAGAAACGTAGAAAGTCACTGCAGTCTTGTGCTCAGGAAACAACAACTGTTTGAAAAACTCTGAAGTCTGTGGAATAAAATAATGGACTAGTCAAGTGGACTTTATGGGTATGTTGGTATTCAACAAACTATGTGGGGTACTTGCAAAGACCTAAACATAAATTTAAGAGCCCCATGGGTACCACCCTTCTCAGCATGCATTACCAATCTATCAGAAAGCGAAGCCAATTCTGAAAGTGACTTAATCCACAACTCAACTGGCACTGAAAACCCTTACCTTATTTCAGACCAAAATTTTGTGATTGTTGACCCTATTCAGACCAAAATGTGCAAGTTTTGACCTTATTTCAGACCAAAAATCAAAACCTCGGACCCTTTTCCAGACCAAAAGTTAACATTGTACCTTGTTCAGACTAAAATGTTGAAAATGATACCCTTTAAGGCAGCACATACCTATTATGGCTCATATATTGCAGTACCCCCCCCCCCCCCCCCCTTCCCTCGGTCAAACCCCCTTCACCTTTGGGCCATGCCCAACTCTGCCTGGCCCCGAAGCATGCTGACTATGCGAATTTTAGGTGTAACGTAGTTTGAAATTTACCTTCCTTGTATCAGTTCCTTTCGTTACTTCAACCATCATCTGGAGGGCAAGGCCGACACAGCTTTCATCTGTTTAAATGGAAATTCTCTTTGGGAACTTGTCCCATATTTATTCATTTTATTAATTTAATTTATTCGATGTATTTAATTTATTCGATGTATTTAATTTATTCGATTTATTGATTAATTTATTTAATAAATTCATTTATTCATTATATGAATAAATGAATAATCAAATAATGCATACATGAATGAATAAATCATTTCTGAATAAATTAATTCTGAATAAATCAATTTTGACTGGCCCCATGGAATTATGGGTGTATGGTAATTTGAATTTGGACTTGAATAAATCAATATTCATTCATTTATACATTATTTAATCATGCATTTATTCTATTGTTCATTTCATTATTCATTTTTTCTTTATTCATTTTTTTCTTTATTCATTTTATTCTATTCATTTTTATGGCGCCATGGTTAGGGTCAAGTAGTGTTAGGTCAGGGTTACGGTTAGTTAGGGTTACGGTTATGGGTTAGGATTGGGGCATCCTGTCGGGGGAGGGGGCCTGGGATGGTGGAAGTACACCAAGGGAGGTGACAGTTGCACAACCACGTTCACGGTCATCCCAGGCCCCCTCTCCCACCCCTCCCCTCAAATCCCATCCCCCCCAAATCCCCTGTACGACCCAGTCCCTATCCACCTACCCTCCGACCAACAGCCAACTCCACTGAAGGAGGAAGAATGCAGATGAATATCAGCGAGGAGATAAACAGGAAGAGAGTCAAAACAGGGCCCTGAGGCGGCCGTGGGTGCATTGCCTCCCCTCTGGTGAGTTGTAGGAGTTAGGTGAGAGAGTTAAGACTAGAATGGGGAGAATTCGCCCAAGCAGTGGTACCCATAACAACCCCCTAGATGAGTTAAATGGGTGGATTTTTCCGTTATCCGCGGCTGTCAGAGGCTGGGATATAGTGAGTCACGGTTTCCTTTGCGTGTCATGCACCCTACGCTCCAGACGTTGTGAACACTCGCGACTGGTGACAATTTTAAACTACTGACAGAGGGTGCATCTCCGTCGTTAAGATTGTCTGTAGCCGGCCCAGCCTCAAGTCGCCTGCCCATTCTTCTCATTTCGAGGATTGAAATGCGTACCACTGCTTTGGCCAATTCTCCCCATTCTAGTCCTAACTCTCCCACCTAACTCCTACAACTCACCAGAGGGAAAACAATGTACCCACGCTCTCCTCAGAGTCCTGTTTCAAATCTCTTCCTGCCTATCCCTTTGCTAACATTCATCTGCACCCTTCCTCCTTCAGCAAAGTTGAATGATGGTCATCATCGGGTTGATGGAAGGCACACAATGATCATACAGGGGACGAGGGACTTGAGGGGACATAGAAGAAGAAGAACATATTGGAAGAGAGCCTGGAACAGTATGCTGGAGGAATGTCCACAATAGTCTGCAGGAAGTCAGCCCAGAAAAGTCTGTTGGCAACAGTCTGGAGGAAGCCAGCCTGGAACAGTCTGCAGCAGCTGGAGGAGAACATCTGACTATAGTTGGGAGAACAGGAAACATGGGGTAAGAAAACAGTGTAAAATAATAATATTGTAATAGATTAAAATTGAGCATGGGTACTTATGAAAATAAAATATAAAAAGGGAGAATTATATTATGTACTTTATTGCTGTATATGATAAAGCACAACAACATTGATAGTGAAAAGAAAATGCTAATTTGGTGACCTCAACTTGGGAAATAAAATACGAAATATGAAACATATTTTCATGGATTTAGTTAGATTGCAATATTAATAAATCATTAGAATTTGCACAGTAAATACTCCACACGTTGTATGTCGTTAGTGGCGCACATTACAATGATTAATAATTGCCCTAATTGATTGAAAATCCGGACATCCACATTCCACAGCAAATCTCAATTTTTGTCATGATTAGTGTTGCTGCATCGCCAGTGCTCCGCAGCAAATAGTTCATCTGAATCAGAAAATAGTTTTAATCACTAGAAACAAAATAAAAATGCACTGTATCACAAAATTAAACTCTATTTCGCTACAATAAAATTAAAACAAAAAAACAATTTTGAATTTCAAGGAGTTCGAACTTCCACAGTAGTGAATTGGAAGATACTGCCTGCCCAATCAATCAATCAATCAAATCAATCGCCCAGTGTCGGGCTAGATATTTATAGAAGACTGAGGATATGAATGGAAAAACGAAATGATGGAAGCCAATGCAACCTGTACGGAGCGACCATAAAACAGAGGAAGTTGTGCAGGCAGAGAAGTATGAAAAAAGCATTGTGAAAAGCAAAAGGAAACAAAATATACGGGGAATATAAACTAGACTAATAAATGAAAAACTAAAGACGCAGAAAATAACATGAGTGTGCAACGAAGGGACATGCGAGAAGGGAAAAACACGAGGGTGTGATCAAAGTGACAAATATGTTTTGCATAAATGACACGGGAAGGAAACGTGAGCTCGCACATGGCCTGAGAAGGCGAGATGAAACAGATTTTTTAGGTAACGGGAAGAAACAAAAACGACAGAACCCAAAACTAAATTACCTGAAAAAAGGAGCTTCGTTTAGACGTTGAGCCGGATGCTTTGGGCCGCTTTCAACACGGCTCGAACTCAGTACTTTTCTTCAGTTACAAGCGAGGGGATGCCCGAGCTAAGGGGTGTCCGGAGAGCGCGCAACGAAGGGACATGCGAGAAGGGAAAAACGAGTGAAGGCCAAACAAATTAACACGATCGAGGGTGTAATCAATGTGACAAATGCGTTTTGCATAAATGACACGGGAAGGAAACTTGAGCTCGCACATGGCCTGAGAAGGCGAGATGGTTACGGGGAGAAACGACAAACAACAACGACAGAACCTAAAACTAAATTACCTGTAAAAGGGAGCTTCGTTTCGATGTGGAGCCGGACGCTTTGAAGGCTGTACTGTTCTTCAGTTGCGAACAAGGATGCCCCAGCTGAGGGGAGTTTGGAGAGAAGGGGCGTTTGGGACTCTAAAGGTTTCTTTCCTACTGGCATGGAAGCCATTCCGAACTTGGGGATCCGTGAAGATCTTGTGAAGCAAGAAGCGATATTCGGCCATCTTGTTCTCCGGCAAACTGTCGAACCATATGACCATGAGGCCAGGTGCCTCAGCGAAAAGGTGTCAAAATTCCCGCCGATTACCCATGATGCAGCTGCTCTTCCCGGAGTAAGAATGGAGCGAAGTAAATGTTGCGAAATGGGGGGGGGGTTGATTATGAGATCAAATCCTTTATCATATTCCCAAAGCACGTTGTGTATTTTGGCGGGGAGCCATACGGCCGCGCATGCACAGTGCGTTTTGATCTCTGACCCCTCGGGGGAATGGGAACCAGCAACCTCAGCCCCTCGGGAGAATAGAGACCAGCAACCTTACAACCCTTGGGGGAATGGGGACCAGCAACCTCAGCCCCTCGGGAGAATGGAGACCAGCAACCTCAGACCCCCCCCGGGGGAATGGGAACCAGCATCCTCAGCCCCTCGGGAGAATGGAGACCAGCAACCCCAGACCCCTTGGGGGAATGGGGACCTGCAGGGAACTTCTCAAATTTTGCAATGCTTCCGCGTTTTGAAGAACAATTTATGCCATTGAAATGTTTTCACAAAACGTATGCGCGCATGGATGTGAGTAGCTTGCGTGCGTGTGTGTGTGTTTTACCTTTCTTTTATTCTTGCTACAATTCTGAAAACAGATTAAAGATCACGATAGTACTACTCTGGCTGGCTGTTTATTTTTCTAGCAGACAGTTCGAAACTGTGTACAGCCAGTGAACGAAGGTAGGTCGGGAGATAAGGTATATACATTAAATTGTAACGCTACAATGATTTCTTTTTTCGAGAGGGACTCGCGAACCTTTCTCGAGACCTTAACAGATTTATAGACGGGTAACATGAACAAATTTTTTACATATGCATTGTGGACAGACCACTTGAGGTGCTTTTGGAGTATACGGCTACATTCAGTTGCAAAAGTAGCTGATACACTGCGCGATAAAAGGGAAAATTCACAACCTTGGACAACCGATCGTTCACTCCCCCCTCCTCCCTCTCGGTGTTGTTCAAACGTGATCATTTTTGGTCAGCCGCTCATACACTCAACATTGAAGAGGGGGAGAGGGGAAATTACGAAATCGGCTGTGGTTTAAAGGAATGCAAGAGGCAAAGAAACGATGGTATTTTTGGCAATTGTCTCAACAATTTTGAACTAATTTATTGTAGCCGGTTTGGGTACCGACGGCCGCGGCGCAACATGAGGTCCTAGCCGGGGGGTCTGCATAACACGGCTTAACAGTAAAACATTTAGGCCCATAAAACTTAACACTCAACCTTATCTAGGCCTTCTTGTATTGTTTTATTAAATATCTAGTAACACTTAACTGTAGTTTTTACATAACACTTGACATTAATTTCTTGGCATCATAACACTTAAGAGTAAAAAATTCGGGCTCACAACACTTAACAATAAACCCCATCTAGGCCCTCCAACATGCTTGGTGAGGTGGGAGTGTGTGTCTAATTTTCGCCCAAAAATCTGAGGGCATAAAGCACAATGCTAGTGGCTACGCTTTTGAAACATTTTTCTTGTCCGTCGAACCCTCCAATAAGCACTTTATCATAACCTTTCCTAGGGCACAAAAATACATTGAGGCTATTCTTTACGCTAAGCGCTGTGTGCCATATACCACAAAATGAAACGTAACTGCAGCAACGAGTATATTTTATAGGTTCTTATCACAGAGAAAAAGTGCTATGTTTTACCGATCGCGCCTTAAAACGGAACCCCATACTACTGGAACTGTACGATTTTTATTCCATAAAAATACCGGCGTCGGAGACAGAGCTATCCGCCTCGGAAGTGTCTGCTTTGTGGTAGATAAGTGTATGTAATTTAAAGTGTCATACGTAACTTACCACCTTGCAAAATCCTGTCATCCCAATGCTGATTGGTGAAATGGTCCTTTCATGTTGCACCTTTTTGTGGCTTTGAAATCCTATTTGGGGCAAAAAATACAGGGAAGAACTTGCCCCAACAAGGAGAGAGGCAAGCCGCATCACCACACGGACCGAGAAGCGCTGAAAATCCATCCGATTGATCCGAAGCAATATATAAATATGTTCCGTCTGAAAGTTTAAGTAATAAGCACTCACGCTTTCTGAATTGTTTCAAGAATAAAAGAAAGCTAAGAAGAAATGTCCAGGCTGACCCTGGTCCAAAGGTAACTATGTTGCAAGTAATATTACAAGTGACTTGTGCGGGAAATGCTGCAACCCGCCAGAGACTCCCAGCACGTGCCCTCCTCTCCACCCTCATACACTAAGAATACAACACAAACTTGATGTTCTCTTTATTGCCATCAGCGGTTTTACAACAAGCATGCAATTAACCATGCCGCAGAAGTGGTATTCTGAACAGCAAGACATGTACGGTTTATGAGACACTTTACCATCCAGACTACGATGGTTTTACTTTATTTATGTATAAATTTTATTTCTTGAGTCAGACTGAGCTACCTAGAAATTTACGGTATAATTTTATGCCAGCTTTTTAATATTGTTTTCCCTTGTTTGTTTGTTCTTATTTTTTGTCTGTGGTATTGTCAGTCGCATGTATTGTTCTTAGTTTATGAGGGTTGCAAGTGATTTGTTCCACCCATCAGCCTTGCTGCTTATTTGGGTTTTGTTGCATTAGTCTCATCATGATTGGTTCCTGCTGATGCAGCCGAAACTCTTCCCTCAGTGAGGCAACTCGCTAATTCCTGCTCGCATTCGTAGCATGTTTCTGCTGTACGAGTCCGGCGTCGCTTCTCTCCGCACTTGTACCACACTGGCAGATTGCCTTGAAGACTGGTGGAAATACCAGAGGTTTTGTGAGATGTACATAGACAACAAAAGCGAGAGAAAACTAGATTCCCTTCCCCGAAATAAAAAAAAAGGTTCTTTTCAATATCAGTTTCACTATCACGTTTATAATGCCCCCAGATTCTCGCACCCATGCAAGAGGCCAAAAGGTATGAGGTAATGCAGTGAGAGCTGACAAATCGGTATCAGATGACAAGTTCTCCATACTGTATAATACCGAGCGGTATGAAATTTTCGCGGGAGTTTATTTTCGCAAATTTCGCGGATTTTCCGACGAATCGCGAAAATTAAATTCCGCGAAAATAAAATCCGCGAAAATTTACTCCATTATATACTTAGATTACTGAATTTCAGTTAAATTGACTGCAAACAAAATCACAGCCTTCTTCTTTGCAATTGAAACAAAATGAACATTGTTTGCGTAACAGCTGAAAAAGTGTTGCTATTTTCCAGTGCCGAACTTGAAATACTGGACAGAATCTTGTCTGAAAACCGCGAAAATTTGTTCTCATCAGCAAAATCTGAAACCTAAGTTCGCGAAAATTTCTTCCCGCAAACGCAAAAAATAAGCAATCCGCGAAATCAACTCCCGCGAAAATTTCCTGCCACAGGGTATTATCTCTGGTGGAAAGCTGAAGGACTAGGATCACTCTCTCTCTCTCTCACCTCATCCTCAGCTGTGGCCTGGTAAGGTCCCTCTCTGGGTGAGAGTATCGACATTTCACACCAAACGTACACCTCTTCCAGTAGGGACAAATTGGTGGAATCACATCACCCTTTCTTTAAATACAAATGTATCATTAGGTTCATCATACTCCATAGTTGGAAAAACTACTAATGCCAATTACCAAACCATTGACTTGAAAACCTTTACGTTCACTGTAGTCGCAGTTGATTATTTAGTAGTACCACACATCACAATTTGAGAAGAAATAGAACTAACAAGTAGAATACAAGCTGTTGAGGTACAAAGTCATCTCAAATAACCACAAGGCTAAACAAAGCTAATTAGTAATTGCGGATAATTTAGAACACGCAGCCAAGTCAAGATCTATAAAGGTGAACCTTTGCTTTTTGAGCGCAAATACATTTTTTCCTGTAATTGTTATATCATTCAAGACCTATTCATTCAATATGTCGTGTTAGCACGTCTTCCGGAGGGGCAGAAGGTGTTGCGACCACAAAAACGGCTGCGAGCAGACTAGTCTTCCGGCTGAGTTCACGAGAGAGACTCTTGAGCTCAGCCGGAGGCACTGGAAAATTCTACCTGTTACATAGTATATAAATATGGTTAGGAAATATCTTACACGTAAGCTACACACAATTTACACATGATTTACATCATGTGCAATTCTTTTTACATACTCTCTATCCATTGACACCATTGCGTAAATGGGTAGACAGCATGTAGATTCCAATTTTAAAGCAAAATGTAGGCTATTTACATACATTCTACCCTATTTTACACAGTATGTAACAGGGTAGAATTTACGAGGGAGGTATTCTTCGAGTTATCATCTTCGAGTTACACCCACACCCACACCCACATATCTTGGGTTACGCAATATATTTGTCTGACCGTAACTCGAAGACGTCATTTTTCGAGAACTTTAACTCGAAGATATTATGTTCTGCTATCTGTTCGAGTTAATTGAAAACAATTCCTGAAACTAAAGTGTCGCGTGAAAGTTTCTTTTGAACAAGACTGGCGTTGCCAGTGAGCTCGTTGAGGTCGTGGGGTCGAGACCAGAAGAAACTAAATTGGACAGTAGGGACAAGAGCGAAACTCCCAAAAGAGAGTTTCAGTTTCTCACCAGAAAAATATCACACAGTATAGATAACTTTCACACCTTGCTCAAATGAAACCTATTGGTATAAATTGTCATTACAACACCCATACATGCACTTGCTTCTTAAAGGTTGAGCGACTCTGCATTTTGGGCTTTGGAGTGAAAAGTTAGCCAGCAAGAAAAGAGTAATGTGTGACTTATCTTTTCATGCACAGTCGATCCACGATAAGCTAGGCTTCGCTTCAATACTTATGCTTTTTTTTACTAAATGCGTTTCTTCTATGAGGCTTTCGAGTATTCGCGCTCTGTAAGAAATATAAATTGAAAGCGAGGAATGTAACATGAGACTTGTTTACAATATTATTGCGGTTTTGTTCACAGCGTGTTCAGTCATTTGTGACTAACAAACTCAATGTTCAGTACTATTTCGGTGTATTTGCTCGCGGCTGCGGCGACCTTAACGGAGTTTGTTTGTTTTCGTTTTTGACTCACGGATATGCGTAGCATATCTGGGAGTCATTGGTGTCTACAATCTGTTGCTCACTCACTCACTCACTCAATCACTCACTCACTCGGTGTGTTAGCTTTTTAGCGCGGTTGCTAAGTCAGTACGTGTCTCACCATGGCGGTGAGACGGCTGAATGTTTGTCAAATTCTTCTATGAGCATAAGAAGTACGGCAGGAACAAAGCCGAACAACATGCTGGTACAACATGTCAGACTGATATACCAGAAAATCCCTAGTGCTGAGCTTATTTCACCTCCTTCTTCTATCCTCCAGGTGATGTCCTGTATCAAGGCACGAGTTCGCACCGCCAGATGCTCTCTCGCAGTCACCTCGGATCCTTCTTCAGCTGTCGCCATGCTTACATTTTCCCGGAGAAATAGCTGCAAAAAATAAAATCAGCTTATATAACTCTTCTTGTGTCGCGACTTTTCTGCCAGTACAGTCACGGGCTTGAGGCTGCCCGCGCTAGTCCCAGGCTCAGACGAATCAATGGGCGATGACGTGCGGTTGCAAAGATCACGAGCGATGACCGATGACAGAGACGACGAACGATGGCGGAATAGACAAACGATTGAAAGTTTGAGTTAAAGGATTGCAGGTTCGAAACGCAGTATCGAATGTTTGAGTTGAAGGATTGCATGTTTGAATTGAAGGAATGAAGGATTGAATTGAAGGATTGAATGATTGAACTGAAGGATTGCGTGTTTGAATTTTGACACGAAAAACGCGCCATATTGGCGAGACATACCCTTTGGCTTTCAGCGACATCCGCTCCAGTCATGTCTCGCTGATTGAAGTTGTATAAGCATCAACAGATAAGCATTTAAATAAATTTCTGACTGCAGGAAGGTTCCACGCTTTAGTCAACGTTTTGTCGCAAAATATTCTTAGTCCTTTTATTGTTTTTTTTTTTTTTTTTTTTCGAAAAGAAGTACGGTGATTCCACAGCTGAGGTCACACTAGAAAGTTAAAGCGCGCTTTAGCGCTGCTTAATTACGCTTTAGCCTAAATGTGTGTGTGACCGTAAAAAACGCGCTTTAGGAGACCGCATGGGGGAGGATGTAAAGCGATACCAATAGCGGCAAAGTTCAAACAAGTAACTCTCGTTCTAAAGCGCTTCAAAAAGTACGTCTTAGTACGAGCTTTAGTGAAAGCTCGATTTGCTGACCAATCACATGCACGCTCGGAAAAGCCGCTGTCAATTCCGCAAGTTGATCATCACCATGCGTTGGAAATAGAATCACGTTCTTTCCGGACTTTTGAGCAAGTTTCGTCCGTCTTAATACTTCGATGGCGTTTCGCATTTTGGTGTCTTCCTTGGCGATCCGAAAATGCCTCCTCCATTCCGCTTCTAGGGCAGGGGAATTGATGAAAACCAATGTTGCGGTCTTGGAAAAACTCACATTAACAGGGCGGCCGTGCTTTCGGTTGTGGCCAATCCTTCTCCTCCGTTGTCTCAGAAGTAAGATAGTCCTAATTCTTTTGAATCGCCTACACCGCACTTTCCAAACAAGTTTTCTAATCAACAGTAAAAAATAGCAAAGAGAGCTATGATAACATTTGCGACGGGCAATGTGCTCAGAAAAAACTGATCCACGAGTTTTCGGGTGAAACCTATAATGGGATTCGGATGTTGGCTGTCATATTTGACAGCCAAAGGAAACCTGAACATTACGTCTCCTAAAGCGTGATTAAATCGTACGGTTTCGTAAAGCACGATTTTGACCCCTAAAGCGCGCTTTAAGTTTCTAATGTGACCTCAGCCAGTGTCTGACAATTCAAGGACATGTCATCACATTAGTCTTTGTTCGAGTGATTACTTCCAGGGCTGCGAATTGGTTTGCATGGCGTCTGCTGAAATATTTGGAGTGGTAATAGTGTTTGTAATTCCTGCGCTTGATATATAGATATATAACCAAAATAATAAAATAGTCAAGATGCTCAGCTAGAGGCTCTCTGAAGCCATGTTTCTTTTTGATCGCCACGCAATCAAAATCTTCCCTGGGAAGTACTCCTTGTATAGCGAGCACTCGCGTTTATACTGCCTAACCAGGGGCGGAATTAAGAGGGGGAGGGGTGGGGGGGGGGGGGGGGGGGGGTTGAGGGGAATAGCAGGTATTCTTTGCCTGTCTGAAAGTAACTTATCTGTTAAAACTTGTTTGTTCGTCGATGGAAGCCTAACTCAAATAGTTAACAGAACATCACATCTTCGAGTTAAGCCCTCGAAAAAGAACTCGAACCGCGAACAAAACATTGACGTCTTTGAGTTACGATCAGACAAATAAATTGCGTAACCCAAGATATGTGAGTGTGGCAGACTTCCGGGGGGGGGGGGAGGTACTCAATAGGAATTTGGGTAGGGGTGTTCCGCCGACTCTATAAAACCCTGACCCTATTCAATTCACAAAAATGGAAATTTTGCTACCCTGTCTAAGACAAAGTGCTCTAATTGGATACCCTGTTCAAGACTGGACGCGCGAAAAAATGGCGAGTGCAAAAAAATGTAGTTGAGGGGGGAGGGGAAGAGGAAAGGATCTTGAGAAAATAACCCTCTTTAAGACACGAAAATGTAAAATTTGATACCCTGTTTAAGACAGAAGACCCTGAAAATGATACCCTATCGGGCGGAACATACCTAACATACCTATATAGGAAATACATGGGAGTACCCCCCCCCCGGGGGGGGCAGACTGCATAACTCGACATTCCATTAACTCAAAGTCCGTTAACTTGAAGAATACCTCCCTCAAAATTTACCAGTTTTTATCGCTTCTTTTTTCGTATTGTGTTTACCTTATCGCCACATCATCCATTGGCAAGTGTGATGTCTGCTCCCCTGCTTCGTTAGGTCCCTGAGTGAGCCAGTCTTGCCCATCTTGGGATGGCGATATTTTGCGGACATTTTGCCCTGATGAAGACGACGAGGGGTCTGTTTTACGTAGACACAAAGACTTTTTTCGCTTGGACAAAGTGAGCTGAGACATTTGACCACACAGTATATTAGATTGCGCGGCCGAACCACTGAAAGAGGCTACTGTTGGACTTTCTGTTTCGTCTACCTTCGGGCTTGTTTGAGCTGAAACCGGCTGTGGCTGACTTGACAGGGATCTAACTTTGATAAGCTCGTGAAGCAGAGCATTTTGGTCGACCTCAGCTCCTAATTTGCGTACAGCTTGATTGATTTCCAGTTCGGTGTAGCCTAGCTTGATCGCGAATTCTTTCAAAGGAGGGGCAATGTCGTTTCGGGGGCGTCTAGTTGGAATAGGATTGCCTCTACCAGATATTAAATTGAACACTTTCTGCTTGATCACAGACGACGCCATTGCAATCGCGAGCTCGGTCCCTTGAATAAGAACCTCTTTTCTCGAAGGAAACGTAACCACCGCTTGAGAATCCCGTTCGACATCCTTCGTATATTCCAGCAGTTCAACATAAAAAACTTCCGGGATCCACAGATGAACCTTGTACTCTGGGTTGGATGTGGATCTGAGAAAAACAACAATTGACAGTCAATCAGATATAAGTTACATGACAGTCGATGGGCCATGTAATATAGACATCGACCATTAGTTAGTGGAAACAGTATCTAGGTACTTCTTGAGACCTCTTGCCTTATAGAAAACAAGATCAGCAAGCATGTAAATGATTATGGGCAATAATAATTAAGGCGAACCTTATTATTATTATTAGTGTAATACCAGGAACTAGATTCACTGCGTCGGCGTGGTGATAAAAACGCTCTTGTATCAACAAAAAGTTGATATAAATACTGGAACGCCGTAACAGTAACAGTAGCTGACGTTTCGAGCGTTAGCCTTTCACTCTGACGGAAGGCTAACGGCTCGAAACGTCAGCTACTGTTACTCTTACGGCGTTCCAGTACTTATATAACTTTTGTTGATACAACAGCATTAGTTAGTGTGAGTGAGTTAGTGAGTCGTTTATGAGCGATTAGATTAGCGAGAGAATACACGAGTTTATAAGTCAAGCCATATACTGCAAGCAAACCACGATGCTGATCTCGGAGTTATAAACGACTGACCCACCAATTACTGAAAACGAAGTTGCTTAGTTTTCGTGCGGATATCCGCAAGTACAGTTTTTTTTGTTTTTTCAATGACTTCATTTCTTGTAGTCAGAAGTTATATATTTCAGTACCCGACGGCGACATCTCTTTTTGGCGGTAGCAAGCAATGTCTTAAAACTCAGCCCAATTTGGTACTAACACTGCATGTTATGGCATATTTCCCGCGCTTCTGGAAAATTAAGAAGCATGAGTCATATTTTTGTAAACCGTAAGCCCTACAGTTTCCACAAAAAACACTGACCCAGAGAGAGGGTGGGACTCATACCTTAGTCGCCAATTTGACATCGCGGTCCTCCGTCCTTGCAGCTGAATAAGTGTCACTTGCGGACTAAGGTTAGTGAACCAAACGTATAACCACAATACAAGAAAGGTTTTGCACTTTCTTTTGCCTTCTGACTCTTAGCGCGCCGCCCTTGCCATGTGACTGAGTCCAATAGTTCTAATAAACTACGACTTGAGCGGATCCAGTTGTCTATAATTAATCGTGTTGAACGGGAAATAACTACTTGAAACGAAGGTCATCGTTGTCCATAATCAGTCGTGTTGAACAGAAATAACTACTTGAAACAAAGCAGATACTCATGTTTTGTTCGCTTATACTGAGATATTTTCGAGAATGAACTTTTGTAGGGGCCCATGCCAAGACGTCGGGTGACGTTTTGGAATACTATGAAAACTATTTCAGGGAAGTCAGAGAGCAGATGGCAATATCACTGAGCTGTTTAAAAGGTGACAAACCCAAGTGCTTCTTAGCCCTAACATTACAAGTTTTTCCTTTAGGAAAGAGTCATGGTTAGGCATTCTCCAAATTGTGAGCTGATCCCGTTTTTTGCCAAATTGTTTAGCTTTAGCAACCAAAAAAACCTGCAGCTAATAGCGATCGGATGTTTTATATATTATACATCCCAACATATAGGACGTGAATGCACATATACTACTTATTAATTTTTTTCTCAGGAAAAGATCAAGTGTCTGCGGGCGTTGTGCCTGTTGACTCGTTTTCATACATCAGCTCTGAAAGTTCTGATTCAGTCTATCCTATTGCTGTGGCAAACTGCAAGGAAGACAGGTTAGTATTTCCTGATAATCATTTAGTGGCTACTTATATATTATATCAATATTTAATTAGGACAATATTGTCAGCCACAGTGAATCTGTTAGATAAACATTTAATAGGATAAGACAAAAATCAGAGGTTGCCCTGCATGCAAATGATAGTTTTTAGCTGCAAAAATGTTTCTGTGATGCATATAACATTTACAAGTAACACAAACATTTTTTTATGTATGGTACACAACACATGTATATCAACCTGTACGAAACGAACAGCGCTGTAGAAGCGCTGTCAATTGGCTGCGAATTTTGGCTGTCAAAACGCTGCAGAAACAGCGCTTTAGCAGCCGAATAACAGCGATTTGGCAGCGGTACTTGAAACACGAAGATCGTGTTAAAACGCTGCGCGGCGCTGCAGAATGGCTGCAAAAATGACAAATATGTTTATTTATAGCATGGTTTGACAGCGCTAGACAGCGTATTGGCAGCGCTTTGAAGCGCTGCAGAAAAGCTACAAACATTACAAAAATGCATATATCGATAATAAAAATTCTAAATATGTTTATTTTTCGGCAAGCGATATCGTTTACAGTATTTGCTCCGGTCGCACTCGTAACTTTAACGACATAAATATCGCCATTTTCATCATTGAAATTCAAACACAGGTTGTCACCAGAAATATATGTCAGCAAGTTGCTACCAAACTTTGAAGAAGCTTTCATATTTGCTCTCGATGCTGAGATATTATCGACGAAACTTCCTAGTGCGACCGGGCCCATTATCATTGCGCGTTATAGTTCTAATAATAGCAAATGTATACATAAAAAGCAGTCTCTTGCAACGACGTGGTTTTGCCGTTGTCCTTTTATTATCTGTTATCAAAAAAATAAACAATAAGATATAATAACCAGAACAAAATCTAACCAAAAGCCGAAGTCTTTGCGAATAATATCACGGCCACCTAGCGGTTTATTATAGTATACATAAACTGACTTCTTCCTTTACAAAGCGGGTCAGTGAACAGTGGTCGAGAATTCGCAAGCACATGCAGCTAAAACTTGGCTGTTAACTGTACGGGTGGTCCTCCTCGTAGCTTCCTAAGTAAATTCCTTTTTGAAGAACCCCGCTTGTTCCTCAGAGTTTTAGCAAGGTCAATTTTTTTTTTTTTTTTTTTTTTTCGACTTTCCAGACTGTTGCACATCGTTTGGAGTACGCTGGAAATATAAGAAAGTAAAAGAGGACAAATTAGTCAGAGATTTGTTTGGAATTAATGCGGCGCAGGCATGCAACGCATGGAGCGTTTTTCGTGTCAAAATTCAAACACGGAATCCTTCAGTTCAATCTTAAAACGCGCCATAGCAACTGAGCACACTGTTTTTTTGTAATTTTCGCAATTAAGCTACATTTCAATTCCGTATTTCAATGACTTGCTTGTGTCGGGTACAGTTTGTCCAGCTCGTGATATCGAGTCGAAGCTTTATAGAGTCCGTAGAGCCCAAAATGACCTTCGTCTTTTGAGTTTTAATCTCTTCTCTAAGCCAAAATATATTGCCATGTTTCCTCTAACTCGATGCCATTATGGAAGGCCCGCAGGCCAAGAAACCACGACCGTGAAATCAATCTGCCATGTTTTCTGGCCGCCATGTTTTGTTATGTCAGTTCCTAGTCCTCCTCAGTCTTAAGTAAGTGCCTGACTGTTTTGGTAGGAAAGGGAAGGGTTTTTGTGGAGTTTTGCCGATTTGCAGGACAGTCACGTCCGAGGTCAAAGGTCATTTTACAGACTATGACAGTTATTCGCTGCAGGAGATCTAGTGCAATGTTAACAAAACATATTTCTAGCTTTGGACAGCACTGTCCATCTATTACAATCAGAATCACAAACGCTGACATTTGTTGACACTGTTCTTGGTCGTTATTTGTACCGAGGAGCCAAATCTGGCAGTTTCCCAACGTTTCCATATTATTATTAATGGCAGTAATTCGAATCTAAAATTGATAAGTGCTGCTTGTGATGTACTAAAAATGCTCAATACACTCTTCTGGCCAACTTTCTCGCACAATTTAGCGGTTTATTGAAAAACTAAGGGAATATCCGCTGACTTCGGCGTGCGGGCTAAAAATGTCCAACATTTCTCCTGATGAAAAACTTTCTTATCCTAGGTAAAGGCTTGGATCAGCCCTAAAGCGAAACAAAATGAGTGAAACTCATTTTAACAGTAACTTCAGATATAACGTGAGAAACTTTCTTATCCTAGCTAAAGGATTCAGAAAAACATGCCTAGGCGTTGTCTTATATAGTCACGATGTACGGGAGTCAGTTGAGCGCTCATGCTTGGTAGCACAATACAGTGACTTAGAGGATTGAATGCTGGCTGCTTTCTTTGGACACAGGCGATGGAACAGTGAAAGTACACATTGCGCAATACTCCGCACTCCGCACTCCGCACTCCGCGTTTTCCACCAGACCACGAGGAACTTATGCTGCGGTCACACTAGCGCTAGAATTATGCTTGCTTGTGACGTTTTTCCTTACCTAGCACATTCCAAGCGCGATGTCTAGTGTGACCGGTCAAGCGCACCACCTCTGGCGTGCTTGAAAACTGATGCTGAACAGAGCAAAGTACAAAGGAGCCGCAGCTCAGCTTGAGCGCAGTCTGTGGTGCTCTTGGGTTGTGCTAGGCAAACAGATCAAAATTGACTTAAGTGTTCTAACCAATAAGGACAGTGCTGATTTTGACAGCCACATATGTGACTGGCAAATTACAAATCCTGTTCGGCAAGGATATTCACAAATCGAATAGCGCTGTTGTACGCACCAGATCAACGGCAATTCTCTCGTTATGCACCGATTTCTGCCTTTTCAAGTTCGAGTCTCACTCCAGCCAGTCCAGTATCCAGTATCCACGGACGATAAACAATCATGTTTTGATTTCTCAGTGCACGTGCTCTGGTTAAAAATGCCAGTGTAGCAGCCTGGGCCCGGTTTTTTAAAGTACGATTAGGCTAATCCTGGATTAGGTCTAAACTTTCCGGCAATATTTTAGCCTGAAAACGTGAAAATTTCGTCCACAACGACTTTCTTGATAACGTTTTAAGCTGAAACAAGCTTTCTAATCCATCTTCAAACAAAACCTTGCAGTTTATTGGGAGAGAGGTCGAGAGATAAAATTTCGTTAATCCTGGATTAGCTTAGGCCCGGTTCAGACGCCGCTCCTGACATGCGCCGAACCTAATACTAATAGATTCGACCCTGGTTCGACATAGAAGAGACTGTTGATTCAAACGGCGAACTTTTCCTGCCGCACCAAATACACAATAGTGCTTATGTTTAAGGATACATGTTTTTAATTCAAAATAATTTAAAATAATTCATGCAATAGATACGACACATGTGAAGAGCGGCGTCTGAATCAATGTCGCTCCCACGTCGGATTATGCGACAGCGTCAGTCGAACCTAATACCGCTGGCGTACCTAATTCAAATATGCCGAACCTAATTGATTCAGACGCCGCTCTTCTGCCGTACTTAATTCAAGCATTAGGTTCGGCGCATGTCAGGAGCGGCGTCTGAACCGGGCCTTAATCGACTTTCGAAAAACCGGGCCCTGAAGATTAGCCATGAGTAATCTGGTTCGCTAGAGTTGCTGGAGGAACATAAGCAGCCTCCTTCGTCAACGATTATTTATACTACGTCTTCTTAAGCAACGAATTTAAAAACTTCAAAAGATAAGTAAAATGTGAAGCGTAATCATTTTGATGCCGTAAAATTATGCTCGTATTACTCAATCTGGCTATTACATGTCAACACCATCATGTGGGGGCCCGTTCTGGTCAAAATTAAAAGATTTTATTTTAGCTCTTTTTATGTTCAAAATTTAAACATACATCAACATAATACTAGAAGGGCAAAAAATTACACCAAAAATATAATAGAACTAGCTATGGTAATTTTTCTAAACGAAATAAGTTAATATCGATCTGGAACTCGACACCCAGCAATATTCAAGAATCTTCTTCCTTCACAATATTTAAAAATAACATGAAATCGCACATTCTAAATATCCAAGTAACATAGAGATTTATTCTTATGATTATTATTAGCTTATTGCTATCTACAAATACAAATATTCTTAGCTTCACGTTTGTTATTTCTTACTTGTTCGTGGCGAAGTAGCTTATCTTTATTAGTATGATTATTTCATCAACCAAAAAATATATACATGGAATAGAATATTTTTGTTGGTAATTCTACCAACTGATCACCTATAAAGATAATCTCAAAGTATTACATAAAGGGGGACTACTCTGTAAAAGCCTGTTAGGGTTTAATTTAGTCCTCCTACAATTGTATTGATTAAATAACCAATGTACAGTAATTAATTTGTTATGACAAAATGGCGAATAAACAAACGTGTAAACTGTAACAACAGTGGCATTTCCTGTCCTTTGAAAAAAGAACTATTAAAGAAACATGAAACCTGGTGTCAAAAGCCTTTCTTCTTCTGAAAGGTTTGAAATCTAATTGATATTTTCTTCTGTTTCAGCTGCTTTTTAAGTCTGAACAAGGGTTTTTTTTGTGTGGGGCTACTAGTAGCATTTCGTAGAACAAAAGCGCTGGAAGAAAGTGAACTGAAATGATAGACTTTCCGTATCCCGCTGACAGCACAGCGATTGCCTCCAAAGTAAATTGCTTCCAAGCCCTTGACTTATTGAGGTTTAAGATTTATGCTTCAGTACATAGCTGCTATTAGGGACTTTAAGATACAGGACGCGAGAGGACGACGGCGACGTCGGTGAAACAATAAAACTAATCAAAGAAGACAAAAGAAGGGCTTACTGTATTTTGCGAAACGAAACGAAACGAGAATTTGCGTAACGGGAATTTGCGAAACTAGAATTTGCGAAACGGGAATTGCGAAACAAGAATTTGCGAAACGGTTCTATTTTTAGCTGTTTTTAGAGTTTTAGTTTCTACGAACTGAAACCTTACGCGTGCAGCGTGAGGCTATTTTTATTCTCGGCTCCCGATTTCTTTGAAACAGTGGAAGCTTTTTGGCCATGGTAAACGTGCAGACTTTTTCATTCTCCGGTCCAAGCGTGGAAAAAAAAGCTGTAATTTTTTTTGCCGTGGGAGGGTTCACATGGCAGGAAATGACAGACATGTGTGTGACAGATTTTAGCTTTCACAGAGTTTCTCTAGCGCAATCAGATGAATTCCAGATACAGGTAAAAATCGGCCTGCTGTTACAACACCTGTAGATTGCGCAGTTTTTAATTATATTTCCTTTCATTTGTTTTCATTTCAAAAGAGACATTGCGCTTCCGAAATGTCAGTCTCACAAATAAATGAAACAACAATAGAACTTACAACAGAACTTTCAGGGATAACGTTCTCCAGGGACCTCTCACGAAGACTGGTTTTGTTTTGCTTTGTTTTGAAGGCTTTGTTAGCATTTTTAAAACGTTCAACTAGGTGTTAAAGCACCGTTTCGCAAATTCTCGTTTTGCAAATTCCCGTTTCGCAAAGTCTCGTTTCGTTTCGTTTCATTTCGCAAAATACAGTAAGCCCAAAAGAAGCACGTCATATCTGAAATTGACATGTTCTCGGGGTCGCCGTGCTCTCGCGTGCGACTTCAAATGCTTCTTTTTTACGTCGTTTTCAGGACGACTGGACGGCAGTTCGATAAAATAACGGCAGTCGTTCTTCTTAGTAGGAAACGATGAAATCAATAGAACTTGGCAAAAACAGAACAAATTGAGCAACCTAAGAATAGGCAAAGTTACAAAAACATAGGGAAGACAGAGACACTACTTTTTGGTTCCTCGCGTTGCCTTCGCCGTCCTAGGTTTCTTAAACTCCCTATTAACGATAGCGTAATGAATCTTGCCAAAAAGCGTGGCTGAATCGTGTCGTTTGTGTCAGCCTCATTTTGATTTGACAAACGCACATCGCGACAAATTTCTTTGACAGGGGGACCCTTCCCAACGGATTATCTTTGTGAGCAAGGCACGTGACCAGCCTGAACGAGGGTCTTTCTTCGGGGGCGGGGGCCGGGAGATGAAAGAGCCTGGGAACGAGGTTGGAGTCAGACTGAGCTACCCAGAAATTTACGTATAATTTTATGCCAGCTTATTTATATTGTTTTCCCTTGTTGCTTGCTCTTATTTTTCGTCTGTGGTATTGTCAGTCGCATGTATTGTTCTAAGTTTATGAGGTTTGCAAGTGATTTGTTCCACCCATCAGCCTTGCTGCTTATTTGGGTTTTGTTGCATTAGTCTCATTATGATTGGTTCCTTCTGATGCAGCCGAAACTCTTCCCTCAGTGAGGCAACTCGCTATTCCTGCTCGCATTCGTAGCATGTTTCTGCTGTACATTCCGGCGTCGCTTCTCTCCGCACTTGTTCCACACTGGCAGATTCCCTTGAAGGCTGGTGGAAATACCAGAAGTTTTGTGAGATGTATATAGACAACAAAAGCGAGCTGAAGACTAGATTCCCTTCCCCGAAATAAAAAAAAAAAGGTTCTTTTCAATATCAGTTTCACTACCACGTTTGTAGTGCCCCCAGATTCTCGCACCCATGCAAGAGGCCAAAATAAATGAGGTAATGCAGTGAGAGCTGACAAATCAGTATCAGATGACAAGTTCTTCATACTGTATAATACCGAACGGTATGAAATTTTCGCGGGAGTTTATTTTCGCAAATTTCGCAGATTTCCGACGAATCGCGAAAATTAAATCCGCGAAAATTTACTCCATTATATACTTAGATTACTGAATTTCAGTTAAATTGACTGCAAACAAAATCACAGCCTTCTTCTTTGCAATTGAAACAAAATGAACATTGTTTGCGTAACAGCTGAAAAAGTGTTGCTATTTTCCAGTGCCGAACTTGAAATACCGGACAGAATCTTGTCTGAAAACCGCGAAAATTTGTTCTCATCAGCAAAATCTGAAACCTAAGTTCGCGAAAATTTCTTCCCGTAAACGCAAAAAATAAGCAATCCGCGAAATCAACTCCCGCGAAAATTTCCTGCCACAGGGTATTATCTCTAGTGGAAAGCTGAAGGACTAGGATCACTCTCTCTCTCACCTCATCATCAGCTGTGGCCTGGTACGGTCCCTCTCTGGGTGAGAGTATCGACATTTCACACCAAACGTACACCTCTTCCAGTAAGGACAAATTGGTGGAATCACATCACCCTTTCTTTAAATACAAATGCATCACTGTGGTTCATCATACTCCATAGTTGGAAAAACTACTAATGCCAATTACCAAACCATTGACTTGGAAACCTTTACGTTCACTGTAGTCGCAGTTGATTATTTAGTGTACCACACATCACAATTTGAGAAGAAATAGAACTAACAAGTAGAATACAAGCTGTTGAGGTACAAAGTCATCTAGAATAACCACAAGGCTAAAGAAAGCTAATTAGTAATTGCGGATAATTTAGAACACGCAGCCAAGTCAAGATCACTTCTATAAAGGTGAACCTTTGCTTTTTGAGTCTGATCGTAACTCGAAGACGTCAATGTTTCGTTCGCGGTTCAAGTTATTTTTCGAGAACTTTAACTAGAAGATGTTATGTTCGGTTATCTGTTCTAGTTAACCGACAACAAACTAAGGCCCCGTCCACACTAATCCGGATAAATTTGAAAACGGAGTTTTCATACGAAAAACGCACCGAAAGTTTTCCGTCCACACTATCGTTTTCGAATCGTTTTCGCTGTCCACACTAATACGCTGGACTGACCAAAAACTAAATGCCTGAATTGAGCATGCACACAGAGATCACTGACATCATAACGTCATGCGTTTTCGAAAAGCTCCGTTTTCGCCGTCCACACTACAACATTGAAACCGGAGTTTTCGAAAATATCCACTCTGGAGAGCGTTTTCGAAAATATCCGTTTTCGGTCACCGAAAACGCGTCTTAGTGTGGACGGGAGGCCAAAACGGATAAATAAATGTCCGTTTTCAAATTTATCCGGATTAGTGTGGACGGGGCCTAAAGTGTCGTGCGAACCGCGTTTCTTTTGAAAAATGTTTTTCAGGAAGACTGCTTTGGCGAGACATGATAAGTAACAGAAGCTGCCGCGAAACAAAACCCTTCCGCCCATTTGGCTTGCAGCGACATCTAGTCATGTCTCGCTGATTGAACTTGTATAAGCATCAACAGATAAGCATTTAAATAAACTTCTGACTGCAGGAAGGTTCCACGCTTTAGTCAACGTTTTGTCGCAAAATATTCCATGTTAGTCCTTTTATTGTTGTTTTTTTTTTTTTTTTTTTTTTTTATCGAAAAGAAGTACAATGATTGCACACAGTTTCGTGAACACCCGTCTGAAATGCAGCACAGGATTAAAATGCGGGAATGTGTAATGCGTTTAGACGTCTAATATTTGATCGTGAACGTTTAAGTCGACTTAAGGAGACTTAGCCTAAGTCTTCCTAAGTCAGCTTAGTGTTCTAGTGTGGTCGGATTTAGGAGGGGGGGAGGGGGGAGACAGCAGGCATTCTTTGCCTGTCTGAAAGTAACTTATCTGTTAAAACTTGTTAGTTCGTCGATGGAGGCTCAACTCGAACAGTTAACAGAACATAACATCTTCGAGTTAAGCCCTCGAAAAATAACTCGAACCGCGAACGAAACATTGACGTCTTCGAGTTACGATCAGACAAATAAATTGAGTAACTCAAACCTATGTGGGCGTGCAGACTGCATAACTCGACATTTCCGCGTAACTCGAAGAATGTGAAGACACAGCTTTTATCGTTTCTTTTCGTACTGTGCTTACCTTATCGCCACATCATCCATTGGCAAGTGTGATGTCTGCTCCCCTGCTTCGTTAGGTCCCTGAGTGAGCCAGTCTTGCCCATCTTGGGATGGCGATATTTTCCGTACATTTTGCCCTGATGAAGACAGCGAGGGGTCTGTTTCACGTAGACACAAAGACATTTTTCGCTTGGACATAGTGAGCTGAGACATTTGACCACACAGTATATTAAATTGCGTGGGCGAACCACTGAAAGAGGCTACTGCTGGGCTTTCTGTTTCGTCTACCTTCGGGCTTGTTTGTGCTGAAACCGGTTGTGATTGACTTGACAGGGATCTAATTGTGATAAGCTCGTGAAGCAGAGTATTTTGGTCGACCTCAGCTCCTAATTTGCGCATAGCTTGATTGATTTCCAGTTCGGTGTAGCCTAGCTTGATCGCGAATTCTTTCAAAGGAGGGGCGATGTCGGTTCGGGGGCGTCTACTTGGAATAGGATTGCCTCTACCAGATACTAAATTGAACACTTTCTGCTTGATCACAGACGATGCCATTGGAATCGCAAGCTCGGTCCCTTGAATAAGAACCTCTTTTCTCGAAGGAAACGTAACCACCACTCGATAATCCCGTTCGACATCCTTCGTATATTCCAGCAGTTCCACGTAGAAAACTTCAGGAATCGACAGATGTACCTTGTGCTCTGGGTTGGATGTAGATCTGAGAAAACAACGATTGACAGTCAATCAGATATAAGTTACATTACAGTCGATGGGCCATGTAATATAGACATCGACCATTAGTTTGTGAACAGTGGAAAAGTATCTAGGTACTTCTTGAGACCTCTTGCCTTATAAAAAACAAAATCACCACGCATGTAAATGATTATGGGCAATAATAATAAAAGGCAAACCTTATTATTGTTATTATTGTTTTTATTATTAGTGTGATACCAGGAACTAGATTCACTGTGTTGGCGTGGTGTTAAAAACACTGTTGTATCAACAAAAAGTTGATATAAGTACTGGAACGCCGTAACAGTAACAGTAGCTGACGTTTCGAGCGTTAGCCTTTCGCTCAGTGACGAAGGGCTAACGGCTCGAAACGTCAGCTACTGTTACTCTTACGGCGTTCCAGTACCTATATAACTTTTGTTGATACACCAGCATTAGTTAGTGTGAGTGAGTTAGTGAGTCGTTTATGAGCGATTAGATTAGCGAGAAAGAGAGTAAACGAGTTTATTAGTCAAGCCATATACTGCAAGCAAACCACGATGCTGATCTTGGAGTTATAAACGACTGACCCACCAATTACTGAAAACGAACGCCCTTAGTTTTCGTGCGGATATCCGCAAGTACAGTTTTTTTTTTTTTTTTTTTTTTTTGTTTTCAATAACTTCATCTCTCGTAGTCAGAAACTATATATTTCAGTACCCGACGGCGACATCTCTTCTTGGCGGAAGCAAGCAATGTCTTAAAACTCAGCCCAATTTGGTACTAATTATGGCATTTTTCCCGCGCTTCTGGAAAATTAATCAGAATTTTAACCATGAGTCATATTTTTGTAAACCGTAGCCCCTACAGTATCCACGAAAACACAAACCCAGAGCGTGGAATGACTTATACCTTAGTCGCCAATTTGACATCGCAGTCTTCTGTCCTTGCAGCTGAATAAGTGTCACTTGCGGACTAAGGTTAGTGAACCAAACGTATAACCACAATACAAGAAAGGTTTTGCACTTTCTCTTGATTTCTGACTCTTAGCGCGCCGCCCTTGCCATGTGACTGAGTCCAATAGTTCTAATGAGCTACGATTTGAGCGGCGGTCACCGTTGTCTATATATAGTCAGTCGTGTTGAACAGAAATGACTACTATATATAGCTATAAATACCATGAAAACTATTTGGAAAGATCCCAGGGAAGTAAGAGAGCGGATCACTGAGCTGTTTTAAAGGTGACAAACCCAAGTGCTTCTTAACCCTAACATTACAATAGTTTTCTCCTGGAAAGGGTCATGGTTAAGGCATTCTCCAAATTTTGAGCTGATGCTTTATAGGTGAAAAGTAAAAATAGGTTATTAATGACTTTGAGGAGGTCTTGCGGTTGGATGGATAAATGATGATCTGTTGCAGAACCTCACGAAGTCTTCCCGAGTAACGATGACTGAAGATTTGAATGCATGCCCTCGGCCCCTTATATTTTCCATATGCATTGTGGACAGACCACTTGAGGTGCTTTTGGAGTACGGCTACATTCAGTTGCAAAAGTAGCTGATACACTGCGCGATAAAAGGGAAAACTCCACAGCCTTGGACAACCGATCGTTCACTCCCCCCTCTCAGGCCCCGTTTACACTAGAGCGAATTTATCCGGATTCGTGACATTTGTTTTCGGATTTGTGAAAGCGTTTACACTTGGCTTTTGTGAATCCGGTGTCATTTTTAGTGAATCCAGAGGGAAAAACGAATCCGGAATCGAAAGTGGGAACTTTGTATCCGGATACTTTGTATCCGAAACAGTTTTCAAGTGTAAACGGGGCCTCGACCTTATCTAGGCCCTCTTGTATTGTTTTATTAAATATCTAGTAACACTTAACTGTAGTTTTTACATAACACTTAACATTAATTTCTTGGCATCATAACACTTAAGGCCGATTTTCACTAAGTGAAGTAAGCGGAGACGGAGACGTAAGACACTTGCGCGCGTGTGAAAATTAGCAAACGGAGACGGAAGCGGAGAAGGAAGCGGTGAAGGAAGCAGAACGGAAGGTTTTCTTTTTCTTGCGTCTCCGTCTCCGCTTACTTCGGTTACGTTCCTGTGAAAATCGATTAAACGGAAGCGGAGACGGAGACGGAACGAATCAACCAATCAGAAGGCGTCTCCCGAGGCTAAAATACTACTAGTTCCCATGCCCAACGCGTCTTGCCACCAAACAAAAACAAATATGTCATTTAACCTGATTTCTTTTATCAGGTTTACGAACTGCCCATGGGTTTTCCTCTTCAGAAACATCTCCCTGACCCAAAATCCCTTTGGTTGTCTCTGACAAGCCAGTTCTCAGTCTCCTTCTCCGCTGCTTCAAGAACAGGAAAAGAAACAGGAGTAACACGTCTCCGTCTCCTTCTCCGTCTCCGCTTACTTCACTAGTGGAAATCGGCCTTTAAGAGTAAAATATTCGGGCTCATAACACTTAACAGTAAACCCCATCTAGGCCCTCCAACATGCTTGGTGAGGTGGGAGTGTGTGTCTAATTTTCGCCCAAAAATCTGAGGGCATAAAGCACAATGCTAGTGGCTACGCTTTTGAAACATTTTTGTTGTCCGTCGAACCCTCCAAAAAGCACTTTATCATAACCTTTCCTAGGGCATAAAAATACATTGAGGCTATTCTTTACGCTAAGCGCTGTGTGCCATATACCACAAAATGAAACGTAACTGCAGCAACGAGTATATTTTATAGGTTCTTATCACAGAGAAAAAGTGCATGTTTTACCGATTGCGCCTTAAAACGGAACCCCATACTACTGGAACTGTACGATTTTTATTCCATAAAAATACCGCCGTCGGAGACAGAGCTATCCGCCTCGGAAGTGTCTGCTTTGTGGTAGATAAGTGTATGTAATTTATAATGTAATACGTAACTTACCACCTTGCAAAATCCTGTCATCCCAATGCAGATTGGTGAAATGGTCCTTTCATGTTGCACCTTTTTGTGGCTTTGAAATCCTATTTGGAGTAAAGAATACAGGGAAGAACTTGCCCCAACAAGGAGAGGGGCAAGCCGCATCACCACACGGACCGAGAAGCGCTGAAAATCCATCCAATTGATCCGAAGCAATATATAAATATGTTCCGTCTGAAAGTTTAAATAATAAGCACTCACGCTTTCTGAATTGTTTCAAGAATAAAAGAAAGCTAAGAAGGAACAAGCTACTCACATGCATGTGTCACTGAAAGTTTCATGCGATTCTGAAATTAGGCCAAAATATGAGGGTTTTTCAAAAATGAAAATAAATTAGTCAATATTTGTTTTGCTAAACAGCGGATGATTTTGACTCAGTAGTAGCAGAACTTGAGCGAATATATAGTACTTGCACAATGCTTTATGGGTCCACAGTACGTGTCCTAACCGGTCATGTACCTTTATAACCATTTAAAAATAAATGTAATACGATGTCCAGGCTGACCCTGGTCCAAAGGTAACTATGTTGCAAGTAATATTACAAGTGACTTGTGCGGGAAATGCTGCAACCCGCCAGAGACTCCCAGCACGTGCCCTCCTCTCCACCCTCATACACTAAGAATACAACACAAACTTGATGTTCTCTTTATTGCCATCAGCGGTTTTACAACAAGCATGCAATTAACCATGCCGCAGAAGTGGTATTCTGAACAGCAAGACATGTACGGTTTATGAGACATTTTACAATCCAGACTACGATGGTTTTACTTTATTTATGTATAAATTTTATTTCTTGAGTCAGACTGAGCTACCTAGAAATTTACGTATAATTTTATGCCAGCTTTTAAATATTGTTTTCCCTTGTTTGTTTGTTTATTTGTTTGTTTGTTCTTATTTTTTGTCTGTGGTATTGTCAGTCGCATGTATTGTTCTTAGTTTATGAGGGCTTGCAAGTGATTTGTTCCACCCATCAGCCTTGCTGTTTATTTGGGTTTTGTTGCATTAGTCTCATTATGATTGGTTCCTGCTAATGCAGCCGAAACTTTTCCCTCAGTGAGGCAACTCGCTAATTCCTGCTTGCATTCGTAGCATGTTTCTGCCGTACGAGTCCGGCGTCGCTTCTCTCCGCACTTGTACCACACTGGCAGATTGCCTTGAAGACTGGTGGAAATACCAGAGGTTTTGTGAGATGTACATAGACAACAAAAGCGAGAGAAGACTAGATTCCCTTCCCCGAAATAAAAAAAAAGATTCTTTTCAATATCGCGGATTTTCCGACGAATCGCGAAAATAAAATCCTCGAAAATTTACTCCATTATATACTTGGATTACTGAATTTCAGTTAAATTGACTGCAAACAAAATCACAGCCTTCTTTGCAATTGAAACAAAATAAATATTGTCTGCGTAACAGCTGAAAAAGTGTTGCTATGTACCAGTGCCGAACTTGAAATACCGGACAGAATCTTGTCTGAAAACCGCGAAAATTTGTTCTCATCAGCAAAATCTGAAACCTAAGTTCGCGAAAATTTCTTCCCGCAAACGCAAAAAATAAGCAATCCGCGAAATCAACTCCCGCGAAATTTTCCTGCCACAGGGTATTATCTCTAGTGGAAAGCTGAAGGACTAGGATCACTCTCTCTCTCTCTCTCACCTCATCATCAGCTGTGGCCTGGTAAGGTCCCTCTCTGGGTGAGAGTATCGACATTTCACACCAAACGTACACCTCTTCCAGTAGGGACAAATTGGTGGAATCACATCACCCTTTCTTTAAATACAAATGCATCATTATGGTTCATCATACTCCATAGTTGGAAAAACTACTAATGCGAATTACCAAACCATTGACTTGAAAACCTTTACGTTCACTGTAGTCGCAGTTGATTATTTAGTAGTACCACACATCACAATTTGAGAAGAAATAGAACTAACAAGTAGAATACAAGCTGTTGAGGTACAAAGTCATCTAGAATAACCACAAGGCTAAAGAAAGCTAATTAGTAATTGCGGATAATTTAGAACACGCAGCCAAGTCAAGATCACTTCTATAAAGGTGAACCTTTGCTTTTTGAGTCTGATCGTAACTCGAAGACGTCAATGTTTCGTTCGCGGTTCAAGTTATTTTTCGAGAACTTTAACTAGAAGATGTTATGTTCGGTTATCTGTTCTAGTTAACCGACAACAAACTAAGGCCCCGTCCACACTAATCCGGATAAATTTGAAAACGGAGTTTTCATACGAAAAACGCACCGAAAGTTTTCCGTCCACACTATCGTTTTCGAATCGTTTTCGCTGTCCACACTAATACGCTGGACTGACCAAAAACTAAATGCCTGAATTGAGCATGCACACAGAGATCACTGACATCATAACGTCATGCGTTTTCGAAAAGCTCCGTTTTCGCCGTCCACACTACAACATTGAAACCGGAGTTTTCGAAAATATCCACTCTGGAGAGCGTTTTCGAAAATATCCGTTTTCGGTCACCGAAAACGCGTCTTAGTGTGGACGGGAGGCCAAAACGGATAAATAAATGTCCGTTTTCAAATTTATCCGGATTAGTGTGGACGGGGCCTAAAGTGTCGTGCGAACCGCGTTTCTTTTGAAAAATGTTTTTCAGGCAGACTGCTTTGGCGAGACATGATAAGTAACAGAAGCTGCCGCGAAACAAAACCCTTCCGCCCATTTGGCTTGCAGCGACATCTAGTCATGTCTCGCTGATTGAACTTGTATAAGCATCAACAGATAAGCATTTAAATAAACTTCTGACTGCAGGAAGGTTCCACGCTTTAGTCAACGTTTTGTCGCAAAATATTCCATGTTAGTCCTTTTATTGTTGTTTTTTTTTTTTTTTTTTTTTTTTTATCGAAAAGAAGTACAATGATTGCACACAGTTTCGTGAACACCCGTCTGAAATGCAGCACAGGATTAAAATGCGGGAATGTGTAATGCGTTTAGACGTCTAATATTTGATCGTGAACGTTTAAGTCGACTTAAGGAGACTTAGCCTAAGTCTTCCTAAGTCAGCTTAGTGTTCTAGTGTGGTCGGATTTAGGAGGGGGGGAGGGGGGAGACAGCAGGCATTCTTTGCCTGTCTGAAAGTAACTTATCTGTTAAAACTTGTTAGTTCGTCGATGGAGGCTCAACTCGAACAGTTAACAGAACATAACATCTTCGAGTTAAGCCCTCGAAAAATAACTCGAACCGCGAACGAAACATTGACGTCTTCGAGTTACGATCAGACAAATAAATTGAGTAACTCAAACCTATGTGGGCGTGCAGACTGCATAACTCGACATTTCCGCGTAACTCGAAGAATGTGAAGACACAGCTTTTATCGTTTCTTTTCGTACTGTGCTTACCTTATCGCCACATCATCCATTGGCAAGTGTGATGTCTGCTCCCCTGCTTCGTTAGGTCCCTGAGTGAGCCAGTCTTGCCCATCTTGGGATGGCGATATTTTCCGTACATTTTGCCCTGATGAAGACAGCGAGGGGTCTGTTTCACGTAGACACAAAGACATTTTTCGCTTGGACATAGTGAGCTGAGACATTTGACCACACAGTATATTAAATTGCGTGGGCGAACCACTGAAAGAGGCTACTGCTGGGCTTTCTGTTTCGTCTACCTTCGGGCTTGTTTGTGCTGAAACCGGTTGTGATTGACTTGACAGGGATCTAATTGTGATAAGCTCGTGAAGCAGAGTATTTTGGTCGACCTCAGCTCCTAATTTGCGCATAGCTTGATTGATTTCCAGTTCGGTGTAGCCTAGCTTGATCGCGAATTCTTTCAAAGGAGGGGCGATGTCGGTTCGGGGGCGTCTACTTGGAATAGGATTGCCTCTACCAGATACTAAATTGAACACTTTCTGCTTGATCACAGACGATGCCATTGGAATCGCAAGCTCGGTCCCTTGAATAAGAACCTCTTTTCTCGAAGGAAACGTAACCACCACTCGATAATCCCGTTCGACATCCTTCGTATATTCCAGCAGTTCCACGTAGAAAACTTCAGGAATCGACAGATGTACCTTGTGCTCTGGGTTGGATGTAGATCTGAGAAAACAACGATTGACAGTCAATCAGATATAAGTTACATTACAGTCGATGGGCCATGTAATATAGACATCGACCATTAGTTTGTGAACAGTGGAAAAGTATCTAGGTACTTCTTGAGACCTCTTGCCTTATAAAAAACAAAATCACCACGCATGTAAATGATTATGGGCAATAATAATAAAAGGCAAACCTTATTATTGTTATTATTGTTTTTATTATTAGTGTGATACCAGGAACTAGATTCACTGTGTTGGCGTGGTGTTAAAAACACTGTTGTATCAACAAAAAGTTGATATAAGTACTGGAACGCCGTAACAGTAACAGTAGCTGACGTTTCGAGCGTTAGCCTTTCGCTCAGTGACGAAGGGCTAACGGCTCGAAACGTCAGCTACTGTTACTCTTACGGCGTTCCAGTACCTATATAACTTTTGTTGATACACCAGCATTAGTTAGTGTGAGTGAGTTAGTGAGTCGTTTATGAGCGATTAGATTAGCGAGAAAGAGAGTAAACGAGTTTATTAGTCAAGCCATATACTGCAAGCAAACCACGATGCTGATCTTGGAGTTATAAACGACTGACCCACCAATTACTGAAAACGAACGCCCTTAGTTTTCGTGCGGATATCCGCAAGTACAGTTTTTTTTTTTTTTTTTTTTTTTTGTTTTCAATAACTTCATCTCTCGTAGTCAGAAACTATATATTTCAGTACCCGACGGCGACATCTCTTCTTGGCGGAAGCAAGCAATGTCTTAAAACTCAGCCCAATTTGGTACTAATTATGGCATTTTTCCCGCGCTTCTGGAAAATTAATCAGAATTTTAACCATGAGTCATATTTTTGTAAACCGTAGCCCCTACAGTATCCACGAAAACACAAACCCAGAGCGTGGAATGACTTATACCTTAGTCGCCAATTTGACATCGCAGTCTTCTGTCCTTGCAGCTGAATAAGTGTCACTTGCGGACTAAGGTTAGTGAACCAAACGTATAACCACAATACAAGAAAGGTTTTGCACTTTCTCTTGATTTCTGACTCTTAGCGCGCCGCCCTTGCCATGTGACTGAGTCCAATAGTTCTAATGAGCTACGATTTGAGCGGCGGTCACCGTTGTCTATATATAGTCAGTCGTGTTGAACAGAAATGACTACTATATATAGCTATAAATACCATGAAAACTATTTGGAAAGATCCCAGGGAAGTAAGAGAGCGGATCACTGAGCTGTTTTAAAGGTGACAAACCCAAGTGCTTCTTAACCCTAACATTACAATAGTTTTCTCCTGGAAAGGGTCATGGTTAAGGCATTCTCCAAATTTTGAGCTGATGCTTTATAGGTGAAAAGTAAAAATAGGTTATTAATGACTTTGAGGAGGTCTTGCGGTTGGATGGATAAATGATGATCTGTTGCAGAACCTCACGAAGTCTTCCCGAGTAACGATGACTGAAGATTTGAATGCATGCCCTCGGCCCCTTATATTTTCCATATGCATTGTGGACAGACCACTTGAGGTGCTTTTGGAGTACGGCTACATTCAGTTGCAAAAGTAGCTGATACACTGCGCGATAAAAGGGAAAACTCCACAGCCTTGGACAACCGATCGTTCACTCCCCCCTCTCAGGCCCCGTTTACACTAGAGCGAATTTATCCGGATTCGTGACATTTGTTTTCGGATTTGTGAAAGCGTTTACACTTGGCTTTTGTGAATCCGGTGTCATTTTTAGTGAATCCAGAGGGAAAAACGAATCCGGAATCGAAAGTGGGAACTTTGTATCCGGATACTTTGTATCCGAAACAGTTTTCAAGTGTAAACGGGGCCTCGACCTTATCTAGGCCCTCTTGTATTGTTTTATTAAATATCTAGTAACACTTAACTGTAGTTTTTACATAACACTTAACATTAATTTCTTGGCATCATAACACTTAAGGCCGATTTTCACTAAGTGAAGTAAGCGGAGACGGAGAAGGAGACGGAGACGTAAGACACTTGCGCGCGTGTGAAAATTAGCAAACGGAGACGGAAGCGGAGAAGGAAGCGGTGAAGGAAGCAGAACGGAAGGTTTTCTTTTTCTTGCGTCTCCGTCTCCGCTTACTTCGGTTACGTTCCTGTGAAAATCGATTAAACGGAAGCGGAGACGGAGACGGAACGAATCAACCAATCAGAAGGCGTCTCCCGAGGCTAAAATACTACTAGTTCCCATGCCCAACGCGTCTTGCCACCAAACAAAAACAAATATGTCATTTAACCTGATTTCTTTTATCAGGTTTACGAACTGCCCATGGGTTTTCCTCTTCAGAAACATCTCCCTGACCCAAAATCCCTTTGGTTGTCTCTGACAAGCCAGTTCTCAGTCTCCTTCTCCGCTGCTTCAAGAACAGGAAAAGAAACAGGAGTAACACGTCTCCGTCTCCTTCTCCGTCTCCGCTTACTTCACTAGTGGAAATCGGCCTTTAAGAGTAAAATATTCGGGCTCATAACACTTAACAGTAAACCCCATCTAGGCCCTCCAACATGCTTGGTGAGGTGGGAGTGTGTGTCTAATTTTCGCCCAAAAATCTGAGGGCATAAAGCACAATGCTAGTGGCTACGCTTTTGAAACATTTTTGTTGTCCGTCGAACCCTCCAAAAAGCACTTTATCATAACCTTTCCTAGGGCATAAAAATACATTGAGGCTATTCTTTACGCTAAGCGCTGTGTGCCATATACCACAAAATGAAACGTAACTGCAGCAACGAGTATATTTTATAGGTTCTTATCACAGAGAAAAAGTGCATGTTTTACCGATTGCGCCTTAAAACGGAACCCCATACTACTGGAACTGTACGATTTTTATTCCATAAAAATACCGCCGTCGGAGACAGAGCTATCCGCCTCGGAAGTGTCTGCTTTGTGGTAGATAAGTGTATGTAATTTATAATGTAATACGTAACTTACCACCTTGCAAAATCCTGTCATCCCAATGCAGATTGGTGAAATGGTCCTTTCATGTTGCACCTTTTTGTGGCTTTGAAATCCTATTTGGGGTAAAGAATACAGGGAAGAACTTGCCCCAACAAGGAGAGGGGCAAGCCGCATCACCACACGGACCGAGAAGCGCTGAAAATCCATCCAATTGATCCGAAGCAATATATAAATATGTTCCGTCTGAAAGTTTAAATAATAAGCACTCACGCTTTCTGAATTGTTTCAAGAATAAAAGAAAGCTAAGAAGGAACAAGCTACTCACATGCATGTGTCACTGAAAGTTTCATGCGATTCTGAAATTAGGCCAAAATATGAGGGTTTTTCAAAAATGAAAATAAATTAGTCAATATTTGTTTTGCTAAACAGCGGATGATTTTGACTCAGTAGTAGCAGAACTTGAGCGAATATATAGTACTTGCAGAATGCTTTATGGGTCTACAGCACGTGTCCTAACCGGTCATGTACCTTTATAACCATTTAAAAATAAATGTAATACGATGTCCAGGCTGACCCTGGTCCAAAGGTAACTATGTTGCAAGTAATATTACAAGTGACTTGTGCGGGAAATGCTGCAACCCGCCAGAGACTCCCAGCACGTGCCCTCCTCTCCACCCTCATACACTAAGAATACAACACAAGCTTGATGTTCTCTTTATTGCCATCAGCGGTTTTACAGCTAAGCATGCAATTAACCATGCCGCAGAAGTGGTATTCTGAACAGCAAGACATGTACGGTTTATGAGACATTTTACAATCCAGACTACGATGGTTTTACTTTATTTATGTATAAATTTTATTTCTTGAGTCAGACTGAGCTACCCAGAAATTTACGTATAATTTTATGCCACTTTTTAATATTGTTTTCCCTTATTTTTTGTCTGTGGTATTGTCAGTCGCATGTATTGTTCTTAGTTTATGAGGGCTGCAAGTGATTTGTTCCACCCATCAGCCTTGCTGCTTATTTGGGTTTTGTTGCATTAGTCTCATCATGATTGGTTCCTACTGATGCAGCCGAAACTTTTCCCTCAGTGAGGCAACTCGCTAATTCCTGCTCGCATTCGTAGCATGTTTCTGCTGTACATTCCGGCGTCGCTTCTCTCCGCACTTGTACCACACTGGCAGATTCCCTTGAAGACTGGTGGAAATACCAGAGGTTTTGTGAGATGTATAGACAACAAAAGCGAGAGAAAACTAGATTCCCTTCCCCGAAATAAAAAAAAAGGTTCTTTTCAATATCAGTTTCACTATCACGTTTATAATGCCCCCAGATTCTCGCACCCATGCAAGAGGCCAAAAGGTATGAGGTTATGCAGTGAGAGCTGACAAATCAGTATCAGATGCCAAGTTCTCCATATTGTATAATACCGTGTGGTATGAAATTTTCGCGGGAGTTTATTTTCGCGAATTTCGCAGATTTTCCGACGAATCGCGAAAATTAAATCCCGCGAAAATTTACTCCATTATATATTTAGATTATTGAATTTCAGTTAAATTGACTGGAAACAAACTCACGGCCTTCTTCTTTGCAACTGAAACGAAATAAACATTGTCTGCGTAACAGCTGAAAAAGTGTTGCTATGTACCAGTGCCGAACTTGAAATACCGGAAAGAATCTTGTCTGAAAACCGCGAAAATCTGTTCTCATCAGCAAAATCTGAAATCTAACTTTGCGAAAATTTCTTCCCGCAAACGCAAAAAAATATTAGGCAATCCGCGAAATCAACTCCCTCGCAAATTTCCTGCCACACGGTATATTTCTGGTGGAAAGCTGAGGGAGAAAGTTGAAGATTATCACTCTCTCTCTCTCTCTCTCTCTCTCTCACCTCATCCTCAGCTGTGGCCTGGTAAGGTCCCTCTCTGGGTGAGAGTATCGACATTTCATGCCAAACGTACACTTCTTCCAGTAGGGACAAATTGGTGGAATCACATCACCCTTTCTTTAAATACAAATGCATCACTGTGGTTCATCATACTCCATAGTTGCAAAAACTACTAATGCCAATTACCAAACTATTGACTTGAAAACCTTTACGTTCATCGTAGTCGCAGTTGATTATTTAGTAGTACCGCACATCACAATTTGAGAAGAAATAGATACAAGTAGAATACAAGCTGTTGAGGTACAAAGTCATCTAGAATAACCACAAGGCTAAACAAAGCTAATTAGTAATTGCGGATAATTTAGAACACGCAGCCAAGTCAAGATCTATAAAGGTGAACCTTTGCTTTTTGAGCGCAAATACATTTTTTCCTGTAACTGTTATATCATTCAAGACCTATTCATTCAATATATCGTGTTAGCACGTCTTCCGGAGGGGCAGAAGGTGTTGCGACCACAAAAACGGCTGCGAGCAGACTAGTCTTCAGGCTGAGCTCACGAAAGAGACTCTTGAGCTCAGCCGGAAGCACTGGAAAATTCTACCTGTTACATAGTATATAAATATGGTTAGCAAAAATTTCACACGTAAGCTACACACAATTTACACATGATTTACATCAGTGTAATTCTTTTTACATACTCTCTATCCATTGACACCATTGCGTAAATGGGTAGACAGCATGTAGATTCCAATTTAAAAGCAAAATGTGGGTTATTTACATACATTCTACCCTGTTTTACACAGTATGTAACAGGGCAGAATTTACGAGGGAGGTATTCTTCGAGTTATCATCTTCGAGTTACACCCACCGTAACTCGAAGACGTCATTTTTTGAGAACTTTAACTCGAAGATGTTATGTTCTGTCATCTGTTCGAGTTAACTGAAAACAATTCCTGAAACTAAAGTGTCGCGTGAAAGTTTCTTTTGAACAAGACTGGCGTTGCCAGTGAGCTCGTTGAGGTCGTGGGGTCGAGACCTGAAGAAACTAAATTGGAAAGTAGGGACAAGAGCGAAACTCCCAAAAGAGAGTTTCAGTTTCTCACCAGAAAAATATCACACAGTATAGATAACTTTCACACCTTGCTCAAATGAAACCTATTGGTATAAATTGTCATTACAACACTGATACACTTGCTTCTTAAAGGTTGAGCGACTCTGCATTTTGGGCTTTGGAGTGAAAAGTTAGCCAACAAGAAAAGAGTAATGTGTGACTTATCTTTTCATGCACAGTCGATCCACGATAAGCTAGGCTTCGCTTCAATACTTATGCTTTTTTTTACTAAATGCGTTTCTTCTATGAGGCTTTCGAGTATTCGCGCTCTGTAACAAATATAAATTGAAAGCGAGGAATGTAACATGAGACTTGTTTACAATATTATTGCGGTTTTGTTCACAGCGTGTTCAGTCATTTGTGACTAACAAACTCAATGTTCAGGACTATTTCGGTGTATTTGCTCGCGGCTGCGGCGACCTTAACGGAGTTTGTTTGTTTTCGTTTTTGACTCACGGATATGCGTAGCATATCTGGGAGTCATTGGTGTCTACAATCTGTCGATCACTCACTCACTCACTCACTCACTCACTCGGTGTGTTAGCTTTTTGGCGCGGTTGCTAAGTCAGTACGTGTCTCACCATGGCGGTGAGACGGCTGAATGTCAAATTCTGCTATGAGCTGCCGCCAAGTTTAACAGAGCCTCAACAAAACCTGTGATTAACATTGCCACAGCTGTAGCTGCACTCATCCGGAGCTCTAATCACAGTAAAAGCAGGAAGATGTTAGCAACTGTAAACGAAATCATCTTCCGGCGTCACCTTTGCCCTGATCAATGAGATGAATCAGCAGTGCTTTGATGTCAGGCCAATGTTAGCGTAAACTGTATATCTAAGCAATGTCGCCGCCAAGCTCGCCTCGTTGCCTATAGCCTTTCGAAAGTTCTGATTTGGGTTCCCTAAAGTTCGATTATACGATTGGCAGACCATATTTGTCGCACTTGTGGTACTTGTGTTAAAGCCTTGACCGGCTGGTCACGTTCATCACGCAAGTCGCAATACCTCCATATACAGATTTCAATGCAAAAATTTATGAAAGTCAACCTTTGTCCGAATAGATGTGTTGTACGTCGCCTGGCCAAGAAATACGCACAGTGATCCACCCGGCTGCTTCTTTTCTACGGCTTCCGAGTGCCACAAATCATAAAACTAAAACTAAACAATGATATGAAATCAGATTCCTGATTCATTTGTTTACCGCCTTTGCGGTCAAGGTATTCGTTGCACATATACGTATTTCACTTTGAAAGACATGGAACTTCGACATCAAAAATTTGAAGGAAAGCTTTGTGTGCCCAAAGTTCGTCGGGACTAAATAATTAGCGGCGACAGAGTTTTTTGCAATCCTGTAGCGGTAGCCATTAAATATAATCGAATCCATCAAACATTTGTTTACGGCTATGACGGTGAACTTAAGAGCGAATTTTCCTAAACACCGGGTGAAATGAGAAAAATGTGGCACATCAGTCAAAAATCGGGGTTCTTCATATTTTGTCCAGAGATAGCCTATGGTGTGCCAATTACTCTCGTATATTTATTTTGTTCAAACATTTTTGGAATTTCAAGAAAAAAGTTAAAACCGCTACTCCTCAAAATGACTAAAATGAAAGGAATTAATAGGACCACAAAAGCCTTCGCACGCGACCGCGCAACGAAATTCTGTTCTTAAATGTCTTCATCTATTGATTAAGAAGACATCCACGAGCAATTTGAGCCTATAAATAGAATTATAGGTCAAATATTGAATATCTGGTGTCGGAGCAAAGACAGCCCAAATTTCAATGCTCGCAAATCTCAGTTCAGAGCACTTTTTCAAAAAATCATTTCTATGTCCGGTATTACTCAGATTTGCACAAAAATTCGGTTGTTATATCTAGAAGTGTTGTTTTTATCAAGAATATAAAAATTAGTTTGGTACTTTTTATTGCTTGAAAGAACTAACGCGGCTAATTTTGCCAAAATCACTGACATCGACTTGTAAACAACGCGCAACGATCAATTCACACTTTCGAATAAACTCGAATAAATCTTCTCCTACTACCTCAAACTTGGCACAAAACTCTGTAGGAGACATTATAATAAGTTTAACTTTCAATACCACCGGTTAACGATTGATTTATGTGGTTTTTTCCTATCAAAATGCCTCTTCAACTCAGTGGTCGACAAGCGCTAACTGATCGCTTCACTATCTTTGCCAATTTACGCCTCATTTCGCTTTATTCTGCTACAATATAGCACAAATATGTTTCCAAGGATGTCCCTGTCGCTTTAAGAGCTCTTTCTTGAAAAAAATAAAAGAGTCATGCAGTCAAAACATACGTGCCGACGTGGCCGTGGTTCGTTATTGGTGTCACGCAATCTTAAAACTCAGCGAGATATGTTTATTATATTTAGTTATACTGATATCCCTTGTTTGACCCAAAAATATGTTAACTTTGTTTTGCCATTATCGCTAACGGGAATGAAAATGCGACATAAAACTTTATTATTTGGGTATCAAAGTGGCCAAATAATGAAAACAACAGGAACCATAAACTAGAATGGTTATGGCCTGAGTAATCAAAACAGCACGAAGGCAAAAGTAACTCTTCTGACTTGACATTGTACCGTACACGTCATTAGGAGCTGCAAGACAACTTTATAGAAAATATCCCCAAAATGTTCCCCCCCCCCTCCCCCCATACCCAGAAACGGATTATTATATATTTTGGTCTCCCCCCCACCTCTCTCTCTCTCTCTCTCTCTCTCTCTCTCGCAATTTCAAATTTCTCCAATACATTATTTGTACTTTACACCTTTGAGACTCCACTCCGTCCCAACACAACCCACCGTCCCATAGAATTGTGTCATAAACTGTCTTGGGGAGAAAAGTGCCCTTCTATTAAATCAAAAATCAAAAATCAAAAATCAAAAATCAAAAATCAAAAATTCCAAAAGCGGCAACTTTTAAGTTAAAAGCCCTGTATATATGAAAAAAGGTTGGCCCGGGGACCCTAGCCTGGGAGCGCCAACTATTCACACATTTTTTTATCATAAATCGAAGCGAGCTTGTACAAAGTGATATAAAGTTACAGTAGTCTACTTGAAATAGTTTTAGTATGTACCGTAAGCACACGCATGCACTGCAGATAATCTTAAAGTTATATTTTCCGTTGTTCTTTCTTTTTTAATTGTACCAAAGAGAAGATATGAAGCCAGATTTGGAAACGAATTTCCTGTCAGAGCAGATAACAAATTATAAAAAAAGACTTGACGCACGTACCCGAACCAGCCGCAACAAATATACCAGTGCGGCGAAGGATTGCCCTAGGGAGCGCTTTGTTGATCCCGCGATCAGCCTTGCGCAATTTCCCCTTCTCACCAGCTACATAGGCCCGCTGGAACTCGGCAACGCTGCGATCTTTTGCGCCAACCAATTCGCAAAGAATAGCGGTGTGAAGCGCAAATCGTCAATTTTGATATATCAGACGGCGGAATAAATATCGACGCCCGTGCTAATATCAATTCAACTTCGGTCTCAACATCGCTTATCCCATCGCCTTTTTGTGCCCCGAAATATCCTTATTACAGGAAAAGAGAACTTATCTCCATTACAGACTCGCGCCTCCGCTTCTCAATTTGCCAAATCTGTTTTGAAAAACTAAAACCTTTATGTCACCGTTGCTATCTTTTCCTAACACCTAACGGCAGCTGCTTCTACAACCAATATAGGTATTCATTTTGGTATGTTGGGAAAAAGTAAAACGGAAGTTGCCCCACCCGACCCCGCCTTTACGAGTCCTTTCATTTTCTTTTTTTCCCCTCGGCACTGAGTAACAAAGCAAGACGGAAACTGAATAGAAAGAAAAATATGGTAAATAAACTAAAATGTGAATCTCTGTTAGTGATGTAGATTTGAGAAGAGGTCTTATTAGAGCCGAGAAAAAAAAAAACAACAACAACAACAACAACAACAACAACAACAACATGAGGGTGTCTGAATGGGTGAATAAATGCAATATTTGTATAAGTCATGCGCTTCACGAACAGATAAAACTCTCGAGAGACAGTCACGCAAATAAAGATTTCTTGCCAGTTAGGCCACTAATAAAATGTACATATCGCTTCCTTGTCAGTTTCTCATTAGATCTGTGTGCAGTTCATTAAGCCGGATCCGGTAAAATAACTCGTTTTGGTAAATAAAGTCAGCTCAGTTTAAAATCCAGGAGCCACTAAAAGCTACTGATCTTATCATGTTTTATTTGTGTATAAAAAAATATATATATTTCTTGGCCAGATATGTATTCATGTATCATTTCAAGTACAAATTCTATTGTTGTTGTTGTTTTCATTATTTGGCCACTTTGATACCCAAATAATAAAGTTTCATGTCGCATTTTCATTCCCGGTAGCGATAATGACAAAACAAAGTTAACATATTTTTGGGTCAAACAAGGGATATCAATGTAACTATAAAATATAATAAGCATCTCGCTGAGTTTTAAGATTGCGTGACACCAATAACGAACCACGGCCACGTCGGCACGTATGTTTTGACTGCATGAATATTTCATTTTTACAAGAAAGAGCTCTTAAAGCAACAGGGACATCCTTGGAAACATATTTGTGCTATATTGTAGCAGAATAAAGCGAAATGAGGCGTAAATTGGCAAAGAAAGTGAAGCGATCAGTTAGCGCTTGTCGACCACTGAGTTGAAGAGGCATTTTGATAGGAAAAAACCACATAAATCAATCGTTAACCGGTGGTATTGAAAGTTAAACTTATTGTAATGTCTCCTACAGAGTTTTGTGCCAAGTTTGAGGTAGTAGGAGAAGATTTATTCGAGTTTATTCGAAAGTGTGAATTGATCGTTGCGCGTTGTTTACAAGTCGATGTCAGTGATTTTGGTAAAATTAGCCGCGTTAGTTCTTTCAAGCAATAAAAAGTACCAAACTAATTTTTATATTCTTGATAAAAACAACACTTCTAGATATAACAACCGAATTTTTGTGCAAATCTGAGTAATACCGGACATAGAAATGATTTTTTGAAAAAGTGCTCTGAACTGAGATTTGCGAGCATTGAAATTTGGGCTGTCTTTGCTCCGACACCAGATATTCAATATTTGACCTATAATTCTATTTATAGGCTCAAATTGCTCGTGGATGTCTTCTTAATCAATAGATGAAGACATTTATGTGTAGAGTTTCGTTGCGCGGTCGCGTGCAAAGGTTTTTGTGGTCCTCCAAATCCTTCCATTTTAGCCATTTCGAGGGGTATGGCGATTTATCAAAAATTTCACGAAATGAAAAAGTTTCCAGACAAACTAAATATACCAGAGTAATTGGCAAACCATAGGTTATCTATTGACAAAATAAAAAGAACCCCGAATTTTGACTGATGTGCCACTCCTCACCCGGTCAGAAAAAAAAGTCGCTCTTAAGAACGCCAGCCAAAAATCGAATGGAAGAAACATTTCAACAGGCATTGTGCGATAAGCAGAAGCATTTTTTGAGCCAACAGATGTCATGTACAGTGTAAAGCATAAATCGCCATTGTTTTATGGCTAAAGCTCATCGTAGCTTTGGTTTCCGTTTTCCTATCACTCTGTCACAAATAGGAACTTGTTACAGCCGTTTCGGTTTCAAGTTTGGTATGTAGTCTCCTGTCGAGTTTTCGACCGTTTCGGACATTTTGTTTTGTTTTTTTTTGTTTTTGTTTTTGTTTTTGTTTTTGTTTTTGTTTTTGTTTTTGTTTTCGTTATCCATTGCCTTGTAGTGAAGAGGTGGACAAGCAATAAAATCACTAAGCAAAAAAACAGCAAACAGGGTTGCATTGTGTGTGTGTGTGTGTGTGTGCGTATGTGTTTGAGAGGGGGTGGGAGTTGGGAATTGTGGGAGGCTGAATCGAGTTTCTCTGGAGCCATTTTATCATAAGAGTATTCAGTGTGTGTGATTGGAAATCACCGTGTGCAGATTCGTAACCCAGAAAGAAAATAAAAATAAATAAAAATAAAAATAAAACGACGAAGATAGAGACACGGTCTCCAATCCTAAGCTCGTCGGGGCTACGCCCCAACGAGCAAAAAGGTATTTCAGGCAGATAGAATGATAAAAATGCCCACTGCTTTGGCGAGACATACCATTTGGCTTGCAGCGACATCCGCTCTAGTCGTGTCTCGCTGATTGAAGTTGTATAAGCATTAACAGATAAGCATTTAAATAAACTTCTGACTGCAGGAAGGTTCCACGCTTTAGTCAACGTTTTGTCGCAAAATATTCTTAGTCCTTTTATTGCTTTTTTTTTTTTTTTTTTTTTTTTCGAAAAGAAGAACGGTGATTCCACACAGTGTCTGACAATTCAAGGACATGTCATCGCATTAGTATGCTGAAATATTTGGAGTGGTAATAGTATTTGTAATTTCTGCGCTCGATATATAGCCAAAATAGGTTAAAATAGTCAAGATACTCAGTTAGAGGCTCTCTGAAACCATGTTTCTTTTTGATCGCCGCGCAATCAAAATCTTCCCTGGGAAGTACTCCTTGTATAGCGAGCACTCGCGTTTATACTGCCTAACAAGGGGCGGAATTAAGAGGGGGGGAGGGGAATAGCAGGCATTCTTTGCCTGTCTGAAAGTAACTTATCTGTTAAAACTTGTTTGTTCGTCGATGGAGGCTTAACTCAAACAGTTAACAGAACATCACATCTTCGAGTTAAGCCCTCGAAAAATAACTCGAACCGCGAACGAAACATTGACGTCTTTGAGTTACGATCAGACAAATAAATTGCGTAACCCAGGATATGTGAGTGTGGCAGACTGCATAACTTGACATTCCATTAACTCGAAGTCCGCTAACTTGAAGAATACCTCCCTCAAAATTTACCAGTTTTTATCGTTTCTTTTCGTATTGTGCTTACCTTATCGCCACATCATCCATTGGCAAGTGTGATCTCTGCTCTCCTGCTTCGTTAGGTCCCTGAGTGAGCCAGTCTTGCCCATCTTGGGATGGCAATATTTTCCGGACATTTTGCCCTGATGAAGACGGCGAGGGGTCTGTTTCACGTAGACACAAAGACTTTTTTCGCTTGGACAAAGTGAGGTGAGACATATGACCACACAGTGTATTAGATTGCGCGGCCGAACCACTGAAAGAGGCTACTGCTGGACTTTCTGTTTCTTCTACCTTCGGGCTTGTTTGTGCTGAAACCGGCTGTGATTGACTTGACAGGGATCTAATTTTGATAAGCTCGTAAAGCAGAGCATTTTGGTCGACCTCAGCTCCTAATTTGCGCACAGCTTGATTGATTTCCAGTTCGGTGTAGCCCAACTTGATTGCGAATTCTTTCAAAGGAGGGGCGATTTCGGTTCGGGGGCGTCTACTTGGAATAGGATTGCCTCTACCAGATACTAAATTGAACACTTTCTGCTTGATCACAGACGACGCCATTGCAATCGCGAGCTCGGTCCCTTGAATAAGAACCTCTTTTCTCGAAGGAAACGTAACCACCGCTCGAGAATCCCGTTCGACATCCTTCGTATATTCCAGCAGTTCAACGTAAAAAACTTCCGGGATCCACAGATGAACCTTGTTCTCTGGGTTGGATGTAGATCTGAGAAAAACAACAATTGACAGTCAATCAGATATAAGTTACATGACAGTCGATGGGCCATGTAATATAGACATCGAGTTAGTGAACAGTGGAAAAGTATCTAGGTACTTCTTGAGACCTCTTGCTTTATAGAAAACAAGATCAGCGAGCATGTAAATGATTATGGGCAATAATAATTAAGGCGAACCTTATTATTATTATTATTATTAGTGTAATACCAGGATTTTAGATTAACTGCGTCGGCGTGGTGATAAAAACGCTGTTGTATCAACAAAAAGTTGATATAAGTACTGGAACGCCGTAACAGTAACAGTAGCTGACCAGTTTCGAGCGTTAGCCTTTCACTCTGACGAAGGGCTAACGGCTCGAAACGTCAGCTACTGTTACTCTTACGGCGTTCCAGTACTTATATAACTTTTGTTGATACACCAGCATTAGTTAGTGTGAGTGAGTTAGTGAGTCGTTTATGAGCAATTAGATTAGCGAGAAAGAGAGTAAACGAGTTTATAAGTCAAGCCATATACTGCAAGCAAACCACGATGCTGATCTCGGAGTTATAGACGACTGACCCACCAATTACTGAAAACGAAGTCGCTTAGTTTTTGTGCGGATATCCGCAAGTACAGTTTTTTTTTTTGTTTTTTCAATGACTTCATTTCTTGTAGTTAGAAGCTATATATTTCAGTACCCGACGGCGACATCTCTTTTTGGCGGTAGCAAGCAATGTCTTAAAACTCAGCCTAATTTGGTACTAACACCGCATGTTATGGCATATTTCCCGCGCTTCTGGAAAATTAAGAAGCATGAGTCATATTTTTGTAAACCGTAGGCCCTACAGTTTCCACAAAAAACACTGACTCAGAGAGAGGGTGGGACTCATACCTTTGTCGCCAATTTGACATCGCGGTCCTCTGTCCTTTCAGCTGAATAAGTGTCACTTGCGGACTAAGGTTAGTAAACCTGAAACGTATAACCACAATACAAGAAAGGTTTTGCACTTTCTTTTGCCTTCTGACTCTTAGCGCGCCGCCCTTGCCATGTGACTGAGTCCAATAGTTCTAATAAACTACGATTTGAGCGGATCCAGTTATCTATAATTAGTCGTGAAGTAACTACTTGAAACAAAGGTCATCTTGTCTATATCAGTCGTGTTGAACAGAAGTAGCTACTTGAAACAAAGCGGATACTCATGTTTTGTTCTGAGATATTTTCGAGAATGAACTTTTGTAGGGGCCCATGCCAAGGCGTCGGGTGACGTTTTGGAATACTATGAAAACTGTTTCAGGGAAGTCAGAGAGCAGATGGCAATATCACTGAGCTGTTTAAAAGGTGACAAACCTAAGTGCTTCTTAGCCCTAACATTACAATTTTTTCCTGTAGGAAAGAGTCATGGTTAGGCATTCTCCAAATTTTGAGCTGATCCCGTTTTACGCCAAATTGTTTAGCTTTATTTGTGTTTTAGCCACCAAAAAAACCTGCAGCTAATAGCGATCAGATGTTTTATATATACATCCCAACATATAGGATGTGAATGCACATATACTATTTATTAATTTTTTTCTCAGGAAAAGATCAAGTGTCTGCGGGCATTGTGCCTGTTGACTCGTTTTCGCACATCAGCTCTGAAAGTTCTGATTCAGTCTATCCTATTGCTGTGGCAACCTGCAAGGAAGACAGGTTAGTATTTCCTGATAACCATTTAGTGGCTACTTATATATTATATCAATATTAAATTAGGACAATATTGTCAGCCACAGTGAATCTGTTAGATAAACATTTAATAGTATAAGACAAAAATCAGAGGTTGCCCTGCATGCAAACGATAGTTTTTAGCTGCAAAAATGTTTCTGTGATGCATATAACATTTACAAGTAACACAAACATTTTTTTATGTATGGTACACAACACATGTATATCAACCTGTACGAAACGAACAGCGCTGTAGAAGCGCTGTCAATTGGCTGCGAATTTTGGCTGTCAAAATGCTGCAGAAACAGCGTTTTAGCAGCCGAATAACAGCGATTCTGCAGCGGTACTTGAAACACAAAGATCGGATCGGCGCTGCAGAATGGCTGCAAAAATGACAAATATGTTTATTTATAGCATGGTTTGACAGCGCTAGACAGTGTATTGGCAGCGCTTTGAAGCGCTGCAGAAAAGCTACAAACATTACAAAAATGCATATATCGATAATAAAAATTCTAAATATGTTTATTTTTCGGCAAGCGATATCGTTTACAGTATTTGCTCCGGTCGCACTCGTAACTTTAACGACATAAATATCGCCATTTTCATCATTGAAATTCAAACACAGGTTGTCACCAGAAATATATGTCAGCAAGTTGCTACCAAACTTTGAAGAAGCTGTCATATTTGCTCTCGATGCTGAGATATTATCGACGAAACTTCCTAGTGCGACCGGGCCCATTATCATTTCGCGTTATAGTTCTAATAATAGCAAATGTATACATAAAAAGCAGTCCCTTGCAACGACGTGGTTTTGCCGTCGTCCTTTTATCTGTTATCGAAAAAATAAACAATGATATAATAACCAGAACAAAATCTAACCAAAAGCCGAAGTCTTTGCGAATAATATCACGGCCACCTAGCGCCGGTTTATTATAGTATACATAAACTGACTTCTTCCTTTACAAAGCGGGTCAGTGAACAGTGGTCGAGAATTCGCAAGCACATGCAGCTAAAACTTAGCTGTTAACTGTACGGTGGTCCTCTTTGTAGCTTCCTATGTAATTTCCTTTTTGAAGAACCCCGCTTGTTCCTCAGAGTTTTAGCATGGTCATTTTTTTTTCGACTTTCCAGACTGTTGCACATCGTTTGGAGTACGCTGGAAATATAAGAAAGTAAAAAAGGAAAAATTAGTCAGAGATTTGTTTGGAATTAATACGGTGCAGGCATGCAACGTATGGAGCGTTTTTCGTGTCAAAATTCAAACACGCAGTCCTTCAGTTCAATCATTCAATCCTTCAACTCAAACATGCAATCCTTCGACTCAAACATGCAATCCTTCAACTCAAACATTCGATACTGCGTTTCGAACCTGCAATCCTTTAACTCAAACTTTCAATCGTTTGTCTATTCCGCCATCGCTCGTCGAATTAAAGACGCTTGCATTGCATGCATTACATGCAGTCGGCTGTCATAGGAGCTTAACGCCCTTTAGGGTTTGGGTAACCCCGCTGTGTCCGTGTTTTCAAAAACGTTTCCTGTCACCTTGGGTTTCAGAAGGTGTTAATTTTGCTAGTTTGCAACCCACAATTTTTTCCGCATTGAACCAGAACTTCAAGATATCATTACTTGGTTTATTTTACAAATATTTACATATATCAGTACATGCGTTAGCAACCCAACTTGTTATTGATTGTGAAAATGATTTGAACAGCATTGATTTTGCCCGCAGCCGAACTGAAACAGAATAAATTCTCAACTTGTAAGCGGCCTTTTTTTCTCTTTCTCTCTCTTTATATATCTCTGGAAAACCCTTATCTTCGAACAGCAACAATTAGAAGATATCTACAAGGACAAAAATATCGCTAGCTTTCATTCAATTAAGGCTTGCATTTCCTGAATTTTAAATGATATTACAGTGTGTTTGTTGCAACTTTACATTACACAAATAACACAGGCATGCAAGGAATTTATCATCCTTTCGAGCGGCGGAAACGGATTATAAAACAATAACAAACTGATAATTCATTCAGGAAATGAGTGAACTCACTTACTTTAACAGTAACATCGGATATATGGGGGCATTGGCAGAAATATCGGACAAGATGGCCGCCCCGCATGCGCATTGACGCACACAATCCGTTGGCTCTCTCTCAGATCAATAAAGGAAAATGTATGGGAGAGATCACAAATTGCATAATTACTTGTTCCTGACGAATAACCGGCAAAATGTCCAGCTCGGTAGTTGTAGTTATGCACCAGTCAATTGTAACCCCCAACCCCCCCCCCCCCCCCCCCCCACCTCGGGGAATGGTGGGGACATGGATTTTCTTTGTTGCAATAATCGACTATTCCCACACCCCATGGGACATAATGTGCTGACAAATCCCCCACATTGTGGGGCCAAAAATTTGGCAAAATCTTACAAGAGGCTTTGCACAGAAACTTCTCTCACGAACGAACCGCGTGGTCGAACTGGACGAAGCCGCACTGCATCATATTTTTGGTCAAATCTCCCACCTTGAGCCCCACCTCCGCAGGTCGGGAATCATGAAGAGAAAATCCCCCACCCCTTCGGGCTTAAACACTTTTCAAATAGGAACTAGACTGGCCTTGCCAGTGAGCTCGCGGCGTGAGTTGGGTCGAGACCAGAATATAAAATGACAAGTAGGGGACAAGAGCGGAACTCCCAAGAGAGACTTCCAATTTCTCACCATAAAAATATCACACAGTATAGAGAACTTGCCTTTTGACACCTTGCTCTTTTGACACCTTGATTAAACTAAAAATTATTATTACAACACTCATACACTTGCTTCTTAAAGGTTGAGCGACCCTGCATCTTGAGAATGCGTGACATATCTTTTTATGCACAATCGATTTTGACAGTTTGACCTTAACTCATATTTCTAATCAGAGGCCACGATTAATCCAGCCTTCGCTTCACTACTTATGTGTTTTCTTTTCTTAACTCAATACGTTTCTTCTATCAGGCTTTCGAGTATTCGTGCTCTGTAACAAATATAAAATTGACAGCGAGGAATGTCACACGAGAGATGTTTACAATATTATTGCGCTTTTGTTCACAGTGTGTTCAGTCCATTTGTGACTGAAAACTCAATCCTCAGAATTATTTCGGTGTATTTTTCATTTCTGGTATTCACTGACCATTGCAAAACAAAGGCTACATGATCGAATGAAAGAAACACTTCAACAGGCAATGTACGATACGCAGAAGAATTTTATGAGGCAACAGATGTCATGTACAGAGTAAAGCATAAAGCGTCATTGTTTTACGGCTAAAGCTCACCGTAGCTTTGGTTTCTGCTTTCGCCCTGTTATCTTCCCAAAAGTATTTCGTGTCGCCACAGAAAGTTTCGTCGGGACTAAATATTTATCGGCGACAGCGGTACCATCAAATATTTGTTTACGGCTATTCTCAAAGCTTGTGCGGTGAACGCGAGCCAAAATCGTTCCCGAAAATCCAGTTTATCCGTGCCTATTCCACAGAGCCAAATGGTGTTGAGTTTGGATGGGATGCAGTTAACTTTTACACACAAGTAACCATATGAAACTCACTCTTAACAAAAGGTCTTATGACGTATCTACTGCCACGCCCATAACAATGGCTCACTCAGAATCATCGCGTTTTTCGCACTTTTTCTTCTCGCGCTCGTTTCTTGTTTAAAAATCCGTCGATGTACCTCCGGATTTGAAAAATGTAATCTTCATGCTTTCCAAGTATATATTTTTTGGCCCTTATAACAACATTTTAGGTGCGGGTTTTTTAGGTTGTTTTCGATCAGTTGGACGAAATTAACAAGGCATTTTGGCGTTTTGAGACAACTGGCCGCAAACATTGGGTTCTAGTTCTTCTGCGCAAGCGTGTACTACAGATGCACCAACGGATTGCGAAAGACGGTTAAATTCCCCGCATTTTGGTATATAAAACTTGCACATTCGGTAAAATTTAGGTGCGGGAATACGACATTCAAATCTCCAGATGTGCTCGATGTTGAGATAGCGGCCAGCGTCGTGTACGGTCAGCTGAAGAGGATTTATCAAGGTTCGGAAGGCCCCTTTGGAGCACAACTTTGGTCACTTGGCTACAAAATAAGCAAGTAAATTAATTTCGTATTCCTGTTTTGTGATTCGGAGAGTCTCGAACGATAACAGTAACTTTTTAATACAGTATTTATACGCCGAAAATGCTCTCGCCGGCATATTTCGCGGGGAACCATTATAGCTTTGATTTCTCAGATGTATAGTTTTGTAAAGCACATGAAATATGAAAATGGCTGGATCATTAAAAAATAGAAAACTCGTTCCTCTTTGTATTTTGTGTGAAAAGGGCTCTAAAAGAACACATATGAAGCTGTCTCGATGGGTATATTTTTAGAATGAGGCATATATCACAAATCAGAAGATTGAGTGTATTTGCATGGTTTGAACCAGAGTTTGAACAGCATGTAGATTGTGGTTGTCTGGGTAAGAGTACTCTTCAGGAAAATTGTCACTCGGACAATCACAACCCACATTTTAGTGTATTTCTTGTCATATATTCCAGTCAAAAATTGATATAGCTCTGTATGTCAACAACTGTGTACACTTTAAACTTAAGCTTAGAATGTACAGTATACTTCCAACTAGTGAATACACTAATACTAAAAGATTGAAGTGCAGGTGCAATGCTATACTAATAAATTGTACATACTAAAAAATATATATATTAGTTAATATAGTATTAATATGGTGCAGGTGATATAAAAAAACTTAAAGTTAAAATACTGATGTTTTAGCCAACAGTTAAAATCTCAGAGTGCAGATTTCAGGTAGCACTAGTTTAAAATGGAATGACTTTGTACACATCAATTTATTCTCAAAATACTGTTGGCTGAGATAAACAGTTTAGAAGCACACTTTAGACCTATAAATCATAATGAAGTTAATTGTCTTCTAACAGCTTTTTGTAAACAGGAAATTTAGTTTCTTGAAGCAGCAGCTGACAAATGGGTAAACTGTATATCTGTCAATAGTTTCCACTTTTTTATGTGCAAAGCATTTAATCTCTGGCCACATTATAGAATAGGATGGCACATGGAAGCCATGTGCAATGTGAAACATTGGAGGATGTGATACATTTCTGTTTTCAAACAGCTTGCAATTTATTGTTATTCAAGTTAAAACATTGGAAGGAGGGGAAAATAGGTAGAATAAATCAGGTGTCTCACATTTTGTGTGGACAGTTTGCGAGCCAGCGTGAAAAGCATTCTTTAAATATAAACTCCTTGTAAAATTCAGAGAGAAAACATTATCAGGATAAATGCAGATAACAGCCATGCATGTCATGTTTGAATCTACATGGCGTCGTAGGCCACAGCTTTATTTTAGTTTCACGGGAAGTCTGACCAAAGAATCATATTGCTTGATCATTAAACGACTCACTGCTCAGGACAAACATTTTTGCACGCGCTGGAACGGGAAACACCGAAGAGCCTCCACATCGAACCGCCACCAATCATCGAATTTCGAAGTTCAGTCTTTATAGTGGAACTCCAACTGCTGGCGAACCTTGTCGGCATAAATTACTTCAATCTCACAAGGTTTTCTGATATTTTTATCCGATTTTGTCTTCTAAACAAACCAATTCGGTTATTCAGTCCTCTTGAATCTATCCGCCATTTTGAAATCTATCCTAGCCGCTTTCGGCCGCGTGAGATTGGGACTAGAAAATAACAAATGTTCGCATTTGTATGGGAAGAGTTTGATATGTCAGCAATTCAATGGCCACATCTCGAGTTGTTTAGCGAAGTCAATTACGTCATCGCCCAGCACGTGATAATATGAACCAATCACCGTGTGCTGATCCTCGACCCACAAAAAGGAAAAAAAAAAAAAATTCCGATTTTTAAGCTCTCGTGGGCCCCAGGCCCCCGCGAGCAAAAAATGCCCCACATTGCCCCACCATTCCCCGAGGTGGGGGGGGGGGGGGGGGGGGGGGGGTGGGGGTTACAATTGACTGGTGCATTATGACTTAAAGACATCGTTTTAACCGTAGCTCGGTACAGTATTTCGAGTCCTTCATTCTTCTTTCGCGATCGAGCGGTAAAACGTACCTTCATTTCACGCTCTGTGAGCACACTGTTTCTTTGTAATTTTCGCAATTAAGCTACATTTCAATTCCGTATTCCAATGACTTGCTTGTGTCGGGTACAGTTTGTCCAGCTCGTGATATCGAGTCGAAGCTTTATAGAGTCCGTAGAGCCCAAAATGACCTTCGTCTTTTGAGTTTTAATCTCTTCTCTAAGCCAAAATATATTGCCATGTATCCTCTAACTCGATGCCATTATGGAAGGCCCGCAGGCCAAGAAACCACGACCGTGAAATCAATCTGCCATGTTTTCTAGCCGCCATGTTTTGTTATGTCAGTTCCTAGTCCTCCTCAGTCTTAAGTAAGTGCCTGACTGTTTTGGTAGGAACGGGGAGGGTTTTTGTGGAGTTTTGCCGATTTGCAGGACAGTCACGTCCGAGGTCAAAGGTCATTTTACAGACTATGACAATTATTCGCTGCAGGAGATCTAGTGCAATGTTAACAAAACATATTTCTAGCTTTGGACAGCACTGTCCAGCTATTACAATCAGAATCACAAACGCTGACATTTGTTGACACTGTTCTTGGTCGTTATTTGTACCGAGGAGCCAAATCTGGCAGTTTCCCAACGTTTCCATATTATTATTAATGGCAGTATTTCGAATCTAAAATTGATAAGTGCTGCTTGTGATGCACTAAAAATGCTCAATACACTCTTCTGGCCAACTTTCTCGCACAATTTAGCGGTTTATTGAAAAACTAAGGGAATATCCGCTGACTTCGGCGTGCGGGCTAAAAATGTCCAACATTTCTCCTGATGAAAAACTTTCTTATCCTAGGTAAAGGCTTGGATCGGCCCTAAAGCGAAACAAAATGAGTGAAACTCATTTTAACAGTAACTTCAGATATAATGTGAGAAACTTTCTTATCCTAGCTAAAGGATTCAGAAAAACATGCCTAGGCGTTGTCTTATATAGTCACGATGTACGGGAGTCAGTTGAGCGCTCATGCTTGGTAGCACAATACAGTGACTTAGAGGATTGAATGCTGGCTGCTTTCTTTGGACACAGGCGATGGAACAGTGAAAGTACACATTGCGCAATACTCCGCACTCCGCGTTTTCCACCAGACCACGAGGAACTTATGCTGCGGTCACACTAGCGCTAGAACTATGCTTGCTTGTGACGTTTTTCCTTACCTAGCACATTCCAAGCGCGATGTCTAGTGTGACCGGTCAAGCGCACCACCTCTGGCGTGCTTGAAAACTGATGCTGAACAGAGCAAAGTACAAAGGAGCCGCAGCTCAGCTTGAGCGCAGTCTGTGGTGCTCTTGGGTTGTGCTAGGCAAACAGATCAAAATTGACTTAAGTGTTCTAACCAATAAGGACAGTGCTGATTTTGACAGCCACATATGTGACTGGCAACTTACAAATCCTGTTCGGCAAGGATATTCACAAATCGAATAGCGCTGTTGTACGCACCAGATCAACGGCAATTCTCTCGTTATGCACCGATTTCTGCCTTTTCAAGTTCGAGTCTCACTCCAGCCAGTCCAGTATCCAGTATCCACGGACGATAAACAATCATGTTTTGATTTCTCAGTGCACGTGCTCTGGTTAAAAATGCCAGTGTAGCAGCCTGGGCCCGGTTTTTCAAAGTACGATTAGGCTAACCCTGGATTAGGTCTAAACTTTCCGGCAATATTTTAGCCTGAAAACATGAAAATTTCGTCCACAACGACTTTCTTGATAACGTTTTAAGCTGAAACAAGCTTTCTAATCCATCTTCGAACAAAACCCTGCAGTTTATTGGGAGAGAGGTCGAGAGATAGAATTTCGTTAATCCTGGATTAGCTTAGGCCCGGTTCAGACGCCGCTCCTGACATGCGCCGAACCTAATAGTAATAGATTCGACCCTGGTTCGACATAGAAGAGACTGTTGATTCAAACGGCGAACTTTTCCTGCCGCACCAAATACACAATAGTGCTTATGTTTAAGGATACATGTTTTTAATTCAAAATAATTTAAAATAATTCATGCAATAGATACGACACATGTGAAGAGCGGCGTCTGAATCAATGTCGCTCCCACGTCGGATTATGCGACAGCGTCAGTCGAACCTAATACCGCTGGCGTACCTAATTCAAATATGCCGAACCTAATTGATTCAGACGCCGCTCTTCTGCCGTACTTAATTCAAGCATTAGGTTCGGCGCATGTCAGGAGCGGCGTCTGAACCGGGCCTTAATCGACTTTCGAAAAACCGGGCCCTGAAGATTAGCCATGAGTAATCTGGTTCGCCAGAGTTGCTGGAGGAACATAAGCAGCCTCCTTCGTCAACGATTATTTATACTACGTCTTCTTAAGCAACGAATTTAAAAACTTCAAAAGATAAGTAAAATGTGAAGCGTAATCATTTTGATGCCGTAAAATTATGCTCGTATTACTCAATCTGGCTATTACATGCCAACACCATCATATGGGGGCCCGTTCTGGTCAAAATTAAAAGATTTTATTTTAGCTCTTTTTATGTTCAAAATTTAAACATACATCAACATAATACTAGAAGGGCAAAAAATTACACCAAAAATATAATAGAACTAGCTATGGTAATTTTTCTAAACGAAATAAGTTAATATCGATCTGGAACTCGACACCCAGCAATATTCAAGAATCTTCTTCCTTCACAATATTTAAAAATAACATGAAATATCGCACATTCTAAATATCCAAGTAACATAGAGATTTATTCTTATGATTATTATTAGCTTATTGCTATCTACAAATACAAATATTCTTAGCTTCACGTTTGTTATTTCTTACTTGTTCGTGGCGAAGTAGCTTATCTTTATTAGTATGATTATTTCATCAACCAAAAAATATATACATGGAATAGAATATTTTTGTTGGTAATTCTACCAACTTATCACCTATAAAGATAATCTCAAAGTATTACATAAAGGGGGACTACTCTGTAAAAGCCTGTTAGGGTTTAATTTAGTCCTCCTACCATTGTATTGATTAAATAATCAATGTACAGTAATTAATTTGTTATGACAAAATGGCGAATAAACAAACGTGTAAACTGTAACAACAGTGGCATTTCCTGTCCTTTGAAAAAAGAACTATTAAAGAAACATGAAACCTGGTGTCAAAAGCCTTTCTTCTTCTGAAAGGTTTGAAATCTAATTGATATTTTCTTCTGTTTCAGCTGCTTTTTAAGTCTGAACAAGGGTCTTTTTTGTGTGGGGCTACTAGTAGCATTTCGTAGAACAAAAGCGCTGGAAGAAAGTGAACTGAAATGATAGACTTTCCGTATTCCGCTGACAGCACAGCGATTGCCTCCAAAGTAAACTGCTTCCAAGCCCTTGACTTATTGAGGTTTAAGATTTATGCTCCAGTACATAGCTGCTATTAGGGACTTTAAGATACAGGACGCGAGAGGACGACGGCGACGTCGGTGAAACAATAAAACTAATCAAAGAAGACAAAAGAAGGGCTTACTGTATTTTGCGAAACGAAACGAAACGAGAATTTGCGTAATGGGAATTTGCGAAACTAGAATTTGCGAAACGGGAATTGCGAAACAAGAGTTTGCGAAACGGTTCTATTTTTAGCTGTTTTTAGAGTTTTAGTTTCTACGAACTGAAACCTTACGCGTGCAGCGTGAGGCTATTTTTATTCTCGGCTCCCGATTTCTTTGAAACAGTGGAAGCTTTTTGGCCATGGTAAACGTGCAGACTTTTTCATTCTCCGGTCCAAGCGTGGAAAAAAAAGCTGTAATTTTTTTTGCCGTGGGAGGGTTCACATGGCAGGAAATGACAGACATGTGTGTGACAGATTTTATCTCCCACAGAGTTTCTCTAGCGCAATCAGATGAATTCCAGATACAGGTAAAAATCGGCCTGCTGTTACAACACCTGTAGATTGCGCAGTTTTTAATTATATTTCCTTTCATTTGTTTTCATTTCAAAAGAGACATTGCGCTTCCGAAATGTCAGTCTCACAAATAAATGAAACAACAATAGAACTTACAACAGAACTTTCAGGGATAACGTTCTCCAGGGACCTCTCACAAAGACTGGTTTTGTTTTGCTTTGTTTTGAAGGCTTTGTTAGCATTTTTAAAACGTTCAACTAGGTGTTAAAGCACCGTTTCGCAAATTCTCGTTTTGCAAATTCCCGTTTCGCAAAGTCTCGTTTCGTTTCGTTTCATTTCGCAAAATACAGTAAGCCCAAAAGAAGCACGTCATATCTGAAATTGACATGTTCTCGGGGTCGCCGTGCTCTCGCGTGCGACTTCAAATGCTTCTTTTTTACGTCGTTTTCAGGACGACTGGACGGCAGTTCGATAAAATAACGGCAGTCGTTCTTCTTAGTAGGAAACGATGAAATCAATAGAACTTGGCAAAAACAGAACAAATTGAGCAACCTAAGAATAGGCAAAGTTACAAAAACATAGGGAAGACAGAGACACTATTTTTTGGTTCCTCGCGTTACCGTCGCCGTCCTAGGTTTCTTAAACTCCCTATTAACGATAGCGTAATGAAGCTTGCCAAAAAGCGTGGCTGAATCGTGTCGTTTGTGTCAGCCTCATTTTGATTTGACAAACGCACATCGCGACAAATTTCTTTGACAGGGGGACCCTTCCCAACGGATTATCTTTGTGAGCAAGGCACGTGACCAGCTTGAACGAGGGTCTTTCTTCGGGGGCGGGGGCCGGGAGATGAAAGAGCCTGGGAACGAGGTTGGAGTCAGACTGAGCTACCCAAAAATTTACGTATAATTTTATGCCAGCTTATTTATATTGTTTTCCCTTGTTGCTTGCTCTTATTTTTCGTCTGTGGTATTGTCAGTCGCATGTATTGTTCTAAGTTTATGAGGGTTGCAAGTGATTTGTTCCATCCATCAGCCTTGCTGCTTAATTGGGTTTTGTTGCATTAGTCTCATTATGATTTTCCTTCTGATGCAGCCAAATCTCTTCCCTCAGTGAGGCAACTCGTTAATTCCTGCTCGCATTCGTAGCATGTTTCTGCCGTACGAGTCCGGCGTCGCTTCTCTCCGCACTTGTACCACACTGGCAGATTCCCTTGAAGGCTGGTGGAAATACCAGAGGTTTTGTGAGATGTACATAGACATCAAAAGCGAGAGAAGACTAGATTCCCTTCCCCGAAATAAAAAAAAAAGGTTCTTTTCAATCTCAGTTTCACTACCACGTTTGTAGTGCCCCCAGATTCTCGCACCCATGCAAGAGGCCAAAATGTATGAGGTAATGCAGTGAGAGCTGACAAATCAGTATCAGATGACAAGTTCTTCATACTGTATAATACCGAGCGGTATGAAATTTTTGCGGGAGTTTATTTTCGCGAATTTCGCAGATTTTCCGACGAATCGCGAAAATTAAATCCCGCGAAAATTTACTCCATTATATATTTAGATTATTGAATTTCAGTTAAATTGACTGGAAACAAACTCACGGCCTTCTTCTTTGCAATTGAAACGAAATAAACATTGTCTGCATAACAGCTGAAAAAGTTTTGCTATGTACCAGTGTCGAACTTGAAATACCGGTCAGAATCTTGTCTCAAAACCACGAAAATTTGTTCTCATCAGCAAAATCTGAAATCTAAGTTCCCGAAAATTTCTTCCCTCGCAAACGGAAAAAATAAGGTGATAACTCTCTCTCTCTCTCTAAATAAATACCTCTATTCGCGAATCATACCATGACGCTTTGAAGCAATACAAGCAACTCTTAGCCTCTAAACAAAAAGCCTTTCATGATAACAAAATTCAAAAACTAAAAAATATTCCAAACTCATCAAACTTTCAAACGTTTTGGGACATCATTAAGTCTATGAATGATGACATTAGCGATAAAACGATCCCGCCTATCTCCGAAAATCAGTGGCTTCACCATTTCGAATCCCTTCATTCAGAAATGAAAAACAATCAAAAACAGGAGGAAATTGTAAAAGATTTGACAGCGATGGAACAAAATGCACACGGTCAGATCTTCTTGAACGAACCCATCACCGAAAGAGAAATACAGGACACTATCAGAAAACTAAAGAACAAAAAAGCAGCATTCTCCGACAAAATAAAGAACGAAATGATTAGGGCCGGTCTGAACTCTCTAATGCCCATTTACAAGAAATTATTCAATCTCATACTGAAATCCGGAATATTTCCTGATAGCTGGTGCCAAGGCCTAATAACACCGATATTTAAATCTGGAAAGAAAGACGATCCCAACAATTACAGAGGAATTTGCGTATCAAGCTGCCTTGGAAAATTCTTTTGTTCAATCTTGAACCATAGGCTTCTTTCCTTCGTAGACGAAAGAAGCCTTCTACATCCCTCCCAGATTGGGTTTTTACCTGGTCACCGCACTGCAGACCACGTCCTAACCTTGAGGACCCTGATTGATAAACACGTAAGTCACCGAAAAGAACCAATTTACGCCTGTTTTGTTGACTTTTAAAAAGCTTTTGATTCAATCTGGCACCAGGGATTACTCTACAAATTACTTTCCTCTGATATCAATGGCACTTTTTACAATCTAATTAAAGACCTATACTCCAAATCAAACTGCAGTACCAAACTAGGCCAGCATAAAACGGAATCTTTCAAATACCTAAGAGGTGTCAGGCAGGGCTGTATCTTAAGCCCTCTTTTGTTCAATCTTTATTTAAACGATCTTCCTTTTTTGCTAGATAATACTAAATCATCTGATGCACTAGTCTTGCCTAATGGAGTGAAATTAAACTCACTTCTATATGCGGATGATCTTATTATTTTATCACGATCCCAACAGGGTTTACAAAATTGTCTGAATAAGCTACAATCTTTCTGCAATGACTGGAAATTGACTGTGAACCTGAAAAAGACTAAGACTATGATTTTTCAGAAGAAGACTAGGAAACCATCAAATGCAATATTTCATCTTAATGGACAGGAAATCGAATCGACTCACGAATACACCTACCTTGGTGTTAAACTAACCCCATCTGGAAATTTTAGCATTACTCATGAACAACTTCGTGAGAAAGCTATGCACTCTTTCTTTGGTCTTCGTAAATATATCGAAATCAGCACCTTACCACCACTTCTTGCTTCGAAAATCTTTGACACGATGATAGCTCCAATCTTAACATACAATAGTGAGGTTTGGGGTGCTTATACAAAACCAGACTTCAATCACTGGGACTCTTGCCCAATCGAAAAAGTTCACCTCCGTTTTTGTAAATCATATCTAAACACGAACAAAAAAGCAAGTAATATTGCCTGTAGAGCCGAGCTAGGCAGGTACCCTCTCAAAATATCTATTGACCAGAGAATATTGAATTATATTTTACACCTGAAAGCACAACCCGAATCAACAATTGTACACCAGGCCTTTAAAATATCAAAACAACTACACTCCATAGGTCGTGACGGTTTTTATACAAATATTACAAATCTTCTCAAGCCACACAAACTGACTATTGACAATATATTGACTAAAAGTGACATTACCAAGGTAATCACAAATACTAAATCAGCCTACTTTGACTTTTTTAAAAATAAGCTCAAACATTCCACAAAACTTCAATTCTACAACGCCCTCAAATCAGACTATAACTGTGAACAATATCTAGAATATATTGATAACGAAATCGAGAGAAAATATTACACAAAATTCAGAATTAACAATCATATATTAATGATAGAAACTGGACGATACATCAATACAAGCAAAGAAAATAGAAAATGTCCAGTCTGTGATCTGGACGAAATCGAAAACGAATATAATTTAATCTCATCATGCAAATGTTATGAAGTATCTCGAGCTATCCTCCTCAAGAATCTTAGAAATTTAGCAAACATTGAACCCTCCTCAAATCTCAATAATGACTTTATACTAGAAATCATGAAGTCCAAAGACCCAATTGTTATCAGATTAATAGCAAAGTTTTTATCTTCGTGTTTCTATTTACGTGATTACAAACTTCAACATAATTAGTCAGCTATGAATATATATATTACATGACGAGCCGCACGCCTTGACAACGGCCTTTCGGTAGGAACAATTTGTCCCCACCGCCCGTGGAGTGTGGTTGAATGACAAAGGTGTAAAGTCCAAACCATTAGCACAGTCGGTGTGCCGATAATCACTTTGTCCTTAATTAGAAATTGTAATTTTAGCCGGCAATCGTGCTTTGGGGTGCCTTTCTCACTCTATAACAGAAGTCGCGCTTATGTATCTAACGAAAGAGCTTGACGTCCAGTAAAATAAATCTTACTAGTTTTCCGCCAGTCACAAATAATGTCATTGATTTGACTTCACTGTGCAATATTTCCTCACAAAGATTCGTGTCGAAACACACACTACCTGAGAACATTAAAATGGTCAGGTAGTCGCCGAAACATTCAATGAATGGTTTCTATGTATCGCAATCAAAAAGCTATAATATGTCCGTTCAATCAAAGCCTGTTAAAGTCAGCGAGCTCTTCCCTGTCATTTTACGTTATCGCGTTTTGTGACTGAATCAGCTGCTAGCAGACAATGTGCCAAATCGAAGATCAATTTTTCTAAATCCGAAGTTCAAATTAGATGTTGAAGCCGTTATCAAAATCTTACAAAAGACTGTTTCAAGGCTAGTCATCAGTGAAAAATGTCCTGCGGTATTATACATCAGGCAACTCTCAGCTGTCATGAAATCAGCATGACAGCATCCAATTCCTGTTTTAGGAATAAAATTACATTCGCGGTGCATTACTATTTTACGCGGGAAGGACAAGAGGCAGGATTGAGAGGGCTAGCGAATCACTTGTGTAGTGGTATAATCGGTTGAGGGTAAGCTATTGCTATTTCAGTTAATCCGCGAGATTTATTCGAGCCGATTTCCCGTGTGTACGTTCTGGCCACTTGTTTGGTTTTGTGGCCGGATCTTGCTTTGTAATTGTTTAGCTGCAAATTTCAGGATGGGTAGATATATTAGTTTAGACTTATGTTTCTTGAAGTATGGCTCATAGCTTTAAAAATTATATGTTGAAGTGATTGTGGCTCTTTTTGTGTGACGGCCAGATCCGTTCAATCGGTGGTTTTGAGCGAACCATATTACTGCGAGATCACCTCGCGAACGAAGCCCAGTGTACTTGTCAAAGGTCTAGCCCTCGGCCCACGTATAGTATTATCTGATCACAACATGCGCGCAGGCCCAAAGGTTTATATAGTCATAGCGAAAGATTAAGTTTAATTTTCAAAACCGATCGATGTTTAGACATTGCAGGCAGCTTTATGGAATGTATTTTACTCATTGCGGCAAATGGAATGGTTCAAAGCTAAATTAAGCTTTGTTAGGAGAACACAAGACAAAACTCCGGGCAGACTCACACAGGAAGTACAAGAGCATTAACTCGTACATGGTCGTTTGGGTCTTTGATCAATTAAAGGGCAAAGTATTTATAGTTTGATTGAAGTTTTTGTCGAGAACTCTACTGGTGTTTTCAGTGGTGTTTGGGGGGCCGTTGAGTTGAACCGCAACCTTGTGCGAAAAAAAGAAAACACCTTGGCTTTCAACCAGCTACTATTACTGCGAAATACTATAATTTCGGATATATATTTTACGACTTCGGTTATTACCTGACCCGGCAGAATCTTAGTGCTGCAATGTTCTGAGGAAGTGTGTGTTTCGGCACGAATCTTTGTGAAGGAACATTGTATGGAAGTGAAGTCAAATTCAGGTAAAATAGCTTGTAGCCGTCCAGTTTCAGCAGTCTTCTTGTCGTTGCGATCGTAACTCAAACAAAACAAGTAAGATCTCGCCTGTGCGAAAAAATCTCGGCTGTTTTTGGACCAAATTTCAGCCATTTGGAATCCTTCTATTACTACCTGACCAGACAGAATCTTAGTTTCTGCAATGTTCCCAGGAAGTGGATGTTTCGACACGAATCTTTGGGAGGGAATATTGTGCGGAAGTGAAGTCAAAATCAGGTAAAACCGTTTTTGTAGTGATTGGCCTTTTTCCAAGACTGATACACGCTTCAATCTTGCATATCAGCTTATTTTGGTAGGATAAAAAGTTGTCAATTTTAATACTCGGCGACGGACGGTTACTTTAAATTTGCGCAATAGTTTAGTGTATCAGCCCACTTGTCGAAGAAAAAATCACCAACTTTGAAGAGACTCAAAAAATACAGCAAAACGGCCCCAAAGCTCAGTGAATTCTTGATATCCGGCCTTCACAAAGCAGCTCAGCAGGCTGGCGTTTGCCCCACGGGAAACATTCTCACCCCAAGGATCGAGGCGCTTGCGTGCTGTTTTGCTTGCACCTTTGTTCGCCGCAGTTAATTGGATTAAAACAGCTTGGTTAGCAACGGGTACTTACGGCTCAACCCGGCTGCGGCTCCTCATGTCTTATACCTTGTTACTGTTATAGAAATAGGCTTTAGCAATACCCGATTGTAAAAGCATGAAGGTCATGCCAATAAAGCTCTTGTCACTCACTCACTCACTCACTCTCTCTCTCTCTCTCACCTCATCCTGCTGTGTCCTGGTACGGTTCCTCTCTGGGTGAGAGTATCGACATTTCACACCAAACGTACACCTCTTCCAGTAGGGACAAATTGGTGGAATCGCATCTCCCTTTCTTTAAATACAAATGCATCATTGTGGTTCATCATACTCCATAGTTGGAAAAACTAATGCCAATTACCAAACCATTGACTTGAAAACTTTTAAGTTCATTGTTGTGGCAGTATTTAGTAGTACTACACATCACAATTTGAGAAGAAATAGAAACAAGTAGAGTACAAGCTGTTGAAGTATAAAGTCATCTAGAATAACTATAAGGCTAAACAAAGCTAATTAGTAATTGCGGGTAATTTACAACGCATGCTTTTTGAGCGCAAACACATTTTTCCTGTAATTATTAAATCATTTAAGACCTATTCATTCAATATCGTGTTAGCACGTCTTCCGGCTGAGCTCACGAGAGAGACTAGTAGTCTCTCTCGTGAGCTCAGCCTGGCGGAAGACAGCTTTTATCCGGTTTCTTTTCGTATTGTGCTTACCTTAGCGCCACATCATCCATTGGCAAGTGTAATGTCTGCTTCCCTGCTTTGTTAGGTCCCTGAGTGAGCCAGTCTTGTCCATCTTGGGATGGCGATATTTTCCGGATATTTTGCTCTGACGAAGACGGCGAGGGGTCTGTTTCACATAGCCTGAAAGACGTTTTTCGCTTGGACAAAGTGAGATGAGACATTTGACCACACAGTATATTAAATTGCGCGGCCGAACCACTGAAAGAGGCTACTGCTGGACGGCTTCTTGTTTCGTCTACCTTCGGGCTTTTTTGAGCTGAAACCGGCTGTGATTGACTTGACAGAGATCTAATTTTGATAAGCTCGTGAAGCAGAGTATTTTGGTCGACCTCAGCTCCTAATTTGCGCACAGCTTGATTGATGTCCAGTTCGGTGTAGCCTAGCTTGATCGCGAATTCTTTCAAAGGAGGGGCGATGTCGTTTCGGAGGCGTCTACTTGGAATACGATTGCCTCTACCAGATATTAAATTGGACACTTCCTGCTCGATCACAGACGACGCCATTGCAATCGCATGCTCGGTCCCTTGAATAAGAACCTCTTTTCTCGAAGGAAACGTAACCACCACTCGATAATCCCGTTCGACATCCTTCGTATATTCCAGCAGTTCCACGTAGAAAACTTCAGGAATCCACAGATGAACCTTGTGCTCTGGGTTGGATGTAGATCTGAGAGAAACGACGATTGACAGTCAATCAGATATAAGTTACATTACAGTCGATGGGCCATGTAATATAGATATCGACCATTAGTTAGTGAACAGTGTGATACAAGGAACAGATTAACTGCGTCGGCGTGGTGATAAAAACACTGTTGTATCAACAAAGAGTTTATAAATACTGGAATGCCGTAAGAGTAACAGTAGCTGACGGTTCGAGCGTTAGCCCTTCGCTCTGACGAAGGGCTAACGCTCGAAACGTCGGCTTCTGTTACTCTTACGGCGTTCCAGTACCTATATTAACTTTTGTTGATACACCAGCATTAGTCAGTGAGCCAAGAATGAGACTACACGCGGGAAAGGGTGGCTTTGGCTGCCTGAGTGGGACATGAGTGAGTCGTCTATGAGCAATTAGATGAGAGAAAAAGTGAGCAAAACTAGTTCATAAGTCAAGCCGGAGTCATAGACGACTGACCCACCAACTAAAAATGAACTCGCTTAGTTTTCGTGCGGATATCCGCAAGTACAGTTTCTTCTTTCAATAACTTCATTTCTCGTAGTCAAAAGCTATATATTTCAGTACCCGGCGACATCTTTTTGGCGTAAAACGTGGCCCAATTTGGTGCTAACATCGCATGCTATGGCACATTTCCCGCGCTTCTGGAACATTAATCAGTATTTTAACTATGAGTCATATTTTTGTAAACCGTAGCCCCTACAGTATCCACGAAAACACTGACCCAGAGCGTGGAATGACTCATACCTTGGTCGCCTTTTTGACATCGCGGTCAATCTGCACAGTGCCACTTGCGGATTGAGGTGAACCAAACGTAAAAAACGATACAGGAAAGGTTTTGCACTTTCTCGTCTTGACTTCTCTTGGCGCGCTGCCCTTGCCACTTGACTGAATCAATAGTTCTAATCAGCTACGACTTGAGCGGCGGTCATCGTTGTCTATAATCAGTCGTGTTGAACAGAAATAACTAATTGAAACAAAGCGGATACTCCTGCTTTGTTCGCTTATACTGAGATATTTTCGAGAATGACCTTAACCGATCTTGAATGGACTTTTGTACGGCATACGTGATCGGGTGACGTTTGGGAATACTATAAAAACTATTTGGGAAGATCCCTGGGAAGTCGAGAGTGGATGGCAGTATCCCTGAGCTGTTTCAAAGGTGACAAGCCCGAGTGCTTCTTAGTCCTAACATTACAAATTTTTCCTCTGGGAGAGGGTCATGGTTAAGGCATTCTCCAAAATTTGAGGTGATCCCGTTTTACGCCTCACTAAAAAGAGCGTGGTGAAAAGGAAAATCACATAGTAAAACTGTTGCAGAACCCCAGGAAGTCTTCCGGAGTAACGATGACTGAAGATTTGAATGCATCTGAATGACTGAAGATTTGAATGCATTTGAATGACTGAAGATTTGAATGCATGCCCTCGGCCCCTAACACCCCTTAGTTTCCAGGGACACTGATGTACTATAGATATAACGGTATTGGGGAGGGGGTACTGCCATACTAAGCCAGGTAATCTTGACAGCGGAAAAGTTTTAAATAACTCATACGTACGTCACGTCACGTCACGTCACGTCACGTCACTTGCTTGAATAGACCTTTTACATTTGGGGTGCAAAGACTACTGTTTTGGGGAGATTAAGTTAGTGGCTTTTCTAAAGTCACCGCTCCTGGTCTGTTACAAATTAATGACGGCGTGTTATTTTAGTTATATCGTTTCTTTTTATTTTTAATAGCGGCACAGACGTCACGTAAACAACTGTCATGACGAACTAATATCAAACAAGTTCCTCCTCAGGATATGATTCCTTAGTTCAAGAATTTATAAAGTTACGTTGCTAGTTATCAATCTTCCCCCGCGAATGATTGAATTCCCCCACCCACAGGATACCAGAATAAAAAAAGTAGTGCTCGGCATTACAAGACAACTTCAAGTACAGTTAATATATATTTTCACGCTGCTCGTTTATGGTGTACCTCTATTACAGTTCGTTTGATACCTTTACAAGTAAAATTTAAGTTAACTAAGTTCTACAGGTGTTGTCTATTAGGTATCTGTGTGCGGGGACCAAAGTAGCTCATGAATAAAGAAACATGAAACAAAATGAATAAAGAAACATGAATATAGAGAGCTAACGCTTGTCAAGAATTTTGACACCTGTTAAAGGAGAACTAAATAATTAAAGTTTGAATTTTAATTAATCTAATTAACATGGCAAATGGTTTGAACCCAGGAGTGTGAACAGTAGGTTGGTTGTGATCGTCCGGGTTAGAGTAGTCTCCAGAAAGACTGTTGTTGGTGACTGACGTTTCGACTACCTGAGCGGAAGTCATCTTCAGAGTCAAGAAAAAAAAAAAAAAAAAAAAACTCAGATCTTGACTCTGAAGATGACTTCCGCTCAGGTAGTCGAAACGTCAGTCACCAACAACAGTCTTTCTGGAAACTACTCTAACCCGGACGATCACAACCAACCTACTAATTTAATTAAATCAGACATAGTATTGTTGGGTGCTTTTGTACCTCAACTTTCATCAAAATATTGAAATATTGAATTTGCTATTTATTCACGCGGCCGTGTGATAACTTGTAACAGTTACACAAAAAATCCACAAAAGTATGAGTTATTTCTGGCTTGGGTGTTTTCTGGAATGTTTCTGACGGTCGCACGTTCAAGTGTTCCTTTCCCGTCCAAGGGTTCCTTTCACATCAATAGAGAGCTTAAGCATCAAGACGGGAGAGGACGACGGCAACGTCGGTGAAACAATAAAACTTATTGCACAGAAGACAAAAGGCGCACGCGAATATGTGAAATTGACATGATCTCGGGTTGTCATGCTCTCGCGTGCGACTCCAAATTCTTCTTTTTTAGGCTGTTGTCAGGATATGGACGACATTTTGAGAAATTACGACAATCGTTCTTCTTATAGTAGGAGACGATGAAAGCAATAAAACTTCGGCAAAAACGGAACAAATTTGAGCAAACTAAGAATAGGCAAAGTTACAAAGACATAAGGATTACAGAGACACTCTTTTCCTGGTTCCTCGCGTTGCCGTCGCCGTCCTAGTTTGCTTAAGCTCCCTAATACTACAGTCACTTCAACTGTGTCCTTGGCATTAAGTGGAGAGCCTCAAGAGAATCATATCTATGATTCATCGCCGTGTTATTCATCCCTTGTATTGCACAACAGAATACATGGACGATTCTCTGTACTTATCTGAAGAGCTTCCCTCGTCCATCTTTTTGCTTTCGTAGATTAGATTGGGTTAGTACTGGTAGGCAGGATGGGTTTGGTAGCTGTATGTTAGATAAGTGGGTTGGTAGATAAATGGGTTGTAGAAGGGGTGGGAACTGTAGATTAAATGCGTTGGTAGGGTTGGGTGATAGACAGGATAAATTGAGAGGTGGTAGATAGTGTTGGTAGATGGGGATGTGGTAGATACTGGTCAGATAAGTAAGTACGACTAAGGTGGATGAGAAAGTAGATAGGTTGACTGTGCTGGACAGCTATGATGATTGACACACGGAAACAGTTACAAAATCTTTATTGACAATTCTAAAATTACTGAGCAATATTACATGCACTTTCACTGCTATCTAAATAGTTCATAGCATTACAAGTTGCTACCTCATGAAATTCAGCCTGCCCAACATACAAAACTATGCTCAAAAACAAAACTCAGAGGCTCATCTCACATTATTTTGCCCATGAACATGGCAATTAGGCCAAGATGATGTGTTTGTTATTGATAGCAAAGCAAGATACCCAATGGATCTACCATATGTGGCAATATTATTACAAGCAGCTCAATTTAAGGAACCAAAACAAATATTTCTGGCAACTCCAAGTGCCTAATTATTATTACTTTTTATTATAGTTAAGTAACTAAAGGATTTTTTCATGAACAACTAAGTATAAGCAAAAAGAAAAAAGAACATTTTTAGATCCTCGTGCTTGCATCACTTGTAAAAACTAGCTTTATGGACCTGTATTTGCAGATGTTATTCCAAAAAGATTTAACAGTCAACAAATTCCTCATACCATACATTTTACTTTTGCATATGCTATCTATAGCCCATCATTTTGTCATTTTTATTTTTTTGTATAGCTTTGTAAACTCTTTTTCCTTTTTTTAGTATCTTTTTCTTTCTGTAATAATATTATTATGGCTGCAATACGAATTCATATTTCACTGTTCAGCAACAATTTTTCTTGACTGCCCTCTCACAGAAAGGAACTTTCTTTTTCGGTTTTGAAAAACAAAAAACACATAAAGTTGCATGAATTGAAGGATGCTCCTCAATACCAAGGACAACTTTGGGGTTTATAACAAACACTATGTATTCCCACACTCGTGGGACACACCCAAAGGGCTTGTTTGTTTGTTCTTATTTTTTGTCTGTGGTATTGTCAGTCGCATGTATTGTTCTTAGTTTATGAAGGCTTGCAAGTCATTTGTTCCACTCATCAGCCTTGCTGCTTATTTGGGTTTTGTTGCATTAGTCTCATTATGATTGGTTCCTTCTGATGCAGCCGAAACTCTTCCCTCAGTGAGGCAACTCGCTAATTCCTGCTCGCATTCGTAGAATGCCTCCGCTGTACATTCCGGCGTCGCTTCTCTCCGCACTTGTACCACAGTGGCAGATTGCCTTGAAGACTGGTGGAAATACCAGAGGTTTTGTGAGATGTAAATAGACAACAAAAGCGAGCTGAAGACTAGATTCCCTTCCCCCAAGTGAAAAAAAAGGTTCTTTTAATATCAGTTTCACCACCACACAGGGCGCAGAGTTCGCTCGCTTACCATTAAGTTAAAACATATATATTGGCTTACATGAATGATACCGCAAGACGATTTCATCGTGGGCGCGCAAAGACATAATACTGACTGACATGACGCGTACTAAGTAATTTTATATCTTGTACGTATGCCTTCGTGCGCCCGCGATGTAATTGTTCTGCGGTATCCTTCATGTACGTCACTATATAGGGTTTTACATAATAAAGCAAGTGAACTCCTCTGTGCCCTGTGCTACCACGTTTATAATGCCCCCAGATTCTCGCACCCCCCCATGCAAGAGGCCAAAATGTATGAGGTAATGCAGTGAGAACTGACAAATCACCATCAGATGCCAAGCTCTCCATACTGTATAATGCCACCCTATTTCTACCACCATATTTTCCTCCGGTAAAATTCGATGTATACAAATTGCAAAAAACCGTTTCAATCTATGCCATAAGGGATTACATAGGGAAATGGGAAAAAAGTCGAAAAAAGTGGCCAGTAGCACTCGGTAAAAGTTGCATTTTATAGACGAACGTCGAGTTCTGGGAGAAATGTGCAACCGAGATGTTATTAACGGAGAGTTCAGCATTTCATGCAATACCTCCGTAAGTCCCCAGAGTCAAATTCGATGTATACATTTTGTGATTGAATTTGTGGCTCACACAATCAGCCGTGGCGAATGTTGTGCTGTGTTGTCGTATGTCGCAAATCCAGTAAAATGCCCTCACTTTAGGGGTTAATAACTTTGGCCGGAAAGCTCCAAGTTAAACGGAAATTGCAGCAAGCGAAAGCTTATTTTCATTATCCGCCTTCCGCATAGGTGAAAATGCATTAAACATGGTGGTAAATATGGTGGTATATCTCTGGTGGAAAGCTGAAGGTGATCACTCTCTCTCTCTCTCTCTCTCTCTCTCTCTCTCTCTCTCTCTCTCTCACCTCATCCTGCTGTGACCTGGTAAGGTCCCTCTCTGGGTGAGAGTATCGACATTTCATGCCAAACGTACACCTCTTCCAGTAGGGACAAATTGGTGCCGGAATCACATCTCCCTTTCTTTAAATACAAATGTATCATTAGGTTCATCATACTCCATAGTTGGAAAAACTACTAATGCCAATTACCAAACCATTGACTTGAAAACCTTTACGTTCATCGTGGTCGCAGTTGATTATTTAGTAGTACCACACATCACAATTTGAGAAGAAATAGATACAAGTAGAATACAAGCTGTTGAGGTACAAAGTCATCTAGAATAACCACAAGGCTAAACAAAGTTAATTAGTAATTGCAGGTAATTAAGAGCATGCAGCCAAGTCAAGATCACTTCAATAAAGGTGAACTATTGCTTTTTCAGCGCAAACACATTTTTTCCTGTAATTATTATATCATTCAATATATCGTGTCAGCACGTTACTCTCGTGAGCTCAGCCGGAAGACACAGCTTTTATCGTTTATTTTCGTATTGGGCTTACCTCATTACCACATCATCCATTAGCAAGTGTGATGTCTGCTCCCCTGCTTCGTTAGGTCCCTGAGTGAGCCAGTCTTGCCCATCTTGGGATGGCGATATTTTCCAGACATTTTGCCCTGACGAAGACGGCGAGGGGTCTGTTTTACGTAGACACAAAGACTTTTTTCGCTTGGAGAAAGTGAGCTGAGATATTTGACCACACAGTGTATTAGATTGCGCGGACGAAGCACTGAAAGAGGCTACTACTGGACTTCTTGTTTCGTCTACCTTCGGGCTTGTTTGAGCTGAAACCGGCTGTGATTGACTTGACAGGGATCTAATTTTGATAAGCTCGTGAAGCAGAGTATTTTGGTCGACCTCAGCTCCTAATTTGCGCACCGCTTGATTGATGTCCAGTTCGGTGTAGCCTAGCTTGATCGCGAATTCTTTCAAAGGAGGGGCGATGTCGTTTCGGGGGCGTCTACTTGGAATAGGATTGCCTCTACCAGATATTAAATTGGACACTTTCTGCTTGATCACAGACGACGCCAATGCAATCGCATGCTCGGTCCCTTGAATAAGAACCTCTTTTCTCGAAGGAAACGTAACCACCGCTTGAGAATCCCGTTCGACATCCTTCGTATATTCCAACAGTTCCACGTAGAAAACTTCAGGAATCCACAGATGAACCTTGCGCTCTGGGTTGGATGTAGATCTGAGAGAAACGACGATTGACAGTCAATCAGATATAAGTTACATGACAGTCGATGGGCCATGTAATATAGACATCCACCATTAGTTAGTGAACAGTGTGATACCAGCTGTATCAACAGAAAGTTGATATAAGTACTGGAGCGCCGTATAAGTAACAATAGCTGACGTTTCGAGCGTTAGCCCTTCGTCAGAGCGTCAGCTTCTGTTACTCTTACGGCGTTCCAGCACTTATATCAACTTGTTGTCGATACACCAGCATTAGTCAGTGAGCCAAGAGAGACAACACGCGCCTGACTGAGACATGAGTGAGCTGGTGAGTCGTCTATGAGCGAGAAATGAGAGTAAAATGGGTTTATAAGTCAAGCCATATACTTGGAGTTAATGTAAAGTTCCAAATATTGTTTAAATAAATAAATAAATAAATAAATAAATAAAAAGCCATATACTGCAAGCAAACCACGATGCTGATCTCGGAGTCATAGACGACTGACCCTGCACCAACTGAAAATGAACTCGCTTAGTTTCCGTGCGGATATCCGCAAGTAAGCAATGTCTTAAAACTCAGCTCAATTTGGTACTAGCAGCGCATGTTATGGCATATTTTCCGCGCTTCTGGAAAATTAATCAGAATTTTAACCATGAGTCATATTTTTGTAAACCGTAGCCCCTACAGTATCCAGGAAAACACTGACCCAGAGCGTGGGAAGACTTATACCTTGGTCGCCTTTTTGACATCGCCGTCCTCTTTCCTTGCAGCTGAATCCGCACAGTGCCACTTGCGGATTGAGGTGAACCAAACGTATAACCACGATACAGGAAAGGTTTTGCACTTTCTCTTGACTTCTCTTAGCGCGCCGCCCTTGCCACTTGACTGAGTCAATAGTTCTAATCAGCTACGAGTTGAGCGGCGGCCATCGTTGTCTATAATTAGTCGTGTTGAACAGAAATAACTAATTGAAACAAAAGAGATACTCCTGCTTTGTTCGCTTATACTGAGATATTTTCGAGAATGACCTTAAACGGACTTTTATACGGCATACGTGATCTGAAAACTATTCGGGAAGACCCCGGGGAAGTCAGAGAGCGGATGGCAATATCACTGAGCTGTTTCAAAGGTGACAAGCCCGAGTGCTTCTTAGTCCTAACATTACAAATTTTTCCTCTGGGAGAGGGTCATGGTTAAGGCATTCTCCAAATTTTGAGCTGATCCCGTTTTACGCCTCACTTAAAGAAGCGTGGTGAAAAGGAAAGTCACATAGTAATCAAAGCAGCAAGGCAGCTGTAAGCTCGCGAATTTGTAAAAAGAACTTTTTTTTTTTGCCGAAGTAGCTATTTATAGAACTGGCTCAATTCACCACTTCGTGGTGAACGCGGGCTAAATAAGTGTTTTATAACTAGTAATCCTCAAGGAGAGGTGAAGTGCTGGCGTGGCCATTAAGCGCATCTAATATTTGTTGCAATGTGTTATCACTTGCTGTGCTTTATCGAATTCTATTTTTTTGTATGAAGAAATGGCATTTGCCACAGGCACCTTCTTGCACCGCAAGATAATTTGTGGCGTATTTTCGTTAGCTTGAATGAGCTGGCCCGCTGCCAAAATGTCGCGTCGCATCTGTGTTTACGCCAAAACTGTTCTAGAAGAAACTATTCTTTTCTGGGAAACTGGGGAAATTTAAGTATTGGGAAAACGCACACACTTAATACAGGAACAAAGAGAAGGATACCCAGACAATAAAGGCATTTCACTGATCTGAAACAGTCGGATCAGTACAAAGAAGCACTTGCGTTACCTCGACTCCGAGAGCGTCGCGAGGCGAAACTGAACTAATGGAGAAATATAGGTTCCCGGAGATGAAGGTGCTTGAGGGTACAGTAACCATTGCTAGGAATATATGCGTATTCAGTCGCCATTGACAGTTTTTGTAAACATTTCACTTCACAGCCGTCACGACCAACTCAAATCAGTAACGACAAGCACAACTAGGCTCAAGTAAAGTATATATTTATTTCAACTCGTACGCAAATGACCAAATGGAAGATTCATAGATGCTTCACATTTTACTGTACTGTCTCTGCCGACTGAAATATCAGGCTTCGCCTCGTGGATCCACAACTTTTTGACAATGTTATGACGCGTTTCATGATCAATAAGAGGACAGACACATAAAAAACTGACTTCAATTTGTTAAGTTGACAACGGAGGGAATAGGGAAGCAGGGAAGTAGGGAAGGAAAGTGATTACTGTACCTCGCAAAGCCGATTAAGCTAATCCAGGATTAACGAAATTCTTTCTGACAACCTCTCTGCCGATAAAATGCAGGGTTTTGTTCAAATAGGGATTAAAAAGCTTGTTTTAGCTGAATACGTATCAAGTAAATCGTTGCAGGACAAAATCTTCACGTTTTCAGGCTTATAAATGACGAGAAAGTTTATACCTAATCCAGGATTAGCCTAATCGTGCTTTGAAAAACCGGAACCAGGATATGATTCCTTTTTCCAGATTGAATTCCCCCACCCACAGGATACCAGAATAAAAAAAGTAGTGCTCGGCACTACAAGACAAGTTCAAGTACAGTTAGTATATATTTTCACGCTGTTCGTTTATGGTGTACCTCTATTACAGTTCGTTTGATACCTTTACAAGTAAAATTTAAGTTAACTAAGTTCTACAGGTGTTGCCTATTTAGGTATCTGTGTGCGGGGACCAAAGTAGCTCATGAATAAAGAAACATGAAACAAAATGAATAAAGAAACATGAATATAGAGAGCTAACGCTTGTCAAGAGTTTTGACACCTGTTGAAGGAGAACTAAATAAAAGTTTGAATTTTATTTAATCTAATTAAAGCAGACATAGTATTGTTGGATGCTTTTGTACCTCAACTTTCATCAAAATATTGAAACATTGAATTTGCTACTTTCTGTAACTGTTACAAGTTATCAAACGGCCGCGTGAATAAATGATTTATTCACGCGGCCGTGTGATAACTTGTAACAGTTACAGAAAATTCACAAAAGTATGAGTTATTTCTGGCTTAAGTGTTTTCTGGAATGTTTCTGACGGTCGCACGTTCAAGTGTTCCTTTCCCGTCCAGGGGTTACTTTCACATCAATAGAGAGCTTAAGCACCAGGACGGGAGAGGACGACGGCAACGTCGGTGAAACAATAAAACTTATTGCAGAAGACAAAAGGCGCACGCGAATATGTGAAATTGACATGATCTCGGGTTGTCGTGCTCTCGCGTGCGACTCCAAATTCTTCTTTTTTAGGCTGTTGTCAGGACGTGGACGACATTTTGAGAAATTACGACAATCCTTCTTCTTAGTAGGAGACGATGAAAGCAATAAAACTTCGGCAAAAACGGAACAAATTTGAGCAAACTAAGAATAGGCAAAGTTACAAAGACATAAGGATTACAGAGACACTCTTTTCCTGGTTCCTCGCGTTGCCGTCGCCGTCCTAGTTTGCTTAAGCTCCCTAATACTACAGTCACTTCAACTGTGTCCTTGGCATTAAGTGGAGAGCCTCAAGAGAATCATATCTATGATTCATCGCCGTGTTATTCATCCCTTGTATTGCATAACAGAATACATGGACGATTCTCTGTACTTATCTGAAGAGCTTCCCTCGACCATGCTTTTGCTTTCGTAGATTAGACTGGATTAGTACTGTTAGGCAGGTTGGGTTTGGTAGCTGTACATTAGATAGGTGGGTTGGTAGATAAATGGGTTGTAGAAGGGGTGGGAACTGTAGATTAAATGCGTTGGTAGGGTTGGGTGATAGACAGGATAAATTGAGAGGTGGTAGATAGTGTTGGTAGATGGGGATGTGGTAGATACTGGTCAGATAAGTAAGTACGACTAAGGTGGATGAGAAAGTAGATAGATTGACTGTGCTGGACAGCTATGATGATCGACACACGAAAACAGTTACAAAATCTTTATTACCAATTCTAAAAGTACTGAGCAATATTACATGCACTTTCACTGCTATCTAAATAGTTCATAGCATTACAAGTTGCTACCTCATGGAATTCAGCCTGCCCAACATACAAAACTATGTGCAAAAACAAAACTCAGAGGCTCATCTCACATTATTTTGCCCATGAACATGGCAATTAGGCCAAGATGATGTGTTTGTTATTGATAGCAAAGCGACATACCCAATGGATCTACCATATGTGGCAATATTATACAAGCAGCTCAATTTAAGGAACCAAAACAAATATTTCTGGCAACTCCAAGTGCCTAATTATTATTATTTTTTATTATAGTTAAGTAACTAAAGGATTCTTTTCATGGACAACTAAGTATAAAGAAAAAGAAAAAGGAAAATTTTTAGATCCTCGTGCTTGCATCACTTGTAAAAACTAGCTTTATGGACCTGTATTTGCAGATGTTATTCCAAAAAAGATTTAACAGTCAACAAATTCCTCATACCATACATTTTACTTTTGCATATGCTATCTATAGCCCATCATTTTGTCATTTTTATTTTTTTGTATAGCTTTGTAAGCTCTTTTTCCTTTTTTTTTTAGTATCTTTTTCTTTCTGTAATAATATTATTATGGCTGCAATACGAATTCATATTTCACTGTTCAGCAACAATTTTTCTTGAATACCCTCTCACAGAAAGGAACGTTCTTTTTCGGTTTTGAAAAACAGAAAACACATAAAGTTGCATGAATTGAAGGATGCCCCTCAATACCAAGGACAACTTTGGGGTTTATAACAAACACTATGTATTCCCACACTTGTGGGACACACCCAAAGGGCTTCGGGGCAAATATTCAATAAACACTTCCACATGTACATTTCACAAGTTGAACCACCATTCTAATACTAATAACAATATCATTAATCTGATAAAAGATATCCTCAGTAGTATTTGTTCATATTAGCCACTATAAAAAATTTGGCAGACAAGTGTGGTTATATGAAAGACACTTGGCTGCCCTTGGGTAGTGGACAAGGTATTTGCCACACCCTATCACAGTATTCGAGTAAAATGGGTTTTATCATGTAGAAAAGTATTGGTTCAACTTGTAAAATACACTTGTAAATGTTTTGATGAAGTGACCCCTGTATGATGTCACAAGACACCACATTGTTAGGCAAAACAATACAATTTGTCTCCCATGGAAAATAAGACCAATGATTGCTACTGGGAATCCTCTGTAACCTTTACTATTCCACTATCATAAATGTAAATGCACTTAATACGCCTGTTGAAGACTGGAAGTTAAAAACTACTGTTATACCTACTTTTCAGATTTGTCAACTAAAATATAGCTTTGCACAGTAAGGGGTGGCAAATAGTAAAATCCAAGACTCGTTCAGATGCAGGCCCTTGTGTAAAAATCCGAGAATGAGACTTTAAACACTTTGAGACAAAATGGAAACAAAACAAACGAGGCTCATCAAAAAGGGTGCCAAGATCGCACCAAAGAGACCCACAACTTTCTAGGTACCATTCGCCACCCTACAGTGTAATACTATAATACTCTTAGTTTGTGAGGGCAAGGATTTGATCCACAAACCAGCCTTGTTCTTTATTTGGGTTTTTGTACACCAATTCCCTTATGATTGGCTCCTGCTGGGGCAGAGGAAACATTTCCTTCAGCACAGAAATCTTCTTGCTTGCAAGATCAGTTGGTGAGGCCTTCACGGGTACTGCACTGACTGGTTCTTTTCCACTGTTTGGTTGTACAGGTGTTTGGCTAACCTGCAACAGAACAAGCAACATTATGTTAATCAACATGTACAAGACAACAAACAGTATTCCCAAAGAAGTTAGGTTTTCCTAAAATAAGTTAGTTTTCTAGAACCAAATGAAGAAGCTTAAATGTACCCTCATCTTGGGGCTTTCAAAATGTGGTTGCCTGGCTTACAGCTCTCAAACCCAGCATGTTAACTTCAATATGTCCTCTTCGGTCTATTTGTTTTTACAAAAATATGATTAATGATGATTTATGATTAGTAAATTATGATTAGCTGATTAGTGGTGGCCAGATTAGAGTTTTGGGCTAAGGGGCTACAGGCATCTAGTTGGGTATACTCTATCAGGGTCTAAGAAACTTCTAAACATTGTATTCAATTACAGCACAAGGCCAAATGACTCACCTCTCTCTCAGGATGGTAGAATCGGCACCTCAGCCCATACGTACACCTTTTTAGATAAGGACAAATACGTGGCTGGGTCACAGTACCCTTCCTCATGAAATCATCCAATGTTGGACCATGACGCCCCAAGGGATCATCGGGTACCATGAAAATATCACCAACAAATGAGTACATGAGCAGACGGTGCTCTATGGCCTCTTTCCACTGGGAATTTTCACTGCACAAGTCTCTGAAATTGTCATTTGAAACAATGATGCCTTCAATGTCAGCGGCAAGCTTTATGACAAACCGGTCATCATAGCAGACGATGCGTCTTCCGTTTTCCAGTTTTCTCGAAGGAGTGAACACAACTGTTCCCTCGCGTTCCAGGCTGAACAGAATGTCCTGGTCCGTCATGGGTGTTTCATGTCGAGGTGCTTCTTTGCGCCATTGTGGCACAAACACATATATCTCCTTGTGGCCCCTCTTTTGAAAGTACTCCACACAAAGCTTGATTCCCTTACAGGAAAATACATCTTGGTGACCATGGCTGTAGACAAAGAAAAAAAGAAAAGGAAGATATAGGTCAGATGAAACCAAAAAGCCAGTATTATAAATAGTTGGTATAATACTGCTTCTTTTTCTTAACAAGTTGTACCATGAACTGGTCGTGTAACTTTCAGTAAATCCCAAAACAAATTTCTACAAAATTTGTCAGCAGCCAGTGAGGGTTTGACCTTAAAATCTTGGAAGCCTTTGTGATGAGTCACAGAGTCTCATGTCTGTCTGTTTCTTTTGCGTCATTTCTTTCCGGAAATTCTAAAGTCGTCAAAGACTCACAGATTTTCAAACAAGAGTCTTGCCATCTCGGCAAGTTTCAGATTTTACCAATCACCACCCTCCAGTGCTCAGTGATTTTATCTGCATCAGTATGGCACCATTTCAAAAGGGTCCATGCCTTAAGGTGGCTCTATAGGGTATTTCCCTGCACTTAATTGTATTTAGTTTATGACACCAAAACCGTCATATTTTCATTTCATTATATTCTTTCTTGATCAAATTTGCAGGGTAGATGTTTCGAGAGGTCTGTTGCGTATACGTCTTACTTTTGTCACTCTAGTGTGGTTTCTATGGAAACAATACGTCCTTGAATAAAGGTCTTCTACCTCGTTTTAAAACTTTCTGCTCTATTTTCTCGAGTTTTCTTCGGTGAATTTTTCTGAAACTTTCAGTATGTTTAGAAATTTGTATAAGGTAAACATAACTGTGAAAAAAAGTTGGGGTTAGAGGAGCGGATTCCGAGCTAATTGGCAATTTAGGTTTTTTGCAAATAAAAAAAATTCTGCTCCATAAATTTCCATTAAAATCAAATATTACAAAACCGGATATAATCTTCGTTTGCCTGCAAAATTTAAGACAGATTCACAGAAGGAAACTCGAGAAAAATGCAAAGAAAAAATTGATATTTTACGTGCGTATTGCGCCATCAAATGCAAAATAATGACTCGACAAGATCGACAAGTGCGTGTGCCGTAATGTCCTTGCGCGTGAAAACAAGTTGTGCATGTAAACACGAGGAGAAAGCGGCGATCGCACGCCTGACAGGATGTGCAGAAACAATACTTTCAAACTAATTCAGAAGAGTTATATACATTCGAAAGTAAAGTGATAAAGATCGGCGATCAAGTAAAGCCGGCGTGTACTTAGTTTGATTGAAAAGCTTGCAAGTTTGGTTTCTTCGTGACTCGAAGAACCGTGCACGCATCGTAAACTGTTTTTATTCCAAAATTTTAGGATTTCCTGTTAAATTCAGATTTCCTCCAGAGAATTACGAAAGTCGGGCTTTTATTTCATTGTGATTTTGGTGCCCACGCGAAATTGCGTCTGAAAATCCTATGGAGCCACCTTAAATGATAACCGACACATTTTTCATAGTAATTTACATTAATGAATGTGGTATGCATGGGTGGCACAATGTAAAGGCCAAGGTGATTCAAACAAAATAGATGAGCAAACTGCAGCTGCTACTGGTTTTTAGCAATTCACCGCCATATTATCTGTCCAAAAAACTTTTATCTCTGGCAAAGAAAGCTTTCATTCAAGTGATCACACCTTTCCGGGCAAAGTCCAGTCATACTGTATGCACCGCAAATCATGGTCTAGTTCTAGTTAGCATTCATTTCACACAATTGCACTTACTGATATTGCTAATTTATACTTTGGGTTGGGACACGGAGTTACTGTATTGTACAAATCAACTACAACAAACCATCGAAAGAGTGAGGAAATAATTAATAAGTTTCTGGCAAATTCTAATTAAACTCTTCACTGGTCATAAAAGCAAAATTTTCACTTTCCCTGACTGAACTTTTTTTGAACAATATCATCATACCAAAATTAATGATAAGGAACTTATGCATAAAAGAGGTAGAAAGGGTAACTTGAGTACAACTTCCTGCTGTCACATTCCATTCACCCTTCCAAATATTCAGACATCTGATACAGTAGGAGACATATCATTGAATAAAATCCCCCTTTTTCTCCAGAAAGGAAAAGAAAAAAATGGTGAAGAAGGGAATTTGTGTCAAAAAAACTTTCCATCTGTGTTTTCTGCCCCCCCCCCCCCCCCCAAAAAAGAAAAGATTTTCCAAGTAACACAAATTAATACATCCTGTGGGAACACTGAGCAAATGACTCCATGGTTACCTATTGTCCCCACAGTTTGCAGTAAACAACAATTTTCGATCAACTTCCTGTCTCTTTTTTAGGTTTGAACTGAAATCCTCTTGTAACCACTCTAAACTTAGCCCGCCAATTGTCGTGTTTCTCAAGAATTGATCATGATCGCAGTATACGACCTGAAAAAAACATATTATATGCCGCCCCTTGAAACAGTACACCCATTGATGCCCCAAAATAGCAGTGATTCTGGATTTTACATGCTCTGTTGACTTCCACTAGCTTCTGGACCGAATATGAAGTAATCGTTATATTCAAACAAATCGACGTGATGCACATAATATATATTTTCAAAAAACAACTGGGCGGACCTATGAAAACTTCCGACTTGCGACGTTATGATTTAGAAGAATGTACCATATACACACACACATTCATATGAAAAACTACAAGATTTCTAGGTCTTTATATCAAACCCACCTCATTGCAACATTACTGCCATCAACGACAATTGGTCGCAAGTCAGATCTGTTGTGGCTCGACGCACCTTTCCCTTTTGCGCTGAGCAATTGGTAGTACATTTTTTCAGTTTCCTGTTTGTCTTGCAGACCTTCGTCACTTTGAACAGTTCTTTCGTGGCTGCCTTGCCACGCTGAGGAAGGCCCGCGAGTGTAAAGTGCTGGGTCGGCGGTGGTGGGATAAGGCGAGCTAACAACGTCCGCACCATTCTGTGTTGTACTGCTTGTTGTTGTTCTCCTGGGAGCTGCCCCTCTGCGCACAACGTCACGGGGACTTCGATCTCGTCTTGGCATAGGTATTGCTGGATTAACCATGTTCCTTTTCGTTTCGTCTTTTGGCCTTGCTTGTGCCGAAAGCTGCATTGGGCTAGATGTTGAGATTTTGATAAGTTCGTGGAGCAGTGTATTTTGGTCAACATCAGCTCCAAGTTTGCGCACGGCTTGATTGATGTCCTGTTCCGTGTAGCCAAGCTTGATCGCGAATTCTTTCAAAGACGGGTCTATGTCGCTTCGAGGTTGTCTAGTTGGAACAGGATTCCCAATTCCAGATTTTAAATCGGACACTTTTTGCTCGATCATAGACGACGCCATTGCAACAGCAAGCCCGCTTCCCTGAATAAGGCTTTCCTTTCTCGAAGGAAACGTAACCACCGCCTTGGTATTGCGTTCAACGTCTTTGGCATGATCCAGTAGTTCCACGTAAAAACGCTCAGGAACTGGGACACAAGTTTTGGTTTCTGGGTTGCACAAAGACTTTATGAATACCTGAAACATGCAACATACAGCGAGTTAATAACATGGCGGAAACCCATGGCGGTACGAACTGATCTGCTGTAATTTAAAGAGTAGTCCTGAACTGTTCTTCCTATTTCTCGATGCATTCATACCGTAGCAACGCTTATCGGCACGCACCTGACAAGCGTTCCTTTGATCAACACATCTCCCATGAGGACAGACAAAAAGGAGTCAGCTGCGAGCGAGCGAGAGGCCATATTTTGTACTGGTCGCTCGAGCAAAGACGAAATAGGGCAAGAAATGGCCCATTATACATTGTTTTCGGAATAAATATTGCACAGAGCAACTTTATTGACTAAATAAAAGGTTTCAAGCTACTCTTTTGGCCATTTTTACCGCCGAGCAGAATGCGGAAGTTTTAAGCGAGGGGTTGCGTCTTCCGTTGAGAAACCGTCGATCGATTCAGTTGTGTTTGACGATCTTCGCACACACAAAACATTGCAACTCTTCGACATACCTTCCCATTTTCGACATCAGCCCTTTGTCCTTCCAAATGAATCCACCAAACGTCACTTGCAGCATGAGGTGAGTCAAATGTAACCGCCACACGAAACAGTCTTTGTACTCGCTCTCGATATTCTTTCAGCGCTTCGGCTTTGCTGAACGGTATCGTAAATTCTTCTTTTACTTGGTAGGTCGCCATTCGGTTCTTAGATACGTTTAAAAGAAATGTTCGACTTCGAAACAAAGCCCATGCTCCTCCACCTATATCTTTCCTCCTTCAAAACTAAGCCAAACTGTGCAACCAGGAAGTAGTGAGGGGCTTTTGTGGTCTGCCACTCACTCCGTGACGTCAAGGCTAAATATGACTCTTTCGTCGGGGAGGGACAAAACTGGATAAAACACAGGATACTGTTCAAAATTATCGCCTCATGCCGCTTAAATGATCATTTGGAGTAAAGTAAGTTATAAGTCGAATGTCTGACACCATTTTACAGAACGTAACACACTTAGATTGGAAAGATTTTGAGAGATATTGAAATCCCCCTCCCCTCCCCACTAGGGTCAAAGTTTTTTCCAGAAGCTTCAGGAACGTGTTTGCGTCAGGCAGTGACCGAAGATCTTTCGATTTCCAATTTCTCAAATAAGAAGTGATTCTGTCGCGCTTTCTTCTGGGAAATGTATTTCTCGTAAAGCGGGGATGCATGTTTAGTTTCAGATGTATAAAGGATGGAAATACGTGCACGGTCTTCAACCAGGTCTAAAGGTCGAACAACCGGACGTGATTCGCTTGAAATGAACGGGGAAATTAGACATTGTCTAGTCCACAAGCCTCCCCAGCAAAACAACTTTCCTAGTTTATCTTTCCCAGAATTGTGTAAGCCCAAGATTTTTCAGGCTCTTTCTTCACGAACAGACTTCCTCACTCGGCACCAAAAATCTATTAAATATATCTTGCGAAACGGGATGACGTACTGCTTCTCAAGAATGGTGGAGGGTCAAGTCAACTGCTAAAGAAAAAATGCGACGCGCAATCCTTGATATCAGTTTCAATCTGCCCCAATGGCTGATCTAATTGCTCATTTTGACACTGTCTCGCTCTGTATCTCTGTGTCTGTCTCATAATCTAGACTCCTTTGTTTCTTTCTTGCCCCAACAGTCCTAGTTCAGTCAGAGCATATTGCTCAAAGACAAAAAAAAAAAAAAAAAAAAAAAAAAAAAAAAGGTGACTGCCACGAGGGCAGAGCGCCCGCCCTCAGGCAGTGAATTTCGACACAGAGGATATGAGGCACCAGCGGACGTGCGTTTACATTTTTGTGTGTCTAGTGCCCGGCCGGAAAGGTTGATATATAGTTAATTCAAAACTCAGACAAGCAGATTTCCAACAAAGTTATCAAAGAAAAACGGCCTGTGCTTGCATTCTTAAAACCTGGTAACGCGGGCAATACGTTGTTCGATTCAGGCAGACGGATTGACCTGCAATATGACCACTATATGTTGTCGGTCCTGAGTTCAGCCAAATATCAGGGGCTAAAAATTCAACTTGCAGTTAAAGTTGCGGCTTCTAACCACATTGCGCATCAATCCCACTTCGAGTTGATCAAACTTTGCAAAAAGCGCTGATAAGTTTTATTTAGTGGAGCTTAACTGATCATTATTATATTTCGGTGCATTTATTTTCAGTATTGCTGTGACAGTCCGCTCTTTTTTTCAACTTCCTGGTAGCGCTGAAACGGTTGTCCTCTCAAACCGTCAATTGCTGCGGTCTATTGCAACGCAAATTATATTTAAAAAAGTGATACCGAAGAAGAAATATGTTTTATTATCAAGACAAGGCGTTGACCGCATCCACCATCCTTTCATGCGCGCCGCCCTTCAGACGCCCGAGTCAAGTTTCACAATCCCTTCACCAAGGAACGGCCGAAAAGCCTCCAAGCGCGTCGCAGAAGGAAAAAAACACTGAGAAGTCCGGTGTTCAGGATTTTGACCTGATAACATCCTGTTGGCACGGGCATACCAAGAAAAAGGAAGGTTAAACATACCTGTAAAATGAACGTTCCTTGTCGAGAAGCGGCCCTTGTCTTGCAGTATCAATATACACGCGCTGCGCTCTTGGTTGACCTTTTGTCTCAATCGTGATGTGAACACAAAGGGCCCATTATTCGTTTGGCATCGTAAACAGGAAATTCATTGCTCGAATAGCGCAGGTGAATATATGATTGTTTCCGCGTTAACGTGATTGGTTGATTTACAAAGCAGTTGCGTAAAATGAAAACCGCACGAAAGGCCATGAAAGTACGATGAAAACGGATGTTACTTGTCAGTTCACCCGAGTTAAACTTTAATACAGAGGCACAATCCTGCTCAGAAACAACTAATTATGTTGTATTGCACCGCATAGAGGGTGGCAGCTTCAGGAGTTTCATTTGACTATTTAGGGGAGATATACAGTGGAAGAAACTAGCAAAAAAGAAAAAAAGAAAATAATAATAATAATAATAATAATAATAATAATAATAATAATAATAATAATAATAATAATAATAATAATAATAATAATAAAAAGAAAAGTGAATTGAAATGAAAAATAGAAAAAAATAACTCGGTTGCAAAACAGTAACTGAGTGTCATTTACACGGCCATTGATATTTGACTGAACCGACCAGTACTGAACCGGTGTGCACTGGCCATAGTTTTCAAAACTTTAGACACAATTTAAAGTATATTTCTTTTTATACCGACCCAATGCAACGAGGTGTTCATACCACAATGCAGTAAGGTGTTCATACCACGGATGGCAGGCTAAGGGGTAAAATTTGCTTGTGTGCAAATCTGAAAAAGGCATTGCGGAAAACTACTGAAGTGCGAAACGCGGCTGGGCTCACGCCATTTTCAAGTTTGCGGGTTTAAACCAATGAGAGCTTGCGGATGAAAGTACTAATCTGTACTCAGAGAAATAAAGCCCTTTGCTATGTGCTTCTTGGCATGCACAAAATGTTTTGAACACGTAGCATGCATTGGTCTGCGTACTAGACTTGACGTTTAACACGTTTCCGAAGTCGGCCTAAACTAAAGTTCGAGGAGTGAAACGTGATCATTGAAACTGAAACACGTGAGCCGGTGCGCGAGCGCGCACGTTTTCTTTCTGATGGCGCCAATCTCAGCGCTCGTGAAAACAAGCATAGTGATGAGTTTAGGAACGTCTAATTGCCCTCTCAAAAACACCAAAACATATTCGGAAAAATTGTGTTTCTATCTTGAAAAAGACAAAATAAACGCTACTTGTATTTATTTAACTGGCACTATGCTTCTGGCCTGCATTGCATCCGGAACTGTGGATGACACCGGTATATAGCACGTCTGCGGACTAGTCTTGCTTCACGCAAACCTAATTGGCCCGGAAAAAGTTGACATGGTCAGTTATTGAAATATATCTACATGTTCACAGAAATTTAATAAATTTCCACTGGTTTGCCGTGGTGTGGACTCTTATTTACCACGATTTACGTCATCACATGGTCAAAATGTTGTGAGTCCACAACAAATTTTGACCTTGTGATGGCGTAAATCATGGTAAATAAGAGTCCGCACCACGGCAAACCAGTGGAAATTTGTTTTTTACCACACTATTTAGAAATATACAAGAATATTTCGCTGTATTTCGTTGCAAAACTTGGCACGCTGGCGTCAGCTGGCGTCACATCGTTGTCTGGGCCCGGTTTTTCGAAAGGTCGATTAAGCTAATCCAAGATTAACGAAATTCTTTCTCTCGACCTCTCTGTTATTAAACTGCTTGGTTTTGATCGAAGATGGATTAGAAAGCTTGTTCCAGCTTAAAACATTATCAAGAAAGTCGTTGTGGACGAAACTTTCACGTTTTCAGGCTAAACAAATGACAAGTAAGGTTAGACCTAATTCAGGATTAGCAGTAATCGTGCTTTGAAAAACCGGGCCCTGGACTCTTATTTACCACGGTTAATCGACCAATCAGAGAGCGAGAAACTAGTGTGTTGTGGTAAAAACACGAATCTTTGTTGTATGGAATACGAATATTTTAAATGTACCTTATATAGCAGGCTTGCGCACTTGCGGCAGTCGATTCGGCCGCATTTAAGTTATTTGGCGGTCCTCTTGTATTTAAAAATCATAGCCGGGTTCAAATACAGTTGAAGTATAACTGATTTACTAAAGTGAGGGACAAGACCATTTTAATACAAAAAATCCCCAGCCCAGACCCCACCCTACCTATAGAAAACGTACCTTCCCTTGGTTCGAATCCCGTTGAAGCATGATATATTTTCAGTTCAGTACTTTTCAACTGCTTGATGTGCTGCATACCTGCCAAAGTGTAGTATTTACGTTAGTACCTATTAAGCTATCGTTTTGCCTGTACTAACTCATTCTATGGAACTTTTTAGGAACTTTATTTTTGTTCCCTCTTTTGGCTCAATATCCGCGATATCTGGGCACAGACCCTTAAGGTGAAGTAATACGGGCAACATTTTCTTGCAACTTGTTGCGTGGCAAGTTGCAGCCTGTGTTGCACGTATTACTACCTACGCACGCAACAAAATTTCGTGTTGCGAGTTGAGACAACATGTTGCAAAAAGTAGACTGAGCTTCTACTTTTTGCAACATGTTGCCGCAACTCGCAACACGAAATTCTCTTGCAGAACAAGTTGCGTGCGTAGGTAGTAATACGTGCAACAACAGGCCGCAACTTTGTTGCACGACAAGTTGCAATAAAATGTTGCCCGTATTACTTCACCCTTATATAAAACTCAACAATAAACGTACCAAAAGCACCCCTGGACCTGGGTCTGACCTTTAAATTTGAAAATATGTTTTAATCTTAGACTACGCCAACCAAAGTTGGAGTTAGTTGTACTTGGGCCCAGCTGTTATATGAAAAAAAGTTGGCCCGGGGACCCGAGTTACCCTCCTCGTCAAGTCACCAAGCGTTTATAAGTGGAAAAAAGTTGTCCCGGGTAACTCCGGGTCAAAGCCGGCCCTCTCGCATTGGAAGAATTCTAAAAACTCAGTTTATAAAGCCCACTGATGACAGACCGAAGAATGATCATCTTATCGTTGATTTATATATCACTCTTTTGTTTGATGCCGAAATTCTGTTTTTAACAGGCTTCCGTAAACGTGAGTTGCCCCTCCCCCGATCCGAAGTCATTTACATGGCGAAAAGTTGTCCGCCAGGGTAACTCTACTTTATCAACAGAATGCCCCTGCCCCCAGGGTCACCTTATTGCCCGAGATAAGTTGTGATTTGTCATGTAAACGCTCGCTTCAATTTATAAAGAAAAGTGAAATAGTTGGTGCGCCCATGCAGAGTGACTCGGGGAGAAGGGTCGCGAGTGACTCGGGTCCCCGGGCCAACTTTTTCTCTTATAAACAGGGCCCGAGTCCGACTAGAACGCAAAAATTAGGCACTTGAGTTGGTAAATGGATAGGAATCTGACCTTTGAATTTGAAAACATGTTTTAATCTTGGCAAAAACGTCAGTCAAAGTCCGGCGGAGACAGTTAAGGTTAGACACAATCTTCTTAGGGTTAGTGTTTCAAATTCAACCAAAGTGCCTTGGTCTCTGAGTCCAACCAGAACGCAGAAAGTATGCACTTGAGTTGGTAAATGATAGGACTCTGGCCTTTAAATTTGAAAGTATGTTTTGATCTTGGTGAAAACGACAGTCAAAGTCGGAGACAGTTATAGAGTTAGACACAGTCTTCTGTGTTTCAAATTCAACCAAAATGCCTTGGTCTCTAAGTCCAACTAGAACGCAGAAAATATGCACTTGAGTTGGTAATTGATAGGAATCTGGCCTTTGAATTTGAAAATGTGTTTTAATCTTGGAGAAAACGCCAATCAAAGGCGGGGTTAATTAGCTAGGGTTAGACCCTCGCGTTTGTTTCCTTCAATAAATTGCGTTAAAGCTGATCATATTCATCTCTCCCTTTTCAATATTGATCTTATAATACTGTGTGACTATATTTGGGGGCTCAAACAACATTGTGTTAATAGGGAGGAAGGGAGAAGAGAAACAAACAAGTTCAAAATCGAAAATAATATGTCTCAACTATTTTTGAACGCGTTGTCTAAAATGCGAGGATTGAAAAACGCTGTTTACAAGTTAGTCTTTCTTTCTTCCCGGCTGTTTCTGTCTTGATTTCTTGATAAATATTCAATTCTCTACATCGTTCATACAATTCCTTCTTAAAAAGTTAGGAGAATCTGTATTTTGAGCTTGGGAGTGAAAGGGTTAAAGCCACCTCAGGGAGTTCCTGTTTCGGAACTCGTTTTGACGAGTTTCGCCGGTCTGGTTTGAGTTCTAGCTGACGGTATTGAACGATGCAAAAAAAAAAAAATATATATATATATATATATATATATATAGCACGGGTGCAAAATTTGAATGATATAAAATTTTCGGAGCTTTTAGTGCCGTTTTGGAAGTCAATGGAGCGTCTCGTTGGGGGACGGAACGAAACTTAATCATGCAATCGAAAATAGATTGTCACGAGTCGTGGAAACGTGACCGGACGTCCCATGCATAGCAAGGTTACCTTTTTTCGGACAACTACCTCATCGTATAAAGTCGGAGGAAATACTGAGAAGAGCTAGGCAGAACACAAAGGCAATGCAACAAGAAGTAAGGAGGAAGAAGCTGAGGATGTATGAGGTGGGTTATAAACACTTCAGTATATACATAGCGACTTCTCTTGAAACGACTGCAGGTGCAGTTTATTGATCTACTGAGACCTTCTTTATTGCCATAAGCAATTGCAATCAGTATTGTCCGAAACGAATCCGACCAGTTCTACGAACGGTCAAGGAATTTTCCCAGGAAACGCCCCACTGTGAACAAAATACACCCATCATGCACAAGACCACCGGCCACTTGCTAGTTGTACGACATCAGTTTCAGTTATTGTGCATACTAAGCAGTCTGTCAGCAGTCGTCATAAGCCACGGACCGTTTGACTCTTGAATTTAGTCTCTGAAACTATGAAAAGGTAAGAGAAACTGGAAAAAGAACACATTACTGCGGGCTAGTTCACTCGAGAAAAAGTAAGCGCAAGAGTCAACTGGAAAAGTTTCCATCAGTCTTGTGCAAAATTCTTTCCCGGCTTATCACCTTATGGCTCAAAACCCTTGACTGCTTAGCTAGCCGAACCATAGGATTGAAATACATACGACATACATATAGTATAGATGTACTTGTTATCTTCGATGCGGAACAAAGCCGGCTGTACTGATGCATTGACAGTCGGAAACCCCATGGCGGATAGGAAGGAAGTTTTGCATTCTTATGCCTGGCTGTACTGTATTGCCGGTGTGTGTATATTAAATTTATCATAATTGATTCGATATTGTTTATTGGCGTTGGCCTGTGATCATTAGATATATACAGTGTGAGCAAAAACTTTCCACTCATACAGCTGCCTCAGATATATGGTGGATATATACTATACCACTTTTCACGTACAGGGAGAATCCCGGCGATTTTAATAGCTCTCCTTTCGAAGCCAGAATTTTGGGTGTGGGTGTGCTCAACAAACTGACACTTCCGTTCCGCGGCATCTTCGTGTCACTTTCGTGAACTATTAGAACAAATACGCAATGCCTTACTTTCGAACTTTTTCATATGACTTTTGATCAAACGTTGGGCACCAGAACCGCCTTGTTTCCTGAATTTCACAGTCTTTTCAGAATCTCTCAAACCACTGGAAGTGAAAGATTATTAATAACTGCGAAGTAACTATGATAATCCATTTTCAAACAGAGCGAACCCCCATCCGGTTATTGGATGACTGATCAAAGAATTGGAACGGCACAACCGGCCGTTTTATTCGCACAGCTCATCTGTGAGAAATTCAAGTCCGTACATGAACTGTTAATAATCAAACTTTAACTCGAAATCGAAGGGGTGCAGCATAAATTGGGAATAAGCCCCACTCCGAAAATTGACATTAAAAAGGCCGCGGACGGGATTAAATTAGGATTAGAAGATTTACAACTAGTTCTAAAATAACCTTCACCGCTAAATGGCGTCTGCTCGATTGAGCTCTTATCATTCCTTGGCATCACGAGCTTTTTTTTCAGCATTAAAAAGACAAACGGTTCTTAGCAAGCAATATTTATCATACAGGAAAAAGGAGCCGGAGCAACCCGACTCTTGGGGACTCCCCTGAGATCTAAAAATGTCTCTATAGTCACGTGACGGAAGCCATGTTTAGTCGGGCTTTCAAATCGGCACCAACAACTTCAACTGACAACAAAATGTGATTCACATATTTAAAGTATGGAGTTTTCGTATCTGAGGTTGCTTTATAGCCTAAGGTGTCAGTAAGGGACGAAGAGAGGTCTGGGCGTACAAGGAAAATAGTGAGGTGCGTATATTTTTTGCGGGTTTTTTAATAGCGTCTTGTAATGTCAACATTTTCTGGTCCCCACTGTGTTATATGCGTCCATCTATACTCCCTCTGACGGCTAAACTATGTCACCTTTTCATTCGAGCATTGAGGTCTTTGGATAGTATGGTCTTTTGCTGCACAATGGAGAGATAAAACGCCTGAAGTATTTCAAGTCCACGGAGTTTAATTAAAATGTAGATCGCCCATCGCCGAAAGCATATGTAAATCCAGTCAGTTTATAGTTCTGTTCGTTTATAAAGACGTAGCAACTGTATACTACCAGTAACTTGTTTCAGCGATTTCGTCAAGTCTAACAGATAATTGCATTGAATTTAATAGTTTTGAGTTCAACCTTTTTATGAATAACTTCATGACTTTGTTCGCTGAGCATGACATTTCCAACCTACTTGGGTATTATACGAGTGTTGTGGTTGAATGTAACTTTTTACATTTCTTTGATGAGGAAAGCGATTTCCGATCGTGTTTGTCGCTGTTATTGAATGATAAGCCGGATGACAAATCATGCCGCAACGTGTTGTGGTTTTTGACCGTGTCGAATACGCACTTACAGTAACACAGCATCCGAATATGTTTTTCGGCAATCAACGTTGCATTCTCTTTACAGAGATATTTGATGTGTTTGTCCATAATTCGATTGATGGAAGTTTTATAGAGCATGCCAATTATTTCTTTCGTAATAGAGCCTTCCGCCAGACTTACAGAATGTTTCTAAAGCCTGGTTTCCATATAATCGTCTCTGACGTAAGGATCGTCTCTGTCGCAGAATTTTTTGTCAAGCAATCGGGAAGATCATATGGAAACACTCTTGCGATTGTTTCAAGCGATCCTTACGTCAGAAGCGACTCGATCGTCCACACAAAATTCTGCGACAGAGACGATCCTTACGTCAGAGACGATTATATGGAAACCAGGCTTAATACGACTCTAGATTTTCAGATTTTCTTTTATTAAAACCGATCGAAGTCCTCATCGATTTATACGTGGCGATTTCAGCGCAGTAAGTGCATCATTCTGAAGTAAGTTGAAGTTTTGTAAGATGTACTACATAAAAATATAGTCGGCGTAGTACTTTTCTTATAACAGGCTTGTGCAAATTGCTATCATAGCAGACGGAGTTCAACCTACCCTGGTCCCAGAGGTTTTCTAATCCTGTCGTCGCTTCGCGACTCGCTTTTCGCCGCTGCGCGGCTCAGTGCTCGTTCGGAGGATTAGAAAACCTCTGAGTCCAGGGTAAGTTCAACCCTGAACATTTTCACTTTACAAATAAAGCACCTTATAATCTTTCATTTGCCGATAAAAATAGTTACTGCTAATTTATGACATGCCAGTCAAATAATTATGACGTATCATGTACACTAAACCCCCAGCAAAACCTATTAGGAAAGAACTTATATATTCTGTCAACTACAAGACATAACATTGGCTTGTCTTGTACTCAGAACCTGCAATTTTTTAAAAATATTTTGAGTGTATTCTTTCTGCCCAGCAGGAGGGGAAGAATAAAATTGGAAAATGACATTTGCATGACTGTGTTGCACTAATTAATAATTAATTTGTGACTATTCATACATTTTGCCTCACACTCTTTTGTCCAGTTCCGTTGCCATTGTGTGTGTGGACACATTTTACTGGTCAGAGCCCGGTTGTTCATCTGCTCTGCCAGTAAATGGCAGGGTTTTGTTTGAAGATGGATTAGCTGAACTTGCTCCACCTTAAGCATTATCAAGAAAGTCGTTGTGGACGAAACCTTCACATTTTCAGGCTTATAAATGACGAGAAAGTTTAGACCTAATCCAGACCAAGGACAATAGTATTAGACCTTTTTGTGGAAAATGATTTTGTTGTGTTTCAGTGATTTTGGCTACTTTGCATCTTTTACTAAAATATAAAAATATTATGAAAACATCCAAAACTAACCTCAAAATGTGCATGTTTGTGCAACTCATTCTAGTGTAATAATGAGACTGGTTTGCATCTTGTAAAGCAAGTGCAAGGAATAAAAAAGTTTCCATTCTCTTGCATTTGCTTCACAAATAATTATACCATGTGAATCAGTAGTTTAAATTAATTGCCACTTGTGTGAACCAGCCTTATAATAAATAACTTGTATTCAAATAAAGCTGTTTTGGATGACTATTGAAAAAGCAAGTACACCAACAATCGCAGAGGCTTAAGAAGTACACTTTCAACCAATCTGCTTTTGCTTTACTTTGAAGAAGAAACCAGCTTGCTTTCTTGTGTGAGAATGTTGCAAATGAGTTTTGCTTTTGCTCTTGATTGGCCAAGAATATACTGCTAAACTTGTTTGGACCAATTGGAAAGCATGGAAAATGCAAAACCAACGCAATCCGAAAGTGGCTCTATTACTGTCGTTACATTTTATTTGGCAAAGAAAAAATATATTGTAAGTTTTAGGTTTATGAAGTTGTGTGTCTTTGATTAGCATTGAAATGAGATTTTTTTTGGCTTTAGTGTTTCCTTCAAATGCTCGGTTGTGTTTGTTTTAGAGCTGTTTTCACATGACTGTCAAAAGTAATCGTGTGATTGCTTTGGTTTTGCGTTTGCTACACTTTCGGATTGGTCCACACAAGTTTGGCAGCCTTCTCAACCAATCAGGAACAAAATCGAAACCAAAACCAAACACTTCTCATGCAAGCGATGGCATGTACTCGCATTGCTGATTGGAAAGTAAAACCAAACGCAAGACCAAACGTAAATTACTTTGGCTTCGAATTGGATTAACTGTTTTCTCTCAGTCTCTGTGATTGGCCTGTGTGATTACTTTGGTTTTGGTTTTCGACAGTTATCCGAAAACGGCTCTATAAATCAATTCATGCATTAATATCAGCTATGTCAAGCATACACATGACATGTAATATGTCAAAATGCTAGGGCAGCAATATATTTTTGAGGAGATGTGCTTCATCTTGAGTCATATCTTTTCCTAATGGCATCCTTCTGTAACATGAAGTGTTTTATTTCACCTTTTTTGGCCCGTATTTAAGGACCTCTAAATACTGTGATGAAGTTGCCAAAATGACATACTTTTTTTGGTCAAGCTTGGGTGGCTCTGAAGAAAACATTTTACAGTCAGCATAAAAATCTTACTATAAATAAACCTGTCCAATATAAAGGTCTATTGCCAGATGCGAAAATACAGACCAAGTGTTCATTCCCAAATAATTTTTTGGATTTTGTAAAGGTTCACAGTATGTCCCATTATTCGTATCCAAGGTTACAGAATGTTTTAGATGCATTAACTGTAATTCAGAAAATCTGTAGATGTTTCTGGAACAAGCTGATCCCTAGTAAATTCTATTTACCAGCAATGACTTTTTTATGGGACACGTATGTCAGGTTTTATAAATATTACGATGCCCCCAGGTGGTTAATATTTTGTTCAGGGATTGAAACTCAACGGTTTGAAGCTTCCTTATATTTAAACTAGGTATAGTTCTCTCATGGTTTGTGTACCCTTCACAAAATTATTATGCACTCGTACACAATCCTGTTAAAGGTAAAAATTTAAAATTAATATACCTGGTGTAATCAAAAAACTCAATTTTTTGAAAACTTTTTTTATTCACATTATATTTACAATACATCTTTTTGTTTGGTTCTTGCAAATTAATATAGTTTTTATTGTCTGTATAGGAATACATGTTATAGCTAACTTGGCATTGTACATTTTATAGTGCAGATATATTAAATCCTGAGCTGTATATTTAAAGTCTGAGTGCAACTTGAGAAGTTAAGACCTTCAAGTGGTTTAAGCCGAAAGTGATTAGGGTTAAAGTTTTGTCCCAACAAGGTGGTGTAACAGTGAACCCCAAATAGACCCTAACCTTTATTTTATATTTTTTATTCTATCCTCAGTTTGATTTTGGCATGTAACACACAGTAACAGGTCTATGGCTTTGAAGATCAAAGGACGAGGCCCTGGTCTGGACCAGCTTGAGTATGACATTTTTTGGACAGAGTACAAAGCTATCGAGGAGAGCATGGCACCCACGGTTGATGAGCCAGATGAAGAACCTCCCAAGGAACCACCAGGAGGTAACGATTGTAACAATCTCCTTCAAGCTAAAGTTGACATGATTGTCATATGTTCAGATTACTGGTTAGATGTACTGTTTTGTTATAAAAAAACAATGCACATAAAATGAAAGTTGGAGATAATGACAAGTTTCTCAAATTCCTAAGAGCATGGGATGTACTTCTGCATACGCCAGATATTTTTAAATGTTAGCTTTAAGGATTATGAAATTCCAGTCCCCCTTTATAATCTAAGGTATAATAAATTCCAGTCTCCCTAAAATCAATAATTTATAGTTCATTTAAAAACGGTCCATGCTAATTAGTTTTGTTTAAAATAGGATGAGTTAAATGAAAGCATGCTAATTGCTTTGTGGTATGCATTGTAACACTGTCTAAAGTGATAATGTGTTTGTTTTACCCAACTTCTGGAATGTTTACATTTTGTATGACATTGATATCTGATTATTAATTTCATCTGCTGTCTCTTGAAAGTGGTTTGACCTGTTGTCTGCCAAGTTTAAAAATTATAAACTTCTCCTAACATTTTAAAGAAATGCATAAAAATTATACTATTGACCGAGTCAATTATTCATGTTGTACTGTAAGCATTGTTCCCAGTATCTGGTTAGGATTCTAAAAGATCCTAACCAAACACTAACTGTTGACTTACTGTCTATGTCATATATTGCATGTTGTATGTCTGGCTTGAAAGGCTGTGCTTTTTAGGAAATTAAAGTATTCATAGATGTGTGGCAATACTTCAAGTTTGCAGTTTTACTTGCTGTAGACCAACTCGCTGTTTTATTTTATTTTTTTATGTTTTGTAAGAGCAAACATGTCAAGGCCTGTCACTTATTTAAAATCAAAAACATCCTGAAGCTTGGATTTCGTGGTCACATAATCCTAACTTTAGAATGACGTTGTAGCTCATGAGACAATCCTGTGTAGAATTGAAAAAATCTCTCTACCTAAACAAACAAGCTCTGAGGACAAACACCAAGTACATGTTTTGCAAGAATTGGCTTCCAAACAGATGAGTGATGCTGAAGTGTAGCGTCTATCTGCTGTAAGAATCTTTGGTTAATGGAGTCACTGATAGAACTGTTAGCAACTATGTACATCTTCACAATTGAGCTCACAAACCTTCTGGTGAAATTTACTGTGAATCATTTGGGGCCCAATATGTGGATACAGGATGGAAATGTTGTCATGAGGTGCTGTTCCTGATCACAGGCAACACATTCGTATACCACTTCAAACTAAATAATCATGGATGTTTTGAATCCTTTAAAAGTACAGTCCACTATTCAAGAATCCTTTGGCATATTTTCCAAGCTTCTGTGGAGGAAACGTGCATATGAATTTGGTAAATTGATTGTTGTCACATGTATGTGGTCAGTGCACTTGCGTCTATATTATCCGATATCGTACACCATAATTGTGGCAGCTGATGTGCCATTTTTGACTCAATATTACATGTACAAAATGTACACACATTACAAGGTAAACTATATATACCAACTGTGATCATTGCTAGTCTTTCATGATGACAGTGTAAGTGTCTTTAATTTGCACAACTGTCTACTTGTGAACTGTAACATCTTGATAAAACTGTAATATTATTTAGACCATGTACAGTTCATGTGTATAGCTTGTAGTTATTTTTACACCAAAGTAGGATTTGATTCGACCTTGGAAAGTTCAAACTGCTGAACTGTCAACAGAAGCCACGTGACCACTTAGATAAAAGCTGTCAATAAGGATATCAAGAGTCTGTGGGGTTCAGTTTTTGCATGGATCAAGTTTGATTTGGAAAGAGAGTAATTTATTATGCCATGTACAGGGTACAATGACCAAGTGACCATTGGCATGACTGTATTCATGCAGTACAGATATAAACATGTATCTACAATAGAATTGTTTATGTTGCATGTGGTCAGTGTCAAGTGGTTAATATCTCAGAGGTCAGAATGTACGTGTGACTTGGTACACAATAATAGAGCAGTAGTGTTCAGATGACATTCGAAAACCCTAGTAATAATATTTCAGTGCTACTAACAGTATTCCAAAGGCTCGGAGAAAATGCTTTCAAGCCATTGAACTCTAACCCGATTTTCAATATTTGACACTGTTCCTTTCACTGTTAGAATGCGAACAAGAAATACAGTGGCTGAAGGAGGCAGGTTTTGATACCATAGTCAAAAAATACAAAGGTAAGGTAAAATTAAGTATGTCCTGAGAGTTGCTCTGACGTACGGACTATGTTGTTAAGTCTCCAGTGTGATTTGTGACCATTTTTCAAAAAGTTCTTGAATACATACTGCAATAATTATTGTAAACAATACATTTAAGTTTGGCGTAATAATTGACTTGGCTTACAGGTGTCATGCCTCCTTAACCAGATGTACAGTGATTTTGCTTTGATGACAAGTTGCTAATGGATTTTTACATGTATCCAATCTCACAGATAGCAAAGAGATTGATGCTAATGATGTAGAATTCAGCAATATCACTGCGTCACTAACAAGGAAGCAAGCAGAGGTGGTACGCAAACGAATCGATACCCTAAACGAGAGCACCAAACGGAAGTTGAACATTCACCTGCCAACAAGCTCCAAACACTCTTACCCTGTAGATGTGCGAACAATATTTCCAGCTCAAAGCTCTGCGCTACCCAGCAACTCGTTCACCAGTAGAATACACCGTCCCCTTTTGAATAGAAAGTCTGCCAGTGAAGGGGTGCAGCTGTTAAAACAGACCTCACTTGAAGAGGATGGGGATCGACATGGTGAAGCAGCCAGTTCTTCGGCAGATACACATAATAACAAAGATCTGGGAAAACCCCAGGGAGTCTGCATGACTTTAAGTGCTCCAACAACTTTGGGTGAAAGGAGGGGCAGCGAAGAAGTGCGACTCCATGCAGGTACTTAATGGCTGGAACATGATCATCACTGAGGACCTTGTTGTTGTTGTTGTTGTTGTTGTTGTTGTTGGTGGTGGTGGTGGTGGTGGTGGTGGTGGTGGTGTTATGATTATTACTGTTATTTGCAATTTTGGGGCAGGGTTGGGGTACATTAGGTAGGAAGCAGGGTGCAACTTAGGTGAGTTGTGAATTTCTGCCCAGAAAAGAAGTCACTAACCATGGACTGTGTCTAAACTACATTCACTTTAATGAATGTAGTTTTGTTGAATATGTTTGGATACGAGAGTACCAGAGAACCACAACATTACTCACTGTAGGATTATTACTTAACATCGCCAGAAATTTCAGACATCCGGTTGTGCCATCTTGGAAGAGGCATCAGGTTTCACGCTGACAGCCGCTCAAGAAATAACAAAGAAATGTATGGGATCTGATAATAAATTGCGCTTTTCGCTTAACTGAAGCACGTTCGTAAAAATGTCTGGGCAGCATTCGGAAGAGGAAAGCTTCCTAAACACAACAGTACAAAAAATATTTATCTCCGGTAAAATTCGATGTGTACTTTTTCGAATTTAAAATTTCGGCCAACGTAAGAAGGGATTGATAGCAGAATACGCTCAAAACCAGCTACTGTCACTTTTTAAGCTGCATTTAATACAAGAACCTTGGGTAAAACGCAAAATGTCTACCCCGTACCTGATTGTCGAAGGATTGAACATCTCTTGTGAAGCCTCAGTCAGTCCCCTGGAGCAAATTCGATGTGTACTTTTTGTGTTTGAATTTGCAGTTCACAGCCAGCCATGGCGAATACCTCCCGTGAAATACGCTGACTTCGGATGTTGATATTTTGGGCTGGGAAGCTCCAAATCGCATGAAAATTGTACCAAACGAAAGCTAATTTCAACTAGGTCGTTCAGCGGCACGTCTCCTAAACGTAGCAGTCTCTTTTTGAACCGGAGAAACCCATCCCTCCCCCGCCCCACTGAGGCAAAGTACGTAACAATGTTGAATGTGTGAATACCGCACGCCGCTGGGAAAGACCGGAAGCAATCGTGGACGCAAAATGTCCGGAATTTCTGGCGATGATGCATGTCCATCACTTGCTGTTGAGGTCTGCTGTACTTTCTTGCACTACTGTGTAAAGATGCTTGTATTTTTCATGCTTAGGCGTTCAAACTCGTCTTCCACATGGGTCTGTGTTCTATGTCACTGGCACCACAAAACAAGAACTATTTAATGCAGCAGAAAAAACAAAGGAGACAAGTGTAGATGATGAAATTGATACCTTGTTTGGGTCATTGGATATTGATTCACAACCAGAGACGAGTCCAGACGCTTTTCATGAGGTACCTGTTGATGTGCCTGAAGACAAACCACCCTCTCCTGAGCGAAGAGTGGTAAGTGTCCAAAAGTGATTAACTTCATTTTTCTCCAAGGTCAATTTTTAAATAAGCCCCCACCCCCACCCCCACAGACATGCTAACTCTCCTTCTTTATGCAGTAGTCTCCCGCATGAGTGTCTCATCTCCCACTCACCCGTGAACTCATGTCAATCTCAGTCTCCCACATGAATCTGAAATCTCCCACTTCCCCCATTATCAAAAACATATTTTTGCAAATCTTCTTCCTTAAAAGCTGAATACAACCAAAAGTCTTGTAAGTAGCACATAATTTCGGTGCACCGTCTTGGCTAAAATTCTTTGGCTCTGAAGGGGCCCACCACAGGGCCACGCCCTTTGATCAAGTGGGTACAAGACCCCCGGCCAAAATCTACTGCCTGAAAATTTTTGGTGGCTGGCATCTCTACCCCCATTCCCCTCTCCCAAGTGTACATTTCATTATTGATATCTTATTGATTTCTATTCTTACAGAATGGAAAAAGCAAAGGATACAAAGAACCCCAATTCCCTAGGCTGCCTGTAAGTATATTTTCTGATCTTTTTGCCAGCAAACTAAATATTGATTTTCACATCCTGATTAGCACTCCCAAGAGTGGTCAACTTCGATTTTCTCCTTCAGTTGCTCACCTGAGATACTGTATATCAGTAAGGAGAACTTGGCTTTCGATAGCTTGCTCAGATGAAAGTGCTTTGGTTCTCACTCATACAGTATGTTTTATTAGGCTGACAGAATCTGCATTTTGAGCTTGGAAGTGAAGGGGTTAATTTATTATGCACAGTGTGAATGGTTTTGTCTTTTTACAGCTCTCACTGGGACATTCTATATGGCATGGAGGACATTGTATTTGATACTCCCGGATAAAAGATTATCAAATAATGAAAATGTGTTTCCTTTGCAGAACTTTACGTTATCAAGAGATGAATTGGGAGTTACCAGGATAAAGGATTTGTCCTCTGAAGACATGGAAAAAGTCAGGTCCCTTGCACTGATAGAACTCACAGCGTTGTTTGATTCCTGTGGACTGGCCCTTCACAGGAGAAAACCAATCAAGAAAAAAGTGAGAGGTACAGTACAGTAACTTGGAATGCTGGTCTTACTTTTATCCAATTCCCAGCCAAGCAAATTGGCTGTTTTTGTTTTTGTTTGTTTTTGTTTTGTTTGTAATGCAAAATCTGCTCCAACAATAACACCCCCATCCACCAGAAAATATGCCCTCCCTGAAAATAGCTCCAAAGGAAAGTCCCTTTGAAAAAAATGCAAGCTGAGGGCTTATTTTTACTGTATATTGCAGTCAAAATTTGTTTGTGGTCTAAGATGATGCCCTCTCTAAGATCACTGTACAATTCCACTGAGGGGGATTTCAGTAGTAATTGTGTTTGTTTAACTTTGTTTTCCAGAGTCTGGAATATTTGGAGTTCCTCTTCAGTACATGATACAACAAGACAGACAGAGAAGCAAATGTACCAGTGTGCCTCTCTTCTTGACTGAGGTACAGTGATCAGCTTCAATTTTCTCCTTCAGTCTCTCACCAGAGATATATCATACAGTAGGGAGAATTTGCCACTTGATCACTTGCATAGATGAAAACTAATTTCTTGTTACGTCACTCAATGTTCTTTTTGAATGGTTGAGAGAATATGTATTTTGAAGTCTGGAGTGAAAGTACATGTGTATTGAAAAATATACATATAGAGGATGTTACACGGCGGTGCGAAGATATGAATTTTATTTTCGAGTGGTAAAAACAATATTTTACGAATGAGCGCTTCGCGAGTGAGTAAAATGTTGTTTTAACCATGAGAAAATAAAATTCATATCTTCAAGCCACCGTGTAATTTTCTTTTTATTATATTAGACATGAGTGTTTTTCGAGAAATTGCACAAACAACCGTGCAAAAGTGGGAAATGATGCCAACGATATCCTCACTAGTGAGGATATGGAAAATACGCCACTCGGGTCCCGGATGTAGTTTCGTATGGATTTTACGCACGGTGTATTTTCCAGTAAAACACTCATGTCTATATAATAAATTATAATATTTTTATTTGGCTCCACAGTGATGTACTGTACTGTTTGAGTGCCTGTAGAAGTTGATATTGATTTTTCATGTTTTTTTTTTCCAGCTCTTACACCACCTTGAAGTAACTGGTACGTCAGTTTTACACTTATCATTATAACTAGGCACTTTTTAGCCAATCGTGTTGAGTGTACCATCATGAATGTATTATTTCTATAAGTCAAAATATTTCTTTCTTATCAGGAGTCAGAGAAGAAGGACTTCTTCGTATTCCTGGTGGAGCAGCTAGAATAAAGGTACTAAATATAATTAAAATATAATTATTATTAATAAATATTATAATTATCTTGATTATAGACTAAGTTCTCAGGTATGCAATTAATATCAGATAAAGTTGTTAAACCCCCATAAAATCTGAGTAATATTCTGTCGTGATTCGTTAAAAAAATATGAGTAAGTGGCATATTTAATTTTAACTGCCATTATAACTGTAAAACCCATGTTCCCCTTGTGACATTGCAGGCACTGCGAGAAGAGCTCGAGGAGACTTTTAGTGAGGGAACCTTTTCATGGAAGGGGAGACGGTCACATGACTGCGCTGCACTGCTGAAGCAGTTTCTTCGGTCAGTGAAATTTCTAGTGAGGAAGGCTAGGGAATTGGAAGGAAATTGGCCACAACTTTTTCCATTCAAATCTTCTTAGGGTTTTACAGGACCTTAATGTTCAACTCCTAAGTGCAAAATAAAACTTTTCCCAACCTGTTTGAGTGATGTAGTGAGGATCAGGGGTTTTATAAGCTTCAATTAAAGCAAGTTATTTCAGCTGCCACATTATTATCCCTGTGTGAGAGGGGGAAAGTTAAAATAGATAGATGGAGGATATTACACGGCGGCGCGAAGATATGAATTTTATTTTTGAGTGGTAAAAACAATATTTTACGAACGAGTGCTTCGCGAGTGAGTAAAATATTGTTTTTACCACGAGAAAATAAAATCCATATCTTCAAACCGCCATGTAATTTTCTTTTTATTATATTAGACAAAAGTGTTTTACGAGAAATTGCACAAACAACCGTGCAAAAGTGGGAAATGATGCCAACGATATCCTCACTAGTGAGGATATGGAAAATACGCCACTCGGGTCCCGGATGTAGTTTCGTATGGATTTTACACACGGTATATTTTCCAGTAAAAACACTCGTGTCTATATAATAAAGGGCCTCATGTCCAGGATGTGACTCTACTGTGGTTAAAACTCATTGTTTGTAGCATAACTATATAATATATAATATATATATATATATATTTTTTTTTTTCAGGGAACTTCCCTTCCCTCTTTTAACACAGGAATACCTACCCACCTTTGCATCTGTGGAAAGTGAGTAATAGTATTAAAGTTTAGTATGATTTGCAGTACCATGCATGACTTTAGTCTTTACCTCTCTTTAGTTTTTATGATTGTGAATATATGCATATATAATTCTTTCTAGGTATATCTGACAGAAAACAGCAACTTCAAGCATTGAATCTGTTGATTCTTCTGCTACCCTCAATTCACAGAGACTGTCTCAAGGTAAATGGATTCTCTAATATTTACAGTATCAGTATGCCTTTTTATTACACGACTTCACATTTTTGAGTGCAAATATGGGCCAAAACGAGTGCAAAGATGGGAGCGTATTGCACTCGTCAGGAACCAGATCAACTGGTTTGTTAGCTTATGTGATCAGTTTTCGCAAGCAAAGTTTATGAACGCATCATTTTTTTCTTCCACTTTGCACACGGTGAGAATGTTTGCCCTGCTTCGTTTGTGTTTATTACACGAAAAGTCGTGCAATACGGCTGTATTTTACTCGTCAGTTTTATTTTTTCTTGCCTGAAGCAGGCTCGAAAAAATAAAACCAACTCGTAAAAATACTCCGCCGTATTGCACTCCTTCCCGCGTAATAACCTCTTTATAATGGGAAATTATTTATTATGGTTCTGTAGTTTGCTGATTTTTGTTGTTGTTTCTCTGCAGGTTCTCCTCGAGTTCCTCAATAGAGTAGTGTCCTTTGAGAAGCAGAACAAGATGAGTCTGAACAATGTTGCCATGATAATGGCTCCAAACCTGTTCCTTTCCTCCGAAGCAAAAACTCGGCCAACCATCCATGAGATGAAGCAAGCTCAGGCTACAGTCAACATTGTTAGGATGCTCATCAAGTATCAGATGATCCTTTGGACTGTAAGGGGCCTTCTTTGTCCTTTCCTGTCCTCATACCAATAAAGTAGAGAATAGTTGGGAATAGCTGGGAACTAGTTGAGAATAGTTGAGATTAGTTTGTAATAGTTGAGAATAGTTTGTAATAGTTGAGAATGGTTGAGAATAGTTGGGAATAATATTGAGAATAGATGGAAATTGTTGGGAATACTTGAGAATAGTTGCAAATAGTTGGGAATTGTTGAGAATAGTTGGGAATAGTTGAGAATAGTTGGGAACAGTTTGAATAGTTAGGAACAGTGTTGGGAATTGTTGGGAATAGTTGAGAATAGTTGGGAGTAGTTGGAAAATTAAGTCAGATGAGAGCAGTTGAAAATTCCAACATTATTGCTCTGCTTTGCAGTACACTTTGGCTTGAAGTCAGCATTTTTATGATGCAGTCTTTTTTATTGTTAGTATGAAAGGGTTTGCTTGATATTCAACTTGGTTGTGATATTCATGAACAGACATGTTAAAAATAGTGTTCGGAATCTGCTGAATATTCTTTGGTTTCATAAATACTGAGATACTGTATAGGCTTTCAAAATTATTGAAAGATGTTCTCAACATGCCATTCAAGTGTTAACAGTGAGTAATGTTTATTCTCATAACACTACTTGTTTGTCTTACTCTATTTGACTTGATTTCTATTTTAAAAATATTTAATAATGTTTACCATCACACTCAAAATATGGTTAAGGAGAGCCATTGCTTTATACCTGGTCAAGAGAAACTGTGTAATACCAAATTAAAGATCTTGTTAATTTTTCAGATTCCTGGCTTTATGGTAATGCAAGTACGCTACCTGTATGAAGCAGAAGGGAACAAGAAAGCCAAAGATGCCAAGGCTGTGAGTTCAAACATTAATGCACTTTCTTATTTGCTTAAGTTTTGACAGACTGTAAAATACAGTACTATTTTTATGTGTAGCATTACTCACTTTAGTAAGAAAAACAAATGCTGCTGTTTTGAATAGGTGAGGAAGCTGTTAGCCAAGCGGATTCGTACAGAAAATGCTGGCAGTACACCGGTTAAGAAACATTCCATGATTGAAAATCCTGTGGACTTCATAGAGGTACAGTACAGGGGACTAGTATTATTCTGAGACTAATATTATATAATTATATAATTATTATTTTTATCATAGTGCTAAATCCTGGTTTTGGTTGTGATCACTCATGCAATACAGTATTATATTGAACATTTCCAGACGTTCAAAGTCGTATTGTGAAACAGTCAAAGAAGAAAAGGAAAGCTTACAATACTGGGTCTTTCCAATGTGATCATCATCGACAAAAAAAAAAAAAAAAGTTAGAAGCAACATGTTCACGAGACAAGGGCATGTTAGGTAAAAACCTTTCCTGATTTCCTGGGGCTAAAACAATTTACTGAAATTACCTACTGTAACACTGTTATTGGTTTTTGACACAATGAAACCAATATTTTCTATGTTCATAAATTCTCTAAACACTAACACTTCATTTTTTACGGTGAATATAATTTCAGGCTGATCTTCAAAACAATATAATCCGAGTGAAGGCCCCCATGCTAAATAAAGTTGCTATGGCAATGCAACTGACTGAAGGAATGTGTGCTAGGGATGTTGTCGCCAAGTTCAGAAGGCGGCCCAGTCCATCTGAAATGTCATCACACTTCAACCGACAGTCCAGCCTCGGAGCGGCGAGAGAAAACTACAAGTATTGCGTGAACCCACATGACAACAACAAGTTTGCCAAAGATGATCACTTCTTGTTTGAAGTGGGTGGAAATATTGGTGAGTGGAAAGCTTATGGCAAATATCTTTGATAAGTCGTGATGGATGACACAAATTATATAGTGCTTGGAAGGGGACTAGTAGAAACAGAAATGAATACCTGCAACCCGAAATCCAGTTGTCAAAAGCTTTGTGGTGTAGACTGCAAAACAATAATATTGTTTTGCAGTCAATTTTTTTTGTGCTGGGATAATTGAGCAAGTACCAAGTAAACTTGTGTCATTTAACCCTTTCACCCCCAAGCTCAACATGCAGATTCTCCCAACCTTTTAAGAGTAAAATGTATGAGTAATGCTCTCTCTCTCTCCCCAGACCATTTGTTTTCCCTCAGGGCTCTCTGCTATCCAGTCCATCTTGTACAGTGATTATGTCACACTGTCACAAAGTGACTGTTGTGCTGTTGTTGCCCATTATTGATTGTTTGAGGAGAGAAGGTAAACATGTACTTTATCTTGCTTGACTTACAGGTGAAAGATGTCTCGAAAACAGCACAAATATGATGGCCCTATACAAGGTGAATCCCCATGCCGAATGGATCATCAAACCTCGTCCATCAACCATGCAGTAATAGCAGCCTTTAGATTGCAATACTGTGCCACTTGGGCCAGGGTTGAGTGAATTAAGGTGCCGCTTTTGTAGTGGTTATAGGGAGTTGGAAGGGATTTGGTCATTTTCCCACCCAACCGTTCGAAGCTTAATTACCAGTACCAGGAGTGACCAACTTCAATTTCTCTTCTTAGTATGTCTTCAGAAATATATTAGGGGTAACGAATAGTACTTAGAAAATCGTGGGTCTCAGAAAGCTTTGGTCTGATCTCCGAATCTGGGCAGCCTTTTTGTTTCTTTCTGTCTTGGAGCAGTTAAATTATCATTCTCTGAAGAACAAGGGTCTTGGCATCTCAGATTTCACTATTCACCACCCCTATATATCATGCGGTGCTGCCAAATATGAACTTGTAGCACCCATTTGTTTTGTACTCTCTGTAAATCATTTTGTAGTCAAGAATAGAGGGTCACTGGAAAGAGCATTATTGAATTGTATGATACTGCATTTGAACATTGGGTGCAGATGTTTACAGAGAGTTACAGTACTTATTGTCACTTATGTAGTTGCACTGTGGATATGCTAACTTATTGTGAGTTTGTAGCTAATATTTAAGGTCAACAGCTTCGCACACCAATATGTAGCTTTGATACAATGCGCATACTGATCTAACAGTGATCATTTGCCTTATATTTATACAAAAATAGTAGTTTCTTGATTTTCCTTGATGTTCAAAGTATGTGTTATTAATATTATATTATGTGTATAGCAGAAAAGAACTTTCTCCTTTTTCTTTATCAAATACTAGAACTAAACGAGATTCTCTTTCACGAGAGAGTGAACCATACTTTATCTTATCACTATGTGATCACTCCAAGTCTACAGCTGGTTTCTGTAAAAAAAATGTCTGAAGAGCTACGCAGTAGAGTCTGGGTTAGTCAGCCCGACAACTATTTTTCCCACAGAAAAATGTATTTTGTATTCTTGTACATTCCACTCATAAAACTTACAGGACGATGTGCAGTGAATATTGATGTGAAGCACTAGAGTATTACATTAGTGGCAGTCAAAACAGTTGATTGCTCAAGCATCACCATTTTGTATGTCAATAAAATGATTAAGGAAATTTAAGATATTTATCTCGAAAGTCTTGATTGATTGTTTTCATTATTTTTTTCTTCCCTTTGCACTGTGCAAACTCTGGTTCTTTATTTTATAAAATGTAGAAAAAAAAAAAAAAAAGGTAATGTACAATATTCAATCCTTAGGCAAGGAGTATTTTTTGCTTATTCCCATGGCATACAAATCTGTATTAACCCTTTCACTCCCAAGAGTGGTCAACTTCAACTTTCACTTTTAGTTTCTTACCAGAAATATACCATACAATTTTGCTTTTGATACCTTGCTTTATTACAGCAGATCGAACTATCAATTCTTACTACATCACTCATATATTTACCCCCTAACAAGTTGGGAGAATCTGCATTTTGAACTTGGGAGTGAAAGGGCTAACTTCAACTGTTTATATCAGGTTTGATTGGGTTGGAGGCGTGATCAGGTTGTAGAAAATTCTTGCTGCAGTACTGTGCAATGTTGGCATCCGTCATCTGTTCCTTCTTTTGTCCTGGAAAGAAATTATTGAAACGAAGAAGAATAGATCAATATCCCATGTCAGTATTCAGTACTGTACGACTAAAAACAAGGGTAGATGTACCTTTTGTTGCTGTTTCATATATCTAATACGATTCCATGCTGACTTGCAAGATGATATGAGCTGTGAAAAATAGTGTTTGATTTAATAGTTGCTAATTTAATCTATAAAATATACACCAATCCAGCTTACTGCCATCCCCCAGCAGTGACCAAAAAATACACACCTTTTCATCTCTGTTACTTTCCCTTGACACTGCAAAATTATACTGCTCTCTAAAAAAATGAAAACAACTGACATTCAACAAAAAAATACAGTGAAACAAATACAGCCTTGCATGCAATTGTACTGAGATATTCATTTGACTATAGAAATATTTTCCAGATACTTCCAGATCGAATGATCAGTCACAAATATCTCACTTTCAATACCTGCAGCCTGCAGCTGTGTGCAGTAGTTTAGTATGGGGAAAATGGCAGCTGATTTCTTGCTTGCCAATCGATTCTTCCAACAATACTCAATCAGGGCCTTAGTATCAGTAACATTTTATAAGTCAAAGCACAGGTTTACAATAATGTATGTACGTACCTTATGATTGCTACTGCTTCATTGAGGTATCCCCTTTGAATCAAACTCATAGCAAAAAAAACCTTGCATTGGGCTGCTAGGGTAGCATTCCCTAATCGAGATGCCACCAGAAGCTGCTGCCCTGATATCTTTCCTGCTTTCTGTGACTGGAAACGGCAAAAAATTAACAGGGGCACCGTCAGAATGAAACATCAAAAATATGAAAACTGTGTATTAAAGCAGTATTTATGACTTGATAAATTTCCTACAGTATGGGTTGGTGGACGTGTGAAAACTGGATGCCGTTAAGAAGTTTGAGATGACATTTCAGCATTAGCCCTTTGTATGAAAATATTACTGCATTTCCTCAATAATAGCCATGTGTTGATTATTATGGCGGGAAATGAAAAATAGGTTATCCAGCTATTATTATTTTGAGCAAATGTGGCACAGTTGTTGTAATCAAGTGTTACAGGACTTACACATTGTGTAGAATGATCACCAAGTGCAGAGTACGCTCCACCCAGAGTTGACAACCAAGCCATAACATACTGAAGCTGTGCATACTCAGTTAAGATGCCCAGCAACATTGCTGACCTAAATGTGCATGCAATGAACAAAACAATGAATGGTCACATTGCGTGAGTGCTACTAGCCAAGGAAAATCTACAAGCCTGATGGGATTAAGTCTGGCAAGCGAACGCAGCCTTTTTGTTGTATCCTGGATAAGATAACATGTTTCAACATTTTTGTCCAAGGCTTATACAAGATCATAATAACTATGATAGAGTGGAAACAACTTCTAAAAATAACTCAAGACAGGACAAGGTTTTACACATATGCACATAGGTCCATTATAGGAGATGGATGCTCTGGATGATGGGGGCCTGGTAATGTAGTTGTTATTGGTGTCTGCTTGGGATCAAGACGGGGGGAGGGGTGGGGATGGAGATGGCAAAAGTGTGAAGGGGAGGGGGAGGGGGAGGGGGAGGGGGAGAGGGAGGGGAGAGAGGGAGGGGAGGGAATTAGAGTCAGTTTTAAATACTAGTGAAAAAATAAATCCTATCAAGTCCTCTGTACTCACCATCTGACATCTCTTGTCAGGCACAGAGATATTATTGGAAGGAGCTCAGCGTAAACATGTATTCTGTAGAGCGCATCACAGCTGTTCCTCAACCGCTTTTCCTTTATGCTTATCGAGCACATGTTGTTGAAATGTGCGTCTGATATAACACAGGTGCCTGTTGATGGACCAGTACCATGCAGTAAAGGTAGAAATTTATGTGTTGTCCACCCTACATTTGACTATATCATTTTACAGTCTCATACAATATGTATACTAAAGTAGAAATTTAGAAGTATATTTCGAGCTGTGTCCGATTGACAGCATCATGATAATTGGTTCTACTGCAACAAAGCATTTTGAAGGAAACCAACATCGATCAACACAAGCCATTTAAATTATATAATCGCTCCCAATGTTTTGTATCCAGCTTAGCCCGCGTCATGTACCCAAAGAAGCAAATTATTTATGAAATCGAAAGCTATACTTACAACATGGATTTTTCGTCTTCTTTCGCCATTGGTCGAATAACCAAACACTAAAGTTAACCCGAAAAGCAGCAGATCGACGAACTTCGCGCCAGAAGAGATAAGACGACACCGGTTCTAACTGCACGCGGAGTTCCAGGCATTTCCCACACCGGTTTGACAGCTTATAGCTGTCCTTTAGTAAGACGCAAAATTTCACCTTTTCGCTTACAGTATCTGTTTCGATTGCTGGGCCAGAGAACCTGAGTCGTAAGCGTAGATCTTTATGATGCTCCACCGAAGACGACGCGCACATATTTTTGCCGGTTTACAAACAAGTAGAATCCAGTTCTTCTCTGTCAGCACAAATTTTTTTCAGAGATAGTTACTATTATTAATTAAAATTCAGCCAGCTGAGAGTGTGTTGTCAGCATGGCCGAGCGGTCTAAGGCGCCAGACTCAAGGAATTAACCTTCCCATGACGTCATGGGGTTGAGCGTTCTGGTCTCCAATTGGAGGCGTGGGTTCGAATCCCACTGCTGACACATCTTTTTTTCCTTTTTTCATTTCGCTTCTTTGCCGCTGCATAGACTCCTTTCCTTTCTTTTTTCCTTCTTATTATTTTTATTTTTACCACAACACACTAGTTTCTCGCCTCTCTGATTGGTCGATTTACCGTAGTAAATAAGAGTCCAGACAACGATGCTGACGCCAGCATGTCACTTTCTGCACTGACACGAGTGGTCAAGTGTCAGTCCCCACTGGCCTCCGACTCCACGCGTCTTCAGAAAACATTACCACTCGAGAGTCCGGGGGGGGGGGGGGGGTACTCCTTAAAACTATGGGTAGCCTATTTCAGACCAAAATTTGCGATTTTCGACCCTATTTCACACCAAAACGTGCATTTTTCGACCTTATTTCAGACTGAATATCAAAATCTCCGACCCTATTCCAGACTAAAGGTTAAATTGATACCCTATTTCAGACTAAAATCCCTTTGGGGCGGCACATACCTATATGGCTCATATATGGGAGTACCCCCTCCCCACTCCTCCCCCAGGTCGACAGTACTCGAAAAGAACACGCGACGTCCTTATCTTCGTCAGTCCGCTGCTTTAGTTTAACGGTTCGCTTTCCATCAGCCTTTTGTCTTTAATAGGTTTGTAAATTTTGTCTTTTTGCTCTAGGACTATGCACGATTTATTAATACAATAGAAAACCAGCTCTAAAAGAACTAAGTTGACTGCGTCGGCGTGGAGAAATGCGTATAACTTGGCTGCCTTGGATAGACTGAGTGAGGGTCGATGTGTGAAAGCTGTAAGTCGTGAAAGAATTTGAAGCTTCCGTTTGGGCAAATGCGATCTATTTTGAGCAAAAGCGACTTCAGTTATAGGTTGCCGATTTCCTTACGGAATTTTCGGTTTTCTCCGGTCTGCCCCCATTTTGTTTTGGAACCACGCTCGCGGTCATCTCAGAATCGGCCCTGAGCCATGAGGCCCATGGAAAGGAACGTTTCATGTTCAAAGACGGCGGATAAATCAATAATTAACAATAATTCGAATAAGTTGATATATCCATTCAATTAAAAATTTAACAAATAAACAAATCGATCAATAAACCGAGTAAGTTGATGTATCGGGCATATCGGTCAATAAATCAAATAGGTTGATATGTAGATTCAATTGAAAATTTTTCTAATAGACAAATTGGTCAATAAATTAAATAGGTTGATATATCTTTTCAATTGAAAATGTGGCCGCAAATACACAAGTCGGTCAATAAATCAAATAGATTGGCATAGCCATTCAATTGAAGATTTAACAAATAAACAAATCGATCAATAAACCAAATAAATTGATGTAACGGGCATATCGGTCAATAATCATATAAGTTGATACATCTATTTAATTGAAAATTTAGCAAATAAACAAATCGATCAATAAACCGAATAATTGATGTATCGGGCATATCGGTCGATAAATCAAATAGGTTGGTATATTCATTCAATTAAAAATTTTGCAAATAGACAAATCGGTCAATAATTCGAATAGGTTGTTATAACAGTTCAATTGAATATTTAGCAAATAGACAAATCGATCTATAAATCAAATAGGTTGATACATCTATTCAAATGAAAATTTAGCAAATAAACAAATCGGCCAATAAATCGAATAAGTTGAGGCTTAATCGAATGGCACCCAAAGTAAAGAAAAATCCTGAAATCTTCCAGTTTCCGAATTTCTATATTGTTCGCCCAAAAATCATAACAAACTTCAGAGAAGCACTTTGGAAAGAAATGTCTGCAAAACAATTTAAGTGGTGCCCAAAAGAAACTAACAAGCGGGTCGATAAAAGGATGAAGTTGCTTTGGTGTCTTTCAACTAATTCCCTCTTGATGGCCTATTGCACTCAATGCAGTTGTCGATGTATTTCGATCTGTCCAAAATATCAGTAGTAAAAGGCAGTATTTCGATCTGCCCAAAATATCATATTGCTGCAAAAATAGCACATGTAGAAGAAAAATTTAATCGGTCTGGTTCTTTCTGCTTTGGGCGGCACCGTCCTCTTTCCCTTGTGTCCTTAATTAGTGCGCTGTGATGTTAGTTCGAGTGGAGTTTCTTCATCAAAGAGTGAACTGTGTCACAGACCAGTTGACAGAACAACTTGGACGTGCCGAAACAAAGTACAGGCGAGAACAGAGCCAGAGCCGAATCGATTAACATTTCTCCGGAATTAACAGGTAGGACGTCCTATAACCAGATAATTCAGTGTAGGTCCGATTAAACAAACTTTTTATACAAAGTGACTGTGATGTCGACATGGAAAACATTAGGCTTACGAAGTTCGGAAAACAGGTATGAGAAAGAGAATGGAAAATCACAAAGTTTGGTCTAAAGTAGTTGGTTGTTGGTCAGGTTCTTGAGAACGGCTACGGCACACACTCACTCAAAATTCAGTGAGAAGTGACCCACAACCTCGTTCTCAGGGAAAAGGCACCATTGTCACAGGCTTCACTCTTTCACTCATATATTTTATTTACTCAAAAAATCAGGGGAGGACAACGCAGGTTATTTCAATGTGTCCATCCCCTGCTGTATTTATATGTGCAGTCCCTATTCGGATATAAAAGTTCCCGAACGGAACGCCCAGATATCTGTGGTACCCTAAATTCGTATGTCCTCCCGTATATAGGTGTTGAACAGTATAAAATAGAAACAAAATGCATGGTTTTATACTGTCAATCTGACATTACTTTTGGTAGACCGTTTCCAAACGATAAACAATGAAGATTCGATACTTTTTGGCGCCCAAATTTGATGAGTGCTCAAATTGATCGAATAGGGCCGCAGATACAAAATAATTTAAAGTACAGAAAGAATAGGGTCCTCAACTAGAAACTAGAAATGACGTCAATAACCCCGTATATGTATTCCATTAGTACCAAGAAAAAATTGAACTTGGTTGAATAGCTATGGAGCATTACTCAAACTTTCGTCTCCTTGTCAGTTTTTTTTTTCATCCTCTAACGCTTGAAACACCATCTGAATGCGTTGACAGTCAAGCAGCCTGACGTCACGAGCCGACGCAAGCACAACCGTACGCACACCGTATATCCCTTTTGCTACCAAGCTCAAAATACAGATTCTCCCAACCTTTTTAGAAGGAACTGTATGAGGGATGTAATGAAAATTGATAGTTTAATCAGCTTTCATCTGAGCAAGGCATCAAAAGCCAAGTTCTCCTTACTGTATGATATATCTCTGGTAAAAAAAAAACTGAAGTAGAAAATTGAAGTTGAACACTCTTGGGAGTGAAAGGGATATGCGGCGTCGTGAAACCGAGTGACGCAAACACAAGACAGTGAAAACGGGCACAAGCGCAAAGCACAAATAAAAGGAAATATTTTGATCCTTTTGCTTGGCGCTCGCCGTTCTGTGTCAGTCACTCTGAAATACTTGTGCTTGCGCTTGCGTCGGCTCCGTAGGACCATTCAAATAAATTTATCACGTGTCGAATTCAGGTAAAACTGAGTTGGCCGTCTCTTTTACAGTTAAAAAACCTTAAATTTCGTATTGAATGCGACATATGAAGAATCCGACTGTCTTGTCACCACGGAGACTTACGCTGCATGGAAAAGGGAACTAGCATTCCAAAACTAAACAAAACACGAGACTAACTGTGAATAAATAGTGACTGGGTGGGGCGGTTTGGAACACGAAAACAGAAATACACACACACACACACACACACACGTGACATACACGTGACACTCAAAGCAGCGGGTATTCAACACCACGTGCTCCATTTTGAGTCTGCCAGCAGTTCACTCGTTTCGGAGTCCTCCTCTGACAGAGAAGACAGTTCATCTGCGTCCATTTCTAGTTCGCTGTCCGAGTCTTCCCGCACGTAATTATGGATCGTACAGAGCGGGTCTTGAAAACGAACCTGGTTACTGCTGCCTTCTGAGCCACTTGTGGAACTGTCCACACTTCTGGGTGTCGTTTCTAAAATAAATAAACAACAACGAAATTTTTCAACACTCAAAGTTATGGCATGTACCAGGCTTCTTTGCCCTTGTTCGCAAGCTGGGAGTGGCAGATTGGGAACGAATCGCTTTGTACGCCGACATTAATACTGTTCAGCGGACATTCATTCAATATGGCGGACGTACACGACATGGCGACAGACTCGATGAGTCTTTTGAGTAATTTCATCGCTGGCAGTGCTTTTCTCCACTTTATGCTGATAAGAACTTCACTCAGAGTATAGTCGTCACGGAAGTAGCGGGGAGAGACTTGCACAACAGTAAGTACGGTCTTTGCGGTTTATGTTGAGTCAAGGGTCAACGAACTTTGTGTCTTGTGGAACCTTTTGACGTAAAGAATCGAGCGACTGGCCGTCAAATTCAAAGTAATTGCTGCAAAATTTAGACTCTAGGACTCTGCAAACTTTCGAAATTTCTACCTCTGTCATCGACCGGTATTGGGCTCCACTACGTTACGGATAAAACCTCCCATATATTTCATAGCTTTTCTTTTACTTTAGCAAATAATAAATCGAAAATGTTTGGTTGCTTAAAATTGCGAAACCTCTGCAGTACGTACGTAATGCCATTTTGTGATGAAAAAAAAAAACGCTGTTTTTTTTTTTTTTTTTTTTTTTGTTTTTGTTTTTGTTTTTTTGTTTTTCTTTTTTTATCATGATGCAGTGGCCGCACAAATCCGCTAAAGTGTTCCCAACGGTCTCTTTGAAGTCTGTTTGTTTCGGAAAGGTTAAAATATATGATCAAGATGTGACTTTTTGTACGTCTATGGCACTGCAATGAGTAAAAAAAAATTGGAAAGTCTGCAGTTTGAGGATCAGTCGCTCGATGCTTTTGTAAAAAAAAAAAAAAAAAAAAAAAAAAAATCGTAAAATCTCCCGTTGGCTGTGACGCAATGCATCGATCAGACCCAGCATGCAACCTTTCTCTATGCGCTCTGTTTGTCTTCACTTACCTAACAGATTCTCTAAGCGTTCCTGAGCTAAGTAGGAGCTCGGTACAAATCCCTCGTTCCCATCATCCCGAACAATCCACCACCAGTCCGGATCGTCTTTGTTTAAAACTCTGACAATTTCACCCCGTTGGACGCTGATGTCGTTTTCGTCGAGAGCTTGAAATTTAAATTTTACCATTACGTTCGATTCACTGTATTTTCTGAAGTGAGAAACCAAAAGTTTTTGCCGGCGATAATAGGATTCCGGCGCCCTCCGATCCCACTGAATCATTTCCGCCGTAAGTACGGCCGAAGAAAGCCGATCAGTTTTCGCTTCAAACCGAACACTTCCGGACGTTCTCCGATGAGATTTCGTGACGTTGTCCATGGAAGACGAAAGTCTGTGCAAGTTTTGCTTGCGATTCGTTTGGCACAGAGCGTCGTCACTGGCGCATCTGTGAACGTTCGTTTTAAAGTCTGATAGCCCATTCAAACTCGCCTTACTCTGCATCTCTGAACGAGAGATTGTCGTAGTTTCCATGTCTTTTTCGCCATCTCCATGAAAATACACTTTTGAAGCTGTCACAACGTGACTTGCGCTGTTTACGCTGTTATACATCCCGTTACTATTGACATGCTGAGCTGTATAGCCATTTTTTGGAGCTGTGACGTCGCGTCCGTTGTGAATGACGTCATGTCCATTGCTGATGACGTCATGAGACGGGACCCCGTTTGTCATGGTATCGATTTTTCTCAAAACTGTGCAGTAGCTGAACGGCAGGAATCCTCTTTCTCCTTTGCCAGTTGTGGCAAACACCCGGTCGCCTTCTCGATGAAGCAACTGGATAATCTCCCCTTTCTCTACGGTGAGGTCTTGTTCTCGAATTGGTTCGTATTTCCACAAAACTCGAGCTTTGATGTAGGCGGGTTTTCCGGGCGAGGCTGATGCCAGTCTCGCGGCCAGTTCTGTCTTAGCGAGATCAGGTCTTGGGTGAAAGAAGCCGCTGTTTTCTTGATCAAAGCCGTTGTTTTCTTGACTGATTCCGCTATCGCTGTCGTCGTCTTCGTCTTCGTCGTCGTAGTACTGAAAGTCACCACTTCCGTTTCCTCCTGGGAGTAGTGGTCGGCTGATCGTTTGTAGTTTTCTTCGCCGCGCTTTTCTTAAACTGTAAGCTGTGAAATAAGAGAAAGAAGATACTGTTTTAGTTTCTTTATATGGTGGCTATCGGGAGCTATTAAATACGTTTTTGCGTTTGGTGGTGGGATAGAGATCGAGATATATATAGTTTGAAAGATTGAGAGAGAGGAACAAATGCACACATAGAATAAACAAAGAAATAAGAGAATGAAAACACTGTTTTAGTTTCTTTATATGGCGGTGAACGGGAACTAAATGCGTTTTTGCGTTTTTGCGTTTGGTGGTGGGATAGAGATCGAGATATATATATTTGAAAGATTGAGAGAGAAACAAATTCACACATAGAGATAAACAAAGAAATAAGAGAATGAAAACACTGTTTTAGTTTCTTTATATGGCGGTGAACGGGAGCTAAATGCGTTTTTGCGTTTTTGCGTTTGGTGGTGGGATAGAGATCGAGATATATATTTGAAAGATTGATTGAGAAACAAATGCACACATAGAATAAACAAAGAAATAAGAGAATGAAAACACTGTTTTAGTTTCTTTATATGGCGGTGAACGGGAGCTAAATGCGTTTTTGCGTTTTTGCGTTTGGTGGTGGGATAGAGATCGAGATATATATTTGAAAGATTGAGAGAGAAACAAATTCACACATAGAGATAAACAAAGAAATAAGAGAATGAAAACACTGTTTTAGTTTCTTTATATGGCGGTGAACGGGAGCTAAATGCGTTTTTGCATTTTTGCGTTTGGTGGTGGGATAGAGATGGGGATACATATTTGAAAGATTGAGAGAGAAACAGAAACAAAGACAGATGGAGATACAGACAGAAAAGGAGAGGAATAACTTGCCCTAGTTAACACATCGCGCCACTATTATATCGAACTCAGCGCAATCAATATGTATAAGTAATGGAAGAATTAGGTACAATTACCGACGTGCGGCTCGGAAACGCTGAATGCGTCGACGGTCATATCGCGATCAAAACGCGATCTTGCTTTGAACGCGGATCCAATCGGAGAACTAGATGTGTTGTGAATCGAACCGTCCATCACAAGAGGAAAAATAAACCGCCCCGACAAGCTGTTAGTTCATTCAGCGCAAAACAACTGACGCACTGAATACTGTGCCAACATCGCGCTTTTGAGTTCGGTGCAGGTGACAACACAACGTATAAGCTAAGGCCTTAGAGAACAGCACAGAAACAATAGATCGCATAACTGTCAGGAATCCTCACAAGCCCTGCCATGGGCCCGCCCATAAGCTAAGAACGCCAAGTTAAGACTTTCGCGCAATACTAGCTCAGTTCGCGAGTGGCATCTCATATTGGTATAAGTAATTGAACCATGCCACTTTACCACCTGGCAGTTCGAGTGAAGAGGCTCCTAGGCTGCACGAACACCCTGCTAAACAAAGAGCGGCGTGTTATGTTTTTGAACTTTAATTTATAGACTCTGCCATCTGAGAGGTTGGTCAGATTTCTGTTTTCAGTTGTAAGAATTTTTTCAAATTTTAAATGAACAAATTATTTCTCTTCAAGCTCCGAATTCAAAAGTTGTAGCTACATTTACACATCGGGTTATTTACCCAAGTTAAGTAAACATAACGAGACTGCATGGGAGGTGCATGAATTAGGGTTGTTTCACACGATGATAAAGCGAGGGCAAGAGACGAAACGAAACGAAACGTAACGAAGCGAAACGTTTCCATTCTCTTGCGCTTGTGTTTGCGCTTCCTTCACAAATTTTACCGTGTGAACCGGTCACCTCCGCTTGCTTTACTCTGTAAACCATCTTCCAGAGCTTGCAAAGTTAGTTCTTGTTCCGACTTATACATACAAGCAGCTAAAACATTTTAAACCTCTGTGTTGTTATTTGAAAAATACCCCCAACCGAGCACATTTTCGATCGGTCTACAATCATTACTAAGGCATGTGAGGTACCTGCACATAGATAACAAATATAAAACAAACGCCGTCGTAAAATAGTTTCCCGCACAGAACGACACACTACTGGTCTCGAAGATTGAACGAAGTTGCGTTCAGAGATGTTTAATTATACGACGTACGGGATCCAACTTATTGCGGAACTGTGGTTTACTATTAAATGTGTGCGAATTCGGGCAGTGTTCCAAATCGTCAGAAGTCTAGATTCGAAGACGAACGGAGGTCATGGTTCCTAGGGTTTTGTTTACAACTCAAACGATATATTTAGAAATTTGGTTTTTGTGGTGAGCCACAGGGTACGTATTTTATCGGTTGGGTGCCAAATCCCCCGCAATGTTCACAGAACCGATGAACCATTACGCAATCCATAAAATTGGAAGATTATTGAAAAGAATATTGGCGAGTTAGTTATAACGGATACGATTTTACGGCGTCCTATATATATTCTACAAAGCGGAGTTATCATAAATTCCAATACGTTTTCTGCTCCTTGGAAGCTTGTGCTATCTTATCGCCTCTAGCCTAGCTCTATTTTAGTCTTGAATTGACTCGTATATGTTCGGTGAGTCCCTAGCTACAGACCATTAAAAGCTTCCTTCAAACTGTTTGGCTTTCCCACACTGTTGAATTAAATATCGTTATAAAATTCAAGCGAATATCGGAATCCCAAAAATGAAACACATCAAAAGCAACTGTATTTATAATGTACTATGTGCCGCTTTTAAGGCTGATGTGGATGAGCTCATTGCAGTAAGAGTGGCTCAAGCTGACATTTCGAGCGTTAATGGCCCTTTGTTGGAGTGAGCCCTTTATCATCAACACAAGTACTTACTTGCTCCGGCGAAGGGCTAGCGCTTGAAACGTCAGTTTCTAAGTCTTTACGGCGCCGTCAAGGTTTCACACATGAACCCTTGGTCGATTCATTATATGCTTCACTGTTGAAGTGACAAAAATCGTATCGCGAAATATAGAGTCACCCAAATTTCTCCAAGGCCCTTGGCCCCGTGCATGAAGAAAACAATTCACAATTGCCATAATAACTGTTGTTGCTAAATTTGACCTGATAATGTATTACAAGGTTGCGATGCATAGAAGTCAAGACATGCATTCAAAGGAAGTCCTTAGGCAGCTTTATAGGTAGGGAAAGACGAGTTTAATAGTCCGCTTATCTGAATAATTTGGCTTTCTGTATATAGGTTTCTCATCAACAATAAGCAAACGGTAGAAAATTTATCAATTTATCAACAATGTGCTAATTTTAGCAAGGTGGCAAATTGGGAATCATATAAACTAAACTGGCATCAGTTCCCGTCTTGTTTTAGTTTGGTAGCCACACAGTTTGAAGACTGTTGAGGTGCTACGTTGACTCTTGTAATATTGATAAGAATATCCAAACAAGAATTGAGAGTGGTTGTAGAAACCAGGCAACGAACATTGATTAAAGAAAAGCCGTTTCCTCATGGAGGACAAATTTGTACAAATGACAAATTATTTTTATGGTTCGCAAGATTGCAACCCGTAACATGTCAGTGTCGTGAAGGGAAAATTCTGGTCTATATTCCGAACGGAAACATTTTCGAATGTCTCTTCGATCCCTTGAAATCTAACAAGGAAGAATTTTTACCATACTGTAAAGCAAGATTCTTACCGTCCATGTTGGTCGACCTTCGAGACAGCTTTACTTAACAGTTATGTCTAAACCAAATGTAATAGTACCATACACACATGACCGGTTTACCACCGCAAAGCCGAAATAAATTATCATAATATTACTGCTTGTTTTCGTTCTTGACTTCATGACAGAAATCGCTTGTTGCCACAGCAACCCAGCTTTCAGACCACAGAGGCCGTTTTTAGAAGAACCTGTCAGGAGCTCTTGTGCTTTAAAGTGTTGAGAGCAGAGGGAGACTTAGGGTGCGTTCGATTGACCGTATTCCGGAATAGGAATAGCTAAAATGGTCCAAAGTTTTGCTTGTTGTGGGGGTAATGTTTTCGGGATTGTTTTCAAAACCTTTACGCTGACATTTCGAACAGTTCCCGATACATCTTGACATAATTCAGCTCCAAAGCAAAATATTTTATCAATTAGTATCGCTAATCCTATTCCGGAATAGACCCAATCGAACGCGCCCTTAGTTTTAACTTTTAAAAAACTTCCCATCCCCGAGGGTGTCCTTCTGGAAATTCTCAATAGTTACGTATGAGTTTCTTGAGATGTAAATGTTGCCAACAGGGGATAGATCTTTACTTAATTTCATTTCATTTTCTTTTTGCTTAAAAACCCGCCGTGCCTTGGCAAGTGCTCTGTTTTAACGAAAATTTTGAAAATACAAATAGACGGTAATGTGACATGTCGAATTTCACCGTTTCGAAATAGCAGGTGGATTGAATAAAAAAGGGAGAGTGAATGGCATTGACATTCATCAAAGGATGTTTTGCTTACAATTTTACGTCGTTTGTTTTGTCAAAGATCCATTTTCTTAAGCCCGTGTAATTCTTTTCTATGTACTAAGTATACATCCATTCAGTTTCAATCCGCTTGCCTACAAAATTCAATGTCAACTACAATTCAGACCCCTTAGCTTGACACACAACAGTTACATTTATCGACGCAGCGAGACATTTAGGCCACGAGACCAGAGACTGTACCTCTCTAAAAGAAAAGGAAAAAGAAAACTCCCGGAAATGGACGAGAGGAGACGAAAGGAAGCATCGCAAAAATAACAGAGGAAATGGAAATGCTAGCGCAAACAGTGTAGATAACAAAGGCTATTGAATTTCCTTGCATTTTAAAATGGTATTTTAAAAAATGGAAAATTCAGCTGTCGCTAAAAATTCATGGCAAATCTTACTAGCACTTACGCCAAAAGACAGGATTTTTTTGGGATATTACCCTATTCCATAATAACGTTAAATTGTTGTTTTTCTGGGGCCTATATACTATGTATTTCGTCTCTGTGTTAAACATAAAGTTGCGGTTAAATCGAGCGCTAAGATGGCGTCAAGCCTCGATAAATCCATAGCAAATTTGGGATACGTATCGGCTGAGGCGTATTTTATGTGTGGTTCGGCCGTACCAGCAGTACGAGCGAGTGAACCTAAGCAGAAAATCACGCCCTTACTTAACACGATTCGAAGTGCGAAAGTATTGTCTCTAGAGCGAGACTGCGGGCTTGAAGATAACAAGAACCGATACATATATGTCGTAAGCCGAACGAGCTATAGACACAGCTTACCTCCGTAAATAGAAGGAACCGAGAACATAGCCCTTGAATCACAAACTTTTGCTCACGTCGCAACATTTTCTGTTGACTGCTTGGTGTCCGGTTTTTTTCCCCAAACAATGCTCGGCGCTGCGAGATGAGTTCTCATTAACTCTCCCTAATAGATTTTAATTATATTTCAGAATTTTAAACAGTTCACTTTTCTTGAATATTGTTCTCTGCTGAATGAAGCAATTCGACGGCACGTCTAATAGGAATGTTAATAATATCGTTAAACACAAAAGCACAGCAGTGCAACATTTTTGTCCAATTAAAATCGGCGGTCATCGTTACAAAAAGAAAAGAAGAGATAAATAAAAATGGCCTAAATCAGCTAGCTGGAGTAGCACGTTGTACATTTATCTTAGGCATCATAAAAAAAGTCTTTCTCGTTTCGTTTGAGCCGTTTTCATGAAGTAGAGTAACATGTAAAATACTTGGAATGCCTTCTTATGTTGTCTGACTTGGCAAGAACAAAAAGCCAATTTCCTGATTTTCTAATTGAAAGTAATAACTTAAGGGGTGTGTGTGTGTGTGTGTGTGTGTGTGTGTGTGAGGGAGAGAGCAGAGTATACTAAGTAACACAGACAGTCACAGACAGTGGGCAATTGTGTTGTGTGTGAAGGGGGGGGGGGGGGGGGGTGAGAAGGAGTGTATTCCACGATGGTGCACTGGGAATGAATTACTGTACATTAAAATGTCTATGGAATCGAGTTCCTAAAGAATATTTCACGCAAGAAACCAATCGAACGTACTTGTCACAACTTTAACACATTTATGCTCTAGACATACATTCATCTTAGGAATGACTCCAATACCATGTTACCACGCTACACAGAAATCCTAAGAATTGCGAAACACTTTTGTGGCAACAGTTCAGTACCGATAAAAGTTTCATCGCTCACCGAATATACTCCATTTATATAACACAACGTGACCGCTGTTACCTTTCCAATTCACCTTTTCCCCTCCTTTCGTTTTTGTTGTTTGTTGGTGCCACATCCACCTATTCTTTTACTAATCTTCCTGACGTCGTCGAAAAACAATGAAGGATTCCCGGGTAAGCTTGTAATCGCTCGAGCTGATGCCAATTGTAAGGTTACGAGCTTTTGCGAGCTTAAAAACTCAAACCACGGAAAGATTGACTCGAACGAAATCGGCTCTCCGTGTACGAGTTTCACTGTACAAATAAAGTCGACGGTTGCTTCATAGCTTCTGTGTATTTTTGGAGCCTGTAATCAGGCGTTCTGGCTCACAAACACTCGGATAATTTCCATTATTTTAGTATTGGAAATTGTTTTACCAGCATCTGAATGCACGAATAGAACTGTAACTAATTGCTCTCCCAAACAACGGAACTCCGCTTCTGTTCTGTGCTGGTATATTGCTTCCTCGGCCACTACGGCTCATTAGCATTGCATTGCTTCACCAGAACAAACCACAGACGCCCTAAAAATTACCCAAATGGCCTTCAAGCTGATTTCTTACAACTTACCAACCGAACGATGCGATCCTGTGATTCTGCCAGCAGGACAACTCGGTCCCAAAGTTTTGTCAAGATTGCAGAGAAGTAATTCCGCGCAGTCCTGACGTGTTTGTCTCTTCTATTATTTGTAACACAGTGTTTGTTGATTGACAGCCGAGTAATGGTTATCTTATTTTCTGTGACGTCACAGAGACCATTTAGTTGTTGACTTTTGAAGGACAGGGCCTGACAAAACTGTAAAGCTTTTATTGCAAAGGAGGAGCGTTTGTTTGAAGGTGGAGTTTGTAGTCAACGAGATAAAAGCGTGGGGGAGGGCCGGCGAGATGCTAAAGCCTCTTGTTTGCGATTTGTACAAGCGACGAAATACGTGTATTATAAAAATCAGGCCTGGGTTTATAGTTAGCAGGGAAAAAAGCACTTCTTATCAAAGATTTAGCCGGAATTGATTGCTAGACGGGTAAAGCCATGACCGTACTAGCGTACAAAATAGTTCGAAAAGTACTAAAAAATTTCAAGAACTTATCAAAGTCTCAACTATGGGGCGTTCTTTTTCGCGGGGTGTTTAATCTTGCATGGCTACGAGCCGGAATTGAATAAGATAAGCATCGTATTTTTAAAATTGTGTAGATGAGTCTTGTCGAAAAAGCCAAACGAAGTGAAGGTAAACAAACTCAAAGTATAATAGCAAAAGCAAGATTGGAGGCAACACAATGGGCGATGCAAATTGGTAGCTTTTGTTGTCCACGAGGCATTGAAGACAATCACAAAGCTCTTTGTACTTCCTGAAGGGATTGACACTCAACAATAAGAGCAATCATTAGTGTTATTAAGCAGCTCGGGGCAGCTACCACTACAAGTGATTGCTTCCTGAACTCACGAAGGGTCCGCCGGCTGGGAAGTTTCCTATACCTATACTAAAAGCCAAGCCAGTTTCAGTTCAATTTGTGTATGGATTTGGCGATGGATTATTTTGTACTTCAGTCAGTTATTTTCTCTGGCAAAGAAACCTGACGAGAGGCACGGCAGATTGAAAGCTGATTTGAAGTGGAATAAATTGAAAATTTGAGCAAATAAAAGCTGAAGTGTCCTTAAAATAAATCCGCCAGGGATAACCGAAAATATATTTTTTTGTGTGAGTGTTGACACGCGAGGAACTCAGAGATACAAAGTCATGAAAAGGCTTACCGATTTTCGGTTCGACCCAACAACACACCGTCCATTCGTTTTTACTCTCAGTGCTTTCAAGCAGCTCGTCAACCAAAGTCGGCATGATTTATGAAACTCAAAACCACGCTGTAGCTTTTAAAGTCAACAATACAATAGAGTTTACGACGTGTAACTCTCAAGCTATTGATGTCTTTTTCGGCACGACTTTGCGCGACACATATTTCTTTGTCGTTGTTTCTTGAGCAATAAATGTGGGTGTTCCTCTTATTAAAGACCGCTGCATCGCACTTTGCCGCTAGGATTTTGAAAATTGAATATATCTTTCGGCAAGCTTTGGATGACACCTAATTTTTCTCTAATTTATTAATAATTTTTGCATACTCGGTTATTGTTTGTATCCGCCCAGCAATACTGTTCATTTTGTTTTAATTGCCAAAAGTGTTCTTTCGGACTTCGTATAGTTCTCGTTTGAAGGAAATTAGATATAGACTTGTCTCCAGACTTCCTTTTTTTCACTAATATTTCATTTTGACCATTCATTGTTTATGACAGACGTCGGCTGTAAGACAGATCTGCAAAATTATTAGAGTGTGGCAGCAAAAAAAAAAAAAAAAAAAAAAAAAAGTAATAGAGCAATTTGATGTTTTTTCCGAGTGAGACCCCGTGTTAGCTCCGTTGGCTATAATTTATATGACTGACAACACAAAAACTCGACAGAGGTTTTATGGTCTTGTGAACACAAGATAAATCAACTAGGAAACAGTGCCAGACTTTGTAGCAGCCTGTTAGCGGCATTATATGATATGGTCATGAAAACAGCTGTAGCTTTGTCACCAAGGTTACAATTTATTCTCGCTGTCTTTGATCTGATATCGCCATCTTTAGATGAAGTGTTTGTTGTGATTTTAGCCCTATTTTTTTCCAAGAAATAATGATTGAAGAGGATGGAGGTTATTCTGCTTATGTTAGCACTATTTATTTTAGTGTGTTAGTTATGTTAGTAGTTTATGTTAGTAGTTATGTTCGTAGTAATTTCACAGTTTGCACTGTAAATGTGAATACCAGTCCGTCTAATTGAAACAACATGCGATCTGATTGAGGGCGCGTTCGGTTGGGTCTATTCCCGAATAGGAATAGGGCTGCTGATCGGTAAAATTATTTGGTTTGGAGCTGATCAGGGTTAGGATAAATCGGGAGCTGTTCAAAGTGCAAGCATGGAGGTTTTTAGAACAATTTCGAACAAAATCTCCCCCAGAACGAGCAAAACTTTTCATTTTAAGAAAAAACCCAGCAACACTGCAGGATAGAACATATAAGGACGGGTTATTTCTCAGAAAGAGTCTTTCCAGAAATGAAAACAGAAAAACTGTTTCCAAAATGGAAGCGACGACTGCGAACCGTTTGCATAAGAAACCACATCTTGTCTCTGGGGAAAGAGTGACTCTGGTGGCAGGGACACCTTCTCAAGCAAACGGCTTGCTTCGATTTGTAAAGAACTGTGTGAATAGATGGTGCGCCCAGGGTGACTCGGAAACGAGGGTACCTTGGGTCCCCGGGACACATTTTCTCCAGAGACGGCTAAGCTTGGATTTAAAGCAGTAATGTCAATATTGTTTTTGTGTTTGGAGCTCGGAGTTGGATTGCTATAAGACGGAATATACAATAAAACATTTGGAAATACAGTGAAGCTCTCTTTCTCTCTGTCCGTCTCTCTTGCACACATATTAAAATACTATAGAATGTGCGTTTACGCTTTGTTCTTTGTCTTCCCAGTGACAGTCCTATTCACTCTACCGACAGTTCACAGAATGAAGAATTGAGAAATCTACTGGTCGATCACAAGCAACACCGTTTCAAAGGGAACGTTATCTCTTGAGGTAAAGCACCCGTACATATGAAGTTTGTCCCCCTAGAAACCTAATAGCCCACTGTACAATATTAGGGACAGGTTTTAATCCTTTCACTCCCAAGCTCAAAATACAGATTCTCTCAAACTTTTTTAAAGGAAGATAATGCATGAGTAATGTAGGGAGAACTGATAGTTTAGTCAGCTTTCGTCTTAGCAAGGTACTCAAAAGCCAAGTTCTCTTACTGTATATATTTCTGGTGAGAAACTGAAGGAATAAATTGAAGTTAATCACTCTTGGGAGAGAAAGGTTTAAGCTGAACTTTGTAAGTCCTGTTTGTATGCCTTGTTTGTGAAAATCTATGTTAGTTGTACAATGTTTGACATGCGTGGGACAGAAACGAGCATCCCTGTCGTTTGGGATATTTTTTTAATAAAACGCTCTTTCTTCTCTCAGCAAACATGCTCACTGTAATTGCGCAAATCGGAAACATAGTTATGCGGTCAAAGGCGCCAAAGGTTTGTTGTTTGACAAAATAAACATTCTAAAAGAAAACAAACTGTTGTATGGAGGACACCTGTTGCTAAGAGCAAAAGGTCGATATATGTAGATGTCAAAATCAAAATTACGGTCGCGTGGTATGAATTTTTGTGTAGTTTAGGTAAAATTGAGGACTAAATTTCTAAATATTTATAAATTGTGGAAACTAAATCCGAGATGATGCTCATGTTTTTTTCAGACTCTAGTTACTTTTTGAAGCGCTCCAACTATTGATATCACGGTTCGTACATTGTATATGCAGTCTTTTTTGTTTTAAAGCTGTCAAGAGAGCGATTCCATTTGGCAATATAATTTATTAGAAATTGAATTTGTACACTTTTTAGGTCGTGTGAGTTTTTTTTAAATCTCTATCCATCGGAAATGCACAACGTTGTGGAAATGCTTTAACAAGCTATGACGAGATTTAGATTTTTCTCGAATATTTTTGAGAGATAAAGGAAAGGGGATTTGTCTTTTGCGCTCTGGGTGCCATAAGATTACTAATAAAACGACATATTTGAGGTCACACGAATAGAGTGAACACCGAATAGTCTTGCTGTTTCCAAAGTCACAAAGCACAGAAACTAAAGAACGGACATAAAAAGAATGAAAGAAACAAGAATTCTTGGGAAAACGATTGTCAGACCGTGCGCCATTTGCGGTTTCCAGTTTGAAGGTTTGAAGTGTTTCCTGTGTTGCTTATCGAATCTGATCATGATACGCTTCCGGTGTGTGTGGCCCTGACTTTCAACAGTATTTACGCGAATTTCTCCTCACCATGCAGTCCAATCATGGCCTATATATGCCCGCACATTTGTACAACGCCTCTTCAAGTGCGCCGAGCTCTCGAGTGAACGAGGCAATTCAGCCGCATCACTTCATTGTGAGTCTTCAACACGAAAGCCATGTCGTAGTCTGGCGTCAACAACTGTTTGGTCAACGACCAGAACAAACAAGGGCTAATCCTTTTACGCTGACTGATTTTGCTTTCGTTTCGGAATGAAGTCTTTCTCTGAAGCGCGTCTTTAAAGAGAACGAACTCAAACACTTCAATGCGAGTTCAAGATTAATCGGAGTCGAAATAGCGTGTGTTTTCTCCCTTTTGGATCCAATATATACCACCAGAAGTCGAGTAAAAATAATACTCTCAAGTTGTATAGAGCGACTCTTCTCATTTACAACCTAAACCACATTAGAAGCCGAGAGTTGTTTTTCTTGTAAATGTGATCTTTATCTTAAAAGGAGAAAAAGCCGATGTAAGTGGAATGCGGGGGCGATTAAAACGCAACTATAGTAAAGGCATGTATGTCATTTCACCCAGTATTTTTGTGCTTGATCAACATAATTGTCAAGTGCAGCCGAGTGGTTCACTTTCATCTACGGCCACCTCTTCACAACGACTACTTCTTAACGATATTTTTATATAGCAACCATTGGACAGTCTGCTTGTCATCCCCAGATGAGGGTGTAGTCCTCGAAGACCGGTTGATACTTTCACTGTCAAGTATGCGAATTTGACACGACCTAGAAATCGTCCAACTCCTGAACTATCAAATATATAACCTCAAAATCATCAAATGAAAGCTCTCCGTGAGTGCAATCGACTACTGCAGCAATCATGTTGATTTTAAGCGTAGTTCAGTTTTTCTTACATATAAGTTAATTTAGACAAATAAGCTTCAGTTACCTTTAGATTCTCTTGTATTGAAGGCCCTCTTGGGCAGTACTGAGGGACAAAAGAAGGCCATTTACTACCAGGACGTCCGATCGGAGAGAACTTCCCTCCAATCTGACACGTTGCGTCGAAGCGTCAGGCAAAACCCACTACCCTCACAAACAAGCGTCCGCGTACATCCTGGAACAAACGGAAATCGTATTTTACGGCTTTGTCGTTGCAACAGATTAAGCGATTTTAACGTTTTAAACGGCTGCGTTTTAATGAGCCGCTAATTTGATTCACTTGGTGACTACACCAGACATCAAGTTATTTAGCTATTAAGAAAAGATGCGGCTCGGTTGTCAAAACACGCCAAGTGTAGCAAACACCCCAATCAAATAAATCCCCAGCCGTAATTGCAGCAGTCGAGAAACGCGGGAATATTGCGAGGGACACATCGAGGTCTGTCCTCACCTTCGATTACTCTGCGCGCGGAGTTGCTTTGTCCGTTTAGAAACATAAAGCTCATAGCTTGTGTGGAGTGGGACTACTATAACAGCTCCATTACTTGATTGCCGATCAAACTGAGTACCAAATTTGCATCAAAATGACACCTTTGTTTAGCAGCCACGGCGGCTGTAACCTAGCACAATCGGCTAGGTAAACATCTCTTAAATCACCGAAAAGTCACACAAAGTGAAGACGATCCAATGTTTTTCCGTTCCGTGACAGGTGAGACCGACGTGACCAGTCACAGGAGAGTCAGCAGCCCGATGATTGGTCATTTGGCGGGTGTCGAATTAATAAGTAAGCACTAACTTTGTTTAGTCATATGCATTCATCTTCTCTGTGTCAGTTTAGAAACTTAATCGCTTCTAATAAAAATGACGAAAGACAAAACTAAGAAGGAAGGCAAAACGTTAGCCACATAGGAAGTCCTGACTGAAACTAACAATTTTTTGCTGCTATCATTCAATGTAATAAGCCACTTCCACGACCATACGCAGTATAGCAACTAGCACTTTTTCCTATCCACATAAACGCATCGCCAGAAATTCCGGACATTTTGCGTCCACGATTGCTTCCGGTCTTTCCCAGCGGCGTGCGGTATGAGCATGCGCCATTCACACATTCAACATTGTTACGTACTTTGCCTCAGTGGGGTGGGGGAGGGATGGGTTTCTCCGGTTCAAAAAGAGACTGCTACGTTTAGGAGACGTGCCGCTGAACGACCTAGTTGAAATTAGCTTTCGTTTGGCGCAATTTTCATGCGATTTGGAGCTTCCCAGCCCAAAATATCAACATCCGAAGTCAGCGTATTTCACGGGAGGTATTCGCCATGGCTGGCTGTGAACTGCAAATTCAAACACAAAAAGTACACATCGAATTTGCTCCAGGGGACTGACTGAGGCTTCACAGGAGATGTTCAATCCTTCGACAATCAGGTACGGGGTAGACATTTTGCGTTGTACCCAAGGTTCTTGTATTAAATGCAGCTTAAAAAGTGACAGTAGCCGGTTTTGAGCGTATTCTGCTATCAATCCCTTCTTACGTCGGCCGAAATTTTAAATTCGAAAAAGTACACATCGAATTTTACCGGAGATAAATATTTTTTGTACTGTTGTGTTTAGGAAGCTTTCCTCTTCCGAATGCTGCCCAGACATTTTTACGAACGTGCTTCAGTTAAGCGAAAAGCGCAATTTATTATCAGATCCCATACATTTCTTTGTTATTTCTTGAGCGGCTGTCAGCGTGAAACCTGATGCCTCTTCCGAGATGGCGCAACCGGATGTCTGAAATTTCTGGCGATGAGTGTCCGTCAAGTAAACCTCTCTGCTGAGCTTGGTTTTGTGTCTATTAGAACCATAGAATAGGCTCTACACTCTGCCCGCCACGTTTATCGTCAGAAAATCTGCCCTTCGCGAACTGCGCATGATTGTAAAAGTTGCTTATAGAGCCGTTTTTGGATGACTCAGAAATAAGACCAGTGTTGCTCATGCGCAGCAAGTCAGCGGTGCCAGAGATCCGAGAACGTAATACTTCCACCACAGACGACCCATGCTCTTCTGCGTCATCAATGACTTGCGCACTGATCAGCGTGCTAACATAACATTTAACATACGGACACATGGAGACTTAGGATCTGATCAGAGAACTGATAGAATACAACAGTACAGGCAGCTGATCTTACTGTAAATTCTCTTTATATCACCTATGCTCTCCGTTTTCCTACTGAGGGAGAATTTGCGTTTCGATGGCCGTTTTATAACTAGCGTTCGTTTCAAGAGGCAGATAAAAAAAGCGTGCGTCCACTTCAAACCCGCATCTGCTGTGAGCGATTTAGTGGCGTGTAACACTGCAAGATTAACTCACTCTTTCGACGCCTTATTTTAAGTCTGACGTGTTTTTCTTTCTTCGTCAGGCTCTGCCATGTATGTATGAAAGAAACCCGACAACGTTTCCAGTGAGAAGCAAGCGGGCACTTCATACAGCCGTATCATCTTAAGTGGCTCTTCGGCCCTGGCCAAACGGTCTTTGCAAAACCAGAAACGATGTCGGTACAAACTTGTCATTGGTGGTCAAAACCTCGCGTCGACTTCGTTTGACCAGGCCTTTACTTAAAAGAAAACTGCCGGACCCCTATCAGCTTGTGCACTATATTTTTGCGGTGAACTCGCTCTGACCTAAGACGTTGTCGCAGCTTGTCTTTGTTGTAATATCTTTTTATACTCCATGCTTGTGGAATTAAGTCAAGTTGACAACTCGTTCATGTCAGCCTTACCTTTGCTTGCAGAGCTGCCCTTTACTGTCCGTAAACGAATAGTTACTCGCAGTCGAATGAACTGTTCATGTAAGAAGCAGTTTTCTTTTCAGTTATTTAATATCCGATGAAGCGTTCAGTTGAAAGTTCCTGTTATGGCAACAGTGTTAAATATTTCAAAGATGCCTTTTTATAGCTGTCACCATTCATCACGTTGAGTGCGCTCTCGTCGAATTAGCTGGTAATGAGTTTTTAGCAGTGTTTTTTATTCTTGATAGATCCTTTCAGTACCAAAGGCAAATTTGACTAAACTTAGAAAACGTTCAACTCCCGAAACTGCCAAAATAAAACTAAACGGTTTGACCACTCAAATGAAAGTTCTGTCGCTAATGGCTTGATTAAAGTTACGTTCGATAGCAGGGTTCACCTCCAACTCCCGGTGTCAGTATCAAATGAAACCCAGAAGTGTGACCACTAAAATAGAAGCTCTCAATCGACACATTCTAATAGTAGTGTTCACTTTCAACTCATGAACTGTCAGATGGAAATTTCTCGATTAGTACTATATAAATAAAAGTGTTCAGTTGCAGAATGTGTGAAAACGAAATTCTACCGTTTTTCCCCTGTAGTAATTGTGTTGTAAAGTCAACTGAACTAATAAAATTGCAATAACATAAAAGGAACGGCTTAGTTAAAATAGATTAATCGGTATTTGGACTCAACAAAGCGAACGCAGTTATATGCCGGACACAAGAAACCGAGCCATCAAATTCACGTATTGCAGTCCGTTCCTGATTCCTTAACGACAACGATCAGGAATTTTTTAAGGGAAGCCAACGTGAATGGCTCACTTAGCTACTAAGTACACGCCCAGTCAAGTTTGTACTAAGTATAGGAATTAGCCGTTTATTTATGGCAAAAAGAACGGACAGGAAAGGGCTTAGAGTTTTGAGATACGGTAACCAAGGTTGTTTCTACGGGTGCAATTTTAGTCCGATTTTGATGTGTTTTTCACTCCCTTTGGAATCCGGCGAACTTGGTGTTAAAAACAATGCCAAAAGTGGATCATTTTTGAAAGTCGGCTTTGGTTTCCACTGTTCCCGTGTAAAAACTGAGCGAAACACTGTGCAAAATAACCAAGGGAAATGCATTGCACAACATAATTATATATAGCAGCTGCGTGAAGGTCTGCCATTTAACCCTACATTACGCAATATGAGCAAACGCAAAGCGGAGAGATTTATGTGGACATTATGTCCGACATTCCGTCGTTAAAACCTGACCTGATGTACTGCATGATACCAGAACAAAACTCAGTTCTGTGTACAACGTACACAACGGTGATGGATGCATGACAGTCAAACTTACTTTTCTTCGAGCTTATTCAGACTTTGTGTCCCGCATGTCCCGCACATGCATGCATTGCGAGGTTCATACACAAAGCCGTGTTAAACGTGTATATACGTGCACTCCTTTAGGCTAATACATTTCAACACTGATTTACGGTATAGCTGATTTGAACGTCAGCTTACTCATTCGACTGCTTCAGTAATTGACGAGACTGTTTTGCGTGAGGGGAGCTTTCATGCCAAAGGATGAAAACAGAGACTAAATATCATCCCACCTTGATTTCGTAAGTACTAGCTCTCTCGTCCTCGAAGCTTCCAATATCCTGGAGTCTCTTCCCTTCTGGCTACTTCCCGCAGATGTCACGCACGTACCTAACCGACGACCGGATTGATTTACAGTGTATTGGCCCGACGATCATCTAAACAGCTAAGGCGGAAACCACACTAGGTTAATCACACTAGGTAGAAAGAAAGCGGTTTATAAGACAGGCGGAGACTTGCAATTTGATAGTCTTCGCGGTCAAGGTTCTTACTGGGAGCATATGCGGTTAATAGATACGATCTCCTGAGCAGATTGTTATCTCGGAAATGTTGTTAGCTATGTGACCGAAAATGAAGCACAATCATAGCCTCTCTGATTAAAAAAAAAAAACGCTAGTTGCAGGATACTGTTTCTGTGATAAGCCCATTACGGCGGATTGTACTGTGGCTTTTTTCCCGCCTTTTTCCACTGCGTCAAAAACGTTTGAAAATTATAACAATGCAATCTAATCTACAAAACGTAAAACTACACCTCTCAGTTCAGTTAATCTACTGCCCAGTTTCTGTTATAGAATCTTTAAAAAAAAAAAAAAAAAAAAATCAAAGATTGTACTTTCGAATGATTAATTGTTCGCTTGAATAACACACACTTAAGCCATCGAAGACTCTGCATACCTAGCAGATGACAATGAATGTGTGTAATTGCTTGATCCGAACGGTTGTTGAGAGATGCTTCATGTCGATTGTCGTTCCTGCGGAGAAATATTTAGTTTAAACTGGGTTGGGTTCGACGATCACCTATTTGCATGCATAGTTATGAGACTGTTGAAGTTCTGTTTTAGTTTAACAGAGTATGCGAGGGAAATATTTCAGCTGTGCTGCAATAGTGTCTATAAATTAGTCAAACGTATTTAAGTATAATCCATTTAACGACGAAGGTAGTTAAGATTTCGAGTGTCAGTCAGCACGAAAAGGCCACACGACACATTTGACGCATTAGGTTCACGGAACGTTGTGCTTTACAATTCAATTATGCTTCTAGAAATAGTCTTTCATGCGAGTTACGTCAACTCCTGGAGCCGCGGCTAGTTGATCGACTATGCCGAAGGCTTTAATTGACTAACGAACTACTTGGAGGCTATTTATGGACCTTTCGATGCGGACCATAAAACGATCGAAAGTGTGCACAACAACACTTGAGTCGTCGCCAAAAAGGCGAATACAGGGTACGGATGCAATTATGTCGTATACATGAATGAATACAGATGGACCGTTGCAAGGCATTTTGTACTGAAAACATAAACTCGTTATAATTTGCAAAACCTGGACTGAGTCTAAATTAAAACGCCTTTTTCTGAAGATAGTAATAATAACAATCATGACGATAATAATAATAACATGATAATAATGATGATGATAATAATAATAATAATAATAATAATAATAATAATAATAATAATAATAATAATAATAATAATAATAATGATGATAGTAATAATATAGAGATGTAACAAAGCTGTAGATGGCTTTCTTGCCATAATGTGTGCATAATGTACCCCGGATGGTGTCAGGTGTAATCGTCTACTATTAACAAATTGCTCGAAGGTTGCCTTGAGGAACGAAGTTGTGCATGAATGTCCAAGTTGTCCATGTTTTCGCAAATCAATTTCATGTTCACTTGATATTACGCCATTACGCCGACGCAGATCGCCAAAATTAGTAATTCATTCATATTACAAACTTGTAGAATTTCAGTATGCAGTCAACTTCATCTTATAAACGGACAGCTCTCTGGTAAGAGCGGTCCCTGCCGTTTCTTCAGTCATTTACTCTGACTGGACGCTCTTTAAGACGGGACACCTCTCTAAAACGGACAGTTAGAGCTGATCTCGAGTTGTCCATCGTAGAGGGACTTGACCTGTGCTACCTAAACACTATCATATTTTTGCATACAGTCAACTCCCCTCTAAGGCGGACACCCTCGGGACCAGATTTAGTGTCTGCCTTAGAGAAGTGTCTGCCTTAGAGAGTGTCCGCTTAGAGAGAGTTGAATGTACTACGTTTTGTGGGTCGAACACGGTGCTCATGATATTACTACTTTGAACTCCGATCTCGGACACTCCAGTTCAGCTTTGTGAGCACGCAACTTTCCAAAACGAACCAAAACATTCGTTATATCTATGGCCACCATGCTAATCAACGCGTACATTTGGTTTCAACGCACCTTTGTCGCATAGCTGGGAGGGCTAGGAACCTTTGATTATTAGGAGAAAAAAATGTGCTTTACATTCCAGAAGAGATTCAGTCAAGAGTGTCTGGATTTGTGGTTTTCATGTGATGTCACACACTTTTATCACACAGTTGGACTACTGTCGTCTTACAAAACTACCACGTTTAGAGTTTCATGAATCAAGCTAATTTCATGAAACGCGATTGAGAGGTTTCGTGCGTGAACTCAGGAGATGTGTACATTTGAATTTCGTGACAACAAAACCATTGGCGTCACGCTGTTGGCTCACAGGTCAGTACATGCAAATGTGTGGATTCGGATGCTATTGGCTCTTATAGGACCCCTTTAGTGGACAAAGCCTTATCAATTCGAGGCCCACAGCTGTATGAGAGATGGTCATGTTGCCATTAGTCGGATGTAGCGAGCCATATCCGATTTTACAGCTCGAAATAGCTTTACAGCGCAATATATATTATCAACTCTTCAAATTTGGCCCAGTGATTTAGTTCTTTATAAATACCTATATGGAAAGTTGCACCATGATTGGTTAATATAAAAATGAGAAACCTAGACGAAGATACAATAGTACATAACTGCGTTACAACAAGGTGTAATATAAAACTGACGAATATCTCTTTATTTGGCTCTTTTGTCTGTCTGTTTGTTTGTTTTCGTTTGAAAGTTTGAACGTTGAAACATCGAATTTAAATCACTGTCAATGTTGCTCTCTTGATGTCACTTAGGCAACCGCCAAGTCGGCAAACCTGAAACGGCGATCGTTCTGCTGCTATTTACGCTTTTATAAAAGGCAGTACAACCTACGCTTTTCCATTTAGAACACGACTCTCAAGTTCATGATCTGCTGTGATCAATTGTGGTTATATAATGCGGCGTATATAAACCCGTAGTGACAGAGATTTAGCGATTAAGATGAAGACTTGCAGTCTGTTGCCAGTGTAAAGAGGCTAAACATTTTTCAACGTATACACTTGTGGTCTCTAAGACTGTGCTAACCACAGAGTATTCAATGAGCGTTCTGACTTACATTACCTTGCTTTTATGGATGTGTTTCCCCTTGTAATCACCTTCCGCAAACGGCGTCCGCCACAAGGTATTCCTCGCTTTATAAGTGCCTCTCTCGTTGATGGTCTCGAAATTGAGAGAAGAAACAGTGTTTTGTCTTCGTTTAGAATTAGCACTCACAGAAAGCTCGTGAAGCTCTGTGAAATCAACTTAGCTGTAGCTCTCCCTGTTAAAGTGCAATCGGGAAGGAAAGTGGAATATCACTGATAAAGGCGAGTATTGGTGGCCTATTAAGACTTCCGGTCATTCTAATTGGCTTTTCTCTCACGCGCCAAATATGCAAGTAATACCACTGCGTACTTTTATCATAGTATGCCTATACATTGGTATGCTCAGCATAGTGATATTTTCCCGTCTTCAGATCTGAGATAAAGAAAATTCAAGGCTGACCTACACTAGATGTATGATATTTTCACCAAATGCGAAATGGACTTGGCCTCCGCACGTATAAATTAGATTAAGTGTGTTATCGAACGATAACAATCAATTTATAAATCATTTTGACATGTAATGATAAGTAAATAGGTTTTCATTTTTGGCTTCAGGTCTCAGAGATAACACAAGCGTTGCACCGCAGCGTTTTCGCTGAATCGGTATTGTAAGATTTTGATCAAAACATCAAGGTTTCAACGACGAGGTTTGTGGTTTATACCAAAACTCTGGACATTTTAGTGTGTGAATTTGTGTTTAACGACTTTCTAGTTTTGGAATTCATCCTCTTAAGTTAACCTTGGTTTAGTGTTACACAACAGGGACATCTGACTAGCATCAGAAATGACGTGGGGTTCCGTTATAGCGCATTTCCTCGAATGAGCGCCCGGACACTTATTTCAAATTTTGGCTAAAATGGTGGGCGCTTATTAGAGGAGGTCGCTTATTTTAAACTTTATTCAACCAGCTCTATTGCTAAAAGTAAAGCCAGAAGCAACTTGTTTACTACTTTGATTTATACCCTTATTAGCGCGACCGAAAAAGTGACAGTGAGGGGAGGAGATGCGATTATTCGAGGGAGCGCTTATTTCTGATTTGGGCTGAAAGCAGGTAAGCGCTTATTCCAGGAAATACGGATTTATTACGAAAACGAGAATATAGAGAACAAGCCAACACCTATTATGGTTGTCACTTTGGCACTATTTGATCAGCTCAAGTAAAGAGAGAGAAAGAGGGAAGAAAGAATATAAATTACAAGCGTTATACCAGTTTTGGACATGAGAGTTACTGAAGAAAGTTGCCCATCCATGCCGTAATTTAAAATGCCCATCAAGTCAGGGAATGACCCTGAATCTACCGAATCGATGGGAGCTCTTGACGTCCAGCCGAACAGTAACACAACAAGACAGCCTGACACGAGCGTTATAACCAAATGACAACCATGACAAGAGCCTTTGGCCTCTGCGGAAATGTATATATCCAATTCACTGACCATTTTTCGTGTCAATCACCACGTCTTGCGGGTTCTGTACTTTCATGTTGGTGACGACAGCGCTTGAAGATTTAAGCGCAGATTTAAGAGTTGAGCGAAGATTCTAATCGTAATAGAGTGTGATTAAAATCTGACGTCATTAAAACCGCTTATCTCACAAAGCCGTGTTTTTGTTCTTTATATCAACAAGTTAAATCGTGGTGCAAAGTTTCGTGTCTACTGTGCATTACATTTATTTGGAGATACGGCATTTTGAAGTTTACGATTGCTCCTCAAATGGCACAAAAACCAACATTTTCACGCTATCGATCAACTTTTATACGCAGGTTTTTGAAATTTGCTATATTTCTCATCAAAGTACAGTACAAACCACTCAAGTGAGGGAGGGGAGGGTGGAAAGGGAGTGGTGGGGAGGGGGAGGGGGAAGCTTGAGCTTTTCTGCCATTTCTTGCAACTGAGAACCTAATGACACAAAGTCATTGAAGAAAACCCAGTTTAATCAAAAAAAGTCTGTGTCCTCAGTGAGTGACTGAATAGATGTAGTGCATTACTTTGGCAGGAAAAAAACAACAACGGCATATTATGTAGTTTTTGTTCTAAAGTTGTGGAAATGGCCAGGATTCAATGACAGTCTACCTCAATATGTGTAAAGTGGCATAACTATAGTTTGTCAAAATTATAGGTTTATTGACCTTGCATACAAAAATCCTTTGCTACGACTGAAGTATCCTACGCAACCATTCTCCTTGAAGAAAGAGAGTAACTAAAGATAACAGCAAAATACAGTATGATAAAGTAAACTAGAAGACCAGTATCTTGTAAATGAAGCTAAACAAATGGCAACACCAGGGACCAATTCAATAAAGCATTTACAAGTGTATTTTACAAGTCAGACCAATTTCTCCACATGTTAGAACACACTTTAATCCAATACAATGGCCAAATACTGTTGTGGTTGTGCACTAGGGACCTGTATCTGTAATATTGTACAGACTTTGCTGGAGTAGAGTCCATTTAGTGGTGTTTGAATAATGGTCCAACTTGTAAAATACATGTGTAAATGTTTATTGAATTGGCCCCAGGAATGATTTCTGAATCATATCATAACTACAGCTTTCTTTCTTCCTTTCTTTTTTTCTTTGTCTTCTTTGTCTTTTCTCTGTATTTCAGTGACCAGTAAAAGTGAATGGCATGGAGTCAAGTTCAGCCATCAGAAATCCATCAGGTTGTTGCACTGCTGAGCTCGGTTCTGATTCTGTCATCTGGCATCAAACACAACCACTGATGCACAAGAAAAAGGTTGGTCAAGGAATCAACGACAATAACTATTAACTAAGAAAAACTAAACAAATTATGGCTGTTTTGAGTTTTGAATTTCATGTGTTATAAACTGCACTACCTTTTTTATAAAGCCTTTTCTTACCTCTAATTTCCATATATCTACTACTTTTCTCTGAAGTTGCACTAAACAAGGTTGCATGAATAGCATTTATTTACAAGAATTGATAAACTGACCAGTTTGAACCACAGATCACCAGCCATTTTCTCCATCTATACTGAACTTCTACAGCATATTAATATTGCAAAGTTTGCTTCTGATCTCTCTTTGAAATTGTAGGGTTTAAGAGGGTAACGGCAATGTCTTGTCACGTAATTTAAGCCTACATGCAAGGGTACTGTAAACAGATTCTTATCACCGACACAGCATAAAAGGATACTTCTTTTGGTTCTTTTCTTGTACATGATCCTATAACCACACTCACGACAACGGATTGGATCTCGGGACTTGATCTCATTTTCGGTGTGGCATTCTGCAAAAAGTGTATCGATATACAATCATTCAAATAGGTGCTTATTACTTTGACAAAATGAGCTTTTGGTAGTTCCTGAAGAATTAATGTTATTCTGTTCGTGTAATACGGACAAAACACAGACATTCAGAGCATTATGGTGGCCAGTAGACTTGGCTGAGGCATTCGTATATCGATCGATCGATCCATGGAAGCACGTGTATAAATATTCAGAAGACTTCCCGGATTTCGATCACAAAGACAAGTCCCCGTGCGTCACCTTACCTCCACAAATATAAATCATCGCTTGTTTACTCGACCCTTGATTTGATGGTTGATTCGCCTCCATCAGAGTCGTAGAAAACTGTGATCGAAGAGACTCAAAATACTCAGATGTGAAAACGAGGACTTTTTACTTCACGTAATGTCTCATATAAAGTGTGTGTCAACCGCTGTCCGTATCAGTTTGAGCCCTTTTAGCAAAACGGTGTATCATGGGTAATTAAATTAGGGCGGGAATTTCGTGTGGTCATATGTTCGAGGGTTCGCAACGACAAGGTGTTCGCCATGGCTTTTCATAATTTTCGCGGTTTCCCAAGCTCGGAATGGCTTCCAGATATCCCTCTCCTGCAGGAAAGAAACCTCTAGAGTCCCAAACACCTCTCCTATCCGGACTCTCCTCAGCTATGACATCCGCCTCGCTTGCAACTGAAGAAACTAAACGAAGAGCTCGCCGATCGCAACTAAACGAAGAGCTACCTTACAGGTAATTTCGTTTTGGGTTCTGTCGTTGTTGTTTGTCGGTTCTCTCCGTTATCTCAATCAGATCTCTTTAATTCGTCTTCTCAGACCATGTGCGCGCTTCAGTTTCCTGCCAAGTTTCCTTCCCGTGTCATTTTATATGCACATCGCATTTGTCACCTTCTGTATCGCACCTTCGTGTTTGTTTGGCCTTCACTCGTTTTTCCCTTGTACACTCTTGGTACTTCTGCGTCTTTCGAGTTTTTCATATTCTGATCTAGTTTATTGTCCCCATATATTTTCTTTCCTTTTGCCTTTCGCCACGATCCCACGCTTCTTCTCTACCTACACACTTTCCCCTGTTTCAGTGGCCGCTTCGAAGCATTAGATTGCATCCCTTTGTTTTTTCCCTTCATATCCTCAATCTCCTACATCTCACTCTAAATACATATAGTTTTACCGGTTTTCTTGTTTTGCTGTTCTACCAGTCATTGCATATTTTTTCTTCTGCTGTATTTCTCCCTCCCTGCCTGATTGAAACTGTTTTCCGGTTAACTATTTGGTAATGGAACTATTTGGCCCTGTAAACTTGTTCATGTGTAGGTTCTTGTGGCCTCTGATTAGAATTAAGTGTTTGAAGTCAAACTGTCAAAATCGATTCATAAAAAGACAAGTCACACATTACTCAGATTTACTCAGTGGCTAACCGTTTCGCTTCTAAGCTCAAAATGCAGAGTCGCTCAACCTTTAAGAACCAAGTGTATGAGTGTTGTAATGATAAATTTATAGTTTAATCAGGTTTCATTTAAGCAAGGTGCCAAAAGTCAAGTTCTCTATACTGTGTGATATATTTCTGGTGAGAAACTGGAAGTCTCCTGGAAGTTCCGCTCTTGTCCCTGCTTTCTATTTTAGTTTATTCTGCTCTTGACCCAACTAACACCGCGAGCTCACTGTCAACGCCAGTCTAGTTCTATACTGTTTTCTAACCCTATGATTCCTTCTTTTCCCAACTATAGTCAGATGTACTCCTCCAACTGATCCAGACTGTTCCAGGCTGACTTCCTGCAGACTGTTGTGGACAGATTCTTCTGGGCTGACTTCCTGCAGACTCTTCTGGGCCAGCGTCCAATTACTGTCCAATATTCTCCATTTTCTATGTCCCCTCAAGTCCCTCGTCCCCTGTATGATCACTGTGTGCCTTCTTACCAACCTGATGATGACCATCATTCAACTCCGCTGAAGGAGGAAGGGTGCAGGTGAATGTTAGCGAAGGGGTAGGCAGGAAGAGGTTTGAAACAGGACCCTAAGGAGACCGCGGGCACATTGTTTTCCCTCTGGTGAGTTGTCGGAGTTAGGTGAGAGAGTTAGGACTAGAATGGGGAGAATTGGCCAAAGCAGTGGTACGCATTTCAATCCTCGAAATGAGAAGAATGGGCAGGCGACTTGAGGCTGGGCCGGCTACAGACAATCTTAACGACGGAGATGCACCCTCTGTCAGTAGTTTAAAATTGTCGCCAGTCGCGGGTGTTCACAACGTCTGGAGCGTAGGGTGCATGACACGCAAAGGAAACCGTGACTCACTATATCCCAGCCTCTCACAGCCGCGGATAACGGAAAAATCCACCCATTTAACTCATCGAGAGGGTTGTTATGGGTACCACTGCTTGGGCGAATTCTCCCCATTCTAGTCCTAACTCTCTCACCTAACTCCTACAACTCATCAGAGGGGAAGCAATGCACCCACGGCCCCCTCAGGGCCCTGTTTTGACTCTCTTCCTGTTTATCCCCTCCCTGATATTCATCTGCATTCTTCCTCCTTCAGTGGAGTTGGCTGTTGGTCGGAGGGTAGGTGGATAGGGACTGGGTTGTACAGGGGATTTGGGGGGGATGGGATTTGAGGGGAGGGGTGGGAGAGGGGGCCTGGGATGACCGTGAACGTGGTTGTGCAACTGTCACCTCCCTTGGTGTACTTCCACCATCCCAGGCCCCCTCCCCCGACAGGATGCCCCATTCCTAACCCATAACCCATAACCCATAACCGTAACCCTAACTAACTGTAACCCTGACCCTAACACTACTTGACCCTAACCATGGCGCCATAAAAATGAATACAATAAAATGAACAAAGAAAAAAATGAATAAAGAAAAAATGAATAATAAAATGAACAATAGAATAAATGAATGATTAAATAATGTATAAGTGAATGAATATTGATTTATTCAAGTCCAAATTCAAATTACCATACACCCATAATTCCATGGGGCCAGTCAGAATTGATTTATTCAGAATTAATTTATTCAGAAATGATTTATTCATTCATGTATGCATTATTTGATTATTCATTTATTCATATAATGAATAAATGAATTTATTAAATAAATTAATCAATAAATCGAATAAATTAAATACATCGAATAAATTAAATTAATAAAATGAATAAATATGGGACAAGTTCCCAAAGAGAATTTCCATTTAAACAGACGAAAGCTGTGTTGGCCTTGCCCTTCAGATGATGGTTGAAGTAAAGAAAGGAACTGATGCAAGGAAGGTAAGTCTAAATTTCAAACTACGGTACACCCAAAATTTGCATAGTCAGCGTGCTTTGGGGCCAGGCAGAGTTGGGCATGGCCCAAAAGTGAGGGGGTTTGACCAAGGGGGGGGGGGGGGGGGGGGGGTGGGGGTGGAGGATACTGCAATATATGAGCCATAATTTTGAGGAGTAATCCCCCCCTCTCCCCAACCCCCACCCCCTCCCCCAGAGTTGAGTTGTGGACTAAGTCACTTTCAGAGTTGGAAGGCCTGTTTGCTGAGGACTGTAATGGTCTCTGATAGATTGCTGAGAAGGGTGGCAACCTATGGGGGTTCTTAAATCTCTGTTGAGTTCTTTGCAAGTACTCCACATAGTTTGTTGAATGCCAATGTACCCCATAAAATTCACTTGACTAGTCATTATTTTGTTCAACAGATTTTAGAGTTTTTCAAGCAGTTGTTTCCCAAGCACAAGGCTGTAGTGACTTCCTACTTTCCTGGAGTTTTGTATCAGGTGGGTTATGTTATAGATGATGTTTTAGACAAAATAAAAAATCACTACAAGATCTCATTGCAAGTAGAAATAATTAAATTGCTACTCATTTGCAGGACAGACCTGCCAAGTAATCCATTTTGTGTTATCAGTCAGTGTCCCAAATCTCTTTTTTGAAAGTTTAAGTGAATTCTTCAGGTTTCTATTACTGGTAATATTATAATGTATTAATTTATTTATTTATTTATTTATTTATTTATTTATTTATTTATTTATTTGTCAGGGCTAGAAGAAAGGCAGATTCCAGAATTTGCACTGGGCTTGTGAGATGGAACAAGGCTGGCTCCACTTCCAATACTTCTTGGCGAACAACAAGTACAAAAGGCATCTATTAAGTCAAGCATTATAGGGCCAAGCTTGGAAGTGTGTGGACAAGTGCATATTTACCCCTCTGTATTCTACCAGCTGGGATTGTCATACTGTGCGCTGTGATCACGTTTCCAGGTAAATTAGACTTTGTTAGTTCTTTGTAATATTCACTTTTGCATCCAAACTGTGCAATTCAGTTAGTTACATATAAAAGAGAAGTAACAAACAGACAGATAAAAAAAAAACATGGGGAAAAGCAATAAATTGTAAATTAAAGTAAAGAAAAAAATAATTAAGAAGAAGGGGAGTTTTTTGATATTTTGCAAATCATGGCCATAGGTGGTCATATATTTTGTTAAATCTCTATTGAGGTCTTTGCAGGTACCCCACATAGTTTGTTAAATACCAATGTACCCCGTAAAATCCACTTGACTAGTCCATTATTTTATTCCACAGGTTTTAGAATTTTCAAACAGTTGTTTCCTGAGCACAAGGCTGCAGTGACTTCTTACTTTCTTGGAGTTTTGTATCAGGTGGGTAATGTTATTATTATTTTTTTTTTTTTGTTTTTTATTTTGTGATAGTTGGTGATGTTATACATGTTATAGACAGAATAAAAATCACTAAAAGATCACATCGCCAGTAGAAATAATTAAATCACTGGTATGCAGGACAGACCTGCCAAGTTATCCATGTTGTGTGATCAGTCAGTGCCCAAGTTACTATTTTTTCAAAGTTAAATTTAGTCTTAAGACTTCTATTTCTGATAATTAATAATGTATTCTTTCTTTTTTTGTCACCCAGAATTTGCACTAGGCTTGTGTGCTGAAAAAAAGCTGGCTGTTCCATACTTCCTAGTGAAGAACAATATTACAAAGGGGCATCTATTTTTCGTTGGACGTTGTTATCAGGCCAATCTTGGATAGTGACTGTGAACAAGTGCATTAACCAAACAGGTAAAACATGGGAAAAAGTCATTTTAAAAATTCTAAAAATTAATACCATAAATCCTACAATAATTTTACAATATTCATGGCCATAGATGGTCATATACATTGATATTTGCAATGTATGATATTTTTGCAGAAACAACATATCTAGTGTGAGTAATAATATTACGTACCAAAAGTTGTTTGACATACAGTAACGTAATAAGGAAAACTTTAGAAGTACTGTGTAGTAATGTGAGAAACTTTAGTTTCAGTTTTGTTTCCCAAAAATGCATCTTTTTACATTTCATGTTTGTGCCTTAATGCAATATCTGTCATACCCCTTTTCAGGGAGCCTTGTGCAAGAATGGAAAAGCAGGATGCTTTTACACTGTCAAACAGCCAGAAGATAACTTCTGATCAACAACTCAAGTGTTTAGTTAAATTACCAACACTGTCTAGGCATGTAGGAACTGTCAGTGAGATATATTCATGGATGTCATACAGTAGAGCCGTTTTCAGATGACTGTCGAAAACCAAAACCAAAGTAATCACACAGGCCAATCACAGAAAGTGAGAGAAAACAGTTCAGCCAATTGGAAGCCAAAGTAATTTGCGTTTGGTCTTGTGTTTGGTTTTACTTTCCAATCAGCAGTGCGAGTACACGCCATCGCTTGCGTGAGAAGTGTTTGGTTTTGGTTTTGGTTTTGTTCCTGATTGGCTGAGCATGCTGACAAACTCGTGTGGACCAATCCGAAAGCGAAGCAAACGCAAACCAAAGCAATCACACAATTACTTTCGACAGTCATCCGAAAACGGCTCTATCAGCAAATGCAGGTTTATTTATTTATTTGCAAATTGTTATGGAGCAGTTTATTAATTTTTTGATGACTGTAAAAAAAAAAGACTAAAATCAAAGCAAGTACCCAACTGATCACAGAGGCTTAACCATGTTTTGCAACCAATCAGAATTGGCCAAGGTAATAAGCTGTATTGTTTTATGTTGGAGAAGAAACCAATCAGCAGTGTGAAAACAATATTGCTTTCTTGTGTGGAGAATACTACAATCAATGTTTTTGCTCTTGATTGGCCAAGATTGCTGCTGTTTAGTGAACTTGTTTTTGACCAATTTTTCAGAAAGCATAGCAAATGCAAAGCTAATGTAAGCAGTCACTTGATTACTTGAACTGCCATCTGAAAACGGCTCTATGCTGATGATCATTTAGATGAATAATTCTTGTTGCTTTGTTTTACGTTTTTAGAAAATTTTACATTTAGAAAATAACTATGATACTACGTGCGCCCTGATTGGCTAAATACTGTGTAAGATAAGAGTATATTACACGCTGACGCGACACGTGATGTATTTTACTTGACTAGTTATTTTGTAAAAGAAATGGAAGTTGGGAGAACACTTGAGTAGCGCCGGAAACCATTCAGCGGCCTCGTGGTTTCCTTTTGCTACTCTCATGTTCTCCCAACTTCCCGCATGTTTAGATGAGGCTATATAACACGGTTACGCATTATATATTTCTTAATTAAAGATTTTTAAGATATAATTCCAATTTATTGACCTAAATTTTGTGAAATTGACAGCAATTTTGTATCTAAATTTCTGCAAATGTTAGCAATTTACATGTATATAAGAAGAGGTCTTGTACCAGGAGATAAAGTATACAAAAGTGAACTTATTCTTATTCTTATTATATTATATACCAATGATGGTGAATAATAAAGCAGTGAATGATGATGGTGAATGATGCCTTAATGTGATGCTAGTTTCTGTTTAACATTTCAAAACACTCATACTCTGAAAATATTGAGTGACATCCCCTTTCTGTTTGCAGGGGTCAGGGCAGAAAAGTTTAGACTTGACCCCCCATCCAATCTATAGTATTTTATAATTGCTGCCCCCATTTTACTGATCCTGCAAATTCATACCCATGTCCTTTACCGCTGATTGTTTGCCACTGCGAAATGTGTTCATCCATTGCGGAATTTCCCCTCCCTCCCCCTCCCCCTCCGCAGCTTTTTCCACACCCGAGAAAACCTGGAACTAAAAACACCAACACATGTGCAGACGTTTTGCTGCAGTGTTCTGTCCATTAACATACTGTTGGCACCAGCTTCTTATTTGCTCCCAGGGCTGTCTGTGAGCAGCGATAAGATTTATTTTTATTTTCTATTTATTTATTTTGTTTTTGTTTTCAATATGACTGTTTAATTTTCCGTGGTGAGGTGTCTCCTAGTTTTGGACGATGATTTTGATTTACAACATCGGAGTTTAGAGTTAGAGTATTAACTTTGCCAATTAAAGGTTTTGAGTACCAAACCTATATCAGCCAATCAAACACATTAACATATCTATCATCTCTTCACTTGTGCAGTAAACATACCTATATAACACCTGAATAGTTTGCCCAGATAATCATCCTTCCCCTAATCCTAACTCCAACACTACACAATGGTAAATGAATCAAACAAAATCCTATTTTATTTATTTTATCTCTACAAAATACAGGACTGTACAAGCCTACTATTTGCTAGCTAGGTATGAACATACTGTGTGTCCTTGAGCACCACACACTGTTTCTCACACTGACAAGTCACTCATCTCTCAACACAAGACTCTCGACTCGGCAAGATTATTCCTAGCTTGCAGTTTGCTTCTTTCAGTTCATTAATAAGTGCTTGTATTTGCTGTTAATCTTTGTATCTGTTACATATACTGTATACAAAGGCTTTATAAGAACCAGATAAGATTGGGTCAAAACTGGTCAAACTATCCAACACTTTCCATAAATTTAGTTTAGGGTAATGTTGTGAGAATTATTATTAGGATCTGGATATTTGGGATACAAATGCATTACCACCTTGCTTAAAATAACCAGATACTGTCTGCAATGCCGTTTTTGCCAGTGTTCTCCACAGTTTCAGTTTCCATCGGAATGATGTTCATAGTGAGATCACTGTCAGGAGCCTCAATCCCTTCCTCTGTGATATCCTCAATTTCACTTATATTCTCCACAAAACATGTGCTTTGTGCCACTTGATCATCCCTTACCACAGTTGTGTCGGCAAGCTCTTGAAAAAGCTCCAAATTATTTGGTGACTCATCTTCTACTCCTAAAACTTCACCCAGGGGTATTTTATGCCAGTGCATGGACCCAGATGATAATGACCACATTTCTTGTGTGTTGTCCCGGTCATCCTTCTGACTGGTTTTCATTTCACCAGATCCCTTGCTTCTTTTTGCTATCAAAAGCTCATTCAGATCATCAACATTGTACTGCTTTCCAGTGTGATGTGAGTCATTTGTGTCTAACAACAGCAGTGGAAGTGCTTTGATTTTTTGTTGTAACACATCAGGTATCCCTGGCATATTTTGCAAGACCACGGAGATAATAGCTGAAGTGTATGGTGATAGACATTTCAGAGATTTCTCCAACAAATCTAACCAGGGAAAGTTCTTTGTTGCACCAAGGACATCAACAGAACTGGGTGACAAAGATGGGGCTAGGAAGTAGTTCAGCCAGCCTGCTAATTCTTCAGATGACTGAGTTCTGCTGACCTCGGGTAAATACTCTAACAGGCCAATCAGAAGGGATGGTATAAATTCTGATGAAACTTTGTGAAGTGCTTCGAACAGTGGTTTCCACAAGTTGATGACTTTACTGGGAAGCATTGGGAGAGAGTCGGTCTTGGGCTCTGGCCACTCCACTTCCAGCTTATCCAGTTCTTCTTGTGAACAGGGCAGTAACTGATCATCAAACAGAGCTGAAATAATTTCACTCCTGTGGAAGAAGAACAGTATTGACTCAAGATTGATATTACAATAAGTATGTAATGCAATGTAATAGCCCTTATTTGTTTTATAAGGCAAACAATACTGTAAGTTCACAAAAATAAAGTCTGATACCAGGCTGATGTGTGTCCATGTATGCATAATAATCAGGTCATGTCACAAACAGTAACCTAAACTCAAGCCCTCACTCCCCCCCCCCTCCTCCCACCCCCCATCCCCTCCCCCCCCCCCCCCCCCCCCCCCCAAAAAAAAAAAAATCCCCAGGCACTCATTGCATTTAATACTTTGGGGAAAAGGTGGGGGGGAGGGGCTATAGAAAAGGGGGGGGGGGGCTTCGCTAAGAACCCTGTTGTTCTTGATTTATTACCATGAATTACTTGATGATGCCAAGCTTGCAATTTCTTGCACTGTTTCTGTGCAAGCAGATTTTGTGGATTCGCTCTTCTTGTGAACCTTGGTCTTCTTTGACGGCTTCTTCGTCTTGGTAGTCAAGTCCAGCAGTGCTCTGTTTTTATAATCTTTCAGCAGCTGAACAACGCTTTCCTTGTCCACATCGTGTTTAGTGATCTGAGCTTCCCAGTATTCTTCCCGTAGCCACGATAGCGCAACTCGCAAACCGGACAGAAGGGTTTCAAGAGACGGCAAGTTAGCATGCGTTGCTTCGTGTCTCAAATCAATCAACCAATCAGGCAATCCGATCTCCTCCGCTATTGACTGCATGGAGCGGGCATACATGCCCTTTTGTTCAAGGTCTACCATACCATTCACAAATCTCACCAGTGCCATAGCAAGGAGCAGTTTCTTCTCCACAAAGCCAGACGAAACCGGCGAAGCATCACTCTCATATGACGAATGACCAATCACGGCCAAATGTGCAGCTATTAAGTTGGAAGTGCTTTCGATTGCTAGTGGCAGCTTCCCAACACTTCGGCTCTTCCATGCCTTCACGCGTTCAGTCCCTTTCCTTTGCAGATGTGGATTTTCGAAGTTGAAAAGATCTCGGTAAGTTGTCATCCATTCTTTACGGGTTCGCCAGCACACGACACGGCGACTGCTTGCCATGAGCTTTTGGTCAGTGTTACAGGAATGTCTTTGACTATTTAAAGGTTAAATGAAAAAAATATTACAAGTGGGCTACTGCAGGATTTCCCTTCGGTGAATGCATTAAATGAACAGGCGTTACCAGAGTAGACGAGAAAGACTAGTGACTAAGTTTTCCGGAATATTGCCGCTTGCTGCTTTGTATTTTTTCGAAAGGTACTCCACAAAAGATACTCCAGCATATTCGATGTTCTTTTAGAATATGGATGAATTTCACGAGTTCATCTTGCTATTTCCAGCTTTTGAGGGCAAAAAGTTGGGGGCAAAATCTATCGGAAATCTTCGGAAAAATTTCGGATATTGACGAACATCTGCTCGAACGACCTCGTCCCCATGGGGAAGCGAATTCCCACGTAAGGATGGTTACCCCCTCCCGCAGTCTGATTATATTATGTCAGCGGTCGCCCCACTGTATTACCTAACTAACAAAACTTGAAGCAGCGGTAATTTTTGCGTTGTCATGGTTTCTTTCTAGTTGCCGTTTTCTGTGTTCGTGTTAGGTAGCATCGCTCCAAAATGTAAATAAAAAAAGAATGATTTGTGAATGGCTCGTTACCAGCTTCCCGCAGAGATTCACCTCAGACCCCTCGGTGGAATGGGGGCCAGCAACTTTAAGCCCCTTGAGGGAATGGGGACCAGCAACTTTAAGCCCCTTGGGGGAATGGGGACCAGCAACCTCAGACCCTTGGGGGAATGGGGACCAGCAACCTCATGCTCCTTGGGGGAATGGGGACCAGCAACCTCAGGCTCCTTGGGAGAATGGGGACCAGCAACCTCAATCCTTGGGGAATGGGGACCAGAAACTTCAGACCCTTGGGGGAATGGGGACCAGCAGCCTCAGAACTCGAGTGAAATACTATCTGACAATGGCATTCACTGGACAGAGCTGACAAACGCACTGTGCATGCGCAGCCGCGCAGGCAAACTTTTTCCCGCGGAAACTGGCGCGGGTGTACGCTCCATTGAATCCCTTTGTATTTTTTAATTATGTGGCGAAACACAACTTCCGGCGGAGTTTTTTTAAAAAGTTAAGACGCAGAAGCAAAAGTTAAGCTACAAATTTTTAGAGTTTGCAGTTCAATAGTTTTTCTCTTCCTGAGATTTTGCACCAACCACTTTCCTCCTTGCACCCGTGGTGAAAATTGCAAAACAAATTCGTCCTTGTCGAAGTGTTTTCATCGCCATAGCGGCCATGGTAATGCTGCGTTCCGTGAGAGTATAAAGATAGTATAAAAGGACACTATACTCAAGGTGAAAGGACCGGTCAAGCATTGCAATGAAAAGGAAAGCTGTTAAGTTATTTTAAATTAAAATATTGACCTTAGTGACTCTGAACAAAATAAACGAGCGTACGGACTGATGACGTCACCAACATGCGCAATGCGTTTGTCAGCTCCGTCGCATTCACTGATATAGAGAAAATTAATATCAGTCCGCGCGTAACCTGGTAACTACCCTCCAGCAAAGAAAATGTGTCTACAACGGGAAGCGAATTGCGTAAGGATGGTTACCCCCTCCCGCAGTCTGATTATATTATGTCAGCGGTCGCTCCACTGTATTAATAACTAACCAACCTTGAAGCAGCGGTAATTTTCGCGCTGTTATGGTTTCTTTATTTGCCGTTTTCTGTGTTCGTGTTAGGTAGCATTGCTCCAAAATGTAAATAAAAAAGGATGATTTGTGAATGACTCGTTACCAGCGAAACCCTTGTCACCCTTGACAACAAAAGAGACTAAAGGTGGTGTTACACTGGTCAATTTGCAACGATGCGATGTTGCGCTAAAAATCGTTGAGGTGTAACACCCCATTGCGAACGGTTTTTCGCGATGTTTGCAGTGCTGCAACGCGTTGCAAGTTTTTGAAAGCGATTCAAAAACTTTCAACGCCGTTGCGTGGATTTGGAACAAATCGGCGTTGCAAATAGCTCTAGGCAAAGCACTAAACATCCAAGTGAACCATTCCCGGCGATAATTCAGTTGTTGCGACTACTCGAGCCTTGTAAAAAATGAAATCAAGTTTCTAAAGCAAAACCCGCGCGATGTCCGCATCGAAAGAGATTTAAGGCTACTGCTTTTTAGATGGAACCAGTCCTTCCCGTTGGTACGACACGATTACACCGTACCAGCGGGAAGGACACGTCACATTTTCCACAGTTTAGTTCGCCTCAGTTGTCTAAATCACCATCAAAGGAAGAGATGCCACTTGATTTTATTGAAGATACACTTACTCTTCACTTAAAATGATCCTCGACTAAAATAGTCGAGTTATGAATTGTTCATATGGGACGGTTTAGCTAGCTAGCCGTTAAAGGGTCTGCCCCCAAAACCTCTTCTCGGGGGCAGGGGGAGGGGGTGAAAACCTTCATAGTTTTGAGTCGGAGTGTTCTCAAAACCTTTGCCCTACTTCAAACTAAAACTGTACGATTTTTCGACCCTATTTAAAAAAATATATTTGAGATTTTTCGACCCTTTTTCAGACTCTGTATACCAAAAAATTTTACCCTATTTCTGCAACCAAATACCAAAATATGCAAAATCTACTATTTCAGACCAAAAAGGCAAAATTGATCCCCTTTTGCAGCCTCAAAAATTAAAAAACGATACTGCCTTTGAGGCGGCGCACTGAGTATTGATGGGACCCTTCCCTCCTCCTCCGGGATATTTTTCTCTGATTCACGTTGATTTTAGTTACATTTTATACTAAATTTACACGAAGCGCTAATTTTCTATAAAAGAGTATTGTATGCACGTTTCAAATAAAACGCTTTAGGAACTTAGATATTTTATACTTTACGCCTTTCTTCATACACGCTATTTCACTCCGATGTGACGTTTATTTATCACTGCACTTCTGTCAGTCAGTTATTACTGTTGAGGGGCGACCGCTGACATAATATAATCAGACTGCTGGAGTAACCATCCTTGGGGGCTACTCACGCGGATGGCCCTGGGACGAGGCTGTTGCTCGAAATGGCTTTCGGGAATATTTCCACATGCAGCCATCTTGAATGGTGGTGAGCTTTCATATTTTCAGACTGGAGTTTTTCCTTGTTGTGCGTCTATAAGATGGGAGACAGTGACGATGAATACGACAGACGGCGTGGTAGGGATAAATTTCGTCGGGAGAGAAGCGATTATAATGATCGCAGACGGGAAAGAGACGAACGACCTTCGCGAAGGGACGACTGGTCTGACAGACGCCGAGACCAATCGTGGGACAATAGAAGGCGAGGCGATTACAGAGACTTTGATCGTGGAAGAAGAGATAGCTCCGGCAGACAGATGAGTCCGCCTGGAAAAAGAATGAGGAGAGACTGGTAATTAAAGAATTACAGCTGTTTGCGCGCAAAATCATGTTGCTAGCGCGCGGCGAATACCACACACGTGAAAAAAATAATAGTCCCGAGATATTCGATCGGTCAAATGGATCATGTGAAGAGAACGGGCCCCTTGATCTACTGAGTCTTACTAAAGAACAATTCAGTCTGTACTTCATGTAAAGATAACAGTGTGATTACATTGTCAGGGATGATCCCTACCATGGTGGTGGAGGGGGTGAATATATGCCCTATGGGGTGCCACACCATGGGGCGTGGGCTGCACATGGAGAGGGGCAACAAATGCAGATGGGACATCAAGATACCAGACAACAAAGGTGGGGCCTACGATATTTGTATTTATTGTAGTGAATATGCAGACATTAAACATCAAACATTCAAGAGAAACAAAAATTGGATTGAGTTATCAGAAGTTCGAGCAACCGGGGGTAAAATTACCATGTTGACAGGTCCAAGCAAAATGAATTTTAGGTTGAATAGTTATGAGGTTTGAAAAATTAAGGGTTTGAGAAATCGGGATTGCACTGTAAGCAGATTAACACTCAGTGTGATATCAGAAACATCACCATTACATTTTGGACATTTGATCTGCAGAGCTGAGGCTGACCAACACCAGGCTCCAGCCATGATGACATTCAAACAGTTTTTGAATGCCCAGGATGACAACATTGATGACACTGAAGCAGTCCAAAAGTACAAAGAGTACAAACTGGAATTCCGTAAGACTCAAACAAGTGATTTCTTCCAGCAACACAAAGATGAAGAATGGTATGTATGATAAATCTAGATATCGGTTTGCCCTTGCTCATACTTTTTTTTTTTTCTTACTTTGTTGTGTATATTTTCTACTGTACTGTTGGTTGGGTACTAACCAGTTTGTCTTTGCCAATAAAATAAGATTTTCTGTATTCAAATCCCAAGTTGAATCCACATTACCACTTTTATTGATATGTCCTTTCAAGTTCATGTATTGCACACTTATTATCTCAAGAAAGACATGTTGATGTACTTTGCTTCAACAAATGCGGTCTGACTAGGTGTATTTGATTTCAGTAGCATGTGCAGTATTGTTGTTCAAATACAATGTAATTATTCATCATACATGTACATGTATTTGTTTCCACTTGCCTCCTTTTGTTGTTTATTATTTTTGCTAATAATTTTTTGCTCCCCAAACCTCCTTTCAACAGCAATTTGTACCATAGCTCTTGGAGGCATGCATTTGAAAGATGGCTGCACCTTGTGTTTTCATTTAGTGAGGGGCAAAGCAGCCCAATAAAATCATTCTGCTGCGCACAATGCAGTAGGCCTATAGGACCCTAGGCTCGGCAAATGTATGAAAGTTTGCAAACAAGTGCCTCCATAAAAGCTCTGTCCTCGCACAGTACATGAAAGTAGATTTTTGTTGTTTACAAAAAAATGTTAGAGAGTTGTGTCCGGAAAAGTCACACCCCAAGGATGTTAAGTACGTTGGCAAGGGTAAATATATCTCAAGCACGTTCTTGTGCATTTCTTTTCCATTCTGACCAGTCTAGATCAGATTTGCTGACTTGTCCTGCCCTGGGTTCTCTTGTGTTCAGGTTTAAAGTGAAGTACCACCCCAAAGATTCTGCAGCTCGGCAGAAAGAGTTACAGAAAGCCATGCGAAAAAGGTTGGCTGTATTTCTGGAGCTGATTAACTCAGAAAGAGCTGAGAATGTTGCACTGGATACTGACCATATTGAGGCCATCATGAAATTTCTGGATGCATGTAAGAGTTACCTTTATTAAAGAGACCCTCTCACTGTAGATGCTTTGCACGCCCATGTTTATATTTACATCCAGAGCTCGACTTTCCTGAGGCACCCACATCATGACTGATCGATCTGACTCTCGCTGCTTGCTGTATTCAATACACTTTCTGAGTTTGTGCTGATTTATTTTACGATAAATTGTAGAAAACCGTGAGAATCCGCCATTTTCGTATGATACGAAAATGGCCGCCGTTAGTCACTGGGCGCGCAAAGCATCTACAGTGAGAGGGTCTCTTAATGTCCAGTAATATTATTGCTGCAGTAGGCTACTCTTGACATATTTTACTTTGCCGTACATGTAATATATTGCCTATTTGGGTCATGGGTTTATGGGACTGAAAATAGGCTAGACATGAAATGTATCCAAAATGATTTGTCCTCAGGGGATTTGCTAAAAACTTCAAAAGAAGTATCTTCTCTATTTGTGACATCATTAACATCCACTCACATACCAAGACATCAGACAAACCAAAGTACCTCTGGACTATTTGTAAAATCTGAATTATCTTTGCTTTAGTTGTGATTAAATTGGAGGGTGGAACAGACAATGACCTGGCCATCCTCGACCGACCATCAACACCGACGGCAGAGAGGCCTCGGAAGAGCTCTACCACAGCTGTAGTGTCGCCGAATCAAGAAGACCAAGATTCTTCTAATGGGCAGGTAGCAAACAGTAAAAGAGGAAAAGAAAAATCTGTACCACAAGAGGCTTCTGCAAAAGCAGGTAAGGATTTGTGAGACCATATTAGGTGTGTGTTCACTGGACAAGTTTGTTGCAATAGTCTTCCTGGTCAGAATAGTCTAACCGGACAATCCCAACCAACAATGCATGCAAACCAATTTACCATATTGGTTGCCCCATTGGACAAGTTAGTTGAGCAAACTACTGTAGTTGTCCAAAACCCAAACATAGTTTTCTGGGACATACTACAACCATTTATTTCTAGCCCTGAGTGTATCTTTGGTAAACAGTTTTGTACTGTTTTGTGCATACATGTATGTGCTTTGCTCTTCAAACTGTTCATCTTCAAGATGTTAAAACCTATTCTATTGTGTGATTGACCACCTGTACAGGTACTGTGCCTGAGGTGGCCCCCGTATCTCTATCCTCTGTTCCCTTACCTGACGCCCCTCCACCTCCATCGGCTTCGTCATCTAAAAAGGCTAGTGAAGCCAAAGCTAAGACCAAGGACCAGAGCACGGTAAAACCCATTTCCATGCTGGAACCGACACCGGAACAGCAGCAGCTACAGCAGCAAGCGCAGTACTATTATCAACAACAACTGTACCAACAACAACAGCAACAGGTAGAGTTCAGTGATGCATTTTCAACTCCCTGTTTATACAGAAACAAAAATTAGAGAGTTTCAAAAAATAGATTGTTTTTATCATCAAAACCCTTTCACTCGCAAGAGTGATCAAGTTAAATTTTCTCCTTCAGTTTTGGTAGCACAAATATATCATACAGTAAGAAGAACTTGACTTTTGATACCTTGCTCAGATGATAGCTGATTAAACTATCAATTCTCACTACACCACTCTTACAATTTCCTCTTAAAAGGTTGGGAGAATCTGAATCTTGAATTTGGGAGTGAAAGGGTTAAAAATTGTTTTCATGTAAACGCAGCCTCAGTCTGAATCACCAATGCATGTAGTTGTGCGAACGTCTGCCTATGTTTTGTACTGTGCATGTACAGTATAGATCAGTCTAAAACTAATGTGCCACCAAACAATTTAAAAATACTCTATGCATTGATACAATCATAACTTGTTCACAACTGAGTTACTTGCAATCATTGGTATGGTAAGCCCAATCAACTCACACTTTAACACCCTATATATTGCAAGGTACATAGTTCTGCATTTTGCTGTTGCTGTTGTTGTTGTTGTTGTTGTTGTTGTTGTTGTTATTGCACTGCAGTAGTGTCTGCTTTTGTTTTGTAAAGGAATATTATGCCAGACTTCAGGAGCAACAGCAGTTAGCTGATCAGAGTTCACAAGCTGCTCAGTCAACAGCTGAGCCGGAGTCCACCAAGAAGGTAAAACTTGTACATCCTTAACAGTGATCAACTTCAATTTTCTTCTTTAGTCTCTCATCAGAGATAATTATATGATACAGTGTATAGAATTTGCCACTGTCTTGATAGTTAGCTCAGAAAGCTGATTGGCCTATTAATTCTCACTAAATCACTTGAGTACAATAGCTGTTGGGACCAAAGTTTCTTTTGGCCTTTGATGAATCTATTTTCTTTTGCTGTATGCAGTCAAATAAACAGTTGCATGTAGATATACTATACAAGATATTATTTCGTGATGGAAACCTGACAATATTTCTCCATTTTGTGGCTCTGTGTAATTGCAGGAAGACGTAGTCAAGAAAAAGCGGAAACGCCGTCACCGTGAGCCATATTACTATGATGCCATGGACGACGAGAGTGAGAGTGAATCTGAGTCTGATTCAGAGCCCGAGCCAGCACCGCCTGGAGAGGAAACACCCATGGAAGCATCAAGTGGCCAGGGAGAGCTCCTACCGCCGGGAGTGGAGGCCGAGGCCCCAAGTACAGAGGAGGAGAACTTGCTTCCTCCAGGTAAATGGAGAAGGGGACCAAGACTTTACCCTATCACACCCAAGGGGGATCAACTTCAAGTTTCTCCTTCAGTATTTTACCAGAAATATATGATCACACCATTATGGAGAACTTGGTTTTTGATACCTTGCTTAGATGAAAGTTGATTGAACTATCAATTCTCACTACATCACTCATACATTTTCTTCTTAAAAGACTGGGAGAATCTGCAGTTTGAGCTTGGGAATGAGAGGGTTTTAAGACAGGGCTTAGAACTCAAGGAAGAAAATGACACACAGAGGGAGATAAGGACATGCTCAACTACAGCAGAGATGAGACACTAGTTCACAAAGACAGACAAAAAAATAACAGCAGAGGCTTAAAGAGGACACTCACTGTACAGAGATCATTCTCATTTTTTCTCTGATGTTGTTTCAGGAGTTGATTCACCAGCATTAGCAGATGCGAGTATCCAGCTACCGTCAAGTTCTTCTGCAACAGCGGCAGCATCCAGTGACAGCATCTCCAAAGAGAGCAAGCCAGGTAGAGTAAAGGGTGTTGGTGTGGCAAGGCCAAGGCAGAGAGTGTAGTGGAGTGAGAAATGAGTAAAACAATAAGAGTGCCTTACACAGTACCATGTTCTTGATTTGATCATAACTGTTTTCCAGACTCTGGTGAGCAAGCTGTTGGATCCAGTGAACCAGAGCCTGAACCAAGTAATGTAGTCAGTGAGGGATCAGCGGCTTCACACGGACAGGAGTCTCTACCAGACCAACCACATACTTCATCAGGTAAAGCATGCACATAATATACATGTAAAGTATACATGCACCAAAGCACTGCTTTACCCTTTCACACGTGTTTGACTTCAATAGTCCCTTTCAGTCTACGTTTACACTATACCGGATAGGATTTTGAGCCGTTGCAAAAACCTATCCAGTGCAGTGTAAACACAAAAAGTTCGGTCCGGAGCAACTTTGGCCGAAAAAACCTATCCGGTACAGTTTAAACACAAGGCCAGTCCGGAGCGGCTTTGTCACAATCAATCAAAGCAATCGTACCGGTTTCCTATCCAATACTGGTCCGTACCACTTTCAGAAGCGGAGTGGAGCAACAGCGCTCCGTTTCAAAAATCGCTCCGAAAACAGTGTATCCAATGTAAATGGAAGGCCTATCTGGTACATTCTTGCGACACTACGGAAAGCTATCCGGTATAGTGTAAACATAGCCTCAGTCTCTTACATGTAGTGAATGTCATACAGTAAGGAGAACTTGATTGAAATATCAGTTCTCACCACATCACTAATATGTTTTCTTCTAAAATAGTTGGGAGAATCTGCACTTTGAGCTTAGAAAGAGTTAAGATCATCTTGAAAACGGATCTCTTACAATCCTGGCATATATTAATTATGAACCTTCTTCTGTTCAGTGCAAGGTAAAAGTAGTGGGGTTTTATTTTGGCAATATTTAGAACAAGCAACCAATTTATTCACCAGCTGATTCAACACAAGATGCAGACACCAAGGTATCACAGCCAATGGGCAGCTGTCAATCACAAGCAGAAAGTACCTCAGAGGAGAAGCTGCCTGACCAGACAGCAGACCAAACAATGGATCAGGTTGGTAGCACGGACAATGCTGTCATTACTGTCAAGAAGGATGAAAACAATGACATGGTTACAGCTTCAAGCAGTGAAGCAGAAGTGAAACCAAAAGTTGTTGCTGCTGTGGAGGAGCCACCCAGCCAATCAGCACCAGAGCAGAGCAAACCTGCTGAGGATGCAGCTGCCGAGGAAGTGACAAAGGTAGGTGTGAGGGAGAGGGGTCTTATTTACAGAATTTTATGATATCTTCACAGTGTTGGCGTTTCCACTTCAATGCATATTTATGTGATTTGCCTGCACAGTCGGCACTGGGTGTGGTTGTCTATGCTGCTGACTCGGTTTTGATTTTCACCTGTGCTACAGCAAACCTTGCCTTGCAACTCATGGTCACGACTCTCGTGACTCTGATACTCTGTGTAAGAACATTGCTCTTCCTGATCTCTGTGCATACTATAACTGGTGGGGAAACGAGTGGCCTTATTTAAATACTGTAAAGAAAGAGGCATGTTGGGGTGTCAGAAAGTGGTTGTTGGTCACATTAACGAGGTGGTCGAGACAAAAAAGAGTGGGCATAATAACGAGGTGGTCATAGGGCATAGTTTCACTGTACTGTTGCAGCTGTGCTTGCCAAGAGAGCTGAGAAGGTTATGCTGTAATTCTTGAAATGTCAAATTATTGTTCAGGCATAACTTGGATTGACTGAGGGTCGACGTGTGAAAGCCGGGTGCCGTGAAAGAATTTGAAGCTGACGTTTCGAGCGCTAGCCCTTAGTCTGAGCAAAATTTCTCTAAGCAATACTTCGCTCAAAATGTCAGCTTCAAATTCTTTCACGGCATCCAGCTTTCACACATCGCCCCTCGAGTCGATCCAAGTTATATGTATTTCTCCACGCCGGCGCAGTCAATCTAGTTCTCTTTAAAGCTGGTTTTCTATTGCTCAGGCAGCTGAGGTAGACTCCAACAAACTGTCGGAAAAGAAAGAAGTCCAAGAACCAAAAAGTCCAGTCTTAGCTCCAGCCAAGAATAACAAAGAAAGGCAACTTGAAGAGAAAGAGGAGGATACCATGCAAGGTGCAGCAAAAGGTGAAGACCAGGAGATGAAGGATGTTACTGTCGTAGAACCACGGGCGCTGCACAAGACCCTGTCTCTATTCCTCAAATCTGTCCCACCAAACATCTCAAAAGAAGACGTGATAGTGGTACGTGATTTCTATTTGATTTTTTTTTTTTAATCACGTAATAAATAGTTATAGTAAACTCTCTTTAAAGCGGACACCTTCAGGACTAGGTTTAGTGTCCGCTTAGAGAGGTGTCCGCCTTAGAGAGAGCTCAGTTACAGAGAAACAGGCGAAAACCGGCAAGGACCAAATCTGCATGCTGTCCGCCTTAGAGAGGTGTCCGCTTTACAGAGGTGTCCGCTAAGAGAGAGTTGACTATAAACTAATCAAGCGCTTCTCCAAACGTAAAATTTTCATACTTTATTACTCTTCATCATACTTTATCACTCTTCATCATACTTTATCACTCTTCATCATACTTTTTCGCTCTTCATCATACTTTATCACTCTTCATCATACTTTATCACTCTTCATCATACTTTATCACTCTTCATCATACTTTTTCACTCTTCATCATACTTTATCACTCTTCATCATACTTTATCACTCTTCATCATACTTTTTCACTCTTCATCATACTTTATCACTCTTCATCATACTTTTTCACTCTTCATCATACTTTATCACTCTTCATCATACTTTATCACTCTTCATCATACTTTATCACTCTTCATCATACTTTATCACTCTTCATCATACTTTATCACTCTTCATCATACTTTTTCACTCTTCATCATACTTTTTCACTCTTCATCATACTTTATCACTCTTCATCATACTTTTTCACTCTTCATCATACTTTATCACTCTTCATCATACTTTATCACTCTTCATCATACTTTATCACTCTTCATCATACTTTATCACTCTTCATCATACTTTATCACTCTTCATCATACTTTGTTACGCTTTATGTTCCTTTGTTCCTTACAACGAAAGAAGTGTTTATTTGTCTTATTATACCAAACAATTTGTTCATTGTTATTATTATTTTGGTCAGGTTTGTAAGCGCTTTCCTGGATTTCTCCGTGTGGCCTTCTCAGATCCAAACCCAGAGAGAAAGTAGGTGACTTTCAGAAAAGCGTTTGGGCATGTATATACTGCTGCTCTTGTTGTGTCGGACCGGGACGGGATTGTTACGCATGCACAGTCGGCACTGGGCGTGGTTGTCTGTACCACTGACTCGGTTTTGATTTTCACCTGTGCTACAGCAAACCTTGCCTTGCAACTCATGGTCATGACTCTTGTGACTCTGATACTCTGTGTGAGAACATTGCTCTTAAGTTTGAAAATCAATTATTTTGTGGCAATTGTCCTTGGATTTGTCATTTTACTCAGTTCTGCCATTCCTTTTCTAATTCTTTCGTCGCAAACTGATCACCATTTTGTTTGGGTCACTCTAGATTCACGAGAAGAGGTTGGATAACCTTTGACAGAAGTGTGAACATCAAGGAAATCTCGTGGGACTTGGGCACCACCCGAGTGAGTGGTCACTGTCTTTTAACTGTGTTCGGAGTTGCTGTACGTGAATTACAGCTCGACAAATTTTTATCCTGTTGAAAACAACACACGTTTCCAGATGTCAACCGTAAAAAATGACGGATCTAGATTTCTGGTGGTAGCCCAGAACAGACGTTGAAGGAACCCTCAAGCAATTACATCTAGAGAAGTGTAAAAATGTGCTGAATTTATAGTTCCTAGCACGAAAAACGCAATGAAACGATGACAAAATAGGCAAGCGCAGCACTTTTAGGCTAAAATAAGGTAATTGTCTTCCCAAACAAGTCGGATGGAAATGGATTGCTAATTTATCTTTAGACTTTCAGGCGCCCTAAAAGTCGCGGTCAAGGATTTCGGTGCACGAAACAGACTGTGGTTAAGATGGCCCCTTCGACGTTTGACACTCACTCTCTCTATCTTTCTTTTCTTCTTTGTCCCCAGATCAAGGACATTGAAGTGACTCCAGTTGTAAACCGGGATCTTAATCGACGCGTGCGAACCGTCTCGGGGATCACCGTGGCGAAGCAGATTGTACGGGACGACATAAAAATGGCGGCTAAGATGATACGCGTGTTGGATTCCAGGATGAAACTTTACGAGAAGAAACCAAAGGAAGAGACTGAAGCGAATGAGGGGAAGGAGAAAGAGAAGGAAGCTTCTGCGGAGGTAACACTTTCATTCCCCAAAAGTGGTCAAGTTCAGTTTTTTTTCTTCGATATTTTCGGTAGAAATAGAGCGCACAGTGACAGTGCTTAGCAAAAGTAATGGCAACAAAATTCGACGGAAAATGGCGAAAAATAGCGAAACTTCGCAAGAAACGAAATTCACATGAACCTACTGTATTGTTTGTACATGTTTGAAATTGATTTTGCTCTTTCCGGCGAAATTTCGCGCGAACTTAGCTTTTGATACAATGACGGGATTGTTTCACTTGCACAGTCGGCACTGGGCGTGGTTGTCTATACCGCTGACCCGGTTTTGATTTTCACCTGTGCTACAGCAAACCTTGCCTTGCAACTCATGGTCACGACTCTCGTGACTCTGATACTCTGTGTAAGAACATTGCTCTTCCTGACCTCTGTGCATACAGTGAGTTCTGGGGAAACAATTATTTTCACAGAAATCCCGCTGGTTTTACTGAAAATCGAATCCCCTAGCCTAGAATGTCTTAACCTTTTCACTTTTTCCCTCTAACCTTTTCACTTCTGCCAGCCTTTCAAGAGGATAATTTGTGGTGGGAATTGATAGTTCAATTTGCTTTCATTCCAAGCTATCAAGAACCACATTCTCTATACCGTTTAATAAATAAAGATTACTGTACTTCATGGAAAGTGCGCGCGTACGGTTTTTATTCACGAGTTGTGAAGTATCATAAAACGAACGAGCGAGGCTTTGCGAGCGAGTGAGTTTTATGATACGAAACAACGAGTGAATAAAAACTGTACAAAGCACTTTCCATGATGTTTTCTGTTTATTATATACATACTGAGACATTTATGATGGGACCGGGAAACCCTTTAAAAGTAGTGAAAAATCGTCGTTCGCAGCTTGTGATTGGACGAACGATTTTTTTCACGTGTGAAAAGCGTCGTTCGCGGCCTCTCATTGGCTAGAACTCATTTGCGTACGAAATTTTACGATATGGCTTTTTCGTGAGTATGTCTCAGTATGTATATAATAAGATAGATATATATCTGGTGAGAAATTGAAGGAGAAAATCGAAGTTGATCGCTGTAGGAGTTGTGGTTATTTTGTTGGTTCTTATCTTAACGCCGTTGGTTTAAACTCATAAAAAGATGCTGTTGTAGAGAAAAGTGGAATACAGTCATCTCCCTCAAAGACGGACACCCTCGGGACCAGCTCCGACTGTCCCGCGTTTTAGGAGAGGTGTCTGTCTTATAGAGAGTTCAGTTAGAGTAAATGACTGAAGAAACGGCAGGGACCGCTCCTACCTGGTGTCCGTTTTAGAGTGGTGTCCGTTAACCCTTTCACTCCTGGGCTCAGAATACAAATTCTCGTAACTATTCAAGGAGAAAATGTATGAGTGGCACAATGAGAATTGATAGGTCAATTCGCTTTTGTCTGAGTGGACTTTCAAGCAGCAAATTCTCCGTACTACATCACATATCTCTGGTGAGAGATTAAAAGAGAAAATTGAAGTTGATCTCTCTCAGGAGTGAAAGGGTTAAAAGGCAGTTCACTGTACGTGGTGACATACACTCAGAGACTTAATCAAAACTCTCTCCCACTCTTTAAAGCAGAAAGCAGAGGAAGGCGAAGAGGCGGAGGTGAAGCAACCAGAAGAAAAGGAGCCGGACTTGCCGACTGTAAACCCAATGCTGGTGTCGCTCTCAGAAGACGCAGCAGAGGAAGAAGGAGGTGAAGAAATGGAGTTGATCGGACCCTCCACCACAACACAACCGGACGAAAGTGAGGAGAAATCCACTGTAGATCTGTCTCCTGACGAGAACCTGATGCGGGTGTTGGACAGGCTTTTACTTTATCTTCGTGTTGTGCACTCTCTTGATTACTACAATGGCGGCGATTACCCGTACGAGGATGAGATGCCCAATCGATGTGGGATCGTACACGTGCGGGGTTCTTTACCAGAGAAAGCTACACAGGCTGAAGGTGAGGCACGGAGACGTTGCTGTCAGTTCAATGTGTTCGTACGCCTGTTTATTTGTCCACTTTTTTATTCCTTCACTAAACATCTATGAATCCTCGAAGGGTCCATGTGAGTAGACACATGTACCTGTTGGGTACCTTTTTTTGTTTGCTTGTTTCTTCACTTGTTTGTTTATTTCGTTTGTTATTACTTTATTCGTGTTTCTTTGGCTGTTTGTTTGTTTGTTTTGCTCAGTTGTTTGTTTGTTCGCTTCATTGCTTAGCCATTAAACTCAATGCAAGGACTCGATACACAACTATAGTTAATGTAATTTTATAAAATAACTATGATACTACGCGCGCTCTGATTGGCTAAGTAACCGTGTAAGATGAGAGTATATTACACGATGACGCGATACTTGATGTATTTTAATTGACTAAAAGAAATATGTAACGCGCCACCGTGTAATATAGCCTCATATAAACACTTGGGAAGTTGGGAGAACACGAGAGTAGCGCCGGAAACCACTCGGCGGCCTCGTGGTTTCCTTACGCTACCCTCGTGTTCTCCCAACTTCTCGCGTGTTTAGATGAGGCTATATTACACGGGGACGCGTTATATATTTCTCAAGTATTTCCTATAACATAAGTTGTGCACAAGAAAAGCGGGGCTTGGACACGATGTTAAATTTGAGTTAGAACGAGGTACGTAGTAATGGCGACGATCGGTGACCAACGATAGCGAGCGGTGTCATTATAGGCAGTTTAAGATGTTTCTGATCATTATTTGTTCTCTTGTAGTTGAAGAATGGCAGAAGAATCTGAAACAGAAGCTGGAGCCTCACATTCATCCCAAGGAAAGTTTACCCGAGGAGGAGATTGTACAGCTCGGCAAGAAAGACCCGGTCGCATATCCTTGACTACTTTTCACTTCATTATCTGCGCGCAGTTCTTATTAATGTGCTTTAACGTTTCTCACAGAATGGTTTTCAGATGACTGTCGAAAACAAAATCAAAGTAAACACACCGCCAATCACAGACGCTGTAAGAAACACTTTCAACCAATTAGAAGCCAAAAGTAATCCGCGTTTAGTTTTACCTTGAAAAAGAAATCAATCAGCAGTGCGAGGAAACGCCATTGCCACTTGCGTGAGCATATTTCCGTCAGCTTTTGCTTTTAATTGGCCAACAATGCTGCTAAACTTGTTTGAAAGCGTAGCAAACGCAAAAGCAATCACATACTGACTTTCGACTGTCATCCTAAAACCGCTCTAAAAAATAGTGTCGTTAGTAATCAGACTACCGTTTGGGCCGTCCGTTCAGACCAGGCAGTCTGAGTAATCTAAGGTCGATCGATATATACTCCTAATCGCGTGAGGTTATCTTTTTTTTTCCTTGACTGTCGACAATGAGACCGAAAAGTTTGTCGAGGCAAATACTCAAGAGCTGGCGAAGGACAAATGGCTGTGTCCACTGAGCGGCAAGAAATTCCGAGGCCCGGAGTTTGTAAAAAAACACATCTTCAACAAACATGCGGACAAAGTGGACGCCGTCAGGATGGAGGTAACGTTTAGTCAAATTCTCCCAACCATTTACATAGGAAACATACAAATGATGTGGTGAGATCGATAGTTTTATCGGCTGTTTGCAAAAAGGGTTTGTTCTCAATTTGTATTTTTCAGTGTACGAATATATCGAGTGGCTAGAGTCGAAAGACTTCTCTTCTGCACATTATACTACGTATCCGAAGTTTAGGATAGAAAAAGAAACGTGTGGAGGATTTTAACTTTGAAACATTTCCACGATCTTTTAGGCTAATGTTTAGCTTCTCTTATCGTAGGCGGAGTTCTTCAACAACTATTTATCAGACCCAAAGCGGCCGCAGGTTCCTGACCCAAGTATCACCAAGCTCCCCGGAAATCCGTCACAGATGGGCGGCCAGATGTACGGTGGTCATCCGCACGGCGGGCAAGGCATGATGGGTTGGGGAGCGCCCAGGCCCCCTATGATGATGTACGGTAAGTGGCAATGCATTGCAAAGGTTGTCGCGAGGGGCTTGGTGAGTCGGCGATTGGACACTACGGAAATATGTATTTCTGCTGTGCGGTCACCTTGCTTTTGAGTCAGCGGTCATTGCACAAAACTGGGTTCAAGTGCAGATTTTGTGGGTCAGTGTGACACTCATTTCACTCCCAAGCTCAAAGTACAAATTCTCCCAACCATAAAATAAGAAAATTTATTATATGACTGTGACGTAGTTTTACCATATAAGGTCGCAACAGAGTGCCGGTACGGGAGCGTATTACACACTTCAAATCCGTATTACACTGTAGAAAACCGGTTTGACCGGTTAAGACGCGCGCGTATCACAAATGAATCAAAGATTTTTCTGAGTGCAAGGTAAAACGGTGCAACGAAAGTCTATGACTTTTCAGATACGAGACCCTTCCATCGAAAGAAACTGTTACTGGATAATTTGTCAAGGAAGAGAAAGCACAGTTCAGTTGGTGGAAAGCGAACAATCGCCATGGACAAACGGCAGTTCTGACTCCGTAAAGTTTTCCGCACGATGCCGTCACTGTAAACACTGCAAAATGATTTTCGCCGTGTACGAACACTGTTTCGAGTGGTTCCTTTGCTGGAAGGGGTCTTAAACTTTCTACAACCAGGCAGGAAATCGGTGAGTTGTTAATAATCTATAACTTGACAACGCGGAGTGTCGGCGGTAAAAATCCTAGTCGTGTTATGAAAGTTTCAGATTCTTCAACGTACACATTCGCTGGCTCTGTTCTAGTGTTTATTCCTTAACTACTCCGAGAAAATAAAAACCCTGTTTTGAGTACAAAGCTGCTTGCTATTGAAGAACAAAAATGGTTAAAAGTTTAAGCGAAGTGATCGATTTCAACCGCTCGAAGCACATTTGTTCGCTGAATATTTATTCTGTCGAAGCAAGCATTTTCTTCTCCAGCGCATTTATCTCAGCACATTTAATCTGAATTGAACTTCGATCATTTGGTGGCATAACTTCTTTAATTTTCTCTGTCAAGATTTTTAAATCGATGACCGGATTGGAAGCTGTAAGTGAATCTTTGTGTAAATGAGTGTGCGTACATTTTGCCTGGGATTGAATGAAAACAGTTTTGCTCGAAGTCTCTGTTTTATGTTTGCTGAAATATATTTTATATAAAGGTAAAACTACGTCACAGTCATATAATAAATCCCTCATTCGATGGTTTAGCGCGTAATACGGGCCGGCATTTTACTCGTTACTCGCATTTTTCCTCGCCCCGCGGCGGGGCTCGGAAAAATACGAGCAACTCGTAAAATACCGGCCCGTATTACGCGCTAAACCATCGAATAAGATGTATGTATGAGTGATGAAATGAGAATTGATTTGTTAATCAGCTGTCACTTGTGCAAGGTATCATATGCCAAATTCTCCATAATGTATGATATATCTCTTGTGGGAGACTGAAAAAAGAAAATTAAACTTGATCACTCCTGAGAGTGGAAGGGTTAAGACTTGGCCAAGAAAATCAATACTCAACTGAAACTTAGTTCAGTGCATTTTTTATAACATAAGTTGTGCACAAGGAAAACGGGGCTTGCACACGATGTGAAATTCTACCTCGAATTAGACCCATATAGTAATGGCGACGATCGCTGACCAGCGGAAGTGACGTCAAGCACGTACTTCCGGTCGTGTATAAATGTCTGTGTTTGTGTGATTGACAGGACGTGGTCATTACAACACACCTCCAGGCTACGGTGGCTACGGACATGACACGTATGGGAGAGGTCACACGTTTCCTCCAAAGCCGCGCAGGTGAGTTGGAGTACAGTTGAAGTCGCCGTTATTTGGAAGTCAAGCCGAATCCCCTATAACGAAGCTTGACTACCTTAGTTATTTCGAAACCCCGCTATTTCGAACTTTTTTTTTTTTTTTTTTTTTTTTTTTTTTTTTCGTGTCCCGTGGGACTTCGAAATAGCGGGGTTCGACTGCGTTTTACAAGCTGTACCAATTTCTCTACTCTTTGAAACACGATTTTACCCAACACGATGGCCAAATACTGCTGCAACTATGCATTTGATTAATGGTCCAACTACGTGTAATTGTTTATTGAATTGGCCCCTGGTAACATGTGTTCTTTTGCTCGCATGAAAGCCAATGACGTTTAGTGCTGTTTGATTAATGGTCCAACTACGTGTAATTGTTTACTGAATTGGCCCCTGGCAGCATGTGTTCTTTTGCTTGCATTAAAGCCATTGACGTTCAGTGCTGTTTGATTAATGTTCCAACTACGTGTAATTGTTTACTGAATTGGCCCCTGGCAACATGTGTTCTTTTGCTCGCATTAAAGCCAGTGGCGTTTTTTTTTTTTTGCAGATTCGGGTTTCAGTCAGGAAGGGGTAAAATGAGCGACAGGTTGGTCAGCTACCAAGGTTGTTTAGAGAGATTGTATTCAAATTTGATCCAAGTGTATTTTGCGATGATGTTGATTTGACATTACTGGGGCTTAGCGGTGACGCAGAATAAAGTACCTTCTACCAGAAAAATAAAACATCCTCGTTCTCAGACTCTCATCCGGGCGGGGTAAGGGAAAGAGTTTGGGAACGAAGACGAAGAAAATGAACCTGTGTTTATTTGTTTCTTTGTTTCTGCAGGGGTTTCCACCGTGAAGCAAGACAACTTGTTCAATACCGTGACCTAGACGCTCCGGAAGATGTGGACGTGTTTTGAATAGTGTAACGCATCGCTGCATCACACCTGTTTATTGATGTCTGGGTGGCGCTTTGATAATCAAACCAGTCTAAACTAAAACAAGACTTGCCATTGTCTCCAGAACTGTATAACACTGACTCCATTTTAGCCACAGTCTTTCACAATCATGCGTCGTAGCAAATAGTGCTTTTTCTTCCCCATGTAAACAAGTGTCTGTCAAGTAATCTCTCTGTTTTGTTTTAGTTCTCCAGTCTGCCAACCACGTTTTATCATATTTTCCTCGCGAACTGCGCATGATTGTGATTTAACCCTTTCACTCCCAAGAGTGATCAACTTCAATTTTCTCCCTCAGTTTCTCACTAGAAATATATCATACAGTAAGGAGAACTTGGCTTTTGATACCTTCCTCAGATGAAAGCTGATTAAACTATCAATTCTCATTACATCACTCATACATTTTCTTCTTAAAAGGTTGGGAGAATCTGTATTGTGAGGTTTGGAGTGAAAGGGTTAAAATGGTGCGCAAGAGGCGAGGGAGCCGCATGGAAGTTCCAACACCAGCCTCGGGAGTTGAAGATGAAGGGCGCGGAGTGTTTTATGTAAAAAGGAAGATCTATTTTTGGCGGCAAACTGCTGCGTGTTTCATGAATCTTGTAGTATTTTCCATGTTGCATGTTATGTATTTAAATACAACCTGTTAAATTAAAAGCTCATTTAATTAAATGATCTAGTACTTTTAAAAATCATCCCTGTCGAATAATTTGTATGGCAAGGTTCGTAGTTGTAAGTTCAATGGTACGAAAGCCCTTCATAAATCGTGATAAATGTTCCCTGTCGTACACAGACCATTTTGTCATGGTTGCACGCGCATCCAAGATTGACGCGCATCCAAGCATGAGAACAGGCCGAACACAGCCCGCCGTGAAAGAAAGCTAGAAGTTGAATTTAAAAATTGGCCCGATGCGCGCTTAACCTTGAGAAAATGACCTATCAAAGGAACACCATGTATAGCATCACAACTTCCTTTCAGACTAAAAGTCTCAAAATAAATGTGAACATCTGTTATTTCTTTGTTGGGTCGGGTGTTCGTGATTGAAGATTAAATCCGAACGCAGTGGATCAAAAATTTGAGAAATATGCTTCCAACGATTACAGTGTTTCTTTGATTCGTGTTTCGCTCTTTCGTCAGAATGAAACATCAGTCGATTGAACTGGGATCAACTGTGATGCTTAAGGCATTTGAACCATGACGAACAAATTTCTTACAAGCAAACGAACGACAAGGTTTGAACGACGTGTTATTGTATGGAGCTTAAGCGTGAAGCTAAAGTCGACACTCGGTACGAGAATTTGTGAAACTCACTGATCTTGACGTCATCGTGCTTTGCGCGCGTGTAACTAGTCAAACGTTTCTTTTTCAAGTGGTTGTCAACGTTCACGACATTTTGAGAACTTAAAACAGTCGTTCTTAGAACGGAGGCGATGAACACAAAACAACTTAGGCAAAAGTAAAACAATTCTACTCTTTGGGCAATCACACCCTTTGCTTTGACTTTAAATACACGATATTTACTTTATTAGCTTTCGCTATACGTCAGCCGAATAGAAAATATTTTTAGCCTAAACAGGTGTGCATTGGGAGGAACCGACCAGCAGGTGTCAGCCGACTTGATAATTACATCAAGTAGTAGTAACATTTGAAAATATGATACAAAAAAGACTGACTTGAAGGGCAAAAAAAGAGGCAGTTTAGGTGGGTGGGTTGACAGCCACGACAAACGGGGGAATTGACTTGTCTTGCAGCTAGGTAAAAAACCTATAAACGTGCTCTCCAACCTAATGCTTGACTCACTTGCGACTCCTGTAGGCTAAGAGCCAGAACTAGAAACGAGCAGTATTAAGACTAAGCTCAACGGAGTCACTTTTTGATCTCGAATGCTAGAATGCTGAAGGGGTGGTTTATATTCACAATCATCGATCTCCCGCGGGGCTGTGAACAAGAGGCAAAAAGGTACTTCTTCAAGTAACTGAAAGAAATACATTTTGAGCAACCCAAGAATAGATAAGGGTATGAAGAAATGATTTATTGGTTCTCGTGTTGCCGTCACCGTTCTAGTTTTCCTAACTTCGCGCTCGCAATATTCATCGATGATAACAAAATATTAATAACAAACCTATTAAAATTCATTTTAGGTTCAGTATGCCCTTCCTTTGGAGTACAATACCAGTCCAATCACATTTGAGGGCTCATAAGTGGGAACCCGTGCCATGTGTGAGGTCGACAGGTTGCCGTCACCGTCCTAGTTTTCCTAACTTTCCTCTCAGCAATACCTTGCGCGCTCGCAACATTTATCGATGATAACAAATATTAATAACAAACCTATTCAAATCCATTTTCGGTTCAGTATGCCCTTCCTTTGGAGTACAATACCAGTCCAATCACATTTGAGGGACTCATAAGTGGAAACCCGTGCCATGTGTGAGGTCGACAGGTTAAAGCCAGTGTGAGCGCCAAGAACACCACAGGTGAGGAGCGGCGCTTTTATCTCTTTATCTCTAAATTTAATGTTGATCAAACTGTCCCCCCAAAAGCCCGCGTGTACTGGAAATCAATAATTAAAACATCTGTAGCAAGTTAAAAAAAAAAAAAAAGCTAAACATGTTTTGTGCAAAAACGGACAAGATTTTAGGAAGACGCAAAACGAGATGGGAATTTTGGTTGATTTGGCTGGTACGAGCAAATGCATGCTTTAGCTCTAATAGAGTTGTTAAATTGCATGTAGCTATACATATAATATATAATATATAGTATATATATAATATAGATATTTAATAATATTAACTCAGTACGGCGGCTTGTTCGGAGTTTGGCTGTAGCAGCTTAATGGGACCTTAGGTATTGAAATATTATTAGTATACGCAACAATGGGACGAAAGCACATGTACTTACTCCGGCCTATAGCGTTTTATGTGGCAAGACATGTTCATTGTTATCATCGTGATTGTATAGGCGCTATTGCATTCCTCTTTTGTAAAAGCATGTTTTAATCGCACCTGGTTCTTAGTGAGGCGAGCTTTTTTGAGAGACTTTGAGAGAGCATATTTATTCGCGTGAGGGCGACTTTGAAGAACGAAGGGGTACTCACCCCATTATCTAATAATTAGTTTTTGCATGAGTTTTACTTTAAAAGAATTTCTCGGATTGTTACGTTAATGCAGGCAGAGTAAGTATTCAAGTGCCAGTTAAAACGTCGAACATACTGTCAGTTCTTCTTGTGGGCAAGGATGCCCAGCATTTAAAATGCGTATAATTAGAGTGGACCACCCGTGATTTTTAAAGGTCCAATTTAATGTGGTCGAATCAACATAAGAAAAACGAATAATTAAATTAATAAAGCCATTTAGTTAAAAATTGTTGACTTTTGGCAATATATCGTTTGTTCGATGTGTAAATAGGTATCGAACTTGTGTCGTTTTACTCAACTGACCCAGTCGCACAAATCGACGAGTCGAAATGCAAAACTACCAAACTTTATTGATTCATAGGTCCAAATTTTCATGTACTTAACACAAAAACATTAGGTTCGGCATACAGGCAGTTCGACTAAGACTTAAGAAATATATAACGCGTCACCGTGTAACATAACCTCATCTAAACACGCGGGAAGTTGGGAGAACACGAGAGTAGCGTAAGGAAACCACGAGGCCGCCGAGTTATTTACATTTACATTCGGGCTGATGCCCCATGCAGGCATTCTTCCAATGGAAGATCTTGCCCTGACCAATAGCAGTTAAGAGTGCAGGCGAGTGAACTACACATGCGTAAGTTCGGCAGGTTAGAGACAACTTCGGGCGCGGAACAGGTAAACTATACCTCCTCATTTTTCTTTGCTTATCTTATTTTCCTTGCATTTCGACGCCCAGACTGCACTGGAAGTCGAGAAATGAAACCTCGATTGCTGGACCTAGTTTGAGACATGCTTGTTACACACATTTCATACAAATAGGATAATGTAATAATTTTCATTGTTAGCGTTGGCCTATTTGCAAGGCGAAGCCGCACAGGCCTTCAATAGTGCACTTCATCCCCTTTGGTGTGCGAAAAGTTCTCGGGAAATGTCCTTTGAATTTGTGCACATTGCACAAGGCAGAAGGACGGGATTGCTCCGAGCAAAAGCGCACTAGTTTCTGCTGCGCCACTCGGATGTTTTCAACAAGTGGCGATGATTGTTTGAGGCTAAGAGCAGCCGAATGAATTGTCGCAAGATACTGCTCAGTCTGTGTACGATTTATTCATAATTTGTCAGACTGCAGTGCAGAGACAACGATTTTTGATACTCAGATCTTGTTGTTTGTAAAGGGCTGAAACCGCACTTCAGCATTGGCAATATATCACAAGTTGGGTTGTTGATTCGAAGTAACTATGTATGTAACACACGCCATAGTACTTTATCTTTACCAATGTAACCTTCAGAATTTCTGGGCTTATTGATAGGTATGTGCATGTTTATTTTTTTTGTGTGTGCGTGTAATAGTTGTTACTTTGTTTTACTTTAGAACGCCAGCCTTGCCACATTGTCTCTTCTCGAAACTCTTCTGCAACCCGCGCAACAGCCAGGCAACCAAGTGCGTTGATAAACGGTGAGTTTACGTCTGTCTTTTGAGGCTTCCCGTGGTTCGTGGGCGTTGTTTTGTTCAGTGAAAACACAAAACAATTTGAAAATTAAATTCATCCCAGCCTGAAAATTGCTTTCAAACCTTGGCTAGCCATTGTAGATAGATTTTGTTTGCGGATATGATATATTCTCTAGAATAAACTTCGTGTCAAAGCCATCCCGTTAAAGTTCAAAAATTACATTATTCAAAATATGCCACTTAGTGGCCACTTTGGTCTAAGGTTCTAAAAATTTCCTGCCGACTAACTAGAGCTCATAGTGATTTACTTTCTGTGCGATCATTGATTAGCAGAATAGCTTTGTGAGAAAGCGCAATTAGGCAGTGGTGGTCGGTTGTTATTGAGAGTCAAGCTGTCTCTGACCATGAGTCATCAACGGCCGTGAGTCACAAAAGACTTTGATCTGACGAACGACACGTTCTTGTGCGGCTTATCTATCTTTTAGCCTCTGTGAATATTGCATTCCAGTTGCACTTCTATCGACGAACACTAATTTCGCTGAGCCGTGTAAAGTTTGGGTGCTTGTCGTCTCCGGCGCAAGTTCAAGCACAATAGATATGCGTCACTCAGTGAAAACGAGAGATCAAACGCAAGTACAAGGGATAATTGCGTCAGTGAATCAAAACGGTCCGGCGCAAGAACAAGAGATTAGGGTCAGCCAAGTGAAAACAAGAGACACAGCCACACGAGTGAAAACCATGAGAAGCAAGCGCAAGCACAAGAAATATGTACGTCAAGAAATACAAGAGATATGCCCCAGTAAATCAAAACGGTCCGATTCAAGCACAACGAACGCCGCACAACCCGAATACAAAGCATAACCGCTAGCACTAGAAGATCCTAACACGTGCTGACTGCATGCGCATTATATTTGGTTACCATCCTTTTGTACTTGCGCTTGCGCGGATCCTGATTTCACTGTCGAATAAGGCCGACTATTGTGCTTGCGGCGTCCCTCGTGAAAAGCTCAAAATACAAATTCTCCCAACCATAGAATAAGGAAATGTATGAGTGATGAAAAGAGAATTTATGTTTTAATCAGCTTTCATTTGGGCAAGGTATCAAATGCCAAATTCTCCATACTGTATGATATATCTCTGGTGAGAAAGTGAAGAAGAAAATTGATGTTGATCACTCTTGGGAGTGAAAGGCTTAACATATCTGCCGAGGACGACTAGGTTACAACCATCCCCGTCGTGTATTTTGTGCCTGACAGAAATACATCACAACTACGAGACACTATTCCTCTCCCAGTGTTCTTGCTGGCGGCACATTGCAATTACAGATTCAGAAATTCGTAGCAGTTCCACATATTGTGAAATACGAGTACACAAGAATGCATGATCTTTTGTTAACTTTGTCATTGTTTTCTAACGTTTTCTACCTGAAATATTCAGAAGCTGGTGTTTGTTTGCTGTTCAAATTTTACTTTCGCAGCCATAGTTACCAGTTGAAATCCTCGAACGGGTTGTCAGATTCAAATCTCGTCCACTTGTTAGCAAAGAAAAGAAACTTTTAAAACTTGGACTGATGTTTGCGCCACTCTGTCCTCGTGGTCCGCAAGGTTTTGTGACTTCCATTCATTCATTCATTCATTGGCTATAGATATAAACATGTCAAAATCTTCCGCTTTTATACATTATATAATGTCAATTTGAAACCAAATTTCAATGTTACCTTTCAACGCGTACTCGCGAAGAAATTCAGAAGCTGTTGTTTGTTTGCTGTTCAAGTTTTACTTTTGCAGCCATAGTAACCAGTTGAAATTCTCGAACGGGTTGTCAATTTTGAATCTCGTCCACTTGCCAGAAACGAAAAGAAACTTTTAAAACTGGGACTGATGTTTATGTTAGTCTGTCCTCGTGGTCCGCGAGGTCTCGTGACGTACGTCGGTTCGTGGCACAACGGCCAAAAACAATTCATTCATTGGCTATAAAAATACACCTGTCAAAATTTTCCGCTTTTATACATCATATAATATCAATTTGAAATCAAGTATGAGTTAATGTTTCTTTGAAGATCTTATCCAATCACAGTCCGCATGCAAAAACTCAGACACAAGTGCAAGGGAAATACGCATGGCCGGTTTATTGTCTTGAACCAGAGTTTCAAGCGGTTAGAGACGACCAGTGCGAGTTCAGAATAACACGAACGAAGGTAAAGAAAATCCTTTATTTTTCTTCGCTTGTCTTTGAATTTAACATTGAGGTAAAATGAGCGGTCGGATTTCATACTTTTTGGCGCCAACCCTGGAAGTCTGGAATGGAACCTGGACCATAACCCGTTAGAAATGTTTTCAATTTTCTCCCAAGGGAAACTTTAAAACGGACGATTAGTTAAATTTTAGGCAAGGCGCAAATACGAATTAGGGTGGCATATAAGAATAGTCTTCCTTGTTGGGACTGTGTCACCCATTTGCGGACGTCAAAGACTCAGTCGATTTTTATATTCCTTTTTTTTGTACGAAAGGGTGTCGCTGAAAGTTTTGTCGGGCAAACTGCTTGTGGAACTTTCACCTGGACTATAATATCAATGAGAACGGGACTCCGAGTATAAAAATTACATTTTCCTCAGCGACATTTTGCTGTCGCCAAGTGGTAATGTAGCCTTGGGGCTATAAGCGGCCAAGTGAATTTCGCTAAGTTACAATACTGCTTCAGTCTCCTGTGTACGCTCTATTTGAACAGTAGATATGACAGTGTTGGGGAGTGGAGCGGAGTTTATGAAACACCACTGATGCCCACAATGACGCAGCTCGCTGGTATGCCATCCGCTTTGTGACAGGGCGGGCCCGAACAACAAAAATGCAAATTTTCCATTTTGAATTGTGTCAAGAACTAAAAACGCATTTGGGCTTACAATTTATCATTAGTTGGACTGTTCGTTCGAGGTGAGAGAGAGGGACGACCACCGCTCTCTGGCGTTGGTAGAAAGCTTGGCCAGTTTGCGCCTTTAACATCTTTGTGTCTTCCTTCCAGAGAACTCGTGATGCAAAACGCGGCGGTCAACACTTCTAACCGTGCGTTAAGAACCTCGGAGACGAGTGAGTGTGGAGAATTTGCTGCCAAGGACTTGGACTTCTGCCTCTACGGACACTTCGCCTCTCAGGAACATGTTCGAAAACCGGGAACAACCAGGGGTGAGTTCTTGTTGACGCAATATATTTTTAACTTTACTCTAGAAAATTCCTATCGATGTAAAGCGTGTTTAGAGATGTAGACGCGCGGGTTAGATAACTTGTAAGTTGTTAGTATTTGCAGGGGGCTGAGCTGTAGAGCTCTTCCCATGGGCGTATTAAGGACAATAGCTAATCAGGTTGTTTCTCTTTGCTATTATCTTTCGTTCAAATTGTTGTTTTCTTTGTCAATGAAATATTTACGCCTTCGTAGAGGGTCTTAAGGGAAGTGCTGAACAAAGCACTTACTCTGCCTGAATGAATTATTGGTTTTCGACTCGCGCTTGATGTGTAAATGTTCCAAGTTAGCAGACTTTGCACTGCTATACTATTTCCTTAATTGTCAATTCAATATTTGTCAAGTAAACTTAACAAGGAGATTGATATTCAGCACGCGTACTGTAACGTTATATGTTTTGTATACGGTGTGTTACATAAAGCACAACAACTTCCGCATAGAATATTACTATAAAAGCAACTTAAAATCATCCCTTCGCTCAAATTTCCTTCAAACTTGTTATTTGATTATGATAAGTTTGAACTTTAGCACTCTACGAATATATTAGATGTATCAAAAGGTTTCTGTGGCATTTTTATTTACCCGGCAACGATGCCTCATTAAAGTGCGTTGCTTAAGAAAGTACCGACCCAAGAGCTACAATTGTGTGTGCCCCTCAAACTGATTTATTCTACAAGAAATAGATACGAGTGACGCAATTGGCAAGTGCACAGGAAGTTACAGTTCGAGAAAGTTATCAGCAGCCAAATTCTCCGTACAACAGTGGTTATAGCTGCCTGATAAATTAGAGGAGAATATGGACGACTTGAAAGCACGGTTCCAAATTTTCTTAGATCGACTATTTTAGCTCACGATCGCTGTCATCACTGAAAAACAATGTTCAAAGATCGTAGCGAGAAATTAGAAACGTAACATTGAGAAAGCCTGGTGATCCTAGCAATCACAAGAAATGGAAAACTGTCAGAGATCGTGGCACGTATTGATCGTAACACTCTTTATTAAACACTATGGTTGCTTTATTATGCTTAACGAAATTCAAATTCGAAGCCGTTGAATGGTCATTTGAACCCAAACGAATGTCAGGTCAGTAAAAGTAGCAGAATTTATGCTATAGTTTTGTTCTGTAAGTATTTTTCTATTTGCGTTTTTTTTTATCCAAGTATCGGAAATATTTTAAGACATGGATTGTAATTCTACTCAGTAGTAACTAAGTGAGTACTAAGGTCTTCACGACAGATAGCGTAATTCAGCCTAACAATATGAGAGTCGTCGTGTACATGTGCGTGCTGCCAGGTTTGAAGACTGTAAAAGTCTCGGTAGAGTTTATAGAGTAACTGCAAACTGACAAAATGCGAGTTGGCTCGGAGCTAGGTCCATCGAAAGTATGAGTGCTTCTTATATCCTAATTTCTTCTTGAACGCTATAAATTCAATGCTGTTTTGCAGTTAGTAAACTGTTAGAGTGCTTAGATGCACCTTCCTTACGAAATGAAATGGCACATGCAGACATTTACTGTCTCACGCGGGCATTTGTAGCGCTCTGTGTGTTAACTGCATGGATCTTCTTTTTTTTTTTAATAAATTTAAGCCCAGCAGTTGCACCAAACACTTCACCGCATATCAATTGCGTAGAATGCACTCTGGTAAAATGATAGCAATTTGTAGTAATAAGACGTGAAATATCTGTGCATTCGACTTCATGATATCAATTTTACCATTTTACCATTAGAACGCTGATCTCCCTATAAAACTGATGAGAACAAAATGATCAAACTTTCGGAATAAGAAATAAAGAGCTCGTGTTACTTTTGATACAAACGAACAATAAAAGCTGCTGCAATGAGTGACAGTCGCCTAGTCAGTTGCCTTAGTAAATCTGTCAGTATCCACACTCTTTTAGAGAATAATCAGTGCATTGTTCTTTTAAAAATTAATTCATTTATCTCAATACTTTGTGAAAGGTAACGTTTTTGTTTGAAGGAGCCACCCATACTTCTGGATGGATGTTCTATATTTTTATTGTAACCAATCCACGTTTATGAATGCAAGTCTAGAAGGAAGCTACACTATTTGGTATCAACTCAAAGTGGTAAACGTTCTATTTTCGTACGCTAGGCGATCTTATCTTTCATTTACATATCTTCAACACTCAGCAAAGACTAAAATTTATGTTCGCTATGGATTAACTCCCTTCCTTAACTTACCAAAAGAAACTCGCCAGAACATATGTAAGCGCGCGTTTTCACTGACAGAGAGAGTGCTGTTCCATCATACCAGATGTTGCTTACCGTTGTCAGCCTGCTGTATTGAAAGTGATCTAATCAGGAATACACTGACCGTACACGCACAAAGCCGGGATTATAGCGTTATTTAATCAAACCTGCACTTTGAAGCCATGGCACATATTGGGCTTATTGTTAATGTTTAAAATAATAGCGAACTTGGCTTGCGCAAGCGATCGAACAATAAGTGGTCTTTGTTGCACCCATGCTGTGTCTTCGTGGATGATAGGATAATTTGTATCCATAAGACTCAACCTGGAGTCAAGAACATATGTTTCTAACTCCTGATGTGTGAAGTGAAACTATAAAGGTGTGAACACTCAAATGAAAGCCCTCCCCATGAATACATTCTAGTGCCACTGTTCACTTTCAATTCCCGAACTTTTAAGTGAAACCTGAAGGTGTGACCACTCAAATGAAAGCTCTCGACGAATTCATTGTAATAGCAGCGTTCACTTTAAACTTCTAAACTGTTAAATAAAACCTCAATATGTGACGACTACTCAAATGAGAGCTCCTAATGAATACGTTCAGATAGCAAGTGGTTTGCGCGAGCAGAGTTCATGTTTGGGCGTATAGTAGACGAGAACACAGGGTGATTGTTTCCCACTGACAAGATCTCGGAATTTTCAGCACCTGTTTTCATAGTGCAGTTTTGCGTGAACAAGAAAAGCATTGAACGAGGACTCAGGGGTTAATCTCCAAGGCCGGCAAGTACCTGTTATGAATACTGAACCGGTAGAGTTACCGTTGTGTGCCGGTACAATCCAAAGAACATGCGTTCATCTGCCTATTGATTCAGCCGACTCATTTGAAAGAATTCTGCCATCACTACTGGTTACATAAGGATTAAAGTGGCATTCTTGGGATTATCGGCTAACTATTTGGCACGTACAATTTGTAAAAGACAGAGGAGAATTACTAAGAGAAATGTTGACTGGCGTATCGCACTTTTCTACAAACACTTGGGTGCAACAGGTGATCACGCACTAGCTAACTTTCGAGTAGGCTTTTGTTCTCTAAAAATAAATTTGATTTGCATGAAAATAAACATGTGATTGAAAACTAATTTCCGCATGAAAGGCTCTTGTGTTGCAGGTCTCGTTTTGAAACGAGGGGCCGAAGAGAGTCAGAAATGGCCTGTTTAAGTCTACCGCAAGCGGCTACTGTCGTTTCATTTCGTTAAACCAAAAGCAAATTTTAAGACTTAACTGAAACCTTCCAATCCCCGAACTGTCAAATGAAACCCAAAGGCGTTACCACTCAAATGAAAGTTCTCAATGAGCACCTCCTAATAGCTGTTCGCTTTACAATCAAATGAAACCTAAAGGTGTTACCCGCAAATGAAAGCTCTTAATGAATACTTTCTACAGTGTTCACGTTGAGGGGATATTATGGTTTCCATTTTTTTGTATTCAGTGTATTCCTGACCTGTTCTCACTGGTTGAAGTGAAACTGATAGAAAATATGTATGAAACTATAGGTGGCTAGCAATAGAATAATGAGATGAATCCTTAAGCCTGGTTTTCAAGATGGACGCAAGCAAGAGATACGAGTTCGAGAAAAGCTGCATTTTTTATCGGGTTGAGCCTGTTTTCACTGTGAAATAAGTACTCAGTGTGCTTGCTATCTTTACTTTATTGAGTCAGTAGAAATTAAAGCTGGTCCTGTTCTTGGCCATATGTTGTCCTACAGGGAAAACGCCCGCAGAATGGGGATTTCACTTCAGCTGCGGCCTGGGGCAGACTTTTAAAGTTGAAATACCATCAAATCTTCCCGAGGGTCTGAAACTGATAGGAGCAACGCTGGGCTGTAAGACCCACTACGCTGTAATGTGCAGTGCATCATCCGTTGCGAAAGGAAGACGCTTCGGGCCATACAGAGGAAGGCACGTCCAACAGTCGGAGCTGGTTCCTGGAGCAGACAATCTATTTATGTGGGAGGTAAATTGCTGTCGTGTAAATACAGTAGAACTCGGTTAACCTGAACTCCCAACTATCTAGAACAGAATCCGATTTCTCTTGGAAATGAACTTGGTAGAAAGTTCCCTGGTATACGGGGGTCAACAGAAAGAATGTCTAACTTAGTTTTGTATCGTCATTAACTTATTTGGTTCACGTACCAGTTGGTTCAATACATTTTCTGAAACAAAAGTTGTGCAAAAAAAAAACGGGGCTTGCATACGAAGTGACATGTTAGGAAAACGCCGACCAACGATAATGATGTCAAAGAAGTATTTCCGCAGAGCTCCATAGTTGTCTGTTGTTGTTGTTGTTGTTGTTATTGATAACTTCATGCCATTTTCATACTATTGAAACAAGTGAGTTTAGATGATCTAACAAATTAGTCAAGTGTGGTTTTAGAATTATTGCACCTGTCTACGCCAATCTGATTGTTATATCTTCCCAAACTTTCAGGTATTCAGGGACAAGAAGCTGAGCCACTACATTGACGGCAGCACAGAGACAGAAAACTGGATGAAATTTGTCAACTGTGCAAGACACGACAAGGAGACGAACCTTCACATCGTCCAGGAAGGCGAACAGATATTCTACGAAGCTTGCCGAGATATTCTGGAGGGAGAGGAGCTCCTTGTGTGGTATGGCAGCTCATATCACCTCCACATGGGGGTCCCCACGGAAATGAAACCCTTTGTGGGAGAGGAGGGACAGCAATTGAAGGAGGAGGAAACAGGTGAGGGGTAGGGTGGGGTAGCGTGTTGAGCTAGAATTTACTCCGCTTGGCATTGTTCAATGTGTCATAGACCAATAATGTGTCCGTTGGTTCTTACTCGTTTCTCCCTTACTGCAGACTTCTCATGCAATCGCTGCGGAAAGGTGTTCAACTACAGGTATTACCGAGACAGACACCTCAAGTACACCCGCTGTGTCGACCAAGGTGACCGCAAGTTTCCCTGCACTCTGTGCGACCGCTCCTTCGACAAACGCGACCGCCTACGCATACACGTACTGCACGTGCACGAGAAACACCGCCCTCATCAATGTGTCGTGTGCAGCAAACGCTTCTCACAGTCGTCCAGTCTCAACAAGCACATGCGCGTGCACAGTGGCGAGAGGCCCTACAAATGTCCATTCTGTATCAAAGCCTTCACTGCATCATCCATTCTGCGCACGCATATTCGACAGCACAGCGGAGAGAAGCCATTCAAGTGCAAGCACTGCGGACGGGCGTTCGCTTCGCACGCGGCACACGACAGTCACGTGCGCCGAACGCATACCAAGGAAAAGCCATGCGTGTGCGAGCACTGTGGAAAATCTTTTGCTCAGTCGTATGAGCTCAAGTTCCACATCAACATGCACACCGGGGCGAAGCCATACACGTGTGAGAAGTGCGGCCGTGCGTTTTCAAGCCCGTCCTCCCGCGACCGTCACCGTGCGAATTTTGATTGCACCACCAGGAGAAATCGAGCGCCCAAGGTCATGCGCAAGAATGCTCCAGTGCTCGTGAAGCATTCTGGGCAAAGCGGCCTGCCTCAATTCCATGCCGGCTTGTCGGCAGTTAGTAAAAATGCTTTGTGAACTGTTTAAAGATAATAATACTATGAATTCAAAGTATGCTGAAATTTCTATTTAAGCGATAAGTGTAACGACTGAAGTAGCACTGTTCAAATTATAGACTGATAATAGTTATATAATTAGAGACGAAACAGGTGTAAGAAGCAAAGAAATAATATTGTAAAGGCAAGAAGCAACTAAAGTTAAAATTAAACTGGAGATATTTTGTGTGCAAATGTTAAACTTCATTCTGCAAACAATAAAAGAATGTAGAAAGAATGTAGTCAAGAGCTTGGCAATAGCTATATTTTCTTCTTTAAAAACCTCGTGTGTTCTTTGTGTCAGCTATACTCTTTGATACTCGCTCCTGAGCTCATAAAAGAGTGATGTGCTGAGAACTGATAGTCGATCGGCATTTATCATCCGGCCTTTCATTCCCATGCTCAAAATGCATATTCTCCCAACTTTTTAAGAAGAAATGCACAAGTGATGTAGTGAGAATTGATAGTTCAATCAGCTTCATCTGAGAAGACTATCAAATAACAGGTTCTCCTTGAGATACTGGAAGAGAAAATCTTGATCACCGGCTGAAAATGTTGGTGTGCGTTTTTGGTCCGGCTGCAATTAGCTGCGAATCAGTCCTCGCAAATTTCACATTGTACGCAAGCCCCGTTCTTCTTGTGCATGTTAACAGACAGACAGACAGACAGAATTTATTATTAGGCATGTACATCATTAGGAGTTGATCTTGATATAACTAATATGAAAGGTAAACGCTACCCAGAATAACTACATAGCTAATCTAGCTGGGCAACATTTCAATAGTTAATTTTGATAGAATAATTGGTCATCACAAAATAGGAAATTATCTAACAAATATGAAGGAAATAACAAAAGGACAAGAGTATACAAGAAAAGAAGAAAGGAGTAGAGAAAAAAAGAAGAGACAGGAATAAAGTATATCACTCAATGAAAATTTCATGTTAACAAATTTCATGTTAACAAATGTGTTGAACTAACGCACTACTTTTTAACAAGTCTTGGCTAACAAGCGCTTTACAAGGGTTGTACGAACTTCGAAACTTTACTCAGAATTCACGGTCGTTTGGTCGCACGGGCATAAAACTTAGTCCTGGTGTGCGTCAGTGTGCGGCAACGGCTTTATGGGGAGTTGAATTTCACTGGTGTTCGGCCCGAAGCCCAGGACCGGATTCTAAAAATAGCCATGCTCGGGAACATAATAGACTTCCAATGAATTTTCCTCTGACGTAGATAACAGTGGCGATGTTAATGACCATTTTAGAAGTTACGCGCTAACTTTGATGGGCAGGAAATGGTTCATTGACAAAGAAGTCGAAAATAGAACGATGACGTTCGGATTTGATGCGAAAAAACGTTCAAGGTCAATCCATTGTCTATTGTTACACGAGAAACGTCAAGTAAACAATACTCGTTGCTGTGCTGGGGAGAACTATGATTTGCGTCGAGTATACTACTCGCCACTTGCATTTATCCCCGATTCAATCAATGTTAAGAAAAAGTCACTTTTCAGTCTCGTCCCGATGCGGGAGACTACTGCAAAATGGACGATCATTCACAGCGGGCATAGTATCTGTGCTGTATGATAAAAAGAGGTTATTACAAGGGAAGGAGTGCAATACGGCGGAGTATTTTTACGAGTCGGTTTTATTTTTTCGAGCCTGCTTCAGGCGAGAAAAAATAAAACTGACGAGTAAAAATACAGCCGTATTGCACGACTTTTCGTGTAATAAATTGTTTATTATACGACAAACGAAGCAGGGCAAACGTTCTCGCCGCGCGCAAAATGGAACAAAAAAATGACGCGTTCGTAAACTTTGCTTGCGAAAATTGATCACGTAAGTTAATAAACCAGTTGATCTGGTTCCTGACGAGTGCAATACGCTCCCATATTTGCACTCGTTTTGGCCCGTATTTGCACATGAAAATGTGAAGTCGTGTAATAATGCGTGATATAGTTGGCAGGTATAAGAAGAAATACTTCATCGTTTGTCAGCACCCCTATCACCGATAGATAATGTTGCACAAAACATAAAAATTGAATTGCACTTTGATGCGAAGGATAGATACATTTAAGTTGGGCCGCAGCAACAGATGTACATAACTGAGGACTAGCTGTGCTAAGTCCACATAGTTTCTAGGTGTCAGTATACACGGATCGGACGTAATGAATTTTTGTGAATTTCGCTTTTAGCAATTCAGTTGTTTCATTTGCAATGTTCCTTGTTCGTTTCGATGCCTCTTTATTGTGTTCTTTGTCTGGATTTTAGAGACTGTTTTGTTAACTACTTGTTGGTTTTTCTCGAAGCTTCCGGCCTTGCTACTGTTATAACTTAGAAATGAATAAAACAAACGTTCTAGTGACCGCACCCAAGACCCATTGTTGGTGTCCCTGCGGCCACAAAGCCATTCCCCGAGGGTGCCCGCTTAGTGACAGGTTCGACTCTATTCTGCGTATATACGCCGTGGTTTAACCTTCTGACCTTTCCTCCACGTGCATCTATTTTGGTTTTCCTTTGTTCACACTTTCAGCTCGGTCAGGCTGACTAAAATAGTAATACAACTTTGCCACGCAACCGATCCGCTTATTATGCTTCAGCTTCAATTAAAGTACTCCCTGAGAGACGGCGTGATATACCTGTTGGTCCAGCTGTGGACAGATATATAGAAGTCGATGCATATTATAATCAAATCAATGCAACGTTTACGGTGCTTACTAATTCTCATAGAGTATGATGCTAATAATTGCTAAGCTCTCTATAAGTGGAGAGCCCACAATCAAATCATTCTTTTCACACTGTCTAATAGAAACGGGTCTTGAACTCGGACATGTCTAAAAATGGCCATGTTTCAAAAGCAGTGGTCTAGTCCTTTATGAACTTATTGATAGTTAGAATGGTTGCGATAATAACTTAGAAGAATTATAAATTCAACTTTTGTGCAGCAAATTGACAGAGGAGTCACTGACTCAGACGTGTTGGAGACATGTCCAAAGCGTAGACCATTAGCCGTTTCTATACTTGAGACGCGGACTAAATTCGTCCGACGGGCCGGTCGGTATTTAGTTGTCTGCAAAGTGTCTTTTTGTCGCACTTGGCAAGCGAAGAATAATTTAACTTTTGGTTGTCCATGCAAGTCCCGTCGTTATAAGCACATTAATTAAGAGTAGTTTTAGACTCCAGCTTGCACAAGCGTGTGTATAAGAGTCCTTATTTCACAGTGAAAACCGGCGCACAGACAATCGTACAAGGATCGAAATGTTTAGTCCTTGTGCTTGCGTTGCTCGCTTTCACGGACACGCGTTTCTTATGCTTGTGTTACGTTGCTTTAACAACGCCACACAAGCGTTAGTATACAAGAATCAACAGTTTTCCTCTTTTCTTTGTATTTCACCTTGTGCGTGCGTGCATGGCTCGTTCATGATCGCATATCTCTTTATTTCAGTGTGTCGCTACTTTTGTCCAGGTTTTGTACGCAATTCTGAACCGTTTATAGCCCATCTCGATATTCCCGTTGCTTGTCCTCGGCTACAAATTAGCCATGTTTTGACCGACCGACAACTTTAGGCCAGTGAATGTACAACTTGGGATGTGAATCATCCTCGAGCAAGGAACATTGTCAGCGTCCTTACGACTGGGCGTGAATGGGCGGACAGACGCAGTTTTAGTCTGTCTGGGCTAGAACGCTTCTCTAGTTTTAATGAGACAATTCTTATTGGACAAATTGAGGAAGAGACTTGGCCATGGTTGTTAGCTCATCAAAAAAAGTGTCCCAGCCTCGTAGAGAAAGAGAGAGAACGGTTAATTTGATGGAAGCTTTTAATTGTTAGCATGTCCAACTTTACATTTTGCTAAAGTCCGTTAACTATAACGGTAACATATTTGATAATTACCCTTAGTGGATGTTTTGATACTTTAAAATATTCTTTGTGTTTTGTCCTCTAAGAATGTAAAATGAAACACCACTATAAGGGCCTGCTCGCACAGGACTATTCAGTTATTAATAACTAAGCATGAAGAGAAAAACGACTGCTTCTTCAATGTTTGGTAGAAGCTCATCGACATTTGTCGGCGACCAAATATAACTTGGTGCCACCGGGGCCTAACATGAAATAATATCCTTAAAAACTGATACTTTTTAGCAGTTTTTGTGCAGTAATTTGGAAATCTGGTTTAAAAGAGAGAGAGAGAGAGAGAGAGAGAGAGAGAGAGAGAGTTGTAATGCAGCAAAACTGACTTAAGCTGCGAAACATTACTGACCGAAGTCCACATGCCCACATTTCCTGGCCAATTAGTTCCGGCTGAAATTCAATCAAATCTGCGAGTAATTTGAATCACACAAGGGCCAGCAGCTGCACGTGCTTGTGATGCAGTGGAGTGGGCGAGCGGGTAATTAAATTAGCGGAAACATACCGCCAAGTTACACACCATTAACTGGCGAGCGCAGCAAAGACGCCTAACGATTGTGTGCCTAATAAGTTAGAGACAGCAGACGTGAATTTGACCCGCACAGAGCTGTCGCATCGCACAAGATCATTGCACACTACTGACTTCCGTCGGTGAGCTTCCGACTGAAGGTGGGTATTATTTTTGTTTTCATGCTTTTCTTCATGCTCTTTAAGTTAGGTTTTTTTCTCGCTGTTAATTTTTATAGATTCAAATTGTATTTGATATGACATTTCATTCGCATAGTTTTGCGCTTGTAACTTCATATTTAGACTGTTTACTTCGTCGTTCTTGTCCGGGACCCCCCGGGACAACAAGGAAATACTCGGTTAAACGGTCCGTTAGAAAACTTCTCAAACTTTCTTTTTAATACAAGAGCTTAGAAGCCCGCTCTTAACGGGTTATGATAAACTGTCCTGAAACTTCAGTCTCAATGAAACTGAGATAACATTCTATCAAAGAAGAATCTGTTACTATTTATGGACTCCGTTAGACCAGAACACTGCGTATGTGGTAACCTTAAAGGGTAATTGGATTTCATTTGAATCACTCTTTCCAACTGAGTCCTTCTTGTATGTACTTAACAGGTTGGGTGGACTGTTTTAAGGCCAATTGAAGACAAAATAAAAATCCTGAGCTCCAAGAACGAGATGTTAGCAACAAAAAAACAAATCACAGGGGAATTTACCCAAAAAGAGCTGGATTCCTGCCTTTATGGACAGTTTTATCATGAAGTCAACAGCAACAATAGCCCTTCCGGAGCAAACGCCTTCAAAGGTATACGCCCTAGCTGATGTTATTAGCGTAATGTAGTGTTCAAACTTTGTATTTCAGTTGTGCGTGTCATCTCAAATCTGTCAAGTGTTTCAGTTTCCAAATTGCGCGCGAGAGACGCACAAAACTCTAAAGCCTTCATATCTTGACCTCTATGTTTGTTATGTTGTAATTACTGCCAGTAACCCAGTAACAATGCCTAATCAAGCCATGTTGACTAGTGAAGCATATTTTACCATACGCTAGTGTACTACATTAGAGAGCCTTTGTTGTTTTGTGTATTGCCATGATGTAACTGAAATCTCTAGAGAGAAAATGCTAACGAGATGCGATCAAACAAAAGGGTCTTCAACAACAAGAATATGTTATTGTTGAGGACAGAGGAGTCGGATTTGCTACAATGGTTTTTGAATCTAAATGTCAATATTTGGGGCAAGTGAAACACGCGCGCAAAGCCAGTACGACACTAAGTTACAAGCACACTCGAAGATACGGCTTGTTTGCTCGACGGGGAAAACGCAGTCTTGGTGTCGTTGTATAGTTTTAGTTTCAACTCGTCCAGTTTAATTATTGGTACGTGCTTATTCATACATAAATTCATGCAAAATTATGTTCTACTTCGTAAAAAACGCAGCCAAAAACCTTCAAAGTTTTGGCGCATTTTATACCTGCATATTATGACACCCTGGTTTGGCTTAGCTACGGAATACCCGAGCCTGAATCCAACCCTGGACTCGACGATGGATAGTGTTTTAATTAGGGCGGTAAAGGCCGTGTGTCGTGTTTGATTATTACTTCACGAACGTGGAATTTGGCGTAACCATTTTTAGCTGTGAAACCCAGCGCATATATTTTTTGTTGAAAACTCTTATAATGGCGACCAGTTGCCGTTGAGTCAAAAATAAATTTGGTGCCCAGCCCAATTTAGAGAAAGTTCCAGATCATAAAGCATTGCTTTTATTTGGCTCGCATTATGAAGCTAGTTTTTCGATCTTGTTAGACTGTTAAAAAATGTATGAGGTAAAAAGCAGTTTAATTTTCTGTAAATGCGAAGAAAGGGTTTTTAATCCGAAGGACACTATGAGACAACTATTTACTCTTTGAGTGCAAATTAATAATATTAGTTCTTAGTGAATCTTGTACTCGTGGTGGTTGAATATCACTTCGGCATATTAAAAACCAAACGTTTTAATTATCTTAAACTAAACTCTTTTTATTACTTTCCGAGGTTTCTCATTTTCACCGCCGTCGTTCTGGCTCCGTCATTGATAATCGCTCTCTGGTGTTGTCATTGTAATTTTAATTGGTAAGCATTTCATAAGTTCGTAAATAGACGTACTATTGTTTCAGTGCGGTTTAAAGCTTGCCGATTCAAGACAACGGTCAATTTACACTTTTTGCTGAAAATATTTGGGCAGCTTCTGAAAGAAGATATCGGCAGGCTTCTCAAATTTTCTGGTTAAGTGTTCAGGACCATGTAAATGTTGTACTTCGCATCAGTAACTTGTTTTTTTCTCACAATAGTAGTCCAAGCTCGAGTCGAGTTGGGAAAATTCATTGATTTTATTCTAAAACCTGTCATCATTAAATGGTAGTCGTTAAAGTACGTTCTTTAGTTGCCAGTTGGGATTCTTAACAAATTTACGTTCAGTTTATGATATTTGGTTTCTGCATTTCAAGTCTCCCCAGTTAGCACGGCAGTGCTAAATACATTGAGACTTAAATAAAGTGATTTATTTATTTATTTTTTATTTTTAGGCAGAGTCTAAGAATACAGAGGAAAAAACACGAAAGCTAACTGAAATTTTAGGTTGAGACGCGTTGAAATTTGATACTAATAGAACGAAACTTGATATATGCATTTGAAATTCGATACTTTCACGCGCCGCGTGGGTTGTAAATGTCTCAGTTTTTAAAAAGGTCTTCTTCGCGATTTGTATTTGAATCAGAATTGCCAAAGATTATGCTTTGCCATCTTCCGGGAAGAGTGTTCTTCGTTGAGTTCACGGGATGAGAACGGTCTCACGGTTAGAACACTTAGAATGCATATGTAAATTCCCAGCATTATTGATCAGTCTTGGTGTACCCATGTTAGGAACTTTAAAGCCAAATATGTGCACTCAAGATGTATCTTTAGATTTCGTTTATCACGAGCTATGAATCTTCGATCAACAAGTGTACTGATGGCATAACGATACACTTTGTAAGGAATCTTATCAAGTCAATATCTTCCAATATCTTCTTAGTTAGTTTCGTGCATATGGTTTTGGGTACCTTTAGTATCGCGTTTCTATATATGCGATCTCTAATTCAGGACAAAATATAAATCATTTACTTTTGCTCGAGTCAATTTCATGTTTAATGAAACAGCAGACAATTATGCTCCTCGATTTCTTTGCCTATTTAATTTGTTAGTTTTTCAGTGAACCGTCGTGTTCTGCTAATCATCCAAATGAATTAAATTAAGCCGCGACTAAACGACATTCATTCTTAAATCTAACAAAGATTGCAATCAGAAATAAGCTTCTGAATCGATAGCAAACTGCGCACGATTATGGCTAGATTATTAATGTTACGATTTTATGATAGTAGGCTTACATTTTTTGAATTAGCTGTAAAACATTCAACTAGAGCAGCATCAACGCCTTCACAACAATTATGTTAGTTCAGTAATCTAACACAAGCATCACATTGCGATGAAACTTGCACTTTGATTGATCCTATTAAGATCTATATATTTAGGAAATGTAAATTCTTATGGTTCAATGACGACTGCGACACTGAGGTGCAAAACCCCCACTGAGAAATAAATTGGATCAGCCGAGTGCTATTCTATAGAATTTGCATGTGTAAATATTGGCCAAGATTTCTTATTTACAGATGTCTTGGTTTACTTTTTTGAACAGGACGACATGGACACACGCGTCTCTATTGGACGTTACGTGTCAAAGTTGAGAAGGGTTCTTGTTTGATATACTTTTATGGTTAGGCACACTTTTACTAAAACGAATACTTAATGACAGAACACACAGAAATAGTAGACCACCCGATCTTCTGCAAATCCATTCGTTAATTACATTGACGCCAAATCAGTTAGGCTTTAATGAAAGGCACTCTACCTCTACAAATTTCACAACTGTAATTCAAGTTTTGTCTGCTTTATTTACTAAGTTATTCACTCCGCAGGAACATTTTCTTTAACATCTTAAATTTAAAGGAGTTATTGTATATCCACAATTCTTAGTAAAGATGAGTGAATAAGCATGGGGTATTAATATCATGTATTTACATATCTTCTGCCATCCTAACTGGGAAATTAAGCAAACCTCTTCCAACTATTACTAAACATTAGCAAGATTTAGTGACACATGCACATGACAACGAATATATATACAGTAAGATAAATGGCGGTTCTGTATTAGGTTCGACTCGAGCAAATCTCAAAACAAATACACCAGAGGGCCCGGTTATGGCCGGAAGCCACAAGGTTAGGCTGATACTGGGTTTTGAGCTTCTTTGTCACCTTTAAGCCTGAACGTTATAGGAAGTTATTGTTCGCAGGCCACGTTCGTGAAGTGTGACAAGCTTTTTTATTCGATTTTTGTAGAACAAAAAGTGTTTTGGTCCGTAGGGTAACCCAGGCTTTGTGAAACCAGGCCAAAACACTCTGTACGCATCATTCTCCGTTGGCCGAAATACAAGTATTTTAGCTACTTCTACTTACGGACAATACATGCATCCAAATGTAACCGATACGACTGTGTGTAATATTTCGAACAATGTTGGGTGATGCCTTATTCAGTAGTTCATCTCCTGATGTTAACACTGTTAAATATTGCATGCGCCTAAACTTATGCTCCGTCTAACATGCATATTCATGTTAATCTGTTGAGTCTACTACAATGTATAGGAAGTAGCATTTGTATGCGTGGTATTGTTTCCTAAAGAGCATATGGGGATACCAGCAGTTTTACAAGCACCGTCGGAATCTTATTAAGAATCGGCGAGCTCTAACCACACTAATAGCTTTAACTAATGCACCTTTATTAAAAATCCTTAGTGCTTTATCTTTAAATACTCTGTAAATTGACCTCAGATTGTCTTAATACTTGCAGTTTGAAATTATTGTGTTCTTAAGAAGAGATCGTTAGGGTAGTTTTAATATTGTATTTGGCTGGCTTCGAATACTTGATTGTATAGGTTTCTTTAATTCTCTCTTATATGATACTCCTAAAGCTTGCTAAATCATACAGAACATCAAAACCCACAAAAGCACGAATCAAATGAAATACTGATCTAAGTCGATCTTACAAGTTTACAGACAATTTGTTCTTCAGGTGGAAACAATATTTTAAGTCTTAAAAATACTTCATGTCCAATGTCTCTACATGATCATTATTAAGTAAATTTCGCTTAGCATTGTCATACATGGGTCACTTGGTGAAGCTTCAGAATTTTGTATTAAACTCAGAAGCCGAATACGAAGCCCAACATGGACTGCCTGATTCTTTGAGTCAACATTTGTATCATAATAGACTACAGTCAAGCTTTGATTGCTGATTTAAATAGACTTAAATAGAATTCTGAATAAAACAAACTTGACACCGTACAATCCAATTTTGGCCCTTTTAGTGGCACCTAAAAACATCTGAGTTGATACTCAAGTGAACTATATTGTGTGCTTAAAATATGAAGACAAAATCAGGGCATCGTGGGTTCATTGTCAAAGAATCAATAACTGCAATAAGGTATAATTGCATTATCGAAATTAAGTTAATTGATCACCTTGCATATATATGTGTGTCGATACTGTGGGTACTGTCTCAGTGAGAAAGGACTCAAGATTCTACAATCTTTCACGTAACTATCACGATACCAAGGTATGTTAAAAGAACATGCTCCGACGAAGGGTTAACGCCCAAAATCGGCGTCATTTTAAACCTTTTTTAACGGCGTTTAGCTTTCCCACATCGAATTTTAGCTGTATATCATATTTTTTATATTTCTACGTATGATGAGCTGACTGGCTAGGGGTTGACTAGGAGTACTCTGCCTTGACGAAGGGCTAACGTCAGCTCAGATTTCATACGGCGTCCAGTTTTTTCAATATCGACCCCCTAGTCGATTCGATCATCATACGTTTTTTCTTCTATAGCTCTTAGTTGTGCACGTAAACACCTAGCTGTAGTATAAAGCTCTACAAACAGAACTAACAGTAATGTTATATTCATTCTTTTCTCGTGTGATACTATTTTAGGGAAGAAGGATATGAGTGTTGCAGTGCATCCTTCGAATCACTGCTTCAGTTTTGGCTCGTTTCGCCCGTTTAAGGCAGAGCTATCTGCTCAGATACCGGCAGGCCTGCAGATCATGCGGGTCACCATGGACTTTGGAACGCGTTATGGAGTCTTCTGCTCTGGGTCAACTATTTCTTCAGGAACTCGTTTTGGTCCTTACACCGGCAGAATTGTGCAAACGTCTGCGGTGGCAATCGACGATGATAACTGCTTTATGTGGGAGGTATAAAGACATTTAGTTACGTTTTCTTTTTAAGATTTCGATTGAACTTTCATTGAACTTTTTTATTGAACTTGTCCTTGATGTAGTTGTGGGCCCGGCTGTTCAAAGTTCGATTCAGCTGATTAAACGCGTTTCTTTCTTAGCGAACAAACTGAAGTGATCTTTTTTGTCTTTTATCAAATACCTAACTGAAAATCATACTTAGTCTAGCTCAAAACATTTAGAACAAGAAAGAAGACATATGCCCTAGATATTGGTTAAACATTTAAAGAAGAAAGTATCTGGGTCATGGAGTGGGAAGTGATAGTTTAATCACTTTCCAAATCAGAAACTGAAGTAGCAATTGAGTACGTAGCTGGTCAAATTTGTACAGTTGGATAATTAATAACTAACTTATTACTATTGTTTTTCCAGGTATTTCGGACTGATGGTCGGCTAAAACACTACATCGATGGAAAATATGATCCGGAGAACTGGATGAAACTCGTCAACTGTGCTCGATTCCTCCGAGAACAGAACGTGATCGTGATGCAGGAGGGTGACCATATATTCTACGAAACAACTCGAGAAATCGCGCCAGGGGAAGAGCTTCTAGTGTGGTATGGAAGCTCGTATGAATTCTACATGGGGATACCTGTCGCAATGAAACTCAAGGAGGAGGAAAGCGACAAAATAAACGCGGAAGGTGAGTGTTGAGGTTACGTTTTGTGTAAAGGAATCTCCTTCTGTCAAAATGAACATATTTTTCTAAACGTTAACTTACTCAAAACTTCATAATAATCCTCATATTATTGTCTACTATCTAACTATCGTTCTTTCTTTCTCTAAGGGACGTCGGGTAACTATTCGTGTGATCGCTGTGGCAAAGTGTTTACCTATAAATATTACCGAGACAGACACCTCAAGTACACCCGCTGTGTCGACCAAGGTGACCGCAAGTTTCCCTGCACTCTGTGCGACCGCTCCTTCGACAAACGCGACCGCCTACGCATACACGTACTGCACGTGCACGAGAAACACCGCCCTCATCAATGTGAAGTGTGCAGCAAACGCTTCTCCCAGTCGTCCAGTCTCAACAAGCACATGCGCGTGCACAGTGGCGAGAGGCCCTACAAATGTCCCTTCTGTATCAAAGCCTTCACTGCATCATCCATTCTGCGCACTCATATTCGACAGCACAGCGGAGAGAAGCCATTCAAGTGCAAGCACTGCGGACGGGCGTTCGCTTCGCACGCGGCACACGACAGTCACGTGAGAAGAACGCACACCAAGGAAAAGCCATGCGTGTGCGAGCACTGTGGGAAGGCTTTTGCTCAGTCGTATGAGCTCAAGTTCCACATCAACATGCACACCGGAGCGAAGCCGTACACGTGTGAGAAATGCGGTCGTGCGTTTTCAAGCCCGTCTTCTCGAGACCGTCATCGAGCGAATTTTGATTGCACCACCAGAAAAAATCGCGCGCCCAAGGTGATGCGCAAGACATTTGTGAGGAGTTTGAATGACCAATGAGTTCTGCAATGAAAATATTCACTGAGGCAGACGTTGCTTTGACATTCTAGCGCAATTTTCCTCGGCACAACATTGCTCCAGTTCATGAAGAATTCATCAAAATATCTCCCTCTTAATTTTATTTATTATTAATAATGAAGACGGCGTGTTAAAGTTATTTGACCAAATTAGGCATTCTTAAGGAATTCTGAATTATGTGTTGTGTAAGTTTTACCTTACAGGCAACACCTAACAAGTTACGCGCAAGACACGTGTTACCTTAATACTTATATATTCATCTATTCACTTTACAGAACAATTATTATCCTGTTCACAATGGTTCATGCAGGCAATGTAACCCTACTTTATATTATATAAGCAAAGCATTTCATGAACACTACTCATGATTAACTCGAGCTGTAAGTTTCATTGATTGTTTCGAAGAAGAGGATTACATATCGAGAAAAAATCCCGATGTTTTTATTAGGCTTTATGACCCATAAAATATTTTCCCCCGCGCGTGATTGGTAGAATCGTGACACGTGACCGAATAACGTCCGCTCGTGAGCGGACGTTATCAGCGAATAACCCCCGCCTGGCGAACTAACGCTGTTTATTGACAATATCCGAACACAGTCCTATTTATTTAGTCACAAAAATCATTACAAGACGACTACTGAGGAGGACATCAATTTATTGGTCGAAAATGCAGTTCCAGAAAGCACTAAAAAGCTTCACAGTTTCCGCGCCGTTATTTGCGTTGCGAGAGGAAATATTTGAAGGATAATAAAGACAATAAACTACTTTTGGCTTCGGAAATATGCACGGATAATTGTCCTTGGACGTTATCTGTTCCTCGAAGCTCACAGTTGCCCTCGAGCTTCGCTCTCGGGCAACTGTTCGCTTCTCGGAACAGATAATATCCTCGGACAATTATCCGTGCATATTTCCTCGCCAAAAGTAGTTTATTGTTTATATAACCTTTGCATACTAAAAAAAAAAAAGAAAAACGCTCATTTTTGGCCTAATTTCAGAGTCGTATGAAACTTTCAGGGAACTATCCTGGCTATAACGAACCTTTGCATATGCAATGTTTGATATTTCATACAGCTGGGCTGAGAAATAAGAGCAAATCTTCGACAAACACTTGACGGCTTTTTAAACAAAGAAGGTTCAATCTATATGCGTTGTATTCTTGGTATATCTCCATAAAATACAGTTTATAGGCAGGTCAAAGCAATGAATATTTGCAGAGAAATCATTATTACAAGGTGGTGTATTAGAGTCAAAATTGGTCATTTTTTTAGCAACAGCATACTATTCTTTTTGGCATAATTAATATAAAGTCATACAAGCCTGGATATCCTTGTTTTCCGCTCGGCCTTACACACGTTTGCAGTACATTTAGGCTGAGGGATCATCAAGCCCTCAATTTTCCCCTTCAGTTTCTCATCAGAGATATAGAGGATATTACACGGCGGCGCGAAGATATGAATTTTATTTTCGAGTGGTAAAAACAATATTTTACGAACGAGCGCTTCGCGAGTGAGTAAAGTATTGTTTTTACCACGAGAAAATAAAATCAATATCTTCAAGCCGCCGTGTAATTTTCTTTTTATTATATTAGACACAAATGTTTTACGAGAAATTGCACAAACAACCAAAAGCGGAAAATGATGCCAACGATATCTTCACTAGTGAGGATATGGAGAATACGCCACTCGGGTCCCGGATGTAGTTTCGTATGGATTTTACGCACGGTATATTTTCCAGTAAAACACTCGTGTCTATATAATAAATGTCATTATACAGTATGAAGAACTTGGCTATTATTTATCATTACACCGGGCTCAAACAACATTTTATATTTAAAATGCTGGGAGAATCTGCATTTTGAGCCGGCCTGAGGGGATGTATATCCGTTTTTGAGTAATCATAATCTATACCGACACAGTATAGCGCTTACTAGACCATCACAAACGTAAGTTGATGGTTGGCTGTCATTTTGCGTTTCACGAACTAAAAAGGCCCAAAGTAAATAGAGAAAGAGTTAAAAAGCGAGATTGTTTACATATATCCTAAGGAAACCGCACAACTCATAAACAACAGCTGACATTTTCGATGTCTTACTCAAGAGAAACAAATTGTCGTTACCACCCTTTGCTCTGTCAAAACTGTAAACCGCATTTCGATGTTTTTTACAACGTTTGAAGGCCTTATTCCAATTGAAGCTCAGACGTTTAACCACGAAGGGGAATTATATAATTTAACGTAGTATTTTATACTTTGACAAATGAACGGACAAAAGGAATACCCATTGAATGTACATCTTAAAACATGCGTTTTCTACTCCACGGAAAGTCTTTGTCAGCACAAAACATATAATGAGTAGTTTGTAGACCGCAGATAAAATTATCAAAGGATCCGAAGACTGAAGCCGTTAGATTCTCACAAGAGTTGAGGCTACGGTCATACAGCTAATCTCATAAAATCGGTCGTTCTTATCATTAAATTTTACTTAACATGCCAAATGGAAAAAATATCAATGGAATCACCATTAGAATGAATGCACTGAAAGCTTTCGTTTGAATGGCCGCACTTTTCAAATTTTGTTTCATTTGACAGATCAGGAAATGCACATTTCCTACTGTTGAACAGACAAATTGGCCTTTGGCGGCGAAAGGGTTAAATATAAAACTTCACTTCCTGCCTTCAGTTTTTGTCGGTCATCATTACAAACAGACAATTATATTCGGATGCTAACAATTTAGTGTGCAGGTTGCAATCAGCTTCTGAAAACTGTGACCAACCAAAAGCTGTGTAAACAAAACAGTTTTAACAGTGACGCAGAATAATCAACGTCTTGATCACTTTCAACTGGTCTTTGAATATAACTATTCTTTTGCTACCTGGATTGCCAAACAAACACATATTTTGGATTTGTGATTCAGCTAAACATTTTGCTTTCCTTTCACAACTCCGTCTTGGCCCAATGGACAACAGCCGCACGCCGAATTCATCCACTGAAGCCCATTGCCATTTCTCTTTTACCACGGGTGTTGCACTTTTGACACTCACTGCCATCGTGAGCGTGCTTGGAAGCTGTGGAAACATTATCGTTTTGCTGATTCTCTACTTCTGCCCCCGATTGAGGAATCGTCCGTCTAGTTTCCTGATACTGAACCTGTCCGCGGCGGACCTTGTGGTCACTGCGATTGCCTGCCCCTTAAATGGCGTGTACTTATTAACCAAAGCAGAAGAAAAATGCGCGTTGGGAAACGACCCACTTTCCCTGCTAACGGCCAGACGAGTTGTGATAACCTTCTCTTCTAGTGTGTCTCTATTAATCTTAACACTTGTAAGTTTGGAGCGTCTTTGCGTCATTTCATGGCCTCTGAGGCACAGAACAACAACAACAACCAAAAGACTTTTCATCGCTTCAATAATTATTTGGACGTCAGCAATTACGTATGGTACATTTGCCGCTTTCAAGACCTTTCATCGTCCCGTGAGATTATTTGCCGTCGCTGGAACTGTGTTTTTTTTATGTGATCATAACCGTTTGTTATGTGCGCATATTTTTTCTGACTGCGCGTCAAAGGACGATTCGTGACGGGTTGAACGCTCACGTTGGCAGACCGCAAGTCCGCGCCGCGGCAGAGAAACAAGTGGCAAAAACAATGGCTATAGTAATCGGTGTCTTTACCTTGTGCCTGGTTCCATTCACCGTGCTGCGGAGCCTACTGTCATCAAACGAGTACGGACTTCTGTATGACTCCCTGCTACTATTGGCCCTTTCACATTCCGCTGCCAACCCTCTCATTTATTTTTATCGCTCCAAAGACTTCCGTTCGGTTCTGAAAAGAATCGTTCTGTGGTGTCGATGCTGCGTACTTAGCCAAACCAGCGCAGATCCCTAGGCGAACGCAAATAATATTTGAAATACTTTTTGAGTTAAACTTGCCTGTTAAAGAAGTCCCTCGATATGTGTGAATTGACTCTTCTGTATGGACGGAATGCTCATCAAAAGCAGTTCCATGCCAGTGTGAATTTCACAGAAATTCTTGTTTTATGAGCGTTTGAAGAAATAATTATTTTTGAGAGACGTGGATTTATTCATTAGTTTTCTGTAAAATATTTTCTTCATTATTACTCTCACTGTTATTACAGGTCAGAACAATTTCTACAAATACTAGTAGAGTGTTTTTGAAGAAGGAATTAATTCTGATCATAATTAATCTTATGCCCAGCTAACATGAGCCACTTTTAGTTCGTATCTCTCGTTGGCCATCGTGTGACATTGTCGAAGAACATTCTTGAACTCCCTTAAAACGTCACTCTTCAAATCCATTCAGAGGAATTGATTAGAATTACTTTTCTGCTTGACACGTTTCCACTCAACGCTTTTTTAGTCAATTCTTGTCATATATTACTATATGTTGTATCAGATAGATTACGTTAATGGGCCTAAAAGTCGCAGCTGAACTTACAATAAAAATAAATATTATCCGTACCTTTCTAGGAAACATTTAATTTACGAATTCAATTAAAAAAATAGAATAAATTACCAGCAAGTCCATTTCGGCTACGTATCCATGAAAATTGTGTTTGATGCAAATCGTAAATGTTATAGGGTACAAGGTCGACTTTGAATCTCCCCGCTCTGCCGGCAGTCAGGTCTGTATACTAGAGCCAAGAAACCCAATAAACATGAGCGACATTACTTTATTTCGCTGTTCTGAAGATAGTTACACAGAATGATACAATTATTTTTGGCAGGTTTTAGTTAGGCTGTGATCGCGCCGTGTTCCTGCTTCGTCATGCCTACAAAAGAAAGAGAAAGTGTGCTAAGATATCATTAAGTTACTAAACACAGCCCAAACGTTGTGTACCTCGGATGAGAGATGTGTTTACTACCAGCGTTACAATTCTTCTGGGATCGCGCCTTTATAACGTCATAGTCAGAGGCTTGTTCCCCATATTCAAATATACTAACAACTAGAATAGCAACTGACCGGCCTTTTAAATTTCATCTTCGTTTAAATATGCCAGACTATTGGCTAATGTAGATATCAGTGAGTGTGCTGTCCTGTGACACGCGATCTTAGATATCATGGACATTCTTCATTCCTTTTTCCCCTCAATTCTAAATTAGTGAGTAAATAATGCCATTTACCTTCAGCAAACACCGCAGCTCTTCATACAGTTGATTTTCATATAAGCCGCAAAACTCGAGCTACTGCAGTAACCAGCACCTGTCCAGAGAGGACACTGGGTAGGATTTCGGTCTTTGCAGACTGAAAGCGAGAGTAATGCACAATGTTATAAAAACAGGTAACGAGATGGAATTCTTACACTGGCCAAACGGACTCCCACGTCGACTGATAGTTTTTTCGAGAAGAATCTACCGTTCGGTCATTTAAACCTCAATCCTTTAGTACCCGTTTATATACGTAACATTAAACTTGTACTCCTTAGGTGTATCTAATTTAGTCAGAAATAATCCAACAAACTTGTAGCATGATATCAACGGCTACATTATACTAGTTCTAAGGAAACAATTCCTAGAACCTGCACAGGGACAAAAGTCTAGATTAGGTTGATTTGTTACTCGTACATCAAGAAAGGTAAACGTACTTTTATATTATATATAATTCCGATATTCAGTCATCGCCCCTTCTGTTTAACTTACCGCAAGTCTTGCAGCTTACAGAGCAGTGGACAGACATGTAGCTTGGATTCTTCTTGCACTCCCCCATACTGGCCCAAGTGGGACAGCTCGGTTCATGGTCGCCCTTGCACTCTGCGTCATAGTAATAACAATGAGTCTTTTCATATATTAGGAACTTAGTGAACTTGAGGTTCATCTGGTAAAATATATAAATATGTCGTTAGTATTACAGCCGTTTTCGGATGACTGTCACTTGCTTGTTTGCATAAGAATATTGCAATCAGGTTTGGCTTTTGCTCCAGTGATTGGTAATTAATGCTGCTAAACGTTTTTGGATCAATCATTAGGCGTAGCAAACGAAACTCCAAAGCAACTCACAATTACCTCCGACAATTTTATGTGCAAACGTGAAGATGTTGACAAAGCCATAAGCACAAGAGAGCGACAGTGCGACACATAATCATAAACATAAGGAATCAAACATGGGATTGGCTCCTATTCCCATCTCACTTCCATGTTCTTTCCTTATGCTTATGCTTACGTCGCCACTGTCGCTCTCTTGTGCTAACTCTTATGTTTATGCGCAGGTGAAAACACGCTTTAACCTACCGCACAAGTAACAGCTCTTTTGGCAGTTATTTAGCATATAGCTAGGGTTCTTGTCACACTCTCCTTGGGACGCCCACTGCCTGCAACTCAAGAACTGGTCTTGACAAGCTGTAGACATCAAAAGTCAGAAAAAAGAATCCCTTAGAACTGTTCACATGCAAACAGCTGCGTCGATTGTGAAGAAGTACTCAGGTAGTTTCATAAAAATCTATTAAAAATAACATATTAAACAATACAGGGTTCTGATTATGTAATTCATTGATACTTTACTATACTTGATTGATGTAGAGATTCAGAAAAAGAGAAAAAACCTCCACAAACTTTTAAGTTATTTGATGATGCGCTTTTCAAAATCAGATTTTACAAATTTATCGTGTCACTCCGCAGTTTCATGTGCGTCACCGTACACTGTCGGTCAAATTAGTGACATGAAAATTGAACAGTTGGACTTCAGAGGTTTCTCTCTTCTTGAAACGGGCTAGCGGTATATCAAGATAATCGACTAAAAATAAACAAGTAGTGGTAATCATTGGTGTGCGAGTTCAATTAATGATTAATAGTGTGAGTAATGTTTGAAAATTCTAACACTTGCACACTAATTTAAATATAACAGCCCTGTTCTCAGCCAATCAGAATCGAGTATTTTTGCATCTATATTTTAAGCCGGTTAAACACATACAGCACAGGCTATCATCAATGTACACATCATCCAGTGCAATGTCTGAATATCCAGTGTCACCGACTTTTCCCACAAACGTGAGCTGTTGATTGAAAGGGAAGCAGGAAATTTTGATCAGATGGTCAGGAACAAGAATACAGACACATGAGGCGCGTAATGCATGGTGCAGCAGTAGATTGAGGGGGGAGGGGGGGGGGGATTCTTATAGACTATCCAAACACTTTGAACACCCTAGTTGTAGACTCCGTCTAATAATTTATTCGCAGGGACGAGAAAGGGAAAAAGGTCCGAGTAATGTTTATTTGCGAGAGCCTCGTTTGAGACCAAAATCTAGTTTGATAGCTGCGAAGGACCATGAAAGAGTGCCTTCTCTAGATTTGTTGGACCTAAGAAAGGTAGACATATTGTATAGTCAATTTCGCTGTGAGAAGTCTAACTTTTTGCTTTGTATTCTTTGGCGCTAACAAAAACGTTTTACTGAAGAAACATAAAAAAATGGAGATCTAGACGTGAAAGAGTCTGGTATAGTCTGTTACATTTTCTTTCACCTTTTTACTTTTTAAAGATTTTCCATTTCACCAACCTGATACTTTAGACCTGCACTTGGTGGGTCAATATTTCCAGTTCCCTGGATCCAGTTTTGGCCCTGGTTTCCTGATTTATGGAATAGCAAATACGACAATCCTCCTTCCCACTTAATCTGCACAGACAGCTCCCCCATGGACTTGCCGTACATGTAGTAGTAGAATTTGAGGCACTGCCCTTCTTTCTTGGAGTTAAGCCAGGCTGAACTCTCGAGATTGGCAACGTCATTTGCTCGGGCTGGTGCAGATGACTCCATATAGAGGTAATATCCTTGAAAAATAAATTTACAATTGTTTTGTCCAACTGACTTGTACATCCAGAAGCGAGCTCACTCCTACGTTGCCTTGTAGAGTCAATGTTCTTACCTGTGCCACTAGTGTGATCGTTGAATGGGCCTGTGTTGGCTGTTTGTGTGAAGCCGGAGTGTCGCTTCCAGTTAAGGGTATTTTGAGCTCTATTTCTCCACATACCCATGCCAGCTTCGAAATCAGTATCGTCATAATCTGAGATGAAAAAGGAGGCAAACGAGACAAATTTGATTGAAAGTGCTTCGTACAAGGTTCTGCGATTACCCGTGTCATAACTTTGGTTTTCATGATAGCCTGCGAACAAGCCCTTTTTGCTCGGGGGAAGGGGAGAAGTGGAAAGAGGGCCCTCTTTCCCCTTCTCTCCCACCCCACTCCCTCACCCTCCCCTGCGTCCCATTTTGAGCTAAGAGGGCTTGTTAGCAGGTCATGGTTTGGACTTTTGCCGATTTTTGTAGAAAACCGCTCGAAAACCGATGTTGTTAGTTAAGCGTCATTTACCTAGATGGCACCTTTTGGCGACACAAACGTCTTCTTCCACACCGTTGCCAGGACAACTGGCTCCCCCATGCATTGGAGAAGGGTTGTCACATTTCCTGGAGCGTTTCTTGACTCCTTCGTTACAGCTGACGCTGCAACTCGTCCAGGACGACCAACGCCCCCAATGACCGTCAATTGGAGCTATATGCATGTGTTTATACAAGAGAAGAGCTGAGCGCATTTACAGCTGTAAAGGTATATAATACCACACTGAAATCATCAAAGACATTATTGACCACCAAATGATATGCCCTGGCGGAAAAACGTAACTGAGCAGGTATACTGATCCATTAAAAAATATGTTTCAAAAATCTCTACTGGTCAATTTGTTATATTTTAACTTTGGCCTGGAAGAAAAGAGGTTGGCAAATAGAGTGAAATAAACTAATTGCATTCTGTGTAACTGTTTGTATTATAAAAGGTTTATTAGAACTATTCAAATTGACGAGCACCCAACGGCTCACTCGGCTCAGCGGTAGTCCAATTAATCTCCATGGTGCATTGCGAACGTGCGAAAACAAACATGGCGTCCACAAGTGAGATTTAAATGTATGACATACAATTGTAACTCAAACTTTATCATTAGCCGATTCATACCTGGACACTCGCTTGAGGCACATTTAACCTGTTGCCTTTCCACACCATACACATTGTGAATGTTAACAGAGCTGTCTCCACAGGACTTTACATTTCCGGCGTTATAACAGTAACGCTCCCGGAACTTGAAGCAATAGTCGTTACAAGGAGTGAAGCCGGACCACGAGGCCCATCCGTAGGACGTCGTTGCTTTATCGGAGGAAGGCATTGCTCTGTAAGTACATCTATTATGTGGCACACTAGTACGCACGCTTCGGTTGGTCAAATTTATCGATTCACAATTTTCGCCCTACGGACAATGCATCCGATACATTGTACAGTTGACGTCCCGTAAGCAGACACCCCTGGGAAGTAGAAAAAGTGACCGTAACTGGAACTGTGCGCCTAGTACGAGGATGTGTAAATACTGAGGTCGACTGAGACCCCCGGGGGGGGAGGGGGTACTCCCATATATTTCCCATATATTTCGGAACGTCCCTAGATAGGGACGTTCCGCCCGATAGGGCATCATTTTCAGGGTCTTCTGTCTTAAACAGGGTAGCAAATTTTACATTTTCGTGTCTTAAACAGGGTTATTTTCTGAAGATTTTCTCCTCTTCCCCTCCCCCCTCAACCACATTTTTGCTCTCGCCATTTTCGCGCGATTTCTTCGTATGCTCCAGTTGAAACGCGTGCAACGCAGGCTAACTTATCTAAACTTAGTCTTGAACAGGGTATCAAATTAGAGCACTTTGTCTTAGACGGGGTAGCAAAATTTCCATTTTTGTGTCTTGAATAGGGTCAGGGTTTTATAGAGTCAGCGGAACCCCCCTACCCAAATTCCTATTAAGTACCCCCCCCCCCCCCGGGACTGAGACAGAGTTTAAACAGGGTTTCGAAGAGCGTCCATATAAAGTAGAGCTGTCCGGTTACAAGAGTGTCCGCTTACGGGAGTGTCCGCTTAGAAGAGTGTCCGCCAAGAGAGCTTTGACTGTACATCTATTCTGAGATGAAGTGCACTTTCGATCAGAAGCATGTTTAATTATGGAATTATGACAATAAATGATAAGCAAGACAGTGAGAAAGACAGTATGTATACATTATCTAAACCTATTTGTGGTGATTACTGACAAACCTAGACCTTGATCATACTTTATTCATTGGAATTCCGTAGGTTACTTATACCTGAATAACAGCTACCAAGTCAATATTTGAAGTACGCCCACCCCCACCCTCCCCTCCCCGCCCCTCTCTTTTAAATTCAACCATCCTCATCAAATTTTGAAATAGGGTCCCCCACTCTTCTTTGCCGATTTAACTTTGTGGTCTGTTTCCTGGTTACATTTTAACTTGTTCAAGTTTTACAGCCATGTCTATTTTTACTGGTTATGTTCTATCTAGTCCAACTTTTAGTTTATTTTCTTGTTACCTTCTATATTGTCCTACCTCTGCAGTCGTATAAAGCATCAATCTCAATTATATCTCGCGTGCTCAAACGTCCGTTCTTCGAGCCAAGCTCCAAGTTAGGATCATGGATTGCCTGGATTGTCGGCTGGCCGTTCTTTGTAAACGCCTTTCGGTCATAATGCATTACAGACTTAAAATCGTAATCTTTTCCCAGATCGTCGATGTCTTGCCAGTCATACTTATCGAACTGTTCATCAAATCCTGAAAAATAAGAAGAAAACTCTAATTTAATTATATCCCTGGGGGAGATCCGAAGAATGGAAATGCTTTAATTAAAATATTCACTACGAAGTTATCAACGACGTCGTATTTGTAATTTTTTTTCGTGATACTTGGCCATTTTATACTTCTGTTGATAATTAGCTCCATTTAGGAATCCTAAGATCGACTGATTGCAGTGCGGCGCTGAGTATCGACTGAGTAGATTTCTACGTCTATTTGGGGCTACACAGCTTATCAATACTGCATGAAATATATTTTACCAATAAAGGCTAAGGCACAGACTCGCAGACTCGAATTATTCAGAGACTATAGGATCGCTTCTAAAATCGTTCCCGAGTGGATTCAGGTGTCGCGTGAAGGTATTAAGGATTGTGCTTCATGTTACCGTGCCAAGCAGAGCAGGTCAGCAACATTTCATTTCAGTGCCACTTACCATCGAGAATATTTTCCCACAATATCTTTACATATTTGTCCCTGTCGTTTCGGCTCTGTTCATGGAAGAAACCTGCACACGAAAAAATAAATCCAGTTATCAATGGAAACTTACTAATGGAACCGGGAATCTTTTAAAATGATTGTGATTAATACCATCACTTAGCTCAGGATTTGTCCCTCAGATGTGGTTATTGGTTGGCTTTTTATAGAATTCACCTCCGTCACGATTAAGATTCAAACATAACGTCTTTCGACTCCTATAAATTGTACTTGCATGGGTGTGAAACGTTTGTTTTGAGGTCATTTCACTGCCGAATTCTAAAACTAAATGTCGATGTCACGGTGTGAAAGCTGGACACCGTCAAGAAATTTAGCTGACGTTTCGAGTTTTTACCTTTCACCGGAGCAATTAATAAACGAAGGACTACGCTGTCAAAAACTTAGTTCTCCCCGTAGTAATGTTCAAAAACTAGTTATGAGATGTTTCTAAATGGATGAGACATAAAGTATGGGTTTTAGGTGCACAATCAGACAATTTTCGTCTGCTTCGTCCGTTGTCGTACCAACTGTATGGAGCAGCTCGTGCAGAATGGTTGAGACGAAATTGCAGCCTTTACCGAGGGACACAATCTGCTCACCACCCTCGTAATACTTCTTACCAACCTTTGATGAGCATCTGAAGAGCAAAAAAAGTTAGGGATCTTAAAACACAGATAACCTATTAAGCATTTGTAAAAGATATACAGTGAACTCCCCAGGAACGGACACCCCTGTTAGACGGACACCTCTTTAAGACGGACACCTGATAGGAGCGGTCTCTGCCGTTTCTACAGTCATTTACTCTAACTGAACTCTCTATAAGACGGACATAAATTATCTAGCTCTGAAACGGACAGTTGCAGCTGGTCCCGAGGCTGCCCGTATTAGAGGGCAGAGTGTTAGAACACAGGACAAGTGGTTGTTTTGATACACAGTCAACATTTAGCTCCTTATTTCTCCAGCTTGCCCCGTTTTTATCATATGATAGGATGCATTACCCGTTTGTATTTGTGATGTAGATGTAGTTCTTGTGTTGCTGGTAGTTGTAGGGCACAAAGCGGACACAGGTATACTTGTGAATCTCGTCAATGGCTTTTTGGAAGTTGGGTCGCACGTGGTCTGTTGAAAAAAAAATCCATATTCATCTTACCAGTGGTGCACGCTATCAATAAGGCATAATTTATAGCTGTACTTTTTATGACTATATTTGTTGATTATTTTAGTATCACCTATTTTCATAAAAGTCCGATGCAAGTTTTGGTCTTGGTATTGAAAATATTTTGCAGTGCGTATGAACATGGAGTCATGCGTGTTTTTTTGTATTGAACTGACCAAAGATGTTTAACAGAAGATGTAAGCACTAACTGCTGTGAAAGAAGCTTTTAGGGGGGAAATCTGCGGTAGAACTTTAATACTTTGTGGTGGAAACATTTTGCATAAAATAATAATGAGGCAAAAAAAAGTTAGATTAAACTACATGAAGAAAAAAAAGAGAGAGAAAGAGAGCTGACTTGACACAAGCTGTATTAGCATGAGCTAGTCATAAAAGGTATTGCATTATAGCTAATTTTAACAACAAAGTTGATCAAAATTGAGAAAGTGAGAGACTAAGAGAGTTAATGCTAGATAATATTATAAAAGAGAATAGAGAGAACACACTACAGGTTATCTTACCCATGTGCGATCCTACAACAAATGGGATTTTGCGCGAGGTCCACAGTCGTTTCCTCCATCTCAGTGCATTCCTTTTTACGCGACCGCTGCTCTTCGTATGAATCAACTCCACAAGCTCAGGGTCCAGAATGATATCACCCTGAAACAACCCTGTAACCTCTGCTGCAAACAAAAGTAAAGTGATCAAAAACAAAATTTTAAGGAAAAATTAATTTAAGGCCATTCCACTTCGTTTGAAAGTCTTAGGGCCACGAGCTGCGCATTAACTAGAATCCCGGTATCAGTAAATAAGATAAGTTGCTATTTGATATAAAAACGTATAAGGCAAGTCAATTTAAGTTTTGAAAAATACATTCCCAAATTTTATGTTGATAAAACTAAAAAGTAGTACGAGTCTTTTAATAAAGTGTGCGCTTTTAAGAACCGATATGGGGTCACTGGCTTACCTTCATCTTCTCTTCTGATGACATTAGCGTAGCCATAAATGTGGAAAGATATCACAAACAAGAAGCACAGTGACAAGACGTTCGCCATGTTTACCACAATCGCGCTCTCGACACTTTTACTGATAAAGCTCTGCGACAACTGTCTTTATATCTTTAATATCCGGCTTCAAGTTTTAACGACAATACACGATGAGACAATAGAGATATTTATCAACGAAAGAATATGGTTTGAAACTTTATGAGCTAATTTAAAAAATGCTATTTTTATAATCACTAGTTTTGTCTCTTTCACAAATGCACTTAGTACTTTTGTCTTGAATCGTATCGTTCTGCGGGTATGCGGGGTTCTTCAGTAATAAAAGGGATTAGATTATGGTATTTATTTTTGTCATTTGCAGAAACCAATTAACCCGATAGTGTTTCATATTTCTAAGGCTGTGTTTAGTTATCGTTGATATATAATGTTATCTCCTGATGTTTTTCATTTATTTGCTCTCTTTTTTTCTCACGACTGTGTTGGGTTAGCAACTTTATGCAGAATGAAACGACTTTCTGATTAATATAAACATTAAGGGAATGCTCGTAATATTCCAACTTAAAACTATTACCAAATAAAGTGTATGAAAATGAGAATTGTCACCACTCCGCGTTTCTCTGCACTTTTTTCCCTCAGAAACGCGATATAGCATGCTGACTTGTACTTATCTTTATTTGTTTAAAAACAACAAAACAATAGGAATTGCCGGATGGAAATGACCTTTCAACCACTTGAATATACTGCCGACAACCGGGTTCAATTCACGTCCTGATTGGTCCAGTTCATTTGCTCATTACTTAGAATTGTTCTCCACTTCACTGTCACAACAATGGTTTTGACACATTTGAAAACGGGAGAAGATTCTGACAAGAGATTCTAGTTCCACTAGAACCCGCCCGACAAAATTTGTTTGTCAAAGTTTTCTTTTGATAAATGCGTTACTATGGCAACTATACATTGCTCACACATTGCTCGACGATGATAATACTTTAAAACTTTATCACAATTTCTTCAGTAGCGGTAGATTGGTTGTGATCGTCCGGGTTAGAGTAGTCTCCAAGAATACTGTTGTTGATGACTGACGTTTCGACTCTCTGAGCGGAAGCCATCTTCAGTGTCAAGTGAAAGGATTCACTTCAACGACCAGGGACATAAACATGCACCGCCATCTGACGAATCCTTTCACTTGACTCTGAAGATGACTTCCGCTCAGGGAGTCGAAACGTCAGTCACCAACAACAGTCCTCCTGGAGACTACTCTAACCCGGACGATCACAGCCAACCTACTGTTCCCACTCCTGGGTTCAAACCATTTGCCATGTTCTTCACTATAGCGTTAGCCAAATGGCTGTGACAAATTGGCGAGAAAAAGCAGCGTATAAACTTGAGAGCCACCTCATACGTTTTGGACCGCGATCGCCCTATTTTAGAATTAGCGGATAAGTTGTGCACAAGAAAAACGAGGCCTGCATGTGGTGCTAAACTCATGGCAATGAACGCTGACCAACGGAAGTGACGTCAAAGAACGTATTTCCCCTCTGCCAGTCTTTATGAAACTCAGTAAACTGGTGCTACCCTGAAAATATTTAGTGATTTGCGACACATAGAAGGACACAGACCGCCCGGCCAAGGGTTTCAATCCATTTGGAAACCCTTTGTGTTGACCACCATGCAACACCTGTTTTTTTTCTATGTTGCCACAGACAAGTTTCTTAGTGAAAACAAAACTTCTAATTAATATTTAGACCATCCCGGAGTTATATTACTTTGAAAGTTCTGCTAATTTATTTAGACTAAGTCTTTATATACGACTAATACAGGTTGGTTATCATCACGGTTTCTAGATGTTTTGTAAACTAAAGTTTGTTCAATTTATTGTCTTGTTTATGTTCGTATTTACCATCCAATCATCTACTGGACTTAAAGATAAACACAAGGGCATTAGAAAGGAAGCGAAGAACGTTCAGAACAGAGTCAATTCAAAGGCGTCGATAAACAATGCACCGTGGGATAATGGAAACAAACCTAACACAAACACTACCGGGATAAACTATGATACTTCGAAACGACAAGATATCCCTGAAGGAGGCGACCAAATGACCGGCGAAGAACTTCAGCGATATCAGTTCGAGGATGTGAACCAAAGAGATGAGAACGAGGGGGATGACACGGACGAAGTTCCCCTCGAGGGACAAAACACAATAGATCCCGGATTTGCGGGTTTTTCTCACGATCAACTTCGACTGCCCGAACCTTATCCGTTCAGTGCTACGCCGGCCGCGGAGTTGTCCTCAGACGATTCCCCGAGTCCCATACAGGAGGAGGTCGTACGAAAGCGTAATTACTTTCTTCCACATCCGCAACCGGATTACAAAGTTACCCACGTGCATGTTTTCCATCCGGGTGAGTTACTATTTTACTGCCAGTTTCGACCTGAACTCCGTTCAGCATGCATCAAAGTGAACACTGATACAACTAGAATGCGCTTCTCAAGAACTTTCGTGTGATTGTTCAGTGTTCCGGTGAATCGCTTTGTTGGCGAGGTTCGACCTACAATGCGACCTACAAGCAATACTGTACAGCATTGGGTGAGGGTGGAAGTGGAAGTGATTTTAATTCTCTGAATTGCTGGCATATTGGTGCAGTAAATATGCTCTTTTGCCGTGTGACTCAAGAAATTTGTCCGGCCTTGCTTGTAGCTTAGCTACTTCATATCGTGGCTCTGTTTAGTGATATTTTCCTCGCCGGCAAATTAAACCAGTTGGTACTGCTGGCATGTAAGGTTACTTTTATGTTTTCAAGTTTACTATATTGTTTTAGTTAGTTTGAGTAGCGGCAAGCTTTCTTACATCCTTCATACATTTATTCATTACTATATGGATTAGAAAGATGTAATATTGTAATTGTAATGCACGGCTTTTAGGTAGAAGACCAAATCATTATTACTATTGTATTAATATTTTGATAAAACAATCCTGGGTAAGTAGAGTTTTCAAATCAAATTAAAATAAATCAAATTCAGATAGTTACAATAGTAAATCCCATACAAGAGTATACAAGTACGATTTGTTTTTTCCCTGTTAGAAAACCCTTGCAAGTCTGGCGGGGTCCCTGTCAAGAGTGCTTTCGGATATCACTGTCTGTGTTCTAGGGAGTTTCATGGGCGATTCTGTGACGGTAAGTCAAAATGTAGATTCTCCCAACTTTTTAAGAGTAAAATGTATAAGTAATGTAGTGAGAATTGATATTTTAATCAGCTTTCATCTTAGCAAAGTATCGAAAGCCAAGTTCTCCCAACTGCATCATATGTTTCTGGTGAGAAACTGAAGGAGAAAATCGAAGTGGATCACTACTGGGAATAGAAGGGTTAAATTTGCCTTCGTGATCCTCCGTGAAATCTAGTCCCTGGTCTTCTTTCGGAAAGAATGATGCTTGATTTGAGGAAACGTGAGGAGATACTTGCACATATAAACCTTATCAGTATATGTCTCTCCAAAGGCTGTCGTTTTGATCATTTTAGCCTGAAATAGGGTAACTATATATTTTGTCGTCTTTATTTTTCTGGGACAGGGTATAGATTTTGTCTTTCTCGCCTAGGATGGTTTTCGAATCCCGTCGGTTTCATTGCAGCCTAATGCAGTTGCTAGAGTTTTGCGCTATTTTTATTTCATCTCTAATTTCGAGTTGACCGTGTTTATATATAAAACAGAAAAACTATACTGCAGCTCCAGCCCATGCCAAAATGGGGGAACATGTGAAGAGATGGCCAACAACTATCGCTGCAGGTGTCAGCCTGGTTATGTTGGCTACAACTGCGAGGGTACGTGTCGCTTCAGCAGCAATGTATTTATGACACAACGATTTAGAAACTCAGACACTACTTATACGGAGAAAAGTTGTCCCGGGAGCCAGGGTCGCCTTGGGTGGGCCAACAACTGCGAGCCAATACTGAGTTTAAACAAGAAGGCTTCACTGCTCCGAGAGACATTTAGTTTCTCTTGCATACAATGTACGTCGTCTAGCTGTAAAGCCCTGGCCAAACGGATTCGTAAATCCGCCATATAAAGTAAATAGAAACCAATTTAATCAACCACAAAGAAAAGCTCATGCATCAACTCTCGTCTGCTTGGCTCCACTTGAGGGCCACTAAAGTCAACCCATGTCGATTTATGCCAAGACGACCAAGGTTGGGTGGCCAAACGTTAATCAAGTTGAACCCAAGGGTCGAAGTGCGAGTGCGTTTGGCCAGCCTGTCGTCTACATGAGATGTGGTTAGTACTTTGTGCCCTCCTTTGAGCAAGTAGTGACTACTTGCTCAAAGGAGGGCACGAAATACTAGACTTTTTTTTACAATATTGGTCATGTTTTTGTACTTGCAGAAAGAGATTTCTGCTTGCCGAATCCTTGCAAGAACGAGGGAACTTGCTACGAGACGGCCTCCAGCTACAAATGCCTTTGTAGGTCAGGATTTACAGGCGCAAGTTGTGAAGGTAAAAGGTTGTCTCGTTTAACGTATTGCATGTTTATAGTTTTAAAATATTTTAACTGTAGTAACCGTTTAAAAATTTAAATTCCATCTTATCGTATCATATGACTACTGGCCAATTAAACCTCTCTTTTATTTGTTTTTATAGAAATTGACTATTGCGATCCAAACCCCTGTTTGAACGGTGGGTCATGTGACCAAAAGCATGGCGCGCATGCGTGTGTTTGTAAACCCGAATACAAGGGAAATACATGCCAGGGTGAGTGTAGTGAGTTGCTTCATATTCTACCCCCGAGCGTTACACAAAACTACAAATTCTGCACTTGCATCCAGTTTTATGCAATGAACTCTGACTGAAAAGTAAGGTTACGTTACAAAGCAACTTTGCAAAGAAGTCCATCAGTCACATGGCCGCCAAGATCGCCCAGAAACCAAGAACTGACAACGTTACTGATTATTTCTGTAGTTGTGTTTTGTGCTTCGTTTTCAAGTTGCCGTCACTGTTGGGAGTTGTTCTACATGTTTGTTAATATAAGTTCTCATTACCAAATATTTCAGAGAGAAAGATATGCTTCTCCAATCCGTGTCACAACGGCGGCAAATGTATAGAAGAAGACACGCAGTCTCCTTGTATTTGTCCGCAAGGTTACACTCATCCATTCTGTAAAGGTACGATGAAGTTGTAAAGTTCATTCCCCAAAGATAAGTTAATTATAGATACCTCTTACTCAGTCAAATCAAGGTTTATCTCGAGAGGCTATAAGTGTCAGTAGACAATGCTGGGTGCTAATTCAATAAACATTTACACGTGTACTTTACAAGTTGGACCATTATTCTAACACCATTAAACGGACTCTACTCCAGAAAGTTCTGCACAATATTACAGGTTCAGGTCAACAGTGTTTAGGGATCAAGCAACAGTATTTGGCCATTTTATTGGATTAAAGTGTGTTTTAACGTGTAGGGAAATTGGTCCGACTTGTAAAGTACACTTAATGCTTTATTGAATTGGCCCCTGGACTAGTAAAATTTAGTCCTGTAGTGATAATCTTGCATTTCGTATCCTTAAGAACATGTGTGCTCGTCTCAGCCATGCAAAAACAGAGGAAAATGTTCGGCAAAGAAAGAAGGGAACTCTTGGCGCTTTCACTGCGATTGTCCGTTCCTCTTTCAGGGTGAACGATGCGAAAGTAAGTGTTCCAACTATTGTTCAATCTATCTAATAAATTGGATTACGATCATTTGTTCTTTTTTCGATTTTCTCTTGATCATGCCTTCTTTGCACCAGTCCCAAATCCATGCGCCGGACACCCATGTATGAACGGCGGGAGCTGCATTGACACTTTCAGTAAATACAACGGTTTTCCCGAAGATTGGGACGTCGGTTTTCTCCACTACTACTGCAGCTGTCCAATGGGGTTTTCCGGTGAAAACTGCAAAGGTTGTGTTCTTCTCCAATGTATACATCGATCAGTTCTTGCTGTTATCATCCCCTCCGAGCCGACTTAATCATATTTTGGTAATTTATTATAACAGAAAACAACTGTGCACATTGTCACGTGAACGCGACCTGTATCCATGGTCGTTGCGTGTGTGATCGTGGTTTACATGGCAACGGCTTTACGTGTACTGGTAGGTGTGGTTTTGCTTGTTCCCGAGACTAATTAACAATTTATTATTTGTCGAAGTGGAGGTGAATAGCGGTGGATATTTACCAAGCCGTTTCGGCGAGGTAAATATCCACCACTATTCACCGACACTGAGGCGAATAATTGTTTTAGTATATACCACACAAGTTTAATAGCCAACTCCCAAATAGCTAATTTATTTCCGACAAAAGTGGGCAAAAATTGGGTTCGCGCGCCATTTTGTTTTACCGGAAGCCGCCGGGAGGTGAATAGTACTTGATATTCCGAGATTGAGGAGCCAATCAGAGCGCGCGAAAAGCACTATTCATTTGCGTGATATATACTAACAATTATTAGTTAGCTTTAGGGGACCGTTTTTAGTACGGTTCGGTTTCTGTTTTCGTGTAAACCGAGAGAAACCTAGAGGTAACAACAACGCATCCGTCCATACGCAGCCTGAACACAACAGCTTCAATTGCTTTGCCCTTTTTCACGTTTAAGTTGAAATTAAAATCAGGTAACTTTTATACATCTATGACCTACTTTCACAATCATACTCAGTAGCAAAATAGTACTTTTCACTGGCCGTATAAACGAGTGTCTGTCAAGTAAGTTTCATTATGTCCAAAACAAGCAGTTCTCCATTCTGCCCGCAAAATTTTATTGTCAGGTGACCCGCCAAAACATCTCAGTTACGCGAACTGCGCATGACTGTGAAAGTGGCTTATTGGCCTTAATATACAAAAATAGCTTCAACAACAAAATATCCTCGGTCTTACTTATTAAACCTTTTCAGTTTTATCAACTCCGACCAGGTTCGTTACTCGTCTTTTTTCAATCCATTTCAGCGGCTTCTCTCATACTTACTTCAACTTCTAACCTTTAACCTTTAGAACTGAAGAATCCGTGCAGACCAAATCCGTGTTTGAATAATGGCACATGTTCAGTTGGTCCTGATCAAAGTTTTGATTGCGAATGTCCGACAGGATTCAGTCCACCCTTATGCCAAGGTAAGTGTTGCATGCGTGTTTTAGAACATTTGTTATTTTTCTTATGTTTATCCCAATCATTCTGCTTTTGTCCGTCCTTCTCTCTGCCTGTTTTCAGCAAATCCGAAGCCCTGCGACCCCAATCCCTGCAAGAACCATGGTATCTGTGTCACAGGCCCTGAACATCATGGCTATCACTGTATTTGTCCCGACAAATTCCTACCACCAGACTGTTCACAAGGTACGTTTGAGCTTCCGTCTCGGAGCAATTTACCAATGTTTTTATTTGTTATTTGTCCATTGATGTTCGCAGAGATCACAGATCCCTGCTCGTCGTACCCTTGTAAGAACGGCGGTACCTGCAAGGCAACAGAAGACGGAAAAGGATTCATCTGCATATGCAAGACGGAAGACTTCACGTCTCCTTACTGCGGTTTGTGTTCTTAACAGTGAACTTTACCCTTTCACTCCTGAACTCATTATACAAATTCTCCCAACCATTCGAGGAGAAAATGTATGAGCGATGTAGTGAGAATTGATAGGCCAATCAGCTTTTATCTGAGCAAACTATCAAGTAGCAAATTCTCCATACTTAACAATTATTCGCCGAAGTGGAGGTGAATAGCGGTGGATATTTACCGAGCCGTTTCGGCGAGGTAAATATCCACCGCTATTCACCGACATTGAGGCGAATAATTGCTTTAGTATATACCACACAAGTTTAATAGCCAACTCCCAAATAGCTATTTTATTTCCGACAAAAATGAGCAAAAATTGGGCTCGCGCGCCATTTTGTTTTACTTGATATTCCGAGATTGAGGAGCCAATCAGAGCGCGCGAAAAGCACTATTCACTTGTGTGGTATATACTAATGTATGATATATCTCTCCTAAAAAGACTGAAGGAGAAAATTGAAGTTGATCACTCTCGGGAGTGAAAGGGTTAAATTATAACGATCTCAAAAAATGCTGTCAGTTAAGACATTATTCAAGCCTGCAACCTTAAATCCCCACAAACAATGCAATTCTTGCGTAAGAATTCAGCACGGAAAACGAATATAAATTCTTTCCGTGGTACACCATGTAAGACTAGCTGTCGTAGCTATAAGGAGTCGTAATAATGCTTTCAGTTACTTTTTCAACCATCTAGTATATATATCAAATTTAACATTTTCGGATGACTGTCGAAAGTAATCGTGTGATTGCTTTGGTTTTGCGTTTGCTACGCTTTCGGATTGGTCCAAACAAGTTTAACAACATTCTTGGCCAATCAGGACTTGGCAATGGCGTTTCCTCGCACTGTTCACTGGTTTCCTCTTCAAAGTAAAACCAAACGCGAGTTACTTTGGCTTCTCATTGATTATAAGTGTCTGATACATTGGTGGTGTGCTTACAGTTTGGCTTTGGTTTCCCGTCATCCGGAAATGGCTCTAATACTTTCGTAATTTTCAGATTGTGGATGTCCGAAGGGAAGTGTGCATAGTAATCCTCCTGTTTTCCCGGCCTCGTGCGGTGAAGATGGAGGTTGCTACTGTCGAAGTATTCCTGGAAAAAAAGAATTCCTATACGTTACTGGCAAAGGCTGCGTCGAACAAAGTATGTTGACTGGAATCTAAAATAGTCATCGCACTATTAAATGCTTGGAGTTATCTTAGTTAATGCCAGTAAAAGCATCAGTTACACATGTTTTTCATTCTTATTTCATTCTTATTTTTCAGTCTAAAATTGCCATAGCACTATGAGTTATATACTTGGAGTTATTATATTACACATGCTTTTGCATTCCTACTAAATTTACAGGTCTGTTTTCTTTTTTTTTTATTTTTTTTTTTCAGGAACAAACCCCTGTGCAAACAGTCCGTGCAAGAATGGAGGAACCTGTGCAGCCACAGCAGACGGCCTGTCCTTCACTTGTCGATGTCCTGACGATTGTACGGGCGAATACTGCCAAAACTGTGATGGTAAGTCGTTAATATACTGCAAATCCGACTGAATTTTATACAAATGAGGGTTCAGATTTGATGATTGTCTCTGACAACTGAAAACATACAGGGGCAGCCAAATGATTGTGTGAAATGGTTGTCCGTCGGGCAAATCCCGTTTAAACAATAGCTAAGTCAAGCTCTGTAATTAACACATTCTCGTGAGCGGACAGTTCCAGTTACGGACACTTTTTCTGTTTCCCAAGGGTGTCCGCTTACGGGAGTTTCAACTGTTTCAGTTCCAATAGACTATCTTTATCTGATAACAATTGGCCTGTAGAGCCGTTTTCGGATGACTGTCGAAAACCAAAACCAAAGTAATCACACAGACCAATCACAGAGACTGAGAGAAAACAGTTCAGCCAATTGGAAGCCAAAGTAATTCACGTTTGGTCTTGCGTTTGGTTTTACTTTCCAATCAGCAATGCGAGTACACGCCATTGCTTGCGTGAGAAGTGTTTGGTTTTGGTTTTGGTTTTGTTCCTGATTGGCTGAGCATGCTGACAAACTCGTGTGGACCAATCCGAAAGCGAAGCAAACGCAAAACCAAAGCAATCACATAATTACTTTCGACAGTCATCCGAAAACCGCTGTATTATGTCTTTGCAGTCAGTAAGATTTGTACAGCAAACTACTGCAAGAATGGCGGTACGTGTATAGTGGTAGAGCACAAAGCACATTGCCTCTGCCCTCCAGAATTTTTGCCTCCCTTGTGCGAAAAGAAACACGTCACTGCAGGAGGTATGTCTCGTAGACGAAGATCCTGGTAATGGCAATCGAGCACCCCATTTCTAGCCTTATAGGTTGTCTCACCATTGTGTCTAATTTTCAATCTTCCCTTTCTCTCTTTGTGGGTAGCCCACCCCATCCATATCAGCGCTTTCTCTGAATCTGATCTGCGTAATAGCTTTTTAGTTTCTTTCTCTATTTTTCCTTGTTTTATAAGTCAATTTTAGATTTCTCAGTGTTCTATTCTTCCAACTTACTTTACACTTCATCTATGGAGAAGTTAAACAGACTGATATATTCATATTGTTCTGATGAAAAGGTCGCCATGTTTGCCATCCAAACCCCTGCCAGAATGACGGCACTTGTCGGAGAGTTGGAAATGGTTACGAGTGTACATGCACGAGTCAGTATGAGGGAATACATTGTGGAAGTAGGTGGAGTGTCTGTTAGTATACTTAGAAGCTATGATGTTACCACCAATGCAGTTATGGCCTGGCAAAACGAGGACACATTGTGGCGGCAACATTTTGTCCTTCGATGTTTCCAGGGTGGCAAAACGTGCGGCAACATTGTTGCGTTCCGCATGGACACAAAAAATGTTTCTGAAGCTTTTCAGAAACATTTTTTGTGTCCAGGACACAAATTTGTGTCCGCAACAAATGTTTCGCGCGTGGCAAAACGGGGCAACATTTGGGAAACATGCGCGCGCTAACAATGCTGCCGCCACAGTGTGTCCTCGTTTTGCCAGGCCTTTAGGTTCACCGCTTGTAATTTTATCAGAATCTCTCTCGATGACCGCACCAGAATCAGCGTTGAGGATTTGAGACAAGAGAAATAGTAAAAGAAAATCCACTTCTCTCTCACAGAGGACAAATGCCTAAAATGTGACGTCCACGCAACATGTCATAACGGCAGATGCAAATGCAGGCCAGGCTACCTAGGGAGCGGCTACAAAGGAGACTGTGTCAAAGGTAAGGTTAAAAAACGTGTGTTGAATTTAACTTGTTTTAAAAAGCGTATTAAAGTGATGAACGTAATGTTGACACTTTTCTTTTTCTACTGACAGAAAGATACTGTGAGAGCTGTCCTTCCAATGCCTTTTGCCGTAATAAGGAGTGTGCCTGTATTGATGGTTTCTACCTACTAAACAACGAGTGTCTGAAAATACGTGAGTAAATTGTATGCCTTTACTATCTGTTGACACATTTATGTTACATCTTTAGTTTAAGTTTATTTTTGTCAGTGAAGTAAAGCGATGCCATGGCAATGATTCACGTCGATCACTTTTCATGATTGCAAAGCCAATCGAACGTCCCACAGTCCTCCTTACAACTATTATTGTTATCACTGCAGCTCTTCCTTACTAAATGTCCCGGGATACTGAAAGACACTGAAATACCCTAACCTTGAAGAGAGTCTGCAGGAGACGCCTACGGTGAACCTCGAGAATCTATCATAGATCTCCGTAAAAATTGACCAAAGCCGACTAAAATACGTAGTACTGACCAGTAAAACCACATCAAATGTCGGGAAAAGGTTTGATGAGAGTCATTAAATTTAATAAAGAAACGCTACCGTGAACTTTAGAAACGTTGAAGGTAAATTTTATCGCTTACAAACTAATAACAACTAAAGTTTTAAAAGAATAAAAACCGTAAATTATGAAGTACGTGTGTTTCCTAATGATATAGAACATAAAATTTCTTTAAAGGTTTTAGATTGTAATGTTGGCCTGGGTACTTAACAGATGTCACTTGCCATTTTGTTTGTTTGCCCCCTCATACAATCCCAGAATCCCTTGCTTTTTTTTTTTTGGTTGAATGGAAAGGGCCTGGAACCGGCAATTCATTTATTCTGTTTGTTTCCTGGGATTTGAGGACATGACAAACACGTTTATACAGACAGTAAAAAAAGTACTTTTTGCGACTGCGAGTGATAAGAGTGGCTCATTCGTTGTTACGTGCCGCCACTTGCATTTCAATGAAAACTTTCATGAGATAACAAATGATCAGATTTCAGGAGACAATTTATACCTCTTCTAAAGGGCCGTGAACTTCCGTCGTGAGCCAGCTGTTTCTTAAGTTTTCGCACAGTGATAGAATAGCAGACCAACAAGTAGTGAAAGCTTGCTCGTTTCGTAAGTGTGAACTGATTTCGGAGTCTTAGACAGAGGAACCAAACTTAGCGCAATTCACGACCATGCAGTTTCTGGTTTTCTGTTTACTTTGCCTCACCTCTTGGCGTGGTATGATAGCAAGGTATTTGATGACATTTCCTGTTTGAAACCGGGCATCTTAAAAGCATTCTTGACTAATTCCAGTGGACGGATCAATTTACTTGACTCGATTCATCTTCATGATGGAGCCATCTAAAGCGTCGAGCTCTGTGCGTCGAACCGATATTTTTGTCACATTTCTGGCCGTGGTCGCTATACTTTTCTCAGCAGCTGTTCTTGTGAGAGTGGAGATCATCAATCGGAACTTGACCAAGCGGGTGGATGTGATGGACCAGCAACGTACACCAGTTGCGAACCCAGAAAAACCTAGTTTGGACGAGTTGGAGGATTCTTCGATGGAAGGTAGGATTTTTTTCCTGTGTATATCCCAACCCGACTATTATGAAATCGCCTTCCCGCAGCACACTTTATTGTTACAATCGTTGCCCTTACGCCCTATATTTTTTTTACCAGTGAACTACTGCTTTTACACTGGTACGGCCATTTGTCTCAAGAGAACGTATAATGATTGAGCTTACTGGTATGCTGATAGACAACTTAAAGTTATTGTGTATAACTCCAAGGAGGGACCATTTGTAGCAACTACTTAACGAATCGTGACTTGATTGTGATTACAGCATGAACACACTTGACTGGGAATTAATGTATTTTGCTCTTTAAGGTGGTGTTACACTGGTCGATTTGCAACGACGATTTGCAACGCCGATTTGCTTCAAATTCACGCAACGGTGTTGCAAGTTTTTGAATCGCCTTAAAACTTGCAACGCATTGCAGCACTGCAAACATCGCGAAAAATCGTTTGCAATGGGGTGTTACACCCGAACGATTTTTAGCGCAACATCGTATCGTTGCAAATCGTCGTTGCAAATCGACCAGTGTAACACCAGCTTTACTGGAAATAATTAAATTGTGCAGGAAAATAAAGGAGTTTCAATATCAAAAGGATCCGTAATGAATACATTTCTGTGTATTCTCATTCGAGTTTTATGCCTGTAATGAACCTAAACTACAGTCGATGCTCTCTGGGCGGACACTCTTGTGAGCGGACAGCTCTAATACGGACGCCTCTACGAAATCCCGTTTAAACTTTTGCTCAGTCAAACTCTGTATTTACACATTCTCTAAGTGGACAGCTCTAGTACGGACGCCTCTACGAAATCCCGTTTAAACTTTTGCTCAGTCAAACTCTGTATTTACACATTCTCTAAGCGGACAGCTCTAGTACGGACGCCTCTACGAAATCCCGTTTAAAGTTTTGCTCAGTCAAACTCTGTATTTACACATTCTCTAAGCGGACAGCTCTAGTACGGACGCCTCTACGAAATCCCGTTTAACGTTTTGCTCAGTCAAACTCTGTATTTACACATTCTCTAAGCGGACAGCTCTAGTACGGACGCCTCTACGAAATCCCGTTTAAACTTTTGCTCAGTCAAACTCTGTATTTACACATTCTCTAAGCGGACAACTCCAGTTACGGACACTTTTTCTGTTTCCCAAGGGTGTCCGCTTACGGAAGCTTCAGCTGTACTTATCGTGATTTATGCATCGCGCAATCTGGAATAGATTATTTTGTTGTGTTTAATTTTAAAACCGTGTATGCATTAAGGTTTATTCTATTACCATGCGGGTAAAAATACAGAAGGTTTTGGGCACTCTGAAATTATCAGTACGATTTTCAAAAAGCGATGCCAGCTAACATCAAAATAAAGTTTCAGTTTCAGTGGGTATGGCCACTCAGTGTTACAAGTATCATATCTAGAGATAAAGAATGGTATAACTCATTGCATGTGAATATAGCTTAGAATTCTCGTGAGACTGAGGATGGATTAACTGAGTTATATAAAACAATAATTCTTTGACGCCTAAACGATGGTCTCTTGTCTACTATCCGGACAGCGATCAATGTCGATTTCTCCTCCTCAGTTTCTCACCAGGAATATATGATGCAGTAGGGTGAACTTGGTTTTTGATATCTTGATATGATGAAAGTTGGTTAAACTATCAATTCTCACTACATCACTCATACATTTTCTTCTTAAAAGGATGGGAGAATCTGTATTTTGAGCTTGGGAGTAAAAGGGTTAATACTATGATGAAGTAGAAGGATACAGCACCCCGTCCCATCCCCTGTAGTAAAATATTTATCATATTCAGCTCTTTGCAAAAGAGGCACTCAATACTGTGGTAAAGTTAAGTGTTGTCATCCATGTAATAGTTTCTTTAGAAGGCAAAGATTTTTGATAAATAAGTTTCTTTCGCTTTTCAATTCACCACAGGAAATCACTACGAAGGAGGACAGTATGAACAGACCTCAACTACTGCACAACAACATCGAAGTGTGAGGACAACACAAAGCAAAACGAATTCAAACGAGACGCAGAGCGACACTAAAGACATGCTCAAGTCTTACATCAAATCTCTGGCCGCCTCCTCCTTTTGTCACTCTCCTAATAAGGTTTGCATCCCAGGGCCTTCGGGACCGCAGGGGCCACCAGGCATGCGCGGACCACACGGCCCTCAAGGGCTGCCGGGACCAAGAGGCGCTGGAGGCGATGTGGGGCCAGCGGGTGAAGAAGGACCGAGAGGATATGCTGGGAAACCTGGCCCTCCTGGACCTCCGGGCGAGCCTGGCCCCAAAGGAGAACCAGGAGAAGCTTTGAGCAATCCAGAGGTAACAGTGTCACGTGACTCCCTAACTGTTCTTGAGAACCAAATGGCTCTTTTCGAATGTGAGGCTAAAGGAAACCCTAAGCCATTGCTGAGATGGGAGAAAATGAATGGTACTGGAAAAGGGATGAGCGAAATAGAAAACGGCACGTTAGAGATTCATGCGGCCCAGTATAGCGACCGCGGACGATACAGATGTACAGCTGAAAGCGTCTTGGGGAAAGTACGTAAAGACGTGACGCTATTTGTTAAAGGTACGGTTTGATGCAACTGAAATACATTTCTACATCAAATTATTCATGCATCTATAATCTATTGCCAAATCATTTTTGAATTAAGAAAGGCAAATAGGTTTAGTTTCCGCCGCAAAAGAACGATAAACACTGTCTATCATGTTACACTCAAGAGCACTTACAAACGAGACAGCATACAGTTTTTGTATTTTATCCATTTTTTTTTTGTATTTTTTTCCATCTATGCTTTATAAAAACTTCCACATTGTTTACACCCTCAGTTCCACCAACATTCACAAAAACACCGAAACGAAGCGTCGTCGTTAAGGAGCGCTCGACTTTTTCTATGGCGTGTGAAACCGTGGCATATCCTGCAGCTTCCACGAGTTGGTTGAAAGCGTTCTCATCCTTGCCCAAAGTGCGGTCTACAGTCCTCGATGGAAACCTGACAATAGAGGATTTCCAAGCGGAGGATGCAGGGACCTATATGTGCAGATCCAGTAATGAGCTTGGGTCTGTGCAGTTTATTACAACCCTCAGCATAAGCTTTGGTAATTATTGCTTCTTGTTATTATTGTTATTATTATTATTATTATTATTATTATTATTATTATTATTATTATTATTATTATTATTATTATTATTATTATTATTATTATTATTATTATTATTATTATTATTATTATTATTATTATTACAGTATTTTGTTTGTTTTCGGTTCTTGGTTTATTCTGTTCTTCACTGAACATTGCTGTCTCTCTAGCTATTGTTCTTCATCCTTATTTTGTTGTTACTCTTGGGTACCTCGTCTTATATTCCTCCTCCTTCTTCTTTGTTTTGTCATCTTTCTCTTTTATGTTTTCTAGCTTTCTTCTTTCACTTCTCTGCGCTTCTCTTCAACACTCATTCCTTCGTTTTTTCATGTTCCCGGTCCTCTCTCATTTATGTGATCAGTGTTCCTCTTTCCTGCTACAGCCCCATCATGCAAGGGAGTTCGAAAAGATGGAGTATACGAAATCTTGGTTGACGGCAACAGGTTTAAGGTGATCAAACTAAAACTATTTTAGTTGTGGCTTAGCTGAAATTCACTTATTCAGTGGTCTGTAGCTCTCTGCCATCAACTCTAGACTTTTTATGTGATTCTATTCCTGTTTACACAGGCATACTGCGATAGGACCACAGAAAACAAAGGATGGACCCTAGTGGCTCGGTTTTCCAACAGCGATGCTAAAAACTGGATGTTGAGTAGTGGAGAATTCTGGTATGACCGACGATCTGCTGTCGGGAAAACTACAGACCCGACGGACAACACAGACATGATCTCTCCATCATTCTGGTTAGTGAAAGCCTCAGAATTCAAGATTACCCGAAGTGATGACCCGAGCCACACAGCTCTGTTGCGCACAACTGGTGACTGCCTTGCTGGGCAGTCATTCCGCTCAAAAGTCACAAGTTATGGAAACTTTAGGAATGGCACGGTCTGGGCCAGTGGCACATGTCGTGGGCAGTGTGTCGTGCAGTATGGTGGTCGATACCTCAGCACTGACGGCTTTGAACGCGCAAACTGTCAATATAGCGGTAACAAGGTCAGCTTCTGGTGTGATTATAATTATAGTGGTTACTATCGTAGTGGCAGACCAGGAGGAGGCGCGGTGTTGATGATCGGTAATGGGGGAAGCAGCTGCGGTTATGGTGATCATGGAATAGCAGTCACCGATGATCACCAGGCAAAATTTTCCGGCTATGGACCTGAATACGACTTTGGAAACGATGCCAGATCATCACCTACCCAGTCTTACTCTCTTAATCTGTGGGTGAACTAGCAAACTGTGAACTTGCATGGCGCTGATTGAAGCCTGGTTTTCGCGCGCGCGACACAAGCGCAAACGTAAGCACAGGGTCCTTATATTTCACAATGAAAACAGGCTCGACGCTTTGAGGAACTCAATACTAGGACTCGATACTCGACTATAAATTAGTTTAATGCATTTTCTATAACATAATTTGTGCACAAGAAAAACGAGGCTTGCACACGATGTGAAATTTTAACTCGATTTATGAGAATTTACATAGCCATTGCGACGAACGCTGACCAGCGGAAGTGACGTCAAGAACGTATTTCCGCGGTGTCACTCGTGTGCTTGCGTTTGTGCTTGTGTCGCTGGTGAAAACCAGGCTTAACTACCGAGCAGTACATTTGTCATTATGATTTTGGTGCATGGGTTTACTTTAAAATAAGAGAGTAGTCGACCAGAGTTAGAAGAAACTAAAGGAAAGCATGATTGTTAAGTGAGTCCCAACGTACGTTGTAGCAGAGTTAATTTTTTTGTCGAGAATAATTATGGTCAATCACTTATAACCTTTTTGATAAACAGTTTGCAGTGGATTTTAGAAAAGAAAATAGAATTGACAGGGTTTTTTTTTTATGGGTTTACTTAGTGATACCGAAACGGCTGGCTGCAGAGCTTTGAACCTCAATGTTTAGAGCCTTTTTACTTATGCAACTATGAGCAATAAAAAGTAAACTAGCACACTCATTTTGTCTCTTGTATACCCGCAGTGAGTTGAATAAGCATGCATAAGTGCTGGATAACAACTTGTTTTTTTAAGCGATACACACTTTTAGTACATATCAGGTCCGTCCAAACTCTCTTTCTGTTTCTTTGAAACTAGTGACTAGGTTGCAATCAAAGTGAATCTAAACCAAGCAGAATAAAATGCCTTAGACGTCACTAGAAGCTAAACGAAAAGGACGCGCACTGCCAGCTAACTTAAATTTTCATAGTTAAACCAATAATCAATCAAAGTGTAAAATATGTGTGTCAACAGTGATTATCAAATCCGTGCACCATCTGCCAACCTCCTGATGAGTTTCAGGCCCGCCGTTCAGCGGTATTTGTCGAAGGCGTACGTTTATTTGCTGCTCGAGGCCTTCGCTCACAAATTGACTTCTTCGATATCTCTTGAGCTATTTGTACAACTGAACTGCGGTTTGATAATTGGTTGATTTTGGGGACTCTCCCCTCTCCCCTTTTGTCCCAGTCGTTGGACACGTGACTTTCTTGGCAACCAAATACTGAAAACGAGGTTCATTTGGAGAACGTGACGTCTGGGTGTGTTATGTGAACGCGCTGTCTGCGAACTCTTCATTCAGAGCTCTAGTTGTCATGCCGTCATACAAGCTTTTCTACTTCCCTGTCCGAGGTCGTGCAGAGCCAACACGTTCGTGTTTTGCTGCAGCTGGCGTGGAATATGAAGACAAACGCATTGGGGGCGGCGACTGGGCTGCGTACAAACCAAGTGAGTTTATTGAAATTTGTACAAATTAGTCTGATGAACAATCTGATTTAGTCCTATTGCTGTATTTTACTATAAATACGATAATCGCAGATACCCCCTCGCTCTGCCATTGATGGGACTTTTACTTGCCTTTGTTTTGCCAAAATGTTGACTCAATCTTTTCTTCGAAGTCAAGTGCTACACGCAAAGTGGATAGTGACTAAAAGAACACACGAGTGACCACGAGTGACTACGAAAGATCACGAAGGACCACGAAGGACCACGAGTCAAAATAAGCTCCTCACGTGACTGTGACGTCATTTTAATGCCACTTTAAATTTATCATGCAATCATGATAAAGTGTAAACATTTCACTAGCGTCATTTTAAAAAACGAACACTTTGAAGAAAACGCCGACCACAAGGCGTAAAGTCGTGGGAATTGCTCACTAAATTTACATGGCATGGGAACCTACATATGATTGGGCTGATCGCAGAGATAAGGCCGCCAAGATTTCAAATATATTTGCATTTCTGGTCTTCTTGCCATGGAAGTCCGAATAAAAGAACGGAAATATTTCACTCCGAAAGTACGACCAAACTAAGACAACGAAAAGATCTAACACTGGAGTGGAGGACGTGGAGGTTATTACCATCAGCGACGTGGAAAGTAATAGGGAACCGGCGGAAGATCAAAATGTCAGTAACCAAACTGCATGCCACGTGCGAAAGGTGCTGTAGTCATATACCGAAAGTGATGATTCTGAATCACAAGCTAATGCTGCACAGCAAAGTTCCTGCAGTCCCGGCGTTTTCTTCAAAGAGTTTGTTTTTTAAAGTGACGCTAGTAAAATGTTTACACTTTATCATGAGCGCATGATATTACGTTTTAAATTTTAAACGACGTCACAGTCATGTGAAGAGCTTATTTTGACTCGTGATCATTCGTGGTCACTCGTGGTCACCCCTGGTCATTTGTGGTCATCCGTGGTCACTCGTGGTCATTCGTGGTCATCCGTGGTCACTCGTGGTCATTTGTGGTCACTCCTGGTCATTCGTGGTCACTCCTGGTCACTCGTGTGTTCTTTTAGTCACCAAAGGAAGGAGAAAAAGAATGGTGTGTGTAAAACTTTTGCGTTGAAAAAAAGAGTCGATTACGTGACAAAGTACGTATTTCCCACGGTCGGCACGTCAAATTAAGTCTTGTTCATTTTTATTTTGGCATGATTTAGTTCAAACGATTTTATAGAACAAGGAAAGCAAGAAATCAACGCATAGCAGGAAAGTCTTGTGAACAGCCTGTAATGAGCTTACCTGTTATCTTTAAATATTATCTCTTCACCAAGACTTATTTTGTGAACGTTTACTGATCGACCAGGATCCCCACTGGTTTATCAATCTGTACACGACAGAGGTCGTCCGCTGACTGACTGACGAACATTAAATAACGAGATAGCGTCTCGATTATTACCCTCGCAAAGCTCGGGGACAAATCGCTTTGCGCAGATTCGCCATGGGAAATCACCGCAATCCTTGCACTGTATATACGATTGAATGCCTTCTAATTTCAGGAATCCCTGACGCAAAATAACATCTTGCACGACTCCATTTCGAGTTGCTGAACCTGGTACAAGCGGTGCGTTTTCTGGACAAGTACAGAACACGCTGGGTTCGTTAACCTACCATGATCTCAATCATTGATCCTCTCATTTCAATTTTCGCTATCTGTCTCCACAGGAGTTTTCATGTTTTTGTTTTTGTTTTTTTTTGTTTTTTTTTTTTTTTGTTTTGCTTTGTTTTGTTTTTTTATTTGACTCATTTCTTATCGCAGTGGACAATACAAATGACTTTTGATAAAATTCCTGTAGGTTTTTATAAGCAACTGCCTTCGAAAATAGTCTGCAGTTGAGTCTTCGCGATGGAGTCGAAAAGATCCGCCCCGAGCTCTGTGCGTGGAAACGCTTCTATCAGCACATTTCTGGCAGTAGGTGCTATAATTTTCTCAGCAGCTGTCCTTGTAAGAGTGGAGATCATCAATCGGAACTTGAACGAGCGGGTGGATGTGATGGAGCAGCAAATTCCAGTGGTTGCAAAGCCTGACGAACCTTCAGACGACTCACGGAAGGACTCTTTGTTGAATGGTAGGGGTTCTTCCTCTTCCTCTTTCTTTTTTGTGGAAGTTTTTTTAAAAAAAACTATCTTGTTATTATGTCGATACAATCGTCTTTCCAGCATAGCCGCGCTTTATCGTGGGTTTGTCGTTTTACTGTGGCTCACTCCTTGTCGTGAAGGGGCGAGAAAGGATCCATTAAAAGACAAAAGCGGGAAGAGAAAAGGGGAGACCGAAGGATGATGTGATTTTAACAGCTAAAACTGCGCGCTTTATCCTTAGCATTGAGTTTGTTGTTTTACTGTGGCTCACTACTTGCTATGAAGGGGCGAGTAAGGGATCCATGAAAAAGGATCAAGAGAGAAACTAAGGGAGACTGAAGAATGATGTGATTTTAACAGCTAAAACTGTTGATGAAGAGAGACATGCATAAAGCTTCACGCCTTACGGTCATTTAAAATTAAGGTAGTCAAGACTAGACAGGTAAATCTAAAGTAAGGGTAATGTTTCTACCAAGCATGGAGGAGGCTTCTGGGAAGTTTTGTTTCACCCGTACATTTATATATGCCAGAAAAAGCAAGAAAAGTTCTCGGTGTAATCTTGTCACACTGCGGGTAACACGGATATTTTATGCCGGAACGGTATTTATTGTGTCGATGTCTAATATACAATCTCTGCTATTTCAGACCTGACTCCAAAAATGTATACCCTATTTCAGACCTGTTATACTCCAAAATGTGTACCCTATTTCAGACCTTTGTTTAGAGATTCTTTGTTCTTTTGCAACGATTTCCGTCCTGTGTTTTCTTCCATTTGCCATGCAATGTCCGCGGCGACATATTTCTGTTAAAATCATTACCTATCCCAGACCAAAAAGACAAAATCGATACCCTATTTCAGACTAAAATGCTTAAAAACGATACCCTTTGGGGCGGCACATACATATATGGCTTAAGTATGGGAGTACCCTCTCTTCCCCCCCCCCCCCCCCCCCCCGGATTACCACAAGCACTATAGTCTGTATATGGACTTTGTGAAGAACAGTGGCAGGGAAAAGGATTTTTTGTAACACAAGATCAACGCTTTGAATCGCTGACTGACAATCGGACCCTGTTTACTATTAGATAAAGAAATTTGCTTGGGTTGCAGTGGGAGAGAAAACCCAAACAAACCACCCTAGTGGATGACAATCTTTGGTCTGTTTTGACGCTGTCTGAAACTGCACAACATAAAAATGTCCAAACGTATTTTATTTTCGTGTTATATTGTCCTTTTCTCGGATCCCATTTTACTTCTCTCGGCATAAAAGCTTTCCCACCTTTCTTTTCTTATGAAATTTCTTACTTTTCTTCCGGCAGTCCTGTATACTTAATTCATCTGTTGTATTTGTTTCTCGTCCCCAACATTAGCAAGATTGCAACCGCGGCGTGTGGTCTAGTGCATTTCGAAATCTTATTGTGAGTTTGTCTTTCTGACATCTAATTTTATGAATGACTGTTACGCCCCAAGGGCTATCATGGCAAACAACAACAATAACGGATTGTGCACATTTTATTGCATGAGGAAAAACTTAATATGGACTTCTTGAGTTAAAACGACTTATAATCCTGCCTAAAATTACTTCTCGTTTGCTGTTTGTGGGCTTAGCTTAACATCGTAGCTTTTACAATATATGGCCGAAGATAAAACAACTTTGTTTATTTTTCCTGTTTAGGTGTATACAAAAGCCGCCGTGTTCAGAGTTCATCTCCTACTACACGACACCACCGAACTTCAAGGGCAACACAAAACAAAACTGGTCACGTGAACGAGAGCCAGGAGAGCGCTGAAGACATGCTCAAGTCGTACATCAAATCTCTGGCAGTCTCTTCACTCTGTCGTGCTCCTAATAAGGTTTGCATCCCAGGACCTCCGGGACCTCCAGGTGAAATGGGAGAGAAAGGCATGATGGGAAGAAATGGAACGCAGGGGCCACCAGGCATGCGCGGACCACATGGCCCTCAAGGGCTGCCGGGACCAAGAGGCGTTCGAGGCGATGTGGGGCCAGCGGGTGAAGAAGGACCGAGAGGATATGCTGGGGAACCTGGCACTCCAGGACCTCAGGGCAAGCCTGGCTCCAAAGGAGAACCAGGAGAAGCTTTGAGCAATCCAGAGGTAACAGTGTCACGTGACTCCCTGACTGTTCTCGAGAACCAAACGGCTCTTTTTGAATGTGAGGCTAAAGGAAACCCTAAGCCATTGCTGAGATGGGAGAAAATGAATGGTACTGGAAAAGGGATGACCGAAATAGAAAACGGCACGTTAGAGATTCATGCGGCCCAGTATAGCGACCGCGGACGGTACAGATGTACAGCTGAAAGCGTCTTGGGGAAAGTACGTAAAGACGTGACGCTATTTGTCAAAGGTACGGTTTGATGCAACTGAAATACATTTCTACATCAAATTATTCATGCATCTATAATCTATTGCCAAATCATTTTTGAATTAAGAAAGGCAAATAGGTTTTAGTTCCGCCGCAAAAGAACGATAAACACTGTCTATCATGTTACACTCAAGAGCACTTACAAACGAGACAGCAAACTGTTTTTGTATTTTATCCATCCTTTTTTGTATTTTATCCATCTATGCTCCATAAAAACTTCCACATTGTTTACACCCTCAGTTCCACCAACATTCACAAAAACACCCAAAAGAAGCGTCGTCGTTAAGGAGCGCTCAACTTTCTCTATGGCGTGTGAAACCGTGGCATATCCTGCAGCTTCCACGAGTTGGTTGAAAGCGTTCTCATCCTTGCCCAAAGGGCGGTCTACAGTCCTCGATGGAAACCTGACAATAGAGGATTTCCAAGCGGAGGATGCGGGGACCTACATGTGCAGATCCAGTAATGAGCTTGGGTCTGTGCAATTTATTACAACCCTCAGCATAAGCTTTGGTAATCATTGCTTCTTGTTTATTATTGTTATTATTATTATTATCATTATCATTATTATTATTATTATTATTATTATTATTATTATTATTATTATTATTATTATTATTATTATTATTATTATTATTATCATTATTATTATTATTATTATTATTATTATTATTATTATTATTATTATTATTATTATTATTATTATTACAGTATTTTGTTTGTTTTCGGTTCTTGGTTTATTCTGTTCTTCACTGAACATTGCTGTCTCTCTAGCTATTGTTCTTCATCCTTATTTTGTTGTTACTCTTGGGTACCTCGTCTCATATTCCTCCTCCTTCCTCTTTGTTTTGTCCTCTTTCTCCTTTATGCTTTCTCCCTTTCTTCTTTCACTTCTCTGCGCTTCTCTTCAACACTCATTCCTTCGTTTTTTCATGTTCCCGGTCCTTCATTATTGTGATCAGTGTTCCTCTTTCCTGCTACAGCGTCATCATGCAAGGGAGTTCAAAAAGATGGAATACACGAAATCTTGGTTGACGGCAACAGATTTAAGGTGATCAAACTAACACTATTTTAGTTGTGGCTTAGCTGAAGTTCACTTATCCAGTGGTCTGTAGCTCTCTGCCATCAACTCTAGACTTTTTATGTGATTCTATTCCTGTTTACACAGGCATACTGCGATAGGACCACAGAAAACAAAGGATGGACCCTAGTGGCTCGGTTTTCCAACAGCGATGCTAAAAACTGGATGTTGAGTAGTGGAGAATTCTGGTATGACCGACGATCAGCTGTCGGGAAAACTACAGACCCGACGGACAACACAGACATGATCTCTTCAGCATTCTGGTTAGTGAAGGCCTCAGAATTCAAGATTACCCGAAGTGATGACCCGAGCCACACAGCTCTGTTGCGCACAACTGGTGACTGCCTTGCTGGGCAGTCATTCCGCTCAAAAGTCACAAGTTATGGAAACTTTAGGAATAGCGCGGTCTGGGCTAGTGACACATGTCGCGGGCAGTGTGTCGTGCAATATGGCGGTCGATACCTCAGCACTGACGGCTTTGAGCGCGCAAACTGTCAATATAGCGGGAACAAGGTCAGCTTTTGGTGTGAATATGATTCCTATCGCGGAAGAGGAGGCGCTGTGTTGATGATCGGTAATGGGGGAAGCAGCTGCGGTTATGGTGATCACGGAATAGCAATCACCGAGGATCCCCAGGCAAAATTTTCCGGCAATAGACCTGAATACGACTTTGGAAACGATGCCAGATCATCACCTACCCAGTCTTACTCTCTTAATCTGTGGGTGAACTAGCAAACTGTGAACTTGCATGGCGCTGATTGAAGCCTGTTTTTTTTTTTTTTTTTTTTTTACGCGATACACACTTTTAGTGCAGTCAGGTCCGTCAAAACTCTCTCTTTCTGTTTCTTTGAAACTAGCGACTTTGTTGCAATCAAAGTAGTAATCTGAACCAGTCAGAAAAAACCTTGCTAAGACGTCACTAGAAGCTAAACGAAAAGGACGCGCACTGCCAGCTAATTTAAATTTTCATGGTTAAACGAATAATCAATCAAAGTGTAGAATATGTGTGTCAACAGTGATGATTAAATCCGTGCACCATCTGCCAATCTCCTGATGAGTTTCAGGCCCGCCGCTCAGCGGTATTTGTCGAAGGCGTACGTTTATTTGCTGCTCGAGGCCTTCGCTCACAAATTGACTTCTTTGATATCTCTTGAGCTATTGTACAACTGAACTGCGGTTTGATAATTGGTTGATTTTGGGGACTCTCCCCTCTCCCCTGTTGTCCCAGTCGTTGGACACGTGACTTTCTTGGCAACCAAATACTGAAAACGAGGTTCATTTGGAGAACGTGACGTCTCCACGCAAAGTTTGGGTGTGTTATGTGAACGCGCTGTCTGCGAACTCTTTATAATCATGCCGTCATACAAGCTTTTCTACTTCCCTGTCCGAGGTCGTGCAGAGCCAACCCGTTTGTGTTTTGCTGCAGCTGGCGTGGAATATGAAGACAAACGCATTGGGGGCGACGACTGGGCTGCGTACAAACCAAGTGAGTTTAAGTGCAGTACTTAAATTGTACAGATTTGTCTGATGTACAGTCTGATTTAGTCCTATAGCTGTGTTTTACAAACCTCAAGAAACAGAATAGAGCTTCTTCATAAGATTTTCATCATAGGATATTTTTCATCAGATATTCTTCATAATAAGATTTTCTTCGACAAATACGATTCGAGCCGCGGCGCAGCGGGTCCACACACACGGGTCATGGAAAGGTCATGAAATTTCATGTCCATGTTCTGTGTGAACTTTTCGCATCATTCCCAAATAGAAATAATCGATATATACTTGAAGCGGTGCAATCGGAGCGTTTTGAAAATCGATCCACCTTTGGCTTCGATTTCGGTGTGCAATCGCTTCCGTTGCTCTACATGAGGCGCCCCGGAGCGGCTGTAAGCCTGGTTCACACGAGTAAAGCAAGCGCAAGCGCAAACGCAAACGCAAACGCAAACGCAAGCGACCGGTTCACACGATAAAATTTGTGAAGCAAGCGCAAACGCAAGCGCAAGAGAATGGAAAAGTTTTCATTCTCTTGCGCTTGCGTTTGCGCTTGCTTTACCGTGTGAACCAGCCTTTAAAGCTGGTGTTACACTGGTCGATTCGCAACGACGATTTGCAACGCCGATTTGCTCCAAATCCACGCAACGGCGTTGCAAGTTTTTGAATCGCTTTCAAAAACTTGCAACGCTATGCAGCACTGCAAACATCGCGAAAAATCGTTCGCAATGGGGTGTTACACCTGAAAGATTTTTAGCGCAACATCGCATCGTTGCAAATCGTCGTTGCAAATCGACCAGTGTAACACGTGCAACTATACATGACAGCTGACTACAAGGAAACAAAAAGTATTTGGACAAAAATTATCACATGAAACACATGGTAAAATTTTATGTTATCATGTTTAAAATTTATATGCACGGCAAAGCACCTCTATACCTACAAGAACAATTTCAAGTAAACACAATCAATAGATTACACAATTTTAGAGGTGGCGAAACTAAACTGCTTGATATATTCCTAAACCCTGAACAGATGCACTAAAGAAAAGTTTCAGATATAGTGGAGGGGGGAACACCCATATAAAGAAGGACAGGGATGCTCGACATACCTCTTAGGGGTCAAAATCAAAATTTGTCAAGCCCTGTGTCCCAGGAGGTTGGGCATTTGTACAGCAAAGCAATGTTGCCCCAGGGGTTGGGCTGGTTTACTGATCTTCAGGTTGAATCGTTATTTGGATGGTAAAAAAAGCTGCAATTGATCAATGAATTATAATTACCAACAGTTTTATGTTTATTTATTTATTTATTTATTTATTTATTTATTTATTTATTTTTATTTAAACAATATTTGGAACTTTACATTAACTCCAAGAGCTGCAGAATGCAGCTCATCTAGGGAGTTTACGTAAATTTAATACAAAAATTATTATTTTAAGGAGCTGAACAAAACAAGCAAACATAAAGACAAAATAGAAAGCTAATTTACATGCGATAATGTTAAAACAACAACTAATAATTGAAAATGATTTATGTTTATTCTACCACATTTTAGATGTCATCAAGTGCTAATCTATGCTTTTTATTACTTTCTTATATATAGAGACCGCATTTGGCCAATTGCCAGTTTTGGAAGTTGATGGTGTACCACTTGCCCAGTCAATGACAATCTTTCGCTATGTGGCAAAACAGCTGAGTACGTTAAATACAATTTCCCTGATATTGTACAATAGTGAAAGGTATATACGAGATATAGAATATTTTTTTGATTTTGTAACTTACATGCAAAAGCTTAGGCCCAAGTACCATGCATATTTACTGATTTTACACTTGTTACAGTATAATTAACCCACCCATTATATATTTTATTCAAAATATAGTACCCCGAAAACACAGGAAATATATCAGTTTCTGGGAAACTATAGATTGCAAGATTTCCAGGGGAGCATTACCGGCAGACCTTGATCTCAGGAAGCTAATGTCCTTGGCACTCTCTACCTGCCTGTAGTATGTTTATGTACTGCTTTTTCAATAATGAAATGTGTGCAGTTAACCTTTCACTCCCAAGCTCAAAATACAGATTCTCCCACCCTTTCAAGAAGAAAATGTATGAGTGATATAGTGAGAATTGATAGTTTAATCAGCTTTCATCTTAGCAAACTATGAAAAGCCAAGTTCTCCCTACTGTATCATATGTTTCTGGTGAGCAACTGGAGAGAATCAAAGTGGATCACTGTTGGGAGTGAAAGGGTTAAATTGATATAATTGTATGGAAATTATGTTGCAGAGTTGGCACCTGATGACAGTTTTCAAGTGGCTCAGTGTGACATGATCCTGGATGGAGTGCAGGATATTGGAGCAAAGATGTTCACTTTTCATTTCTGCAAAGATGAAACCAAGAAGGTCAGTGAGTATAGCTGGGGTGCATCATAGGCAATGTCTCTTTTGGAAAATGTGATGACAAATAGGTTATACACAGGGCCTGGGGTTGGGTGGGTGTGGGGGAGGGGGGGGGGGTGACTCCAACATAAAAAGGATGGCAATGCTTGTCAGGATTCATTATAAATGTATTGGGATTTCATAGAGCAGCAATTATTTTCAAGTTAACAATATCATGGAAAACATTTATATTTTTATTTTGCAGGAAGAACTAAAGAAAGAATTCTTCGGTACATTCCTGCCAGCACAGTTGGCTATCTATGAAAAGCTTCTGACTTCCAACAGTGGAGGTGATGGATACTTTGTTGGTGACAAGGTGAGTCACTTCATCTAAGTTGCTTTATGGATAGAAATCGGGGAGTCGTTTTTGGAAGCCCAATCCAAAATATTTGCAGAACCAATCACAAACCTGCTTGCAAGGAAACACTTTCAATGCCAAAGCAATACAATTTGGGATTGGTTTTAACCAATGAGCAGTGTGAGATTATGTCATTTCCACTTTGCTTGCTTGTATGACTGAGGGTGAATTTTTTTTCCTGATTGGCCAGGAAGATATGCTTCCAGACTTGTTTGGGCAATGCTACATCACATACCTAATTTTGGGAGTCATCCAAAAATGGTTTGTGGGCTTTAAATATCATAACTATAGTCCTATTTTATTGATATTTATATATTTTATCATTACATAGTATGTATTTTAATTCTTTATAATATACAAATATATATATATCATATGATAAATCATCTTGTAACATTATCTACATTCTCTTCAGCTTACATATGCAGATATCGCATTCTTCAACTTTATGAACACTCTAGCAATGGGCAAAATGGAAGTTCCAGAAGCATTGAAATCATTTGCAAAGTTGGAGGGTCACTACAACCGAGTGATGGACACCCCTAACATCAAGAAATGGCTTGAAACTCGCCCAGAAAGTAGTATCTGAGTTACAAGTCCGCATAGAGCTGCATTCATGTGTGTATGCTTGTGTGCTGTGCCAATAAAGGTAGTATGGTGGAAAATTTGTGATTGCCTTAGTCCTGACGTTGCCCTTTCTTACTTTTGTGATGGCATCTGTCTTGTTATAAATATTGTTTATTTAAAGTCGAAGCATTAGGGAGTGGTTGCCCATTCTCCCGAGCCAGAGGCTCATGTTTCAAATGTCCGACCGGTGGAATACCTGTAGAAAGAAGACAGGTTCAGAAGGGAAAAACCGTTGGAGTTGCCTCCTCGGATGAAAAACCTTCTTACTACTGCCGGCCGTGGGAATTGAACCCACGACCTCCTGGCTTGGAGCTTCATTACGGATTCAGGTCCACCACCCCCAAACCGCTCGGCCACCAAGTCAGTGTTCTCTATCTTGTTATGGTCATGTTCTTAAGCATTGAAGGCCTGCACTAATGCTATACACCAAAGAATACTGTGCCACTTTGCTACCACAAGATATTTAAACCACTAAGTGACTGTTTTCCAAACTTGATATCTCAAAAATAAATAAATAAATAAATAAAAAAATTTGGAGCATCTGCCTACAAAGTTTCTACTGAGTACTCCCCTAACCAAGTAACTTTCTTCCCCCCCCCCCCCCCCCTGTAAAAAAAAAGAAAACAATAATAATAAATAAAGGTTGACACCCAGGGTGACACCAACTCCAATTCAGCACTACCATGCAGCATTATTCCCAATAAGTTTACGTAGTTATATCGCGCTAGGCTTTTGAAAAATGCGTTTAAAACGCGGACCTGCCGTAAAAATGCCTATGATGGTCTGAAAAGTACGTCATCATAGCTCCGGTCGCATTCGTAACTTCAACGTGACAGTAAGTGGTCTCCGACTCCCCAGATATCCCTCCGTGATGGCCACAGAATGGACAATAACTATTTGCGATTCTACACGAGTTAAACATGTGTTAACAGTTTTTGCCATCAAGATCGCGAAACAAAAAAAAAACAAAAACAAAAAAAACAAAAAAAAAAAAAATCAAGATCACGAAACTATACCCCTGGCAGGTCTGGTACTTGATCTGTAAAATGACTGCCTCTTGCAGAGAATGTAACGAAACTCGATACTTGCATGGTGCGTATTACACCCTTATACCTCCCACAGTGGCCACCTTTCTACAACGACCAATATAATACGCGCTACCCCAAGGAAGCGAGGTTCAACAACAAACTTGGGTGCTGCAATTTACTATACAATAGACTAACAATTTTGCAGGAAAGGTTTAGTCGAACATGTTTGTAATGTCCTTTACTTTCTGGGCCACACGTTTGAGTAGTGTACCTAACACCGCTTAATTTAACAATCAAATTCTAAACTCTCCCCTCAGCTGTCATGTGCAGACATCGTATTTTTCACTTTCACAAACAATTGGCTCGCCCATGGCAAAATGGAAGTCCCAGCAGAATTGAAATCATTTGCAAAGTTGGTGGTTCACTACAACCGAGTAATGAAGACCCCGAACATCAAGAAATGGTTTGATACCCGCCCGCAGACCGAAATGTGAGCATCAACCTCAGATAACTTACTGGTCAGCACTGCATTTAATACTCGAACGTATAAAATAAAAACGCAAATGATAGTTCTGTCTATACCGCAAGATCTGCCTGATTTGCGTGGTGATTGTTTATCTGAAAGCTTAGGACTTGACAAAATATCCTCACTTGTTCTTGCTTGTGGCCTATGATACACGTAAATTAAAAACCTATTATTAAGACCTCAGGGGTGTTAGTCTGACCGTGAGTTCTAGTGCTTGACTCCTCGAAAATGCACTTTTTGCTGCAATAGTTTCGAAGTGACGTTGCTGCTCTGGCAGCCTGCAATCTGATTCGTTTTTCCGAATACTAGTCTAACACGTTACAGGTGTACATTGACGTCGAATGACTCAGCAAAATCACTGCGCCTTTGAGTTGCGCGCCAGATGCTCTCCACACCCCTCCCCCACCCCCTCCCCTCCCCTCCCCCATCCCCCGCTGTAGAAAACGATGCGATTTCAATGCTTAGAATGTTATTCCTCAAAGCACGACGGGTGTTTCTCAGTTTGGAAGGGGCACTGGCAAAACAAAAGGAACTGACAGAAATAAATAAGCCGCGCATTGTGTGTCGTCTATCATGACTGTCATTCAGTGCCTCGTTCGATCACGATCACGTGACTTGCTTGCGCTTCCAGTTTTCGTCTCGGCTGGGTGTGTATTCGCTCTGCTTGCTCGTGTTGCTTTTCGGAATCATGCCGTCCTACAAACTTGTCTACTTCCCTGGTAGAGGTCGTGGAGAGTCTATCCGTATGTGCTTTGCTGCAGCCGGTGTGGAATATGAAGACAAACGCATGGCAGGCGAAGAATGGCAAGCATACAAACCGAGTGAGTTCTTGTGTATAATGACCTTCTATTCTAGTTTAAACCGATGTATTTCAATCTGATGTTAGGCCTGAACTCAACACCGAGTAATACGATTGTGGAATTTTGGAACATGCAAGGATTTGTTTGTACGTTCGCGGCGCTGATTTTCTGTGCGTTTCATCTCCCGTTTGCACGAAATCGAAATTCTGCCGACGGTGGATCGTTCTCAAAGCGCGTCGGATTTTTGTATTTGTGCATGGGGCTTCGTTTTCAAGTTCAAGTTCTTTATTCACACTTATTTGTATTTACAGCAAGATATTTGAAAATAGTAGCTATAGATAAAATTACATTCATAAGAGAAAAAGTGCGTAGTGAGAACCGATGAAATCCGTGTTTAACGAGCCCAGATCTAGCTAAAGTATGCACGCTTTGCTGTGCAAATCTGGCGACTTGTGCCAACTTTCGTGCCAAATTGCGATTACTTTTTCGTCACTCGTCCTACTAGGCCCGACCCGTACCCCAAGTTCTGATAATGCAACTAAAGATTTTTTTTAATTGCCTACTGGGCGAATTGTAGTGCTGGGTGCTCGATCATGCGTGTCGAATTTCGCCTTTAATCGTGCACGCAATGAAAATTATTGCATTTGTTGTGTTTGAAAGTTGAAAGATAAACTTCTGCCATACTACTGCTCTGCAAATTGATATTTATTCGAATCCTGCACAGAGTCAAGATATTGTTATCGTCACGGACGTGGAGTAAATTCGCATTGATTTGCACATGTAAATTAAGTGTAATGACTCAGCGAAATTGTACCTTGGGGGTGTGGGGAGGTGTGTGTGTGTTGTGAGGGAGTGGGGAGGGGTCCTTTCTCACCATGGGAGGCCTACGTGAGATCCAGCTTTGAGCCACAGCCAGTGTCAAATAATGCAGTTTTATTGCGTGAATAACACCTTGAGGCTTAAGAAATCAACCTTGTGTCCTGTTGGACGTCACATTGCTCTTTGGGATCATAGAGTGGTCGCTTACCGGAGGTAAATAACAATAGAAAAACTCAAACGGTGAGCCTTAAAACTGGTCACAGTCGTTTACGAGAGGTGGTCGCTTACGAGAGGTTTCATTAATATTAATTTGACTGAGGGACCAATCGGTCATTTGGTAAGTGGTTGCTTGACAGAGGTGGTCGCTCAGGGAGGTTCCACTGTATTCGGAAATATATTTTCAGATAATTTTGCTCGTCTGTCTCCTCAGATACCCCATTTGGACAAATGCCAGTTCTTGAAGTTGATGGAAAGGTACTCGCCCAGTCAGGTGCAATCCTACGTTTCGTGGCCAGAGAAGTGGGTAAGACTCAGAATTGTGTCTATCATGTATTAAAATTAACATTATAATATGTGGAGAAGCCACTATAGCACATATCTGGCAGTGGATTAGGTTAAATATACAATAACTCTCTTTTGAAATGTGTTGCAGGATTGGTGCCCGCAGACAGTTTCCACGTGGCTCAATGTGATATGATCATAGATGGCGTAGAGGACATCGGAAAAAAAATGATTGAGTTTCACTTCTGCAAAGATGAGGCAAAGAAGGTCAGTCACGTAACTACATAACTTATTTTGTACTTTTACTTCTTGCCAAACTTTTGTTACTATACTATCGGGAAAAAATCATTACAGCGTTACACGTACTGTATATCATTGTAAAGGTCTTGGACTGCAAAAAGTAGATCTGAAGTTATGAACATGGGTTAAATTAAAATGTTATGAATATGGGTTAAATTTAAAACTATCCGTTTCAAAAACGGGAATCAAAATTTTCGAAGGTTATTGTATTCGAAAATACTAAAACAACGTTTTATTTCTAATACTCATTGAAGTTGCTTAAAATGCCAGCGATTTTCGTTATTTGTTTATTTATTTATTTTTCGTTCCTGTTTTATTTATAGAACAGGTCCACTCCACTAGAGGGGGTTAAAATACTTTAAACAAAACGGAGCAAAAATCACTGACATGGTATTTTAGTCATCTTCAAAAAAAAAATTGTTTTAGCATTTTCGAATAAAACCTCCGAAAAAAGGGGTTCATTCCTGTTTCCGACACGGTCAATTTCAAATTAACCAACATCATGGTCTACCTTAAATGTTCCTTGAAAGGATATTTCTGCACTCCAAAACCTTTCTTGTATTAAATGAAATAGAAACAGTAAAATGAAACAGTTTGAATTTATAGAGAAACAGTTTGAATTGACAGAGTACTATGTACATTTTACATGACTGTGGCATTACTTTATTGCGTTGCAGGAAGAACTGAAGAAAGAGTTCTTCGGTACATTCCTGCCAGCACAGTTGGCTATCTATGAGAAGCTTCTGACTTCCAACAACGGGGGTGATGGATATTTTGTTGGTGACAAGGTGAGTCACGTGACAACATTGTACAGATGGGAGATTGCTGTTAAAAATTAATCCTTGCCCAGTAACTGTCAGCGCCATTTTAATATCTCGTGAAGGTGGATTTTAGGAGTTCTCGTGTTTTGTCCAATATATATTGTAGTCATTTAAAGTACTTTTTGCATTCTCTCCTCAGCTGACATTTGCAGACGTCCTATTTTTCACTTTTTCAAACAGTTGGCTTGCCCAGGGCAAAATGGAAGTCCCAGAGCCAGTTAAACCATTTTCAAAGTTGGTGGCTCACTACAACCGAGTTATGAACATCCCCAACATCAAGAAGTGGCTTGAAACCCGTCCGGAAACTCCAATGTGATCCACTGGATCTCATACTGAGTTGACATATCACCATTGCACTTACTTTTGAAGCATTACAACGTAAATGATTAAAGATCAATCCATTCTGTGGTGTGCGAGATCTGCTTGATTTTTTTTCGAACTGATTGTTGTGAACAGTCTGGTTGAAAGTTAGATTGAACGCGCGCCAATGCAATCTCGATCGCCGGATTTAATTGCACTGGTTCACAATCACAAGGGCGCGAATATTGGTGGTGCTAAGAAAATCGAAGAAAACCTTTACTGTTTATACTCGACCCCCTATTTTAAAACCTGAATCCAGGCTTGATGTTTTTGGTCAATATTTTTTTTTCTTGTGGATTAAAAGAGTGGCGGATGAGAAACGATATGTCATTGCAAGCAAACAGAAAGATCGCTTTTTATTACCATGACAAACAAGAAGAAACAAAACGTAACCACACCTCGATGCCAAAAAGGATTAAAAAAGAAAACCGAGTCAACTATGGTATAATACAACGGTTTTAAAACTAAAGAATGAAGTAAACTGGTAATTCTTCCGCATCGCCTAAGTTTTACTTCAATAATAACTAATGATATGTAATTCCCGTGTACCCCAAGTACGTTGTTGTTGATCGTTTGGTTTCAATATGCAAACACAGTGTACGAACAGCGTCATTCTGAAAAAAGTAAATGAGGATAAAGCAATGGTTTTTGACATTTTGTCAAATTTTGTTTGTACAGCCTCGACCGGAACTTCAGACTTTCAGAACTAAAAGAATAGACCAGCCATTCTTCGAGATAAAAGACTGTTCAATTCTTACAGCAACAATCAACTATACGATAATTTCATTTCCAAATTGCGCGCAAAGGATGTACGAAAACACTTCCAACGTTTCCCAGAATGCAGCCATGGTCGTATCTGACGTCTCTCCGCTTCTGTGGAAGGCTTTTCTTGCCACTTGTCATACATCCGCAGTTTTCCTTGCCGTCTTGTCCGTTTTAACGGCCATAGCTAATGGCTTATTGCTGTTGGCGCTCTACAAAGATCCGCTGAAGTGTCTCCGGCAGCCGCCGACGATAATGATCACCAGTTTAGCGATTGCCGACTTTCTGACTGGCGTTTTAGTCGAGCCAGTTTTTTCATATTTTTATTTTCAATTATTCAAAGATCAGCTCACGAGTGAAGACTACAACATGTTGTTAAAGTTGGCTGGTTCTCTTTCTGGCGTTACCATGACTACCTCTTTTCTAACTATCCTGTTTTTGTCCTGGATGCAGCTTATTGCGATTACCTTCCCCCACCGGCACAAGACCCTCATCACCAAGAAGCGAGTTTTAAGATGCATAGCCGGCACTTGGGTATACTCGACTCTTTGTGCTATGACTCTTCTAGTTGGAATTTCAGAAGACGTTTATAAAAAAATGAGCGTCTATGTCAACCTTACCTTTGTCCACTTCTTGGTTTTGGTGACGTACGTTGCTCTGTACGTTTCCTATCGGCGACAACTCGATCTATCTTCGTCGTCTCTCCATGTTGACTCCAATTCTACGTGTCTTACCGAAAAACGGCGAAAATCGCAGCGTCATCTAGTCGTTGTTTGCCTTCTGTTAACGACTTGCCAAGTTGTCTTTGTGACTCCCGTAACTGTTATGTGGTACATCACTCTGTACTGGAAACCCAAAACGGACGAGGAGCTAATAAAAGCAACGATTGCAAACGTGGTCGTCGATGCAACTCTTTTTCTCAAATTTCTCGTCGATCCATTCATCTACACGTGGAGATTGCCAAGGTTTCGGCGAGCTATTTCTGTTGTCTTCAGTATAAAAAAGTCTACGATAACAACCACACGGTACAACTTATCATCGAACAAACAGACAAATGAGCTACAGCTCACGGCTGTATTGCCCAAGGCTGAAGTATAAGTCAGGGAACTTATCTCCCAATGACTATGGTACGCTGGGTTGAACGATATTTTGATGTTATGTGATGTATGTTATGTTGAGTTGACATGACCATGTGATGTATATGTTGGTGTTGTATACTGTTGTGTTGTGTTGTGTTGTGCTGTGGTATATATTGTGGGTGTTGAGTTGTGATACGTCGAGTTTCATGTGAAATGGTGTGTCTTGATGATGGTGATGGTAATACAGTGATTAATTATTGGAGTGAGTGATATGTTATGGATTTGTTTTGATATGATGTGATTTGACTATTCTTGGTTGCTATCAGGAGCAAAAGCAAAACACAATCGCTCCTCACGTAAGCAAGCAAGTGACAATTGGTTCTCTGGCTTATGATTGGTTGAAAATGTTTCTTGGTTTTGTTTTTCGACAGTCGTATACCGCTTAAACCGCTTTCAGATAGTTACCCCTTAGCTGCACGTAGTTTGAAGAACTGCAGGCAGTTTTATAGTGTAAACAGAGTATCTTCTGTTTTATGCTTGACAGGAGACAATTAGATAATTCGCCACGAAAATTCACTAAGGTTCCCCGAGTGATTTGAAATGTTTTACGTAAAAAAAAGAGTGGTGACAATCCGTAGTTTTACATACAAAATTGCTAAAGAAATGAGGAATAAATAAAGGCAATAAAACAAAATAGGAAATGTCCTCATTGAGGAGTTGAGTTCAGAAAATAAATCCCCGAGAATCAAGGGGAGAAAGAATCTTTTTTTTAATTGTATTTGGTATCTACAATATGGAGAAAACAATTACTGATCAATAACTGGGCTGCTTCTCCATTGGACAGTGTGAGTAACCAATCGTTGAATGCAGCTGCATATTCTGAGTCTGTTTGATTCAAGCACAATGCAGAATTAGCTTATGTTTATTTAAGAATATCTTCAAATGACATGTTCTCAAATATTCAGTGTTACAACAGGAAACAAACTGTAACTCTCGCTACCAATTAAAGCTCTTACAAGGTTTTAACTGTATCAACAAAGATCGCGCCCAATCAACTTGATCAAAGATTGCGCTGTCAACTTCGGCGCCTGGTTTCTTAATTTCAAGTTCCTCTTTTTTAACGTTTCTTCCTCATTATACAGCTCCACTTTCTGTGTCTCTGAAATATCTTAAAACGTGTAAAATGAAACTAATAACAAAACAAATACGAGAAAACAATAATGACAATAAATAACTAAGCTTTAACCAACCGGCCTCGTAAGTCGACGCATACATGTATAGAACAAGTCATGCGTTCAACTTTTCACACAACTCGACGCATTAGTTCTTTACCATTTATAGCCACCCAGCGCAAGTCTGTACACCTGAGTCAATGAAGTATAAACTGACTAACTGTATAGTTAATGTTTTTAAGTTTTCTTTTAGTGTTTGCTTTTTCTTGTTGCTGGTGTTGTTCCCCCGGCATATCATTTGGTGATCAGCCTTGCATGCAACACGTACTAGACAAGTCAACTCACTGGCTGGACCTCCACCACTCGACAGTCCATTCTAAAAGAATCACCTTGCTCTGTATTAGTCTCTGTATTGCGGTGTCGGCTTGGACTTGGAGCAGCAATTGCCGGAAGGTTTGGAGTTTGAGAAAAAGTCTCCCAGCGCAGCACTCGGCCTCCGGTACACAACAGAATGCACCGAAGGGATTTTTTGTACTGCGGAAGCCGCCAGCAATAGATAAACGGGTCAAGCGCAAACTTTAAGAACAAAACATTGCCTCCGTAGATCGCAGCGACGTTGAACCGCGCCTTGATCTCGGGTGACATAGTTTTCCAGTATATCCTGAGGTACCAGAGTATTGTCGAAGGTAGTGTGCATAATACGACAAAGAGGACAAGGAGAAGGTTTACGATTGTAAACTGTCTTTCACTTCGTCTGTTTCTCGATTTTCGACTGATTGCCGGCTGCATTGGTTGGAATCCTATAGAGGTTATACGCGTCATCTGCCTTCTGTAAGCCACGTAGAGGCACGTGTAGGCGAGAACCAGAAGACACAAAGAGGTTGTCGTGTTAAGAAACAGGTCCAACCGGTAAAGCAGCTTATACTCGATGTCCAAGGCGGGAAGGAGGGCAAAGACGAAGGCGTAAACGTAAGTGAGAGAGACACATATTGCCACTCGGCGCTTTGAAATCATGTTGCGGTGTCGGTGTGGAAAGCAAATGGCTGCAAACTGACTCCAGGTGAGAGATAAAAGAATTAAATAAGAAGCATTCATGGTTAATAACGATGCTGATGTACCAAATTTGCCGACGTTCCTAGCCAAGGCACTTTTCCTTAATGATGGATTGGAGAAAGCACTAATGCGGAGAAACGCGGATATAGGACTCACAAAAATTCCGGTTAATAAATCCGCTGTGGATAAACCTATCACGAAATATGTCGTGGGTGTTCTGAAAGTCTTTAAAGGGTCTTTCCAGATTGCCAACAGTAGGAGTCCATTACCAACTGTCGTGACAAAGGCCAGTAGAGCAATGAAAATCCCCGAAACGAGGGAAGTGTAGATGTACAATGTGGAAGAAGCAAGCGGCCCTTGTGAAGGAATCGGTGATGAATTTGTGGATAGGTTTGCGACGTTGTCCATGGTGCTGCGTGTATTAGATTGGATTCCCTTGTTTTTCGCGAAAAGAATTCCTACCGTAAATTAAATGATCAGCGATCCTTGGAGAGCATTAGCGGACAGGCAGCAAACTAGAGACAGTATCGCAAATTGATCAGTTCACTAGGGCGTGTTAAATGTACTTGCTTGTTTGTATAGAAAAACAGCTGTCATCTCTCATGAAAAACGTACAGCTAGTTTGCCGGAAATGTGGACTAAAAAATCCATTTCTTCTCTCCTCATGGACTCGGGTTGACGCTGTGACGTCATTGTATGCTCCTCCCCCATCCCAAGGTTTGCCTGATCCGAGCAGTTGGACCCACAGGTTGAGATGACTTACAATGTTGTGGTGAAAAAGTTTGTCGCCAGCTTTCCTCCCTTCCTGCAAATCCGATTTCAAGCTAAAAGGCGTATTATATATATATTTTAATTAAATAAACACAAAATAATCACAATTTTTGAACAGTGACACAGGAAATTATGTCCAATTTGTGCAACGGCTAAAAGCAAATTACGGGGCCACTTTAGCTTGTCATGTCGATCTGCAGGAAAATAATTGTGTTGCTTTTGGTACTGTAGTTGCTAATGGTTGGAGTGTTTGACAATCTTTCCGTGAGAAAATTACGGAACATAAAATCTTTTTATTTGGGATCCGGTCGTGAGATAAAACTAATTGTTTCAGTCATTCAGTTCCGGCATTACAATTTGAAGTTTCTCCGTGTATATTGAATAAGAAATTATAGATGAGCAAGACTCGATATGAAGTGAAGGGCCTGGCTAGTTTTTAGATTAAGCTTTCATCTTCGCTATACGCAATCATTGTATTTATTGCTGATCAGGACGACATTGATTTTTTCTTTTTCTTCTTTTTTTTTTTTTTTTTTTTCTTTTTACTTGAAATGTAGATATATTTTTACTCTGCTCCTCCCTTCCCTCCCCTCCCCCTGCCTCCCCGCAGGAGTCCCTGTAAAGGAATACCGCTGACCAAGTCGAGGTCTCCAATCCAAGATGGACGTCAAGTGGACGCTGCCTGCAACACTATCGGCCGCTTTATGGGACGGAGAAAAATCAAGCGAGCACAAAAACTACCAAGATATTACTGACATAGCTGTAACTATACAAGGACAGCAAACTGTGCAGGCAATCGTTAGCAAAGCCACGGAATTGTTTCGACATTTACAAAATGTCAAGTTGTCAGCAGATGCAGCCAGCAATAAAGCGCAGAAAACAGAAATACAGGAACTATTGAAGTGTTTAAGAGAACATTTCACCAAGCTGAGAGCCTTATACGACGAGTCTACTAAACGTGTAGATGCATCATTAGCTGGAGATCTCGAGGTAAATATAACTTGAATGTATAAAATTTGCAATGAGGGGGCCATTGATATCTCATCGAAAATTTAAACGTGAAAACTCCAAAGCACCCGTGTATCTCCTGTTAGTGTATCGGTGTGTTTTCGTATAAAGTAATTGTTCAATCAGGTCTAAGAGTTGTCCCTCCATCCTATTCATGTGTGGCCATTGAATTTAACAAGACCTACAAATTGCATTTATTTAGTTGTCATACATGATGCCAGACTGCAAAAATAACTTCAGCCTGGCCTACATTAGCCTGAAAAGACAGCCGTGATGAGAGAGTGGGGTAGGAGTCTATATGAAGTAGTATTTAAGTGATGGACATGTATGAAGTTTCATAAATTCAGGGATTACAGCAGGTCATTTTCTGTTTGACTATCATGCTTATTCTTGTAGGCTGATATTTCTATGGCAGGTAACGAACCAAACCCATCAGACATGAATGTTACAAATGAGAGGAACCATCTACAAATGGAACATGAGGAATTAGAACAGGTAGGAAAAGCTGCAGCACTAATTCTTCCTTTTTGCTATAAAATGCCATTCTTCGAAACAGATTACTCTCCTTGGTTGACTGTCCTGTTTCGACACCGTGGAAATACATTCTTGACGTCACTTTCGTTGGTCAGCGTTCATTGCCATGGCTATCTAACTTCTCATAATTCGAGGTAAAATTTCACATAGTGTGCAAGCCTCGTTTTTCTTGTACACAACTTATGTTATAGAAAATGCATTAAACTAACTTGTAGTCGAGTATCAAGTCCTAGTATTGAGTTTCTTGGCTAAGTCTTGAGGTTTTACGAACGTTACATTTTAACTACAAAATCTACACTTGAATCCAAGGTTTTGTGCAACAACCGCTGACTCAAAAGCAAGGTGACCGCACGGTCAAAAAATGTATTTCCGCGGTATCTCCTGTTTCTACTCTGACCACCTGATATTGGGAAGAGCACCAAGACATTGAAAACCACATCATCTCTGATTGGTAACTTTTTTATTAGAATAACTATATTTTTATACTAGTCTCCCCTTTTTATTGCATTGGCAGATCTTTATGACTTAATGGATTTAAATGTCAAAGTAAAATATTATTCATTGTCCACATGCAGAAATTGCACTGGAATGGAACACAACAAATAAAACACTTACAACTCTTGGGCTTATGCATTTCAAGTGATAATCTTGAAAAATAAACTATAAATAACAATTAACTTAAAATTGTTAAAAAAGTTTCACAGTCACTGAGATAAATCTGATTTTGAAAAATGTTTTTCTTTCAGAAATTAAGGGCAAAGAACCATCATATCAAAATACTCATGGACAACATCAGAACACTGATTTGGGATATTAACACCATGATGTCCTTAAAGTCAACTTAGTATTAGTCAAACCATGTTAAAACTCGATTAGTGTAAAGAGTTGGAGTGTCTTGAAGCTAAAATATGTGTATTTTTCAAAATGTAAATGCATGGCTAAAAGAACACAGTGCTATTAGACTGAATTAATCAACAACTTTTGTTTTCTGTGTCCAAGCTCAAAATGCAGATTCTCCCAACCTTTTAAGAAGAAAATGTATGAGTGATGTGGTGAGAGTTGTTAGTTTAATCAGCTTTCATCTGAGCAAGGTATCAAAAGCCAAGTTCTCCTTACTGTATGATATATATCTGTTGAGAAACTGAAGGAGAAAACTGAAGTTGGGTTAAACCTTTGGATTTTTTTATACCAGCATATATACCATCACAATATCTGGATACCAACCTTGTAGTTGAATTGGACACCCTATATAAATAAAGTTACCTTACCGTGATTTTTAAAAAGACGTGAAAGGAGCCCCTATACCTTCGCGCTCCTTTGTTTGACTATATAATTATTCGCTTCGGTTAACTCCGCTCTTGAACGAACGTGAGCGATCGACTGGAGACTTCAGTGACCTTGAATTTCTTTCCTCTTTGCCTCATTTTGTGCGATTCTATGATGATGCCCTGCCTCTTGTCCTCGTAGCTCAGAATGGCGAGGATCGCTTTGATCTGTTCGTCCGAGTGAAAGTCGATCATGTAGTAGAAAAACGCATCCCGCAGGAATTTCATCCGTAGTTGTAGCTCCAACTCTTTCTGGGGGTGTCGGCACGTTTTGCCTACTACACCATTGCTCTGTCGCAAAGCTACAATTTTCTCCCCTCTTGGCGCATTATTGATACGGAATTCCTCACATCGATTTTCCGCTTCCTTCAGTTTTCGCTTCACCTCGATCAATTCGTTCATCGATGAGCAGCACGGGATGATGTCGTCGTTTAGTGACTCGTCATTTGTCTCCTGTGACTTTTCAACCTCCTGAAGTTGATCGCTCAGTTCGGCAATTTTGCTTAATAACTCCTCTTTGACTTTCTCGTGTTCCACCTTTAGTTTTTCCACTTTGGTGTCTTCCTCTTGCTCCAGCTTTCTTCTTTGTTGCTGCTCTTTGTCTAAGTCTTTCCTTGTTTTGTCAAGCTCTTGGCGCAACGCAGAGTTCTCCTTGTCTCTGTCGAACAAGAGTCTTCTGGTGTCCTTCAGCGCGCGTTCAAGTTCACATATCGTGGCTCTTAGAAGAGAATTCGATGTGACGGAGATCGTTTCCGAGAGTACATCTTTCTTGTGCAACCCAGGATCTTCCTCAGCCGAGTCACTATCGAAATCAAAGTCATCGTATAGTTCTTTCTCGATTTCTTCTTCAATATCCGCATCGCTTTCACCCATCATTGGACGATCCGTTGAAAATTTATGGCAGGTTTAATACCTCCGCTCTTGTTCTCGTTCTCTCTCTCTCCCTCGGAGTTTGTTTCCCACCTGTATTTTTCCTACTGAGACAATGGAGGCATTTAGTTTTTATACGCTGTAGCGAACCCGTGTTCACCGGAAGTCAGTGTTCATCTCACACGGACCGCAGGTGGCGGGCGGGTACTTGCCGCGCTTGAAGTTCTGAGTGTCAATCACTTTGTTCCCAGACTCTCACATTTTTTGCATCAGGTCGAGGTGAAGTAAGCACTCGTTCCAGTCCACTCAGGGAGCAAAAGTCAATTTGTTGAGTGATGACCGAGCGATGTCTGTTTGCCCTGAGTAGACTGCTATGCAATTGCTACTGTTGCCACTACATCATACCACCAGTACCAACGCTGACTACTATATTACTAGTGCCCTGCTCTTGACTAAAGTTCATATCTACTACTACTAGGGGTTGGCGAATGGTACCTTGAAAGTCGTGAGTCTCGGAAAGTTTTGGTCCCGGCGATCTCGGATCTCAGCAGCCCTTTTTATGAGTCTCGGAGTCTTGTTTTTTTGTTTTTTTTGTGTTTGTTTTTTTTTTTTTGTTTCTTCCGTCTCGGAGTGGTTGAAGTCTCGTTCTCGGATTTTCAAAGAAGGGTCTCGGCGAGTTTCGGATTTTACCATTCGCCACGACCCCCAATACTACTATTAAATGCTACTAGTTACTACTACACGTCAATTAGAACTAATTGTATACAATGTACATAATCATCGCCCCGAGAGCTACCCCCTAGCAATAGACACATAAATATAAGCGTCTAAAAAGCATTTCGTCGAGTAACATTTCATTCCATACTAAACAACGCTTGTTTAAACCAGAGCTTACGAACCCTGTTCTAGTTTCTCAACATAATTATAAAATTGCTTATTCATTATATACAATTATATACCTCAATCGTTAATTTCCTTTATTATACATGCAGTAATGACTTATAATTATAACTTAATTGTTCTGGAATCTTCTTTACTAAAGTTGAGCAGCCTAAACACCAGTGTATTTGTGAATCTTCGAAGGAAACGGGTCAGATTTTATTTTCAACATTTCCGGTTGATTTGTTTAGACCAGAAAATTATAAGGGCGTCAACAGTTTGCTTAACCATTGTTCCAGAGCTCGCGAAGCGTGCCATATACTACTTAATGAGTTTCGCTGACACAAGTTGTGGGGGTCACTAAGTTTCTCCCACACTTCTCCCCTTCGTTTTCCCGCCACTAGAAGCACTTAATACCAAAGACTGGCATTTGCGTCTCCAAAGATGTCCTCGGTGTGCTTAAACTTTATGCGACGGGCAGGAAGAAACGTTCGTGTTAATCTGTTTACGTTTGTTATTCATTCGCCGTGGCCGCCCCAGCTGTGAACGAAGCACTTTACAAATCTTAGCTTATTCCCTTCTGGTCGCACCTGACACGCCCCCCTGAATAAGCGCACGAGTTTTCTTCCTTAGCTGACCGTACAGGGACTATCTCTGTGCGCAACGCCAACCCGAAGTTTGCCCTTTTCCAGTTGCCGAAAGGCCTTTTTTAGATTGCTATATTTATGTTCAGTTTGTTGGAGTTTCTTTTTCACTTCTGCCATCTCTTTCATCGCTCCACATAGCGAGCCACAGTAGCAGGTTTGACCTGCTCCCAGGTCAGCCTGACACTCGTAAATATCCGATTCCTTCTTCGCTTGAAACGTTTGTATAACCTGTTGAAGATGTTGTATGACTTTCTCCAGCTCAAGGACCTTCATCTGGGAGGATTTCACTTCCTCTCCGAGCGTACTACTGCGGTTTTCAGCGTCACCGCCACCTCTTAAACGCTCCAAATCGCTTCTTAGAGCAGCGATTTCAAGGTCACGTTGTGACAACAAACGCCGCGACTCTAGAAGTGCTCTTTCCAGTCCGGTAATTGTATCCCGAAGAAGTTCATCGGCTAAGTTTTTCTCAGCATGCTCAAACTTTTCGCAGCTTTTGACGCTTGCCTCTAAACCTTCGCCGACCTCGCGTTTTCCAATCACAAATATTTCACCATGGTTAACACCATCGCCCGACATTGTCAACAATGTCTCTTTTCTGCAAACAAATCCAAGTTTCACACCAAGGAATGTACACCAGCTCTCGTATGGGATTCTCTGTTCTTGATGCTGTTTTTAAGTCTTCGGTTAATTAATTACTTTGCCGCCGGCAAGAGCTTTTTAGCGCTGTCACTTCCTGATGCTGGGACCGGTTTAAAAATAGTGAACCACGTTTTGTTTGCATCAAGTATTGATGAGGTTCATTAAGTGTGACGTGCTTATTTTTCCCTGCCCTCTCGAGCACGTAACAATAACAAGGAGGGATCGAGCGCGTGTTGTTATCATGAACCACCAGTCATCTGGGTTCTTGTTGTTTAACCCTGTCAATCCTAACAGCTTCGATATTCCCCTTTTTTAGAGTTGATTGAACCATCATTTCTCACAACATGTCACAATGGAACTTCCCTGAGCGACCACCTCCCGTAAGCGACCACCTCTCTTAAGCGACCACTTACCAAATGACCGATTGGTCACTCAGTCAAACTTCTATTAGTGAAATCTCTCGTAAGCGACCACTTCTCGCAAGCGACCGCGACCACCCTTGAAGCTCACCGTTTGAGTTTTTCTATTGTTTTTTTTTTTTTGTTTTTGTTTTTTTTTTTTTTACCTCCGGTTAGCGACCACTATGTTCTCAAAGGGCAAATTTCTGAGCAAGGACTGACTTCCTTGCAGAAACCGGAATGAAACAAAGACTGACATGTATTGTAACGTGCATCAGGACACAAGGTTGATTTCCTAAAACACAAGTTAATTTTGACTCACTAAAACTGCATTATTTGACACTGGTTGTGACTCAAAGCTGAGTAAAATTTAGGCCTCCCATGGTGAAACATTCCCGTTAGCGACGAAGGGTGGTCGCCTACGGGAGGATCCACTGTATTCTTAATTGGTTGGGAGTATTCGTGTTATGGGTTCAGGAGTGAAAGGGTTAAAGTGGATATAACAACATTTGGGAGTATGCTGATCTGATGACATTTTATATTATTCTTGCTTGAACTGTTGAAAAGCTTCAGCAAATGTCTGGACAGAAAATATCTCAATAGCACAGAGCGAGGTAAATGCTTGTCTTCTCAGAAGACTTTAGTAAAGTCACTGGCAAACATTTCAGTCATCAATTTGACAGATTTCAGCTCTGGACTTTACTTTACAAGTGCGGCGATGGCCAGCAGAGATTTTTAAAGCTCCATTTATTTTCAAGCTTGATAGATGTGGAGACAACATAGAACATCCTTGCGCTACTGTTCCCCGTTTTTCTTTCAGTTTAATATCACTACCGCCCCGGGGGTGGGGGGTACTCCCATATATGGTATGTGCCGCCTCAAAGGGTATCATTTTCTGATACCCTTTGCTAATTAGCGCTTCGTGTAAATTTAGTAAATGTAACTAAAATCAACGTGAATCAGAGAAAAATATCCCGGAGGGGGGAGGGGAGGGTGCCATCAATCAGTGCGCCGTCTCAAAGGCAGTATCGTTTTTTAACATTTTTGAGGCTGCAAAAGGGGATCAATTTTGCCTTTTTGGTCTGAAATAGTAGATTTTGCATATTTTGGTATTTGGTTGCAGAAATAGGGTTTTTTTTTTGGTATACAGAGTCTGAAAAAGGGTCGAAAAATCTCAAATATATATTTTTAAATAGGGTCGAAAAATCGTACAGTTTTAGTTTGAAGTAGGGCAAGGGTTTTGAGAACACTCCGACTCAAAACTATGAAGGTTTTTACCCCCTCCCCCTGAGAAGGGGTTTTGGGGGGCAGAGCCTTTAACGGCTAGCTTGCTAAACCGTCCCATATGAACAGTTCAACGTGGTCCCATCTAAAAAGCAGTAGCCTTATATCTCTTTCGATGCGGACATCGCGTGGGTTTTGCTGTAGAAACTCGAGTAGTCGCAAAAAGGCTCGAGTAGTCGCAACAACTGAATTATCGCCGGGAATGGTTCACTTGGATGTTTAGTGCTTTGCCTAAAGCTATTTTCAACGCCGATTTGCTCAACTATTCAAAACTGAAAAAAATCGAAGTTATAACATAACTCATAAGTATGCATTTGTTAATCTTGTACTGTAAGTATTTTGCATCCTCGTTCTCAGGCTCTTTTGAGCCTTTTAGCAAAGCGATGCATCATGAGTAATTAGGGCGGGACTTTTGACATTTTCCGCTGAGCAACCAAGCTTCGTGTGGTCATTTGCTTGAGAGTTCGCAACGACAAGGTGTTAGCAGTGGCTTTACATAATTTTCGCGGTTCCCCAAGCTCGAAATGGCTTCCAAATATCCCTCTCCAGCAGGAAAGAAACCTCTAGAGTCCCAAACACCTCTCCTATCCGGACTCTCCTTAGCTATGACATCCGCCTCGCTCGCAACTGAAGAAACTAAACGAAGAGCTCGCTCGATCGCAACTAAACGAAGAGCTACCTTACAGGTAATTTCGTTTTGGGTTCTGTCGTTGTTGTTTGTCGGTTCTCTCGGTTATCTCAATCAAATTTCTTTTATCTCGCCTGCTCAGATCATGTGCGAGTTCAAGTTTCCTTCCCGTGTCATTTTGTATGCATAGCATTTGTCACCTTCTGTATCGCACCTTCGTGTTTGTTTGCCTTCACTCGTTTTTCCCTTGTACACTCTTGTTACTTCGGCGTCTTTCGAGTTTTTCATATTCTGATCTAGTTTATGGTCCCCATATATTTTCTTTCCTTTTGCCTTTCGCCACGATCCCACGCTTCTTCTCTACCTACACACTTTCCCCTGTTTCAGTGGCCGCCTCGAAGCATCGGGATTGCATCCCTTTGTTTTTTCCCTTCATATCCTCAATCTCCTACACCTCTCTCTAAATACATATAGTTTTACCGGTTTTCTTGTTTAATTGTTGTTCTAACAGTCACACTGCATATTTTTTCTTCTGCTGTATTTTCACTTTAGTTGCTTTTTTTCTTTCTTTTCTTTTTTTTTTTTTTTTTGCTGATTGAAACTGTTTTCCGATTAACTATTTGGTACTGGAACTATTTGGCCCTGTAAACTTGTTTATGTGTAGGTTCTCCGGGGGTCGGGGGGAGAGGGGTGGCACTGCACTCCCATATATGGGCCATATATGGGCTATAACGGGGATGTGCTTCTCAACAGGGTATACTTTTCGCTCTGGAACAGGGTATATTTTTTGTTCAGTCTGGCTCTGGAGCAAGGTCGATATTTCTTTCTGTCAGAATCCTTGATGATTTTTAGTCCAGTCTGTCATTGCAAAACAACTCTGAACTGTTACTTTAAATCATGCAACGCCACATGTATATTCAAGCACGCCATTTCCGATTTGTGGAGTCACCTCTAGTCTGGAACAGGATGTCTATTTTCACCATTTTGTCTGGAATAGGGTTGCAAAATTGCCTTTCGTTACTCTGGAACAGGGTCACAGGGACTCAGCAGCACACCCCCATACTGAATTTAAGGGAGTGCCCTCCCACCCCCCCTCCCCCTCGGGGTAGGTTCTAAGTATAACAATGTATATAAAAAGGTATCCATCTCTCCTGAGTTGCCTTATTGGCCTTTTCACTTTTCATTGTCAATGTTGTTGTGCTTTATCATAGACAATAAAATATATATACATTAAACTCCCTTACTGTATTATTCTATTATCATGAAGTACCTTTGCCCAATTTTCATCCATTATTACATGTTATTATTCTATATTGTTTTCTAACCCTATGATCTCTTCTTTTCCCAGCTGTAGTCAGATGTACTCCTCCAACTGATCCAGACTGTTCCAGGCTGATTTCCTGCAGACTGTTGTGGACAGATTCTTCTGGGCTGACTTCCTGCAGACTCTTCTGGGCCAGTGTCCAATTACTGTATCATCCATTGTTCTCCTCCTAACCATTATCCAATATTCTCCATTTTCTATGTCCCCTCAAGTCCCTCGTCCCCTGTATGATCACTGTGTGCCTTCTTACCAACCTGATGATGACCATCATTCAACTCCGCTGAAAGAGGAAGGGTGCAGGTGAATGTTAGCGAAGGGGTAGGCAGGAAGAGGTTTGAAACAGGACCCTAAGGAGACCGTGGGCACATTGTTTTCCCTCTGGTGAGTTGTTGGAGTTAGGTGAGAGAGTTAGGACTAGAATGGGGAGAATTGGCCAAAGCAGTGGTACGCATTTCAATCCTGGAAATGAGAAGAATGGGCAGGCGACTTGAGGCTGGGCCGGCTACAGACAATCTTAACGACGGAGATGCACCCTCTGTCAGTAGTTTAAAATTGTCGCCAGTCGCGGGTGTTCACAACGTCTGGAGCGTAGGGTGCATGACACGCAAAGGAAACCGTGACTCACTATATCCCAGCCTCTGACAGCCGCGGATAACGGAAAAATCCACCCATTTAACTCATCGAGAGGGTTGTTATGGGTACCACTGCTTGGGCGAATTCTCCCCATTCTAGTCCTAACTCTCTCACCTAACTCCTACAACTCATCAGAGGGGAAGCAATGTACCCACGGCCCCCTCAGGGCCCTGTTTTGACTCTCTTCCTGTCTATCCCCTCGCTGATATTCATCTGCATTCTTCCTCCTTCAGTGGAGTTGGCTGTTGGTTGGAGGGTAGGTGGATAGGGACTGGGTTGTACAGGGGATTTGGGGGGGATGGGATTTGAGGGGAGGGGTGGGAGAGGGGGCCTGGGATGACCGTGAACGTGGTTGTGCAACTGTCACCTCCCTTGGTGCACTTCCACCATCCCAGGCCCCCTCCCCCGACAGGATGCCCCATTCCTAACCCATAACCCATAACCGTAACCCTAGCTAACCGTAACCCTGACCCTAACACTACTTGACCCTAACCATGGCGCCATAAAAATGAATACAATAAAATGAATAAAGAAAAAAAATGAATAAAGAAAAAAAATGAATAAAGAAAAAATGAATAATGAAATGAACAATAGAATAAATGCATGATTAAATAATGTATAAGTGAATGAATATTGATTTATTCAAGTCCAAATTCAAATTACCATACACCCATAATTCCATGGGGCCAGTCAAAATTGATTTATTCAGAATTAATTTATTCAGAAATGATTTATTCATTCATGCATGCATTATTTAATTATTCATTTATTCATTATATGAATTTATTAAATAAATTAATCAATAAATTGGAATAAATTAAATACATTGAATAAATTTAATTAATAAATTAAATTAATAAAATGAATAAATATGGGACAAGTTCCCAAAGAGAATTTCCATTTAAACAGATGAAAGCTGTGTTGGCCTTGTCCTTCAGATGATGGTTGAAGTAAAGAAAGGAACTGATGCAAGGAAGGTAAGTCTAAATTTCAAACTACTGTACACCCAAAATTTGCATAGTCAGCATGCTTCGGGGCCAGGCAGAGTTGGGCATGGCCCAAAGGTGAGGGGGTTGACCGAGGGGGGATCGTGTTTCCAGGTAAATTAGACTTTGTTAGTTTGTAATATTTACTTTTGCATAAACTGTGCAGTTCAGTTAGTTATATATAAAAGAGAAGCAATATACAGACAGATAAAAAAAACATGGGGAAATAATAAATTGTAAAAGTAATGAAAAAAAATTAGGAGGAAGGGAATTTTTTGATATTTTGCAAATCATGGCCATAGGTGGTCATGTATTTTGTTAAATCTCTATTGAGGTCTTTGCTGGTACCGCACATAGTTTGTTGAATGCCATTGTACCCGTAAAATCGACTTGACTAGTCTATTATTTTATTCCACAGATTTTAGAGTTTTTCAAACAGTTGTTTCCTGAGCACAGGGCTGCAGTGACTTCTTACTTTCCTGGAGTTTTGTATCAGGTGGGTGATGTTACAGATGATGTTATAGACAAAATAATAATCACTAGAAGATCACATCGCTAGTAGAAATAATTAAATCACTGATATGCAGGACAGACCTGCCAAGTTATCCACTTTGTGTGATCAGTCATAATGTATTCTTCATTTTTTGTCAAGGGTAGATGGGCAGATCACAGAATTTGCACTGGGCTTGTGTGCTGGAAAAAAGCTGGCTGTTCCATACTTCCTGGTGAAGAACAACATAACAGAGGTGTCTATTTTTAGTCGGACATTGTTACAGGGCCAATCTTAGACTGTGGACAAGTGCATTAACCAAACAGGTAAACATGGGAAAAAGTCATTTAAAAAAAATCAGAAAAACAAATACCGTAAATCCTACAACAATAAGTTTCAAGTTGATTATAAAATTGGGGATAGGAAAAGAGATGTTTATTTAATTATTTGCAAATCATGGCCATTTGGTCATTTATTTTAATTTGCAATGTATAAATGTTTGTGTATAAACAACATAGTGTTAGTATTATGTACCAAAAGTTGTTTGCTGTATAGTTTTAATAGTGACACCTAATGAGAAAATTTAGGTTCAGTTTTGTATGTGTTAAAATTATTGCATGTTTTCACGTTTCATGTTTGTGCCTTAATTGATGCAATGATCGCCTTTTATTTAAGGAGCTTCATGCCAGAGTGGAAAGACAGCTGTGTCTGTGTATCAGTCATTCAGCCAGCCAGAAGAGGAGAACTACTTCACCAACTCAAGTGTCCAGTTAAATTACCAACACTGTCCAGGCACACTAGGCATGTAGGAACTGTTAATGATACATGTTCATGGATGTCATACAGTATCAGAAAACGTAAAATGTGTATTAATAAGATAGGATTATTTTATTATTGCAAACTATTATAGAGCTGTTTTTTGATGACTGTCGAAAAACCTCAACCTAAGCAAGTACCCCACCATACTGAGAGGCTGACACATGTTTTTCAACCAGTAAGAATTAATGAAGGTAATCTGTGCTGTTTTATGTTAAAAAAAAAAAAAAAAAAAAAAAAAAAAACAACAGTCAGCAGCATGAAAACAATTATTGCTTTCTTGTGTGAGAATATTGCATTCAGGTTTTGTTTTTGCTCTTGATTGGCCAAGATTGCTTCTGTTCAGTGAGCTTGTTTTTGACCAAATTGTTGGAAAGCATAGCAAATGCAAAGCAAAATAATGTAAGCAATCACATGATTACTTTCTACTGTCATCCGCAAATGGCTCTGTGCTGATGCTTCGTTTTACATCTGAATTTGTACATTTAGAGATTTTTGAAATACAATTAAACTATTGTCTCAATTTCTGTGAAATTGACAACAATATTATCAGGGTTTGTACAGGTCATGGAAACTCGGAAAGTCATGGAATTTTCAAATTTCATTTTCCAGGCCAGGAAAGTCATGTAATTTAAGTGTCGGTCATGGAAAATCATGGAAAATGGCATCCATTGTACGAAATACAATTCTTTTGAATGAAAACAGCAAAAATGAGTTGGGAAACAGAACCGTGAATTTTATATTCGAAAACAACTGGTCAACTTTAGGTCATGGAAAACTCTAATAGGTCATGGAAAAAGTCATGTAATTTCAAAAGCCCAAAAGAGTATGAACCCTGATTATTATATGTGTCTAAATTCCTGCAAATGGTGGCAATATGATATGTATTTAAAGAAGTCTTGTTGGTTGAGCAGATTTCTGGCTTGCTGTGCCAGCGATTTAGTTCGAATTGACATTATTATGATAATTATGACTAACGGGTACGCGAGCATTTGTTGCATCATAAATTATCTTATTGCACATGAGCCGGCCAGTGATTGCTAACGCTTATTATTATACAGAGATTAATGTCAGATTCATTTCTCTGTGTGCCTAAACAAACCCAAAAGTTAAACCTAGCCCAGGTAGAAACGATGGATTGTGAAAGGCGATAAATATGCTTACTGCAGAATGATGGTAAATGATGATGATCAATGATGCCCAATGATGGTGAATAAAACAGTTAATGGATGTGGATGGTGATGCTGGTTTTTGTTCAATATCATAACAGTCATATTCTGAAAATCTTAAGTGACTTCCCTTTCGTGTTTTTATGGGTCGGACAGAAAAACTTAGATTCTTGCATGCATTTTCCCACATTTTATGCAAGAGACTGGGAAATAACTTTGATTACCCCTTCCCCTACCCCCATGCATTTTAAAATTGCTGCAACTTCATGCCCGTGTTCTTTACCACTGATTGTTTACGGCTGCGAAATGCGTTTGTCCTTTTCCCCTGGCTTTTTCTTCTCCATTCTTTATACTTGTGCACGAAAACGGAAAACTCGACCGGTAAAACGCGTAGCGGACGTTTTTCGGGCGCGCGTGCCGAGTTAGGCTCGATTTCCGTCGCTCTCTCGAGTCCGGTATTCGGGCTCCCCGAGAAGGGAAGCGAATTCCCACGTAAGGATGGTTACCCCCTCCCGCAGTCTGATTATATTATGTCAGCGGTCGCCCCTCAACAGTAATCCACGAGCGAAGCGAAGTGAGGGTAATAATCACGGCGCTAATGCATTAATATCGCCTAACTTGGGGACTCCAAGCCTGTCGCCATCTCGAAATTTAACGTTCGTCTGTCAGTCAGTCAGTCTGTCTGGCGTACGACTTTAGGCGCGGTTACCCTGCATAACCAATAACAAAGGCCGGATCGATCACGTGTACACTGTAGTTTTACTCGGAATTTGAGCGAAGCAATTAGATAAATAAAAAATATCATTTATTTAAAGTCGAAACATTAGGGAGTGGTTGCCCATTCTCCCGAGCCAGAGGCTCATGTTTCAAATGTCCGACTGACAGATGACAAATGACAGATGACAGATGACCGATGACAAATGACAGATTTGAACGAAGTAAAAATATATCGTAGCTGCGTTCACGAAAATGGAAAACTTAAAAACTGGAAAACTTGAAACACAACAGTCTTGCGAAGCTCGTCTTCAAATAAGAAGGGAACAGGCACGAGCAAGGCGAAATCGTGAAACGAGCGAACAGCGCCTAATTCGTCTCGAGAAAAACCCCAGGAGCCTGGGACTAATGAATGCTATACGCCTCTCTGTTGCAATGTTGACATATAGTGGCCAGGCATCTGGCCAATTTGGCCAGTTCATCCGCATGGGGCCCTTAGTTACTGAGCGGCTCTGGAGTCGTTATGCCTCGCTTCACGCTAGATCACGTGCGCATACGCACGGATTTTACAATATGTGACACCAGCTATTATATTCATTGTATATACTTATAAGCTCACAATTTTCCGTCTGTTAATGGCTTTGCACTACCTTGTATTTACTTTGACTGAATACTTGCTTCAAGAAGATAATTGCTGGAAGGGCTATATATTTTAGTTTCTAAAACACAAGTACTTGAATTGGTACTGAATAATACCACTGCTGATACTATAGGTCAGGTTGAAAACTAATATAAAAAGGGGTTAAATGAATGAACAACCCTCTACCACTCCCTCAGTGTTTGATTGGTATGAAGCAGGTGGCAGGGGACAGGTTCAATTACAGCATCACCCTGAGATGGGAAAATTACAAATTATATCGAGTGAAGTAAAAAGAGGTCTGGGTTTATAAGAATCCCACAATACAGTTCGATCGTGGAATAATGGCGGACGAAGTGGGAGTCGCGGGAGCGTTACTGGACACAACAATTCTTGATTTGCCAGAGCCTGTGATTGTCAAAATATTCTCATTGGTAGGAGCGGAACGTATCTACGACCTTTTTAGACTGAAGCTAGTCTGCAAGGCATGGTATCGCATCGCGGAAGACCCAAGTTTATGGCGCAAAGTTTGCTTTCCAAACTGCGAAAGATTCGACGTCAATGCCTTAGAACGCGTGTTGTCTTGGTACGGGCTTGTCAGAGACGTAGACCTAAGCGGCTGTCTTCTCGTGGATGATAAATGCTTGGAATATATTACCACCAAATGCCCGACTCTTCAAGTGTTGAATGTAAACAACTGTCCTTGTGTCACAAGTGCTGGTTTGGTGGCTGTTGGCAGAGGCTGTCAGCAAATTCAATCATTGACCATATCAAATCCTCATCAAGATGGCGTTACGGCGGACAGCGTAGTGTTCTTAGTTCGTAACCTAAAGAAATTGCGACAAGCAAAAATATTGTGCGGGCAGGAAGACGAGGACGACTCGTCTCTCGTTCTATCATCTGATTTGCTCCAGGTTTTGCATAGCAATACAAATCTTCAAAGTTTTCACTGTGAGAATGGTACGATGCCTGAAGGAATTGCGATCTTAAGTTCCTGGCACTTTGATCTACTCGAGCTGCACCTCCCCTCCTGTTCTCAGTTGGACAATACAATTTTGAGATCTATTGCTAAGAGTTGCCCACATTTACAATCTCTGGATGTGTCTCATTGCCGTGGTATCTATGACACTGGCATTACAGGAGTCTCGCATATTTGCCCTGAGTTAAAGCACTTAAATGTTGGCTCCTGTTCTGGAGTGACAGATGTAGGTATTGTAAGTGTGGCAATAAATTGTGTCCAATTACAAAGCCTCTGCGTTGCTGGCAATGCATTGCACAAGCCACCCTCAGGGAATATTACTGATGTTGCAATCACCAGCATTGCAGATAACTGTCCAGATTTGCGACGGTTGAATGTGAAATGGTGCCAAAGTGTTACTGATTCTGGTATTGCGGAGTTAGCCTCAAGTTGTACAGGATTAACTCATATAAATGCTGGTGGCTGCCTCTCTATTTCTGACACAGCAATGAAAGTGGTGGCAACTTTCTGTAAGGACCTGCAAAGCCTAGAAATTGTTGAATGTTTACGTATAACCAGAACAGGAGTGAATGATATTATTCAGAACTGTAAAAAACTTCAGCATCTTGACATGCAAGTCTGTTCCTACATGACAGACCTTGCATTCAATGATGCAGGTGTGTCAGTGAGACATATTGATCTCTCTTACTGTACAAAGATTACTGATGCTTGCCTAAACCAGATTGCATGCCACTGTCCTAACCTAAGGTATCTCAGTGTTGCTGGATGTCATCGCATCACTGATGCAGGACTAAAGACCCTTGCTTGAAGCTGTTGTTATTTGGAATACTTAGACGTTTCATTCAGAGGCTCACAATCCAACTTTCACGTCACAGATGGCTCACTGACTGCACTTGCTTTGAACTGTCCGTATATCTGTCACTTGGATTTGGTTGGTTGTTGGAATATCAGTCAAGACTGCATTGAACTCACAGTGAAATCTTGTAGATTTTTGAAACAGCTCAACTTCAGCCAGTCCACCTCTGACTCTGATCTTTGTAAGGAGATGTCCAGTCATTTCCTCAAGCTTCGTTCATTCTGCACCTATGAGAAAGTCACATCAACTCCAAGAGGGGGAAAGCAAGCACAGAATTTTCTTTTCAAGCTCTCTGCACCAATTTTACATTGATTGCCTTTGTTTCTACTATCTTTGTGATTGGCCCTTTCATTCCTGAACTCAAATTTGAGCTTTGATTTGTAGAGATTTGTATGGAGAAAGGCAATAAATTGTTTTTTTATTAGTCTCGTTTTTGTTTATTTGCTACACTTTATGTACAAACAACTTCGCTTCAATTCAAGATACACTGCTTAAATTGCACAAAGTTACAATAAATTTAAAACATAGCATTTTATATGGTGTTTGAAGTTTTTTTTTTTTTGAAAGTTAACCTTTAAAATGTATGTAAATCAGGTGCTTCATTTTGAATATTGTCTATACTGTATCATTGAAACTCAAAATTTTTTTTTGCAATTTTCAAGCTAGTTTTTCTGGTCACAGTAGTTAAAATGTGTGGGGTTCAACATGTTTATATCCCAGTAGATATTGTACAATGTTACAATATATATATATATATATGATAAATCCCTCATTCGATGGTTTAGCACATAATACGGGCCGGCATTTTACTTGTTACTCGCATTTTTCCTCGCCCCGCAGCAGGGCTCGGAAAAATACGAGCAACTCATAAAATACCGGCCCGTATTACGCGCTAAACCATTGAGTAAGATGTATATATATTTGATATTAAAAACAGGTTATTTTGCACTGTGGTATGACTGTTTATTGGTACTGTGTATTGAAAGTGAGGAAATCACCATGCTAGTGAGTAGAAACACATGAGAAAGATAATTCCACTTTGCTTCGTATATCAGTAAGAAAGAAAAGAAGGAAAGAGCTGCAGTAAAGGTAGGTTGCATAACTTACTGTACTTTAGTTTTTGGTTCCTGCTACAGGGAGTATTTAAAAATATATCTGGAAATATTTATGGAGGGTTTGAAGTTTTGGAGGCTTCTATCATGGATAACATGAAGTTAAGATTTGCCTGTGTCTCAACAAAAATTATGGGAGTGTATGCATGCATCTGAACATTTTTAACTGTAGTGTTCTCATTTCTTTGAAGTTCCCTTGGCAATGGTGAATTGAACTGAGGGCCTAAAGATCTGGTCTGGAGCCTGTTAATCCTTTTACTCCCGAGCTCAAAATACAAATTCTCCCAAACAAAAAAAAAAATGTATGAGTGATGAAATGGGAATTAATGTTTTAATAAACTGTCATGTGAGCAAGGTATCAAATGGCAAATTCTCCACAATGTATGATATATCTCTGATGGGAGAGGCCAGATCAATTTCCGGCTTAAATATCAAATCGGCACGCATTATCAAAAGTTCAGAAATCCAAGAAAACGAAAATAGAAATACAAAAAACTAACAACGTGAGCCCTTTTTTAATATAATAGCGGGAGAGTAATATTAATATTGTATTAATTGAAGCGGAAACATGACCGGTAGTATGACGATATTAAACAACGAAAGCAATAACCCAGGAATTCAAAATAAAAACTGTAAAAAAACTAAAAACTGCATAAGACTTTAGCAGAAACAGGAGCTCCTGAGTATGAAAGCCAACAGTTTCCGTAAACGAACCGGTGGTGAAAGGAAGTGGAAAGTTCCAAGAGGAAGAAAGGAAGTGGATGGTTGTATTTCGCGCCAAGTCGAGTCTCCAAATATGGGGTGATACGTAACTCGCTCCCAATGCCCGGATGTTAGGGAATCACTGTCTGACTCAGTGTTGTAAATGTCAACTTTCTACTGCATGGGAAACTTTTTATCGTGGTGTCGACTGCAAAGGAAGATGTGGATTGGAATACTAAGGTGTAGCTCCTTATAATTATCACCTGTAGAAATCGGAGCAAAGAAAAATGGGCTCCCAAGTGAAGGTAGCAGTGCGTGTCCGGCCGTTTAGCCGGCGAGGTAATATGTTTATGGTTTATATCTAAATTCTCTTTCAATGCGGCTTAGCCATGTGCTTGTTTTTCTCGGGAATCAACATGGACTGGGAATTTATGTTCTCTGCAGAGATTGACCTGGGCACAAAATGTGTCATCGATATGGACGCGACCCAGACCGTCTTGGCTGCTTTACGAGAAAGGTCTGTAGTTAGAAATTTCCTTGTTGTACTTTGCCAATAAGTCCATCGTCGCATTTATTCGATGTGGTGCTCATAGTTTGGTTTAACCGATTAGTAGTTCTCGCAGCTTTGTGCGAAGGAAGTTCTTGAATTAGTAGCGAATTTGGTGCTTTAATCGCTCTGAAACGACTGATGAAGAGACGTCCATTTTTGGTGGTGTTGACCGTATGGGGGCCTGCGCTGACACACGTGTTTAAATATTCCACGGCCGTTTCTGTTTAATTTCGATGTGGCGACGTCAAATAGAGTCTTCTTATGGGTGAAATTGTTTATGCTCTGAGCAATTTCCGCCGCTTTGATGAATCCTTGGAATTTAGATCATTCTGGTACCACAGCCAATATATAATTTTTGCTACTCATGAAAAGCAACACAAAGATGAAGGTAATCGAACAGAAACTTACGGTAAACTGATTGGTTATGTAACATGAAAGATTGTTGTTAAAGACTTTAAAAGGTTCTATAAATTCGCACTCGATACGTTTATAGTTGGCGGTCGTAATAAATCGTTAAAGAATTAGCTGGGATCGTATCATTTTTCGCTATAATATATATTAAATGTTTACCAAGAGATGTTTAAAAACGACGATTTGTCTTCTGATCGACGTCTCGACTTGTTCCTAACGTGTATCGGAAGACTTGTATTTCAAAGACGAGTAAACGAATGAGTCAGAGTGTTTTGCCTACAGGGCATTCACGTGATAAGACGTGTCTCTCAACAATGGAGGTTGCATTTTATAATGTGTATCCACTTATTTCGGTGCAGATCCGATCGGGATGTGTGTCTTTTGGGTGGGAATTTGCTTCACATCGGGATCACACAGAAATGTAATCAGCGTAGATTTTTATCTAAACAAGCTCCGACCATGTTTTAGTGACGTGGTTAAGTACCCTGTTTAATTTGATGTTTGTTTTGTGTTTTCTTTCTGCCAACATTTTAATAAAATTTCTTTTCTTTAATCTTGTTTCCAACAATGTTCTTGGGTAACCTTCCTTGGAAAGGACAAAGCCAAAGGTAATACTAAATATATCTTATCTGGTTCATCAGCTAGACAATCTTGCAGACTCCGACTTTTGTAAGTCCACATATTTAGTCAGCTACAATATCACATCAATGCAATCATACTGTATGTTCGTTTTTGAAACGGATACAGAATGCAGTGATGTGATACACACATATATGTAGCTCAGCCTCCTCGCACGTCTAAATTGCAAAATAAATTATTTTTGGTATGTACATTTTTTGCAGAAACCCTGTGGTTAAGTGGTATTTATTACATAAATTCTGGTGTGATGTAGAGATTTCCGCCACTGAGAAATGTCGTATCTGAACACACGTAAAAATACGATATTTTTATGTGTGTTAATATCAGCCAAGCAGTGATCTTGCATGTTTTTTGCATTTCTTAGTGGTGAAAATCTCTGTATCACACCAGAGTTTATGAAATAAATAGAATAATACACAGACGCTTGGAGATATGAAATTTATCTTCTCATGTTCATCTCGATATCTCACTCGTTCGCTTCGCTCACTCGTAAGATATCGAGATGAACACTCGAAGATAAATTTCATATCTCCTCGCGCCCATGTATTATTCTCTATATGTTTAACTATGTATGCCCCTCTTTTGAGTGCTTGAAATATAAGGATTTAGCATCTTATTTGAAAACTCTATAGTTCTATGAATGCTGTGCTGCAGATTAATTTTACCTCAGACTTACCAAGAACAACTGCATACATCTGTACAATCATGTAGTTCATTCCTTTTACAACCCCTGCATGATTAGTACACTGCAACATCCATTCTCATTAGAGATATGTTGACACAGACTGTACAGTGTCAATATAATGTTGATGTGAACATCGCTATGAACTGAGAACCCATGGAAAATTTGATGGGATTTTCAAAGAATTCTCACAAACATTTATCATACAGTATTTAATGGAAAAGGATTGAAGCCCACATAAAATCCTTTTGGAAAGCTATGCAAAAAGCAATGAAAAATGACCACTGGGGAAATAAGGCCATGGAAAAGTAAATCTTGAAATTCATGGATCAGGATAATACTAATTTATAAATAATTATTATTTCATGGGATGGTGAAATCTTCGCGGCATAAAAAACTGCAGTTCCTGGTTACTGTAGTGTATGCCGAAATACGCTGTAATATACATTACAGTAGTGAAGTGTTTCCTTGGCTAAGGTTTCCGAGTGTTATCACCAACAGCAAAGCTCTTTGAATTAAGCTCAAAACACCAACCAATACACTGACTCCTAACCACATTGAACAGCATATCCATATGAACCTTTCGTTGATACATCAAGTAAAACTAGCTCCCACCAGAACTCACATTCATTAAATATTGACACAGTTCAATGAACTTGGCAAAGGTGCCAATTTTGGTATACCATAATATTAAGCCTGATATTTTCTTTGCCCAACTGATCAGCTATTCATGCAGCTAAATTACCAGTAGTTATAGTGACCAATATTTGTACATGATATGTATCCTGATGTTAGTTTTTTATCCCTTTTCAGACGTTCACCTTCGATCACAGCTTTTGGACAATGGATGAGAATGACAAGAGATATGCAGGTGCATGGACGATGCTAATTGTAGCATTGCATTGTCAGTTTTTTTTCTTTTTTTGCATTTCATGATTGTCATGTGCACCAGTAGTCGTTAGGATTAATTAGTGCTACAAGGGTTTTTACATGTAATTTTGTATAAAATGTCTTATGGTAGTGCCACAATAATACCGAAAAACTCTGTATTGAGCAAATACAGCACAGGACCACTCCAGAATGTAATGCCACTTAATATTGAGTTTGTAATAATATATTTGGCTTTGGCCATGTAGAATTAATTTGGTAATGATTTTAGACCAAAGTTTTTACACCTTTTCATGCATGATGCATGTCTGCTACAAAACCACGAACGGAGTATTTTAAATCTCTTTAGCAACTAAATGCAAAAATGCGAGGTAAAAGACAATACTTTTAGAGTGACCTTGTACCAAGCACAGTGTTCTGATCTCACTGCTATTTATAGATATACATGTCTTATACCATGAATGGTTTCTATGTGTTTCATGGTGTGTGCTTGCAGTACATGTAATGACTGTACGATAGAAGGTTTGAAATGGTTAACCCAAACGAAAAGAGAAATAGGTTTTGTAGAAATGGAAAATTCAGCAGGTGCAGGTTTCTGATAGATTACAAAAGGGTTGAAATTAGCATAGTTGGACAATGCAAAGGATTAATTTGGCATAGATAGTAGTTTTGCAGAAAAAGAGAGAAAGATCTAGTTTCAATTTTGGGTACAACTTTGTCTAAGAAAGACGTTTTGCATCTGTGACACTATCTGTACAGTGTATATTGTGCTGGGCTGAGCAAAGACTTTTTATTACATAAATAAATTTCATACAAATTGATATTTCACGACTATCTCACAAGTCAATTTTGTGCTTTATTGATCATGCAAGTAAGACCTGCGGTCATGCTAGAATACAACTTTCTGCATGCACAGCATGCCATACGTGTACCCAAAAATATAAAAGCAGCATGTCCATGTATGCAAATTGTTTCAGCCAAGCAATCTTTGTTTTTAACATCAGCGCTGATGATCTGCAAAGTATTCATTCATAAACTTGACAGATCAACTTCCGGACAAGTTTACTTCCGACACACGTACATTTCACTACACTGCAAACATGATTTGTTTATTACCGGAATTTCAGTCAACATAACAAGTTCAGTTAACTATTATGTGTTGCTTCGCTCAAGAGAGTACAGTCTGAAATCACGATTAATTAAATGTTTAATTTACCATCTCTAGGGTTTATGAAAACAATGGACAATATATAATCAGTGATCTTGCACTGCATGAGCTTGTGAGGTCATTGCCAGCATTATGTTTTATTGATTTGATAGTCTTTTTCTTTTTCTCAAGTGTTTATTCCTCTTTCCTGAGTACAGATATTGATCAATGCTTTAAAAACCATAAGATAATTTGGAAACTTAACCAAATGCCACTACTGTACGTGCTATGTGCGTACACCAAGGCAAGTCATTATATTATTCTCCCAAGGTTTCTTCTGGACCACAGGAAATTTCTCTTCCTGACCTTTTTGCCCAATTTCCAAGCTTCGAAACTTTGATGAACTGACAAAAGTTGATTGAATTAGTTGCCAGTATTGACGTCATGCCTTCTGCTGATTATGTGCCATATGATAATACAGACCATGCGGCTTCAACATTGTACTCTCTATATTTTAATGTTATATATATATGCAACTATATAATAATATATACATCGGTCTGAGGCTGAAAGTGTCTTGTGATTTTACACATTAGCCTTGTACTGCAGGCTCTGAAGATTGGGATTTACAAAATTCAATTAGAACAATGCCATTATTGAATTACTGGTGGCTTTTTGTCACAGCTTCTTTCACCTAAAATAGATTTCAAGTGCCACTTTAAATTTGAGTCATGTACAGTTAAGTAAGACAAATTCCATGACCTTTTTTGTTTATTTTTTTAAGTACATGTTATTTCTTGTACCGCCAAAACAGTCAAATGAAATATGAAGACGTGATTGAAGTTTGTACAAATCCACAGTAGCTGTAACCCATCATGTTAACTGAAGAGTGGAGCTTTGTGTTCAGTTTGGACAAATATTGTGATGATAATAATGTATTAATTACCTAATTATCATGGTATTAGATTTGTGTTGAAACATACATATTTTAGGTATTTAGATAAACCTCTCAGGTTTTGTCACCCGGAAATTGGATCCATAAGTGTCCCAAATGTGTTATTTCAAGTACAGTATTATTAGCACTCCATTTTGCATAAACACTGTACTGGGTATATTTTTACAACAAATCTTTGTACGTGTACATATTTTGTATCCAGCTATGTGACCTTTTTATATTATAGAATATGTGTGTAGATGAAGGCAAGAATAAAGTTTATTTTGCTGCTATATTTGGGATGACAACTGTACATGTAGCTCATGACCTAATCCTTCAAGAGGCTTTGATGCTTAATCTGTAGTTCCTTAATCTTGTTTTGGCTAATCCTGAACACTATTTTATTTTGGTTACAGGACAGGGGTATGTGTATGATTGCCTGGGAAAAGATGTCTTACACAATTCCTTTGAAGGATACAATGCCTGCATATTTGCATATGGGCAAACAGGTACTGTATGGTCACTTTGTCTGTGATTATGAAGGGCAAATATGATGCACATGCAATTGTACTTTCATTATGATGCACTCATCACTCAATTGATGTCAACTTGAACTAGAGACAGGACAAAGAGTCATTAAAAAGAGTATGAAGACAGATACTCAGAGTCGCCTATCAAAGCACCTTTTTCAATGTTGAATGCCTCTTTGTTCAAAATCTCCACTCCCCATGCCCATCTGTGCTCACCCCACCCCACCTCAGCATTGTTTTGGCAAAAATAAGTCAAGTGACCTGAGTGAATTAATATGATTCTGTTGTTGTTGTTGTTGTTGTTGTTGTTGTTGTTGTTGTTGTTAATATGCAGGTTCTGGCAAGACCTATACAATGATGGGTGGCGTGGACCAAAAGGGGATCATTCCAAGACTGTGTGATGAACTTTTTGACACGATATCAAAGGTAATTTATTGCTACCCAGAGAATCGGTGACGGGGTCTCTTTAAACAATCAACTAAGATGCTTTGCACGCCCATGTTTATATGTTTACATCCAGAGCTAGACTTTCCTGAGGCACCCACATTATGACTGATCGATCTGACTGTCGCTGCTTGCTGTATTCAATACACTTTCTGAGTTTGTGCTGACTTATTTCATGATAAAACGAAGAAAAATACGAGAATCCGCCATTTTCGTATGATACGAAAATGGCCGCCGCAATCACTGGGCGCGCAAAGCATCTACGGTGAGAGGGTATCTTTAACGTAACCGTACCAAAGTCACGTGTAGTTTTGGACACAGACGGTAAGGAATCAAGTAATGAATGAGTAATGAAATCATGTGCTTTACTGTACATCACTTCCGTCATTCTCTTTCAGGAGGCTGATCCAAATATTACGTACAAAGTAGAAGTTTCCTACATCGAAATTTACAACGAGAAAGTCAGAGATCTTTTGTGTCCAAGAGGGTATGTTGCATGTTGATTGTTGTATTTTAATATTAGTCAATCGGTGCCTGAAAAGTACAACAGGTACAGGGTGTTAAACGCAAATACATCTTGCTTTGCAGTGGTCATCAAAGTTTGAGAGTGCGTGAACACAAAATTTATGGACCATACGTGGAAGGACTGACGAAACTTGTGGTTTCCTCATTCGAGGTAGCTTTACATAAATGTTACAGTTTTACAGTACACACTCCAAGCGCAGTTATTAACAGATTGTGGGGAAGATGAAGCACCGTATATACCTGTACTCCTGTACTGTATTTTAAATGTGCCAAATAGTTTACCTTTCCAATCTTTGTAAATGTGCGGTCCCACATACAGTACATGTATACATTCACTGCACCTTATTTTAATAAAAATTACAAATTTACATGTACAGTACAACCCTGCTATCTCGAACTCGGTTATCTCGAACTCCCCGCTATCTCGAACAGAATCCATTTCCCTCGGACATGAACTTGGTAGAAATTTCCCTTGGTAAAACCCCGCTATCTCGATCCCCCACTATCTCGAATCTTGAGAGTTCGAGATAGGGATTCTACTGTAATGTATTACACTGTCTTTTCCTCAGTGTTACAATGAGCTGTATGAAAGTAGGTTTTATTTAGTATCTATTCCTTACATTTTTTTTTCGCAGAACATAGAATCACTGATGCTGGAAGGGAACAAGTCACGCACAGTAGCAGCGACAAACATGAACACAGAAAGCAGTCGATCCCATGCAGTGTTTAACATCGTCCTCACACGGTCAGAGTATGACGATCAAACAGAGGTGAGGATCAAACTCTGTGAGACTTCAGCCGGTGTTAAGCTGGTGTTACACTGGTCGATTTGCAACGCCGATTTTCTCCAAATCCACGTAACAGTGTTGCAAGTTTTTGAATCGCTTGCAAAAACTTTCAACGCGTTGCAGCACTGCAAACATCGCGAAAAATCGTTCGCAATGGAGTGTTACACCTCAACGATTTTTAGCGCAACATCACATCGTTGCAAATCGTCGTTGCAAATCGACCAGTGTAACACCACCTTTACACTGGTCGATTTGCAACGATACGATGTTGCGCTAAAAAATTGTTCAGGTTTAACACCCCATTGCGAACGATTTTTCGTGATGTTTGCAGTGCTGCAACGCGTTGCAAGTTTTTGAAAGCGATTCAAAAACTTGCAACACAGTTGCGTGAATTTGGAGCAGATCGGCGTTGCAATTCGTCGTTACAAATCGACCAGTGTAACACCACCTTTAAGGCATTGCAAAATGAGGACACATTGTTGGGTGGCAACATTGCTTGCGCGCGCATGTTTCCCAAATGTTGCCTCGTTTTGCCCCGCACGAAACATTTGTTGCTCACTCTGTGTTCGCACTGAGCGCAACAATGTTGCCGCACGTTTTGCCATCAAGGACACAGTGTTGCTGCCACAGTGTTTCCTCGTCCGAAAACTGCCCTAAACATTTCTATTTCTTGTATTTCCCAACAGAGTGTTGGCGAGAAAGTGAGTAAAATGAGCTTGGTGGATCTGGCTGGTAGTGAGCGTGTTAGCAAGACAGGAGCAGAAGGCGACAGACTCAAGGAGGGCAGCAACATCAACAGGTCAGTGAGCTCAGTAGGAAATTCTCCCAACTATTCAAGACTGAGATATATCAGTGAAGTAGTGAGAAATGATACTGATATCAGATATTATCTGAACAAAGTAACCTTGTTACTTTACATGAAAAGGCGGAGCGAAAATTGAGTGACTTCGATTATGTCTAAAATTAAAGAAGTAAAGGCCCGTGAAAACGAACGCAACATGTTGGCACAACATCGCCCAACAGCGTTACCCAAAGCTCTTTGCGAATTTGTACAGTGTTTTTGGAGTCCGCCATTGCGAGCCCGATGAAAATAGACGATGAAAAACGCGAAAATGCATCGCAATTGATGCTTTTACCGTCGCATGAAGCATTCAGTGCACAATGTTGGGCGATGATCAGCCAACCTCTTGCGTTCGTTTGCTCGGGCCTTTAGGCAATAGAATGAAAGAAAAATCAATCACAAATCAGAGCTGTCAAACGTTATTTCTTAGAATCCATTGGACCCTATTATAAAGGGGAAAAAAGGGGAATATGTTGTCTGTTGTCCGGATTCATCTATTTGAAACATTTCAACAACAAGGAAACGTACCCTAAATGAACGTTTACGTTATTAGGATATTTACGAGTTGTCTTCATACTTTCTTCTTCCTTAGATCTCTGGTCACACTTGGGCAAGTTATCTCGTCTCTGGCAGATCAGGTAAGGATCAATTGTATTTCGAGAAGTCCGTTTTTATTCTCTTGTAAATTATATCTTTTTGTTGCAATTCAGTCTGCTGGGAAAAGCAAGAAAGCCTTTGTGCCATATAGAAATTCTGTGCTTACCTGGCTGTTAAAGGTAAGTTGTATCAACTTTAGTTTGTGAACTGTGAGACGCCTGCAGTAATGGAGACGACCAACCACTGCAACTGACCAAACTGACCTATCCAGACAACACTTAGATAGATAAGTATCTGTCAAAGCTCTGCATTGGCTGGTCCCCTTGACTTCTGAATTTACTTATTTAATTTAGTATTGCTTTATTTCATCATCATCACCAGCGTCATCGTCATCATCGTCATCATCACCACCATCACTATCATCATCATTTTCATCGTCATCATCATCATCACCACCATCATCATCGTCATCGTCATCATCATCAGCGTCACCATCATCATCATCATCATCATCATCATCATCATCATCATCATCATCATCATCATCATCATCATCATCATCATCATCATCATCATCATCATCATCATCATCATCATCATCATCATCATCATCATCATCATCATCATCATCATCATCATCATCATCATCATCATCATCATCATCATCATCACCACCATCATCATCGTCATCGTCATTAGCATCAGCGTCACCATCATCATCATCATCATCACCGTCATCATCATCATTATTACAATCATTTCATCGTCGTCATCACTTTGTGTGTTGTCCATTTCTTGAGAAGTTACAAAACATCTTAGTATCGAAGTATTTCTTCTCTCGGTTCCTCTTCTGTGCCTAGTTTCATGAAAGATTCGTGATTTCTTTCAAGGATAACTTGGGTGGGAACAGTAAAACGGTAATGGTAGCCACGATCAGCCCCTCGGCAGACAACTACGAAGAAACGCTGTCCACACTGCGATACGCAGACCATGCCAAGCGGATTGTCAACCATGCCGTCGTCAATGAGGATCCAAATGCCAGGGTATGACATACATTACAAAATTAATAAATTTCCACTGGTTTGCCGTGGTGTGGACTCTTATTTACCACGATTTACGTCATCACATGGTCAAAATGTTGTGGACTCACGAGGCGCTTCGCCGAGTGAGTCCGTAACTAATTTTGACCTTGTGATGGCGTAAATCGTGGTAAATAAGAGTCCACACCACGGCAAACCAGTGGAAATTTGTTTTTTACCACACTGTTTAGAAATATACAAGAAAATTTCGCTGTATTTTGTTGCAAAATGTGGCACGCTGGCGTCAGCTGGCGTCACATCGTTGTCTGGACTCTTATTTACCACAGTTAATTGACCAATCAGAGAGCGAGAAACTAATGTGTTGTGGTAAAATACAACTTTAGAAAGATTCAAGTCTCATCTGTGAAAGCTATTAATTGCGATCAAGTCGGACACTTTCAGGGTTGAGCCCACTGTTCTTCGGCGGGGCCCAGACTCGGATAGGTGACTGACACGTTAATGGGGCCCTCTCAGCCTTTTCAACGTTTTTGTTTCAATCTGGAAAACTCAAGGCTGAATTTAGTTCCCAACACAAAGGACGTAATTAATAAAAGAAAAATAGGTTAGTAGCACTGTAAAAAAAAAAAAAAAAAAGGTTGATGCATGTATTTTTCTATGCCATTTTGCAGATTATTCGTGAGCTACGCGAAGAAGTGGAGATGTTGAAGAAGCTACTTCACGCCAGGTTGGCGGGTCCTGGAGGAACAGGCGACATTGAGGAGAAGCTTTCGGAGAGTGAGAATTTGATGAAGGAATGTACGATGTCCTGGGAGCAGAAAGAAAAGCAGACCGAGATGATTCAACAGGTAAAAAAACAAAATCAGATTACTGTGTTTGTTTCATGTATATTTAAAGTTAGTGATAAAGAAAACACTCGAGTGTTCCGTGTTTCCCTATATTTTCTGGTATATCTCCACCGCACTCCTCACAACGCTCCGAGAAACAGCTGGACGAATGTACCTACAGTTCAACCCTGATAACTTGAACCCTCGATTACTCAAACCTCCTGATAACTCGAACCCAAAGTCGTTTAAATCCCTTTGATTTGCTAACACTCAGTAATGTTACACCCAATAACTCGAACTCCTGATAACTCGAACTCCCTATAACTCGAACCCTCAATAACTCAAACCTCCCGATAACTCGAACCAAAAGTCGTTTAATTCCCTTTGATTTGCTAACACTCAGTAATGTTACACCCAATAACTCGAACTCCTGATAACTCGAACCCTCAATAACTCAAACCTCCCGATAACTCGAACCAAGAGTCGTTTAATTCCCTTTGATTTGCCAACACCCAGTAATGTTACCCGCGATAACTGGAACTCCTGATAACTCGAACCCTCAATAACTCACACCTCCCGATAACTCGAACCAAAAGTCGTTTAATTCCCTTTAATTTGCTAACACTTAGTAATGTTACCCGCGATAACTGGAACTCCTGATAACTCGAACCGTCGATAACTCAAACCTCCCGATAACTCGAACCAAAAGTTGTTTAATTCGCTTTGATTTGCTAACACCCAGTCATGTTACCCCCAATAACTCGAACCCTCGATAACTCAAACCGATTTCGTTTACCTTGGAGGTTTGAGATATAAGAATTTGATTGCAATATCCCTTTAGTTCGTAGTAATCTTGAGCTGGAAAATCCGTTCATATCGTGATGTCTCCCCCTATTTCGACCCTCACTAAAAGTTTTGTGCAGGAAGTCTTTGTCGGTCTTTGATGAGTTCATTCAGGTTGTACACTTTGTTTCAGGAAAGACACAAGGCGTTGGAAGAGATGGGAATTTCAGTGCAGTCGTCTGGAATTGCCGTGCAGAGCGGGAAATTTTACTTGGTCAATCTTAATGCGGATCCTTCCATGAACGAATTGCTGGTGTACTATCTCAAGGTAACTTTACAGCGCTTTGTGTCGCGTGAATCGGGGTTTATCATTGGGATTGAATTGCTGTTTCATTAAAACACCAAAAAAGAAGGGAAGGAAGGAAGGAAGGAATATGCGAATGTTAGTTTATGTCATTGCGCGTGGATTGATCACCCAGTGCAGAGTTTAGTAATAGGTGATCTTGACTTTCTTGGAATTAAATGATTTTCTTTTTGTCCCAGGAGCACACACTTGTTGGAAGGCATGATGCTAGCAACACCCCTGTAAGTATTCATGTTTCAATTAGTTTGTGGTACGGTAGGTGAGGCTATTTTCCGTTATCCATTATTAGTTATAGGTTCGAAGGCTGTTGAAAATCTCTTTCGAGGATTCTTTAGTACGATTAGCCTGATCGTACTTTGAACAACTGGGCTCAGGGGAATAGATAACCAGTTGGGTGAGCTCCGTGTCTTTCTTTCCAGGACATTCAGCTGGCTGGTTTGGGTTTGCTGTCAGAACACTGTACACTTGACATAGAGGAGAATGAAGTATATCTCACGCCCATGCCGAACGCCAGGTGAATACTTACTGTTGGTTGCAAAGTTCGTGCGGAAAAATACAATATTACGAAATTAGCGAGAGCTAATACTTTAACTTAAGTACCATTCGCATGGCTACCCCTTACCGATTCCTATCCCGATGTAAGAATAGTAGAATATCATTTCCCAAAAAATACAAACTTTGTGCCATTCTGAAAACAACATATTTGACGTAACAAAAACTGAAGTCTGAGTACGGAACCTGCCTGAGCGCGGGCGCGCAATTTTCCCGCCAGTTCCCGCGTGGCAGTTGTGACTGTTTTGTTTCGTTTTGTGTTAGGTCTTGCGTAAATGGAAAGGTAGTGGAAGGGAAGACGAAGTTGAATCATGGAGACCGAGTATTGTTTGGAAGCAATCATTTCTTCAGAGTGAACTGCCCACGATCAACAGGTACGCGACAACTTTATCTTGCAGACCTTTAGCCAATAGGGTTGCATCAGGCTGGTCACATGACCCAAACTCCGCCACTTGACAGAAAATTCATCACGTGGTGGATTTTGGTCATGTGACCAACCTGATGCAAACGGTGTGTTGTGGTTGTTGAAGACCAGTGGTATGAATCAGTGAGCGGAAGTCTTGTTGTTTTTTTTTTTTTTGAGACATCGATGGAATACCGGGATTTCTCCGCTTCTAAAACCTGATATCTTCGCTGTGCGCTCAATTTTTGAAGACAGCAAGTTCTGACCGGAAATGAAGGCTGTGCGATATGCCTTTAACTGGATATTTCATTTATATCTAGGTAGAAAGCAGAACATTGCATGGCCGCTTGAACACACGAATTTTGTCTTCTCGTGTTGAAATATCTCTCGCCAACATCAACACTCGAAGATGAAATTCGTATCTCCGCGCGGCCTTGTAGTATCCTCTATGACAGATGTTCTGATGAGACTGTTTTTTTGTGTATTCCAGGAGCCGAAGCCAGCAAGACAGACGCTCCAGCAGACTTCATGTTTGCTCAGGAGGAGCTGATAATGAACGAAATCAAAGGAGGTGAGTATACAGATTCTCCCAACCTTTTCAGAAGGAACTGTATTAGTAATGCAGCGAGAATTAATAGTTTAATCAGCTTTCATCTGAGCAAGGCATCAAAAGCCAAGTTCTCCCTACTGTATGGTATATTTCTGGTGAGAAACTGAAGGAGAAAATTGAAGTTGATCACTCTTGGGAGTGAAAGGGTTAAGAGTAAATTGCGAGCAGTTCCCTCCTTTCCTCTCCAACATTGTGGTAAAGTGTGACGTCATCATTTTGCAAACTTTTCCATTCAAACCTCAAAACCACATCATGCGACATACACAGCTGCTGAAAAAACGTGTTCAAAATTTCAAATCGCTAGCCCTACTGAAAGCGAAGATAGAGAAGTTTAAAGTTCGAGATAGTCTTAACTAAACTCTCTTATTTAGCGTTGGTTCCAAATCAAAGGAACCAACACCAAATAAGAGGGTTTAGTATGAAGCAATTTGAACTTCAAAAGCCTATATCTCAGCTGCTTAATGCACTAAAGAGCCAATTTTTTCTGTGTGAACTTTTTTTAGATAGGCCATTCCGAAGAATTGCGCAAAGTCCATTATTTCCGAAAAAATATTTTTATGACGTCACCACTTTACCACTCTATTGCGGTAGCCCAATCCGTTCGCTTTCAGATGACTGGCGAAAGTAATCGTATGATTGCGTTTGCTTTGCGTTTGCTTTCGGATTGGTCTAAACAAGTTTGACAGTATTCTTAGGCGACCAGGGCTGGGTTGTTCAAAGCCCGGTTAAGCTAACCCAGGGTTAACTAAAGTATTCCTCTCTTGTTTGTGATTAACAAATTGCAGAGTTTTGACCATAGACTAGCTAATAAGTTTGTTCTTGCTCAAAACATAGCGACTGAGTCCTTTTGTTTTTAGGCTTAAAAATGACAACAAAGTTTAGACTTAACCAGAGGTTAGCTTAATCTTGCTTCGAACAACCGGGTCCAGGAGCGAAGTAATCGAGTGGCGATGGCGTGTTTTCGTACTGCTGATTGGTTTCTTCAAAGCTCCCACTTTGTTTTGTAACAAGAATGGCCGATTTCTCATATATTTGTCTATTTTACATTACAGGGCCGTTAAATAATCAAATCAAAGTTCTGGAGGAGCAATATGAAGCCGAGAAACAAGGTACTGTATGAAGAGCGATTGTTATTTCAGATTGTTTATTGTGATGGTGGCGATAGTAGTGTTGATGAAGATGTTGGTGATGTTGATGGTGGTGGTGACGATGGTTTATGGTGGTTGTTGTGGTGATGATGATAGTGACCGTGATTTTGATGAAGAAGTGGTGATTGTAAGTTGACTAACACGACATTTGAGATCTAATATCAAGTGGTTCCACACTTTTGTCAGCACCACTCGAACCTCATCTGGTAGTAGACGACTGTGAATATGAATTGTTAGCATTTTGGTGTTGTGTTTTGTCTTCCAGGTGCTCTTGAAAAGCAGCGACAGATGTACGAAGAGAAGATCGAAGAACTCAAGAACCAAATCACCCCGACGGGTCGACCAGTTGACCAGGACATAGACCGACCTCCCAGCATCAATTCTGTGAGCTCAGGATACGGCTCAAATACAATGTCGTGGTATGAGGACAGGTGGGTTCGTCAATGGGTTCGCTCAGTCTTGAAAAGACCTTGATTTTGATTGTTTGACTTGAGAAGTCTTTGCATGCGAGAAATCTTTGCATTTAATTTGAGCAAGTTATCAAAAGCCAAGTTCTCTTTACTGTGTATATATTTCTGGTGAGAAACTGAAGGAGAAAATTGAAGTTGGTCACTTGTTTGACTTGAGAAGTCTTTGCATGCGTACGATGCCTTGAAAAGTCCTTGAAATTTTGCTTATTATACCTGAGTGTTTCATAATCTCATAATGCGAGATGTTTAACCCTTTCATTCCCATGCTCAAAATACAGATTCTCCCAACCTTTTAAGAAAAACATTAAGAGTGATGTAGCGAGAATTGATAGCTCAATCAGATGTCATGTGAGCAAGTTATCAAAAGCCAAGTTCTCCTTACTGTATGATATATCTCTGGTGAGAAACTGAAGGAGAAAATTGAAGTTGATCACTCTTGGGAGTGAAAGTGTTGATCTCAGTGCTATTTACGTCGTGGACCGGTAGTGGACGCTCCTGTTTGCGCTGATACTTTCACTGATTGTTGCTTCGCGTGTTTCTTTTCTGTGACAGCCTTGCTCCGATGGAAAGAACCGTCCATAAGCCGTTAGTGTTGAAGGAGGAGGTCCTGCGGGCGAACGCTCTTGTCAGGTAAAATAGTGATGAGCTACCCGCCGGGGTTCAGTTGTGTTTCGAAAGTCCTTGTGACTAAGAATGTAGAAGTTTGATTTGTTGTGATTGTTGTTCTTAGTTATAGTTGTTGTTGTTATTGATGATGATGGTGATGATGATCCTGTTTTTCTTGTTGTTATTGTTCGTTTTGCTTTTTGATGCTGTTTTTTTTTTTTTTTTTTTTTTTTTGCTGTTTTGAAATGTTCAGTTTGCCTTTGTTTCTTGGCTGTTTCTACTGTTTTTGTTGCTTCTGCTGTGGCTTTTGCAAGGTGCTTCGTGAGAACAAAAACGGCACACGAGTATCTATCATCATTCTGTCAATGACTCTTTTTATGCTGTACACAGGGAAGCAAACCAGTTGAGTGAAGAGATGTCAAAAGACACAGAGTTTGCCGTTACTTTACAGGTTTGTCAACTTGCGTATCATCCTCTCGGAATAATGGACTTCTGTTTTTCGGTGAACCCTTCTCTTTCCTCTACTTCTGTGGAAGTATGAGATTTGAAGTTTTAGGAAGAAGCCATGACATTCGTTCGTGAGTTTCTAATTAATAATAATAATAATCTTTAATGAGGAAGCCAACTTCACCGACCAAGTGATTTACAGAGGGGTCCTCTAAAAAGTCACAGAGTTTGCCGTTTGCCAATTCATGCATTGTGCTCTCGTTTCTAGATACCCACATCAAGTCTTAGCTTTAGTCGAAGCCAGTCTGGATTCAGCAGTGAAGTGGCCATTGTCGTGAAACACAAGAGCAGAGGGACTCAAAGTAAATAAAATCTCACACCATCCGTGAAATATTTTTTCGCTTGAAAATCTTGCAAGTGCAGGTGTTGTTGGTGTTACCATTGACTGTATTTGCTTGGTCTATTTTAGTTTGGTCTTATGAAAATCTCGCGAACAAGATCTACGACATGAGAGAAATGTATAACCAGTGCATAGAGGAAGGGATTCCGTTCACGGAGAAGGTACAGCCCGATTCATTTCAGAGTACACACATACGCTTAATACGTATAACTTGGATTGACTGAGGGTCGATGTGTGAAAGCTGGACGCTGTGAATTAAGTTTTGTAGTGATTATAGGAAAAGTGTGTTTCTTTAGTTACAGTGTTATTTTGTTTTATCAGGACCATGATTCGGACTTGTTCTTTGAAGTGGAGTGTCATACCTTAATAGGCGTCGCTAACGTGTTCCTGGAGTGCCTTCTTCATGACGTCCTTCATGAGTACGCGGCGCCCATCATCAGCCAGCAAGGCGAGGTGAGGAATCTGGCTACTTGGTCTCTCGTGCTTATTCAACCTGCATTGCGTTCTCTTGCATTTCTAAAGCCAAAGTTATCACTCAAATGAGTACATTCTAATGGCAGTGTTCACTTCCAACTCCTGAACTGTCAAATGAAACCTAAAGGTGTGACCACTCAAATGAAAGCTCTCCATTAGTACATTCTGATAACAGCTCCTGAACTGTCAAATGAAACCTAAAAGTGTGATCACTCAAATGAAAGCTCTCCATTAGTACATTCTGATAACAGCTCCAGAACTGTCAAATGAAACCTAAAAGTGTGATCACTCAAATGAAAGCTCTCCATTAGTAAATTCTGATAACAACTCCTGAACTGTCAAATGAAACCTAAAGGTGTAATCACTCAAATGAAAGCTCTCCATGAGTACGTTCTGATAACAGCTCCTGAACTGTTAATTGAAACCTAAAAGTGTGACCACTCAGAAGAAAGATCCAAATGGGTACATACTGTACTAATAGCAGTGTTGTCGTTGTTGTTGAGCGGAGGTTACGATTTTGCATCTGACATGATTATCGTACACAGTGAGACAGGAGAATTTATCTAAATCAGAGAAATACCACTAGACTATTGCCTTGCAATACTCGTTACTACTCTCCACTCTATGGGTGTTTTGACGTGCGTTATTTGTGGTTTGACAGGTCTGTGGACGACTGAAAGTTGAAGTGTCACGTGGTACTGGTAAGTTTACCTGGGGTTGTCGTAGTTTTCCTTAACCCTTTAACTCCTGAGCTCAAAAATACAAATTCTCCCAACCATAAAATAAGAACATGTATGAGTGACGAAAAGAGAATTTATGTTTTAATCAGCTGTCATTTGATCAAGGTATCAAATGCCAAATTCTCCATACTGTATGATATATCTCTGGTGGGAGACTGAAAAGAGAACATTGAAGTTGATCACTCTTGGGAGTGAAAGGGTTAATAGTGCTCTTTCGCAAATACAGTAAAATCCCTCTTAACGGACAACCTCCTAAGACGGACACCTGGTAGGAGCGGTCCCTATCGTTTCTTCAGTCATTTACCCTAACTGAACTCTCTCTAAAACAGACAGTTGGACTGGTCCCGAGGGTGCCCGTCTTAAAGTCGAGGACGACGATGAAAACAAGTTGTGTTGTCGTTCTTGTTGGTGTTCTTTATCGGGTTTTGTGTTCTTGTAGATGTTGTTCTTACCGTTGCTGTTGGGCTCAGCATAGGAGACTGTAATTGTGATGGCAGTGATGGTTTTGAGGATGATGATGGTGTTGAGGACAATGTACGGTGTTTGTGGTGATGGTGATTGTTCTTTGTGGTTGGTGATTGGTGATCGGTTGTGGTCACCTCTTTCTGAATGTAAAATAACCTTTTCACTCCAAAGCTCAGAATAAAAATTCTCCCAACCTCTTAAGAAGAAAATGTATGAGTGATGTAGTGAGAATTGATAGTTCAATCAGCTGTCATCTGGACAAGTTATCAAAAACCAATTTTTCCGTACTGTATGATATATTTCTGGTGAGAAACTGAAGAGAGAAAATCGTCTGTCAACAGAGCGGTCAGAAGGTTCGTCTGAGGGGTCAGCCGGAAGTGACGAGCACATTCCAATGGAAGCAGAGGAAGATCTGATGGACGTTGAAAGTGAAGAGGAATTCGTGTCAACTGGTGGGGTTATGCGAGTTGTAGTGAGCGTGTTGGAGGCATGTGACCTACCTCCGGCCCTGTGCAACTATGTGTTCTGTCAGTACAAGTTCTTAGAAGACGACAACACAGTCGTTGTTCCACCAATGAATGCCAGTTTATCCAACCCTGGACCTAAAATCAACACTATGATCTTTGAACATCAGCAGGTGAGGAGTGGAGAATAATATACTGATATTATTATTATTATTATTATTATTATTATTATTATTATTATTATTATTATTATTATTATTATTATTATTATTATTATTATTATTATATTATTATATTATTATTACTGATTGGCGGAGAATGCTCTCAAACTTGTTAACACCGATCCAAACGCACAGCAAACGCAAAACCATAGCAACCACAAAATTATTTTTGACAGCCATTCGAAAACAGCTCTGTTATTTTACTGAGTAGATCTAAATAGGTTTTGTTTGTTTGTTTGTTTGTTTGCTTGGGTTTGTTCCTGATACATGTATTATCTCTGTCTCTGTCTGCAGCAATTTGACGTGGAAATCACAGATGATTTCCTGGAGTATGTGTCAGTAGGATCTCTTGCTATTGAAGTGTGGGGCAACCGAAGCAAAGGTTTTGATGCGCAGACTAAGACCAACTGGAACTATACAGTGGACATCCCACAGAAAGTCCCTGACAGGTAGGGCTGTTTGTTTAGAGCCGTTTTCGGATGTTTGCTGAAAGTAATCGTTAGGGAGTTAGCGTTTGTTACAGCTTATGTTTTCTGATCAACTGCAGTTTTCTCCTAAAGTTTCTCACTAGAGATAAGTATCACACAGTAGAGATATTAATAGCTTGCCCAGTTGAAAGCTGATTAAATTATCAGTTCTCATATCACTTGTACGACTTCTTGAAAAGTTGGAAGAATCTTTATTTTTTGGCTCGGGAGTGAAAGAGTTAAAGTCTGTTTTCATAGCGCAAGGTATACAATTATCAATATTTAATTGAATATGTTCATTGTTTCCTTCTTGCAGATGGGCAGATCTGGTCCGAAAAATGGAACTTTGGGTGGAGATTCACGAATTAAATGAACAAGGCGAGTACGCGCCTGTGGAACTGCAGAGCCAAAGAGACAACGACACCGGGGGGATCTTCCAACTACGCCAGGGGCATTCAAGGCGAATTGTTGTGCGCACGCGCGTGGTGCCCAAGTCGGGTTCCCTGCCCGTCGTTTGTAACATGATCTCGGCCGTGTACGCTGGTAGCATCTGTTGTAGGAACAGGTCTCAGCGAAGCTTAGAAAGCTACCAGGAAAAGGACTTGTCTCTGTAAGTACCTCAAAGCAGAGTTTAGCTCAGTGGGTTTTTCTTGGGGTTTTCATGTGGTTTTTCATGGGGGTTTTTGGGGAGGGGGGGATTTCATGAGGTTTTCATGCGTTTTTTTTTTTTTTTTCATGGAGTTTGTGTACCATTTGTGACCTGTAGATTACGCGAAAAATGGTCCAACTCGTTAATGAAGAGGAGAACGTATCTGGACGATCAACTCCACGCACTCATTGACAAAGAAGGTGAGTTTATCTGAAGTTAGCTATAAAGTGCATTGACCGCCGCAAAATAAAGTTACTCACACTGATAGGTTGCATGTACTTGTTGTTCAGACAAGACCATGCAAGACAAAGAACGAGAGAGTTGGCTTATCGACCAGTGGGTCAACCTCACCGAAGAGAGGAATGCGGTAGTTGTTCCCATTTCAGGAAGCGGCATTCCGGGAGCTCCTCCATTGGACGGGTAAGAAATCAGCATTACTAGAAATACGATAATCGCAGATACCCCCTCACTCTGCCATTGATGGGACTTTTACTTTGGTAACTCCCAACAAGAGTAGCCTTTGTTTTACCAAAATGTTGACTCGATCTTTTCTTCGAAGTCAAGTGCTACACGCAAAGGAAGGAGAAAAAGAATGGTGTGTGTTATACTTTTGCGTTGAAAAAAGAATCGATTGCGTGACGAAGTACGTATTTCCCACGGTCGGCACGTCAAATTAATTCATGCAGTCTGCCAAGCACGTTCTCAAAATTTAATACTCAAAGTTTGAAGTTGGTCGGCCGTCGTAGTACGGGAAAAAAGGAACACTGATTTTCCAATTTTGAATTCATAGGCAGTACAATTAAATAGGCTTCCTGTGCGATTTGTTTTTACTCTGGACTGCATGCACCAGATTCAGACATGCATATTTAATAGGCTCGAATTGTTTTGTATGTGAACCCACTCAAAACAGCAAGATTTCTCCCAGAATCAAAGCAAAACTTGAACAGTTTACTTCAAATTATACACGGGCTTCAGACCCAGTAATACTTCTAAGGGCTTGTGAACGATTCTCGCTGCAATCACCGCGTGTCAGATTACAGAAAAACAAGACATCTGACTAAATCATTCAAGACTCCAAGTTCCGATTGCTCTGAGCGAATACGGTAGCCGAAACTGGCGACAGAAGCGTAGTAAAACAATACTTCGAGGGAAAATGATCAGCATACAGATTTTAATACATTCTTGAAGTGATCAAGTTACAAGCTATACGGGATACAATATATTTGTCACGGTGATTGTTCGGTTTCCACTGACTAACCTTTGTTGCTTGTCCTTTCTAAATAAGTATCTGAGTTTAACACAAAACGGCGTCTGAAGCTCCCGATTTGCTTTCAAGCGCTGTTCCCTTTGCGGAGTTGTCTGTGTTACCCGCTTCTGTTCATGTCGCTTTTGGTCGGCATTCATGCGCTGTTGTCTTTGCGGAGTCTTCTCTTCGGTCCGCTTTTGCTCTTGAAGTGCCTGTTCGCTTCTCTTTTGAAGACGAGCTTCGCGAGACCGTTCTGTTTCAAGTTTTCTAGCTTTCAAATTCATTTTCGTGAACGCAGTTACGTACAATTGTTGCTTCGTTTAAATCTTTCTTAAAAACATGGCGGTGGCTAGTCGATAATGATTACGTCATAACCTTATTTGGACATTGCCTTAGGCACCTGGCCTAAAAAGGTCGCATCGCACACACAAACAAACACACGAACATTAGATTTCGAGATGGCGACGCGCTTGGAGTCTTCAAATGAGCCGACTATGCTGCATTAGCGTCGTAAATATTTCCCTCACTTCGTTCGGGGACAACAGGGTATTTTGTTTCGTTTGGGTATTTGGTTTGGGGTTTTATTTCCAGATTCTAGTCATGCATGTCGAGAAAACAGAAATTTTTAGAACCCTTTTAGATGGTTACGCTATTGCTGGACTTTTGTTTTTTGTTGCCTGCTTTACTTTTACATTGCTATTTCTGTTCCTGCAGCTGCTGTTGCAGCTTAAATCACCACGCATATGCGCACTAGTGTGATCTCACTTAAAATTACCGAATATTTTATTTCCTCTGTTTCACTCGTATGAAGTAATTTATTATGACATATTTTTCGTGTAGAAATGTTCGCCCTGGTTTGGAGAGACACAATCCAGTTATATTTCTTGACTTGAGTGGTAAGTGAACGTGGTTATTTGGTGTTGGTTTTTAGTGGTGATTATAGTGCAAATGATGTCAATGGTAGTGAAGGTGATGATAGTTGAGTGTCAATTATGATAGATTATATTTCTTGACTTGAGTGGTAGTTTGGTGTTGTGGTTATTTGGTGTTGGTTTTTAGTGGTGATGATAGTGAAAATCGTGTCAATGGTAGCGAAGGCGATGATATTTGAGTGTTAATTATGATAGATGATTGTTAATTCTGGGTGGCGATGGCGTTCGTCCTCAGATGATCTGCGCAATGGTTGCGTTGAAGAGGCAGGACATGCGGGAGTTGACTCAACGCTGTCGTTTGAAAATCCGGACAAGATGGTCCACTTACCAACCATCAAGTACGACCAGAAACAGGTAAGAAGAGCATGGAGCGACGGAATACAAATCCAGAAAATCTGTCCTATTGGAATCCGGAAGCAACAAAGCCAACATGCAAGGCCAGTGGTCTCGATAAATTACTTTACGACTCTTACACGTTTTTTTTTTTTTTTTTTTTTTTTTTTTTTTTTTTTCAGGTTTCTGCTACAGTTTCTTGGGATTCGTCCATTCACGATTCCGTATACCTGAATCGCGTCACACCGGCCACTGAGAGGGTGTATTTGATTGTAAAAGTGGTCGTACGTCTAGCGAGTCCCGCGTCCATGGACCTGGTTCTGAGGAAGAGGATATGTGTGAAGATCTACAAGAGGCAGAGCTGGAAGGACACTTTCTTGAGAAGGATCACCAGGGTAACTGAGCACTTGCACGTTAAATTCTCGTTACTCCAAGATTGATCAACTTCAAGTTTCTCCTTCAGTTTCTCACCAAAGATATATTACATAGTATGGAGAACTTGGCTTTTGATAACTCACTCAAATGAAAGCTGATTGAACTATCAGTTCTCACTACGTCACTCGTACGTTTTCTTCTTCAAAAGGCTGGGAGAATCTGCAGTTTAATTTTGGGAGTGAGAGGATTAAGGGTGAAATGCAAAATCCTAAACAACTTCTGCTTATTCGAAAGAACGACATATACCAAATGCCCAATCCTCACCACATAAAGTTTGACAGAGCAATTCGTTCTAGTTCCCAAGCAATCGCACAAACTCATTTTTCCCCGAGCATGTCCAAGTATAATTTTTCTAACGCAAACCGTGGGAGAAAGGACTACCTTTATAACAGGTTAGCAACTAAATGTTGATTTTTCATTAGTCCAGTGAACTAAACGAGATATTCTTCAGTCACTTAAAAAGTAAACATGGGGTTGGTTGGGCTATTGCAGACATTTTACACGCGCTGTTGTGTTTGCAGGACGTCCGAATGAGTTGCGGTGTTTGCTTTGAGTTGGTCTCGCACATCCCTCGGGTAAGCAAACCAAGTTTGTTTTGTGCTCAGTGCCTTGGTAGACAACAGCCACTGTTTCATCCTTCCCCGTCTTGTCACCTTGAATCGTTTGGGTCGGCTAAATCTAAGCCCTGGCCAAACGGTACTCCCAAGTCGAGCCAAGTGGTAAGAAACCATCCAATCACCTTGCGTTACCCTTGGCTTGGCTTAATTTTGCACACATGGTCCCAGTCCTCTTTTTATTTCTGAAGTGGCTAATGGCACTTTGACTGGACCCTTTGAAAGGATAACTGTGTGTTGGTTTTGCAGCAACCCGGAGACGAGACCGAAGAGCGAGCAAGTCTGGCCCAGATGGCCGCACAAGCTGTTGGGGACGGCGAGGAGAAAGACAAGAACGCGTTTGAGGAGTATACGAAGGGCATTTCACACGTGGCCAGCCTTCTCGCCTTGGACAGACTCAGACAGGTCCTTATTATGGTTAATTAAATTATGTTAAAATAATTACAAATTAAAAAAAAAATTAAAATTTGACGTGGGAAACCTAAACGCTGCCAAAGAAGTTAAAGGTAACCTTTCGAGCATTCGCCCTTCGTCGGAGCAAGGTTAAGCTGGTGTTACACTGGTCGATTTGCAACGCCGATTCGCTTCAAATTCACGCAGCGTTGTTGCAAGTTTTTGAATCGCTTTCAAAACTTACAACGCGTTGCAGCACTGCGAACATCGCGAAAAATCGTTCGCAATGGGGTGTTACACCTGAACGATTTTTAGTTCAACATCGTATCGTTGCAAATCGACCAGTGTAACACCACCTTTACGTCTTGTTCTTGCTTTAGCAATTGTTACCAGGTACGGTAAACTCCCTCATAAGGACACGTGGTAGGGGCGGTCCCTGCCGTTTCTTCAGTCATTTACTCTGACTGAACTCTCTTTGAGACGGATCCCTCTCTTAAACGGATAGTTCGAGCTGATCCCGAGGGCGAGAAAATTGTAGATTGTTTTAGTGCCTTTTCTGATACAGTGTTATGTTTATTTGTTCACAGGAAGTTGTCGTCAAGGAAAAGTTGGCTGCGGTTGGGAAGCCCCTGAGGAAGTTTGCTAGCACTCCAAACCTCGCCGCAGCGGTGAGATGTGCCTGTGTTCTCTCTCAAACACTCACTCCTTTTAATCAAGTAGACATAACGGGTTGATTTTATAATTTTAAACAAAGCCTAACTTAGACGGACGCCGTAAAACAGGGTCAGCCAAACGGAAAATTGCATTTTTAGAACATGGATCGGAGTCGGTTTGGAAAGACGACGTTTAGCCGTTGTCCGTTAAGCATGGCTATTGTTTTAATCTTGTTTAGACCAGGACTTTTTTAACCGCGGTCTAAACCTTGTTTAAAAAATCGGCCCAACGTGTTTCTTACTTGTGCTGTGTTTTTTCCCCCCGATAGTCTGGAGACCTGTTCGGTGGCGGAGGAAAATTCGATTCACCTGACACCAAGAATTTTCTGGTGAGCCTTAACCCTTTCACTCCCAAGCTCAAAATATGTTTTACTTTTACTCAGGAAAACTTCAAGATATGACATTATTGATATGACAGTATAGAGAGTCTTTATTACGGTGCTTAGATATTGAACGCTCTTTCTTTCAGGGTCCTGGAAGGGATAATTTTCAACCGTCGGGAAGTTTCTCTGAACCACGTGGTCACAAGATTGCGAGAAGAGAGGACATCCTGGTAGACGTAGCGTCTTTTACGTCACCACTGAATTCGTCACCAGCCCCTCGGAACACGAGCGCAGGATCCAATACCCGCGCCTCCACTGGGCTAATGGAGCTCGAGACTCTCATCGAAGTTGAGAGCACGCCGTCGCCGAGTCCACGAGTGCTAAAGCCGACCGAGTTATTATTCGACTTCAACGAAGACGAACAGTCTGGTGGTCGGTCAGGTGTCGACGAACTTCGGGAGAGGTCGGGCAGTTCCGACACACTCAAGTACGAAGATTTACCAACACCGACTGCGAGTCCTCACGACGACGACTCAAAGAAAAGTGCTCGTCGGGACGAGCAAAGCTCGTTGTTTAATTCGCTGGCGGATAGTGAAGGGAGGAACGAAAAAGGAACGGACTTTTTGACATTCGAAAGTAATAACGACGAGGACGCGGACGAAAATATGGGCCTCCTCATCTCTTTGAAAGACGACACAAACAACGCATCTGTCAAACCTGGCTCACAGGACGAGCTGGCGTCCCTCGGAAGTCAAGAGGATCTGCTAGGCTCTTCTGTTGAATCTGAAGGCTGGAAAAACGAGAAATCTTTTCATTCGCTGGGTGACTTGAGGATTGGCCAAGTGATAAGTGTTGGCGATAAGAAGACGGGCACCATTCGTTACCTTGGTCCAACGGAGTTCTCTCCTGGTGTGTGGGTCGGCGTGGAGCTGGACATGCCCGCGGGTAAGTTCGAAATTCTCCTAACTTTTTAAGAAGAAAATGTATGAATGATGTAGTGAGAATTAGTAGCTTAATCAGTTTATCTAAGCAAGGTATCAAAAGCTAAATTCTCCCTACTGTATGATAGAGCGGTTTTCACATGACTGTCGAAAGTAATCGTGTGATTGCTTTGGTTTTGCGTTTGCTTCGCTTTCGGATTGGTCCACACAAGTTTGGCAGCATTTTCAACCAATCAGGAACAAAACCAAAACCAAAACCAAACACTTCTCACGCAAGCGATGGCGTGTACTCACACTGCTGATTGGAAAGTAAAACCAAACGCAAGACCAAACGTGAATTACTTTGGCTTCCAATTGGCTGAACTGTTTTCTCTCAGTCTCTGTGATTGGCCTGTGTGATTACTTTGGTTTTGGTTTTCGACAGTCATCCGAAAACGGCTCTATCTCTCTCTGGTGATAAACTGAAGAGAATTTATTTAAATGACCTATTCGAGCGTTTACCCTCCGTCGGCAACAGCCTCTGCTCTTATGTAGGACTGGCAAGGTCAGCCATGTCAAACTCAAATTTTAGTGAGTACTATAATATTAGAGTAATTAATCGATCATGATTTGCTTTTTTAGGTAAAAACGATGGGTCTGTCAGAGGTGTCCGCTATTTCGCCTGCAAGCCAAGATTCGGCTCATTCATCCGACCCGAGAAAGCGTTCCCAGTGCAACGAGGAAACTCGTCGCCAAGCACTCGGGTCAGGTCGAGTTCTCCGGCGGGATCTGCTCGTCGATCCGACAGCCCATCGCGAAATCCTGTAGTACTGCGGGCTCAAACTCAGGATAACCGTCGCAAGAATGAATGGAAGCGAAGATCAAACATTCTTTTCTGAGAAGAGGTCACGATCTTGAGTGGGAGAGATTCCTGTTAGGGTAAGCCTTCGGTGTGTGTGGCGGGTTACTTCCGGTTCCTATTCACATTCACCCAAGCCAACATGTGACGCACGACATTGGTCTACGGACAAGTTTACAATCGACATGTGAAAATAGACGCCTTTTCTAGTGACTTCGACAACGAAATCTGCTCGGGAAAACGAGTCATGTGCGGAGCGTAGTGATATTTTGAGTGAAAGTAATGTGCGACAATCAAATGTGGTGTAACAAGAGTTCCTATTGTGCGACGCTCGCATTGGGAGCAAGCTTGGCTTTTCGTGTCTTTGGCGCTGAACTGATATGAATGGAATGCACGGAGGCTAGTCAACATTTGGCGGGTTGGACACCGCGGATATACGTTTTATCGGTCCTGCGGTCACTTAATTTTTGAGTCAGCGGTCATTGCACAGAACTGTCGGTTAGTACTTGGTGTAACCTTATGATAGTGTGGATTCAGCTGCAGATTTTGTAGTTCAGTGTAACGCTCGTAAAACCTCAAGACTTTGCCATGAATCTCATATATGAGGTAGTCCAATGCATTTTCAATGATATAAATTGTACACAAAAAGAACGAGGCTTGCACACGACTCAAATCAGAAGTTAGATGCCCATGGCGACGTACGCTGACCAACGGAAGTGACGTCAAGAACGTATTTCCGCGGTGTCGACGAGATAGTTTTTGGCTTCGGAACGATGGACACGGTACAAGGCTTCTTCCCGTGCTTGAATGAAATTTATTTCTTTAGTGCCGTCGCCTAATTTCATAATTTCGTATCTAGTTATAGTTAAGTACTTCATTACCGACAATAGATAAACTAGATTTTTGAAGATAAGATGACGTCAATCTCTGGAACGCTTGTGCTCCGCCACACGCTAACATTGTTGAATGTCCAAAATTACTATCTGAGTGAATTGTTTCGAGTTGGCGAATGGAAATTTGTTCCAGAAATTAAGACCATTTCAACGTTTGTGCACATGTCAAAACACTGAGTTCCAAATTTTCTCTCGCCATTCCCAGCAATGCATTCTAGGAAACTAAAAAAGTGTGTGGTGGACCTTTAATTTTTCAGATAAAATTCCGCGCAAATTCTAAGAAGATTGAGCTACATGTAACCTTGAATTTTGATAGGCTTAAAGTCTGGAATTTTTGAATTGAGGCCATTGACATTTTCCCCGAAGAAAAGTGCGAGGTAAATTATATTCGATAGAATATATGATGTGGTTTTTAGATTTTATCTCGCAATACCTGCATGGTTAATTGGAGTATATTCATTTGTATTTATATTACCAAGAAAAGGTATTTTTAACCGTGTAGCTTATGTATTTAATATAGAATTTCGACATTTCAATTAATTGTTTCCGGGGACCATGTGGATATAATAGTTTGGGGGCTTCGAAGCTTTTCTTTAGCCCGAAATGAGTTCTTAAAGAATCTATCTTAACCTATGAACCTTTGCGTACCCGCTTGTCTTTATCCTCTTGTCACTTGTGTTCCAACCAAATCTTCATCACGGCATATTTCGTAATTTAACCCTTTCACTCCCAAGAGTGATCAACTTCAATTCTCTCCTTCAGTTTCTGACCGGAAATGTATCATATAGTAAAGAGAACTTGGCTCAATGGGTCAGTTGGCTTATAGAATTTGTTGAACTTGGCTCTTTTGTTCTTTGTACAATTTTGCCGAATGGTAAGTTCCCGGATGTAAAATACAATCGCGCAAAGTATCATGGTTGGGAAGATATCTTGAAGTCATTTCTAGTAGCACGTGGTTTACATAATACAGAAAATAATAGAAACCTGGAGAAATAACTAGACTATCGGTAAATGATTGTTTTGCTGTAGCAGTTTGCAGCAGATTAATTTGGCCATCATGATAGCGAGCAAGCTAGCAGTAGTACCTATTTTTGTGAGAACTCATATTTGGACCTTTTTAAACTTCTTCAGTTTCAGTTGTACCACAGGTAGTGCATGTTTAGCATCTAGGTCTTCATTATTGCTATAAAAACACTGACCTGTGTGGCAGGATATCTTGAATAATTTACGTCTCTACCTTTACATCGTCGTGTTTGTTTGTCCACTTCACAAATCTGAACGTGACTCACTCCGTTCAACAACAACGGCAGGTCTTTTCCGCGGGTGACGGGTAGTGGGTGACGGGTAACGGGTAAGCGAGTAACGGGCAGCGGGCGACGGGTAACGGGTAGCGGTGTTCATTTGCCTGACTTGTTTATTTGGTGTTTGTTTGTAAAATAAATAATTTTTATTACACGAGACACATTTACCTCGGTGAAAGCATTTACTTTACTGCGGTAAAAGTACGACGCGTCTAGACAATTCACAAAACCGTGGTAAGTGTGTTTCAGAACAACAGAAAATTTACCGTAGTAAATGCATCGATGAAGCAACTCAGAGCACATTAACGGAGTCAAACAAACAGCTTCTTTGGCGGGAATTCGGCATACATTTTTGATTTGTCGAACAACAGCTGCAGACAGTGAAGCATATTCTTATACGTTTTACCGTGTAAGAAACAATTTGATTGCCAATTCATTGTTCTTACCAACGCCTTCCCAGAGGAACACTTGTTAAGTTGTTTTTCTTGTAACACACTTGTTTTGTTGGAGTGAATAGCAATTAGAATAGCGCTTAAAACAATACATGGCCACCAAAGGACTATACCTCTTTAAAAGGAAACATTTGCAATTGATTACCAAACAAAATTAACGTTATACAGTATTTTAATGAGATTTTATTAACTATATGTTATTATAATAGCTCTTTGGTTTGATGGGTAACATTGCTGTACGTATTGGAACTGTATTTCTTATATCCTTCCTGACTTTTTTCTTCGTTGAAGGCAAATTCATTTGGGGTCGATTTGCAGTTAGTTCAAATTACACGTCAATCAATAAACACTAATTGTCACCAAAGGTAGCTGCTTGCGGTTCCATTTAAAATAGAACATCAATCGCATTCACGGGTGTTTAACACGAGGTGGTGACATATCGCTGTCAAACACGACAAGTCAAGATTTGTGTAATGCATGCGCGAAAGAGTTACGGTTGCTTTGACTGCAATACTGATCTTCATCGATTGAGAAAGCGATTGAGTGTTACCCGTCATCCGCTACCCGCTACCCGTCACCCGTTACCCGCTACCCGTCACCCGCTACCGCCACCCGTCACCCGCTACCCGTCACCCGTTACCCGCTACCCGTGGAAAAGACCTTCCGGTATGTGTAACTGATAAAGGGTCAACAACTTTGTCCAAGATTGTAGTTTAAAATGTTTTGTAGCATGATAAGGACCTAATGCAGTAAAGCAAAGCATTTTATAAATGTCAATGACAGACACAAGTACACAAAGTTTTATGTTTCGGCATCAAAGAAGAAAAAAGTTGTAGTTTTCAAGGCTTACAAGTGCACCAGAGGAAATTATCCACATACATATACGACTCACTTATACGTGTGCACTAAGTACATAGGGGTTACATAATGATTAAGTTTTCCACAGATTAACCAAAAACAAAGCTGAAGAACAATAAAAGCAGCTTTGGTGTAATCAAATAGGCCTGTCAGCCGTTTCGTTGTTGTTTTGTTTTTTGCATTGAGTTGCCCTCATTCCTCTTTGTCAGATGTTCGATAAAGGAAGTAAGTCCAAGAAAGAGGCTGAGCAGGATACAGAGAACAACTCAAGTGCGAGCTGTGAGCAGAAACAGAAAGGAAAACGAAAGCATTCACACAGTGAATCTGAAGTGGACTCCTCGAAACACAACGAACACAAAACAATGAGAAAAAGAAAAAAGACAACAAGTGAGTCATCTGTAGATTCTGTGGACAGCATTGACAGGCAAAGGACTGTACACTGTGCTAAAATAAAAGGAGAAAACACAGAGAAACAAGACAACCAAGATGAGGGAGCAGAAGCAAGAAAGAGAAAGAAAAATGTGCACTGGGAAGAAAGTGAGAAGCGGCCGAAATCAAAGGAAGGAGCAGTTGCAAACCCTAATGATGAGGCCGGAAGTCATGATGCAGTTAAAGGGGATGGCAAGAAAAGGCCCAGAGAGCCTGAAAACGATGAAAAAGTGGAAGAAACTATGCAGAGGAAAAAACACAGAGCAACCGACTCTGAATCGAACACTGAATGCAAGGAGGGTGAGGAGAACAAGAAGAAAAGCAAAAAGAGGAAGAGGAAGAAGAAGGAGAAGAAAGAAACACGTTTGTCTTATCTCAGGGTCATGTCCAAGTAAGTAAGAGTTTGACTAGTTTAGTAAATTCCTTGAACTTGTAAGTCAAACCAACTCAAGGCAGCCAATTTTGCAAAATCACTCAACTTGTATGCGGGTGGCCAAACGGTACTCTGGCCCAAGTCGAGCCAAGTCCCAAGAAAACCATTCAATAAAAGCTGATGAAGCACCTTGTGTTGACCTTGGCTTGGCTACTTGGTTCAACTTGGCTTGGGGTGGCCAATGCTTTACTACATGTTACACAAGGACAAACGAAAATACTGACCACAGCACCTTGTGTTTGTGCCATGAACTTCTCAGATTAGAATGGTTGAATTTGAAGCAAGAGTACAAGAAGCTGCAGCGATAAGCCATGCAGGACCTGAAGAAACAGCTGCAAGAAGCGCAACCTAAGGAACCGCTGCGTGCACCTGACGAGAATAAGCCAGAGCGTGAAACGATGGAGATCAAAAGTGAAGTGAAGCCCAAGGGCGAGCTGGCTTTTATACCTGGAGTACTGCTTAAGTTTGAGAACCAACTGTCCAACTTGACCAAGAAAGATATCAGGGTAATGTACAGTAGTTCATGTACCTGATATACAATAGCTCTTACTTAAGGCAGGATTTCACTAGCAACATTAACCCTTTCACTCCCAAGAGTGACCAACTTTGATTTTCTCCTTCAGTTTCTCACCAGAAATATATCTTATATAGTAAAGAGAACTTGTCTTTTGTAAAACCCTTTCACTCCCAAGAGCGACCAACTGCAATTTTTCTCCTTTTAGTTTTTTCCAGGGTTTTTCCAAGGTTTTTTCAGTTTGCTTTTTTCTATTTATTTTTCAACTTTCCTTTTCAAGTTTTTTCCCAGGTTTTTCAGACGTTTTACGTTCCTCCTACCAGGGTTTTTCCTTTTTTCTCTGTTTTTTTTTCAACTTCTTTTCTGGGGTTTTCCCTGTGATTACCGAGGTTTTTCAGTAGTTTTTCAGTGGATTTTCAGTGGTTTTTCAGTAGTTTTTCAGTGGTTTTTCAGTGGATTTTCAGTAGGTTTTCAGTGGATTTTCAGTGGATTTTCAGTAGGTTTTTCAGTAGTTTTTCAGTGGTTTTTCAGTGGATTTTCAATAGGTTTTCAGTGGATTTTCAGTGGATTTTCAGTGGTTTTTCAGTGGATTTTCAGTGGATTTTCAGTGGATTTTCAGCGGTTTTTCAGTGGTTTATCAGTAGATTTTCAGTAGTTCTTCAGTGGATTTGCAGTGGATTTTCAGTAGTTTTTCAGTGGTTTATCAGTGGATTTTCAGTGGATTTTCAGTGGATTTTCAGTGGATTTTCAGCGGTTTTTCAGTGGTTTATCAGTGGATTTTCAGTAGTTTTTCAGTGGATTTGCAGTGGATTTTCAGTAGTTTTTCAGTGGTTTATCAGTGGATTTTCAGTGGTTTATCAGTGGATTTTCAGTGGATTTTCAATGGTTTTTCAGTGGATTTTCAGCGGTTTTTCAGTGGTTTATCAGTGGATTTTCAGTAGTTTTTCAGTGGATTTGCATTGGATTTTCAGTAGTTTTTCAGTGGTTTATCAGTGGATTTTCAGTGGTTTATCAGTGGATTTTCAGTGGATTTTCAGTGGATTTTCAATGGTTTTTCAGTGGATTTTCAGCGGTTTTTCAGTTGTTTATCAGTGGATTTTCAGTGGATTTTCAGTAGTTTTTTGAGTGGATTTGCAGTGGTTTATCAGTGGATTTTCAGTGAATTTTCAGTGGATTTTCAGTGGATTTTCAGCGGTTTTTCAGTGGATTTTCAGTGGATTTTCAGTGGTTTTTCAGTGGATTTTCAGTGGATTTTCAATGGATTTTCAGTAGTTTTTCAGTGGTTTTTCAGTGGATTTTCAGTAGTTTCTCAGTAGTTTTTCAGTGGATTTTCAGTGGTTTTTCAGTAGTTTTTCAGTGGTTTTTCAGTGGATTTTCAGTAGGTTTTCAGTAGTTTTTCAGTGGTTTTTCAGTGGTTTTTCAGTAGTTTTTCAGTAGTTTTTCAGTGGATTTTCAGTGGTTTTTCTGTAGTTTTTCAGTGGATTTTCAGTGGTTTTTCAGTGGATTTTCAGTGGATTTTCAGTGGATTTTCAGCGGTTTTTCAGTTGTTTATCAGTGGATTTTCAGCGGTTTTTCAGTTGTTTATCAGTGGATTTTCAGTAGATTTTCAGTGGATTTGCATTGGATTTTCAATAGTTTTTCAGTGGTTTATCAGTGGATTTTCAGTGGTTTATCAGTGGATTTTCAGTGGATTTTCAGTGGATTTTCAATGGTTTTTCAGTGGATTTTCAGCGGTTTTTCAGTGGTTTATCAGTGGATTTTCAGTGGATTTTCAGTAGTTTTTCAGTGGATTTGCAGTGGTTTATCAGTGGATTTTTCAGTGGATTTTTAGTGGATTTTCAGTGGATTTTCAGCGGTTTTTCAGTGGATTTTCAGTGGATTTTCAGTGGATTTTCAGTAGTTTTTCAGTGGTTTATCAGTGGATTTTCAGTGGTTTATCAGTGGATTTTCAGTGGATTTTCAGTGGATTTTCAATGGTTTTTCAGTGGATTTTCAGCGGTTTTTCAGTTGTTTATCAGTGGATTTTCAGTGGATTTTCAGTAGTTTTTTGAGTGGATTTGCAGTGGTTTATCAGTCAGGATTTTCAGTGAATTTTCAGTGGATTTTCAGTGGATTTTCAGCGGTTTTTCAGTGGATTTTCAGTGGATTTTCAGTGGTTTTTCAGTGGATTTTCAGTGGATTTTCAATGGATTTTCAGTAGTTTTTCAGTGGTTTTTCAGTGGATTTTCAGTAGTTTCTCAGTAGTTTTTCAGTGGATTTTCAGTGGTTTTTCAGTAGTTTTTCAGTGGTTTTTCAGTGGATTTTCAGTAGGTTTTCAGTAGTTTTTCAGTGGTTTTTCAGTGGTTTTTCAGTAGTTTTTCAGTAGTTTTTCAGTGGATTTTCAGTGGTTTTTCAGTAGTTTTTCAGTGGTTTTTCAGTGGATTTTCAGTAGGTTTTCAGTGGATTTTCAGTGGTTTTTCAGTGGATTTTCAGTGGATTTTCAGTGGATTTTCAGCGGTTTTTCAGTTGTTTATCAGTGGATTTTCAGTAGATTTTCAGTGGATTTGCATTGGATTTTCAATAGTTTTTCAGTGGTTTATCAGTGGATTTTCAGTGGTTTATCAGTGGATTTTCAGTGGATTTTCAGTGGATTTTCAATGGTTTTTCAGTGGATTTTCAGCGGTTTTTCAGTGGTTTATCAGTGGATTTTCAGTGGATTTTCAGTAGTTTTTCAGTGGATTTGCAGTGGTTTATCAGTGGATTTTTCAGTGGATTTTTAGTGGATTTTCAGTGGATTTTCAGCGGTTTTTCAGTGGATTTTCAGTGGATTTTCAGTGGATTTTCAGTGGATTTTCAGTGGATTTTCAGCGGTTTTTCAGTGGTTTATCAGTGGATTTTCAGTAGTTTTTCAGTGGATTTGCAGTGGATTTTCAGTAGTTTTTCAGTGGTTTATCAGTGGATTTTCAGTGGTTTATCAGTGGATTTTCAGTGGATTTTCAGTGGATTTTCTGCGGTTTTTCAGTGGATTTTCAGTGGATTTTCAGTAGTAGCGTCCGGCGCGGCACTGCAGTTTACGATCACGGGCAGTTCTTCTTTAGTAAGATAAGCGGATTTGTTTTGAAATTATAGAAGTATCAGATACTTACGTGCTAAAACAGAGAAAGTCACATGGAGTGCATGCAGGAAAGCAACTCCCGGGGTATTTTACGCAGCCAAACACCGATCCCGGACGGCCACGGCTAATTATCCCGTACACAACATAAAGAAATCTTGTATTTTTCCTCCTGATATGAGTCAGGTAAATTGTGTTTGTAATTCTTTATAACTATGCCGAATACTCTTGCACGCAAACTAGTTTTGCAAAAAGCATGCATAAGTGCAGTCGGTGTGTTGTTCATATAATATACGTATTCCATTTTCATCGCTAATGAACAATCACGCTCGCGGAATGTCCTGTAAAGCTCGTGTTAGGCTCGTGTTAGGCTACAAGATTTAGGTTTGCACTCGCTACAGACTCTTGCAGGTGTCAGGCTCTTGTCAGGCTCTGTGTTACGCTCTTTTCCGGCCAGACAAGACACTAACAACAACCATACATTTGTCCGGCTCGTCTCACTTCAGCCTGACAAAATTTTGTCAGGTTCATGTTAGGCTCTGTTTCGGCTCTTCGGGCCGTTGTACGGCCTGATTCAGGCCGGATTCAGGCTCTGTCAGGTTAGACATTTTCGTACGGGCATCCTTAGTAGGATCCCGACCTTCCTTAGCAGGATCCCGACCTTCCTTAGCAGGATCCCGACCAGCCTTACATGTAGCAAGTTCTGTATGTTCATCTTTACATTCTGCTCTTTATTTATTTTATGCTTTCCCTCCCTAATGTAAATACTTGCTTTCGGTGCTAAGTGCCGAGCTTGTTTACTGGCTAAGAAGATTTAGCAAACTCATGTTGGAGTAATATGGCTAAGAGCCAACACCCAAAGCTGCTTTAATTGAATTAAATTTTCTCTGGAATATTTACAACAATTTTATAATATAAATTTTCTGTTGTAGGTTACCATATCTAATGGGATGGCATGGAGATAAGAAGACATTTTATTACATTGATACAACTGCAAGGTATGACTGACAAAAACAATCAGTGTTGTTTTACATCTCAAAGTTCATGTAATTAGGGGTGTGGTAAGATCTTTAGGTTTCACCAGAAGCATACATGTATTAGAAAGTAAGGTGATAATTCTCTTTATATTTTCTTGTTTCCATTATTTAGTTGTGTTGATGCATTTGATTATGACTTAGCATCTGGTAAGTTATGTAAAGTTATGGACTGGTAAAGTTGACCAATCAGAACGTGCGTAAAATCAACGTGAATCAGAGAAAAATATCCCGGAGGGGGGAGGGGAGGGTTCCATCAATACTCGGTTGCTGGTCCCCATTCCCCCAAGGGTCTGAAGTTGCTGGTCCCCATTCCCCCAAGGGTCTGAGGTTGCTGGTCCCCATTCTCCCAAGGAGTCTGAGGTTGCTGGTCCCCATTCTCCCAAGGAGCCCGAGGTTGCTGGTCCCCATTCCCCCAAGGGTCTGAGGTTGCTGGTCCCCATTCTCCCATTGCTGGTCCCCATTCCCCCAAGGGTTTGCTGAGGTTGCTGGTCCCCATTCCCCCAAGGGGAGTAAGGTTGCTGGTCCCCATTCCCCCGAGGGGTCTGAGGTGAACCTCTGCGGGAAGCTGGTAACGAGTCATTCACAAATCATCCTTTTTTTATTTACATTTTGGAGCGCTGCTACCTAACACGAACACAGAAAACGGCAACTAGAAAGAAACCATAACAACGCGAAAATTACCGCTGCTTCACGTTTGGTTAGTTATTAATACAGTGGGGCGACCGCTGACATAATATAATGAGACTGCGGGAGGGGGTAACCATCCTTACGTGGGAATTCGCTTCCCGTATAACGCGTGGGACTTGCATAAAGGTACAGAAGTGTTTGAATGATGCGCTGTTTTATCGCATGATTATTTTCTAGGGCTTGCACGTTGTTTGAGGTTGAAGACTGAGTCACTGCATGAGACCTTAGATTTAGGCATTAAGGCAGCAGATCGAGCCAGTTTATTTGCGTGTACAACTATGCAGCAGATTTTATATTTGTCTTAATATTTCGACTGTGTTTAATATCGTCCCGTGCTGGTTCTGGGTCTAGTTTTTAGCCTAATTGGCAATTTGGCCTCATTGGTATCTCCTCGTCACAAATATTCCTGAATACCCTCTCTCTCCCTCTCCCCCTCCCCCCTGGGTCTGCATGTTGACTTCCACATATCATGTTCACATTACATACACATGTATGCCATGTGGTAAAGTGTGACGTCATCATTTTGCAAACTTTTCCATTCAAACCTCAAAACCACATGGCATGCGATATACACAGCTGCTGAAAGAACGTGTGCAAAATTTCAAATCGCTAGTCCTACTGAAAGCGAAGATAGAGAAGTTTAAAGTTCGAGATAGTCTTAACTAAACTCTCTTATTTAGCGTTGGTTCCAAATCAAGGGAACCAATACCAAATAAGAGGGTTTAGTATGAAGCAATTTGAACTTCAAAAGCCTATATCTCAGCTGTTTAATGCACTAAAGAGCCAATTTTTTCTGTGTGAACTTTTTTTAGATAGGCCATTCCGAAGAATTGCGCAAAGTCCATTATTTCCGAAAAAAAAAATTTATGACGTCATCACTTTACCACTCTGGCGAAAATGTTAGCTTCTCTCTGATTGGTCAAATTTGTACAAAGGCAGAACAAGGATTTCGCTTCGGTGAATCAGACGGGGAGGGAAGAGGAAGAGTAACGAACGATCTCCGACCGTCTGATAATCAGGGCCCGGTTTTTCAAAGCACGATTAGGCTAATCCTGGATTAGGTGTAAACTTTCTTGTTATTTATAAGCCTGAGAATGTGAAGATTTCGTCCTGCAACGATTTCCTTGATACGTATTTAGCTAAAACAAGCTTTTTAATCCATATTTAAACAAAACCCTGCATTTTATCGGCAGAGAGGTCGTCAGAAAGAATTTCGTTAATCCTGGATTAGCTTAATCGGCTTTCGAAAAACCGGGCCCAGGCTATTGCTCTTATGGTTTACTCTTGCAAATTCCCTTAAAAGGGTGAAAAAAAACCATAACCAAAGACTAATCAACAAGTTTGTTCTAGCTCATGATATTGCAAAGAAGCCATTTTTTGAGCGAAAGTTGCTCGTCTGTAGGCCTAAAATGACAAAATTTAGAGCTATTCCGGGATCGGCAAACAACAGCTGGCGGCCAGCGGTGTGCTCGCGCTAAATCAGCAGGACATTATATTGTGTACGATATATGAAGTATCTAAATGAACCGACTGAACAATGTTCTCAGGAAGTCGGGGAAATTGCTGTATAATCACTGGAGCCAGCCGTGGCTTTGGGCGAGCAGTCGCCTTAACTTTAGCAGAGGAGTTTTCTCAGCATTCTGTTAAAAGTCTCTTTGTGCTGGTGGCTCGATCTACTGATGGCCTCCTGGAAACGCAAAACCAAATGACCTCGCTGAAACACAGTCACTGTATAGAAGGTACTTTACGACCATTTCTCCATCGCCTACAGTAAGGCCCGGTTCAGACGTCGTGCTAGAGTCGAGCCGAACTCAATTCAGGATTAAAAAAGATATTAAGACCAATTAAGTTCGACTGTAGCACGACGTCTAGCACGACGTTCCAGTTTAAGAAGCAATAAGCATCCACTTACACAGCTCACACTGACCCTCTACTCTTACTTTAAAAGAAAGCTGTTCGTATTATCCCACAATCTCCACCACGTACCCACTCTAAACCCCTATTTCAAAGACTTGATATTCTACCCATTTGTTCTATCTGTAAATTTCAAATATCATATTTTGTCTTCTCACACACCATGAAATCACTTCCCGCTCCTGTGTCCTCTCTCTTTCAATTCAATTTTGAATGTCATGACTATTTTACCCGTTCTAGGTCCAATTTACATAAATATTCTCTTAAGCACCATTTTGCTATCCGTTCCCAAGCACCAACAATATGGAACACTCCCACTCTCGCTCTGTAATTCTCTAAACATTACTAACTTCAAAACTAAGCTAAAGTCTTTTTTCTTGTTGAATATCTAGAGTTAGATCAATATGAGTTTTTATCTGGCTGTGCTTGTTTGTTTAAATGTATTACACCAATAATCAACACCAATGTATGTTGTAGCAGTGACACTTGTCTTGCTTTGTTTATTGTATATCTTGTATTTTCCTAATTAACATAAGTTATAGATATGTCTAAAACAAATGTAAATATATCTACTTTAAGCTGTCCCAAGCCATTTAAGCCTCCGGTTTTGGCTGTACTCGTGTAATCTCAATGATGCTTATTCAATAAAAAATGTAAAAAAAAAAACAAACAAACAAACTCTGCCGTGCTACACAACTCTAGCACGGCTTTGATTCAGACGTCGTGCCAGAGTCGTGCCAAACCAAATGCATACATTACTATAATGTATAACAGCATAAATTTGATGCGGCCTCTGTCAAAGAGAAGAAAGATAAGAAAGTTGAGCCGAATTTGGAATTAAGTTCAACGTCTGAATCAAAGCCATACCACTGTCGTGCTTCAGTCGAACTCAATTGCAATTAGGTTCGGTACGGCTCTGGCACGACGTCTGAACCTAGCCTAATGTTTGTAAATATTTTGTACATATGCTTAGCATTTTGATAGCATTGGATAGCAATGTTTTTGAACATTGCTATCAAAATCAGCACCAGCACCATCAAACCAACGCCACCCTACACTGTTTTCAGGACGTCATGTATGAAGTTGGAGACTAAACATGGAGTTACTATAAGAGCTATGATCCTTCTTAATGTATTATCCGATGGTTGCAACATACACAGAAGTTATTCCCACATCCAATCAGAGCATATACGTACAATTGATGATTTCTATAATATGGGAAAAGTTTCTGGCATGCATGCAGTACTGTGTTATAGCAACGCCTGTCATGCTAGCCAACAAGCAGTTTTTCCCATGGACATTAAATCTTATTATTATTCTGAACTTTTGAGTGTAATTGGTGTATATGTGCTGTGAACCTGAAATGTTGCATGTCTACATATTTTTTCAATGCTCTTTTCATTTCTAACACTCTAAGAGCCTGAGGTGATGAATTTAATTTCCATCACATGGTGGGTTTTGGGTCAAATGACCAGATCCTGCAAGGATGAGTGCAGAGCTACACAACATTAGAATGGCTTGGTTTCAAATGCTGGACTATTGTGCTGTGCCAATATCGAACTAAATAGATTAAATTTAGTTCGACACGACAGCCCAAGCACAGTATCTGATGCCTTACATGCACATCTGTCAGGCTGTAATTAGGATAAACAGATCTGAGTTTGTATTAACTAATTTATGTACTAAAATCATGACGGCAACAAACTGCCTGTATCCGAATGCAAATTATCACAATATGAATCTGAATAAATGTTCATACATATATCAGACTTATAATTCTTTTATAGTACATTGTGTAAGTGGAGATCTTGGGGATATGACATCTCTTCAAGAAACTGCCAAAAAGATATTTGAATTGGTAAGTCCCTAATAAATATGTTCCCCCTCGAATTACCTATGTGACAGTAAGAAGTGACCCTTGCCACTTTCACTGTCACATGGTTCACATACGTGATTTACCAGATATTTTATTAAATACTTAACTTTGTAAAGCAGGCTAAAATTAGGCAGCCATTGGCTGATGTGGACCTGTTGTTGGAATTTCTGATATGAAATTTAAATTAAATGACTCTTCTTTCTTTTGTAGTGGTTGATTACATTATTTTGCATGTATATAGTCTTGATAAACAGCCCTGGAATTTATGAGTTTCAATCTGTAACTTTTCAGGTGCATCCAAAGGAATACAGTCATGCTCTGCTTGTAAACAATGCTGGTACAATTGGAGACATAACAAAATTCACAAGAGACCACAGTGATCTTAATGCACTGTCAGCTTACTGGAATACAAATATTTCATCACCATTACTTCTGATGTAAGTAAAGAGAAAATAAATTATAAAACCCTGACATGTTATTTAAAGACTCAACCCCTCCCCCTTTCAATAAATGTTCTTGTTTGTGTAAATCTGGTGGTCAGTAATCATCACCATTTACCATCTAACTAAGTCTAACTTGAGGTAATTTTGGTCTATCTCATGTTTTTATTATTTTATGTTTTATTTTTCTTTTATAGCACTCAGTTTCTTCAAGTGTTTAAAGGTATAGCTTGCACTGTAGTGAATGTGTCATCACTGGCTGCTGTGGAACCTTTACCCAGTATGTCACTCTACTGCTCTGGCAAGGCTGCTCGAGATATGATGCACAGAGTACTGTCCAAGGAGGAGGTATAGTTATTTGTATAAAATGTCTAATGAGTCGTTTAACAATAATACATACAGCAGGTACAGTGTAGTAGCTTTTACTTCCTGTATTATCAGTGAGTGTCCATCATAGATGTCTCTGCTGACCTTGATTTTATTTCTAGAGGAGCATTTCTCCACTTGGTGGCCCACCAAATTATCTCAGCCTTACGAACAATACATATTGTAAAAGTGGCCTATTTAAACTTTTTCCCCTCCCAGGAGTGATCAAGTTCAATTTTCTCCCTCAGTTTCTCACAAGAAGACTTCAAGTATATAATAATATACAGTATGGAGAAATTGGCTTTTGATAACTTGCTTAGATTAAAGCTGAATAAACTTTCAATATTTCTCACTACATCACTCACACGAATGTGCATTTGGAGCTTGGGGGTGGAAGGGTTAACTAATAAATCTTTGTCAGTCTTGAAAAGCAAGGGGGGGGGGGGTGGGGGGTGGGGGATATTGGATACTATCCTTCTGACCAGCTAGCAATGAAGTCAATCTTTCTTGTTTGTTGTTGTTGTTGTTGTTGTTTACCAGCCGGATGTAAGTGTACTGAACTATGCTCCAGGCCCTTTGAGTACTGACATGTTTGAGGAGATCTGTCAGACAGCAGTGGACGCCAATTTGAAGGAGCAGTTCAATAAAATAAAGCACGAGGTAACAGTTTATCCAGAGTTTTTACGTTTGCTTCCTGTTTGTCTATCAATTCTCGCTACGTCACTCATACATCTTCTAGTTGTGTGACTGGGAGTATTTGTATTTTGAGCTCAGAGGGTTAATTTGGGTTTTCTTTTTCGTCTGTTCCATACTTTAGGGGAACCTTCTGTCACCCAACACGTCTGCTCAAAAGCTCGTGGTACTCTTGAAGGAAAATAAATTCACTTCTGGAGCCCATGTTGACTTTTACGATTGACTGAAGCCCAAATGTACAAACGGGAGTGAATTCTCACGACGTGAATTTTTGTCCAAGTTGGACCATCAATGTTTCCTTATTGACTTAAATGTGATGAAAGTATGTAAAACGCATGGTTACGAGCACATATCTCCAAATACATATCTGCAACATGATTTGGTCGTGGTGTTGAAATATAGGGTGCATTTTTAAGGTGTAGAATATTGTAAAAATACACTTTTACAGAATTATTTATTAATAAATTATTTAGGAGTTGACACACAAAAACAGATGGTCTCGTCACCAATTCGCAAGTTTTAGTCGTAATGCGTACTGAATTTAGTAAGCGCAGATTTCACTTCTTAAACAGGTTTTTACTTGATAAACAGGGCTAAACACGTGTAAATCGGGGTGTGTCACTTGGCAGCTATCGTCGCACTGATTTAGTGCAGTTACCTTTGGCGCTCTAACAATATTGTGACAGGGTCTTAGTACATGAGCCGGGCGCAGGCCCAGTTCTCATGTAATCTCGCAATTGTATTTGGTGTGTTTCACAGCCATACCGGCAAACTGAGCCAGCACGCACCTCGTGTATTCAGGCCCTAAAACTAGGCACCAAGTTTACGACTTCTGGAGAAGTTTTGGTCGCATTGGTGACTGTGTCGGTGGAAATTGCGAGTTCTGAATTACTGATCATCCATTCTCCTAAAGGACTGTTCTTATACAGTTGAGGCTCCCGTCAGGGGACACCTCGGTAAGACGAAAAAGTGTCCGTAACTGGAACTGTCCGCTTACTAGAATGTGTAAATACAGAGTTTGACGGAGCTAGAGTCTAACGGGGGTTTCGCAAAGGCGTCCGTAAGTAGAGCTGCCCGCCTACGAGAGTGTCCGCTCAGAAAGCTTTGACTGTAGCTGATGTTCAGTAAAAGTCGCGTAATATGCTCGTGTCTTTCGTATATTCTTGTGCTGTGGGCCACGTGCGTGTTGTAGACAAAGTTATAAAATGGAATCCCTGGGTAAACCGCTTTGACACTTCCTCAACCAAATTCAGCGCCGACCGCAAGCGGTTCGTTTGGCGGCTCTTTGCGTGAAAGTTAAATCATGTGTGGTATGCTCGGTGAACTTTTGATATTCCATTGCATTGTGGATCTTCACTTGTGGTTTCCTCACTAAAATATGATGCAGTGCAACTGCACCGTCACTACTGACTGCTAAATGCTATTATTTTAGAACGTTTGTCACCACTGCTTCTGCTATTCCCACTGTAGTCGAACCTGCAATCGAGCGGACCAGGAGATTTGTCAGAGTCCCGGAAACACGCGTCTCCACAACCCGGTAGCCTTCCTGACACATTACTTTGGTCTGCCCAAACCGACCAAAGAAAAAGTGTTTGAGGCTGGAGCTGCTAGAAACTGACACCACTTCCGCTATGCTGTGTGCTCTTACTATGTCTACTGTTACTGCTGCTAATCAGTACTCTGATGCTACTGCTACCAGCATAACTACTAGAGTGATTTCAATAAACCCGTGAAACAGATACTAGACTATTAGAGACTATTAGAGACACGTACACACTCCAAGTAGATGTCAGACTATACGGCAATGGACTATGTTTATTTGCCACCGGAAATTCTTCTCAAAAACCCCTACACAAACTCACAGTAAACTAGGCTCTTGCCCACCTAATGTTAGGAAACAATGTGGGCGCTTGATTGGCGTGTTGAGCTGTGCGAGAGGAGCCTAGAATTGTTATTTTCCGCGTAATTTGCAAAGCACTACTGGCATTTGGTCGGTGAAAGGACAAGAAATTGCCTTGAGTTGACGTCGACTCGCATGTTTTTAGGAGTGACGTTCCGTAGATATGCCTTCAATATATTTGTATCGACGCGGACATTAACACTTGCTAGCGGTCGGATCGCGGCCACTTCGGATATTCAATTTCCCAATATCACTACATTTTGTTTCGAATTAAAGATATAGACAAATACTCTCTACTAGATACTAGCACCCTCACTAATAAAAACTGTTTCACGGGTTTATTGAAATCACTCTATTACTACTACATTACTACTATTACTGCTACTACTACTACTACTACTACTACTACTACTACTACTACTACTACTACTACTACTACTACATACTATACTAGATATAGTGCCCACATTGTTTCCTAACATTAGATGGGCAAGAGTCTATTTTACTATGAGTTTTCTGTAGGAGTTTTTGAGAAGAATTTCCGGTGGCAAATTTAGTGGCCATTGCCGTATAGTCTGACATCTATACTTGGAGTCAGTGTGTACGTGTCTCTAATAGTCTCTAATAGTGTAGTATCTGTTTCACGGGTTTATTGAAATCACTCTACTACTACATAAATTCGATCATGGTCTAAACATTATATATGCTAAGTATTTTGAAGTTGCTCCAATGTAAACAAGAAAAAGAACGCAGGAGATGAACAGCCCAGAGCAAGTTCTGGGTTGTGCAGTCGTGTTTTAGTCGTACACACGCAATCCGGCGGAAATCTGAGCGGAGAAAGGACCGATAGTTGGCAAGAATGCTCATCTCCAGCATTCGCGGCTAATTAACCTTTTTGATGACAAGGAAATAGTGTCATCTTGACAAACGAGCTAGACAGAACAGAGACAAAAGTCCATTTCCGCCACCTGCAAACAATACGGTTTCAGGATATTTCCTGTTCCGTCTGTGGAGACTAATGAGGTTGTAATTGCGTTTGGTCTCAAACGCGGCACTTCTCATTCAAAATATCAGTTTACTGTAAAATGCCCGTAAATAGAAACCTTTTTTGATACTTTTTTGACGTTTTATTACAAGTGTTTGGCCTTAAATTAATTGATGTCGTCTTCCTTTCAAGTTTGTAAACATTTCTTTATTTTCTTTTTCTCCTTTTGTTTCTAGTTTAGTAGTCTTGCCCTTTCTTTCTACCTTTCTCTTTAGTTCTTCAGTTTTTCAGTTATTTTTTTCTTGGTTTCTCCTGTTCTCCTTCTTGTTCTTGTTCTTCTTGTTCTATATCTTCAATTCTTCTTCTTTAGTTCTTGTTCGTGGTTCTTTGTAGTCTTCTTCATAGTCGTCATCTTCAATCTTTTTCTTCTGCTCCTCTTTCTGATATCACGTTTCCTTTTCCCTCCCTTGGCTCTTCGGATATGAATATAGTTGTTTTTGCCACCGCAAAAATAACCTGCACTGAATATTGGTCAGTTCCAGCTACTCATAACGCACTTGAACACATACGTACACGGCTTACATACCATAGGCATTTTCTATTAAAATGCACCCAACTGAAACCTAAAATTCATACACATAATATTTATACATCCCTTCTCAGTACCTGCCTGTGTTCCTCATTTGTAAGACGAAGCAAAAGAAGAAACATTAAAGAGCGCCCTTGGTAGGGAAGCTGCCCGATAATGGATGGGGTCAAAAGATGTGAACTCACATTAGATACAAAGCCAAATCTATCTAATGTGATCACTATTTCAAAAATGTACGCTCAAAGCCGCTCATTTCATGGACACTAAATTAAGTGGTGTTGACATCATATTTGTTCTTTCTCTCTCGGCTCTTTCTTCTTCACTGTTGCTTCGTAGTTCATTTTACTGTTTTATTGTTTTAGTATTTTATTGATTTATAAAGCAGAATTAAACAAACAATTTGCTCATTTCTGCGAGAGAGAAACTAAACGAGCAGTTGGCACACAAAAGCTTCCGCATAAGTTGGGTTGCGGTGGGAGTCCATGTGAACGTATGCATTCATGCAGAAGTCATTCGAATAATTTGACCCATGTGCACTTTTACACTACGCCTTCTGTGTAGTTCGTGGCATTTGTTAAGCTCCCTTAATTTGGCACATTTGTCATGCGTTTAAAGCAATTAAACTTAATTTGTTGAAAATTAGTAGTGCTTTAGTGAAGATGGAACTCATTTTTGCTATCAGTTCGGTGTAAAAGAAAAGTTGTGATACTTTCTGACACTTGCCGTGCTGTAGACAATATCCTACCGGGATTTTTCTGGGCCATATTGAGAAGATTTTATCACTCAATGCAAAACAGGCTTGGTTTGCGGCTTTTCTTTGTCTGATCTCTTAGAGGGGGTCTAAACATGTATTGAAAGATAGGGAATTAACAATAAACAACGCGTTGATATAGGCAGAGGGCGCCTGCTTTGCCACAGTGGCAAAGCCGCATATTACCCTCGCGAAATGCAAGACACGGAACGCGCCTGCCATGTAATTCTGTTTAAAATTAATCAAATTGATAACTCGTTATTTCTATTATGAAAGGTACTTGAACAATGACGGCTGCGGTTAATGATTCGTAAGGCATAATTAGGCATGCGGTATCATGCTTTCATTAACGCTGACAAATCCCGGTACGTGCTGATTGGTCGAGCTGGACAGCTTATTGACAAAATTTGATTGACAGCCCCTTTGTTCCGAAAAGTACACCACCAAAACCCAATATTATCCATGCGACCCGAGAGACACGGTTTGGCGTTCTCAAACACATGCACCTCCGAATGTAACAATTGAATTGCGCTGGCCGTCCGTGCACTTGTTTGTTCCGTTTGACATGAGTTGCTTGTCCTGTGTGCTGTCCCTTTGCTTGCTCTTCTCCTCCGTTTGGGCCAAACGTTGTGGAGCTGCGACCGTGACCCAGAATGGAAGTACGACGACAGTGACCATGGAGAAAGAAATACTAAAACTTATGGGGCTACCACACCGGCCCAAAATCAGCCAAAGCACCAGGTTGTATGGCCGGACGATGTCTGCGCCCCGGTTTATGATTGAGCTCTACAACAGCCTGGCCGCAAATCAGAGCGTCCCAATGGACGACCTGTGCTGTAATAGCTCTGTCACGGACCCAAGAGCAGTTCGCGCCGATACCATAATGAGCTACCTGAATCACAGTAAGTTATCTATATTATTTCCCCCTCTTCGCTTATCTTTAGAGAGACGTTTAACCAAATGACATACACCTAAATGTCCTCGAGTCTCTGAGATAGTGATAGGTCGATATTAAAAGTACAAGTTAAGATGTGCTAGATGTACTGAGGATTTTTGAAGAAACCGAGCCTGGGATTAAACCAGGGTTCAGAGCATATTGAACGCACTTTCCTGATCGCCAACTTACAGAGATGTCAGTCGATGATGGCGAATGACGTTTCAGGTTTCTTGTGCATAATTTAGAGAACTGAACATCTTTAGGTTTCAAGCTGGCTTCTTCCTCGATCTGTAACAGATGCGTTCTCGAGGTAAACTGGGATGCTCGAAATTCGTGTATTTCTCACTTTTTTGGCGACGGAAGTTCGATCATTCGTTAAGCGAAATTCAATCAAACAGCGAATTCTGCTTCATGTAGTAAGACCCGAGCAGATAGCAAGAAAAGAACCAATACAAAAAGATATTCTTTAGATTTGTGTCCTTTTTACCAGTCTGCCAACCGTCTTCGTAACGTTCTGTCTTACGACTTGTCGTCGTAACCTTGTGGAGCGGCATTGAAAGGGTATACTTTAAACTACCCTAACGTGGTATGAAAGATAAATGTTTTGCAATCTCTGATATTGTGTCTGTGCAAACTATTCTAAAAAGAGAAAGCTTTTGGGCCGAAAATAATGTAAAGGAACGTAGAGAATCTGCCGCCGAGAAAATCGCATCTGTTGTGTGTCAAAGGTCACATTTCATGCTGTTTTTCTTTAAAAAGTTGTGTGTGTTTAAAAATGTAAACCAGTTGATGTTTTGAAGCCATGCCGCATTCATCCCTTTGTACGGTTTCCGTTTTTCGTTCGATGTTCCCGGTGGGCCCTTCAGAAGATCTCAAAAAGGACTTGAGTCGAACGGCCAAATTTTTTTCAACGCTGGAATTTACCGGCCAGGCTTCATATTTCTCTTCAAACTGTCGGGACAAGGGCTTTATATATACTTCTCTTGGCACAACTTTAGTCTCGTGGAGGAGATGATGAGGGTGGTATAAATGCGCCCATAAGGTTATATTGTGTGCGAAACAGTTTTTGATGCGCGGACAATATTCGCGCCACGAGTTTCACAATGTATTACCCAAAACTTTATCTTTGCCGTGATTGATACGACCAGCTCACAAAAGTGATATAAACAAACAAACATTACACAGTGTTCAGTCGTACGTCTTCGAAACCATGCCATTGTGCTCAGGGTGTCACTTTAGTCTACGGTTCCCTAGGCTTTTGAATTCTCTCAACGAAAACCCAATTTCTTTTGCAAGATTAAGACACTCAATATTAAAAAAGAAGTTACCGCCCCGTATTAGAGGTACTGCTAACCTGCGAGCATATAAACTTCAACACTATAAGAGAAACTGTTGTCGCACCTGTATATTTAAAGGTGTTTTGCAAAGTTTGTGCGATGTTGTATACTTCCACTTGTGTCTAATACTCTTCGGTATTGAGCCAAAATAACGAGGCTCCGAGCGGGAAAATTGACAGATGAGATTGTACACCCTCGTGCTGCCCAATGATATTTTCAAATTTCTTTACGTCAATCTCACAGCAGATTGTAGACTTTAGGAGCTTATGCGTCGTATATCTGCGGATTATTTTAATAACATTTTCAAAACTAGCTAAAAGCTTTTCTGTCTGAAGATCAGCGAAAAGAATCTCGAAATCATCAGGCATTTTTTACATTCATGCATAAATGCACAATCTGGCATAGGCGAGCAGAGAGAGCAACAGCAGAAATGCTGACATGCATGCCGTATGGCTTCTCTTTGTCAGCGATATTGTTGCCATAAACATTTAGAATCTCTTTACATTTGCCGTCGGCATTTTCATAGGCCAGCAATTCCAGAAAGGATATGTAACCTTGAACCCAATATGAATGTCTTGTGGTCGTTTTAACCGAACACGCTCCGGAAGCCAACCAGGATCAGCAATATACTAGCACAAGAGCCCATTTAGTGGTTTAATCACGTATTGCCATCTTCAAGGATATGCACCGCCAAACACTACATCCTAAATATCAGATTATCTGATCAACTCGAGTGTTTGAACTGTGTTCTTCTGAAGGTGCACGAAGTATCTCTTGGCAAAGAGCCACCATCACAGACTATAGTATATCTGGAAGCCCAAAGAGCTCCTCTATAGTTCAACTAGAAATTTCGACTAGAAGTTTAGGCAACCCCAAACCCAAAAAGTGTACAACCTACAGTTTGAATTGAACCAAACTTCGGTTCAGTTGAATTGAGCACATTATCGATACAGTGAACTCTCTCTCTAAGGTGGACACCCTTGGGACTAACATTTAGTTTCCGTCTTAGGGAGAGTTCAGTTATAGTGGAGAAATAAGTAAAAATCGGCAACGACGAATCCTGCATGCTCTCCGTCTTAGGTGTCCGCTCTAGAGAGGTGTCCGCTTAGAGAGAGTAGACTGTAGCTGAAGTCATTTGACAAGAATTGTTTGACTGCATGTGAACAAATGAGAGCTTATTTCTTAATTTTCCAACCACCTTCGGGATCCCTTTTCGTACTGTCCACGTCCTAACTTGGTTTAAGAGAAGAAAAAAAATTGAAGATTTGGCAAATTGGCTGCCGGTTGGGCCAATGTGAGGTTTGATTGAAACTGGTGTGTCAAACCCACATTGGTTTCCATCTTCGGTATATCTCTGTAGCTAGCAAAGAAAAAGAATAGCTCTGCTCCGGGAAGTATTCGGATATTGCTTCTATTTGTAGAGCGTAATCAGTCTGAGCGAAACGTGATTTCCTTGAGATGACCTCCTAGACAGTATAACTATTAAAGAAGCTTTTGTGGTCTGTGGTCTGTGGGTTTGCTTTCGTGCCCTAATACAACGGGCAAGAAAAATCAAACTACTTAAACACATTCCTGGATTCCCTTATGATTCACGTCAGCAAGTCAATCAAAAATCTGAAGTGTCTTAAGAGTTTGAAGAACATCTTCGGGTAACATTTGCGTTCAGTTCCCGAAAAGTCAATACGGTTCTGACAAGGAGACCCAAGTCTCGATTGTTCTTTTAGATGACACTTTCAAGTGCACGTCTAACATCGGGAAATTCCTTCGTGACAAACTTAAGAGGAGTTTTATTGGTTTATCTCGCAACCAGTCCATCACAAACAGCATCTAATTGACAAGAGAAGGTTGCTGGTGAAGATAGCGAGCAATGCTGTCAACGATTCAAATGGCTTAGACTACTCCCTGTTCCGGCTGTTTCTTCAGTCATACTATAAGTGAACCTTCAGTTTTAAGACTGACCGACACCTCTCTAAAACGGACAGTTGCAGCTGATCCCAAGGGTGTCTGTTTTAGAGGAAGTTGGCTGCCTTTTCATTTTCAAAGGAATCAATAACTGTCATCGCGGGTTTCTTTGTTCGTGTGTGTGTTCTGAAGTGATAAAGGTCTTGGCAAACGATAATGGACCTTTATCCCAATTTCAGTCCTTCTGTGGATACATTCCAAACTACTGTTTCCTCTAAACGCGGGCAAGCCATCCACCCCAGCTTATAGCACAACGACAGCAACATATATTGAATTTAATACCAAGTCATTGTTTGAGTGAAATTTGTTTGACACACGAGGCGGAAACGGACAATTCACTGTCATGTTTCTCTGTCCAAATAAAACTTCAATGGCACAAAGAAAAGAATTGATCAGAGTTCAACATGACGCACGCATAAGCAAATACGCAGACATATTGCTTCTCTCATAATCAGCGCCAGCGTCCCAGAATGGCCGATCAAGGTCTAACCCGGTTGCCTAAAATGCTAACTCCAGGGACTAGAGCTCCGGATACAAATTCTCCGAACTCCTCAAGAAAACAGGAAGGGTCCAAGCAATATGAGAATTGACAATTCAATCAACATTTATTTGACCAAGCTATCAGAATGCCAAGATCACCATACTGAAAAATATACTAAAGACGGAAAGAGAAATCTTGGGAGTGGAAAAGTTACAGAGCTACTTTTAATAGCTTTCCTATATAAAATAGTCTTTCCGTTAACCCTTGCACTTTTAAGCTCAAAATGCAGATTCTCCCAGCTTCAAGCAGAAGAAATATACGAGAAATGTAGTGAAAACTGATAGTTTAATCAGCTTTAATCTAAACAGGGAATCAAAAGCCAAGCTCTTCATACTGTATGACAAATCGCAGCCGAGGAACTGAAGGAAAAAATTGAAGTTGATCACTATCGCGAGGCTCACAAGCTTCCTTTGTCTTGATTACTTTAGAGTGGACCTGAACTCGCAGGTTCATGCAATCCTTCATAAGAAAGCTTCAGGAAGACTTTGTAGGAAGTCTGTTTATTCTCGTATCACTAATTTTAAACGGCTCCAATTAGATTGCTCGTGTTTGGTATCTGCTCATCTTCCCCCTAATGACTGGGGTGGCATAAATGCCTCCCAGAAACCTGTCGAAAGAAGCGGTAATTCTTTGCGTGGATTTACAACAAAATTCGATGACAAATCCTGGACGTCATCGGTCCATTTATTTTGAAGAGGTGTAAACGTGAGAAAAATATGGAAGACGATGAACTGTTGGCGGCTTATATGTCATTATGGTCTGGATATTAATCACTGGCTAGGGGTTTATTTTCAGGGGTTCTCCAAAATATTGGATTGGGTTTGCAGAATATTGGATTGGGAATTGGATTTAGGGATTTTGAAGCTTCCCATAGCGCATTTGTCTTAACCTTTGAAATGTTTCGCATATTTGCTTTGTCTACATTTGTGATCCCATTTGAATTTCCACTTAACTTGTTTAACCATTATCTCCTCACGATTGATCAATGAAGACAAAAACAGTAACGATTGATCAATGAAGACAAAACTGTACTGTGCTGCATATCAAATGCTGTGCCATATTGGGGCAAGTTCAGTAAAAACAACGTACAAGTGTATTTTACAAGTCGGTCCAATTTCCCTGCAAGTTAAAACACACTAATTCTAACCACTGCTCAATTTTGTATCCTAACTTTTTACAGACGTTTGTCAAGTTAGAGGCGGTTAAGTGGTCGAACTTGTAAATCTATAAATGTTTATTGAATTCACTGGCCCCTGTACTATAACTTTACTATACTGTACTATACTGTGCTGTGCTGTGGGGCCAATTCAATAAACATTTACACTTGTATTTTACAAGTTGGACCATTATTCAAACACCACTAAACGGACTCCAATCGGGCAAAAATTTGCAGAACATTACAGATACAGGTCTCAACTGTATAACTTGAACTGATTTGGTCATGGTATTGGATTAAAGTGTGTTTCAACGCGTGGGGAAGTTGGCCCAACTTGTAAAATACACTTGTGAATGTTTTATTGAATTGCCCCTGTACTGTATCCTATTGCGATGTACTGTACTATGTTGTGTTCTATTTTGCTCTACTGTAACTTAACTTTTACTTAACTGTACAGTATTATGCCGTGCCGTGCCGTGCCGTGTCGTGCTGTGCTGTACTGTATTATTCTGGGTTATGTTACACTATGTTTTGACTATATAACTGTACTGTATCTTATAGTGCTGTGTTGTACTGTACTGAGATGTAGAAAGTAAGTAAGTAAACCTTTATTTATCCACGGGGTCCTGTATCACAATAAAGTGCTCTTCCAAGGAGCACCTGCTAGTATAAAGTTATTAACTACTCTATTAATTTATAACTATAAATTAAAGACATCTAAAACTTATTCTTGACTAAAGGACCTAAACAATTGTAAATGTGTTTTAAAGGCTGCTAATGAGGTGGCTTGCTTAGCCTGTGGTGTTAGATCATTCCACAGAATAGCTCCTCTGTATGAGAAGTTATTTTTAAAGGGCTTCCGTGTTTGGCCTAGGGACAAGCAGTCCCCAGTGTATTGTACTGTCCTTTGCTGTATCTTATTGTGCTGTGCTGTACTGCGTTTTGCCGTGCTGTATGACCATATATGACAAACACACTTTTCTGTGTTGTGTTGTGCTGGACTGCTCTATGATGTGCTGTGCTCCATATTGCTACACTTTGCTATGCTGTAGCTTTATGTGCTCTGCTATTCTAATGTCGTATGATGTGCTGAGGCAAGGAGTGCCGGCCGGGCTGATAAGATCCCCTTTGCGTTCTTTCTCACATACAGTGCGCGGTGCTCGTCCCAAAATATCTCGACACCATGCGACATACCGCTTCAAGCTGGAAGCACCTCTTGGGGAGAAAATCACGGACACGGAGTTCAGGATCTATAAGGAGCCCGTATACAGCGGCCTAAAAAACATCTCGTGGAAGAACACCACGTACATAGTGCGCCTTTACATGGTGGTACACCCCGCGCAAATGCTGGACCTCATGGGAACGCGGATCCTTCGGAGTTGGGAGTCTGGATGGCAAGAGTTCGAGATCTCTCGCGCGGGTTCCACGTGGGCAAAACATCCCGACAAGAACTTCGGGCTGGAGTTATCAATCGAAACCCTTGCCCAGGAAGAGATCGAAGCTGAAAAGGCGGGCTTCGTGGGGTTTCATGGCCCGCAGGAAAAGCGACCGTTCGTCGTGTCATTCTTTGAGCACGAAGGTGGAGGCAGGTTTAGCCAGAGGACGTTCTCCAACAGCGAGGACTTAAATCCGTCAAAGAGAAGGCGACGCAGTCTCGACTCGCAGCTTACCAGCGTGGGCTACAATTACCGCAGTTCAAGCACAAAGGCTTGCGCGCGCCGCAAGCTATACGTCAGCTTCCGCGATCTGGGTTGGGAGGACTGGATCATAGCTCCAGAGGGCTACTCGGCTTTTTACTGCTACGGAGAGTGCTCGTTTCCACTGAACTCGCACATGAACGCAACAAACCACGCAATTGTGCAGACCTTAGTGCATTTGATGAATCCGTCGAAGGCCCCTAAACCCTGCTGTGCGCCGACGAATCTTAGCCCTATATCCGTCCTCTATTTCGATGACAGTAACAACGTCGTGCTAAAGAAGTATACTAGTATGGTTGTGAAGGCGTGTGGCTGCCACTAGCCGTCTCAGGGGCGTCAACTTTGGCTGTGAAGCTGCGATTGTTATTTAGACAGAGAGAGCGCTCTCTCATTTGACTACGAACAGGGTTTGACGGGCGCAGCGTGCGCTTAAAGGTCATTTCATACGAGGCAATGTTACCTGTAACTTGCAAGACAAGCTGCAGAAGAAACTACGCGTGTGATGCTCCCTCTTTGCAACTTGCAACGCAACAAAAAGTTGCGAGACGAGTTGCAGGAAAAGTTGAAAAGTCTTCTACTTTTCTCGTGGTCTTGTTGAAGTGTGTGACATATACTTTGTAACTTGTCTCGCAATGCTATCGTCAAGTTAGTGTTAAGGGTTAGTTGCAGTTGCACCAAGAAAAATTGCCTCGTCTGACATGACTTTAAGTGCGTTTAGTACACTCACAAAAGCGGTTTTACGATGGCTACGTCTCCTGCAGGACTGTAGCCCAAAATATATTTTTAGCTGTATATTTGCACGTTCGTGGTGTTGTTCTAATGCACCTCTTTCAAGTTCTTCGTCACTAAACCTCAAACACAGGAAAGAGAAGAAGAAACATGAGTGAAGCGGCCGTATTTGGGTCCACTGATGACTTGAGCGAAGTGAAAACATTTGTCCATGTCCTGGCTGACAGCCCGCTTTGTTTTCCGTTTGCCTTTTGGCTCACAGTTCTGAGAGACGTCGCGTCTGTAGCCCAGATCATAAATAATCACCATGGCAATTGTATATTATTGCTAATATCTGACACCACGGAAATACGGCGCTCTTGACGTGACTTTCGCTGGTCAGCGTTTGTCGCCATTACTATGTAACACGAAGTACAATTTCACCAATCAGAACGTGCGTACTATCTGTGCTGTATATGATAAGGAAAGAAAGAACAGCGGTGTCACGAATTGGAAATTTCGTGTTTCCTAGTATTATGTGAAGGCTGAAATATATATACTATATATATATATATATATATATAAATATACACGTTTATGTGTCAGTGTATCGCGTAGACAAGATGCCCAGCATTACCATGTATAGACCGCAACCAAGCCTGAACTTAAGAGAGACACTCTTGCGTAAACCTCAGGACCCCCTCCCCTCCCGGGAAAGCTGCTATCAAAGCCAGAACAGTCCATACTGTATAGTATATCTATGATGAGAGATTTGAAGTAGAAATGTGAAGTTGACTATTCAAGAACAAGAAGACAACGCATTCACACAGACGTACACTTTCATCGGATCACGAGTTAACTTTGTAACAATACACTGATCAGTACGTTTTACAGATGACAAGAAAAACAATATGAGCACACTAAAAAGCTCAGGGAGCTTTAATCCAAGCACATCAAGTAAGACCAGGCTTGGACTTTGATCAGTACACTTAATAAGGTAACGATCGGGGGCTGAAGAGGTCGAATAATGAAAGGGTTGTTAGTCCACTATTCCTGCTCTAAAATTGCCATTATTCCAGTCTAGCCTCATTATTCCGTTACATAAAATATCATTCTTTCGGTCAAAGTATTCCAACTGTTCCAAGAAAACGTCGCCGTTATTCCCGAAAAGAAAGAAAGAAAGAAAGAAAGAAAGAAAAAAAAAAAAAAAAAAAAAAAAACACACAAGGCCACGCAGATTCCACTGCAAAAATATCCGTTATTCTGATACCATTCCTCTTCAGCACCCGACAACGTAATGACCTGCGCAGCCGTTAATAGCCTCGCTCCCGACTCACTACGACGTTAGTGGAAAGCGACTCTATGTACAATGACTACGCAGGAGGCTAGCGATAACAGTGACTTTCTTTTAAAACGAGCCGTGTCTGGGTCAGACGTACATCTGAATGCAATACACCACTGAGTCACACATCATGGGCGAATGATTCAGAAATGAATTGAATGGTAGGAACAGTTATTCACATACTGAAACAAGCTTCTGACAGAAAACATTGCAAACCTCATTGGACCTATCGGTGACTCGTTTCGCTTTACTCCTTCAACTACGTTACAGCTGTTATGTATCAAACCCTCGATCGGTGTTATACTCGATCTATTAATACAGTGTCCGATAGCTTATTCAAATAAATTAAACTACTCGAAATATGTGATAACTCTCCAGTGTTCATACCGGACTCTGAGCTGCATTTCCCCGAACGCTCGTCATCTCCTGAATGGAAGTGGTCATCTCGTCGCTGTTTCCTCCAGTCAGAGAATTCCACAGGCGCCTGTACTCCTTATTCAGTGCCTTGTTCATCACACCGTAGATGACGGGGTTGGTCGCGCTGCTCAGAAACCACAGGAACGAAGCGGTGAGGAAGATCTCCCGTGGCAACAGCAGCGGATCCAGTTTGTCCATGGCGTCCATCACACCCGATGGCAGCCAGCAGATGGTGAAAGCCAAGACCAAGACGGACAGCGTCCTTGCCATGTTCACTTCTTTCACGTTTCCTGTATTGGTGTTCTGCTGCTGTTGCTGGGTAGGAGCTGGGCCCTGTTGTAGAGGGATGATGCCCCCGTCTCGTTAGTTGATTATATGTACTTACTGGCATGGTCTCAAAGAAAGTTCAGTTAGAGTTAAAGACTGAAGAAACGGCAGGGACCGCTCCTACCAGATTCCCCCCCCCCCCCCCCCCCCCCCCCCAAACTGCGAATCATTGCAAAGTTTTTGTGAGGTGTCAGACCTACTCAGTTTTCTAGTTTCTGAGATGCGGTTACACGCGCAAACTTTACCTCGTTTCGATACATAAGCTGAGCCTGCGCACAATCCAGCGGCCTATAACTTTCAAAATGGCGGATGTAAACACACAGAACGATTCTGTGGTCGTTTCCTGCCTCGTTGGGGCAAGAGTAGGGAGGGGAGAGTTACTATTTGATTCAGAAGGACGAATAAGGAACACAGGACGCCACTGGCGGCTTATACAGCTGAGAAAGCTGTGAAACAAGGCATTATTCTGAGCGATCTCAGCTCATAGTGGCGATGGGAATATCCAAGGACAAAAGACGGATTACAACTGATACCGTGTTGTTTGCTTAAACTATCACCTCACGTAGAGGACACGCTGGAACTGAGGATTTCAGAACTTGACCGGACGCAGCTCTACAGCTGAAACGTCGAGCGTCAAAATCACAGTGGATTAGCCGGTAAGCGGGTTACTTGTTTTCTCTCTTGTTGATAAATGTGATCAATAGAAATGGAATATTAATTTTGCGCAAATATCTGTCTTTATGACCCATCAAATATTTCCTCCCGCGCGTGATTGGTAGAATCGTGACACGTGACCGAATAACGTCCGCTCGTGAGCGGACGTTATCAGCGAATAACCCCCGCCTGGCGAACAAACGCTGTTTATTGACAATATCCTAAAACAGTTCTATTTATTTAGTCACAAAAATTATTACAAGATGACTACTGAGGAGGACATCAATTTATTGGTCGAAAATGCAGTTCCAGAAGGCACTAAAAAGCTTCACATTTTCCGCGCCGTTATTTGCACTGCGAGAGGAAATATTTGAAGGATAATAAAAACAATAAACTACTTTTGGCTTCGGAAATATGCACAGATAATTGTCCTTGGACATTATCTGTTCCTCGAAGCTCACAGTTGCCCTCGAGCTTCGCTCTCGGGCAACTGTTCGCTTCTCGGAACAGATAATATCCACGGACAATTATCCGTGCATATTTCCTCGCCAAAAGTAAAAGTAAAGTAAAAGTATTGTTTATATATTATCGACTTGAAGTGTTACTACATCGTTCTTTATATTATATGAATATAAAATTTCAGCTGATCAATTCAAGTATTCATATCTTTTGTCATAGCGACTGTCTTGCACGTTTTTCTCTGTCGAAGGGCTGTCAGTATACATCGAATTAGATGGCTAAAGTTCAATTCGTGTGGCACTTATAATTTTCTGAATTAATGGTGATGTCAGTTTGAAACTATCGGAAAAAAGACGTGCAATTAGTGCGGAGCACAGTGTACTTTTTCATTGTCAACAATCTTGCATCTGACCTTTTCGGATGAGGGGACATCAGGGTATATCTAGTAAAATGAGATAAGACCAAATAAACTAAAAGACGAGACCTGTTGTTGGTGGAGCGAGTTGGCCACATTCCTGTTGTGATAGTTCACGGCTTTGAAGACCCTGTAGTAGCACGCAATGATGATGGTATAGGCAGCCGCAAAGGTCGAGTACAACCAGACGAACATGATATAAATAGCTACCGGGTTCGAGACTCTCTTCCAGCACAGCACATAGCCTGGACAGAAGAACGTATCATCGTTAAGGGAGAGCACGTCGGGCACAGCGTTGATCACCATGGTTACGACCCATACGATCACGATAGATAGTAGGGTCCGCTTCTGGGTGAAGTAGACGCGGTACAGATCGGACTTGTTGATGCACAGGAACCGGTTAATAGCCGTAAGTGTCATCATGTAGATGGATATCTGCAGCAACACCGTGAGGAGGTAACCTTGCACCCGGCACATCACGGACCCGAATACCCAGCCGCTGTTGATCAGAGAGGCCACGGTAAGGGGAAGGACCAGCACCGCCATCATCAAGTCCGCGATCGCGAGCCATAAGATGTACAAGTTGGTTGGCGTACGAAGGCGAGGGTTTCTGTACATTATGTAGCAGACTAACGCGTTCCCCACAAAGGCTGTCAAATCTAGAAGAAGGAAGAGAGTGGACTCCACGGCGACTACGGCTTTGCTTCGGGCCGACAGTTGAGCCTGGAGAATGGCCAGCGCGTCCACACTGGCGTCGCCCACGTCGATGTTGTTCATGGCTGAGCAGGTGATTCGGCGCAAGGGTGATCAGTCTAATGTACGACCCTCGGTTTTTCAATTGTTATCCCACACTGAAAGATCAGTGAGAAGAAGCATTTGTTAGTTCACCCAGAGTCGCACTGACGCAGAAAGCCTGCGTATTTTTGTGCAGGAATATCCTTCGATATGCAGTTTGCTAACGAGAGGGCTTATCTCATACGCAATTGAGTGAGTTTTCAGGTACAATTTGTGTATTCTCCAGTCCTCGATCACGCAAACAGAATGAGCTGCCTCCCGGAAACTCCACATACAATATTATTATTATTTGCAGATGTCAGGCTGTGCAATCAGGAAACTTTCTAGTTCAGCATAGTCTCAAAAATAATTAATTTCTCTTTGTTTTTTGTCGAAATTAAAACGAGATCATCAGTGTTACTGTAGTTGTACTGGGACTCTGTCACAGTTTGCTCAACGCTATTTGAGATCAAATTGCACGCACAAGTTGTGCAGTGAAGATACGATTATATTTGTTCTCGAGTGTTTCACTTAATTCAATCGTATTACTATATCCGTTGCATAACATGTGTTCGCATTGACTTTTGCAATGTTTTTCCACGACCGATTAATAGATGTAATATAACAGAAGATTCAAATATCTTGTAGAGAGGTGCAAAAATTTGGGTAAAATCAAAGTGAAGCGGCTTTGGCACCGGTCTGAAAATTATTTCTAATAAGTTTTACCCAGAGCTTTAATTAAATACACCGGAAATTTGTGCTTACTACGTATTGATTCAAGGGTGTCAAGCCACAAGAAGTTTTTGTTTCTTGAACCGATATGTGTATTTATCAGTTGGCGGGGTGGCTGATATGTTATTTTAGAGACCTGTTTTGAAAATAGCGGTCGATTCCGTTTTGTTCATAGTTCTGTAATTGTGTGATCTTTTTATTGGTAATGGTGGATTGTAAGTGCATCATCCATTTCCCGCAGGTGTACACATCCTGATTTTCATCATTACAGCTTTTATTTACACAGCAGAAGACATCATTCAAACTGTAAAACCTTCTCTGATTGACAAAACCTTTTTCTTTTACTGAAACCGCGAAAACTGATAATTATCCTTATGGTCATTTTTTGACACTTTCAATTTCGTTCGTTTGCACTCTTGATTTCACTTTCACCGATTCACTCTTTAGCACTTTAGCAGAGTTTACTCTAAATGTGCTCTTAGCCAATCAAATTACAGAATTATTGTGTTATCTACGATATGAGTGGCTTCCAGAAAATTCTAGAAAAAAGTTATTTCCACTTTGTACGTTTGACAGGAAATCAAACAGAGTGATAATCAGGCACTTTAGACTTTAAAAATGATAAAATATATACGATAAAGCTCACACATATTTGAATATAAGCAATGCAGTATGTTGAGTTCATGTGTGATATTTAGAGTTCGTGAAACACAAAATGGTTTGGGCTCTGGCTTTTCAAAATTCATAGTCAGTCACTACTATCAGTAGTTTAGTATACATAACGTGTTCGGATTCAGCGGCTGATCAAATGTACAATTCTCTGTTGAGTGTGAGTTGAGAGAATTATATATTTCTAATTGTTCTCAATCATCATCATCACCATCATCGTCATCGTCATTTATTTCAAACTTTAATTGCCAGGATGTCTATTATTTTAGCCCACCATAAGTAGGATACTAATCGAGGACTCGATCAATGAGAACTTTCCTTTGGTTTCTCAAGAATCTAATTTTATAACTACACTGTATAGGGCGAGTTTTAGTGTTATGATGAGCAGAAGGTCAGAATGTTAATTTATTAGTTTTCGTTTGAAAAAAGACACTAATTCTAACAAGGCTTAGTTTCAATCCAGGGACTTTTCGGTAGCTCAATCAAACCAGCTGTTGTCAGGCATTTTCCGGCCTGTTTTCGTTTAAATTTTGACTTGCTGTCATGTGAGAATCCATAAACTTGGAAATGGATGCTGAGTAAATGGACGAACGCAAAATATTTACTTTAATCACGACGGAAACTTAGAGCGCATTTAAAATAGCTGACAGGCAAACTGGAAATAACCAATGGCAATAGATGTTACACACGAGATGACGGAAAGCAATGTCGACAGTGATAATTTGGCAATAAATTCTGTTGATATATTAAATTTGCTTTGACCATCTCAGAAGAGTTTCAGCTGTCTTTCAGGGAGTGTTCCGCAGCAAGTTATACTAGGCAATCAGATCTTAAACTAGTGCGACATCGAGCCAAGCTAGATGGCCGACTATGGGATTACTCCGGCAACACAGACAATTTTTAATACCTCTGGTGTTAGCTTTGGCGGAGACAAGCCAAGTGAAATCTCAAGTAAGGCAAGCTTTGCGGAGACTGTCGCTTTTACTTGTATTTATTCAGTTGTTATTCTTTGTGCGGCCTGTGGCAACCTGTTGTTGGTTATTGCGGTTTGGAAAACGAAGACTATGAGAACCACCACAAACTATCTCTTGGCGAATATCTCTGTGGCTGACTTAATAACGGTGGTTACCTGTATTCCATTTGTGGCCCTAAAACATGTCGAGCACCCTACAGGGACTTTAGGGAGCGCGATGTGTATTTTGGCGTCAAAAAACAACCTATCCAGCATGACTTTAATCGTTTCTGTCCTAACGCTGGGCTTGATCGCGGTAGAGAGGTACCACGCTCTGGTAAAACCGATGCAGCACAAGCTAAGACTGACCGAGAAGTCTGTATGGTACGCAATCGTCGTGACCTGGGTGACATCTTTCTTCTCCACCCTCCCTCTGTTTATACGCACTGAATTCGATGAATTTGCGCTCAGGTGTAAGTTTACCTTTGATACCCACATTTACTGGATCTTGGCTGGAATTGCGCTTCTGGTTATTTTTGTCACTATCTGTTACTGCTATTGGAGAATAATTCAAGGATTATGTGTCCAAAGGATTTTGCGCTGCACTGATTCCGTCTCCGCAATGCAGGAGGACGATATGCGAAACAAGAGACGGATTACAACGCTACTAGTGAGTGTTACGATAGCTTTTGGAATTTGCTGCACGCCGCGGATTCTTTATCTGTTTTCTTCTCCTTATCTGAGAGGCAAAGTAAACATCGGGTTTTTCCGACGATTTTCCTACTTGCTCTTATTTGCAAATTCGACTGTGAACCCAATTATTTGCTACTGGCAAAACTCAAATTACCGTATGGCTGTGCGGAATGTACTTAGAGCCTGGTTTTCGCATCAAAGACGAGGTCGAGTTGGTGTCGGTGTCCTGTATGTGTCAGAAAGAGAAGGATCTAAGACCTGTCAGCCAAGCCAAGCAAAGTTTGTCGCACTTTGATGTCACTCTTTTAGTAATCACGTTATCAGCCCAACGACGAATATACATAGACTCCATTTAACAACAAGAACTACCCGTACATAATACTGCTGTTAGAGTACACCTGCCGTGTACCGTACAACTTCTTCGTTCTATGGAGAAATACACTGATTTCTTTATTCCGTAGTAGAGATAATAGAAAACAAACAAACAAAAAAAAAAAAAAAAAAAAAAAAAAAAAAAACACACACACACACACACACACACATAAAAAATGATTCCAGACAGTCATGCACAGAATGGAGTTGTTTTAGCATTTAAGAAAATAAATAATTAAAAGTTAGAAGTTTAAAACAAATCTTCTAAAGTAGACAAGAAAACAGCATCTTTTGAAAAAACAACTTAATATTTTGTAATTTAGCAGCTAGATACTTATTTACTGAAAAGTTCCAGATTTCTTTATAAAACATGGAAATCAGTTCATCTCGTTTTCATCGGTAGAGTCAATAGAATACACCAATGTAGAAATAAGACCGTGATTTTTAGGTTTTTTAGTCAGTACAAGTCGAATAAATGTCGAAAAGAAATGGAGTTACTTCGCTGGGCAGTTGCTAAAAGGTTTCAATCCTTATTGTTAGAAAATATTCAAATTTAGTTCCTGTGGCTATCATCAATTCGTTCCCTTATGAAGGGTATCACTTGGGTTTCAGGATTTTTAAGATAAACTTTTGGTATAGGAATAGACCAATAATATGACCGTTCTCGTTTTTTGGTTACTACGAATAGTCAATACGAGCCGAGTAAATGTCGAAAAGAAATTTATTACATAAACTCTGGTGTTATATAGAGATTTCCGCCACTGAGAAATGTCGTATCTGAACACACGTAAAAATATCATATTTTTACGTGTGTTAATATCAGCCAAGCAGTGATCTTGCATGTTTTCGCATTTCGTAGTGGCGGAAATCTCTGTATCACACCAGAGTTTATGAAATAAACAGAATAATACATGGACGCTTGGAGATGTGAAATTTATCTTCTCGTGTTCATCTCGCTTCGCTCACTCGTGAGATATCGAGATGAACACTCGAAGATAAATTTCATATTTCCGCGCGCCCATGTATTATTCTCTATGGAAGAAAAGAATAACTTGGTATAGGAATAGTATACCATATACATATAGTACACGAAATTTGTATTAATTTAGACTTGCGTAAATTGTGATTTATAGCTTCAGTTCTTTTTTGCGCATTTTAGTGCTCTATTAAGAAGTAAGAAATTATGCGTTACGGTCTTTGGAACACCATCTGCTGCGCTGTATTCGAAAATTAATTGTGCGGAGGAAAAAAACATCCGCTTTATTTACTTCTCCACACTTTCAAAAGCTGGTGTGATGGATTGACTTAAAAAATAAGCAGACTCACCTATTAAAGCAAACGTGTTTGCGGTTGTGTCCTCCGGTCCGCGCTATAGTTCATGGAGTGAATGATGCACGTGCATTCTAATTTAAACCCAGTCCAGCCTGGCTTAGTACTTTTTACCAATGATACTGAATTTGTGTCGGAAAGATCAAATAACATTCAACATAAAAAAGTTGAGTAGAACTGTCCGAAAGGAATGACGACTCAAACGCAAGGGGCCCTCAATGATAACTTTGTCGTACGCAGTTGAATAAATACTAGACTTTGTAATTTTCGGCTCCTGTTGCGATGCCGACCGATAATTGCAATGATGTTTAAAAATACCGTTAATCACTCTATGCAGCTAAAAGCTAAAAATGGGGGGCAGCATCGTGCAAACTTTTAGCCATTTCTTTGTCAATACGTGAAACGATTCACCATATTCTATAAAAGCCGGAAAATCTTTGTGTGTCACTTGTTTCGGCGCTTTTAAAGTCCTAACCATTATGTACAAGTCCTTTTCACTTGGTGCGTCCGGTTATCAAAGTTGGCCCGGTTATCAATTTGGGATGAGATATATTTCTTGCTAAAAAAATACACAACAAGCTGAAGTTAACAAATGGACTTGTAATGAACCCCTGATATCTTGTTTTATTGTGACGACTGGGCAATGTTGTGTGTTTTCCCCCACTCGCCTAAATCGGTTGTCAAAGTCGATTAAAATGCCGATTAAAATGTCGATTAAAATGTCGGTTGTATTTTTTGTTTTGCAAATAACGCCTCCAGTTTTTTCTCTGCTTCAGCAAGCTAACATAGATTGTAACTATGACTTGAAACTGACGAAAGGTTGTTGCTCCTCTGGTGTTTATTACATACTAGCACAATACCGTATGGCATTAAATTTTGCGGGAGTTCTATTTTGCGGATGTGATTCATTGGCGATTTTTTGTACTTTTCGGGAACAACTTCTTGCCATTGTTTCCGATTCATACTTCGGAACATTAGCAAGAGAGGAAACATAATATTTTAATTGCGCCTAAATGACTGAAGACTGGCTAAGAGTATTAGAAATGCAAATTATGCCCCTCGTTTCTTGCCAGTCCTAAGAAAAATTGAGACATTTATTGCCATGTATCTATCCTTCTTTACTGTAACTAGCAGTCTTTAAATATATTTTCCTACAAATTGTTTGATTGAAGGGGGCCCCCGGGGGGTGGGGTGGGGTGGGGGATTGGTAGTTGAACCAGCTTCTTACTGTAAACTGAAAAATTAAATCACCTGTCATTTTTGTCAATGTCCGCTTTTTACTGCTCTGAGACCTGTACGAAGATTTTCACGAGGTCAAGAGTTTGATGAGACGGAAATTATTTTGGCTTCGCCCATATAAATGGCACATATGAACCCCTCACTAAATTATTTCTGTACTGTTTCGTTTTCCCTTGAATGTTTTATTCGTCTGTTTGTGCGTACGCATTTAGTCTTTTTTTCGCCCTCCGTCAAGCAATTTACATTTATTTGAGTGAGTTCTTTTTTTTAATACTTGTGGTAAGGCATAACATTGTTACTCACGGCAGGGATGGATCCAAGTGAAAGTCTGACCGGTTTCCAACTGTGTGAGCGCCAAAGGCGCGAGAGGCGGACGGGAGGCTAAAACGGATAAACAAATATCCGTTTTCAAACGAAACAGATTAATGTGGATGGGGTCCGAGAAAACGTCTCCTTTCACTCAGATTTCGAGTGTGATACGTAAAAGTCGTCTTCGTGGTTAGTTGTACAGGACGATTCATATAGTGAGTATTTAAAATACCAAGTAATTTTTTTCATACGTTGTAAAACTTATTGTGACTTGTGGCTAATCGACGTCTTTCTATAAGCTTTCCTTTTAACTTAAAGAGAGTGTGTAGAGTGGTATGAAGAATTCGGCAACCTGAAATCAAAATACATGTCTATTATTAGACAGTGAGTCAGCTGTATTTATCAGTGGTATATACGTCATTCCTACAATTTCCTGTTGTGGCGTGGCGGGGGGGCTGAGAGGGGAGGGGGCCAATATAATCAGGTTTATGAATTTTATTATTGGTTTGTTTGTTTGTTTGTTTGTGATATTCATATTAGTCATTGGATAAGTTATTGTTTTGTTGTCGCTAAAGCCATACACGACTTAAAATGTAGTGTAGATAGAGCTTTTTTGTGGCGAGAAGGTGTTTCTCAAATATAAATACAGTGAAACTTGTATAAAGCTGACATTCTTAGAGAGTTGTGAATTTTCCACTTTAATAACAGAGTATCCCGTTCATTTTGTGTTAATAGGTCACAAAACTTCTGTCGTTTAAAGTACCGGATAAGGTACTCCATACTGTTTATATGAGATAAAGGCTATATATTGCTCTATCTGCCAAGTTTTAATTGACAATTTATCTTTTTACTTTTTTAGTAGCTTCAGAATCGTTACTAACCTCTGAAATAAAAGTTGTTTTCTCTTCCCCCCCCCCCCAAAAAAAATAAAAAATAAAAAATAAATAAATAAATAAATAAATAAATAAATAAATAAATAAATAAATAAATAATTCCTTACTATTGAACTACGGCGTATAAAAATAAGAAACATCTCTACACAAAATTGTTATAACTTATTACACCCTGTGAGAACATTGCAATGTAAACATTTCATAAGTCTGATGGACAAATGTTGACAGTTCCATTTGTCCAATGATTATTACATATGCACAAAGCAAATCATAGGTTTTCGCAGAGCCGACAGATGCTTACATTAAAATGTGACACAATTTTGATGTGGCGATATTGGTTCGAAACGTAGAATATTGCATCTGGTTTAGAATATTCATTACTAGTTTATTTTTGACAAGCTGCTCGTTTACGTTTGTGAATCTGACGCAAAACAGGGCACTTTAAGTGAAACTATATAGGTGTGTGTGTGTGTGCGCGTGTGTGTGATTTTCTGTTTGTGAACGTGAATAAGCTTTGGCTTGAGAGTGGAAGTCTGGGCACGACGAAACCAAAAAGAAAGAACTGTGCAAACGTTGTAAACAGGAAGTACCAATCCGTGATGAAAAGCAATTCAACAAGACCGAGCGATTTCGTCCTCGCTACAATACGTCTATCCCAGGAACTTGCGACGAGGTCAAAGGCTTTGACTGCCGTCGAATCGGCTATTCTCTTAACGATAACATCAATCGCTTTTTTTGGAAATGTCCTCGTGTTCTTAGCCATCTACAGATCTCCCCGTCTCCGTACGGCCACGAATTTCCTTCTAGTTGCCCTTTCCTTGTCGGACATTCTTATGTCTGTCATGGTGATGCCCATAACTGCCGGTGTGCTTGTTCAGGGCAAGGACTATTACGGACCAAAAGTCTGCAGTATGCAAGGGTTTCTGTTCTTCTACTTTGGGTACATATCGATCTTTCTAATGGCACTCATCGCGGTAAATCGTTATCTTTGTGTTCTACGCGCCGATGTCTACCGCGCGATATTTACCAAAAGAAAAACAGCACTCGTGTTGCTCCTAGTGTGGATCGTGGCAGCGCTGTTTTTCGCACTCCTGCCATTATTCGCGATGTCCAAGTCGTTTTTCCTTCCCGGATATGCGATTTGCGTAATGGTGGTCACCAATCCGACCATGAGAATCGCACACATCGCCTTTGACGCGTTGGTGGTTCCATTTTGCTTCGTAACTATGGCCGCTTGCTACTACAAAGTGCTCAAGACCGTCAGAGAGCACAACGCTTTGGTGGCATCGAGCTTTGCGCTACAGTCTGCAGAAACGAACCACCTTACAGTCGAGGAGATAAGGCTAACGAAGACATTGTTCGTTCTCATTTTGGGCTTTGGGTTTTGCTGGATTCCTACACTCGCCATTACAGCGGTGGGCCGTTCATATCCGCGCGCGCTTCCACGACAAGTGCAGCTCTTTGACACGAGCCTGATTTTTATCAGCAGCGCCATCAATCCCATTATATACGGCGTCACGAATCCTGCATTCCGGGCGGAGTACAAAAAGCTCGTCTGGAGGGCATCAGTCGCTCCGAGATAAAATGCGATTGAGCTTCTATACAACGACAACCTTGGGGACATAATTGTGGAGAGATGGCCGGTGTGTGGATGTGGGGGTGGGGATGTGATCTAGGGGTCTTTCTCTCGACGTCTTGGCCAACAAACTGCATTGTTTTAGGCCCCGTCCACACTAATCTGGATAAATTTGAAAACAGATGTTTGTTTATCCGTTTTGGTCTCCTGTCCACACTAAGACGCGTTTTCGGTGACCGAAAACGAATATTTTCGAAAACGCTCTCCAGAGTGGATATTTTCGAAACTCCAGTTTTCATGTTGTAGTGTGGACGGCGAAAACGGAGCTTTTCGAAAACGCATGACGTCATGATGATCATGTGATCTCTGTGCGCATGCTCAACCCGGGCATTTATCGTTTCGGTCAGTCCAGCGTATTAGTGTGGACAGCGAAAACGATTCGAAAAAGATAGTGTGGACGGAAAACTTTCGATGCGTTTTCGTATGAAAACTCCGTTTTCAAATTTATCCGGATTAGTGTGGACGGGTTTTTGAGCCAGAGACAAGCTTAGGAATTTGTTCTGGCTCAAAAACACAGCAAAGAAGTCGACTCCTTGTTTTCAGGTTTAAAAATGCTGTATGCAAACCATGTCACTACCTGTATTAAAACCAAGATTTCATGTGTGGCCATTTGTTCCCCTTTACTTAAATGACCCTTTTGCCTCCATTTGAAACCGGAAACACCAAATCCGCTGAACAGCAACGTGAACATTGCTATTGGACTCGTGTAAGACTTTCATTTGAGTGGTCACACTTATAACGACAACAATGCACTTTTATGTACCGACAGTGAATACTATGTTCTCAAGTGTACAGTACATCAAGCAGTTGATAGTTCAGTGTACTGAAAAAAATATTATGCTTAAACTGGAGATAAGAAACCTGTGACCTCTGATGTTGATATTGGCAATCTGAACACTCTGTTGATGGTTGTCGTAAAGATATATATTCGAATTGTATCCGACCAACAAAAGATATTTCAACTCGCAGAAGGACGACGTGTCACACTCATGTCTAAGGGTGGGGTGGGGGCGTTTGCTCCCGCGATATTCACGATGAGTGTCTGATTTTTAGCACAAAACGAGGTCGAACGGGCCAAGTGGTGCCTTTCACGCGGATAAGTCTGGGGACGAGGCCGTTGGTAGGCCTGCTGACCAGTCAGCGGTCACTCTGGGAAAAGGATGGCGAGTGTAGTGCATGTTGACTTCTCCGTGATCTAAACTCTAATTTTGCAGTTTACTTGGTATCTTCAAGGGAATAAGCCAGCAATCAGTCAGGAAACGTTGGAACCAAAGGTGATTATCAAGTTATGAAGAATTATCTCATTAGATTTTGCAATATTTTACCTTCTAAAGAGTCGTCAAGTTTTAGCAGTTTTATTTATTGACTAAGAACTAAAGTACACTTGATCCACAAGATCCCATTTAAAACTAAGCTAGGATGACTTCAATGTACTATCAATGCAAAAAAGACGCAGCACTGTTGTTCCGTTTTCAAGGCACAACATCGTTTATATAGGAAAGTATATTATGCAATTATGTGATCAGTTAGTCTCAGAATAACCCCGAGGGGGGGAGTGCAGGCAAGGGGCGGGGATTTGACCAAAAAGTAAAAATTCCAGTCAAATTCCCGAGGGTGGGAACATAAATGCTATTCAAATGTATCTAATAAGACCCATCCAGGGGCAGAAAAGTTCTACAACAAAAACCCTTGGGCTGCGACTCGCAATCAAATGCCCGACAGACGGGATTGTCTGTGTTGTCAAATCCCGGCCTATTGCCCGCACTCCCCCCTCCCCCCTCAGGGTTTACATTGATAGGTGCATTAAGATCAGAAGATTGACAAAGTTATGATCATTAATGTCGATCGCCAGTGCCCTGACATTTTGTTTGCATCTTTTGGCCAGAACACTCTAGGTGCAGTATACATGAACTTGACTTTGCCTATTTTTAGATCTTGTTCACAGATGGCTTCCCAACAAGAAGTGAAAGACATAAACCTGCTGATGGAGGCCTTGAAAGGATACAATAAAACTCCCAAAGAAGCAGATGTTTGCCTTAACACTCTAGTCACTATCCTTTCCAACAATGGTACTGTTTAAGTATTTTGTGCTAAAATATTCAGATCGTATTTATTTGAGATAACAGTGTAGCCATGCATGTAATACCCCTAGATATGTACCATCTCTGACAACATTATTCTGTGGGAGCTATAGTGTTTTTTTTAATAGTTGTGCAAACGTTGTTTTGGATTAATTAATTCACTTACTTGATTTGTGCTTTTGTCTTGTCAATATTTTAGTATGTACGTGTGTAAAGTGAATTGTTCTCTGTAAAATCAAGGGTTTAAAACATAGATTGATGGTTTCTTTAAATTGAGATATATATGCTGACCTGTGCTGGTACAGTGTACGGTATAAAGATGATACCTACTCTGTTAATAGTATTATCCAAGTAGACGTTGCTGCAGTGTAGCTTCTGAGATTGATTGGTGACCATGTTAGATACATGGTCAGTGGCTTGTATTATGGCTTAATAGCTTTCATGTACTGATTCACATTCTGTATATATGCACCTGATAATAAATAGGAAGTTACGTATGAGGTATTTCTAGAAGGACTGGAAGTACAGAGTATGTGAGAAAGACAGACAGAAGCTCATCATCAGCTAAAATGGTCTTTATAGTAAACAGTAAGCTACTCAATGTATAATAGAGTGGATTTTTGTATCCAGCACAAAGAGTCAAGCAAAATAAAAAAGGAAATTAGAACGTGCCAAATCAGGGACCAATTCAATGTTCCCCCACATTAAAATTCAATTCAATCTAATACCGACTTTCATCAGATTAAAATGTTGTCAGAATAATAGTCCAACTTGTAAAATACACTTGGTACAGTACATGTGTTTATAAATTGAATTGGTCCCAGCAGTTCCTTGTCCAGATTTAACTAAACAAAGAAACTGCGTAACAATACTTTAAATCCTTTCACTCCCAAGCTTAAAATGCAGATTATCCCAACTTTTTAAAGTGTAAAATGCATGAGTAATGTAGTGAGAATTGATGGTTTAATCAGCTTTTATCTTAGCAAGGTATCAAAAGCAAATTTCTCCCTATTGTATCATATATGTTTCTGGTGAGAAACTGAAGGAGAAAATCGAAGTTGATCACTCTTGGGAGTGAAAGGGTTAAAGCCCATATTATTCTGGCAGGTGTTCTTATCGCAGTCAGTCACAGACAAGTTTGAGAGGTCCCCACTTCATTTGTGTATTTGTATATTAATTTAATCTGTTTTCTACAGGTGCAGCAAAGGAACACTTCCGAAAGTTAGGAGGACTGGCACTCATGCTCTCTATAATGACCAATTCAAGTGATGAGAAACTCAAGCAGACTTGTCTATTTACCTTAGCAACAGTGATTGAAAACAGTAAGACTCAGTTCAATCCTCAGCTTTTATAATGCTAAAAATTATGTCAATATCAATTATTATATGTAACAATATTTATTCCTTTCCAGAATGCCAGATCCTAAAAGTGTTGTGCTTTTTCATTTATTGATAGAAAACTCTCAAGAGATTGTAAGGAACAAGAAACTGTATGTGATGCTCAAAGCATTTTTAAAGAGTAGGAGGGTTACCTTAAGCACAACAGCCATGTATCTGCTCCTTTGTTTATCATCAGAAAACAGTAAGTTTACTTGAGTTGATTCTTTATATTATACATTAGCTCCACAACCAAATGACCTGTAGGCCTCGACTGCATGTTCAAACTAATTCAACTCCTTTCCCTGAAATGGTTGTAATAATAACTCTTCTGCAGCCTACTTCCTTTCAAAAGACTTCCCAGAAAACCATACTGTACAAGACAACTCAACATTTTTAAAGACGTCAGCTGAGGGGCTTAATATGAAGAAGTATCAATAACAGTCTTAGCTAATATCTATTTCTTTTTTCTTATAGAGCAAGGACAAGATTTTGCCAGAGAAACAAAGTGTATCCATACCCTGTGTGATTTCTTCAGGTCTCTTTTTTTATGATGGCTTAAAATATTATTGTATCACTGTAGTGTCCAACACATGGTTAAATAGAGCCTTGTGTTATTGTACCGCAGATATTGTGCTCCATGGCCAGGGCAATTGACTTCTTTAAACCAAAGTTTAACAGAGTACCTAATATTGCTCCTGTTTTCAGGCAACATGTTCCACCCATGAACACTAACTGTGACTTAGGTGAACAGTGGTTTGAGTCCCTTGACAAGGCTTCCCTGGAGCAGTGGGTGATGGCCTGCAGTGCTCTTTATGTCATGCAGACAAATCCACAAAATGGTAAAAATGAAATATGCTTATATGTTATTTATGTTTGAATGAACAATATATGCAATAATAATATTAGGACATTTTGTACTGAAGTGATTTTGAAAAACATGACACCTAGCTAGCCTGTGGATACAGCTGCTCCCATCGGGGCACTTCTCGTTGAGCTCCTTTCTTGGGGGATTCATCTGCAGTATCCGCAGGTTAGACATGGCCAACCTGTGCTAATCTGAAAATACATTTTCTGAAGATATATGGGCTAATTTCAAGTTTAGAAATTATCTTACTGTATATTTTTTCAGCTGAAAACCAAAGGGTCTGCAGCCAACTCCTTGTGCCCTCTATTAACATCCTGAGAAGCAAGACTAAGCAGCACAAACTGTTGGAATCAGTTGTCATGTTAACAAGGGCATGTGTGACGGGAAGTGGTAAGCCCATAACTACTTGTTGTTGTTGTTGTTGTTGTTGTTGCTGTTGTTGCTGTTGTTGTGTTTTTTTTGTTTTTTTGTTTTTGTTTTTTTTTTGGGGGGGGGTGGGCTGGGGTAAGTCCATTATCTGATTATTTTTAAAATGCCTGCTGTAGTGATAAATTTAGGTCATGTTTACCCTATCAGGTGAAATGCAGAGAAAGTTGTGTCTTACTGGTGGACTGCGGGCTTTGAATGACTTGCTGGAAGACTGCATATCGAAAGTTGAAGACCAGGTTAGCGACAAGGAGCTGCTGTCGCTTCTCAAGCAACTCATCTGCACCTTGGGTTGTGCTATCACTGACCATGGTAGGTCACTGACCAAACAAAAAATGGAAACAGAGTGTTAAATTGTCCTGCACTAACTACTCTATGCCACAGCTACTATAATGTAGCATGTGATTGGTGTCTATAAATTTCACTCTTGTTTACTACCAGCCAACTGTCCAATTACAAAGTGTCCAATAAATTATTGATATGGACAGGTTTAAGCACCAACCACACTTAAAGGAATATGGTAATTTTATTTATGATTATATTTATTAATATATGTACAGAACATATTGAATGATGGTAAAATAAGGGTTTTATAGTAGATTTCTATTATATACTATGGTTATTTTTTTCCAGCTGCTAACCAAGAAGCTGCAGTGCACTGTAACACAGTCCCGTTGCTTCTCAAGTGCCTGCAGCTTGCAGATTCCAATTCAAGTGATACAGCATTGGAAGCCTTTAAGATCAAGACTCTTTATACACTCTTAGGTTGTGTTGATCACTGCGGTAAGTTCCATTTTACTGCCCCTTTTACTTTCAAAATGCACGAGTGTTGTTAGTTAGAAATTTCAGCCTTCATCTGAGAAAGCTATCAAAACCCAATTCTCCATACTATTATATAATATTATAGTATTATAGTATCATATTGGATGATATATCTCTGATAAGGGACTGAAAGAGAAAGTTGATTACTCTTGATAGTGAAAGGGGTAAATGCAATGCAAATCTTCAGGGTCCTTAGCCTGAGATAAGGTCCCCTGCATGCACTACCAATATTTTATAAAACAAGTCCCACAAACATTCCGTTACTCAGCCCCAACAGTGCTCGACATTAAGGTTTTAGGTTGGTTGCCCTTCAGACTGTAGATTGACTTCAAGCAATAGAAAGTTTCATAATTTCTGGTTGCCCGGCCCAGAATTTACCTTCCCGACCAAAAGTTTTGGCTGCCCCAGGCAAACGGGCAACCATTAATGTCGAGCGCTGCCCAAGTTTGGGTACCAGTACATCCATCTTGCTTACATTAGCCCTAGTAATACAAGACTCCTCAAAACCCCCTTTGAAGTTGTATATGTCCAGGGTTTTATGGTATTATATAGTTTATTTTTGAATTGAGTCTAGAAACCTTCCACTGGTCAGTTTGTCCTGATATTATTTGTTTAAGGTTCTTATACTTATATACAGTTGTGTACTGACTGGAATTAATTATTCATCAATTATGTACTTCAGACCTTCAAACTTTACTATGTTTTTAAACTATTTTGCCAGATGGGAATCAACAGTTGTTTGTGGGGAATGGAGGGGTCAGGCAACTGGTTGACCTTCTTGTTAAAAGCCAGGTAACATGTACAGAACTATTCAATTAATGTGGTATGCTTTTATGTGCATATACCCATAAAACATGTATATAATTATAATAAATAAATAAAGCACACTGACAAGTGTTTTTAATTCTTTTATAAGATAAGGCAAACAATATTATATTATATTTTGCTACATTTCCAGGGTATTTTCAATAATATAACCAATAGCATTCTTTTGTTTTTGTGGTGTAAATTTGAAACTCTTGTTGTGAAACTGTATTATTATTTTCCTTGTCTACTTCATAGGATGACGACCTAAAACGTTTGGCCTCACTAGTGTTGCACTGTTGTGTTGTTACAAAAGGTATGATCTTATGATTTTATAATATCTATTTCAAAAGTATGATTTTATGATTATTTTTAGCTATGATTTCAGATGCTTCACCCCTAATAATTTTTTGTCAAAATAACTCCTATTCTTTTGCTTAAAAGAACAACCAACTGGTGACATGGAGCCAGAGAGGATGATTGGTTTATCTTCATCCACTCCAATCCAGCTCGCCAAATCTACCCAGACATGCCTGAATCAGGGAATATTTGTAGGTAATCAGACCAACCCATTCAAAGTCACTGAAAGGCGAGACACCCATGATAAAAGTACCACGACGTGCCAAGACCTCAGTATCACTCAGAATGCAAGTACCCAGACCACTGAGGTCGGTCTGACCAGCTGTGACCAACAGATTTCAGAAGATAATTGTCCTGCTAGTGCTAAGTCTGTGCAGGTATCAGGAAAACCTGCCAGACGAGCTCAGATGAAGTTTGTGCATAATTTTGCTCTACAGCAAATGCCCTGGCACTCAATTAGGCGAAAGACATATCAACTCAAAAGGCAGGCAAAAGAGCCATTACCAACTAGATCTGTGAAGATGTTTTACAGTGCTGAAATGCCAGCTTCAAGTAATGATAATGGTGATGACAATGATGGGTCCCAATGTGCTGCCTGTAGCCCACATGTTAACAGCAGGAATTTACTGAGAATTTTGTTGAATGGTGATGTATGTCAGCAGCACAAGAAGCTTGGTGAACTTCTGGTTACAAGGAAGTCACTACAGAATGTTTGACTAGAATGGCTGGCATTATTGGCTGTTAACTGGTTGCTTACATTGAACCTCGACAAATCCTTTATATTTCAAAAAGAAAGTTTGAACAACTGTTATAGTAAAACTACATTTTAGTGGACATAATATCAGCTGATTTCTTGCAATGTATGAGAATACCACCTTTAGGTGTTTGAAAATATATTTACTCAAGGCCTTTTTGGTATCCACAAGATGTGTTACTATTAATTAATAGCTGTTTCACAAAACTATTTAATGGTGATGAATTATTGACGTATTTAGATTTTATTTTTTGTTGCTCATCATACAGTACTGCATGTTTCTTTAGATTTTGTGTTATATACATAAACAAAATGTACAAAAATATATTGTTGTTGTTGTTGTTCTTTTTGCTGTAAATTGCAGTTATTATGGTCTTGATGAGAACTAAACAGACAGACTGGACTTTTTTGAACTTCTGCTACTGCTTGTTTTCTGTTGACAGGGGAACTAAATCCCCTTCAGAGCTTAAGAACTTCAGTCAACGCGGTGAACCGAAACTATGCCTAGACTCCCGCGGCAGAGTTGGCAGGTCTGGAATATCGGGCGGAAGAATTCAGATTCCCCGGTCCTCTCGCTGGCTGTGAATAATTTATAGACATATTCCTCATCGCAACGTACCCCTCTGACGATAAAACACATGCGAATGTCCTATTTCTAGTTTTATAGGAAGTGACTTTTTCAAGCCGCCATTTTGCCATTTGCCTTGCTGAGGTCCTGAGGACAAGATTGATGCCGCTGAGCATCCGTGGGCTCGCCTACATCATCGATCCCTTCCCTACCCCAGTGCAGACCTTGATCACTGAGAAATTAATTAAGCCTTCTTCAAGCAAATATGCACTTGAGTTTATTTTATTGACACTTGCACCATATAAATCCATTTGTACTTTAATAAAAAATATCAAAAATTGAATTCCAAGCGCGATTTACGCCTGGGCAAATGAGACCTACCCCACCCAGGAGATGCCTGAAACACAATGAAAGTCTTACACGAAGTAGTGTTCTGCTGGTTTCGCGTTGGAGATAAAATGGCGAAATGGTGAGTTAAATTTCTCTGTTTTTATTTGAAACTTAGTCTGTTTAATGAACTTTATGCCTAACCCTGTCAAATGTGGCTTATAAGATGTTCTAAGAGCCCATCAGTGCCGAATTTTAAGCCAAACCAAGCAACGTACTGACACCAAACAAGATCGAGAGATCCTCGTGTCAAGCATGAATTTATTGTCATTCACATAGGATAACAGTGAATATCGTCGAGCCAACGCCGGATACTTCTATGGCATAGCCTGTATGTCGCCAGTTAATGTTTGTTATGAATCAGGATGATTGGCCAGCGGTATTAACAACGAATACCTTATGTCTTTTTTATATAAACTTTACCTCAATTTGTTCCGTTTTTGCCGAAGTTAGATAAATAGTTAACAATTATTCGCCGAAGTGGAGGTGAATAGCGGTGGATATTTACCGAGCCGTTTCGGCGAGGTAAATATCCACCGCTATTCACCGACACTGAGGAGAATAATATTGTTTTAGTATATACCACACAAGTTTAATAGCCAACTCCCAAATAGCTATTTTATTTCCGACAAAAGTGGGCAAAAATTGGGTTCGCGCGCCATTTTGTTTTACCGGAAACCGCCGGGAGGTGAATGGTACTTGATATTCCGAGATTGAGGAGCCAATCAGAGCGCGCGAAAAGCACTATTCACTTGTGTGTACTAAATAACTTTATTTCACCTCGGGTTGGTGAGGCTGATTAGGCCTCTAGCATACAAATGCTAATGTGCCGAGAAAAATAAGGATGATATTATCGAAAATTAAAAGACTATAATCTAAAGTAGTAAAAAGAAAACATTATACAAAGTTCTACGGGTTTCATTGTCTCTTGATACTAGTAACAACGACTGTTTGCTCGAAATGCAATGAGCAAGTTGACTTGAGTTTCAAGGGATCTGTATGGTTCTTCACTCTGAAAAACAGCGGAGTATTTTTCTAAATTCTTTGCGAATGGCCTTGTTCATGAAGACGTAAATGATCGGATTCACTGCAGAGCTGAGAGCGCTGCAGTACAAGAAGAACAACTCGGCTTCCCGAGGAAGACGCGGGTTCTCGAGTTTGTAGCTTAAAGTGTCCAGAACAACAACTGGAATCCAACAAGTTAGAAAACCCAGGAAGACGGCGAACACAATCCTGGTCGTCTTTATCTCTTCCACGTTAGTTCTGACTGTGTTGCTTGACTGAAGCGAGGGCTGGACGGCGCGCTGATGAACTCGGATCGCTCTAAACACACGGGCATAGCAATATGCCATGATTAGAAGTGAAAAACACATGTTTAACGAAGTGTAGATTCGTGCGGCGACCTCGCTGGCTCCAACGTTATAAAAGGTCAAGAAACAACTGCATCTGCGAGGATCAAAGGTGTAACGAGCTACGCCCGCCATTGATGGCCAAGTATACAAAACAAGCGTGACGGTCAGATCGATCAGAACAAACATGATTATCGACTTCTTGGTGAAAATTTTCCGAAAAAGCGCCGGCTTTAAGACGCGAAAGTGTCGGTTAACGGCTGTGACGGCCATTATATGAAGGGAGAACCCAGTTGTAGTTAGGACGATAGTTGCTTGAAGTTTACAAGCGAAGTGTTTCACGTTGTACTGGTTGATCTTTGCTATCCACTGGCCCGTAATCAAGGGGACAATCGATAAAGGCATGTGAACTGTGGCAGCTATTATGTCGGACAAAGCGAGACACAACGTAAAGATATTTGTCGTTGTGCGAAGCGCTCGATTTCTGTACATTGCCAAAATCACCAATGTGTTGCCACCGAACGCTGCAACAGCAATAAATATTAAGAAGCCAGATTCGATTGCCGCTTTGCCTGGCGGCCGTGCTGCAAGTTGGTTGAAGTACTTTGGTGCAAGCCACCAGTATTTTTCCTCATAAGAAGTGTTAAACATATTGTGTTATATCTCCGCTCTTTGGCAGAGGTTTGGTTATGCGCATTTTCTTTTTTCACCTGCTTTCTTTGAAATTTCCTTTCGAATTACATTGTATAATTCATACGTCATGTTTCTTAACATATGCCTTCTAAAATTGACAAACCGGAAGCAGCAGATAACATTTAGAATTTCAATTTAGTGCACTAAGTATCTCGGTTTTATCATTTGTCTGATATGAATGCATAGCAAACCTTTACTTGAGACGAAGCGAATGGCGACAGACGCGTGCACCAATTGGGCATAGAGACAAAATGTCGCGTGTACATTCTACTCCTTCGTGTGACGTGCAACAGATGACAGCGACAAGTTGCGCTCGACGATAACGTATACACGAATCATGGTTGTCAAAGCGCGAAAGGCGGTTGCAACAGTTTGTCGCGGCAATAAAATGTCGCTCGCTTGCACGTTTTGTCCACTCGCGCCTCTCGTGCGATATACGACAGGTGGCAGAGATAAGTCGCTCGAAGTAGTTTTCCGAAGCGCGATAGACGCGCGCGTACCCGAACTTCTTGCGCGTGTGGCGTGCGTCAGATATGCATGTAACCAAAGTTGTCTAAAATACACGCGATTCACAATGTAGGCGACTACTCGAAGCTGGAAAGATTTGTCATGGAGACAAAATGCGTTTTGTCTCTGATGTGGACGCGTACGTGAGGTAGATAACGCAGATGGCAGTGACAAGTTTTGCGCAGCAATAAGGGCCTGCTGATGTGCGGAATAAATAGTAATTATCGCGTTTTCGTATTTATGACTAGGACAGTGGAAAAAAAGACCACAAAAGATGGACGAGTAATTTCCGTTTTTGTTTATCTAACAGCCCTGTCAGCTTGTTGGAAGTAGAGTATTTTCTTTTTTTCTTTCTTTCTTTCTTTTTTTTTTTTTTTTTTTTTTTTTTTGTTTTGTTTTTTGTTTTTGCATGAATTAGCCTTTACGGAATGATTCATTCCGAGGATTCATTCAGCAAATTTTTACACTTTATCCGTATTTTAACGTTACCTTGATGAATTTTTGCTTTAATCTCACGAAGAAAGACGCAAAGGACTGGGATGAGAAACAGAATGTCTTTCTCGAGCCAGTCTTTCGTGCCTATTTCGTTCGCTCACTTCAAGGCCGATTTTCACGGTGCGATTTTTGCCTACGATTGTTGCATTAGACCAAAAAGTTACACGATTTTTAAACATATCGTGCGACTTTTTTTGTTTCGTATGCGACAGACGTAACCAAATTGCGGGATAACGTACATCGACGATGCGATCCGTGTCGTAAGAAAATCACATGCGCCAATCGTGAGCTAAAATCGCACCGTTTAAATCGACCTTTGGAAACCCTTTTTCTCCAGTAACTGGTACGCAACGCCAATGCAACTACCAGTATAGCAGGTAAGGCGATGGGTCGTTTAGTTTGAATGGTCCCTGAACCGAAGAGCCAAAGGTGGACTGACACGACTTTGACAATAGACCAGTTTCACATGCCGTGGACCAAAAAGCGAGAAATGCTGGCTTAAAATGATATTTGTTTTATTCCGGCTTCATAATTTGCGTCGGTCATTACTACTCCGGGGGGGGCACTCATTATAATTTTGGGTGGGGGTGTGCCGCCCGGTCCTGAAAACCCTTACCCTATTTCAGACCAAAATACCTGATTTTCTATACCCTATTTCAGATCTGACTCCAAAAATGTATACCTATTTCAAACCTGACTCCAAAATGTATACCCTATTTCAGACCTTTGTTTAGAGATTTTTTGTTCTTTTGCAACGATTTCCGCCCTGTGTCCGCGGCGACATATTTCTGTTAAAATCATACCTATCCCAGACAAAAAAGACAAAATCGATACCCTATTTCAGACCAAAAAGGCAAAATCGATACCCTATTTCAGACTAAATATGCTTGAAAACGATACCCTTTGGGGCGGCACATACCTATATGGCTTATATATGGGAGTACCCCCCCCCCCCCCCGGGTTACTACCAAAGGTTATAAGGAGGATTTTTAGCAGCTGCTGCCCCTGGTGGGATCAGCTTGCACCATGAAGTGTTTCAAATCAAGTTGCTAATCTAAATATCATCACGTCAGCCAATCAGAAGGCATAATGCCCGGAGCATGAATTAGTAATGAAAAGTATAAAGAAAACCGTCGTCTCACAGACAGACGTTGAAGACCTTGAGCATGTTACACGATATGAAGATCAGATAAAGGCGCACAAAATGATCATCTGGGGTTATCGAATACTTGCGTTCAGCGATGGGGTACCCAATCTGTATCTTATGCTAATATTGAGCGGTAAGTATCGTTCGATACCTTCTTGCTTGCCGACAAGTTGCACTATTATATTCCACTTTATTGCACCATTTTAACCGAACACTCGGAGGTTACGTCCCAAATGTAGCAGAAAATCATGTCGGATAACAAAGCGTCCTTGGTGTGTTTTGAGCCTTTGAACAATATTTTGTTCTTTGTTTGCTGAAAGATTAAAAGAAGAAAGATGTCTAATTGGATCGAGGAATGGTCGCTATAGAATCATATACTGAGAGTTGCAAAGGCTTGCTGACGTTTCCAGAGTCAGTTAGCTATTCGTCAGGGAAAAAGGTACAACAGTTGTCTTCACGTTTTCCAAATCATGTCTTCATTTTTTTGTTTTCCACAAGCAGAACTGGTCCAATATACGTATTTGTTTTAGTGTAATTAAGGCCGGCTGTGTGCACTCTTATCGTCGCAAGTTGAAACGCGTGTTTTAGTTATGAGCCATTTCTTCTCCTTCTCCTCTGGCAATTTGCAACACAGCAGAATTTGATAGCCAGTTTACACCTTTTGGTTAAGGTAGGCTCATTTCGGGGTGAAAAGAAGGGACTTGTTATATGACAAAATTAAGTCTAATTAATGACCATGATTGATTTTTTAACTGTTGTCTGTGACATTTGGGTGATTATGCGACGAATCTGAATAATGGTCTTCTCTTGCGTCCATTTAACCCCTTCACTCCTAAGTTCAAAGTACAGATTATCCCAACTTTAAGCGAAAACTGTACGAGAGAAGTTTTCATCTAAGCAAGCTATCAAATATCAAGCTGTCCTTGCTGTGTGATGTATCTCTGATGGAAAAATTGATCACTCTTTAGCTTAAGTGGCGCGGGTGTTTGAATGATAACGATAAAAAATATTTGAGTAAACATGCTTGGTCGGCAGCAGTGTCGAGAATCGCTATGCAAAAAAAAAAAAAAAAAAAAAAAAAGAAAGAAAAGAAAAAAGAAAAAGCTAAAAGATCTATTCCAGATTATGATCGAAAAGTTACTTCATGTCATAACGTTTGTTATTATACTTTACGAATTCAAGCGAACTTTTTCACTTGAGAAATTGGAATCGTCCAACCCAGGAAACGTATGGAAGTGTCAAAAAACAAAAACAAAAACAAATTAAGTCTTTCTAAATTATAGTGTTTGCGATTTATAGAACGAAGACAGCGGGAAATAAATTTGCCCTCTGGTAATTGCATGTCACTTTTTCAATAGGTACATGGCAAATAAAAATAACAAGAACAGACAACGTTTCCTGAAGTAACATATTCCAATTACAGCGTTTCAATCGAAACTTGCATTTGCGAGATTTGACATGTTTGTCATTAAAACCACCACTTATCTCATTTTACTGACGACCGAATCCTAATTCTAGATCCTTTCTCCAAGTTACTAGTTTTTCCCAGTGCCTGAAAAATGTGGTTGTTTAATTTCCATGTTTGCCATTATTAATATCTTCGGCTTTTTCATGGACATAGGAGGTAATTGCTTTTGGTCTGTAATGTGAAGGGCAGCTGTTCAAGGCTGTATGATTAAATATTGGAAAAGCCAAACCCGTAGATAAATAAATTGGTTTAGGTCCTTGAAAATGGTGTTTCAAGGTAAAATAGAGTGAATATACCGATAGAAGGCTTTTTTTGTCAGGTGGAGGCGCTTCCTTTTGACGAGGGCCCTCCGGACGCCGTCATTTGTGCACCGAAATCTTTAGAGCCCCGAAAACTAAAGCACGCATTTCCATGCCACTTGTTTGCGAAGCAGATTCGTTTCAATCTTGCTTAAATTGTTGTTCAGTTACCTACTTTCCCATCGATTTATACATTTTATTTTTTGTGTTGGAAGGCAAAGCCAACCTTCGGCCTTTTTTAAATACGGTTCACAGATGTAAACAGGAGCTTTGGGTTGGCTGAGAAGCAAAAGTAACCAACACGAAACGTCGAATTTAGCCTGCCTAGCTTAGCCGTCTTGGGGAAGGGGAAGGTGAAGAGGAGGGGGGAGGGGGCGGGGAAAGCAGGTGGGCCGCGTTCGGTCGTTCCAGTCCACCTTCAATCTTCTCCTGTAAGGGAGAGATGACTTTAAGATAATTGGTACTTTTCCCTGGAAAGAATAAACTCTGAGATGTTTAGCTTTTTTCTCCTGTAAGGGGAGGTAACTTTAAGATAACTGGTACTTTTTTTCCCGGAAAGGAGAGCTCAGATATTTGTTTCGTTTCTCCTGGCAGCCACGGCCTCAGCAGAAGTAACATACCAGGGTTTTACAAGCAACCTTAGATGGGGTGACGTACGTTGTTCCAGCCCGTCATTTCTGGCAAAAATTAGGAACCAGAAGCAACTAGAGAATGCGCAGAAAACGGGCACCATCATGCATCAAACTCCACAGGAGTACTGGATTGGCCTCAGGTATAATGCACAGAAGAAGGCATTCTACTGGTCTGATGGGTCTCCAGTCAGCTGGAATGTGGACATCGCCTCAATTGTCGACAAAGTTGAGTCCAGTCCGACGGACTTGTGCTACTATTTAACAAAAACAGGCGCAGGGTTGTTATCAACAGATTGTACTAATGCTCATAAAAAGTACATCTGTCAGACTGGTGAAACGAAAGAGGGTGAGTAGAAAAATTACTATTCTAACATTCCTCTTCTGTTAAACATTAAAAGATTTATTTGTTTAGTGGTTTAGTCAAAACTATAAGAACATGATACAATAAAGCCATTATTAGATCGCTAGATAAACAGATAGTTGACCATACGTGTGCATACTTGTATAGACGGATACAAAAAAATGCATAAGCTAATATTGATAGATAGATGCTTTAATGAGATACATAGATATGTCCTTTCACGGTTAAACTAAAGTAATTAAGAGCTATCTTTGTTTTACTTTCTTTTACTACAAGCAGTTTCATTTGCCTTCTAGAATTACGTCAGTCGTCATCAGCCATGACAGTTGCACTACCCGGAATTACCTCAGCGACTTCACCGAACTTAACAACGCTTTCGCCATTTCAGTTGGACTCGTCGACTCCGATTCAAACAGCACTATACAGCCACACAAAATCGTCACCACAATCAAAATCCACACCCGCATCAGTTCCATCGTCATCAACAACAACAACAACAACAACAACGACAACAACAACAAAAATACCAGCAACGCTTCCATCAGCTCACAGGCCCACGTATAGCTCTGTGCCAATGTCGTCGTCAACAACAAAGGTACCAGCAACGCTTCCACCAGCTCACAGGCCGGCATTTAGCTCTGTGCCAATGTCGTCGTCACGGGTGCCTGCACCATATCTTCCTACACTGATTGCGTCGAAGTCAGTGGGAAATGTTACGTCACGAGAAAAGTCGAACAATGGACACTCGAACCCAGTCACCACGAGCGTACGCGACGTGAAGATAACTCCAAAGAGTCCTCCAAAGCTGGTGAGAATTAAGATAGTTTTGTGGTAGCAGTAGCAGTTGCTGTTATAGTAGTAGTAGTAGTAGTAGTAGTAGTAGTAGTAGTAGTAGTAGTAGTAGTAGTAGTAGTAGTAGTAGTAGTAGTAGTAGTAGTAGTAGTAGTAGTAGTAGTAGTAGTAGTAGTAGTAGTAGTAGTAGTAGTAGTAGTAGTAGTAGTAGTAGTAGTGGTAGTAATTGTGGTGGTACTGAATTTATTTACGTTATTTATTTCACGTAATTCTTATAACTCGATTTAGTCATACAGTCATTGTCCTCTCTGCAGGTAGATAAGTTTTTAAGGGTCTTGAGAAGCCTGAACGCGAGTAAAAAATCATCGTTGCAGGTAAGTTTTGTGTTATGTTGGCGTTGATGATCTTGATCAGACCATTTATTAGTGGTTACTTCAGTACATGCTTGTGACTCTTTTGGTCTACAGGAAGCTGTAAGTCATGCATCATCCTTACTCTGGGACCTCAGAAAAAGTGGCGATCAAGATGGTCGCGTGATGATGGCTGGGAAAGAACTAGAAGCTTTTGGGATTAAATATGCTAAACATCACAACCAGTCAACAACCATCACCAACAAGGAATTTGGTATGAGTATTTACAGATTAATTCTTACATTAGTACTGATAGTAATTATGCCTTTTCTTTGCTGTTCCTATTAAGGTGATCAAAACCATTCGTTAGATCATTTACAGTTAGGCAACCGGTGCATTTCTGATCACGTCATGATAGTTGGAAAGAAAACAGCTTGTTGAAATTGAACACCATTTCCACGAATACACCAGGGAGATTTCATAGGCAGTGGGGTAGTAACAGTTACACTGTTATTTTCAGGGAGTTATTTTAACTCCAAAAAGAGAGTTTAAAAAGAAGGTACAGAACGACTTTTTAACTCCCTTGTGAATGTAAAATTATCTCCCTAAATAGGAGTTGATATCACCCCTGTTTTGGAGTTTTACAGGGATGATATCAACTCCTATTTAAGGAGATAATTTTACTTTCATGAGGGAGTTAAAAAGTGGGAGTAAAAGGTACTCCAAAAAAGGAGTCGTTCTGTACCTTTTTTTTAACTCTCTTTTTGGAGTTAAAATAACTCCCTGAAAATAACAATGTAGTAGTAGTGTTGCTGGTGTTGTTGTTGTTGTTGTTGTTGTTGTCGTACTAAATAGTAGCAGTATAGTAATAGTATCGGTAGTGGTAATGGTATAACGTAATGGTTGTGGTGATATTTGTAGTCCTTATGTAGTAACGGTTACAAATACAGTCGAACCCACTATTTCGAAGTCGCACGGGACATGAAAAAAAGTTCGAAATAGTGGGGTTTCGAAATAGCCGATAGTAAATGACTGAAAAAATAAATCCAAGGGGATTCGGATTGACTTCGAAATAACGGGGACTTCGAATTAACCGAGTTAGAAATAGCGAAGTTCGACTGTATTTCAAAATACTGTTAGCTCAAGAAGCAAATGTATTGCCTTACACTCTTGAACTTCTGATTCAAATACAGAACTCAGCGTGCGGAGCGTCACAGCAAATGTAAAAGAAGACGTCGTGTTTTCTGCAACTCGGGGACAATCACAAAGCAACCAGGAAACAGAGCAAGTCAGAATCCCAGCAAGACTTTTCAAAGGTCAAAGTAAGTACTCGTTTTCAGAAATGTGTGACTATAATATTTCTTTTATCCGAGGTTGTTTGTCACAAAATAGTTCTGTTGCCTTGGAAACATGGATATCAGACCCTTATCCATGCCGAGACTTCCAATTATACAAATCCATGATTCAGTGCATAGACCATGTCAACCCTTCAAGTGGTTTTCAGGTCAAACGGATAAATATTTACAAGGTGTTACAAAATAGCAAGGTGTCGCGAAATAGCTTTGTACAGCTCATCTTTGAAATTTTACGGTATACAGTCAACTCTCTCTAAGGCGGACTCCCTCGGGACTATATTTAGTGTCCCTCTTAGAGAGAGTTTAGTTACATAGAAACAAGTGAAAATCGGCAAGGACCAAATCTGCATGCTGTCCGCTTTATAGAGGTGTCCGCTTAGAGAGAGTTGACTGTATATCTAACCGAACGCTTCTGGATGTTTATGTTTTACTTGCAGAGCGGATTGTCGTATTTATTTTGTACAAGAATACTACAACATTAATTAGACGTGTTTCCCGATTGCTTGACGGGTAAGTTTGAGTTGCCAAGTTAGGTTTCATAGTCTTGTGGTTTTGTTAATTAAACGAAAAAGAAACTCACTTTACAAACCTTGAGCAAACGAGACAAAATTATCCGAGTTAGTTTTTTCCCTGCGTTTAGTTGTTGATGCTGATAGTTGCTCAGAACTCTACCGGAGGCCGTGTTATTAAACGTTTTACGAACATAATTTCAGGAAATTTGTGGCGAGTGGTGGGATTCAAACAAGCATCGTTTCTTGTGCTCTTGATCCGCCAATAACCGGAACGTTAGCAGAAAATGCCACTATTGTCCTTCATGCACAGGTAACAGAAGCTTTGTTCTTCCATTTATGTATGTCTGCGCATGTGCCTGTACTGTGCAGACGTGTCAATTTGAGCTTCGCAAAAGTATTAACAATTTCTACGGTTCTATTGCTTCCAAATGGATACAGCAATTGAAAAATATCAATATCTAAGTTTTATCGAAACCAAGGGACACTTCAAGTGGACAGCGAAAACGATCTCAAACTACTCGTCCAAGAAACTACTGACGAAGCGACTGATGGCAGCTGGGAAGAGGACTCACACTACAATAGGCTTACCTTCAAGTCTTACCTTGTTTCTCTCTTCTATTTCTGTAGGAAAACCTGGACAGAGGGTCGGAAATTTGCGTTTTTTGGGATTTCAGCGCACAGTAAGTCATATATATACATTCACAGATTTTGTAACATTTATACCATGTGGTGGTATGATCCCGCTTTAGCGATTCAAGTGTGAACGAGCCATTGATAATCTTATAGTGATCGTTTTCGGCTCTATGTGATCGTTTTTGGTTTTTCTAGTTCCCCCTACAATGGCTCTTGGTCTGGAAGAGGCTGCAGTGTCAAAGAAAGGACCCGTGAGATAATCAAGTGCACCTGCAATCATTTCACAAACTTTGCTGTTTTTATGCAAGTCGATGGCGTTAAGGTAATTATTGGTTTCATTTACAAACGCAAAGCTTTGATTTATATTTTAAAGATGTCTTTTTTTTTACAACAAGTAGCCTGCCTAATGGAATATCAGTTTATTCAATCTGGGGCCAATTCAATAAAGCATTTACAAGTGCATTTTACTGACAAGTCAGACCACTTTTTCCACACTTTAAAACTCATTTTAATCTAAAGCAATGGCCAAAGACTGCTGCATTTTGCCGATTGGGACCTGTATCTGTAACGTTTTGCAGACTTCGCTAGGTTAGAGTCCGTCTTATTTGTGGTGTTTGAATAATGGTTCAACTTGTTGGCCCCTGTTCTATCTACAGTATAAGCCACTTCCACACCAATTCGTTCGCAGTTGCAAATACAACTTGCCCATATAAACAAGTGTCTGTCAAGTAAATATCTCTGAGCTGAGCTTGGTTTGTTTCTGCATAATTTCATGGTGACCAAAAAAACAGTTCCTCGCTCCATTACCCGCCCAGTGTTAACACCAGGTGGCCGCGCCAAGATATTTTTGCCTTGCCAACTACACATGACTGTGAAGGTAGCTTATACAGTCAACTACCTCTGAGGCGGACACCCTCGGAACCAGCTTTAACTGTCCGTTTTAGAGAGGTGTCTGGTTGAAGAGGAGTTCAGTTACCAGGTGTCCGTTAAGAGGGAACTAACTGTATATGGTTGTACATGAAATACTTTTTAGTCAATGTTTTTCCTTGATTCTCCAGATTTCTAGTCAACACGAAAATGCCCTGGCGATCATCACTTACATTGGCTGTGGGTTGTCATTGGTTGGGGAGACTTTGACCATGGTGATTTATGGACTTCTTATGTAAGTGACTGCTGTATTTGTCTTACCAAGACGCCCACTAAAATGCAGATTCTCCCAACCTTTTAAGAAAAAAAAATACGAGTGATGTGTTGAAAGCTGATAGTTTAATCAACTTTCATCTCAGCAAGGTATCAAAAGCCAAGTTTTCCTTTCTGTATTACATGTATCTGGTGAGAAACTAAAGTTAATAAATTTCCACTGGTTTGTCGTGGTGTGGACTCTTATTTACCACGATTTTACGCATCACATGGTCAAAATGTTGTGGACTCACGAGGCGCTTCGCCGAGTGAGTCCGCAACTAATTTTGACCATGTGATGACGTAAATCGTGGTAAATAAGAGTCCACACTACGGCAAACCAGTGGAAATTTGTTTTTTACCACAACATTTAGAAATATACAGGAAACTTTTGTTGTATTTCGCTGCAAAACGTGACATGCTGGCGTCAGCATTGTTGTCTGGACTCTTATTTACCACGGTAAATCGGCCAATCAGAGAGCGAGAAACTAGTGTGCTGTGGTAAAAAATAAGTTTGTCACTCTTGGGAGTCAAAGTAAGTTACGTGTTGTGATACTTAAGAGAACTAGACTAACTGCGTCGGCTTGGTGATAAAAACTATGGTGCATCAACTGAAAGTTGATCGAGGTACTGAAACGTCGTAAGAGTAACAGTAGCTGACGTTTCGAGCGTTAGCCCTTTGTCAGAGCGACGAAGTTCACGAGATTAATACCGTAATGATTCTAATAGCCGCCCGGGGATCTTATACAATTTTAGGACCTCGAGGGAGGGCACTTCTCAGAAACAGGGCACTTCTTAGAAACAGGGCACTTCTTAGAAACAGGGCACTTCTTAGAAACAGGGCACTCTTAGAAACAGGGCACTTCTTAGAAACAGGGCACTTCTCAGAAACAGGGCACTTCTTAGAAACAGGGCGCTTACTGGAGGCAGGGCGTTTGTTAGAATTATTTCGGTATCTTGATCTCTATTCACACAGGGACTTCAAAACAGAAACTGCCCACATCCGGTTCAATCTTGCCATGTCGATTGCCATCGCCCAGGTTTTGTTTCTCTCTGGTGTTGAAGCTACAAGTACTCAAGTAAGATTTCGGTTTTGCATTTTAAGTCTTTTGCAAGCATGCACTCCTACCAGTTGTCCGTCTTAGAGAGGTGTCCATTACGATATACATTCATACACACCCAAACATGCATGAGGCAGAGTCAAATTTCTTTAAATTGACTAATCGTCTCGTTTTTCTTTTATCAGGGATTTTGCATCGCAGTGGCCGCGCTAATTCATTATTTTTATCTGGTTGGCTTCCTCTGGATGCTGATGGAAGGTCTTCTACTGTACTTCAAGGTGGTTCAGGTCTTCAATATCAGACTGAAGCTGAGCTTATTTTATATCACATCTTGGGGTAAGAGGCCTTTTTTCTGATGTTTTTTTACTGGACCCGGTTGTTCAAAGCTCGATTACAGATAGACTAATCCTGTAACAGTCTAAACTTTTGTAACTTTCTTAGGCCTCAAACTGAGAAGTTTCGCCCCAATACGACTTCCCCTGTATGTTTTGACCAAAAACAAGATTTTCTGAGTTAGTCCGTCGTCAAAACTCTGTATCTTTTTGGCCAATAGATCGAGCTAAAAAATTTGGTTAATCCTGAGTTAGCTTAAAGTGCCTATAAGCCTTCAGACGTTACGTTTTTATATGAAAGTAGGAAGTAATCTAAACAACTTATGGCCAAAGAAACTCCGCTCCGAAGCGTTTTTATATATTTTTCCGCCCGGCAAACATGCGATTTTGACCGCCATTTTGAATCTGACCGCGCAAAGTTTTTCGATCGAGAGCCTGGGTTATGACGTCAGAGGAGGGATTTGTTTCTTGTCAAACAAAACTTTCACACAGATTTTGCAGTTGGCGAGGTGAGAATTATGCTCACAGATGTGTTGTCGAGGAAAACGTAACCAAGGGAAAAAAACAACTAAGGTAAAGAGACGCCAAAGCGATGCCAGTGCCTTCTCTGACGTCACAGACCCAGTCTCCCATGTCGCTCGGTCAAGATTTCGGAATTCTGAGTTCAATCGCGTGAAAAAAGTATAAGAACGCTTCGGAACGGAGTTTCTTTGAATATAAGTTGCTTAGATCACTTCCTACTTTCATATAAAAACGTAACGTCTGAAGGCTTATAGGCACTTTAATGGACTTTGAACAACCGGGCCCAGGACGGTTGCGAGTATTTTAAAAGACTTTTAAAAAAAGGATCCCAGGTGTGTTTTGTATGACGGTATGTTAATCTTCCTAACCATTATATACCTGATTTGACAGGTATACCGGCCGTTGTGGTTGGTATGTCTCTCATAATGGCTTCGTCTTTTGAAGAAGGCATCAAGAGCTACATCCAGGATCAACTGTAAGTCAAGTTAACACGTTGAATGAAAGTAAGATATACTATTCTAAATGCTACGTCGTATTAACATTTTGCCTTCTGTTTACCCTTACTTTATGTAGGTGTTGGTTGTCCTTTTCCAACGATTTGATATGGGCGTTCGTTGTCCCAGTCATAATAGTTATTTTGGTAAGGAACACCTCATTCTTTCAAACAGTATACATCGTATTTTTTCTTTTTATGTTCAATCCATGACTGTTGAAACGTGTGTTTGGTCAGTTAGACCAGTCGCAAACTTTTCTTGTTTTCGCTGTGTTAAAGCCGTTTCATTACCCCTTTCAGATCAACAGCATCGTCCTCATCAGTGTCGTGAGACAAATTGCCAAACTGGAGAGCTTGACTGAAGACCTGCACATCAGGTACGATACAATGTTGTTTAGGCTACGAATTTGATGGTTATATTTCTGTAGTAACAAAACTTTGGCTGTTTCTCAGACAAAGCTTGAAGGCGTGCTTCACTCTGTTCCCTTTGCTGGGGCTGACGTGGATCTTTGGACTTTTGAGTGTAACCCCTGGGGCACTAGGGCTTGTTTTCCAGTACATTTTCACCATACTCAACTCCTTGCAGGTAAGAGCCAAGATCTCCCTCTGGAACCAGGGTAGCTAAGACCCACAATCTCGAACAAAAGTGTTGACACATTCTCCCCTCCCCCCATTCAATTTTGATAAATTAATTATTTAGCAACGGTTTTCCGTCAATGTCTTACCGGAACTATTCCAAAATCAAGCTACAACATTGATACGGGGAGGGGGTGGGGGGGAAGTGGGGGTGATTGAAGCAGTTTTCTTTGGAAATGAATGACTCACAGCATGGTAGTTTTGACAAAAGTACGACATTTAAAGCATGTGCCAACACATTTTGTCCGGGATTGCAGTTCAAAGAATGACACTACATTCAACTACCTCTGAGACGGACACCTTCGGGATCAGCTCCAACTGTCCGTTTCAGAGCGGTGTCCGTCTTTAAGAGAGTTCAGCTAGCGTAAATCACCGAAGAAACGAGATGTGTGTGCGTCTCAAATTCTCCATACTGTACCATAAATATCTGGTAAGAGACTGAAAGAGAAAATTGAAGTTGATCACTCTCAGAATTGAATGGCCGGCTCCTAAATAAGATTTGGAGGCGGTTATTTAAAATAAAGATCAAACAAGAGAACATGAAAACCTGTTTATGAGACCTCCGTCACGCCAAAGTTTATCCCTCAATTAAACCCTTTGTTTTTGTTCTCTTTCTTTTCTCAGGGTTTTCTTGTTTTCATTCTGCACGTCGTTAAGAGCAAGGAAGTTAAGGCGACTATTCAGAGGAAGAAGGAAGTATGGGACACTAAAAGAAGCGTCGTTCACCACAGCGTCAACGGTCACGTGACAGACGTGTCACGTGTCAGACAAACCGATGTCTCTTTCCACAACCCCACGTCAGTTTCTGTTCCTTCAAGCCGACACTGCGCACGGAAAAATCAAGTTACACCATCAGCAGTGGAGCTTCAGCCGACAGTTGGTTAAGACAACTCACCGTATGTTATGCATGCTTGAAGGCGTTATCATGTTTTAGTATATACCACGCAAGTGAATAGTGCTATTCGCGCGCTCTGATTGGCTCCTCAATCTCGGAATATCAAGTACTATTCACCTCCCGGCGGCTTCCGGTAAAGCAAAATGGCGCGCGAACCCAATTTTTGCCCACTTTCGTCGGAAATAAAATAGCTATTTGGGAGTTGGGTATTAAACTTGTGTGGTTTATACTAAAACAATTATTCGCCGAAGTGGAGGTGAATAGCGGTGGATATTTACCTCGCCGAAACGGCTCGGTAAATATCCATCGCTGTTCACCTCCACTTTCGGCGAATAATTGTTAAATATCATGACTCTACTTAGTATTATAGTATTATTTTCCAAAATTCTAACCCTGTCACTCTCAAGCTCAAAATACAGTTTCTCTCAACCAATCAAGAAGAAAATGTATGAGCGATGTAGAGAGAATTGATAGTCTAATCAGTTTCATCTGAGAAACCTATCAAGTAGCAAATTCTCCAGACATTATGATATATCTCTTGCGAGAGACTGCAGGAGAAAATTGAAGTTGACCACTCTTGGGAGTGAAAGGGTTAATGTTATTAATGTACGTTTTAGCGGTTTAAAATATTTTATCTTTAATGTGCTGTAAGAAAGTTATTAATAGGAAGATGCATGCATAATGAAGACTGATTGCGAACTTCAAAAGAAAATCCTTGCACTATTTCAGACTAAAACATAACATTTTTCGACCCTATTTCAGACAGAGACTAAATGTGTACCCTAGTTCACGCTAGAATGCTTGAAAACGATGCCTTTTGGGGCAGCACATACTCTACCAGTATTTGGCTTATATATGGGAGTAACACCCGGAAGGGGAAAGCGATGTCTCGACATTTTGTCCGGCAAAAAGTGTAGCTTTCCAAACTGAGAGACTCGACAAAAATATACACAAAATTGTACCAGTTGTCTACATTCGCTGTGTGACTTTCCATTTCATTAATTTCACGTTAAACAAAAAGTTAAAAAATATGTATGACCTCAGGGTTTAAACGGTTTAAATTCCGTAAATTATTATAAATCAGCTGAACCTGGTGTGGCATACTTATGAAAAATATTCGGACTGGCCACCTATGCGTTCGATGGCGTACAGGATCCAGGGGCATTGTGAACGACTATGATGTTTTAAATGACTTCACATCATGCTCGGCAAAAGATCAGAACTGCCTTCATACTGCAACGGAAGCAAATATTTTAAACTTGAACGTCATCAACAGTATCATATGACGCCAAAACTGAAAGGCATTTTCCTGCGTATCAAGTAACCTTACACCCAGTGTACACTTGGTATTTAAACCTTCAGCACGCAGAAAGCGTCGTCTGAAAACGTACTAACGTTGAGTAGTATGAAGATGATTGTCAATAAGAAGATCGATAATGGTAGCGAGGACGGAGCACCTTCTTCTCAGGAGAATGCCAGACCGTTAAAGAATCACACGTTATCACTGCTGCTGTTGGCTTTTCTCGTTATTTGCGTCATCGTTCGTGTCGAGATGATGCATAGACGACTTGCGCAGGTCGAGAACAGTCCGTGTCGCGTGTTGCAAGACCACAACGAGGCTCAAGGTAAGTGGTCATTTGTAAAGTCGATATTTTCAGTCGACTCTGCATCTGTAGGTATCAAATGATGCTAGACATCAAAACAGTTTGATAGGTTGTGGAATGCTTCATTTCATTCCACTGTAGGTTTCGAGTTTCCTTCTTATCTCTCATCTGAGTACTCAGTAGTCTGTACAGCGTGCTTGACTTGGCTTATATATTTGAATATTCAGGAATAAAGATGACGAAGAGGGCCCGCTAGAGGGTAGAGGGTAGTATGTGCCTAAGACTATGTATTCTTAACCTTTGACGTAGAAGAATGGTCCAAATTGTAAAATACACGTTCAAACGTTTGTTGAATTGGCCCTGGTGTATTCTGTAATCGAAGTTTGTTTTTAGCGAAGTTTCCTGCTTTGTTGTTGTTGTTGTTGTTGTTGTTGTTGTCGTTGTCGTTGTTGTTGTTGTTGTTGTCCTCAGAAAATGCAGAGACCGAAAGGGTGCGGGTGCGCCGTTCTTCCTCAGCTCATGCGCAGAACATTCTGACCATTCAGGATGTCCAGGCTGAGATCAAGCGGTCTTTCACATCGGGAGCTCTGTCCCAGTTCTGCAAACCGCAACAAAAGCTGTGTGTCCCAAGCGCTCCCGGTCCAAAAGGAGAGAGAGGAGCGCAAGGCAGGCGTGGATCCAAAGGGAGAGCGGGAAAAAGAGGCCCGCAGGGTATCATGGGGCCGCCTGGAGGACAAGGGAAACAAGGACCAGAGGGCCCATGGGAGTAAAAGGCGACGTTGGAGAACCTGGACCCCAAGGGATACCGGGAATGAGGGGAGCCCCTGGGGAGTCCATTGCTGTTCCAGAGATTGTCGTGTCACCTAATAGTTTGCTGACGGTGTCGGAGAATCAGACGGTCTCGTACGCATGCACAGCTCAGGGTAATCCTCGTCCAACTGTGAAATGGTCCGGAAAGTACTTCCTCTTGTTATGTTCTACCGTAATTTGTGTTTTGCTTATTACTAGTGGTATTTAATATAAATTTGTAATTGTTGTTGTTGTTGTTGTTGTTTAAGCTTAATTTGTAGAAAGGTAAAAAGATAATGACCAATTTTTGAGAGGTTCAGTGCCGTGTTGGTCAACAAAATGAAAATCAGTTAATTTACCTTGAGCTTGACTTGAGTTCACCAAAGGTTACCTTGAGTGAGACTTATAAACTGAAGACATAAACTGCAGTTACACTAAACTGTATCCTAAGCTCCGTTGAAATAAAATTCCTACGACCTGTATTAAAGTAAGTTATAAGAAACAATGCTTACTCCCAAGAGTGATCAACTAAATTTTTTTTTTATCCGTTGCTCAATAGAAATATATCATACAGTAATAAAACTTAGCTCGTGATAGCTTGGTCAACCGAAAACCGATCATAAATATTACAATTTCCTCGAATGTGATTGGTTCATAAACCCCCCCGATTAATCATTAATTGGACACCTATTGTTCTGTAATCGGATACTTCTTTGTTCTGTAATCGGACAGTTGGCTTGACCAATCATAAGCAAGAGTGAAATTTAAATGCACCAATCAGCGTTACACTGATTTTCAGTGGAAAACTCGATTGCCGGTGTGAGTTTGTGGCTTCTCGAAAGGCGAATTTTGTTAATTCTTGGACAACTTAACATGCAAGGAACAGTTTGTGGTCAATCAAAAAACCTGAACAGTCACTATGTAACGAAAGAAGACAGGAAATTTTCGCCGGTCGGGCGCGTTTGTTTAGTTCACGACATCGCCAGCATGCTGTGCTATAGACACTCTGAAACTTACGGCTCGGCCAATGTCAATGAACGTCGTTAATTCATTTCAAAATCATGGAAGAAACTTAACTTTGTTGTGATGGACTGTGATGGACAAACGCTCCTAGAAAATTAAGCCGTCAAGAAATTGGTAAGTTTGTAATTGCTGTGCCGACCCGCTAAGATACAGATTTTTTTAGTCTTGAGTATTTCCTTTGAATGCTTTGGAGTAAACTTCTGTGAAAAACATAAACTAGTATTCTGAGTTTCAAAGTACCTGTTATGTTAAAAAATGTAAACCTGAAAAGTCGAAATAAACTGTCTTTCAATTTGTGAGTTCGTGATGGGTTTACTGATTTTTACTGAGTGTAAAGAACTTACACATTTTTTACTTTTACTTCAAAAATCCGCATTCAACTCAAATCATTGGGTAAATTAGCTTCTACTTTCTCTCAAGTATTTTAAGTTGATATAACTGAGAGCTAGATAACTACGAACAAGCGGCGTGTTTACAAACGCCGAACCGTGTGTACGCGCGTGTTAAAATAGATCGGCGATGAAGTACTTCTTGATGCTTTGTTTTTATGTATAGTACAGGAGAAGACGCTGAAGCTATATGATCATTTCATTCTCAGAAATTGTAATATTTATGATTAATTGGTAAGAGGACTTCGTGTCGTCCGATGTCGGTCTGTAATCATACTCGTGATTACGAAATCAGACTCCCGCGAAGCGCGGTCGTCCGATTTCGTAATCACTCGTATGATTACAGACCGAATCGGACTCCACTCAGTCCTATTACCATTATAAATTATCAGTTATCACCACATCACGCGTATTTTCCTCTTAAAAGGTTGGGAGAATCTGGACACTCCTACGATTAGGGAAATCTCACACCCATGCATGCTTTGCTTATGATTGGTGTTTTTTGCGAGCCAGATAAGGATAAGATTTGTTTCTTTCAAAGTCAATGCGATGACCAACTCGGAATTTTCAACCTCTGTGTCGAAAGCAGTGCAAATTTAAAAGAACCGGGCACTATTGAATAAGACGTGAAAGCTGCCTTAAGACTTACTTTTTCAGGATTTCGCATCTTTAGGATTCGTGTAACAGTTCCGGAGTTGGAAATTTTCTGGTCAATCTAGTGGCGAAAGAATCAACGTCCTATAGCTTGGGTAAGCAAAGTCAATTAATAATCATCTAAGCTGAGATGGGATTGTTTTCCCCAGGAAATGTGATTTCATTTATTTTTGTCAGGCTGGTAAGACGGATAATCCAAACCAAGTCCTCCTGAAGGGTAGGTCCACCTTATAACTTCCCAGTTTGCAGTGCAAAACCAACTGGACGATATAACTGATGCTCCGGTGACCGTTTGTCAAGATTTGTATCTGTGTAGACTGGAACATTTCCGGACTGCATGACTGACTCTCTGGGCGATGATTTCCATTGATGACAGAGTGTTGGTTCCAGCTATCTGCAGCCGAGGGCGATCTACTGTTATGGTGAGCTTCACGAATAAATAGAAATCATTCACTGATTATCCTTCAACATATTGTATCACAAGGTCAATGCACACAAATCAAAGAGGTTCTTTGAAAGATAGCTTGTTTGTAGGTGCCCCAGATAATATTTCGAAAGGAGGGGGGGTGAGGGAATGACTCTCGCGTATAAAGGCCTGTCCTCACTAGTGCATAAGCATAGGCACAAGCACAAACATAAGCACAAACATAAGCACAAACATAAGCACAAACACAAGCACAAACATAAGCACAAACACAAGCACAAACACAAGCACAAACATAAGCACAAACATAAGCACAAACATAAGCACAAACATAAGCATAAGAATAAGAATAAAACAGCGACAGTGACGAGATAAGCATAAGGATCAAACACTTCCGTTCTTTATCTATGCTTATGCTTATGCTTATGCGCTAGTAAGGACCAGGCTTAAGCTATGTGTTTACAGTATGTCCTGCCCTAAAGATTAATCGTTTTGAGCTTTTGGTCAGACAGATCGTTTATTTGTACTTTAATTGATAATGATTATAATGAACATTACCGGCGCAGCTTGAAGACGAAATATATTCTATTATGACCCATCAAATATTTCCTCCCGCGCGTGATTGGTGCTCAGCGAATAACCCCCGCCTGGCGAACAAACGCTGTTTGTTGACAATATCCGAACACAATTTTATATATTAATCACAAAAACCCATTACGAGATGGACTACCGAGGAGGACATCAATTTATTGGTCGAAAAAGCAGTTCCAGAAAGCACCAAAAAGCTTCACAGTCCCCGCGCCATTATTTGCGCTGCGAGAGGAAATATTTGAAGGATAATAAAGACAATAAACTACTTTTGGCTTCGGAAATATGCACGGATAATTGTCCTTGGACATTATCTGTTCCTCGAAGCTCACAGTTGCCCTCGAGCTTCGTTCTCGGGCAACTGTTCGCTTCTCGGAACAGATAATATCCTCGGACAATTATCCGTGCATATTTCCCCGCCAAAAGTAGTTTATTGTTTATTTATCTTGAATTTTATTTTCTCGTTTTTCACCTGCCCGCCGCGACACATACCAATTTGTGCTTGAATGCCTCAAGCGCGCTGACAAACACTAACAAAATGACTACATATAGCATGACAGCTGTCAATACTCTTGAAGTCATGTTTTTGGATCAAGTACCCAATCATAGATCAGGGCCTGAAATTATTTCAAGTAAGACAGCAGAATATCTTTTTTTTTTTTGACTTCGACTCGCCATCAGCTCAGTCGACATGTCGAATCTCGAACACTGTGAGCTGGTAATATACCTTGCCATGTGGGCGTCAATATTCGGTGAGTACCACAGCAAAAGCCAATTTCAATGGGCGCAAACTTGATTTTATGTGTTATTTTACAAGAGATCAGTATCAAATGTCACAAGCAAAGTCGAAACGGTTTGGTTTCCTCTGTATGAATGGGCAGCGTTCGAAAAGATAGTATTCCGTTCTGACAGCGTTCAGTAGATCATTTTTCAGTCGATTGGATTAGTTATCCAGCATTTTGAGTTCGCGTATTGATCTCATTTGCAAAGGCCTTTTACTCCTCGGGAACTAGCTTCGGCCAGTATTATTTTAAGACATTCGCAAACACATGAACTAAAATTGCTTGAAAGTTCTATACTTCGTCTATATCTTTTGTGGCATAGAAACAAGTAGATAACAAACGTTTTTTTCAGCGAGTATACGGGAGAAAAGATACACTTCTGAAATGATGACGAGTCCGTTTTAATACAAAACCTACCTGAAATTATTTTTAACAACCATGGTGTGATATAAAAGTTTTCTGTATGGGCCTTGTTTGCATGTAATTTTTTTATATTTGAGACTTTGTGTGCGCTTGATTTATTAATTTATTTTTAGACCTAGGCTTAGGGTTGGGTTTCGGGTTATGCTTAGACCAATTAACTTTTTAGATCGCGAGATACGAAATAAAAATAAATATGCAAATATTAAAAACTCTCAAATCGTGCCAGATAGATTAGTGATATTGACTTTCCTGTGACACATCATAATGAACATTTTAATGTTTCACTGCCTTCCGTTCCACACTGCCAATTTTGACTACTTGCACAAGCAAATTATACTTTCGATTTTAACCTTTTGAACAATACGCCCCTCAAATTATTTTTATGCTTGCTAATGGACTCTTCACAACAGATATTAATCAAATTTTTCTTTGCCCAGGAAGCCACGGCTTAAGAATCATGTCTGTCGGTCCCTTTCTTGTTTCCTCCTTTATTTCTTTGCTTGGGTAGACAGCGCTTGTTGCCTGAGGAATCTTTGCTAAGATTAGTGGGCAATTTAAACTGTTCAAGGTTAACGGATGCTAGTCAAGTGTTCTGTACACATCCAACTTCTACAGGAAACTCATCGAATAGCCGGACAATTATTAGCTTTTTGTCGGTGATCTATTTCGTAATTTTCGTCAGCAGTGAAACAGCTAAGAGCAAATACTCGACTTATATGTTTATTTGTTCCTTAATTATTATTCTTATTTTCTTTTCTTCGTGGTGCTTGCTTGTTCGTGCTGTTCACCCCATGCAGGAGGCTGGTCTAGTTTATAATACATCATGTAGTCGAAATTTTGCATTCATGCTGTGGAACTACACTTTTTATTCATGGTGGAAACATGTCTTTCTTCGTGCAATACAGGGCATTCTATAACACTTAGTTATTAACTTTTTAGTTTGTTTGATAATACATCATGTAGTCGAAATTTCGCATTCATGCTGTGGAACTACATATTCGTGGCGGAAACATGTCTTTCTTCGTGCAATACAGGGCGTTCTAAAACACTTAGTTATTAACTTTTTGGTTTGTTTGAATAGAACGATCAGGCGCGACTTGAACTCTGCTGATTGCTGTTTCTTTGTTTCGTCTGTTTTCCTTTTCTATTTATAAACAAAGCTGTGCAAAATTTAATATTTAAGCCATCAAGACATCAGAATATAACAGATCCCGATCTGACAGTGCATTGAGGGGTGCGAACATCAAAACGGTGCGACATACAAACAGCCGCCTTCTTAAGTATTCATCTCAAAAAGCTGTGTAAGCTTTTCTCAACCACACTTATATATATCCACTTTTATCTTCGCTGCTGCAAGCCGGGTTGTTTCTTTCATTCAGTGTCCTCTGTAACTTACCAAAGGCGAATTTGAAGCAACCTAGAAAACTTCCAGTTCCTGAACCGTCAAATGAACCTAAAAGGTGTGACCATTCAATTGAAAGCTCTCAGTGAGTTCAAATCTAATAGCATTGTTAACTTCCAACTCCTGATCTGTCAAATGAAATCTAAAGGTGTGACCGCTTAAATGAAAGTTCTCAGTGAGTGCAAATCTAATAGCAGTGTTTGCTTACAATTCCCGATGTGTCAAATAAAATCTGAAGGTGTGACCTGTATTAACAAGGGATTGTATATAGAAAAAGAGCATACTGCAGCCCCAAATCATACAAACCCAGTGTTGTGAGTAGTCTCCTCGCAGGTGTTGCGACCACAAAAACGGCTACGCGGAGGCTATGTTGTAAGTGGCTATAGCCAAATCAGTTACCCTACAAACTACCCGAAAAACTTAGAGATATCGTACACTGCAGACAGAAATGACTTGAAAAACAAGATAACTTAAGGTCAATTGTGAGCGTTTTTGTACTTTACCTCAGGAGTGAAACGATTAATCAAAATTTAATCTTTTTCTTTTTTTTTTTTTTTTTTTTCATTCTTACAGTGGTTCAGCACGTGGAATCTGCCTATATCGCTCACCGCAACAGCTACAACTGGTACGAATCGAAGGGAAAATGTGGAGACACAGGGAAGGAGCTCGCTAGAGTTGGCAGTCCCGGAGAACTCGCTGCAGCAAAGGCTGTTTTCATTTCCAATCAATTCCCCAAAAAGTACTGGATTGGTCTGTGGTATAGTTCCGGTTTTACGTGGAGTGATGGAACCCCCGCAAAACTTGGTGCACACGGAGTTGAGAGTGTTCTAACTCCAGAAGAAGTCAACGCGACCACAACTCGATGCTTTTATGTGAAGGATACTGCCAGCACGTTGCTCAGTCAAAGTTGTAACCATGCAGAAAAATTCATTTGTCAGACAAAAGGTGCGAAATCTATATTTTGTATTTACCGTAAATGCTCTAATAAGCCCCCCTTCCCTTCCCCGCCACATTTATATACTGTCAACTTAGTCTAGTCCCCTCTTCTCAATTATTCTCTAAAATGTTACAACAGCAGAGTTTTGTCAGCCGTTATTACGTTTCGACAGCCGTGATCAACTTCAATTTTCTCTTTTATTTTCTCATCAGAGATATATGATGTAGTATGGAGAATTTGCTGCTTGATAGTCCACTCAGACGAAAGCTGATTGACCTATCAATTCTCACTACATTGCTCATACATTTTCTTCTTGAATAGTTAGGAGAATTTGTATTCTGAGCTCAGGAGTGAAAGAGTTAACGGACACCTGGTAGGAGCGGTCCCTGCCGTTTCTTCAGTCATGTACTCAAACTGAACTCTTTATAAGACGGACACCTCTATAAAACGGACTGGTCCACCCGAGAATGTTCGTCTTAGAGGGAGACTGTATGGCTATTCAGTTTTGTGTTTGCTCTTTCTGCAGAGCTGGTGTCCGCAACATCCGCAGCAACAGTGTCTGTTACACCGTCAACAAGTGTCGCTTCACTGGCAGCCTCGTCGCTGGTACTAAATCAGCCTACTGTTGCCAATGTTGGACTCGAACGTAAAGGGTCGGATCCATTTCTACTGGTTAGTACTCCCATATATGTGATATGGTGCCATTTTCAGCATTTTAGTCTGAACTAGGGTATCGATTTTGAGCCTTTGGTCTGGAATAGGTTAGTAGATTTTGATATTTGGTTTGAAATAGGGTCGAAAATCGCAAATTTTTGTCTGAAATAAGGTCGATAATTGAAAATTTTGGTATGGAAATGGTCACAAAATTGCAAATTTTGGTCTGAAATAGGGTACGGGTTTTCATTCTCGGGCGGCACACTCCCACCCAAAATTTTGAGGAGTACCCCCCGGGGCATGCAGACATGATCGTGAAATATGATAAATTGACGAAACTTGTAAAAACTACAATCTCCACCAAACTGTCGAAACACTTAGGTATCGTTCAACTCCCTTCCTCTTTGCAATTTCGAGAAAGTACGAAGGCGATACGACCGACGCTCTTAACATTGCACGGGAGAGTGTTTCAACGAGTTTTCGATACATTGTATTAGTAATATTGTAGGTTGTTAGTTTTACAAACATGTAGTGCCCTTCTGCTCTCTTTCTAGATCGTGGAATATGTAAAGAGTCTGGAAGCCCTTAATAGCAGCGACTCGTCCTCCTTGAAGGTATGACATGTCTTATAACTTAGTGATTTGCTTTACACTTAACAAATTAGGGAAGAATGGTAAATGGAGAGGTCACAAAAGCATGGATTCTATTCACGAAAAAGAAGTAATTCCTCATTATTTCTTGAACGTGATTTTTTGAACATCTTGTCTGGTTAATAATTGTGAGTGATCTCTTCCAAAACATAACGATAGGAAGCTGTGAATATGACGTCAGAGATGTTGCAAGGTCTCAAGAAGCTCAAGAAAGCTGGGCGAGGAACAGCCAATATTTTGATTGCCATTGATGAACTTGAAAGATTTGGACTCGAATACGCTGAGAAGCATTTGACGCACGCCGACATGCCCAAGACTGAAGTTGGAGACAGCTTTGGTATGTAGTTTTGATGGTCCGTCCACACAATCCCCCCCCCCCCCCCCCTGGGGGAGGGGGGGAAGACTCCCATACAAAAAAGTCACGGGGATGCTCGTGGTACCTCTTAAGGATGCTCAACATCAAACGCTGACATTCTTATGTGACCTTGTACCGTTAAGGGGTCGGGTCTCAGTCGAATGAACTGCTTGTTTGAAAACAGCAAGGGATAAAGTGCTTGATGATATCCTTTTTATAACAATCGAAGGCATCGAAACCTTAAATTCTTGATCTGCTTCTACTGGTACCTTTTAGGCGTGAAAACAAGCTCAAGCCACGCCCGTTTTAGTACCTCTTAGGGGTCAAAACGAAAATTCCCGACGAGAATCCCCGTCAGTTTTATGTGGGAGTCCCCAACAACTGGGGCCTGAAGAAAATGGACAAAGGAAAGCCAAATTTGTCAGCATCTTACTTCCTGCTTCCTGTTTGTAGTTGTAATCCTTCAGAAAATCCCTGCTGGCGTTGCCGAAGCAGTGACCCTGCCGTCCCCAGAGGGTAGCCCTTGGCCGGATGCTGTTGTGTTACCGAGCAGTCTCTTCGGAAGCCAAGGTACGAGGATCACGTGTGATCAACGCTTTCTATCACAAGTATCCTGTCCATAAAGTTTAGTTTAATTTAGTTTATTAAATTCGTCACACACACACACACACACACACACACACACACACACACACACACAAACTAAATGAATACAAAATAATGGAGTGTAATAACAGGAGGAAGAAACAGGACTTGCGTCCCAACTGACATCCAACTCCTAACGGAACCTAGAGATAAAAAATCTATCTAAAACAAGAAATCTAAGATATAATAAAAGTATTAAACCACTAAACCACTAACTATAAACTATAGAATAACGAATTAGAAATGCGGCCATATAAGAGTTATCTAATTATTGTCTAAAAGTACATAAGACGAATGTCTGAAACTACATGCTTCACAACATAACAAGAAAGATGAACTTCAGGGATACGTCGATGTTTCCACCTTTGATACACACGTGTTCGACAAACCCTATTTGAGTCCGACGGACGAGTAGGGAATTCAGTTTGTCCGTTGGTCCATCGGTCAGCGTCGGTCAACATTTTGGGAGCCTGTATATACACACCTGACCGTCCGTCTATCGGTCAGCGTTCGTCAATACTTTTGAGAAGGGTGGGGGTCCTGAAACAGATCCACTTATGAAATATCTGGCTGACAAAAGATTTAATAGACGAGTATCGATTCGGCCAAAATAGCGTGCACTAGCGTTAGATTATCTGTACAGCAGTTTGTGGTCAGCGTCCCAAGTGGTTCTTATTGTGACTGTTACTTTCAGGAAGATCCGCTGTCTTGGTTGTGTTGTATGACGTGCGCCATCTTTTGCCCGGACGGATGTATGACAACATAGATGGGTAAGTATTATGACTTTGCCGTCTTTTTGGTAAAAGCGTAAACAAGCGAATACTATGAACAAACTGGAGGGAAAATTGGTTGATTGATTGGAGAAGACAAAGGGTGCGATACCAAGCCTCCTCGACTTTTTAAATCTCTCCAAACGCAGATTACCTCTTTTAAAAGAAAATGTATGGGTGATGTAATTATTTTCATTCATTTGAGCAATGTATCAAAAACCAAGTTCTCCTTACTGTAGGATATAGTTCTGGTGAGAAACTGAAGGAGAAATTAAGATCAAAATTGATCAGTCTTGGGAATGAAAGGGTTGAATCGTAGCTTATCTAATGTTTTTGTGTTTTTTTTTGTGTGTTTTTGTTTTTATTGTTTAAAGAAAACCTACAGAAGGCCTTCAACTGTTTTCATCGATAATGTCGTCGTCGGTTTCACCGAAGGCTCCCCTTTCCCTGGAGGAAGACGTCAACATAAATTTTAGCCATGTGAAGGTGAAGAGGTTGAGCTTACTTCTGTAACTGCAGTCGGTATGTTTTATTGTGCCAAATTAATGTATCTATGAACAGTGTTTTCTATTTTTTTTCTAAGGACGGAAAGCGTTCGAGTGAACGACACTGCGTTTTCTGGAACTTTTCCGATAGGCAAGTTTTGATTTTCCATTTCAGTTGCTTATTTATATGTCGTGCAGTTAGAACATTACGTTGAGGTACAGTTGAAATTACGATCATCATCATCGTCATCATCATCATCATCATCATCATCATCACCATCATCATCATCATCATCATCATCGTCATCATCACCATCATTATCATCATCATCGTCACCATCATCATCATCATTATCACTATCATCATTATCATCACCATCATCATCATTATCATTATCAACAACATCACCATCATCATCACTATCATCATAATCGATTATCATTATCATATGCAAGCAAAATGTAGCATTTGATCGACACTGTCGGCCTACCACTATCACAATCGTTGTCTTTATTGCCACATTTCCCCCAATCAAAAGATCATCTGTATACTTTGTCTTTAGGACTCCGTTTAATGGTTCCTGGTCCGACAAAGGCTGTCACGTGAAGACAATTCATACAAATGAGACTGTATGTAGCTGTAATCACATGACTAGTTTTGCAGTCCTCTTGCAAGTACAGGACATCGAGGTACGTAAGCGTTAATCACTCTCAGTTTTATAAAGCAAGCTCTCCCAGCGAAAGAAGAAAGTGCATGAGTATGTTTTAGCGAGAACTAACTCCGTCTAAGCGTCTCTCTGCAAAACAACATAAATTATTACATAGCAAATAACTCTTTCAGTATGATCACTAACCGTCAAATGACCCCCTGGGGAACTCCCATACACAGGCCATTTAGGTATCACCCTAAAGGGTATAGATTTTGTCTGTTTGGTCTGGAATAAGCCAGGAGATTTTGCATTTTTTGGTATTTGGTCTTCAATAGGATGCAAGTTTTTTGTATACATGTCTGAAAAGGAGGAACATTTTGGGATACAGGTCTGAAATAGGGTTTTAAAAAATCGTATATAAGGGTTTTCAGAATTGGAGTCCGTACGCAATTCTGTTCAGTGCTCTGCGTTTAAGATTTATATGCTGAGCACTTTGTGAACTTCATGTTTTGTAATAATCAGGTACCAAAAGGGCACAAGTTGACTCTGGAAATTATCACATACGTCGGATGTGCTTTGTCCTTGGTGGGAGAAGTATTAGCAGCATTAGCGTACATCATTTTACTGTAAGCATGAAGTCTCGACTATGTACTGCCTCTTATCATAACATGTCCTATGACTTGGTAGTTTATTCTTAATTGCCCTTAATTGGTCCTTCGTGGGAGAAGTATTAACCACATTAGCGTACATCATTTTACTGTGGGTATGAAGTCTCGACTATGTACTGCCTCTTATCATAACATGCCCTATGACTTGGTAGTTTATTCTTAATTGCCTTTTTAAGTTTAGTCTTATACTTTTCGTTGTAAATTTCAGCCCTCACTCGGGGAACGTTGAAAGAGTGTGGACGGGTCTAGTTTGTAATTGAACTCTTGCTTATTTTTCCTTCATAGAAAACTGAATTCTGAAGAAATTCAGATCCGCTTAAATCTGGTCGTGTCACTGGCTGCTGCTCATACTATTTTCTTGGCAGGCATCAACGCTACAGATAATCAGGTAAATTTTAAAATATTTATATAGTGAACAAAAAAGAGCCCACACACTATATATGCGTCTTCCCAAGAGCCGATCTTCTCGTGATCAACGCGAATCTTTGAAAAGCAACTTATTTTTTAGTTGTGTTGGGGGAGGGTTTGAAAGACTGCTTCTACCCTTTCACTTCTTAGCTCAAAATACAAATTCTCCTAATCATTCAAGAAGAAAATGTATGAGTGATATAGTGAGAATTGATAGGCGAATCAGCTTCTACCAGACCTCCGTCATATAGACTGTCTGTTAACTCTTTCACTCCCTGAGCTCAAGCGCAATTCTCCTAATCATTCAAGAAGAAAATGTATGAGTGATATAATGAGAATTGATAGGCGAATCAGCTTTTGTCTGATTGAGCTATCAAGCAGCAAATTCTCCACGCTGCATCACATATCTCTGCCGAGAAACTGAAGGAGAAACTTGAAGTTGATCACTAAGGAGTGAAGGGCTAAAAGATGTTCAGATTTCTCTGTTTGTTTGTTTTGTTTTTGTTTTTGTTTTTGTTTTCCAGGCAGGATGTATTTTTGTTGCTGTTCTGCTTCACTATCTGTTCTTGGTGGCCTTTGATTGGATGATGCTAGAAGGACTCTTGCTCTACCTCAAGGTCGTCAAAGTGTTTAATGTCATTTCCAAAGTAACACTGCTGTACACTTTTGCATGGGGTACGTGTTTATAGTAACCTCGAGATGATTTCTAGTTGCGATAAATGTTATTGACTTTCTGCAAGTAACTTTGATAACCACGTCTCAGTCTCGGGGATGGGGTGCTCCTCTTTACATGAACATCATTTTGAGCGATTTGGTCTGAAATAGAGTATAGATTTTGTCTTACTGGTCTGGGAAAGGTGTGATTTTCATGCGATTATATGAGACGACAATACAGGGTATGAAGTTTGAGAGACAGGTCTATAAAGGGGTACGGAAAACCGAAAACTTTGATCTAAGATGTAGAAAGGGTTTGAAATCCATCTTCCCTCGTCCCGCCCCGCCCCGTCCCGCGTGTATCGGGAGGTGTTTTTAGTTTAGTTCTTTTTTTTTTAAGAATACATATTTCGTGTACTGTCTTGCTTGCTGTGCTGTTACCTTAAAAATACCTATTTCATGCACTTGCCTTAATTTGCTGTTGGCTCGTGTCTTACTTAATTTCAGGATTTCCTATAGGCGTGGTTTTACTTTCAACTTTAATTGCTTCAAGATCGAGTGATGGCATCGGGAGCTACGCAAATACCAAATTGTAAGATCATTTTATAAAACGTTGCCTGGTTCCAGAGGTCCTTAACTTTGTCTGGAACCAGGGTAATTAAACGTAGGATATTTAGCCTGCACGCAGGCCCTCCTCTTCGATTTTGGATCTTTCTTCGGCGCGGACAACCTGGGGCACCCCTTTCCAATTTGTTACTTGCCCCACTTTGTCCGCGCCGAAGAAAAACTCAAAATCGAAGCGGAGAAGCTGTATGGAGGCTATAGGATATTGGTCGTTTTTATCAAGTCTTTACCAACAAATTTCCACTCGGGTGCAGTGGATAATTTTTACGTAATAAGTCTAGTTTTGTTTTAATTTGGATATTTGCATGTATGACCAATGTAGCGGTACTATTCGTTCTTTCAGTTGCTGGGTTTCCTTTTCAAATGGTTTGGTGTGGACGTTTGTGGCTCCTGTTCTGGTCATAGTGACAGTAAGTGTAGAGCCGTTTTCGGATGACTGTCGAAAGTAATCGTGTGATTACTTTGGTTTTGCGTTTTGTACGATTTCCGATTGGTCCAAATACGTTTAGTAGTATTCTTGGCTAATCAAGAGCAAAAGCAAAAACCTGGATGCGGTATTTTTACGCAAAAGAGCATTCAAGTTGCGATGGCGTGTTCTTGCACTGCTGATTGGTTAGTAAAACCAAGTAAAACCAATTTAGTTTTGGTTTTGCTCGTACTTCTAATTGTTCGGACGTATTTTTGCTCGCCTAATTTTTGGCTCTGTCATTGCTTTGGTTTCATCTTTCGACAGTCATTCGAAAAGTGCTCTATTATCCCGGTCAACCACGGACAGAGTCAGCAAAGCTATCAGTAATGTTACGGTGTAGCCATATGATCATTTAACTAAAGCTGTATTCTCTTTGATCCTGTTCGTCATTTAATCTAGTTGTTTTGGACTTATTTGTTTTACTTTGTTTCTTGTTAAGATCAATATTATTATTATCGCACGAGTCCTTGGAGAAATGACAAAAATGCAGAACCTTAACAACAAAGACATGAACGATGCAAGGTAGCTTTCTCTTTCCCATATCCTTATCTTGCCCTTGTTCCTGTTCCTGTTCCCGCTTCTGTTCTTGCTCTTGCTCTTGCTTACACTCTTGTTCTTGCTCTTGTTCTTGTTCTTGTTCTTGTTCTTGTTCTTGCTCTTGCTCTTGCTCTTGCTCTTGCTCTTGCTCTTGCTCTTGTTCTTGCTCTTGCTCTTGCTCTTGCTCTTGTTCTTGCTCTTGCTCTTGCTCTTGCTCTTGTTCTTGTTCTTGCTCTTGCTCTTGCTCTTGCTCTTGCTCTTGCTCCTGCCCTTACTCTTGCTCTTGCTCTTGTTCTTGCTCTTGCTGTTGTTCTTGCTCTTGCTCTTGCTCTTGCTCTTGCTCTTGCCCTTGCCATTGCTCTTGTTCTTGCTCTTGCCCTTACTCTTGCTCTTGCTCTTGTTCTTGCTCTTGCTCTTGCTCTTGCTCTTGCTCTTGTTCTTGCTCTTGCTCTTGCTCTTGTTCTTGCTCTTGCTCTTGCTCTTGTTCTTGCTCTTGCTCTTGCTCTTGCTCTTGCTCTTGCTCTTACTCTTGCTCTTACTCTTGCCCTTGCCATTGCTCTTGTTCTTGCTCTTACTCTTGCCCTTGCCCTTGCAGTATACAGTTTCCTGAGACCACGACAAACCTTCAATTTGTCCTTTTCCTGGTCTTTGTCCTTGCTTTCTTTCTTGCCCTTGTTTTTGACCTTGTCCATGACCTTGTCCATGACTTTGTCCTAGTTCTTGTTCTTGTTTTTATTGCTCTTGTTCCTTTTGTTAAGGCGGACTTGTTCTTTTCATGTGTTTGTGCTTTTCAGACAGGGCCTTAAGGCGTGCGTGATACTATTCCCTCTCTTGGGCGTCACTTGGATCTTTGGAATATTGAGTGTGACCGACGCTGGCCTCTTCTTTCAGTACGTTTTCACCATCCTTAATTCAATGCAGGTAAGATAAGAACTAAACTTTTCCAATTGGGTAAATACTTCAGCCTTGATGAACAGTGACACACATTCTTACATTTGGCTTTACAAAAAAAAAACTATTAACACGGAAACAGACTTCAAGTGTGACTCCATCTAGCAGCAGGAATATTTTCTGCGACGATATATTTGTTGTTTTAAAGTATGAATACCTTTAAAGACAGACACATACAGACAAATTGAAGGTTGTCGTGGTCTCAGGAAAATGTATACTGCACCGTAAATGCTCTAATACCCCCCCCCCCTCCCCCCCCTCCTTCTTCTTATAAGCCCCCTCTCCAATATGTCCTCTCCCTCATCCTGGCAACTGTGAGACCAGAAGTGGGACTTACTAGAGCTCTGTCATATTTGTGCCAACACTCAGTGCAATTTTTGACATTTTTTATTTTTTAAAAATTTATAGCATTTCAATCTTTCATTAACACGGCCAGTCTACGGCTTGGCAGTTGCCTTACTTTGCAGTGCGAGATAATATTGCATGATATTTTGTTTTGTCTCAGGGTTTCTTCATCTTTGTCCTCCATGTTCTGAGGAACAGTGACGTCCGCGCTGCGTTTAATCGGAAGAGACAAAGATGGCGCCTACAAAGAGCGAATTTCTCCAGCGAAAATGGCAGCTCCCAACATCACTCTGCTGCACAAACGCAGGCAACTCAAAGAAGCAATAAGATTCACGTATTCCCCCTCGAAGATTATAGGAAACGTAGAGAGCAAAATTGTTCTCCTAACATACAAAAATAATTTGTAAGATAACATATAGATCTTGGATTGCAAGTCATAGCGGATTCCGGATTCCAAACCACTGCGGTCGATTCCGGATTGTAAAATGAGCAGCAAAACAACGTTACGCTTGAGGCTCCATGGTTCGAAAAGTGTGATATTTTAGTCTGAAGATTTGTTTTTTACCTCCGGTAAGCGACCGCTCTGTGCTTCCAAGAAGCAATTTTCTGAGCAAGGACAAACTTCCTTGCAGAAACTTTACCGGACAAAATATGCAATGTAACGTGCTATAGGACTCTATATACGTTGTAGTGCTAGTTATAAGTGGCAGTACCAATTTTAAAGCTTTTTAAGTGGCAGGTTGCATTGAGCGTGATGATACTTACAGTTAGACGGATGCAATACCGAGGTAAAGGTCCCAACTATATTTGGCATTCAGATGGTTACGACAAACTGAAACCTTTCGGCTTTGTATCCACGGCTGTATTAATGGATACAGCCGGCGTATACTTTGGCTAACACTTCACGCCTTTTCAAACTAAGAAGTTTGAATCTATTCGTTGTTTTCTTGCTATATCTCCATAAAAAGTTTATCATTCGAATCCATAATTCATTGCACGTGACTTCGTTCCTAATGGTTCTATATCTACTCTCGTGTCTTCAATCTTTTTTATTATTATTATTATTATTATTATTATTATTATTATTATTATTATTATTATTATTCTTTGTTCGTTTTGCCTCGTTTATCAGTTTCTAAACCCCAAGACTGAGCAACGAACGAAAACAAGTTTATTCATTATGCTTGCCGTTCCGCACCTATTTGGAAAGAAACATTCCCAACCTCGCCCCAGGGTCATAGCGCGGAAAGCCCTGGGGACGAGGTTGTGGCTCTCTCGACAGCATGGCGGTGTGTTGAGTTTTGAATGGGAATTGAACGCCAAAATTTTGCCAAAGATCTGCTTTGTTACGCGACAATTACGACTAGGGAGTCGAAATTAACTTGGTTGAAAGTGTCACGCTGTAGGCAGTGGAGAGGACCAAGCAAAGGAGACGACCATGCTAACAGCGAAAAAGTATCGTCGCAAATCCATCATATCAGCATTGCAGAAATGAATTAAGGTGAGTTGTCGTTGTTTGTCTTATTGTCTGATTACTCTTGGTAAATGTAAGTAGTAGTAGTGGTAATAGTTATTTGGCTGAACAGATGATCCCCATTTGTAAGCGAAGGTAATAATCACGACGCTAATGCAGTAGTATCGCCTTATGTGGAGACTCCAAGTGGGTCGCCATCTTGAAATTTAATGTTTGTCAGTCTGTCATCTTTGGGCAACCTTTTAGGACAGGTACCTAAGCAAATGACGTAATAATTATCAATTAGCGTCTCCGCCAGTGATTAATTTTGCTGACAACAATTATACGTAACTGCATTCACGAAAATGAATTTGAAAACTGGAAAACTTGAAACAGAACGGTCTCACAAAGCTCGTCTTCAAAAGAGAAGGGAACAGGCACGGGCAAAGTGAAATTGTGAAACAATTGAACCGCACCAAATATGTCCAGAGAAAAGACAACAAACATGATATAACCGACAGCATCATGAACAGAAGTGTGCCGAAGAAATGGCTCCCCAAAGGGAACAGCGCTTGAAAGCAAATTGGGAGCTTCAGATGCCCTTTTGTGTTGAACTCAGATACTTATTCTGAAAGGACAAGCAACAAAGGCCAGTTAGTGGAAATCGAACAATCACCGTGACAAATATATTCTATCCCGTATCTTGTAACTCAATCACTTCAAGGCATGCTGATCATTTTCCCTTGAAGTATTGTTTTAAAATGCTTCTGTCGCCAGTTTCGGCTACCATATTCGCTCAGAACAATCGGAACTTAGAGTCTTGAATGATTTAGTCAGATGTCTTATTTTTTCTTTCAGACTAAAATTGTAAAAAATGCTGTAATCTGACACGTGGTGATTGCAGTGAGAATTGTTCACAAGCCCTTTGAAGTTTGACTAGGTCTGAAACCCGTGTATAATTTGAAGTAAGCCATTCAAGTTTTGCTTTGATTCTGGGAGAAATCATGCTGTTTTGAGCGGGTTCACATACAAAACAATTCGAGCTCATTAAATATACATGCCTGAGTCTAAGTGCATTCAGTCCAGAGTAAAAAAAGTGCACAGGAAGACCATTTAATTGTACTGCCTATGAATTCAAAATTGGAAAATCAGTGTTTCTTTTTTCCCATACTATGGTGGCCAACCAACTTTAAAATTTAATTAAATTTTGAGAACGTGCTTGGCAGACGTGCTGACCATGGGAAATATGTATGGTGCCACACAATCGACTCTTTTCAATGCAAAAGTATAACACACCATTCTCTTTCTCCTTTCTTTGCGTGTAGCACTTGACTTTAAAGAAAAGATTGTGTTCCAACATTTCGGTAAAACAAAGGCTGTTCTTGTTGGATGAGCAGTACCAAAGTAAAAGTCAAATCAATGGCAGAGCGAGGGGGTATCTGCGATTATCGTATTTCTAGTTTAAACAAGACTGGGTTGCCAGTGAGCTCGTTGGGTGGGGTCGAGACCAGAAAAAACTAAAATGGAAGGTAGGGACAAGACTGAAACTCCCAAAAGAGACTTTCAGTTTCTCACCAGAAAAATATCACACAGTATAGATAACTTGACTTTTCACACCTTGCTCAAATGAGGCCTGTTGGTATAAATTGTCATTACAACACTCATACACTTGCTTCTTAAAGGTTGAGCAACTCTGCATTTTGAGCTTAGGAGCTAAAAAAGGGTCAGCCAGCAAGAGAAGCTGAGAAATGCGTGACATTTTTTATGCACAATTGATTTTGACAGTTTGATTTCGAACACTTATTTCTAATCAGAGGCCACAATTTTAATCCAGCCTTTGCTTCAATACTTATCTGTTTCTTTTATTAACTGGATGTGTTTCTTTTATCAGGCTTTCGAGTATTCGTGCTCTGTATCAAATATAAATTGAAAGTGAGGAATGTAACACGATATTTGTTTACAATATTATTGTGGTTTTGTTCACAGCGTGTTCAGTCCATTTGTGACAGCAAACTCTATGCTCAGGACTATTTTGGTGTATTTTTCATTGCTATACAATGACCACTGCAAAACAAAGGCTACATGATTGAATGGAAGAAACATTTCAACAGGCATTGTGCGATAAGCAGAAGCATTTTATTAGCCAATAGATGTCATGTACAGTGTAAAACATAAATCGCCATTGTTTTATGGCTAAAGCTCATCGTAGCTTTGGTTTCCGTTTTCGCCCTGTTATCTTCCCAAAAGTACTTCGTATCGCCACATAAAGTTTCGTCAGGACTACACTTAGTGGTGACAGAGATATTTGCAATCCCGCAGCGGTATCCATCAAACATTTGTCTACGGCTATTCTAAAGCTTTCGCGATGAACTAAAGAACGCAAGCCAAAATCGTTCCCTAAAATCCAGTTTATCCGTGCAAGTCAAGGCTAATTGCCACCTGTGGCTTTTATTGTATGAACAAAAGATGATGGATTACATTTTTATAATCTCCTATCACTCTGTCACAAATAGGAAATTGTTACAGCCGTTTCGGTTTCAAGTTTGGTATGTAGTCTCCTGTCGAGTTTTCGACCGTTTTGGACATTTTTTTTTCTGTTATGCATTGCCTTGCTGAAGAGGTGGACAAGCAATAAAATCACTAAGCAAAAAACGGCAAACAGGGTTGCATTGTGTGTGTTTGAGAGGGTGGGGGTTGGGAATTGTGGGGGGCTGAATCGAGTTTCTCTGGAGTCATTTTATCATAAGAGTATTCAGTGTGTGTGATTGGAAATCTGTTCTTTGATGCTGTTACTATAAAGAATTAATGCATTACAACACTCTGGAAATACCGGAAATACTGGGGCTCAATCATCATTGTTTACGGCTAAAATTTGTCATGGCTTTGGTGTCCATTTTTGACCTGGTATCTTCCCAGAGGTACTTTGTGTCGCCACAGAAAGTTTGTCGGGGCTAAATAATTAGCGGTGACAGAGTTATTTGCAATCCCGTAGCGATGTCCATTAAATATAATCGAATCCATCAAACATTTGTTTACGCTTATGACAATGAACTTATGAACGCTGGCCAAAAATTGTTCCCTGAAATCCAGTTTACCCATGCATGTTCCACAGAGCCAAACAGTGTTGAGTTTGGATGGGATATAGCTAACTTTACATGCAATTGTACAATTCAATCATGGTGCCGGGCAGGTACAAAACCTGGACCCTCCAACATCTCAAGTTGTTTACGAAGTCACCTTACGTCCTTGCATATCACGTGGCAATGTGAACCAATCACCGTGTGCTGATTCGTAACCCAGAAAGAAAATTAAAAAAATAATAAATTAAAATAAAATGAGGAAGATGAAGACACTGTCTCCAATCCTAAGCTCTTCGGGGCTACGCCCCAATGAGCAACAAGTGAGGCCAAACAGGCCACATACAGTACAGTATATACAAAAACTAGACTGGCATTGCCAATGAGCTCGCGGCGTGAGTGGGGTAGAGACCAGAATAAACTAAAATAGAAAGTGGGGGACAAGAGCAGAACTCCTAAGAGAGACTTCCAGTTTCTCACCAGAAAAATACCATATACAGTATAGAGAACATGGCTTTTGAAACCTTGCTCAAATGAAACCTGAGGAAACTATAAATTATCATTACAACACGCATTTGCTTGGTTGAGGGACTCTACATTTTAAGCTTAGGAGCGTAAGGGTCAGCCAGTGAGAAAATCTGAGTAATGCGTGACTTATATTTTTTTCACTTATTTCTAATCGGATGTCACAATTAATCCAGCCTTCACTTCAGTGGTTATCTGTTTCTTTTTTTTTTACTGAATGCATTTCTTCTATGAGACCTATGAGTACAGTATTTGTTCTCTAGAAAAAAAAAATATATAAAATTGAAACCAATGAATGTAAGGGGAAACTTGTTTACAATACATGTATTATTGCGGTTTTGTTCACAGTGTGCTCAGCCCATTTGTGACTACAAACTCATGCTTAGGACTATTTTGGTGTATTTTCATTTTCTTGTAGCAGTATCCATTAAACATTTGTTTACGGCTATTCTTTGAGCTTCCGCACAAGCCAAAATTGCTCCCTAAAATCCATTTTATTTGTGCATGTTCCACAGAGCCAAATGGTGTTGAGTTGCAGTTAACTTTTACACAATTATTGTAATGGCATGTACAAAACAAGAAATTCACTTGCCACCTCTCGAGTTGTTTAGCAAAGTCAATTACATCATCACACATCACATGATAACATGAACCAATCATCATGTGCTGATTCTCAAGCCAGAAAAAGAAAAAAAAAAATTAAATTCCTTATGCTGCCTCTTCTGCATATCATTGTAGGTATCCACACCTGCCTTGCTTGCAAGCCAGCAGGAAAGATTGCTATCTGCCCATGGAGATGTGCCAAGAGAAACCTGATGGAATTCCAGGGAGCAGAAATGATCAAGTACACTGTGGTGCCAGCACCTGAGAGAAAGGGGAGAATTGAGAATTACATGTAGGTGAATTGAGAAATTCCCATTAGTTCCTAGAGTATTATTATGTGACAATGTTTTGTTTCTTTGGACTATCACTGAAGGTTGCATTGGGTATGCTGAATGCTTCAAGGAAGTTTTTTTTTCAAAATTTCTGACTGCTAGGTTGATGCATACAAACAGTAGTTTTGTACGTGTACTAGAAATATTCATTGTTTGCTTGGGTTGAGTAGACCTTCATTTGTTAAGGTTACATGTTTGGATTGAATGGTTTGACTGACTGAATTTATTGATTTGACCAATTTGCAGATTACAAAATCAAGGTTGATTAGTGAGCTGTTATGAAATGGTCAAAGTAGATGGATGCATCTTGCCTCCCCAACTTGGTGGCAGCAGACAAGAGAAGCCTTGTAAAGGGACTCAGGGATGTCAATCAAGACCTGGGCACTCTCTCTAAGTGAGTAAAGAGGTACATAACAGTGAATTATCTATAAGAAGGACAAATGGTACTGTTTATAAAGGGTCCCCCCTTTGCCTTTCTTTTGGTAAGGGTCCCCACTTTGCCTTTCTTTTGGTAAGGGTCTCCCCTTTGCCTTTCTTTTGGTAAGGGTCCCCCCTTTGCCTTTCTTTTGGTAAGGGTCCCCCCTTTGCCTTTCTTTTAGTAAGGGTCCCCCCTTTGCCTTTCTTTTGGTAAGGGTCCCCCCTTTGCCTTTCTTTTGGTAAGGGTCCCCCCTTTGCCTTTCTTTTGGTAAGGGTCCCCCCTTTGCCTTTCTTTTGGTAAGGGTCCCCCCTTTGCCTTTCTTTTGGTAAGGGTCCCCCCTTTGCCTTTCTTTTGGTAAGGGTCCCCCCTTTGCCTTTCTTTTGGTAAGGGTCTCCCCTTTGCCTTTCTTTTGGTAAGGGTTCCCCCTTTGCCTTTCTTTTGGTAAGGGTCTCCCCTTTGCCTTTCTTTTGGTAAGGGTCCCCCCTTTGCCTTTCTTTTGGTAAGGGCCCCCCCCTTTGCTTTTTTTGGGGGGTAAGGGTCCCCCCTTTGCCTTTCTTTTGGTAAGGGTCCCCCCTTTGCTTTTTGTAGTAAGGGTCCCCTCATTGTTTCTTTTTAGTAAGGCCCCCCCCCTTTGCTTTTTGGGGGGGGGGGGTAAGGGTCCCCCTTTGCCTTTCTTTTGGTAAGGGTCCCCCCCCCTTTGCCTTTCTTTTGGTAAGGGTCTCCCCTTTGCTTTTTGTAGTAAGGGTCCCCTCATTGTTTCTTTTTAGTAAGGGCCCCCCCTTTGCTTTTTTGGGGGGGTAAGGGTCCCCCTTTGCCTTTCTTTTGGTAAGGGTCCCCCCCTTTGCCTTTCTTTTGGTAAGGGTCTCCCCTTTGCTTTTTGTAGTAAGGGTCCCCTCATTGTTTCTTTTTAGTAAGGGCCCCCCCTTTGCTTTTTTGGGGGGGTAAGGGTCCCCCTTTGCCTTTCTTTTGGTAAGGGCCCCCCCCCCCCCCCCCTTTCCCTTTCTTTTGGTAAGGGTCTCCCCTTTGCTTTTTGTAGTAAGGGTCCCCTCATTGTTTCTTTTTAGTAAGGGCCCCCCCTTTGCTTTTTTGGGGGGGTAAGGGTCCCCCTTTGCCTTTCTTTTGGTAATGGTCTCCCCTTTGCTTTTTGTAGTAAGGGTCCCCTCATTGTTTCTTTCTAGTAGGGGTCCCCCTTTTTTTGGGGGGGGGTAAGGGTCCCCCTTTGCCTTTCTTTTGGTAGGGGTCCCCCCTTTGCCTTTCTTTTGGTAAGGGTCTCCCCTTTGCCTTTCTTTTGGTAAGGGTCTCCCCTTTGCCTTTCTTTTGGTAAGGGTCCCCTCTTTGCCTTTCTTTTGGTAAGGGTCTCCCCTTTGCCTTTCTTTTGGTAAGGGTCCCCCCTTTGCCTTTCTTTTGGTAAGGGTCCCCCCTTTGCCTTTCTTTTGGTAAGGGTCTCCCCTTTGCTTTTTGTAGTAAGGGTCCCCTCATTGTTTCTTTCTAGTAAGGGTCCCCCCTTTTTTTTGGGGGGGGGAAGGGTCCCCCTTTGCCTTTCTTTTGGTAGGGGTCCCCCCTTTGCCTTTCTTTTGGTAAGGGTCTCCCCTTTGCTTTTTGTAGTAAGGGTCCCCTCATTATTTCTTTTTAGTACGGGTCCCCCTTTGCCTTTTTTGGAGTAGGGGACCCCCTTTGTTTTTTTTGTTTTTTTTTTTGGTGAGAGTCCCCCTTTGCTTTTTTTGGTAAGGGCCTTCTTTTTTAAATTAAGTCCCCCCTTTGGTTTTTTTAATTAAGGGTCCCACTTTGCTTTTGTTGGAGTAAGGGTCCTCACTTTGCTCATTTTAGTAAGGATCCCCCTTTTGCCTTTATTTTATTGCGTATCACCCCCAGTGTGATGGCCAGGTCGAACGCCAGAACCAAACACTACAGAACGTTAGCTGCAGTTGCCTCAATGCGCTAAGATGACTGGCTTGACCTGGTGTATGTGTACAACTCCAGCCGCCAGGTGTCCCTCGGCATCTCTCCCTATGAAGTAGTGTTCAGCAAGGTACCACGCATGTCCCTGGAACTGGAACAAGGAATCCCTGTCTCAAACCCAGCCACATTCGGTAAATATGTCTGCTTTCTTTGGGAAGTCCTGAAGGAAATCAGGACTTAAACCAATGTCCATCTTAGTAAGGCTAGGGAAAGTCAGAGTAGAGAGCAGGCAAAAAGTAAGGAATGGCAGCCTTTCATTTCCAGCCAAGCAGTATGGTTGTGGAGACCAAAAACATGGAAACTTGGTAACAAGTGGGTGGGACCGTATACTATACATGTAGTGAGCCGTCTAGGTGTCGATTATAAGATACTGTCAAAAGACGAGAAGCATTTCGTGACGCACCACGACAGTCCGAGACTCAGTAGGATGATGGAACATTTGGTGTCTCCTGCCAGAGAGGTTGGCGACTTTCGGGTAGTCCCAGCCAGCTTTCTATAACTCCAGAGGGTGCCACTCCTGTTGGGGGGGGGGGGGGGGGGGGTCTAGTAGCCCCGAGGGTTAGGCCCAGGCCTTAGGCTCACAGCTCATGCACCCCCTGGCAAAAGGATTATGTTTGATACCTAATTTCTTTTTTCCCATATGTATTTTATTTGTTAATTGGTTCTCGGGTCGAGAGCTTTAGAGGGGGGAATAGTGTGACGTCCTGCGTGACGTCAACTGTTATGCGCATCTGTAAGATAAGTCCACCATTTCCTGACGAACCATGTTGTGTGTGTAATCAGTGCCAGGTGCGCAAGTAATCGATGCCCATGAGACCTATATGCGTTTTTGTCAGTGAAAAAATGCGTGTGTCAAATTGCTTACCAACAACAGACCTCCTGGAGGCTACTCTAATCCAGACGATCAGAACCAACCTACTGAGATTTGGTGTTGGGTTGGAAATCGATCCCACTTGTGTTGTGATGTGATTGGTTGACTGACTGTTACTCTTGTTTATCAGGTGGAGGTGACGTTATGCCCAAGCAGGTACAGTAGTGGACAGCAAGTGTCAGACAGGAAACAGTGTCTGTTGTGAAAAGGTTTATTCAGACCTGCAGGTAAGTACCGACAACATGCAGTTAGAGCAGGTTATCTGGCAGTTCTAGCTGGGCAGGTGTTGAGTTATGGTTTCCCTCTTTGGTTTATTTTAGTAAGGGTCCCCTCTTTGTTTTATTTTAGTAAGGGTCCCCCTTTGGTTTATTCTAATAAGGGTTGCCCCTTTGGTTTGTTTTAGTAAGGGTCCCCTCTTTGGTTTAGTTTTGTAAGGGTCCCCCTTTAGTTTATATTAGTAAGGGTCCCCCCTTTGGTTTATTCTAGTAAGGGTCCCCCCCCCCCCCCCGTTTGGTTTATTTTTGTAAGGGTCCCCCCTTTGGTTTATTTTCGTAAGGGTCCCCCCTTTGGTTTCTTCTAGTAAGGTTTGCCCTTTTGTTTTATTTTAGTAAGGGTCCCCCCCCCTTTGGTTTATTTTAGTAAGGGTCCCCTCTTTGGTTTATTTTTGTAAGGGTCCCCCCTTTGGTTTATTCTAGTAAGAGTCCCCCCTTTGGTTTATTTTAGTAAGGGTCACTCCTTTGGTTTATTTTAGTAAGGTCCTGCCCTTTGGATTATTTTAGTAAGGGTTTCCATTATTGGTTTATTTTAGAAAGGGTCCCTCCTTTGTTTGTTTTTTTTTTTTTGTTTTTTTTGTTTTGTTTTTTTTAGTAAGGGTCCCTTGGCTTGGGTACAGGAGGCCGTCGACCGGCAAAAGGATTGGGTACAGGAAATTTCTGCTGTTATTGTGCAACCGGTAGGAGAGGATTGAGAAGGAACACGCCCACTGAAGAGGTATGTAGGAGTTGCAGTTAGGTTTCTATTTCACGGCGGAAAGTACATTTTTTGACCATGCAATAGCACTATGTTTGAATCAGCGCTCGTTGGACAAAAGATGGCAACAAATACAAGTGTAGTTTTCATAGTTTGTGCAACGCTTGTTGTAAAACATCAAGAATTATCTAGAAACTCCAAACGAAGACTTTATACTCGAAGTAAGTTTATCTGATACGCGAGAGTGCTTGATATTTCTTTTGTTCGTGTGGACCTTGCATGAATGAATATTTTGACACATATTTTGCTGCCGTGCACATTCCCCGTGCAGATGCCCAATTTGCATATCTTTTTTCGTCATCTCAGTCAGTTGCTTCCCGAACTGCGAGCAGGGCAGACGGGCGGACGGGCGGACGGACGTGTTCGGACTCTAAATTTGAGGTAAGTGTGGTTATATTTCTATTTCACCGCGGAAAGCACATTTTTTGACCATGCAATAGCACTATGTTTGAGACAGCGCTCGTTGGACAAAAGAGTGGCAACAAATACAAGTGTAGTTTTCGTAGTTCGTGCAACGCTTGTTGTAAAACATCAAGAATTATCTAGAAACTCCAAACGAAGACTTTATACTCGAAGTAAGTTTATCTGATACGCGAGAGTGCTTGATATTTCTTTTGTTCGTGTGGACCTTGCATGAATGAATATTTTGACACATATTTTGCTGCCGTGCACATTCCCCGTGCAGATGCCCAATTTGCATATCTTTTTTCGTCATCTCAGTCAGTTGCTTCCCGAACTGCGAGCAGGGCAGACGGACCGACGGACGTGTTCGGACTCTAAATTTGAGGTAAGTGTGGTTATATTTCGCGCAAAAAGAAGAGAAACGAAGCAGTTAAAGTTTAAAAATGTTTCTGATGTATCGGCTTTGTTTTTTGAGAATATTTTCTCTTATTTGCAGTGCAGTCGAGAGTCGAAGGTTTGCTGGAGTTCTACCTCAAACTAAAGGTAAAGCTTGTCTGTATTATATTTGTTCTCTGGTTAAATTTATTGCGCGTAAAGGGACGAAACGAAGCTCCAGTCTAGCTTTGAAAACGCTGTGGATGAATTGGCTATGTAAACTGAACGTTTCGCGCTTGTGAAATTCTCGTTTAATGAGGACGTTTTTTCTCTTGTTAGCAGGACAGTGGAGAGCCGAAGGTTTACCAGACTTCTACTTCAAACTTGAAAGTAAGCCCTTCTGTACTTTTTATTACTTGTCGAAGAGAGCGTTTTTTTTTCTTGTTATTAGTTCCTCTAGGAGGTGGAAGCTTTTCGAAACGAATCAGTTTGATAACTGCAAACTTTGTAGAAGTATCGTTATTGAGAAAGTTTTCTCCTGTACAGATGAAAAGAAAGACAGCAAATTAAAGCGAAGCTGGGAGGACTTCATAACGAAGCAAGCGAAAGTCATCGTTTCTCAATGGTGAGTGTTCTTTTCCGTATGTATGAACGCCGTTTCACATATTTATTTTGGTTTTGTATCTTGATATTTTTTTTTATCAGCGATAATTTTTACTGCACTTCGATTTCTTCGCGTAGTTCCCTTTAAATGCTAGTTGTCGACGTTTGAAAATTTGAGGATGTTTAAGAGTGCATCCTATGTACGTTGTTGGCTAGTTTTTGTTTATGTACTGTTGTGTGTTGAGTTCAGTTGAATATTGTCTTAGCCCATTTTAGTGACTTGTTCTTTTGCGTACGAAGTTTCCTGCAATTCATTTTAGAGAACAAAGCGTATTTATACGCTCGAACAGTGTTTGCAATGCGTACACGTTGTCCTTCGTAGTTAAGTGTATAACTTTTCAATCACAGGAAGACGAAACGCTTCGCAAAGATGGAGCCGAGCAAAGGAGAAGTTGAAGATTTTCTTGTTGATGATGGATGACTGAACAAGAGGAGACAGAATTTGGACGCAAAGACTTTCTGCACATGGTTAAAAATAAAAATGACCGACACGCCGAGCAACACACACACATACGCGCCATGTCTTGTTATTTAGTAGACTAGCGCGACACTTACACAAAATAAAGATGACTGAAATCCCAAGCAAACACCTCACACTCGACCCCAAAGAGTTTATAAAGATAGTTGAAATAAAAATGAACATGCCGAACAACACGCACACATACGCGCCATGTCTTGTTATTTAGTAGACTAGCGCGACACTTACATAAAATAAAGATGACCGAAAGACTTACAAACACCTCACTCCTCCCCCCCCCCCCCCCCCCCCCAAATACTTCGACTCATCCCCCTACTCTAAGGATCTGATTACATGAGCCGGGCTTGACCAGTGTTCTCAGTCCATGAGTGTACCGTTTTGGGAGATTACATGAGAACTGGTTTAGCCCGCATGCTGGGACCCGGCTTGAGCCACCGGGATTTCGGTCGACCGCGAGTTGATCTTTTCTCTGTGTTCGGACATAACGGTGCAATACTCGCAGACTGAGAACACCGGCCTAGCCCGACTCGTGTAATTAGGTCCTAAAACTTCAACTCTTCCCCATACTCCAAAGACTTCAACTCTTCCCTATACTCCCAAAACACAACCCCTCACCCCACCCTCTAGACCCCAACCCCTCACCCAACCCTCTAGACCCCAACTCTCTAGACCCCAACCCTCTAGACCCCAACTCATAACCCCACTCTAGACCCCAACCCCTCACCCAACCCTCTAGACCCCAACCCTCTAGACCCCAACCCATAACCCCACTCTAGACCCCAACCCCTAACCCAAACCTCTAGACCCCAACCCCTCACCCAACTCTCTAGACCCCAACCCCTCACCCAACCCTCTAGACCCCAACCCATAACCCCACTCTAGACCCCAACCCCTAACCCAACCCTCTAGACCCCAACCCCTCATCCAACCCTCTAGACCCCAACCCTCACCCAACTCTCTAGACCCCAACCCCTAACCCCCCTCTAGATCCCAACCCCTCACCCAACCCTCTAGACCCTAACCCCTCAGCTTTGAGACGGGGGGGTTTGGGGGAGAGAAATTTACATGGGGGATTGGAGAGTGACAGTACTTTTTTTTGATGAGAGTGACACTTAGTACTTTTTTTTGATGAGAGTGACACTTAGTACTTTTTTTTGATGAGAGTGACACTTAGTACTTTTTTTTGATGAGAGTGACACTTAGTACTTTTTTTTGATGAGAGTGACACTTAGTACTTTTTTTTGATGAGAGTGACACTTAGTACTTTTTTTTGATGAGAGTGACACTTAGTACTTTTTTTTGATGAGAGTGACACTTAGTACTTTTTTTTGATGAGAGTGACACTTAGTACTTTTTTTTGATGAGAGTGACACTTAGTACTTTTTTTTGATGAGAGTGACACTTAGTACTTTTTTTTGATGAGAGTGACACTTAGTACTTTTTTTTGATGAGAGTGACACTTAGTACTTTTTTTTGATGAGAGTGACACTTAGTACTTTTTTTTGATGAGAGTGACACTTAGTACTTTTTTTTGATGAGAGTGACACTTAGTACTTTTTTTTGATGAGAGTGACACTTAGTACTTTTTTTTGATGAGAGTGACACTTAGTACTTTTTTTTGATGAGAGTGACACTTAGTACTTTTTTTTGATGAGAGTGACACTTAGTACTTTTTTTTGATGAGAGTGACACTTAGTACTTTTTTTTTGATGAGAGTGACACTTAGTACTTTTTTTTTGATGAGAGTGACACTTAGTACTTTTTTTTGATGAGAGTGACACTTAGTACTTTTTTTTGATGAGAGTGACACTTAGTACTTTTTTTTGATGAGAGTGACACTTAGTACTTTTTTTTGATGAGAGTGACACTTAGTACTTTTTTTTGATGAGAGTGACACTTAGTACTTTTTTTTGATGAGAGTGACACTTAGTACTTTTTTTTGATGAGAGTGACACTTAGTACTTTTTTTTGATGAGAGTGACACTTAGTACTTTTTTTTGATGAGAGTGACACTTAGTACTTTTTTTTTGATGAGAGTGACACTTAGTACTTTTTTTTTGATGAGAGTGACACTTAGTACTTTTTTTTGATGAGAGTGACACTTAGTACTTTTTTTTGATGAGAGTGACACTTAGTACTTTTTTTTGATGAGAGTGACACTTAGTACTTTTTTTTGATGAGAGTGACACTTAGTACTTTTTTTTGATGAGAGTGACACTTAGTACTTTTTTTTGATGAGAGTGACACTTAGTACTTTTGACACTGTACAATAAAATCACACTTGCAAACTTTGTTATTATTTTATTGGTTTTCTTTGATGTACAGGTAATAAACTCTTGCGGGTGAGATAGGACTTGGAGCGAGGTGTTAAAGTCTGGGGGGTGGGGTGAGTTGGAGAGTGGAGCGGGGTGTTAAAGTCTGCGGGGGGTGGGGTGAGTTGGAGAGTGGAGCGGGGTGTTAAAGTCTGGGGGGGTGGGGTGAGTTGGAGAGTGGAGCGAGGTGTTAAAGTCTGGGGGGGTGGGGTGAGTTGGAGAGTGGAGCGGGGTGTTAAAGTCTGGGGGGGTGGGGTGAGTTGGAGAGTGGAGCGGGGTGTTAAAGTCTGGGGGGGTGGGGTGAGTTGAGTTGGAGAGTGGAGCGAGGTGTTAAAGTCTGGGGGAAGGTGTGTTTGCTTGAGATTTCATTCGTCTTTATTTTGTGTAAGTGTCGCGCTAGTCTACTAAATAACAAGACATGGCGCGTATGTGTGTGTTGTTCGGCATGTCGTTCATTTTTATTTCAACTATAAACTCTTTGGGGTGTCGGGTGAGGTGTTTGCTTGAGATTTCATTCATCTTTATTTTGTGTAAGTGGCGCGTATGTGTGTGTTGTTCGGCGTGTTGGTCATTTTTATTTTTAACCATGTGCAGAAAGTCTGCGCTCAAATTCTGTCTCCTCTTGTTCAGTCAGCCATTGTCAACAACAAATTCTTTATTTTCTCCTTTGCTCCCCTCCATCTTCGCAAAGTGTTTCGTCTTCCTGTGATCGAGAATTCATACACTTAACTACGAAGGACAACGTGTACGCATTGCAGGAAACTTCGTACGCAAAAGAAAAAGTCACTAAAATGGCGATATAGGCTAAGACAATATTCAAGTGAACTCAACATACAACAATACATAAACAAAAACTAGCCAACGTCTTTTGAGTTGAACATTTTAAGTGTTCGAGCGCATAAACGCGCTTTACTATTTCAACTAAATTGAAGGAAACTTCGTACGCAACAGAACAAGTAACGAAAATAGTGATGCAGACATAGAAATCATTCAACCGAACTTAAAATACAACTGTTCGAGCGCTTTGGTATCTCAAATATATTGCGGGAAACTTCGTATGCAAAAGAACAAGTCATGAAAATGGCGAAGCAGACCAAGAAATCATTCAACGGAACTCAAAATACAACCATAACTAAGCGAAGATTACCCAACAACGTCAATTAGAGTTAAACATCTTAACGAGCATTATCGAACAGAAACGACTTGCACCAGTGAAGTTTATTTCTCTAAACAAAAGTAAAGTCACTTACCTCGTGTGCTAATCCTACAAACGTGACCCGAACACGATTGACGCTCAAAAAATCGAAACGCAACTGTTATCCGGATAAGAAAACTCATTAAAATGTGTACGCAAACTCTCTGAGCGAAGCACAAATGATAAAATGTATGTACACAGGAGACTACTTTGCAATGAAGAACTGCATTTTCGCGTAACAAACATTTCATATCTTCGAAGCACGCTGACTACACACCCGAGAGCAGCTTTTTCCTGAATTACTAAATTAACATCTCCGCTTAACTGCTGTGCAAAACAGTCAAGAAAATACCTTTCGTTTGCTTCAAACTCCGCCACGTTATCCTTTCTGCTTTGAATCGTCAACTCAAATCTCATCTCGCACATGTTCGAGCAAAAACTACCAACATGCAATGAATAAGTAATCCGCCAATCACAGTTGATCCGGGGTCACATGAACCACTAAAGTATGTGACCTATTGTTTGATTACGTCATATTCTTTGCATACATTCACATCCTAATTATTCATCAAACCTATATCTAAGCAATTTTTCCATGTACTTATCGAGAATAGCTCAATGGCTCAACGGGTTACTCTCAGTGTTAAGACATTGAAGGTTTGATGGTTCGAGGCTTGTCGGCGCTTCCCCCCTCCGGCATGTCCTCAATGTTCCATCATTTCTTTAATTGTTCTTCTCTCTCAGGCCCTTCGGGGCCGCCAGCAACTCAAAGTGCAACTAAAACGAAAAGTTGGTACTTCTTCTTTTTTTTTTCTTCTTCTTAAACTTACTAACTAAAAAATGAAATCGTAAAATAAATATCGTACTAAAAAAGTTCACTCTTAAACCTCCCAAAAATTTTAAACGTCAACGACTAGCTTTTAAAAGGAATTACGAAAAAAAAACTAAGTGAAGAACTTATTATCGCCGATTTAAGAAAAAAAAAAGTCCACGATCTTATTCTATTTATCAGGTTCGACTTCCAAAAAAAATTCAGGATAAACAAACGACTAGCATTTAAAAGGAACCACGAAAAAAAGAACTTAGTGCAGAACTTATCATCGCCGATTAAAAAAAAAAAATCCACGATCTTATTCCATTTATCAGGTTCGACTTCCAAAGAAAATTCTGGATAAACAAACGACTAGCATTTAAAAGGAACTACGCAAGAAAATCTAAGTGCAATACATATCATCGCCGATTAAAAAAAAAAACGTCCACGCTCTTATTCTATTTATCAGGTTCGACCTTCCAAAAAAAATTCAGGATGAACAAACGACTAGCATTTAAAAGGAACTACGCAAAAAAATCTAAGTGCAGTACATATCATCGCCGATTAAAAAAAAACGTCCACGCTCTTATTCTATTTATCAGGTTCGACTTCCAAAAAAAATTCAGGATAAACAAACGACTAGCATTTAAAAGGAACCACGAAAAAAAAAACTTAGTGCAGAACTTATCATCGCCGATTAAAAAACAAAAAGTCCACGATCTTATTCCATTTATCAGGTTCGACTTCCAAAGAAAATTCAGGATAAACAAACGACTAGCATTTAAAAGGAACTACGCAAAAAAATCTAAGTGCAGTACATATCATCGCCGATTAAAAAAAAAAACGTCCACGCTCTTATTTTATTTATCAGGTTCGACTTCCAAAAAAAATCAGAATAAACATGCCACACAAACGAATAGCATTTAAAAGGAACCACGCAAAAAAATCGAAGTGCAGTACTTATTATTGCCGGTTAAAAAATACATCCACGCTCTTATTCTATTTATCAGGTTCGACTTCCGAAAAATTTCAGAATAAACATGACAGACAAAGATTTGAATTTAAAGAAATTTTGAAGCCGATTTTCCCGCAGACGCTTCACTTCGTTTACTCGTCCGTCACACTGGTTCGCAAATAATCAACCTCCGAAGAAAATTCAGTTACATGACACACAAACGACTAGCATTTAAAAGAAACTACGGAAAACAATCGAAGTGCAGTACATGTCATCGCCAATTAAAAAAAAAAAAAAAAATCCACGATCTTATTCTATTTATCAGGTTCGACTTCCAAAAAAACTCACGATAAACATGACACACAAAGATTTGGGTGTAAAAAAATTTTTAAGCTCATTTTCCCGCAGGTATAAGAAAGCTTCACTTCGTTTACTCGTCCGTCACACTGGTTCGCAAATAATCAACCTCCGAAGAAAATTCACAGCTACATGACACACAAACGACTAGCATTTAAAAGAAACTACGGAAAACAATCGAAGTGCAGTACATGTCATCGCCAATTAAAAAAAAATCCACGATCTTATTCTATTAATCAGGTTCGACTTCCAAAAAAACTCACGATAAACATGACACACAAAGATTTGGGTGTAAAGAAATTTTTAAGCTCATTTTCCCGCAGATATAAGAAAGCTTCACTTCGTTTACCCGTCCGTCACACTGGTTCGCAAATAATCGACCTCCGAAGAAAATTCACAGTAACATGACACGGAGCGAATGAAAATCTAAACTCGACTAGTGTAATCTTAAATAAATATGTGAAACGGTGTTCATGCATACCATAGTCCATGTTCATCCTCCTTCCGTAAACGATGTCGCCATCACAGCTTCACCATCATCAAGAAATGTTCCATATTATGTGCGAAGCTTTCTTGCAAATCACGTTTGCTGCGAGCACGTCGGACAAGCTCTGCGAGAAAAGAACATGTATCGGCGATAAGCTTGAGTGTTGCAAACAAGTATGAAACCAAATCGCACGTGTTAGATTCTTGTCGCAACTTTTACCAGATAAGAATACTTACCATTGAGAAACGATGACTTTCGCTTGCTTCGGCTGCCTTCGGCTCTCCACTGTCCTGCTAGCAAGAAAAAAAAATGTCCTCGTTAAACAAGAATTTCACAAGCGCGAAACGTTCAGTTTTCAAAGCTAGACTGGAGCTTCGTTTCTTCACTTTACGCGCAATAAATTTAATCTCTTCTTGCAAATCACGTTTGCTGCGAGCACGTCGGACAAGCTCTGCGAGAAAAGAACATGTATTGGAGCTCGACTGTTGCAAACAAGTATGAAACCAAATCGCACGTGTTAGATTCTTGTCGCAACTGTTACCAGATAAGAATACCTACCATTGAGAAACGATGACTTTCGCTTACTTCGGCTGCCTTCGGCTCTCCACTGTCCTGCTAGCAAGAAAAAAATGTCCTCGTTAAACAAGAATTTCACAAGCGCGAAACGTTCAGTTTACAAAGCCAATTCATCTACAGCGTTTTCAAAGCTAAACTGGAGCTTCGTTTCTTCTCTTTAATAATAATAATAATAATTTACGCGCAATACATTCAATCTCTTCTTTTCCAGCAGAAATAAAACCACGCTTACCTCAAAATTAAAGTCCGAACACGTCCGTCCGTCCGTCCTGCTCGCAATTCGGGAGGCAACTGACTGGGGTGACAAAAAAGGTATGTATGCAAATTGGGCATCTGTACGGGAAATGTGCACGGCAGAAAAATATGTGTCAAAATATGCATTAAAATCGGTTTACAATAGCCTTTCATTGGTCAAAGACTAATCATTGCAGATGCAAGGCCAATATACGAAGAGAATGCACGCATTTGGAATTGCCTTTCAATGGTCAAAGGCCAATCATTCATGCAAGGTCCACACGCACAAAAAAAAATATCAAGCACTGGTGTATCAAGTCTTCGTTTGAAGTTTCTGAATAAAGTTGGATGTTTTACAACTTGTATTTGTTGCCACCGGTTTCTCCAACGAGCGCTGACTAAAAGAAAATGCGATCGCATGGTCGAAAAATGTAATTTCCGCGGTGAAATAGAAACCTAACTACGACTTTTACATACCTCTTCACTGAGCGTGTTTCTTCACAATCCTCTCCTACCGGTTGTGCAATAACGGCGACAATCTCCTGTACCCAGGCCACGGGACCTCTACTCAAAAAAAAAAAAAAACAAACAAACAAACGGAGAACCCTTACCAAAATAAACCAAAGGGGGGGGGGGGGGGGGGGGGACCCTCACTCAAATAAAAAACAAACAAAACAACAACAACAACAGCAAAAAACAAATACCCTAGACCCTATACAAAACGAAACAAACATTGCTACTGTCAGTGCACCTCTTGCATGCGCGTATTTATATATATATATATATATATATATATATATATATATATATATATATATATATATATATATATATATATATATATACAGTCAATCCCGAAAAGGTTGTCCAGTTGAAATATATACTTAGGCAATTATATCTATCACGTGACCACTGAAAAACACCGTATAACTACAAAGAAATACATTAAGTCAGCATGTTTATATAATTTTATGGTTGCTAGTCATTAGAATGGTAAAACCAAGAGCCTTTGGAGTGTTTTCAGTTTAAAACACGATAGTTTTAGGTGGTCACGTGACAGATATATTTGTATATTTATGCATCTAGACTGGACAACCTTTTCGGGATTGACTGTATAATATATATATATATATATATATATATATATATATATATATTTTTTTTTTTTTTTTTTTTTTTTTTTTGAGGAAATGGTGAACTCGTCTCACAGATGCGCATAACAAATACAGCACACGGAAACACACCTGAGGGTTCTGCAGCATCCAGGCTGATCAATCGCCATGGAGTTGTGCTATTGGAAGGATCGTGAAGTATCTGCACCGCGATTTCCTTTCTCGATGAACATCCAAACTCTTCTCCTCCGGCAAACGTCAACTGCTCCTTCCCATTGAATTTAAACGCTGTTCTGACGGCTGCAGTGAGTCTAAAATCAAACGAACATGATCATATAATAGGTCTTTTTAACGAATCCCCGTTAGCCGGACAACTACAAGTTACTATTTGAAATGTTATAATCTTGAAAATATTAAATAATTTAGTTATCACTCTTATCGTCGTCATCACAGTTATTAAATACGATAAGTTCAAAAGCAGCGAGGCTAATGTGATCGCTCTTGTAACAAAATATCTCTTAAAAGGCAAACGGCAAAATAGAAAGACAGACACAAAAAAGGAAATAGATCAAAAGAGCAACCGGCGCCCTTTCAGGGGAAACCACAACTCAACATCCGTCCAGTTAGAACTGCCAGATAACCTGCTCTAACTGCATGTTGTCGGTACTTACCTGCAGGTCTGAATGAACCTTTTAACAACAGACACTGTTTCCTGCCTGACACTTGTTGCCCACTACTGTACCCGCTTGGGCATAACGTCACCAGCCTCCACCTGATAAAAAGAGGTTATTACACGGGAAGGAGTGCAATACGGCGAAGTATTTTTACGAGTCGGTTTTATTTTTTCGAGCCTGCTTCAGGCGAGAAAAAATAAAACTGACGAGTAAAAATACAGCCGTATTACACGACAAACGAAGCAGGACAAACATTCTCGCCGCGCGCAAAATGGAACAAAAAAATGACGCGTTCGTAAAGTTTGCTTGCGATCACGTAAGCTAATAAACCAGTTGATCTGGTTCCTGACGAGTGCAATAGGCTCCCATCTTTGCACTCGTTTTGGCCCGTATTTGCACTCGAAAATGTGAAGTTGTGTAATAAACAAGAGTGACAGTCAGTTACTGTAGCTAATCGCATTACAGCACACGTGGGATCAATTTCCAAGTCTCTAAACTAAATAAAAATAATTGATAATTTTAGCAGATCTCTAGTTGCATCACCAGGATCTGAACAAGGTTTGAAAAATATGATATGGACCATTTGAAATCATGGTGTTCAAGTACAAAAAAGTACAGATCGAAGCGTTTCCTGAAGCTTTGGATCTTAGACCACAAGATAAAGAGAATAAAGTGCTACATTGTATAGTTAATGTGTTCATAGTATGTTCTTGATGATTGTTTTCACATAATTCTGGTTAAAAATATTGAACTATCATTTCATGTAGATAAATATACAGCCACATCAAAGTCTATCTACAAATTTACCTGTTTTATACACTTGACACAATATTTCTTGATAACAACAGCCTTTGCTCTACGGCTTTAAAATATCTGGCTTTGTCTTGAGTAAAGGAACATGTAGTTAGCTGCATTGCCAGGAATAAACAAGGTTGGAAAAATGTGATATGAGCCATTTGAAATCATGATGTGTTTTAGTAGGAAAAAGAAAAGATTGAGGCATTTCTTGAATTTGATTGTGAAGCACATTAATGATTATAAAGAGAATGGCTTGGAGATCAGTGAAGTTACAGAAGAATATCAAATATAAATTTAAACCCAAGCTTGCTGTACTTCATACATAATATTGTGCACACACAAACACACAGTTATTATACACATATATGTATTAGTATACACAACATCTCTGTATGTTGGTTAACAACCAAGTCTTGCATAAAAGGATACTCGTTATATTGGTCCTCTCTCATCAGTGGGTAACTGACTGGATGCCACATAGATTAAGGGAAACCTTTGCTTTCTTTATACTTAACGCAACTGAAAGAAAAGCAACAAAATGGGACATAACATAATCATGTACTACAACTGCATAAATCGCCAGTTTCTAAGCAAGAAGAGAGTAAATGGATAAGTAGCACGTATTTAAATAGAGCTTGCCAAGGTCTTTCTATAAAAAGAAACTACAGTTGAGCCTAATGCCATTTCAAACTCGGAAAATTGGAAATTGTTGGCCCTTGGCTAGCGGAGATGCTTTCCGTCACACCCTGGGTAAAACGCACTGCATTCTAAAACTAGCACTGCGATCTATAACTAAGCGGACTGCCACTTATAACTAAGACTGTCACTTATAACTAAGACTGCCACTTACAACTAAGACTGCCACTTATAAATAAGACTGCCACTATAACTAAGACTGTCACTTATAACTAAGACTGCAACTTATAACTAAGACTGCCACTATAACTAAGACTGTCACTTATAACTAAGACTGTCACTTATAACTAAGACTGCAACTTATAACTAAGACTGCCACTATAACTAAGACTGTCACTCTTATAACTAAGACTGCAACTTATAACTAAGACTGCCACTATAACTAAGACTGTCACTTATAACTAAGACTGCAACTTATAACTAAGACTGCAACTTATAACTAAGACTGCCACTATAACTAAGACTGTCACTTATAACTAAGACTGTCACTTATAACTAAGACTGCAACTTATAACTAAGACTGCCACTATAACTAAGACTGTCACTCTTATAACTAAGACTGCAACTTATAACTAAGACTGCCACTATAACTAAGACTGTCACTTATAACTAAGACTGCAACTTATAACTAAGACTGCCACTATAACTAAGACTGCCACTCTTATAACTAAGACTGCCACTTATAACTAAGACTGCAACTCTTATAACTAAGACTGCCACTTATAACTAAGACTGCCACTTATAACTAAGACTGCCACTAGAACTAAGACTGCCACTTATAACTAAGACTGCCACTTATAACTAAGACTGCCACTTATAACTAAGACTGCCACTTATAACTAAGACTGCCACTTATAGCTAAGACTGCCACTCTTATAACTAAGACTGCCACTTATAACTAAGACTTCCATTCTTGGCCCAATCTCAATACTTGAGAATAATCTCGGCCTAATCTCAGAATCGCATACAAATCTTTGGAATTGTTCCTGGGAGTATAAGGTCGGTTTTAATATATAACTGAAAGGCCTCAAGTTTGATCACCATACGCAAAAACTGACTCGACAACTATTGCCTCGAGTAAACCCCACTTTACAATGACGCCACGAGCTCACAGGCAAGCACCAGTATTGTTTTAGTCTGTTTTGATATCTTACATTCTTATGGGTCACGTTGTGTGGACATGGACATGGATGTTAAAGTTCTGATAATTAGCTATTTTTCGTTCTAGGAATATAGTTCGACAGATCCTTGAAGATCCACAAAAAAGTCATCATGTACTATTGTGTGAATAACACCACATTGACCTGCTGTCATTGTCGCTGTTAGGGAGAATATGAGTTTTGAGCTTTGGCACTGAAAACGTTAACCTAGATTTGAACAACTGCGCCATGAGCTCAATTCTTAGAAGAGAAGATGCATGCTGCTTATCCATCTTCGTTGACAGGCTTCTTCCCTAAGGCGGGGTATGCCTGGGAACGGGGGTACTGCAAGACTTCAGATGTTGTTTATGATCGGCATTTGTGACACCTGAACCGCTTGGTGATGATTCCTCGCAATTGTTTATCCAGAGAAGAGTACACTACTGGATTTAGAAGAGCGTTGATGTACGTCAACCACTTGGTCAAGTTAGCTATCGTCAGGTCCACATTTACGAAAGCGAAGCACACGCTGACCACTATGAACGGCAACCAACAGCATACAAATGTTCCTATGACAACTGCAATGGTCCTTGCAGCCTTCAGGTCACGAGACACGGTTTTGTATTTTTCCTGGTCGGTGTTATTTCTCACTCTAGTGATGCTGTTGTAGTGATGTTGAGCCACCTTAAAAATTATACTGTAGAGGGCAATTATCACTATCGATGGCAAGAGGAAACTCACACACAGAACAAATATGGCGTATAAACCTGAAAATAAAAAAAAAAGCGTTATAAACTGTATCTGACTGACTTCAAACCGATCTGATGTTTAAAGCTAATTTATCCAGGATTAACGGCCAAATTCCTTCCCTCGATTTATTGTTAAGTAAAATGGCAGGCTTTAGTAAAATATAACTAATAACCCCGGGGGTCGAAGCTCTCTGTGCGGACACTCTCGTAAGTGGTTCAACAGCCCTACTTAGGGACGCCTCTACCAAAATCCCGTTTTCAAAACTCTAAATTCTGTGTTTACACATTCTCGTAAGCGGGAAGTTCCAGTTACGGACACTTTTTCTGCTTTCCAAGTGTGTACGTTTCCCGGGGGGGGGGGGGGGGGGGGGTACTCAATAGGAATTTGGGTTGGGGTGTTCCGCCGACTCTATAAAACCCTGACCCTATTCAAGACACAAAAATGGAAATTTTGCTAACCTGTCTATTAAAAGACAAAGTGCTCTAATTTGATACCCTGTTCAAGACTAGTTTAGATAAGTTAGCCTGCATTGCACGCGTTTCCACTGGAACATATGAAGAAATCACGCGAAAATGACGAGAGCAAAAATGTGATTGAGGGGGGAGGGGAAGAGGAGAAAATCTTCAGAAAATAACCCTGTTTAAGACAGAAGACCCTGAAAATGATACCCTATCGGGCGGAACATACCTATATAGGAAATATATGGGAGTACCCCCCCCCCCCCCCCCCCCCCCGGGGTACGTTTAAGGAAACTTCAACTGTAACAACAGCTCCAGTTAAATTTGTATGGGTTACGTTCTGGTTGGTTGCTTGTGCCTAAAGGCCATGTCACACGAGGCAAATTTTCTTGCAACTTGCAACGCAACAAAAGATTCCTGGGCAAGTTGCGGGAAAAGTTGAACGGTTTTCTACTTTTCGCTTGGTTTTGTTGCACGGTGTGACATGTACTTTGCAGCTTGTCTCGCAATGCTGTCGTCAGGGTTGCGAGACAAGTTACAGGCAAAATCGGTTCCTGTGACATGGCCTTACGTTGCGCTCGTCTTTTGCAAAAACACGAGCCACATTTCATGATTTTACACTTTCAAGGGTAAAATGACAGTGTGCGAATAATTTACACTCACCTTTTCCCAAGTCTTTAAGGGGTTCCTGTAAAAAGGCCACAATGGTAGAGAAAACCCAAATCAAGCCAATCAGCAGCTTGGCTCGTAATGAAGTCATACTCTCGATGTACTTCATGGGTCTGGTCACTGCCAGATAGCGGTCCAAACTTATGGAAGCCAAACTCAAAATGGCCGCTGTACCGCACAAAATGTCAATGTTCCTCCAAAAATTCACAAATGGCTCCCCAAGGAGAGAGGGCGTTGTGTCACCGTAAAGTTTGAAGATTACCCACACCGGCATGCTAATAACGGCGAAGAGAATATCTGCCATACAGAGGTTGATGATAAAGTAGTAGCTGAGGCGTTTCGGGTGAAACGTTTCTCTCAGAATTGTTACACAAACGAATATGTTGGCCGCTAGTGTTGTTATTATCAATATGCATGTGAACGTTGCTTCGACGGCTGAGGCTGCAGCGCCCTGAAGGGCCGGTCCATTTGTAGTTGTAGAGAACATGTCGCTTGTCGAATAAGGTGTACCACTTGTGTTCTCCATATTCTTGTGGTGTCCAGTATCGGTGTGGACGGTAAAAACGTCCTTGGTTTTTCAATGGATGTTATTGACGCAAACTAAACGCCAACACTTTGCGTAGCAGAGTAAGAATGACAACAGTGACTCAGACTGTCGATCTCTGAAACAGGAATGAATAATATTGAGAATTATTGTTGTGAAGTGGGGAACAGGAAAAAACTAAGCACTATTAATAGCATAACAAAAACAATGTTACGTCACACAGGTGGGTGTATTCACCGTTTAATTTGGTGCTGTGATGAGACAAAATTTGGCACGATATATATAATTTTTTCAACTCGTGCACAGTATTTAAATGTTATTCCAGATATGGTCTAATAATGTTCAAACAAGTGATCCCGAGCTAGGCACAAACTTTCCATGGCATTAGCTTTCTATTTGTCACGCGATCGGAAAATTTAGTCGGACAATGCGAATGGCAAAATATTTGCTCGGCTTACGGAGGCACAAACAAGTGCATTTAAAGTACGCAGAAAACAAAGTCATCGTTGAACACCTCCTTGAGAGAAATCTGCTGGTTCAACGGCGGCCTTACCATTTTTGACAGAAATGTTGGAGTATAATCTCGGCTCAATTCTCAGAATCGAAGTTTTACACAGACCAAAGGATATATTTGTGATATAACCGCACATTTGTTACTTATGCGATACTATTGGATGTGGTTATGAGACAAAATCCAATTCACGACAACCTTACCGTCACCCCCCCCCCCCCCCCCCCCCCCGGGCTGAATACTACAAACCCTCATAAATCGAAAGGGAAAAGCATAGTATTTAGACTTCCTACACTCAAGTATAAACAGAACTATAGAAAGATCCAAGCCAAAACTAACTTTGAATTGTAATGAATTACGTCGAATGCTCAAGACTGAAACGCCATCACGACAAAATATAAAACCAACTGGCTGACCGAGAAAGCGCACAGTCACCGGAAAAAAACAACAACAAAGTTTACGGTCTTCATCCGTGTACGGAGGTGTACGGAGGTGTACGTCGATTAGCATAAAGGACAAAGGGCTGACTGACAAAGACTTACGGCAGAAATCGGCAAACAACTTCCTCCTGTTGCTTCTAGTAAGCACTTCTACACTGACTGTTTTACACTGTAAATTCAATAATAGCCGGCCATAATATATGATGCATCCATTACAAGACTTTCATACGCCTTACTGTTTCTTTGTGAACTCCGAGTACTCTATCGTTAGCGCCGCGGCTGATCAGGACGACAATCCAAGTACTTCCGAGGCAAACTCAGAATTATTTTCGAGTGCGCCTGCCGTGTCTAGTTTCCGCCGACGTCAGGGATATTAAACGCTGTTTTCGTGATGGGCACGGCCTTTAAGCCTTCCTGATCGCTTCCGATTCCGTATAATGACACGCCTCGGTCGCGTGAACAACAAAAAAAGACTAACAGTGTGAAAGAAACAGTTTCAGCAGATATACGAGGAAGGTCCCGGAAGAGCTGTGGCTTGTGGCAGTCTCCAGCTGAAAGTCTCCTGCGGTCAAGCTTTCTCTTTATAAAAACAGCAGCCAACAGCTAGAAGCCCCAATTTGTTTTTACGCCTACACTGCGACACAAATTAGCTAGCCATGACATAGCTTTCAAAGGAATTGAGCCATCTGGCTTGTTAGTTTTCGATTCGCTTGGGAAAATACACTCCGAAGTAGAGTAGGCGATATTAAATACGTACACCTCCACTAACAGTTCTTCCACTAAATCCACATTAGCTTAGCCTAAGCTGATAGTAAATTTACGAATAGTCTATTGGCATTTTATTCTTCCTTTGCACATTAATTTTCTCACAGTTTAGAGGCTGCAGCTTCCAACTGTTTGCTCGTTCACATTTTGTTTATGTTGGTTTAAGATGAACTAATGTTTTATTAAATAAGTGAAGCCTTTACCTGTAAACTAATCGCGTTTTCCAAATACTTAAATTCAAACGGCGCCAAGGTATAATGACTCCAAACAATGAAGATGCTCCATCGAAGCAAACTAGCGGATGTAAACGTCAATGTTCCCCCTTACCTTATGAACTGAGTCTTGGATTATTTATGTTACTTGTAGGATATAGCATATCAATTTCTTCTTCGCATTTCCGAATGTCTAGAATTACATGACGCGATTCTCATGTTGACTCGCACGTTCTCTGCAGCTGGTTCGATCAAGATAAGTTCTCTGTATTATTATTAATATATACTATGAGCTGATGTTGGGATAAATAAAAATAAATATAAAATTGACTCAAAACAGTACGCCAAACGAACAGAAATTCATGCCTTAGCCTGTCGATTAAATATAGTTCTTGAAACTGTGGCAGGCCCGGGTCACATGAGATTAATTTCCATGGCACGGAGCCTATTTATTCGGATAAAGGTGCTCCAATTCGCTAACGAGATAGAGATATAGTCAGCCGGCAGCCAAATGGTGCCTTTTATTATCATTCCAACCGGTCAATGTGGTGTTACACTTTGGTGTTTCACACACTTTGCGTCGCCGTATATGTATTTTGAATTCTCGCTTTTTGACGACGGCCCAAAACGGATATATGTGAGCCAGCAGTAACTATATGAAAATGTGACGTAATGGATAACACCCTTCCTCCTGCTAGCTTGAAATCCGCTGACACGAACCGAGCAGCAACTTCCAGTTGCTTAAAACACTGGCTTCTCATCTTACGCGACAAGACAGAAATGCTTCCGTTGGTTATTATTCGTCGCCATTACTACGAAACTCGGTCTAATTCAAGGTAGTTTCACCGCGTGTGCAAATCGCGTTTACTTGTGCACAAAATGATGATTGCGATAAAACAAAACAATTATCGTACCAAGATAATCATTACTCATATAATGGATTTGTTTTCCATTTCTTAGCAGATCTTGAAGCCAATCGACAGGGTATAATAAGTACGAAACGAAGCGTCGGATTGTCATCAGGAACGCAGCACACTACACTTTTATGATTTTTAACTTACGTGAAAAGAGTATAAATTATGTCCCGCCTTGTACAAGTATATTCCGTCCGTATATCACTGCGCGCTTTGAGTGGATCCGACACTGAAATATGACTACGAAAACCGGAGGTTGAAGACCTTTGGAGTGATTCATATTTTATCAGTCAAATCCACTTGGCAATCAAAAACGACTGCGTCCTAAAGAAGCCTCTTCAGATTGAAGAACGTTTATCTGGATCATTCTAAAATAATGAGATCCAAAAAGCGGGGTCACTTATCATTAGATCCGAACCAAGAGCATTTAAAAACTTACACTTGGGGCTGGAAACGGAGTTATGGAGGCACTGAATTGTTACTGAACGGCCAGTCAGGGCCATTCATTTGCCAACTAGAGTACCACTTGTCGTTAATTTCAATTACAGTGACAGATGGAAGAGATTATATTTCCTAATGACTCTCATGATCGTGCACTTCGCCTATAACCATGTGCTTTTACTAGCCTTTCAAGAAACTTTACGTATAAGTGAATTTGTCATTGATATCCCAGTGGCGTTAATGTGAACTCAGTGACTCAATATCTACTAAACGCTGTGCTTCGATTTTTACTGAAGTACTGTACTAAACAACAGAGAACGCAATCTATTGCATGATGCGGTAGTTAACTTATACAGTTCGTTGACAGGAAATTGTACAAGCCTAACAATAAAAGAAACACCGAATCAAATGATTTGAAAAACATTTATGACGTATGTATAGAAAGTTACAAGCCGCCTCACTTTGAAGAAGAAAGCAATTCACTGCAGGGAAACGCCCGCCATCGCCACACTCGCTTCTTGCATGAAACGATCGCAAGCAGTCGGGTTTTGATTTTGTTCCTGACTGACCAAAACTACTGCCAAAGTTATTTTGGATCGATCCGAAAGCATATAGCTAACTGAAAACAATCATACAATTACTTTCGAGCCGTCATCCGAAAATAGCGAGATCGGATGCACGTGAGGTGAAGCAGCTGGGTTCGGGAGCTGTTGTTTCAGTCCAAAGAAAAACAAACTCATCAAACTATCATTAGAGTGCGGCTATAAAATATTGACTCCATTTTTCTTTTTTTCTTTTTTTTTTTTTCGAGAAACAGCGTACTTACATAAATCCCTACAAAATTACAAATAAAGAGACTGCAGTCGCATCTCTCAGTGCGGACACTCTCGTAAGCGGACAGCTCTACTTACGGACAATTTCACGAAACTCCGTTTAAACTCTAGCTCAGTCAAACTCTGTGATTACACATTCTCGTAAGCGGACAGTTTTAGTTACGGACACTTTTTCAGTTTCCCAAAGTGTCTCGGCTTACGGGAGCTTCGACTATATTACGAACTCTCAGGCATACATTTAATGTTCGAAGAGCCGAGTTGGCATATTATAATTTACTTGAAGGAAAGATGATTTAATCAGTTTCTATTCTGTTGGTGAATCACGAATAACCCGGGACAACTTGTCTTCATAAAAAGTTTCACATAAACCGTCCTCTGTACAGTACTTGAGGGTTGAAAACAGTTTCTCGCCAGCAGTGTTGGACTAAGTCACCTGTGAGAAGACTCCACTGGGTGTACTCACAACTAGGCAAAAATAATAATGGTGCGGAAGTACTTATACTTTATCGAAATATAAGCTTCAAAGTTCAGGAAATTGTCCACTGCACTCGCCAGCTTGCCTTTCTTTCTAAGCCAAAGTAATCTAATCACAATTCAAGGATTTATTACTCACGCTGCGAGCCACAAAGAGAGTTCATTCCTTCCTTATGGTTGAAGCAGAACCCCTGATAGCGACATTTTTATTCAAATTAACTTTCCATTGCCTCCAAGGCAGTTTATCAACAAAGATAAGGGCTCAAAGATGACGAGCTCATCACGCAATGTTTCGTTTCGCACTTGATTCTTCTTTTTTGTTTCAAAGATCGATATAAAAGTTTACACGAATACAGAAGAAAGAGCTGATGTGCCGTATCTCCGGCACTTGTTTTGCTTTAGGTAAACTGGTCTGCACATTTATACCCTAAGCCGCTTTGGCCAAGCAGCAAGAACAAATGAGTTCGACATGACAGCTTTAGGGAATACACGATCAACATACACAGTGCCTTGCAGAACGAAAAACCGTGAAGTTGTTCACATAACAGTCGATAGTGATTTAAGCTCGAGAATCATACTGAGTTTTGACCGGCAGATACTGAATCAGCAGTTCTCGTATCCTTTAGGCGGATATAAACTTTTAAATAAGTAGAACTGTTGCTCACCTGATTGAACGGGATAAGAACAACCCAAACTGTGAATCTTGTGTTCGTGCTTCGCTCCCTCAAGGCTGACACGCTCTCAGATGTACCACGGTTCTAAACACTGGGTGGTTTGGGGGGCCGATCAGTACACGGCAGTAAAAGAGTCCAAAATAGCGTTGTCAATCCTCGTCGAGTAAAATTTGAATCAATTTGCAATGGCTTGGTTCCTGGGGGAATGAAAACAACAAATTTAATCAACGAAATGTCTGACTTCATTTCTACAGTCTCCCAGCATTGTTTTTATGTCACCTGATGGGAACCTTAATAATCTTTTGGTCTGAGTGATTTTGTGGTAAAGTCCCCAGGATACAATCAGTTATACTCTTCTTATCAATTGAGTGGCAGCCTGTCTGTCTGTCGTTCACAAACCCGCAATCCCTATTTTAGGATTACTTGCTAAAATGGGAGGAAGGGGAGAAAAAGGAATTTGTTATGGCATGTAGTAAAATGTATAGATATATATGTGGAGATTCTAAGGAGATTGAAAATTTCTGAAAGAGACTCATCAAATTTGAAACTAGATTGCATTTGTAAAGTAATCAAGCTATACAAAAGTTCTTTTGATATATGACTAAAGATCTTTTGTTTTTCGTTTTGTTCCTGTGGTGTCTTCACACCACGAATTAGGAATAATTACAAATCGAAGTGTTGTAGGATTACCAATATGCATTGCAGCTTTCAAATTCTCAGATATCCATCACCATATGCGTGGACTATTCTACATTCGTTTAAGCGACATTCAGTTCGCACTGATGGCTCTTTTCCTGCCACGTTTTCAGGCAGTAAAATTAAATTCAGCGACGTAACAAATATGAACTCCGTGTGACAACAACACTGCTCTGATTTTAATAGTACGCTCGCATTGAAAGCTTTACTATTTCACTATAGGTCACAATGACAGTCCAGGAATTAGGTGGAGTCGAATTTTCCTTTGGCAGTAAAATGCAAATGTGCAACATGAAAATGAAAAGGCACACAACTAGTGTTGGTTAATTAGGGTTGCCTTCAAAAAGATATTTAGTTAATGCATTTATATTGTGCAAACGTGTTTTTTTAATGGTCTTCCACTGATATCTGTCGAAAGCAAGGTGTACTCTCGCATGATATATATGCATGTTAAGACCGTGTATTTGTACAATTGTTTTCGCTTCAAAGAACAGATTTTTAACTTACAAAATAGTGAATCAGTCCTGCCTTCTAAATTAATTTGTTTGAACATATTATGAAGTAGCTATGGGAAAATATTGGTAGAGTGAGTGGTTATTTCGGTTATATCTAAACACAATAATATAACAACTCTGAAACAAAGAGAAAAGAGAATTTGTTTTACCCATTTTTTAACTCAAATGGATTTTATGAAAAAGGGTCACGAAACACCAGACAGTCAATATCAAATACAAATGATCAGACTACAAAGAACCCTAAAAAAATAGAAGCTTGTAAGAGGAAACTGTACGAAAATCACGAGCAGAGATAATCTCCAACAAACCAGCAGAAAAATTGTGTAGATTCTGCCTAAAGCAAGATTTGAGAAAAAATTTTCTCGTACCTTCTGATGCGTCACTGCAGAAATGGGTCAAAAATTATTTTGCTCCCAAAGCCGGAGTCAGTCTTGTAGTAAAGTGATCTCTTCAGTTATTCGTTCATGCATTTGTTTCGAACTCGACCTGTCAACTGTAGGAAACGTCAAAGAATGCGGGGTTTGAACAGTAAGTTAATCTAGGGGTAGATAGGAACATAAAAGACGTCTCATTAACCCGATCAGCCTTTGAGTTTGACGACATAAATTCTATTCTTTTCTGGACCTGTCAAATTTGACAAATTATTGTCTGCCAAAAAACCAAAATTATTGTTGCTTCAGTTCCTTGGAAGCAGTGGTTTTCCGGAACACAATTGGCTGACAATTTTAATTTTGCAGTGTCCTTCTGAATAGAGATTATCAGCGGACTATTGAAAGTACTGGAATAATGGAGTATTAATGGTTTAGATCTACACCGAAATGCTGACCAGCATTCTATGTTGAACTTTGCCGAAACCACAAATTAAGAAACGAAATTCGAATAAATTCAATCTGATTTAATCTTAATATTTCACTCAACGTTAAAGATATAATTTCTCTTTCTTACAACATAGACTAAACATAATTAATCTTATGAGAAACTCGTAATTAAACGCGACTGACTCCAGGAGCCGTATTTACAAAACTCTTGTTCAAAAGTTGGAGGTTCGCAAGTGTTACGACACGGTTCAAATACGAAACCGCCATAATTTCGCTCTGAATTTTATGAAGACCCATTTGATTCAGTGAAGACTCACTTGTACGGAAACGGTCAGTCAGTTAGTCAGTCCGACTTTGGTAAGTTATTTATGTACTTTATCTTTCGTGAAATAAATAGATTACGGAATTACTCGACATATAACTAAATATGCTACATTTCACCCCCAGATATGAAACCACCAGCAGGCTTCCGAGGTATTTTGCCGCCCGCCGTTTGTACGACTGAATGATCAAACATAGAGTCAAAGCCAAAACCTTGTTGGGTCATAAGGTGATATTGGAGTGTTTGTCTAGTTAATATGAAAAATGTATAATATAGCAGGTGAAAACAACGCCGAAGAAATTTTGCGGAGGACAGAGCGACCAAACTTGCTTACTTACCCGTCGGCATGGCAAGCGTTTACCATGTACAAATTCTGGCCCATGGAAAGCTACGCTTGTTCGATACTGCGAATTTATACGTCGCTTATTAAATTTACTAATCACTGGCGCCACTATTACTATACCACGGGTTGGAGATAATTTTGGTTATTTTTCAGTCGATAACTTAGCTGGTTTGCTGGTGAAGTCAGTTGAAAAATAACAGCCGTGTCACAGTTATTTAGGCCAACCAAAACTTTCCCAAGCCATTAAATTGAGCTGAAGCTATAGCTACAGAGTGTTGATTAACGCTCTCACTATCGAGACTAACTACACTGCATTAAGACATGTGCCTACCTTTTATGACGCCTTTAATGCTTCGTGATCCACATCACATCTCGGATGATCTTAGAGTTCAGTGAAGCGACCCGGCGAGCATCAAACACTTTAGGAGGCAAATCAGTAATATCCCAGGACGCCATCATAAATCAACCAATGCTCTGAAAGGAAACCGCATGAGGTTCACCAAGGCAACACAACAGGTGTAAACTGAATAGAGCTGCTTCTAGCTAGGCGGTCTGTCTGTCGTATCAATGGTTTACCGGATAGGTCATTATCCCACCAAGAATACAATTTCCATATTATACTTTACTTTCTCTCCGGCAGGCGGTCGGTCGAATATCCATCCATAGGCAAGGAGTATAGCAGTACAATATATAATTTCATCTTTCCTCAAGTTTGGCGCACTCGGTGTCCAGTTAGTCTGTCTGTCGTAGCCTTGAGCTAAGATCCTGAGTCCAGGGATTAGTCGTTCAATTCAAAGCCTGCTCCTTTCCAGGTCAAAAGTATGTCCTTGCCGCAACGAGCTGTGTATAAATTAGAATCAGACAAGTTTCGCCGACAAACTGAAAAGAAAACATGTCGTGAAACAGAGAAACAAATCTTCAACAAAAACAGAAATAAACACAGACAGATGTACATAAATTCCAAGCATCCGCTTTACTTGCTACCCATGATACAGTAAGATATCTTTGTCAATCTGAGCCGAAGATATGAGCCTTTAGGAAGCATTTTCCAATGCAAGAAACGTGCGCAACGAAAACTACGAGGAACAACTGAGACAAGGGTAAGGAATTCTGGGAAATGATGCAGCTTTGCCCTGGCCAAACGAGGTGCAAGTCAACGCAAGTCGATGCAAATTTTCAAACTTGCGCGGACTTGCGTTTCGTTTGGCCACCAACTGGCACGGACTTGCATTGACTTGCATCGAATTTGAACATGTTCAAATTTTCATGCAAGTCGACACAAGTTTTTCACCTAAAACAGCGAAGAGCGCGTTAGCAAAGGCAAGTCTAAACCGAAAAAGTTAAAGCCTGCTCATTAAGTTCCAGCTCAAACGAGACATCTGACTTGGATTCTGACGTTTTTACAAAACTTGCATGAGCTTGCATCGACTTGCATCTCTTTTGGCCACCCTTTTGCAAGTCGATGTAAGTTCACTGTCATGTCGAACTTGGCCAAGGCTTTAGAAGAAATCTAAGGAATTATGAAAACAAGTAGTCTTATTCACTATGCATTTATTTTTACAAAAAATGTGGTTCAATTTAGGATCGTGACTCAGGTGATCCATCATTATCTAAAACTCGTCAGTGTTAAATATATATTACTCGCCTCTACTATAGAGCTATATATTCAGAGTTAAATTCTTAGAAAAACACTATATTACAGTTTCGGGTATCTTAACATGACATTTGACAATTAATTTTGTTATATCTGAACGACCAACCAAAACTTATAGTCCGATGTTTAATTCTCTCTCTCTCTGTTTTATTTAGTCTTCTTTCTTTTTGTATTTAAATTAATTCTGGCTATGTTTAGTATTTTGCTCAAGTTAGCTAGTTTAGAATACCTCTTTCTTAAAATCCGCAACTTTAATCCTACTAACTAAAAAAAAAAAAGAAAAAATAAAAAAAACTTGAACAGAGAAGAGCTTGAAACAAAGACGCTGAGAGACACCCTCCCCTCCCCCAAGAAGCCCAACGTCGGGTACCAACTGACTCTCTGAACCCTTTATCAACTTTAAGTTTCTCCTTCAGTTTCTCACCAGAGATATGTGTTACAGTGTGGAGAATTTGCTTCTTGATAGTTTAATCAGGCGAAAGCTGATTGGCCTATCAATTCTCACTACATCACTCATAGATTTTCTTCTTGAATGGTTAGGAGAATTTGTATTTTGAGCTCAGGAGTGAAAGGGTTAAAGAGCTCTGTTTGAGACTACCCATCTACTGGGCCCGGTTTTCCGAAAGTCGATTAAACTAATCCAGGATTAACGAAATTCTTTCTCTCGACCTCTCTCCCAATAAACTGCAGAGTTTTGTTCGAAGATGGATTAGTAAGCTTGTTCCAGCTTAAAACGTTATCAAGAAAGTCGTTGTGGACGAAACTTTTTCAGGCCTATAAATGACAAGAACGTTTAGACCTAATCCAGGATTAGCCTAATCGTGCTTTGAAAAACCGGGCCCTGGTGTTAAAGTAGTAAACCTACTGTCCTTATAACGTATACTTAGCGTCTTTGACAAACAGTCGCAAGAAAGATAAAGTCCTACTAGAGAATTATATACTTGTCACTTTGTATTTGTTGCTATTCTCGGGAATGTACGGTCGCTCGCCTGTCGGGGATGATTCGTAAGGTTCAGCGGAACGTGATGAACTGGAGCTCTTTCTGCCGCTACTCCAGCTCCCGCTGCTGCTGCTGCTGCTGTCGTCATCCTCCGTGACGTCATGTTCAGTTATATTCGATTTGAAGACGTCCATCGGAAGATCCTGTTATATACAGAAGGTAAAGTGTGCAAAGTTGAAAACATACTTGGGCGAGAGACATTTTGGGCAAAAGTAAGACATGACCAATACGCAGACACAAAGAGATTGACACAATCACACACACTGACCTGCATAAAGACGCACATACATAGAGGATATTACACGGCGGCGCGAAGATATGAATTTTATTTTCGAGTGGTAAAAACAATATTTTACGAACGAACGCTTCGCGAGTGAGTAAAAATATTGTTTTTACCACGAGAAAATAAAATCCATATCTTCAAGCCGCCGTATAATTTTCTTTTTATTATATTAGACACGAGTGTTTTACGAGAAATTGCACAAACAACCGTGCAAAAGCGGGAAATGATGCCCACGATATCCTCACTAGTGAGGATATGGAAAATACGCCACTCGGGTCCCGGATGTAGTTTCGTACGGATTTTACGCACGGTATATTTTCCAGTAAAACACTCGTGTCTATATAATAAATACACAAACGCACACATTGGAGATATATATACACACGTACATAACGTACATATAGATTATAAATACATGGACACAGGACACGAGTGCATATAGGGCACGGAACTGAACACGCACGTCCGAGAGAGACAGAGAACTTCAGAGATGATGACACCAACTGCCAACCCAACAAAGCAAACAACAAGCACTCACTTGTGCATCAAAGAACATCCTGGAATCTGGAGTCACTGGTGGTAGCTTTCCTCCGTAAAATGGAGAAGGATTCCTGTGGTCCCTGTTAAGAAGAAAGTGGAATAAACGCGCGAATCAAAACCTGAAGAGTCGGGGCCCATACAACTTGACGTTTGATACCTTGCTCAAATAGAAATGGTTGTTTGACGTATCAATTCTCATTTGATCACACGATCTTATACCTATTTTGTGGATTTCGTTGCTCCAACATTTCGGTTCTACTTCAGTTTTGATTTTCGATGTGTAATCTTAGTAAACTTGAGACGCTGGATACAGGACACGTGATTAATGATCATATAAGGATAGAAGTAATCCCAAAAGAAGGAAAAGCAAAAACTTAACCTTTTCACTCCTAAGAGTGATCAACTTCAATTTTCTCCGTCAATTTCTCACCAGACATATATCATACAGTGCGGAGAATTTGCCACTTGATCGTTTGCTCAATCGAAAGCTGATTTGACAATCAATTCTCACTACATCACTCATACACTTTCTTCTTGAATGGTTGAGAGAATGCATATTTTGAACTTGTGAGTGACAGGGTTAAAATATACTCACAACGCGGTATCCTCTTCGTCGGTCTTCATGCCCCAGTTGTGAAAAGGATCGACCCAAACAGGGTTAGAACTAAGTAAACAAATGAATGAATAAGATTATACAACTACGGAGCCCATTAAGGGCCATGAGTGTACATTTTCAAACTCGCGATCGCTACTTAGAACTCGCGATCGCGACTTAGAACTTGCGATCGCGACTTAGAACTCGCGATCGCGACTTTGAACTTGCGATCGCGACTTTGAACTCGCGATCGCGACTTTGAACTTGCGATCGCGACTTAGAAACTCCTATCTCAAAATGGCGCCAGCCATTTGTTGTATAGTGTTATTGAGCTGTCTATCGTCTTGTGCGGCGGTTCTTCCTGCATACATTCCATCGATTCAGCTAAATAATGTTCAAAGGGATGACCTTATCAGAAGATATTTTCATTTGGGTTTGAATTACGCTGAAATACTGGCATTCTTGATTTTGAGTCACGGAATACGTTTAAGCCTTCGTGAAAATTCGTACGCACCTTCTCCGTAGATGCCATCGAAGCAAGTCACCACGAGGGGACGCGTAATACTATCGCGAGTTTCAAGTTTCAAGTAGCGATCGCGAGTTCTAAGTCGCGATCGCAAGTTCAAAGTCGCGATCGCACGTTCAAAGTCGCGATCGCGAGTTCAAAGTCGCGATCGCGACTTCGAAAAAAAAAATGTACCCTCATGGCCCTTAATGGGCTCCGTATACAACTGAACGTACCAGCAGACAAACAAACACAGAGACGAACGAATGTGACCTGTGATGAACTTCAATTTTCTCCTTCAGTCTCTCACCAGAGATATATCATACAGTATGGAGAATTTGCCACTTGATAGTTCACTCAGACGAAAGCTGATTAGCCTATTAATTCTCACCATATCACTCATACATTTTATTCTTGAATAGTTAGGAGAATTTGTATTTTGCGCTCAGGGTTATAGCATGTTTTCACTAGTGCATTTATAACCATAAGCACAAGAGAGCGACAGTGCGACGAAAGCATAAGCATAAGGAACGGACATTGTCATCCTTGTGCCCTTATGCTTTTGCTTACGATTATGTGCTTGGAAACACGCCTCAGAAATGAATAAACCAACACTACTGGTTGGATATTAAGCCCACGACGTACTAAATGACTAGTTTTGTGAATCGTCTTCTCTCAAACTTGAAACAGTAAGGTATCAATCAACAGTGCCAGGTTGAGAGTAAATTAAAGTAATCAACTATGATGTCTCCAGTGACACACAAAAGAAAGAGGAGAGACTAGAACCCACCCTTCTGATGTGTGCAGGTTGGTTGTTGGGAGCATGGTAACTGCTCCAGTGCTGACTCCATTATTTGCACCTAAAAAGAATGACAGATAAATAGATAAATAAATTGAATGAATAAATGTGAACGCGTGTGTGCAGTATAAAGTATTACGAGTTGAGTTCTATTCTTCTCAGTATTCTTCTCTGCTCCCCGCCCCCATTATAGCCCCCCCCCCCCTCTCTCTCTCTCTCTTTCTCTCTCTCTCTCTTTCTCTCTCTCTCTCTCTCTCTCACTCTCTCATTGAAAGAACCAAGTACATTTGCTAATCATCAGTCGCAATTCTCTAATCTCTCTTTTTTATCTCTCATAGTGTCCTCCCAACGTTAAAAATCCATAGCCTGCTGACGCTGGTTTGTCGGCATTATAAAAAAACTTATAACTTAAGCCCACGTACCTCCATAACTTGCTGCAGTGGCTGCTCTTAGTTTCCTGTTTTGTCTAAATAATCAGAGCAATAATGAAGTTAGATTATCCAGTGAATGGTGCTCAGCAAGATGCGCACTAAGCCAGTCGAAAGGTCGAAATATTTAAGTGTGCAATTTATTATATGTGTTTATCTTTGTTTTGTTACGGCAGTGGAATTTCAGAGTGATCCGGTGACAACTGATGGGTCATAGTGACTATAATGCAAGAGAATATGTGCATTATAGCTTTTTCAAAGCGCAATATGTCATGTAAACAGATTGACATGTTTTCAGTGCACGAAATGTGCGTGACTGTTACATGCTTAGTTACTTTTGTCAGCATTTTACGTGTTGTTGTCTTTGCAAAGGTTGTACTTTTATTGCGGTGCGAATACGATTGGCACAAGGAATAGGTAACAAGAGGGAATACATCGTCTCAGCTCGCGGTCATCTTCACGGCTTCGCTTCTCTTCCGAACAAAATCACTTACTGTTTCGGATATTTTTGCGCTACCAAGTCGCGGAAAGTGTCCGGAGTTAGGCCTGGCATCCAGGCAAACCTGACATTAAAACAAGCTCACGAATTAACTCAAACACTTGATTGGTTAGGTCGTTATATATATTTATACATTTTTTCCCCTGACTGACACATCATATATCGTTATAACTAACTGTGAGCATTACTTATTAATGTATTAATTTTAGTATTACTGTTACGGACAAAAAGCTTTTAAGAATCAAAGCTTGGGTTTAGGGGTTATTAGTTAAACATGTGAATTAGTACTCTTTAAAAGTGTATATTCCTGAAGATGTTTTAAAATCATTGAAACTTTCACAAGCTGTCTTATAATCTTTTCCTGTTGTGCAGTGTGTTAGGGATGAGGCTGAAATTAAAAGCAATTTCTACGTCCCTTGACTGAACTTTAGTTTTTTTAGTGTGTTTAGTTTTTTCTTGCGTCTAACGTTATTCATAGTCATAAACATAACATTCAATGCATTAGAGTTAAAGTCATGCAATATTAGAGTGGTTGCGGGGAGAAGTCTGTATGTTTTAACAGCGGTTTCACTTGGCCATTTAGTATTTTTAGAGGGGGCATGGACTTATTTGTTATTATTTGTTATACTTATCTTTTTAGACCAATCTTTAGTTAGCTTTTAGAGTTATTGTTTAGAATATAATGTTGGGCTTATTTGTTAGATTTGTTATCTGTTAGATTGGTATACGTACGTTAGCCTCGCATTCGGGTCGTCTTCGTCTTCTCTAAAATCAGGAAAATGGCTCAAGTCAGCTGCACTGCGATGCATGCGGCGTATTTAACCAGAAGTTGCGATATAATTTTTCTGACTCTACTCAATCGATCATACTTTTAGTTAATATCGATGAGTCGTGGACTAAAAGACTCGAAAAAACAGTTAAATATGTAGTTTGTCGCTCTTCGACTGGCTTGGTACGCATATTTTCAAAATATTTGGCCGCTTTTCAAGGCAAAACATAAAGATAAGCTGTGTAATATACAAAAGCAGTTTCATTACATGAATAAAACAAACATGAATAAATGCAAAAACAGAGAGAAATAGAGACCAATATAAATGCTGAAACATTGAACCAAGAAACGAAAAATGACAATAGACGGAAAAAAGAAAACAAAAACAGACAAAAAACAGTGAGCCAGAAAAAGAGAGAGAAAAAAAGACACCAAAATAGAAACAATAAAGAGAGACAGTTCTTGTATCCACACATGCGCCTTCGCAGTTGTTTCCTACCTTTTTCTCAGATTGCAGATGACGCAGCAGAAGATGAACATAAGCAGCCCTAAAATAATCCCCAGAGCAATTACGACAGCTAGGACTACTGGGAAATCCTCCTCTTCCTCAGGTTCAACTTGAGGCTAAGAAACAGCAAAAAGCAAAATTAAAAACATAACAATAAAGACAGAATTTCTTATAGAGAGCTTTTGCTTTTGATTTAACACTTTCACTGCATCCACGTAATGTAAGAAGCATGAACTAACAACATAAACATTGATATTAGAATATACTAATTGAGAGTTTTCATTTGAGTGGGCACACCTTTAGGTTTCATTTGACAGTTTAGGAGTTGTTATCAGAATGTACTAATGGAGAGCTTTCATTTGAGTGATCACACCTTTAGGTTTCATTTGACAGTTCACTAGTTGGGAGTGAACATTGATATCAAAATGTGCTCATTGAGAGCTTTCCTTTAAGTGGGCACACCTTCAAATTTCACTGGACAGTTCAGGAGTAAGAAGCATTCTTTTCTGACTCTTTGTAGGTGGCAGAAAAAGGGTTTATGTTTAGGCTCACCTTCACTTCCTGGATTCGCATTTCATTAAAGAACTCCAGGTATCTGTGGTAGTTCTGGTCGATTTTCCTGAAAATATTGGCACATCATTATAAATACTGTGATGTAATGCTACATGGACAGACACGGATTTAACCCTTTCACTCCCAAGAGTGATCAACTTCAATTTTCTCTTTTCAGTCTCCCACCAGAGATATATCAAACAGTATGGAGAATTTGGCATTTGATACCTTGCTCAAATGACAGCTGATTAAAACATAAATTCTCTTTTCATCACTCATACATTTTCTTATTTCATGGTTGGGAGAATTTGTATTTTGAACTTGGGAGTGAAAGGGTTAAGACCTGTGCCACTTTTGATGAACACCTTAATTGGTCGACTTAGTATTATTTTAAACAGGTCCCAAATATACGTATAAATGTTGGTTCCTATTTGAAATTCTCTCAAGATGACACGTCGGTATACACAGCAGATATTGCGGATCTGTTCACTACTTAAAAAATCGCTCGTTTACCCCTTCACTCCGCAGGAGTGATCAACTTGAAAATTCTCTTTAAGTTTCTCACCAGAGATTATATCACACAGTATGGAGAATTTAGCTTTTGATTGATTGGTTGAAAACTGATTAAACTATCATTCAGTTCCCACTACATTACTCACATATTATCTTTAAAGGTTGGGAGAATCTGCATTTTGAGCTTGAGAGTGAAAAGGTTAAAATCAACTTTCACTTACTTTATGACCGTGTCTCTGTCTATAACTTTCCCAGTTTCCGGGTCCACAGCGTGAAACAGCACAGCCGTCCTATAAGATAAATGACAAAACAAGACTGGGGTGAGTTTTAACCAGCACGGGGGGACCCTACCATGCCCTGTGAAATCTGAATTGGCTAGCGGGGTTTTAAAATGAACTACAATGAAAAAGGCAACGTATAAGAGGCTGGTACTTTACTTTGAGAAATCGTATTTTTCTCCTTCTTTGTAATAGTTGATATCGTCAATGTTGATAGTGTATCCAGTTATGTTTTCCAGGATACTGCAAAAAAGAAAAAGAGAGTTTCGTGTGAACAGCGAAAACGGAAGGGCAAAAATGCATCGTTTTAAAGTGAAAACGCATAAGACCACCAATGTCGGTTTCACCTTTTCAACTCCTCTTTTCGCAGTCTGACGTATTGCGGCTCTTTCTTTGATATCAGGACTGATTGGAGATCGTCTGTTAAGACGTAGATCTACAAAGAAAAAACTGTTCAGTCAACTCTCCCTCGCCATGTGTTACTTCAGCCCTCAACGTGGCCCTCAATAGCACTTTATCAAAGAACTAATCAGAGTTATCGATAGCAAGATGAAAAGACGTTTTGTTTTTGGGTCCATTTCTTGAAATATTAATTTGTTTGTGCATTGCAAAGAATTCAGAAGTGAAATATCGATTCTTATTTTAATTCAACAAGGTCTTGATTTTAAATCAAGCTTGAGCTGTAAGCTCCTGATTCTACTCTTTGAGGGTGCTGATTTGCTATGGAAGCGATATCCAATCAGATATGAACACTTTGTAAATAGCCAACTGGTTAGCCTCCGACCAGTTGGGATTCTTAACACATTTGCGTTCAGTTTATGATATTTAGTTTCTGCATTTCAAGTCTCCCCAATTAGCACGGCAAGTGTTAAATAAATTGAGACTTAAATAAAGTGATTTATTATATAGACGCGAGTGTTTTACTGGACAATATATACCGTGCGTAAAATCCATACGAAACTACATCCGGGACCCGAGTGGCGTATTTTCCATACCGTTGGCATCATTTCCCGCTTTTGCACGGTTGTTTGTGCAATTTCTCGTAAAACACTCGTGTCTAATACAATAAAAAGAAAATTACACGGCGGCTTGAAGATATGGATCACTCGCGAAGCGCTCGTTCGTAAAATATTGTTTTTACCACTCGAAAATACAATTCATATCTTCGCGCCGCCGTGTAATATCCTCTATTTATTTATTTATTTATTTTTATTTATTTATTTATTAACAGAACTAACCTTTACAGTAGCAGTGTCATTAAAGTAGGGTTTTTGTCCAAAGTTGTCTTTTGCCATGACTTCAATAACAAGTTCAGTGCCTGACAGCTTAGCGTAGGATTCCTTCGCCTGAATCTGGCCTGTCTCTTGCACGATACTGAACAGTTTTCCATCTCTAGTGTCCAGGATCTCGTAAGAGATTCTGCTGGTGTTACCGGTGTCAAGATCTTTAGCCTGGTAACAAGAATTGAACGATAAATTTCCAAGCTCAATAAACAAATTCCCTCACGTCATTAGGTACCAGGTTCTATTTTACTAAAACCTGATGGTATGAATTTCATTTTGACAACTTCCAACCGCAATAAGAATTCATTCACAGTTGGGCCACCTGGGTGAGTTAGATCAACTGAAGGTACAACTGACCCAACTAACTGCCTGATCCGGGAACCAACTCTGGGGTCGGTCTATCGGTTAGTTGGTCAGTCAGTCAGTTGGGTCAGTTAGGTCAACTTTACTTTGAGAAATCGTAATCTACATTATTACGCGACTTCACATTTTCGAGTGCAAACACGGGCCAAAACGAGTGCAAAGATGGGAGCGTACTGCACTCGTCAGGAACCAGATCAACTGATTTATTAGCTTACGTGATCAGTATTCGCAAGCAAAGTTTACGAATTCGTCATTTTTTGTTCCATTTTGCGCGCGGCGAGAATGTTTGCCCTGCTTCGTTTGTCGTGTAATAAACGCCTGAAGCAGGCTCGAAAAAATAAAACCGACTCGTAAAAATACTTCGCCGTATTGCACTCCTTCCCGTGTAATAACCTCTTTTTATTTGGGCATTAAAGTAGCGTCAAGCTGAAGAAAAGAAGGCATTCAAAACGGCTTACTGTAACAAGGAGAACGTCCGACCCAAATTTGGCATCGCCTGACACACCTGCAGCCAAAAATAGAAACAGGATGGAGGAACTAAGTTATTATAACATATCACTAGAAAAGAGTTTGACGAGCTTTCTTTTCTTCTTCGTCACACTCTTACCTCCTGTGTAAACTTTCTCGGTAAATTTTGGTCCGTTATCGTTTTGATCCGCAATTTCGATTTCCACCATCTGTACATCTGAGGTCGAAAAAAATAACATGAATATAACTTTGTATTGCCAGCCAGGTCGACAACCGCATACTGGCATAAGTACATGAAAACATATACACTTTGTTCTTTTTTTCCTAACTGGGAGGGGGGAAGGGGGAGTTTGTATTTCGAGCTTAGGAGTTCCTCGCTCAAGATCTCATATCTGCTCACCTGGTTCAGGCGAAGCTGTTGGACTGTTAACGTCCTTTCGCCTTCGCGGCTTTAGAGTCGCGGGGTTTAGCTGAAAAAAGAGGACAAAAAGGATAAACATAAAGAGAACGCCATAGTACAATCACTACAAAATCAGTGTCCGAAAATACTAAGGAGGGGAAGAGGAAGATTTGAGATTAAATGCGCGATAAACGACTGCGAAATGGGCTGTTAAAGATACAAATGCCGTTTCATACAGTTTCTCTTATTCGTCAATTTCTTTTACCCGATTAGACCTAGTTCGAAAAAAGAGACTTTGTGCATGTGGTAACTTTAGTATGGAACTTTTAATCCCATTACTACAGTACCCTTTATCTGATTATCAAATTTCCAAATTCGAAACATGATGACAATACTGTTCAGCTTTTTAAACTCTGTTATCGATTCATATATATCGATAATATAAGGTCCTTAAATTTAGGCGACAACAAATTGAGTTACGGACAGAATCCACAAACCTGTACGTTTGACGCCAAAACATAAAGAATGCGTTTAGGGCTGTCTTCATGATCCTAAAGGGAAAAGAGAACACAATAAACAAATTTAAAAAGGAAACATTTGAAAGATGATGTAAGTGGAAATCATAAAAAACATCAATGGAAAGCGCGCAAGTCCCTTTGACGAGTGACCAGTACTTTTGAGAGCCTCAGGTATAACGAAAGGTATAGGAAGTTTTTTGGTATTTTAAAGGGTCGATAACATGGCTGGCCAAGGAAAACTCGTATTGTCATTTCATAGAGGTTCTTCATAGGTAGCCTATATCGTCCTTCGATGAGGCATTGGCAAAAGTCGCGTTGCCAAGTCAGTTGCGTGCCGTTTTTCTAGACGTCTTTCAGTTCGAAAGCATAAAAGGGGGAAAATGTTTACTAGAAGTACATAAAGGGTTTACTATTTCCCGACTGGTGTTTTAAACGGTAAGGGGTTGAAAACCCCTGGGCAGAATCTGCCCAAATAGAAATTCTCTGTAGACGCCGTAAAGATCTGTTGACTGACGTTTTGAAGCAAAGATAGTCAAATGAAGGGAACAAGGACAATATAAGGAGGAGAGAGAAGGAGGATTGGAAAGAGAAAAGAAAAAAAAAACATAAGTAGGTAATGGACTTACCAGTGTTTTTCTGGTTTTCAAGATACCACTGGTATCGTTCAAAGTGAACGCATCGTCTTCGTTTCCAGCTATAGAAACGGTGATTAAGTGTAAATGATAAATAAAAGAAGCGAGCACACATAAGGTACAAACACAAATATGCCACACATACACATAAAAACGACATAGATACATACGTACACTCAAATATGCATAGGGCGTGGTAAGAATATATATTACAGCTACAGTCTGTCACATAATTATAGTTGGGGCACTTGATAAGTGTCTTAATGTGTTGGCGTGTGGGGTCATGGCTCTCTCCCATCCCTCTCAACGTTGTATTCAGGGGGGCAGCCTCTTCAACCAAAATTTAGTCCAAAGTAAAGCTCTACAACATGAATCCCACTATCCCACTGATAGTTCAAACAGAGTAAGTTGTCAGGAACATCTGTTGGCTCGAATGGAAAGTTTGGTGGCCCAAGGCTTTCGTTGCACTCTCCATCTTAAAAAACCTTAAAACCGATATATAACACAAATTTTTATAATACACGGACATGATGCATTAACTCTTTCACTCCCAAGTTCACACTACAAATTCTCCCAACTTTTCAAACAAAAATGTGTGAATGATATAGGGAGAGTCGAATGTTCGATCAGCTTTCATCGAAAAAGTTATCAAAAGTCAAGTTTTCCCCACCGTATGATATGTCTCTGGCGAGAGACTGAAAAGAGAAAATAGAAGTAGGAAACGGGAGTGACAAGTTTAATAATTATGTGTTCGTACCTTTGATGTAGTAAAAGATGGTGTTGCCGTCGAGATCTTTAGCATTGAGTGTACCGACAATAGATCCAGGAGAAAGATTTTCGCCAACGGACAATGAAAGTTTAGTCTGTAATGAAATAACCATAAAACCAAGTCAAATACTGGTACTATACTACTCTTTCAATTCACTCGCAAAGGGCTATTGATACTGATATTTAGTAGCAAATTTTTACCACAAGCAAATTAAACTTCTTTTCGTTCAAGTTCTTGCTTTACTTTGTATCATGAATTAAGGTAAAGGACTGATTTCCTGTCTAAACTCACCGCACTAAAAGTCGGCTTGTTGTCGTCGATGTTTGTCAACTGCACTGTAATGAGGTCGTTAGAGGAGAGGGGAGGCTGTCCTTGGTCTTGAGCCATTATGGTAAGCTGCAAACAGAACACAACGTGTCAACCATGGATTGCAAGAAGTGTATTTCAGACTTGTGTTCATAACGTTCTACAGGCTTAATCGTCAAGCATTGATTTAAAATAATGATCCCTTAAAATTTTGGGATTTATGGAATCCAAATACACTCTACCTGGTAGGACTTCTTTCCCTCAAAGTCAAGTTGTTTGGCTGTTTTTAATTCGCCGGTTGTCGCGTCCAGTTGGAAGGCTCCGTCTTCATTGCCACTAATAAAGCTAAACCGAATTAATCCGTTCCCGCCAAGATCTTTGTCGGTGGCGTTGACGGTTGTCAACACAGTTCCTACCGTCGAATTCTGTAAAAAAAATGGATCGATTTAGTTCAGACTAGTTGGTTACATAATCGGGTACAGAAAACGACTGGCTTCCATTAGTTGCGGTCCCAGATTTGATCAAATTTGAGTTTTTCCTTTTAACATCTAGACCCTGATATATCTACAGTAAGGAGAAACCTGGCATCTTACAAAATTAAAGGCTGGTTTAGTTATCAGTTTCCGCCATATTGCTCATATATTTCATATTTGAATGGTTGGAAGAATTTAGATTATGATTTGCGTTAATTATGTGGATTCTGCCCTTTGAATCTGCTAGCCCACGGCAAAGAACGCGTTTGGCTTGTACTATGAAGAAATGGAGTTAGGCGGTCGACATTCGACGATTTTATAAACCAAAGGTAATATACATATAAATATGTTGTAAGGAATAACAACGCAGCTGATGTACTAAGTTTTAGCCCGTCGGAGCAAAACGTTGTCATGCACGTAAGCCAAATTAAAGTACTCATAAAGAACTAACTGCACAGAGATCAAATAGAGATTAAGAGTGAATTTTTATGTTTGCTCATCACGTGTGCGAATGACGTACCTCAGAAATGACGTATCCATGTTTCTGCACTTGCATAACTGGGTTGTTGTCGTTCATATCGATGATATTGATAATTACAGTGGTGTTGGAGGAAAGAGACGGAAACCCTCGATCAGTAGCAACAATTGTAAGATTGTAGAAATCCTTGTATTCTCGGTCTAGCATCTTGGCCTTCGATAGCACGCCGGTTATGTTATCCAACATGAAAAACCCTGAAATAATAAGACAGATCATGGGTAAGAAATTAAAGAGATAAAAAGTTAGAGTTTTGAGAACCTTTCGACTTTGGCACTGTTTTCTGACTTTCTTTTCGTTCTTTTCTGACTTTTTTTTTTCAAACTTTATTATCAAATAGGCATTCCACTATGTTACTTCAACTTGTTGGTTTGTCTTAAATACTTATTATTCGCAATTAACTGTTGTGTTGTTACTATTGTAGTTCTTGTGAATTCAAATATACCAAACTTGCGAACTTAACTTTATTCAGTCCGTAGTTTGAGCCGTATAATTTTTAAACTAAGAGTCGAAGGACACATTGATGCGTCACATATTCGTAGTTTTTAAAAAAATTAATGTTCGACAACTATAATAAATAGAAACAAGAAGTGTTGCAACACTTTCTTGTACACTAGTCCAACCTTCTTCGTTCCCACTGGCAATGGTGTACGCGACTTCGGAGTTGATTCCTTCGTCTTTATCTCGTGCAGACACAGTGAGAAGTGTATTGTCGTCCTGTTTGGTGAGGTTTTTCACGTCTTCGTTCACAGATTTGCTATAGCCGTCCTTTAGGAACTCCGGGGGATTGTCATTCACGTCCAAAATTGTCACAGTCACCTGTACAAAGGACAGTAGGACCAATTATTACAATGACAGCATCATAAATAATGAAATGTGGATATTATACAGAAAAACTATTCATATTAGATATAAAAAGACATTTCTAAGGCACCTTTTCTCTTTAAATCGACAACAACAAAAATTAATGATACCAACAACATTAACACGGGTACCTCACGGGATATAGAGAGAAGAAACGATAAATATATTGAAGACGACGACGGCGATAGTGATAATGATGATAATGGAGGTGATGATGATGATGATGATGATGATGATGATGATGATGATGATGATGATGATGACGAGAAGGAGGAGGAGGATTATGATGATGGTGATGATCATGATCATGACGATTACAGTGATGATGATGACGACGATGATGATGATGATTATGATGATGATGACGATGATGATGATGATGATGATGATGATGATGATGATGATGATAATAATGATGATGATAATGACGATGACGATGATGATGATGATGATGATGATGATGATGATGATAATGAAGATAATAGTGGTGATGATAAAGACGACAGCGACGAGGAGAATGATGGTGATGATGATGCTACTGCTACTGCTGCCGATGATGACAATTATAATGGTAGTGATCATGATCATAGTGAAAGAAGACGACAAATAGAAGAAAACAGAAGAGCAGTAACAACAGTAATAGTCACATCCTGTGAGATGAGAAAATAGGGTAAAACGAAACCAGGTATTGAACAGAATTGCACCGTAATAAGGTAAATTCAGATCTACTCACAGGGACTGTAGACTTTTGCGACGACACGTTCGCCTGACTGATGGCTCCAATAATCAACTCATATTGCGCCTTGTTCTCGCGGTCAACACCGGGGCCGAAGGAATTCACAGTGAGAGACCCGTTCAACATCCCAATAGCAAATACATCGCCGAGATTTCCTGCCTCAATGGTGAACTGTACAGTGTTGTGAATCTCGTCGGCATCTTTGTCAGTCGCGTTCACGTAGCCAATGGAGTGTCCGAGGGTCACGTTTTCGTAAACACTGAAGGAATACTTCTCCTGATAAAACACAGGTGCATTATCATCCACATCCGTGACCGTTACCCATAAGAACGTGAAGCCGGATAATTGGGGGTTTCCCAGGTCTTTCGCTTCTATGGTCAGGTTGTAGAACGGTGTTGTCTCGTAATCGAGTTCGTTCTTCAGTTTGACCACTCCGGTGTTCGCTGCAGAGAGGAGCGTAACAAAGGGAATAAAGGATTAGATGTTATCACGATGTTAGATAATGTAAGTTTGTGAGAGAAAGGGGTTTTGGTAACTTTATGTGGTCAATAACGGAGTTGACAGAGAAATTTGAGCGGACATTTCCTTGTTCTAAATAGAGTGGTAGTATTAACTATTATCATTTCCAATGTTGAATGCTGCTAAATGTTTTGTGTGAACGAGATCAACAAAGAGTAGGCAGATATATCAGAATATTGCACAATGTGCTGGTAAGCTGAAGCCACAGATTAGGGCACAAAGGCCACAGGCAGATATATATATTAGACTCTGTCGATCAAACGATGACCTTTTGTTTCGATAGTCAATACGAGATTTTACTCACTCGTTACTCGATGCTCGATGCCCGATACGCGGAACTTGCTTGCCTGATATGCGCTCGATAGGGCAAATTACCTTTAAGCGGTACTGTACTTACCTTATGGTCTCTAGGTTCAACACAAAATCTATATATATTATGAGTAATGCAACACAATATGAGAGAGACCAAAAGTAAGAGATAAAACGTGTATTTGGGCTGCACACAGTAAGCTACAGTAACTTACCATCAATTTCAAAAATATCATCCGCATTCCCTCCATAAATGTTGAACGTGAACTGTCCGTTAGCTCCTTCATCGGGATCAGAAGCTGAAACCTGCTGCACCTGAATAAAGAAGACAGTCGCACATGCATATTAAGGGTCAGAACTTATAGGAGCAATACATGCTAAAGAATTCCAGACTATTAGTAACTATTAGGACTGAAGACAGTTCAAAACTCAAAATACTTGTGACAAGTCTTTGGGGACTGAAACTCCAGTAACTCCCATAGATTTTTGCGTATTGTATCTGTTGTAAGTGACATTTAATAAATTTCCACTGGTTTGCCGTGGTGTGGACTCTTATTTACCACGATTTACGTCATCACATGGTCAAAATGTTGTGGACTCACGAGGCGCTTCGCCGAGTGAGTCCGCAACTAATTTTGACCAATTGTGATGACGTAAATCGTAGTAAATAAGAGTCCACACCACGGCAAACCAGTGGAAATTTGTTTTTTACCAAAACATTTAGAAATATACAGGAAACTTTCGTTGTATTTCGCTGCAAAACGTGACATGCTGGCGTCAGCATCGTTGTCTGGACTCTTATTTACCACGGTAAATCGACAAATCAGAGAGCGAGAAACTAGTGTGTTGTGGTAAAAAATAGTGTCGCTGATATACAGTATAGTGATATCAGGAGCCCATTACTATCCTGAATTTCAACCGCTATAGTTCCCCTGGCGCCCTAGAATTCTCTTAAGACCATTCACACTCGCATATCAACAAACGGAACCAACAAATTGAAGGATAACGAATCCGAAGGACGTTATAACATAGTACCCAACCTAATTTTGTTATTTTGCTGGCACAGCTTCATGGAACTTACCACAGTCTTCTTAAAAGTGCTCTCTTTGAGTGTGACGTTATATATTGATTGGTTAAACTTGGGTTTGTTGTCATTCACGTCCTCGACGGTGATGGCAACGGTTGTATTTGATTGCCTGGGTGCCACCCCGTTATCTCTAGCCTGCGAGAGAGGAGAAAGGACATTGAGTACAACTGTATCATTGCGTGTGTGTGAGAGAAAAAGAGGTCCTATCTTCTGAGCACTCCACTATAGGAAGATGTTTGGACCCTCCCTCTTCACTGCCCCTTAATTAGTTACACTTTGCCCTTTACACTGGCCTGAGGTTTCGGTATTATTCCTTTTTTAAAGATGCTAAAATACACGTCATCATTTCACCCCAAAAATTACGTCAAGAGCTACAATGACACCTCAATCCTCACCAACAGCTGCTGGTGATTCCAATTCAGTGTTCAGAATCAGCAAGATGGATTTTTTTTTAAAGTATAACGACTAAAACAGCACAAAATGAGCGTTAGCCAAGGTGCTTACCAACACTACAAGATTAACGTGGGCACTGCTCTCTCGGTCCAGCTTCCCTTTAACCGTAATAGTTCCAGTTGTCTCATTTATTTGCAAAACATCACCTGAAACAAGAAAAAAAAAAAAAAAAAAAAAAAAAAACTATCGTTGCTCATCCTTTTTAACACAAGAACTGTGAACAGTAATCCGAATGAGATATCCTGTTGCATGGTATATTTGCGCAAAAGCAGTAAATTATCATCAACTCATATTATTAGCTAAAACCTGACCAGAAACTCTAAAATAATGGCAGATTACCTGTGTATGAGTACAATTTACAAAAATTCTTTAAATCACAAGTGACATTTTGAGTCTGCAATATGATATAGTCTTCATACGTTACTCGTGGCGTTGGTAATTATTTGAACGAGTGTATGACATGATTACTTGTTTATGCTGCGAGTACTGAAATCATCTTATGTGTAACAACCTGTGTGATAATAATGTTTTATCAGAAAACATCAATACTAACTATAGTTAATTTGTGCATGAAAGGTCTTGTTGTACCTGTATTTCCTGAGTCGATGACGTAAGAAATCTTGGCGTTCCTATCCTTGTCTCGGTCAGTTGCCAGTACAGTGCCAATCACGTGATCTTTTCCCGCGTTCTCCTTCACTGTGAACTTGTATTGCGCCTGCGCAAACTCTGGCGTGTGGTCATTATTATCCGTCACAGTTACTATCACCTGATTGGACAAGGAGGCAAGGGGTTACTTTGAGTTTATAAATAGTCACGAAGCTTCGTCTCATGCCAACGTGAACTCATCAACATTTTACATTAGAGCGGTTTTCGGATGACTGTCGAAAGTAATCGTGTGATTGCTTTGGTTTTGCGTTTGCTACGCTTTCCGATTGGTCCACACAAGTTTGGCAGCATTCTCAACCAATCAGGAACAAAACCAAAGCCAAAACCAAATACTTCTCACGCAAGCGATGGCGTGTACTCGCATTGCAGATTGGAAAGTAAAACCAAACGCAAGACCAAACGTGGATTAGTTTGGCTTCTGATTGGCTGAACTGTTTTCTCTCAGTCTCTGTGATTGGCCTGTGTGATTACTTTGGTTTTGGTTTTCGACAGTCATCCGAAAACGGCTCTAATATGGAACACCTGTTTGTCTTAATGTACAACTCCATCTGATGCTAGACGTCAGTACGCCTGCGATACGTCCACTAGAATTTTTAAGGTAGCTCACATAGAATGTGTGTACAGCTTGTCATAAGAACCTTAAAAGATAACGATAGTGACCCTGTTTCCATGTCCTCCGAGACTGACATGTTTAAAGTCACTTAAAGATGTATGGTTCAGTTTATGTTTTGGTCTTGTTTCAGTTCCAGTCTTAATTTGATTGCTTCGATGAAAAGTTAAAGCACGAAACGCCAATTTACACAATATTCGCTATCTTTCCAACTTATCAACTTTAACTGTTAGCCCAGCCTAAGTTAAGGAGGAAGAAGGGAGGGGGCGCTGTCAAATGGTAAACAGTTTCCTTACCCTAGTTGTTCCCTGTAGAGAACGTATCGCCTCATCTCGTGCCAGTACCGTCAGAGTGTAAGTCTCAGCACCAAGCTCCTCTCGATTCAGTTTGACATCAGTAGTAATGTTGCCCTGGAAACATACAAACAAACGTGTGTCCCGGAGGGAAGATATGAATGCTGATGTGGCGATAGTGATTGCATTGGTGATGGCGTTGTTGTTAGTTTTGTTGGTGTGTCTATGGTGTTGTTGTTGGTGAAGGTAGTGTTAGTGGAGATGATAGTACAGGGCTTAGTCCTTGCTGTGACGAACACTGTATAGTTCCTTTAACGTCTGTCAGCATGATGATGATGATGATTATAATGGTTATGATGATTATGATGATGTGGACGATGAGTAAGAAGAAAATAGTGCATTACATAGAGTAGGAGCAGCTGGAAACTCCACTCACCGTCGTCCTATTAATTTTAAAACGAAAATTTCCACCTTGGAGACCATACTCGAGCTTCCCATTGGTTCCTATATCACGGTCGGTTGCCGTGACGACGAGAACAAAAGCACCCGGATCAAGATTCTCGCTGACGGAAGCATGGTACTCAGTATTATTAAACTCCGGTGCATTGTCATTAATATCGACCAACTCCAGTGACACCTTCACTTCTGACGTCCTTGGTGGAGAACCCTTATCAGTGGCTCGAACAGTGAAATTGAACAGGGGCGATTGCTCACGATCCAACTTCTTTACACCTTGAGAGACCTGTCCTGAGCTTGGATCAACAACAACGTACTGGGTGACATTCTCGACAATACTGTAGACAACCTCTGCGTTGACTCCGAAATCTGCATCGATAGCTTTCACCTTGATGATGCTGGTATCTTCGTGTGATTCCTCTCGATAAGCTACGACATAAGACTTCTCCGTGAACACTGGATCATTATCATTCACATCATCAATCTTGACAACGAGCTTCAAGTTGTCCGACGTGAAATTCAGACTGTCACTTGCTTGTACCAGAAGGATGTACTCGGTCGCGTTCTCCCGATCAAGGTTCTTAGCAGTGGTTATGACTCCAGTTGTTGCGTTTATCGCAAACTGTCCTAGCGGATTACCTCCAACCACCGCGTAAGTCAGAGTATCGCCGATGTCCTTATCGCTTGCCGCGACCCTTGTGACGTTTGTACCTATCGACGCGCTCTCAGAGATGTGAACGGTCGTCGACTCTGTGACGAAGAAGGGTTTGTCATCGATGACGTCAGTGATTGTTATATATACTTGGCAATATCCTTCCGGCGCATGCTCCCCGATGTTGGCAGCTGTCACATTGAGAATGTACGAGCTCTTAAACTCTCGGTCAAGAGTTGCATCAACAATAATGTCGCCTACAGCAGAAAGAAAACCTTGAGTTAGTTTTTGGCCACAACTATAAATGGATAGCCACAGGGATAAGAATACAGTACAACCGCGCTATCTCGAACTCCCTGCTATCTCGAACAGAATGCCATTTCCCTCGGAAATGAACTTGGTAGAAATTTCCTTTGGTAAGACCCCGCTATCTCGATCCCCTACTATCTGGAACTATGTCCAGCTTCCCTTAAGAGTTCGAGAAAGCAGGGTTCTACAGTACTTAATAAAAGTCGCGTTCCTTGCGACAACACAACCAGGCCCTGATTACGTGGAGGAAAAAAATTGGTCTGGGGAGCCCGAGACACAGTCCTCCCAGAGTCATCCTGAGGGCGACAACTCGACACAATCATAGAGAGATATACAAATACAGAAAGATGTAGACACACTGATAGGAAGACAAAAAATATAAAAAGAAATACACCCAGAAGGGAAAAAAAAGAGAAATGCTTTGAAGTAAATAAAAAAAAGAAAGAAAAAAACAACCGACATTTCTCTGACCCCTCATTTACCTGTAGCTCGACTGATGTAAAACTTAGCATCGGCTCCAGTGGACGTATAGGTAATTTCTTTGTTAATTCCCAGATCAAGGTCTGTAGCAGTGACCCTCCTCACGGTGGTTCCACGTGTAGCAGACTCAGATATGTTCGCATGAAAAATGGCCTCACTAAACCGGGGGGCCTCGTCGTTTATATCTAGGATTGTTACCAGTAGGTTAACCGTGGTGGATTTTCCTCCTCCATCAGTTGCCGTCAGTTGTATTGTGTACGAGGAGTTTCTCTCGCGATCCAGGGAGCAGTTTACACTTGTCGCTATGACACCAGTTGTTGAATTTATAATAAAGTTTTCCGAGCCTGGACCTGATGAACAGCAACAAGTGACCAGTGTTTCAATGTGTGCATAGTATTTCCTAACCCGTTCATTGTCAAAGACAACTTTTAAAACAATCACAAGAGGCTTCAACTAGTGTTCACCTTACACAATTTTTTGTGATGACCCGTTCATTGTCAAGACAAATTTCACTATACCTACATAACTTCCAACTCTAGAACTGGCATTTCAATAAATTGATGCAAGACATAGCCCTTGCTACCCAAATGAACGATCAAGAAGTCTGTTCCTCCAGCCGAACAAATACACACACACAAAAAAAATCATAAATTCTGCACAAGAAGACGCAAAGAAAAACTCTAAAAATTACAAAAATCTCAAAATTGCTCTGACGTTTCAACTAAGATGCTTCCAGTTGTAAGCAAACTAAGACTCTTTTTAAATAAATATTTACCTGACAGTGAATAACTTATAACTGCATTCTCTCCATCATCTTCATCAGTTGCGCGTATAGTCTCCTTCTAAAAAAATAGAAAAATATGACAAATATAAGCAAATCTAATACACTAACAGCAGATGGTCTATAATGTCTAACAGCGATCAAGAACAATCGTCTCCTTTCACTAGCTGTGAGGAGTGTGGCAGCAAGAAGGTAGAAGTTGATATGATCATACATTCTCCTTACAAAACTTACACATTCTCGCCCAAAGAGGTTAGGAGAGTTAGATCACAAATCATGAAGTCTTAAAATCAAACGAGACTTACCGGTTTCACAGTTTTTCCTGCAGGTGAACCTTCTTCAATCTCCGCCTCGTATGAATTTTGTGTAAATCTGGGTGCATTATCGTTTACATCCAATACTTTAATCACAACAGTAGCAAAATCCTGAAAGTAGCGGCAAGAAAAAGTTATCAAACAATTCGCGCAATTTCGGGGCACTAAGTCTTAAGGAGCCCTCTCAGTTGATCTAATTTTCTCATTTACACATACAAATATGTAAAAAAAAAAAAAAAAAAAAGAAAAAAGAAAGAAAAGAAAAAACCCAAGGCTAAATTTGGTTCCCAACACGAACAAACATAATACGTCGATGAAAAACGAAACTAGTTTTCTTCTCAAACAAGTCTGATGGAAATGGATGGATAATTCAGCTTGCGACATTTGGGGTCCCTGAATATAACGAATAAAAAATTTTGACGCGCAAAGGACTGTGTATGAGAGGGCCCGGGTACTACCGTTTGTAGAGAAGACAACAGCAATATAGCAACTGCAACTATAATCCATCATCATCACCATCACCATCACCATCGCCAACAACAACAAAAAAAACACTTAAAGTTGGTTGGTTGTGATCGTCCGGGTTAGAGTAATCTCCAGGGCCCGGTTTTTCGAAAGCCGATTAAGCTAATCCAGGATTAACGAAATTCTTTCTGACAACCTCTCTGCCGATAAAATGCAGGGTTTTGTTCAAATATGGATTAAAAAGCTTGTTTTAGCTGAATACGTATCAAGGAAATCGTTGCAGGACAAAATCTTCACATTTTGACAAGAAAGTTTACACCTAATCCAGGATTAGCCTAATCGTGCTTTGAAAAACCGGGCCCAGGAAGACAGTTGTTGGTGACTGAAGTTTCGATTCCCTGAGCGGAAGTCATCTTCAGAGTCATGTGAAAAAAAATAAAAAAAATAAATAAATAAATAAATAAATAAATAAGCAAAACCAAACGCACCTTTCTGCTCGAGGGATGGCCCTGATCCTCTGCCTCGATTGTAAGCGTGTATTCCTTGGTTTTCTCCCGGTCCAAATTTCCTGCGACAGATATTAAGCCAGTCTTGTTGTTGATAGTGAACGCCTCCGTGCTGTCTCCACTGTTAATTTTGTACAGAACCTCTCCGTTGTTATCTTTGTCTGGGTCCTCGGCAAATACCGTCACAACAGACGTAGTGTAGTTGGCGTTCTCCACCACGGTGGCCGAGTAAGTTGATTGGTTAAACTTGGGATCGTTGTCATTGACATCATGTACGTGAATCTTCAGTAGAGTCTGCAATGAGATTTACAGGTCAGTAATTTAAACCTTTCAATACAATGTTCCTCTGTCCCAATTTAACCTTAAAATGCAAAGAGATTCCGCTAAACACGAACGTGATCACTGTCATAATTTAAGTCCTACTTTTAAGTGACTTTCGCTACCAATTTGCCAAATTACTTTTCTTTTTAGCAGTTCTCTCCCTGGTTAAACTACCAATTCTCACTACAACACTCGTACAAACCCTTCGGTTCGGAGAATCTGTATTTTCAATTGTAAGGAATACCTTTACATACCGTACTTGATCTTGGAGGACTTCCTTTGTCTTTAGCTTCAATAGTGAGGTTATACACATCAACTTTCTCCGCATCCAGAGTTTTCTCGACTAAAAGATTTCCATTCGACGTAATCTTGAAAAATCCTTGAAACAAAGAAGAGTACAGTCAACTCCGTGTAGGACGGACACTCTCGGGACAAGCTCTAGCTGTCCGTTTTAGATGAGTGTCCGTCTTAAAGAGAGTTCTGTTAATAGTAGGTGACATCGTTTAGTAGAAGGTGACATGGTTGCTGATGTTAATAGCAGGACTGGAGGTGCCTTTGATGCTGCTCTTCAGCAACGAAGAATGCGGTGTGGCTGAGCACAGCAGCTCCAGATGACCAGCCTGAACTACTGAGGAGCTTGGCACAGGATCTCCCAACAGTTGTGCCCACAGATGTAGAATCGTAATTTTTAATATATAAACTGTCATGTTTGATATTTTGGTAGCCAATATGGATGTGATAGTTTAAGCCCATGCAATTCAGTGTTTCGACTTCTGTCGAATTTTTGCAGCCTGGGAAAGGGGTTAGGGGTCACAGATTTTCTCGAGTTTGGGGGCTGCAGAATTTCTGCGGCCTGGGATTTGTTTGAGAACTGCAGAATTTCTGCGGCCTGGGATTTGTTTGAGGGCTGCAGAATTTCTGCGGCCTGGGATTTGTTTGGAGGCTGCAGAATTTCTGCGGCTTGGGATTTGTTTGGGGGCTGCAGAATTTCTGCGGCCTGGGATTTGTTTGGGGGCTGCAGAATTTCTGCGGCCTGGGATTTGTTTGGGACTGCAGAATTTCTGCGGCCTGGAAGGAGTTTGAGGGCTGCAGAATTTCTGCGGCCTGGTAATTGTTAATGGGTTTCTTAAAATCAAATTCAGTCCGCCGTCCAATTAAAAGAAATTTCCTCCGCTCCACTTCTTCATTCTTCATGCATTCGCTTTCTACTCTGTACTAACCTTCAGGATCCCCCTTGGTTATGTTAAACTCTACCCGCCCATTGAACTGAGAATCGGTATCAATGGCCGATAGTTGGACAATGTTAGTTCCTGGAGTGGCAGCTTCGCTCACGTGCGTGGAGGACGGTGGGTCCACGAACGAGGGAGTGTTGTCGTTTAGATCAATAACATAAACCGTCACCTGCAAAACCAAAGGGCTGGAGCAATCAGTTAAAAGTTTCATAATTCTAGAAACTAAAGTATATTTACCACTTTCACCTCCGTTGGATTGCATCCAAAATATATCCCAATTCCTTAAACAGAAGATCTATATTGTTTTGATCCGCCGGTTGGTCCAAGGGGCATGAAAGGGTCAATATATTATTAAGGCCTCGTTCACATTTGGTGCCTGAGCACATTAGTGCCTGGGCACCGGCAAAAACAGGAAAACAAAAACAAAAACAAAAACAAGAAACGCGTGCACACTGGGAACCGTTACCCACTTTGTTGTCCGAGTACAAGGCCTCGACCGAGAAATTATACAAGTGCGCTAAGCACTCAAAACGTTTTACTGCTTTCCCCGTTTCTTAGTTTACTACATACCCGCACGGTCCCAGTCCTTCTGTCAGAGCTGGGCTCGGCCTGATCTGTCGCAGTGATGTCCATGGAGAACACGCCACGGTCACGTGCATCCTGCGTGATGTTTGGATTCTCTCTGTCTAAGATCTTCGCGACGGTTAATACACCCTGTTAGAGAATAAATAACAAACATAATGAGAATCTAAGCTCGAGATCTTTGTCGAGGAAATGGCTACAGACGCGACACCATTAAAAGGGCCCCTCAATCACGGTCTTTTTTTCGCGCTGAAGTCCTTGATCCCTCATTTTAGGTCCATGTGATTCGTTTTGGAAGTTTGGTTTCTTTTGGGCTAAAAGTGCTACTCACCTATTTTCCTATTAATTCATTACGATTCTTTCGTGTTGGAAACCAAACTTAGCCAGATTTGTACACATTTCTAGATGTAAACAGAAACATTGAATTGGCTGAGAGGGCCCTTTTGAGTCCTAGAAAGAGCCAGCAAGAACTGGAAAAGGCTTACTCTAATCACTGTTTCTTTCGTTTCTTTTGCTTTTGCTTCCCGTTACCACACAAACTATCAGTGAGAACTAATTTCACGTTCTCAAACTCACCGTGCTGGAATTCAGCTGAAAGAACCCATGCTCATCTCCTGAAAGCGAATAACGAATGGCAGCATTCTGTCTATCATCTTGATCAGTAGCGTTCAAATCAATCACTTGTTTGTTCAGACTGTCGGGACCTTCACTCATGGAGATAAAGTACACAACGTCTAAAGGAGGGGGATTGAACTTCGGGGCATGATCGTTGATGTCCAACACGTCCACATGCAGAACAAGGGATTGCTGAGAGATAAGATAGCAAAACGGTAATTAACTAGGACGGACAGTCAACTATCTGTAAGCGGACAGCATGCAGAACAAGGGATTGCTGAGAGATAAGATAGCAAAACGGCAATTAACTAGGACAGTCAACTATCTGTCAGCGGACAGCATGCAGATTTGGTCCTTGTTGATTTTCATTTGTTTCTCTGTAACTGAACTATCTCTCTAAGGCGGACAATAAATGAGAGGGTGTGAAAATCGGATAGTTTTGATTCGTGCTCAAGCCTTAAAATTGTGATCCGGCTAAATAACCATGCAAATCGTCTGCCCCGTTTCCCACAAATTCATCATTATTTATCTTTATGTCGGCCAAAAGTTGAGCTGCGTGTCTGTCACTGTTCACTTCTGTCACACGAATCAAAGCCTAAAAATAAAGCCTGAAACGTTTGGGAACACCTGCATTGCAGGACATCTCAGGCCCTGTTTACACGACCCCTTTGGTTGAGTGCTAGCCCGGGTCAGATCACCAACTCTGGTCAACCGTTCTTCACTCAATCTTCTGTAAGCGCTTAGTTTAAAAAGAAACTCTATTCGTGTAAACGCTTACAGAATATTGACTGAAGAAGGGTTGATCCGGGACGGTGACTTGCCCCAGGCTAGCACCCAAGCCGGGGTCATGTAAAGAAAGCATAAGAAGGAGAATAGGAGACAGCATCCAGTCTACTTTAGTTGTTCAATTGAGGGTGCGTTCGATTGGGTCTGTTCAGGAATAGAAATAGATAAAATGACCCAAACTTTTGCTTGTTCTGGGGCGTAGAATTTCTTCAAAATTGTTTTAATAACCCCCATGCTTGCATTTTGAACAGCTTCCGATGCACCCTAATCAGCTCCAAACCAAAAGGTTTTACAGATCAACAGCGCTACTCTTTTTCCGAATTAGACCCAATCGAACGCGTCCTGAGTTATTACTAACCCATTGCACCGGGTTCCCTGAATCCGTCACATTCACGGTCAGATTGTAACTGGACGAGACCTCTCTGTCCAGCCCCGTCGGCGATATCTGTAAGATTCCTGTGCCACTGTTCAAGATAAATCTCCCGTCCTCGTTTCCAAACGTTATGGCATACGTCAGTAGCTTGTTGTTCCCAGCATCCTCGTCCGACGCCAGGAGCTTGTACACCACTGTTCCCCCACCGGCATTCTGAAAAAGGAGAACAGATAATAATTTGCAACAGTTTGACAGAATCTTAATAAAAATTCGGTGCTCTATTCACCCGACAACCAAACTCTTTGTGTTTAAAAAAAAAACGTAGGATTAAGTAAAAATCCCCCTTTCGACTTCTAACTACAGATTTGTAGTGCAGGGCCCAGTTTTTCAAAGCACGATTAGGCTAATCCTGGATTAGGTCTAAACTTTCTTGTCATTTATAAGCCTAAAAACGTGAAAGTTTCGTCCACAACGACTTTCTTGATAACGTTGTAAGCTGGAACAAACTTTTTATTCCGTCTTCGAACAAAATCCTGCAGTATATTGGCAGAGAGGTCGAAAGAAATAATTTCGTTAATCCTGGATTAGCTCAATCGACTTTCGAAAAACCGGGCCCAGTATGTTAATACTATATTTTTCAAATGATCGGAAGTAGTAGTTTTCTTACCTCGCTCATGTTCGTGGAGATATACGGTGCTCCCTGGACAACTGGTTTGTTGTCATTAATGTCCAACACAGAGACTATGAGCACTGTCGTTGTGTTTCTCGAAGGAACTCCGTGATCATATGACATTATCTACACGAACCAAGCAAAGTATTTGCATTTTAATGACAGAACAAAGCCAAAATAATATTTTTATTGATTAAATCCAAACAACAACAAGATAGAAGCAAAGACAGACATATCGGAGAGGGGAGAAACACTTTAGCAATAAATAAATAAATAAATAGATAAATAAATAAATAGATAAATAAATAAATAAATAAATAAACAAGCGAATAACTGTCAAACGGTATAATTAAGAATGAGTGAACTAGCACCTAAACACAAGGACACCGAGTAGCTGATATCTTAAAATCGAACCAAACAAATAGAAGTCAAAAGTTTGTACCGTCAGTGAATACGACGCCACTTTCTCTCTATCCAGTTCTTTGGTTAACCAAACCAGTCCACTGGAATTGATAGCAAACGCGCCGTCATCATTCCCAGCAGTGATGTTGTAGCTCATCTGCAGGGAAAATAAGTATGCATGAAGTAGGGTGTCGGGACTATAAAAGGTGGACGCCCAGAAAACGAGTCCTAACACATTTTATAAAATAACTGATACTACGCGCGCCCTGATTGGCTAAATGACCGTGTTAGATGAGAGTATATTACACGCTGACGCGATACGCGATGTTTTTTACTTGAATAATTATTTTATAAAAGAAATATATAACGTGTTCCCGTGTAATATAGCCTCATCTAAACACTTGGGAAGTTGGGAGAACACTCGAGTAGCGCCGAAAACCACTCGGCGGCCTCGTGATTTCCTAACGCTACTCTCGTGTTCTCCCAACTTCCCGCGTGTTTAGATGAGGCTATATTACACGGGAACACGTTATATATTTCTTAATTATCAGTCTGAAATTCAAGAGTAGAAGATGAACATTGCAATTAGAATGTACTTATTTATATAGCTTTCATTTGAGTAGTCACACCGTTGGACTTCAATTGACATTTCAGGAGTTGGAACTGATCACTGCTATTACGGAATGTACTCACTTAGAGCTTCATTTTAGTGCATGGTCACTCACTTTGGCTTCATAGCTTTCATTTACTTACCCGTCCATTATCCCCACTGTCTTTGTCAGAGGCCTTAACCTGAGGATAAATGATCGCACAATATTGAGCTCAAATTATAGAGATGAAATGGATATATTTTAGGAGTGCCCTATCCGAGCCTTGGAAATTAAGCCTAACGTAATTTAACGTACTTGTCTTTCGAGATAAAGCCGTTTTCGGATGACTGTCGAAAGTAATTGTGTGATTGCTTTGGTTTTGCGTTTGCTTCGCTTTCGGACTGGTCCACACGAGTTTGTCAGCATGTTCAGCCAATCAGAAACAAAACCAAAACCAAAACTAAACACTTCTCACGCAAGCGATGGCGTGTACTCGCACTGCTGATTGGAAAGTAAAACCAAACGCAAGACCAAACGCGAATTCCTTTGTTTTCCAATTGGCTGAACTGTTTTCTCTCAGTCTCTGTGATTGGCCTGTGTGATTACTTTGGTTTTGGTTTTCGACAGTCATCCGAAAACGGCTCTAAACCTAACGTAACGTAACTTAACGTAGTTGACTGTAGCCGATTTAGCGTTAGAACTTACAGTCCTTATTGAATCATCAGTGAACTGCACATAGGAAAATATATTTGAAAATAATAAGACATCCTAATACTAACCTGAAAAACACTTTTTCCAGCTTTTTCACTCTCAAGAATATTAACAGAATAGGGCAATCCTTCGAAGGTCGGCGAGTTGTCGTTGACATCTTCAAGAATGACCTTGATGGTGGTCGCGTTACGCTTCTCGTAAAAGCCCCCTCCGTCCTTGGCTAGCAGGGCAAACGAGTATTCAGGGTCTTTCTCATAGTCTAACAGACCAGTGGTATAAATAGTGCCATTGGAGGGTACCACTGCAAAACTATCAGAGGAAAAACATAGGTATATGCGAGATGCTTTAAAGTCAACCATTCTTCAATTTGAATGGGACACTTCATAAGAGAGATAGGTAGAGCGGAAACAAAGCTTTTCTTACAGTGTGGCCCCCTCTCCAACAAGCTCGTAGGTGACTTTCCCAAACGAACCTAGATCAGCATCAGATGCCTAAAAAGAAGAAAAGGAAAGATCACTTTAAAAATCTCTTACATTTTTTCTGTCTATTTCTTTATTTATAATGCTACCATGTCCAAGGTTACCCGGCCTGGTACCAGAGGTTCTCTTGCAGAACGACTCGATAACAGAAAGATAAACTCTGGAATCCAGGGTAGTAAGGTCTACTTTCGTTGAGCTCAGGTCAATCAGTATTTTTCACTCTTAGCTTTTTATCAGACTTATAAGAACAAGATGTGTTATTCTAAAGATCGACCAATTTTATCAAACTCGATACAATTGCATGTATCCGTGTGTATGTTCGTAATTCTGCTGCTACCAGGATCAGTTCTACTAATTCTTACCGTAATTTGTGCAACGACAACTCCAGCCTGTACTTCCTCTTTCAAAGGGAAGGTGTAGAGTTGCTTTTCAAACATCGGATTGTTGTCGTTTACGTTGACTAACTCCACGGTGACTACCGCACTTCCCCAGAGCTTTTCAGAGGTCTTGGTTTCGTTGGCGAAAATCTGTCGTCGAACAAAAAACAGCACTCGTTAGGTTAAACAGCACAAACACGGCCTATGTCTGTGCTTCTTTGCTTCTCTTTCCGTTCCCCTCTTCCCCTGTTTCTGTCTCTGTACCTGTGTCTGTCTGTGTCGAGTGTGTCTCTGTTCCTGTCCCTGTCATTTTCTCTCTATCTTTCCCAGTGTCTCTAACTGCCTCTAGTGCTATATGCATCTAGGGATCTAACCCTATCTCTGTTTCCCTCATTGTGAGTTTGATTCTGAACAGTTCGTACTTTGTCTTTTCTTGTAGCTAAAGTAAATCAATATATAGAGGATATTACACGGCGGCGCGAAGATATGAATTTTATTTTCGAGTGGTAAAAACAATATTTTACGAACGAACAAATTGCACAAACAACCGTGCAAAAGCGGGAAATGATGCAACGATATCCTCACTAGTGAGGATATGGAAAATACGCCACTCGGGTCCCCGATGTAGTTTCGTATGGATTTTACGCACGGTATATTTTCCAGTAAAACACTCGTGTCTATATAATAAAAAGAATCTATGTACTGTAAGTACGAAGTTACATAAATTACGTACTTTGAAAGTATAGTTGTTTTCTTGTTCATAATCCAAGGTGGCGTTGATGGTTAAAATTCCATTGTCGACAGCAAACTTGCTCCCCTCTGCTCCCGATATAAAGTACTCGAACTGACGGAATTCAGGCTGTCAACATAAAATGAGAGTAAATTCTTTTGCGTCACTTACTTCTTCTTTGCATGCAAGAGAATACTGTGGTCTGAGACACAATAAAACTCATAAGAACATCATCGAGATCATTACGTCATAACGTCGAACCACATCATTGCGTCATATCGTAACGTCATATCACATCAGAGTTACATCATGAGATCCTGTATCGAGATCATCTCCTTATAATCGTTACACAGTAATCACCATATGACACCCTAAGCCTGGGAAAGAAACCTTAATACAGCCTTACGTTCTTATCTCCATCTCTGACGTTGAGTTGATCAGTTACTATGTAACCTGGCTTCGCCACGTCCTCCCTGACCGAGAAGTGAAACGACTCCTTTGGGAACTGGGGCGGGTTGTCATTACGGTCCACGACAGTAATGACTACGAGCACCGTGGTGTTGAAGGAAGGGTCGGGAATTTCCGTTGCCTGCGAGATAGTCCAATTAATGAGACTAAAAGGTAGTAAATTCCCACCTTATTAAAAACAACATTGATTTCTGACGATCTAACGGCCCTGAGATCGAGTACGACTGCAACCAATATCATCAGAGCCAAACGCAGAACCGCAAATCACATCTGACCAATCATAGCCGAAATGGGTAAGCACGTGACCAGCCGTGAAATTCTGCTGAGTGGTTGAGAAGCTGCTGACATAATCGGTGACTTTTTTCATGTCCCTACAAAGCCTTTGATATACCTGCGTTTGCCGAACCTGTGGTTTCTCAATCAAGAAAAAAACATTCTACGACAATAAACAAACTTACTCTAACAGTGATCCGGTAAAAATCCTCCTTTTCCGCATCAATTGACCCATTGATTGTAATGCTACCTGAAGTAGCGTTGATCTTAAAGATTCCGTGATCATTCCCTAAGAAAATAATGAAATACACCAAACAACAAATAACATCAGAGTTACGAAATCATCACACCTACTTCCTGTAACAAATACTTCGATTTACTGTTAAGCTTTGCTGGATATATTCCCAGCAATTTAAAGATCAAGATATCTAACTGAATGTCGATGTGGCAACGCCAAATTTATCAAAACAGTTGTGGTCCAAGAAAAAAGAACAATCTGACAACCTTAAATCGGTATTCAACTCCACAAACACGCCAGCCAAACACATGCTGACAAAGCTGGTGGAGTTCTCAGGCTTAACAAAAGTAGACGACTTAAAAGATGAAGCAGGGGAGAGTTCGAATGAAAGAGTGGATATTGTACACATACATGATTTCCTTGTTGAATGTTTATCCTTTCAGGATAAGAGATCATAACCACGATATAAAACTCACCTGACACAACAGCAAAGTTTAGGGGGTTGTTCACTCCGGTATCTCCATCGACTGCTTCCACCCGAACAATTTCCGTGCCCTGTAAAAGTGTTAAAGTAATTTACGAAGATATAAAGAGAGCATCAAAGGATGAATAAGAGGAATGTTTAAATGAGCTCTACACAAAATCGACCTTACATCAAAGTACTCAGATAACCAAAGCAGTTGGCTATAAAAAAGTTCGGAGAGTGAAAACTGAATATGAGTGACGGAGAGACAAAGTAACGACAATTAATGAGTATATATAATTTTTCTGCCGCGATCCCGCTATAGAATACAATTGATTGATATGACGGTCAATTTGATGCATCCCTACGAGTCAGTATAAGAGATGCACCAAAATGAACGGTCAGTTTGATGCATCCCTTCCAGTCAATACAAGGGATACACCCAAATAACCGGTCGTTTTCGTGCATCCCTTCCAGTCAATAGAAGGGATGCACCAAAACGACCGGTCGTTTTGGTGCATCCCCTCCAGTCAATAGAAGGGATGCACCAAAATGACCGGTCGTTTTGGTGCATCCCTTCCAGTCACTAGAAGAGATGCACCAAAACGACCGGTCGTTTTGGTGCATCCCTTCCAGTGAATACAAGGGATGCACCAGAACGACCGGTCGTTTTGGTGCATACCTTCCAGTGAATACAAGGGATGCACCAAAACGACCGGTCATTTTGGTGCATCCCTTCCAGTTAATACAAGGGATGCACCAAAACGACCGGTCAGTTTGATGCATCCCTTCCAGTGAATACAAGCGATGCACCAAAACGACCGGTCGTTTTGGTGCATACCTTCCAGTGAATACAAGGGATGCACCAAAACGACCGGTCATTTTGGTGCATCCCTTCCAGTTAATACAAGGGATGCACCAAAACGACCGGTCAGTTTGATGCATCCCTTCCAGTGAATACAAGCGATGCACCAAAACGACCGGTCGTTTTGGTGCATACCTTCCAGTGAATACAAGGGATGCACCAAAACGACCGGTCATTTTGGTGCATCCCTTCCAGTTAATACAAGGGATGCACCAAAACGACCGGTCATTTTGGTGCATCCCTTCCAGTGAATACAAGGGATGCACCAAAACGACCGGTCGTTTTGGTGCATCCCTTCCAGTTAATACAAGGGATGCACCAAAACGACCGGTCGTTTTGGTGCATCCCCTCCAGTGAATACAAGGAATGCACCAAAACGACCGGTCGTTTTGGTGCATCCCTTCCAGTTAATACAAGGGATGCACCAAAACGACCAGTCATTTTAGTGCATCCCTTTCAGTGAATACAAGGGATGCACCAAAACGACCGGTCGTTTTGGTGCATCCCTTCCAGTGAATACAAGGGATGCACCAAAACGACCGGTCGTTTTGGTGCATCCCCTCCAGTCAATAGAAGGGATGCACCAAAACGACCGGTCAGTTTGATGCATCCCTTCCAGTCAATACAAGGGATGCACCAAAACGACCGGTCGTTTTGGTGCATCCCTTCTAGTCAATACAAGGGATGCACCAGAACGACCGGTCGTTTTGGTGCATCCCTTCCAGTGAATACAAGGGATGCACCAAAACGACCGGTCAGTTTGATGCATCCCTTCCAGTCAATACAAGGGATGCACCAAAACGACCGGTCGTTTTGGTGCATCCCTTCTAGTCAATACAAGGGATGCACAAAAACGACCGGTCGTTTTGGTGCATCCCTTCAAGTTAATACAAGGGATGCACCAAAACGACCGGTCATTTTGGTGCATCCCTTCCAGTGAATACAAGGGATGCACCAAAACGACCGGTCGTTTTGGTGCATCCCCTCCAATGAATACAAGGGATGTACCAAAACGACCGGTCGTTTTGGTGCATCCCTTCCAGTCAATAGAAGGGATGCACCAAAACGACCGGTCGTTTTGGTGCATCCCCTCCAGTCAATAGAAGGGATGCACCAAAACGACCGGTCGTTTTGGTGCATCCCTTCCAGTCACTAGAAGGGATGCACCAAAACGACCGGTCATTTTGGTGCATCCCTTCCAGTGAATACAAGGGATGCACCAAAACGACCGGTCATTTTGGTGCATCCCTTCCAGTTAATACAAGGGATGCACCAAAACGACCGGTCAGTTTGATGCATCCCTTCCAGTCAATACAAGGGATGCACCAAAACGACCGGTCAGTTTGATGTATCCCTTCCAGTCACTAGAAGGGATGCACCAAAACGACCGGTCATTTTGGTGCATCCCTTCCAGTGAATACAAGGGATGCACCAAAACGACCGGTCGTTTTGGTGCATCCCTTCTAGTGACTGGAAGGGATGCATCAAACTGACCGGTCGTTTTGGTGCATCCCTTGTATTAACTGGAAGGGATGCACCAAAACGACCGGTCGTTTTGGTGCATCCCTTCCAGTGAATACAAGGGATGCACCAAAACGACCAGTCGTTTTCGTGCATCCCCTCCAGTGAATACAAGGGATACACCAAAACGACCGGTCGTTTTGGTGCATCCCTTCCAGTTAATACAAGGGATGCACCAAAACGACCGGTCATTTTGGTGCATCCCTTCCAGTGAATACAAGGGATGCACCAAAACGACCGGTCGTTTTGGTGCATCCCTTCCAGTTAATACAAGGGATGCACCAAAACGACCGGTCATTTTGGTGCATCCCTTCCAGTTAATACAAGGGATGCACCAAAACGACCGGTCAGTTTGATGCATCCCTTCCAGTCAATACAAGGGATGCACCAAAACGACCGGTCGTTTTGGTGCATCCCTTCCAGTCAATACAAGGGATGCACCAAAACGACCGGTCGTTTTGGTGCATCCCTTGTATTCACTGGAAGGGATACACCAAAATGACCGGTCGTTTTGGTGCATCCCTTCTAGTCAATACAAGGGATGCACCAAAACGACCGGTCAGTTTGATGCATCCCTTCCAGTCACTAGAAGGGATGCACCAAAACGACCGGTCATTTTGGTGTATCCCTTCCAGTGAATACAAGGGATGCACCAAAACGACCGGTCGTTTTGGTGCATCCCTTCCAGTGAATACAAGGGATGCACCAAAACGACCGGTCATTTTGGTGCATCCCTTCCAGTGAATACAAGGGATGCACCAAAACGACCGGTCGTTTTGGTGCATCCCTTCCAGTCAATACAAGGGATGCACCAAAACGACCGGTCATTTTGGTGCATCCCTTCCAGTTAATACAAGGGATGCACCAAAACGACCGGTCAGTTTGATGCATCCCTTCCAGTCAATACAAGGGATGCACCAAAACGACCGGTCGTTTTGGTGCATCCCTTCCAGTCATTACAAGGGATGCACCAAAACGACCGGTCGTTTTGGTGCATCCCTTCTAGTCAATACAAGGGATGCACCAAAACGACCGGTCAGTTTGATGCATCCTTTCCAGTCACTAGAAGGGATGCACCAAAACGACCGGTCATTTTGGTGCATCCCTTCCAGTGAATACAAGGGATGCACCAAAACGACCGGTCGTTTTGGTGCATCCCTTCCAGTGAATACAAGGGATGCACCAAAACGACCGGTCATTTTGGTGCATCCCTTCCAGTTAATACAAGGGATGCACCAAAACGACCGGTCAGTTTGATGCATCCCTTCCAGTCAATACAAGGGATACACCAAAACGACCGGTCAGTTTGATGCATCCCTTCCAGTCAATACAAGGGATGTACCAAAACGACCGGTCAGTTTGATGCATCCCTTCCAGTCAATACAAGAGACGCACCAAAACGACCGGAAAATGTTCCAGAGAACAGAAAATTAGACCCGTGCAATAAAACTAACTCAAAAACACATCGCGCTTACTATGGCAGTATTTTCGGGGACCTCCTCCAGGTATGTCGACTTCAAAAACTTTGGAGGATTGTCACTAACGTCGGTTATATCAACAATAACTGTTGTGTGGGACTCTAAGCGAGGACTTCCCGCATCCTACAAAAAATAGAAAAATATGTATAAGTGTTATAGGCAATCCCAGTCATGTGTCTGTACCTTAATCGAGCTACTTTGTTCGATTAGCTTTTCTGAGCTATTTTTAAGTAGCTGTGCTTTTTTCGTATACAAATTTATTGGTACTTGTTGGATTAATTGCAACGTGCGGCTACAAATAAAGATAATTGTTGTTGTTGTTGTTGTTGTTGTTGTTGTTGTTGTTGATGATCGCTTACCTGTGCCACCACAAATAGTGTATAACGCTGGGCAGTCTCAAAGTCCAGGCTCGCAGCAATGGAAATCTGTCCATTCAAGTTGTTTATTGCAAACTTGTCAGTCTGCTGGGAAAGTTACAGAAGTTAGCCGAGGTCTTCTTTATAGTCCACTGCTTTGGTCTTTTAAGTACTCTGAGATAGAGTCATTTTGTTGCATCCCTTATAGTGACTAGAAGGGATGCATCAGACTGACCGTCATGTCAAGCAGCCGTAAACTATAGTGGGATCGCGACAGAAAAAATATATGTACGATAATTTGTCGCTCAAATACAATATATAGATTACAGCATATACATTTGTACCGACTCTTTAGCTCCCCTGTGTGATCAAGTTTTAGTTTCTCCTTCGACATTCAAACCACCATAAATGAAATACGGTGAAGAGAAAGCTAATGACTTGCTCCGGCAAAAGCAGATGTAACCCATCAATTCCCACTACATCACTCAAGACAGACCGCCAGACAGAGGGTCTGCATTTCTTTTGAGTATTGTTGGGAGAATCTGTGCCAACAACTTAAGGCACTGACCCTGATAGTGTGACTGACGCCGCCAGCACTCGGACACAAAACTATCGCAGCCAGAGGCAAATGAGAGCAGCACCACAAGTGGGTAAAAGCACAAGGCAGAAAGCAAAATGGTGACAGACAAAGAGACAGTTCAAATGGAAAGAACCAGAGAAAAGTCAAACTTTGAAAGTTTGGTTATGTGGCACATTCAGTCTGTTGAGACTGGACAGTGTGGTGGATTGCACCATCAGGAGACCTGATGATATCACGGAGGAGATGAGGCTAACCTTCCAAGGTGAGGTAGATCCCTTTAATAAGAGAAAACAACGAAGACGTTAATGCATGTAAAAAAGGGCGGATGTGGGCATTTTGAAGTAAGAAGAGGAAGAAAGAAATGCCATAAAGGAATAATCTTAATCAGAGAATCAGTGTTAATGCCATGAAAAGCATATTAAACACGATAAACAGTAAGCAACAGAGGTAAATACGCCGGACACAACGAATAAAGAGTGAAACCGAAAAAAAAAAAAAAAAAGATGACGACAACGGACAAAAAGAAACAACAAAAACGAACAAAAGTTTCAGATAAGCGGCCTGAATGCCACGAACGTAGATAAAATGAGTGTAAAGCAACAGGGGTGGAAATGGACAACTCAAAAGTCGAGGGAAGACATATGTCCAACAACAGAGCTCTAAGTAGAAACAACAACAAGTACGCTTACCGAATCATGCAAAGATATCGAGGTGTACAAATTAGAACACAAGTAACACTCAAATGAAATGTTGCTGTAGACGCATTTTGAGCGTAGTTAAAGAACCCCGATGTACAGGGCAAATCAGGAGAAAGAGATAAGACAGTCAGCCAGAAAGAGACACAGACAAAGAGAGGTAACCGGGAAAAGAGAGAAAATATATTACGACGAATACTGCACTTCTCTGCTATCATGATCATCAAATGTCTTGTAGTGTGTAACTTTATTGTGAGTTATCATCAATCAAAAAATAGAGCGCTTTTCGGATGACTGTCGAAAACTAAAACCAAAGCAATCAAAGAGCCAATCAATGAGGCCAGCAAGAAAAACATCAGACCAATTGGAAGTCCGAGTAAACCAAAACCAAAACCAAGTAATTGTGATTGGTTTTACAAACCAATCAGCTGTGCGAGAACACGCCATCGCGACTTGCTTTCTCGCGTGAGAATATTGCTTTGCTCTTGATTGGTCAAGAATGTTGCTAAAGTTGTTAGGACCAATTGGAAAGCGTTGCAAACGCAAAACCAAAGCAATCACACGATTACTTTCAACAGTCATGTGAAAACGGCTCTGCCTTCACTAAAAGCGACAATAAGCCCCCACCACGTACCTGAGTATCATTGCTGAATTTATAAGTTATCTGTCGGTTCGCTCCGGAATCCGCGTCGTTTGCACTGACTGTCAATACCACGTGATTGATAGTGTCGTTCTGAAATTTGCAACATTTTGAAAATATTGCTTTTAGTTAGCAGTCAACATTTACAACCGCATTTCTTACAAGTCGAAGCTCCCTAAACTATAAAATCACACTAAAGATACTCCAATACCATGTCTTATTACTGTTGCAAGCACGCATTTGAGATCTGAATCGTCTCCGCTACTTTGTTTAGTAGTGTTGGAATAAACCGCACACTGTGATTATGTACGAATAGTTGGCACGCCCAGAGTAACTCGGGGAGGAGGGTTGCCCCTGCAGGGACAACTGGGCAACTTTTCTCCTTATAAACAGGGCCTAAGTGGGCCAGCTGTGATCTGGAAAAACAGCAACAACAACAACAACAACCACAACAACACATACACGCTTCTCACCTCTGACACTCTTCCCACATAAGGCGAACTAATGAACTGTGGCTTATTGTCATTGACGTCTTTCACGTGGAGGTAAAAAGTTTTTTCAACCTGGAGGACAAAAATATGTATAAGTGTGAATACATGTGTAAGTGAGGTAAACAAAGCAGAAATTATCCCGACTTACTTGTCTGGCTGCTCCTCCACCATTGTAATTATCCGCAGCAAATACTTTAAAATTGTAGTCATCCTTGGTCTACAAAGAGAAGCCGAGAGACAGTGTATACGAGAAAGCAATAAAAAGAGGCAGACTACGTACAAAGAAACGAAAACGAAAAATAATGAAAAAATAATGAAGTCATCAGAATAGAGACAAACGCCCTGCCACTAACATTTTGTAGTACTTCACGATTATTTGCCGTTTTCATTTGCACAATATCAATGTACTTACCTCTCTATCAAGGACTTCATTCAATATGAGGCTTCCGCTCGAGTTAATAGTGAGCAACTTAAATGATGGGTCCAAAGAAAACGTAATCGGATCTCCGTCGTCGTCAGTAGCTCTGACAACAGCGATTTGGGAACCTGAACAGAAAGATACCAGAATGTGTAACGCCCCGCTCAACAATTAATTTTTTAGGTTTGCTAAAGTTGGGCAACGAGCGTTTTATTTTGAAAGATTCGCCGCGTGAAAGAGAGGGGAGTCAGTTGTAAGGTGAATGACGTTTCGACTCCCTGAGCGGAAGCCATCTTCAGAGTCAAGTGAAGAGGTTTCGTCAGATGGCGGCATTTATGTATCTAGTCGTTGATGTGATTGGTCTGTTTTGTCGTCTTATGGTTGGTCGAGTTGGCTCGGTTGTGTTTCGTTATTGGTCGGTTGATGTTCTGTTGTCCTCTCGATTTGTCTGTTTTCCGTTCCAAGTTTGTGTGCCAGCTTTCCAGTGTATGTCGTTCGTAGTTTTTAGTGCTGTGGCTGATGCATTCAGCAGAGTCCCAGATAATGTCGTGTTCGGACTGGCAGTGGTGTTCAGAAATGTGATTTATGTCGTCGTTTCTGGTAGCTCGTTTGTATTCAGTAAGTCTCGTGTTCAGCTTTCTGCCAGTTTCACCGATATCGGTGGCTTACTAGTCAGTACAAGGTAATCTGTATACTGTTCCCAGTCTGTCGTTAGGTTAAGGAAGTGGCCGTTGTAGGGAAGTGACCGTTGTAGAGAAATAGCAAGATTCTGCAGTGAAAGCAGTTTATGTCTTACTTTCTTTTTTTCAAGTTTGATTTAAACTAAGAATCATGGCAGAGAGTTCTCCTTTCACTCCCAAGCTCAAAATGCAGATTCTCCTAACCTTTTAAGAGGAAAATGTATGAGTGATTTAGTGAGAAATGATAGCTTGATCAGCTATTATCTGAGCAAGGTATCAAAAGCCAAATTCTCCTTACTATATGATATATTCCTGGTGAGAAACTGAAGGAGAAAATCGAACTTGATCACTCTTGGGAGTGAAAGGGTTAAGAGCTGCATACATAGAGGATATTACACGGCGGCGCGAAGATATGAATTTTATTTTCGAGTGGTAAAAACAATATTTTACGAACGAGCGCTTCGCGAGTGAGTAAAATATTGTTTTTACCACGAGAAAATAAAATCCATATCTTCAAGCCGCCGTGTAATTTTCTTTTTATTATATTAGGCACGAGCGTTTTACGAGAAATTGCACAAACAACCGTGCAAAAGCGGGAAATGATGCCAACGATATCCTCACTAGTGAGGATATGGAAAATACGCCACTCGGGTCCCGGATGTAGTTTCGTATGGATTTTACGCACGGTATATTTTCCAGTAAAACACTCGTGTCTATATAATAAAAAACAATGTCACACAGGAACAGAAGTAACTAACCGACTGTTTCATCTTCAGACACTTCAATAACTGGATCCACGTTCTGTATTATTGGCTTGTAATTAACAGCTGCTAAAGAGAGAAATATATAAATCATCGTCGCTCGTTTACACTAGACGTACATCTCTTGCGCTTGCGCTCCTATCTGCGCTGGTGCCTGCGTCTCGCGTAAAGACCTGGGCCCGGTTGTTCGAAAACCGACTAAGCTAATCCAGGATTAACGAATTCTTTCTCTCGACCTATATGCCAATAAACTCTAGGGTTTTGTTCGTAGATGGATTAAAAAGCTTGTTCCAGCTTAAAACGTTATCGAGGAAGTCGTTGTAGACAAAACCTTCACATTTTCAAGCTTATAAATGGCAGGAAAGTTTAGAACCAATCCGGGATTAACCTAATCGAGCTTTGACAAACCGGGACCAGGCTTGGAATTTTGTCTCGAAGACATTAGTTTACTTGTTTATTTTTGGTTGTTTATTTCTTTTTAACTGTCATTTTTCCTAATCCACAATGCTAAATATGGTCAAAAATACCTCCCAAATTTTGAGGAAAAGAAAATTATTTATTAACCTTAGCAAGGGCTTAGAACTGAACGAAAATTGATATTTATACGCATATTCGGCTCTTACCGCGCACAGCCATTACCAGTTCAAAACTCTAATAATTCAACAATTGGATGCCCACTATATTGTTCATGGACAATTGGGAAGACAAAAAATGCAGCAATTGTAATGCTTTTTGATTAGAAAAGTGAGAATATCATGCTCTCAGAGAGATTTCTACTTTTTAGACCGTGACTACACTAGCCCAACCCGAGCCCTAAGCCGAATCATAAAGCTGGTGTTACACTGGTCGATTTGCAACGACGATTTGAAACGCTGATTTTCTACAAATTCACGCAACGGTGTTGCAAGTTTTTGAATTGCTTTCAAAAACTTGCAACGCGTTGCAGCAATGCAAACATCACAAAAAATCGTTGGCAAGGGGGTGTTACACCTGAACAATTTTTAGCGCAACATCGTATCGTTGCAAATCGTCGTTGCAAATCGACCAGTGTAACACCACCTTAATGAAACCTCAACAACGACTTCTCCAAATCCAATGAATTAGGGTGGGTAGGTGAAAGACAGGTTAGTGCACGCATACAATGTTCTAAAGTGGAGATCTGAATTCTAGTGACGACCGTTTTACAAATCGGAAAATCATTCAACCGCCACTGAATCTACTCAAGTGAATAAATGAACCGCTGCAGTTGATGTAGCATGCTAATTGCACATTTAGTTTGACAATAGAGTTTGACAATGAATAAACGTTTGACGGCGTGACTCCGAGAATAGCTGCAATGTTACTTCACGTGGGAAACAGAAAGGAGATGTAGCAGAAGGGCTAGAATCTTCTACTGACAATATTTTCAAATAAAGCCGGCTTTGATTTGGAAATCTCAAATCATCGTCGGTCTGAGAGTCGGTCTGAGTCCCTATCCTTTCTCTTCTTAATCTTTTTACAACGCATTCAAGCATGTATGGCCGGTATAACGGTGACGTTGATTAGAGCTAAGGGGTGGGAAAAGAACTTTCGAGATCGATAATAGTCATCAAGATCATATCAAATCTCTGTTACGTTCATTTTGCTGATTGTCCAGTGAACTTTGACTTGGTTTGGACTTTTTGCTTGACGATATAAAGCTGTTCTAACTGACCTGATGTGGCTTTCTCAGGCCGATAGGAATCATAGTTTTTCTATCAAAGCCAAGTATTATTTAACCATAGCCTTTATCATACCCTGGCGTGCCTCAATTAGAAAATAGAATAATTAGGAACAAACTGGTTTCGCAAATTTGCATAGCTCTCCGTAAGAAACATGTTGCTTTTATCATACTGAGAATATATCAAGCATTATATTCCCTCTCCCTCTCTATTCTATAATTACACGATTCTAAAATACATACTTCGCAACGACGTTATATTTACTTATGGAGATGAGATTGTTTTATATATAATCTCGATACAGCAGCTGACAACGGCGTTATAATGAATTTGACTAAACCAGATTCTAACAGAGAAAATTTATATCCTCCGTTAGAAACATGGTTTCCAAAGCTGCATGTTCCCTGCATAGCATTAAGCGACTTACCTTCGCTTAGCGCGAGTGAACCCAGTAGAACGCAGACGAGGAAATCAAATACGCGTAAGGCCATCTTCAGCGATATGAGGCTGACTTAGTCTCTCCTACTTTAACACCCGTTTGCCATGCTTTCCCAAATCACAAAAGCCTTTGGTCGATTCTACACAAGAATAATAACAGTTAGTAATAATAATGACATCTAGTTAATATTATAGTGGAAACACATACACATGCATTTGGACATTGGGGTTCAACTACATGGCAAAAGATCCCATCTACAACCTGTTATTGGAGTCATGAACTTCTCTTGTACACCATGGGACCGTTACTGTGGCTCAAGGTTCGGAGCTGTACTGTATTATTCGTTTGGTTTCAAGAACTCCACGCAAATTTTACGCGTTTCGGCGCAGCATGGTCAACTCGCCGTTCACCAAAGCGCGAAGACTGAGCCAGCCGGCAAACCACGTTAAATCGTCTTTAACGAGTTCTTTGAATGGTAGTACTTACAGACATGGTTCGATGATTCGAAAAAGAAACAGGAAGACGATGGTTCGTTCTCGAACTCGGTGAATATATTATACTTGTATCACACGCCAATGTTCCTTGCACTCTGAACCAATGAAAGGCTTAGTTTCACCCAATCGTGCAGGGCTGTTGTATTGTCATGATAAGTTTGAAAACACAAGACAAAAACAAAATTCGGTATTATAATATAACACTGGTCTGTCAAGCATAATCGTTCTCAAATCTTGGCTCTTGTAGAATATGACTTCAAACAGCCAAGGTAATAATTCGTAATGAAAACGCACAGTGCAAGAAAATCTGTATTGCGTCGATTTCGACAAAACTGATCGTTTTAATTTCACTTCCCGTACGAGAAAGAAATAATTGAATATAGTTCAACAGTATTCTCCTTTAACTTTCGTCTAAACTATAAATTGTGTAGCCTACAGGACGCGAACGGTACACGGAAAATATTGCTGGGTTTCGCCTCTCCACCTGTGCGCGAATATTTACTAATTATCATTTTCTTAGCCTGGGGCTTTTTTGTTACTCGCGTCGGAAGCAAGGATAGCAATATTATACTTACGATTCACCAAGCAAATAGCCGACGAATCCAAATTGATAGCCAAGGGACTTGAAACAAGAAATTCAAATATAGAGAGCAAAAGACGAACAAATACCTTCGCCTATTTGAGTCTCACTTGACGGTCGTCAAGGCAAGCAGAGCGGGTGTTTGAAAATCATTAATATTTCAATTTTTGCCAAAAATATCATTTGGCGATATCCTTCGTCATGGATGACCACAGTATTCTAATATGCAGGTTGGATAACATGAGTCCACTTAGAACGACAACTCGGTAGTCAACTGAAAGACGCAATTACTTGTTTCGAGTTTTAGAAAGAAGAATTGTTCAATATTTTCGAAAGGAAAGTAAATTGTGTTCGTACCTATACAAAAACTCCCCCAGACAATTTCGCTAGGAAAATCTTTCACTTTGTGCATGAAGAAGGGCTTAATGACAACAAAATATGAAACGGGTTCTTATCGTACGCAAGTTGGGCAATGAATTTGAACGAACCTCTTTTACGAAAGTTTTGTGAATACAGACCTACGCCGGATGCAGTGCTGTTAACCTAATTTATAATGCAACTGCGGGAAGCACGTACGTACGTACGTATGTTTGTTTTTTTTTTTGTTTTTTTTTTTCTACTTTTACCAGAACTTGTTAAACGGTAGCGAAAATCTTAAAAGGTGAACAGTGGATTTTAGATGACTTGGAAAATCGGAAACCTCGTAGTTGGTTTCATGTTTGTGTTAGTGATACGGCCCTGATCCGTCATTGGACATCGCCTGATATTTGTCCGTTTCTGTGGTCAACCATCAAACAGGTAAATACAGAACTAGCAGTAGTTACGTTCATCAACACCTCGTGTGTACCACCTGCCCCAGGTGTTTATCTCTAAACTGTCAAAATTATGAGGAGCTGGCCCATAATTCACGTCTTACGACAGTTTTTAACGCTAATGCATTGGTACATCCTTTTTCAAGTCGTCCTTTGTTTGATCGTGTTCGCACTGATGCGTTTTCGAGTGAAACCGTTTCGCTTTCGATGACTTTCGGTCTCCGTCCACACTAAAATGACTTGTGCCGAAAGGTTTTCTTTCGCCCGAAACTACGTGTTTTTAGATCGATGCAGATTATTGTGAAACATTTAGTATCACCCATGTGTGTGGTGCCAAAGGACTATAAATTGAGAATGTACCATCCTTGGCGCCCCAGGGCAGATCGTGCAGCGCCCCACCCCGCCCTCTGGGTATATACAATACCTTCAAGTTCATCATCTGACTTTCACTACTCGTACCAAAAACAAAAGTTCCAGTACAATCCTAAAAGCTTCAAAGCAAATTTGCTTGTGTTAACTTTGCTAATTGCTTTAAATTACTTTTCTACGAGTTTACTAATGATATTAAAGCGTACCTTATTAAACCCTGGCTTGATTTGCCTGTTCACAAGGTGTCTTGACTTGGTAGATACACCAGTGTCCTTGGAGCCGTCGCACTTTTTGTTTTGTCCCGATATCTCCTGCAGTGCAAGCAGGACTCGGTGATCTCATTTTCTCATGAATATTGATCGTCCGGTCTCAAAAGTTGATAAAAATAGCAGTGAGTGGGGACAGCCCAACTGCATGTATTTTGCGACGACGTCATGTGTCGTCGTGACAAATCAACAGTCTCATACCTTAGTGATGACGTATCCTCGCGATCTGTCGTGCGACCTCTCTCCTGCACCCGACCCTTCAAGTTCACTGTCAGCTCCTGCCCTTGCTGTTGCTATGACGCGTTTCCCTCGGACGTTCCCTCCTTCTGCTGAAGCGACCACTAGTATTTTCGTCATGGACGTTTGCCACGGCTCTCTTAAAAACTGATTGAGCACGAAATGAAAACAAGACCAGCTCTTGAAAGATAAATCAAAGATTAGTTAGTGAACCAATTTTCAACGGTCAGTAGACCAAAGTACCCGCATGAAGTATCATCATTTTCATCATTCGTCATTTCCTCCCGCGCGTCTCCTCCGTGCATTAGAGCGGTTTTCAATTTCATTTTCATAAAACCAAAACCAAAAGAAATTACAGTGGTAATCTCAAAGCCTGAAAGTAAACACTTTTGTCCAACTAGAAGTCAAAGTTCTTTACTATCAGTTTTACCTTGAGGAACAGACGATGCAACTGTGCGATAAATGCCAGCGCCCCTTGTTTGTTTGCGTTAGCAGATCGCAATCGGGCATTGCTTTTGTTCCTGATTGGCCAAGAATGCTGCTAACGGGTACAATTCAACCACACATTTGACCAGCTCCCATACGGCTCCATAGCTCAGTGGTAAAAGCGTCGCACCGGAAGTTACTTCATAACTGCGAGGGTCACTTTCACTATCAATGCTGCTAACCCTTTCACTCCTGAGCTCATAATACAAATTCTCCTAACCATTCAAGAAGAAAATGTATGAGCGATGTAGTGAGAATTGATAGGCCAATCAGCTTTTATCTGAATGAACAATCAAGTGGCAAATTCTCCATACTGTATGATATATCTCTGGTGAGAAACTGAAGGAGAAAATTGAAGTTGATCACTCTCAAGAGTGAAAGGGTTAACACAACAGTTACTTCGATTCGACAGTCATCAGAAAACGGTTCTGCTATCATGAACATCATCACTTATTAACTACCAGCATATAGACCATCATCACCACCACTACCTCCACACTCCGGTAAACTAACACAGCCCAAGCTGCTTTGTAGTCTATATCCAGATAATAGGAAGCTGTTTTGTGGGGTTAATCATGTGGCAACAGGCTCTGCAGTTTAAAACACATTATTTTGAGCAAGTTTGTCCCATCTGGCAATTCTTTATTGGTTTATTCGCTGTTAATTGTAGTTATAACAAATTTCAGTGGAACTATATTTACACAGAGGTCGTTCAAGGATGCGACATGAGAAGGTAAAATATATTATGGACCGAGGGCCCGGTTGTTCATAGAAGCCCGATTAGTCAATGCAGAATTATCTAATTCAACTTTCAGGGGCCCTAAAATGGAGGACCAAGGATTTTAGCGTGCAATGGGCTGTGGTTGAGGGGGTCTGTTCAAAGATGGCTAAAAAGTTCACACCTACTTCCATAATCTTAATCGTGCTCCGAACAACCGAGCCCAGGGCTACAAAATGATTTAAAGGCCAGGGCCCGGTTTTTCAAAGCACGATTAGGCTAATCCTGGATTAGGTGTAAGCTTTCTTGTCATTTATAAGCCCGAATATGTGAAGATTTTGTCCTGCAACGATTTCCTTGATACGTTTTCAGCTAAAACAAGCTTTTTAATCCATATTTGAACAAAACCCTGCATTTTATCGGCAGAGAGGTCGTCAGAAAGAATTTCGCTAATCCTGGATTAGCTTAATCGGCTTTCGAAAAACCGGGCCCAGGCGGTTATTGTAACATCAATCAAATACAAAGAACAAGCGCACTTGTGATTGGTTTACTTCCCGGTAGTCATAGCAACATTTTCGATACTTTCGCTCGTGAAAAAGATATACCTTCACTGTGTGCAATGACAAGTATCAATTCTTGTATTTTATCGATGTGTATATTACACAACGAAATCACTTCAGTACTCGAGTGCACCCGGAATCCTATCCTATGAACGTTCACTCGGCGTACAAAATAACTCTATGAGCAATATGGTGGGCGTTATGGACTTCGAGAGTCAGCTTCAACTAAATAAATATCTCAATTTGTATACACCCACGTCATTCCATAACGAATATTGTCACCGTTACCCACTCCGAGAGAAAGCCTGCTCCTCTGACGCATATGGCGAGTGAGATGACGTAAGAACTACAATTTCAATGTTGGATTCAATAGCGGTTTTCGGATAACTTTCACAAAATAGTTGAAGCACCAACCACAAAGGCTGCATGATAACACTTTCAACCAATCAGAATAAAATACAAGTCATCTTGAAGAGACTAATCAACAATGCGAGAACATGTCATCGCCAATTACTTGCTTGCGTGAGACGATCGCAATCGGGTTCTTCTTGTTTCTGATTGGCCGAGAAGGCTGCTGTTTAGATCAATACAAAGGCAAAGCAATCACAAAATTACTTCCGACAGTTATCCGGAAACCGCTTTAACAGGAACTTCGTTGTTTAAGATCCCTACGTTAGCCAAATAGTGTGACTAATAATGGAAGAGCATAAAATGGTCATAATGTTAAGTCGCTATAAAATTTACTCCCTAGCTTTTCCACCCTGGAAACCAAAGGCCCCGGGCCAAGTTCTTTTAGTTTAATTGACTGTATAACACAAGTGCTATGCTGCAGAGCTGCACCCTGATCCGCTGACAGCCTCCGCAACTCAATCCGACGAGTTTGCGGGGGCATGTTCGAGCCCGACGAGTTTTCGGGGCATGTTCGAGGTTTTTTCCAGAATATTTTACACAAAGTACAGATAATACTCTATTGAGGCCTGGAAAGACTGCAGGCCACATGCAAATCGAACACGAATTCCTTCACTGTTCCTTCGTACTAGTGAAACGTATTTCTTAAAAAAATGAAGACCTTTTTCAAGAACTTTCGCACAAAATTGAGGTCAAAAACAAAAGTTGAGGACTTTCTAATACAACCATTAGTTTTTAATTGAAAATATTACACAAATCCAACGCAAGCCCTTATCTTACATTTGTTCACATTTGTTTTGGCTATCTGAAAATTCAATTTCTCGGGGCTTTCCTTCCTTCCTCGAAATCAAGTACAAACATTCGTTTAGCACCACCGTAAGCCACTGCCTCACAAATTACACGACCACCACTCTGCGCGGACACCATCGTGCAGATCAATAGTCGTACAGCGATAAAACGGTGCATTCACAAAGCAAGGGCATAGCCATAGCTATAGCCTTGCCTTAACATGGATAAAAATTTGACATTCAACCTCCCCTCCCCCTCCCCCCCCCCCCCCCCCCTGCACCCCTTGGGTTGCTAGAGTTGACCCCTCCCGACTCCCCTTTCATGAATATTCTGACTATTGCAATGAGTCGAATTATCCAGAAATTGTCTTTTCTCGGGCACCGATCTATAGTGAGCGTCCGTGGTAGAGAGGACATGAAACCCAAGTTGGAATTATACCTCTCTTCGCCTTCAACTCCTGCTTGTGCTCAAGTTATACTTTCTCCCACTTAACAGACGTACAGTAGTGCAGTGCAGTAAGGAGAATATAGCATCTGATTACATGACGAAACTATCAATTCTCAACAGGCCACTGGAACCTCTTGTGAGAAATTAGTCAGTTGAGAGAGTAAAATAGAGTGATCACATTATCGATAAACGTATTTCAGCGATGTCGTCAAGAGAGGTGTAGTAAGAGCAGAATTGTGTGATCTGATTGGCTGACTTGCCGTGGATTCTTTATGGTGCTGTAGCGAGGTCTTCGAGCCGTTCACAAGAGCGCATGGGTAATTTGTGGGCTCTTTCAAGTAATGACTGGTCACGCCAAAATCTGCCACGTGCAAGTAGCTCCTCTCCTGTGAGAAAACGAGAGAGACATCAAAAAATAAATAAACACCATGCACATCTGTGAAAGTGCAGTCGAAGCTCCCGTAAGGGGACACCTCGGTAAGAAGAAAAATTGTCCGTAACTGGAACTGGCTGCTTACGAGAATGTGTAAATACAGAGTTTGACTGAGCTAGAGTCTAACGGGGGTTTCGCAAAGGTGTCCGTAAGTAAAGCTGTCCGCTTACGAGAGTGTCCGCCCAGAGAGCATCGACTGTACCACAAATTTGGAGTAAGATGTTTTACATGAGGACACATCTGAATTATCAAAAAGTCGTAATCACTTTAATATTCCCTGCTTCCAATAAACGCCCGTTTTCCGAAGTCTACAGGTGTCGCATCACTAAAAAGCTTTACCATGCCAAAAGATGCAGAGTTAATTGCATCTAACCCCTCTCGCTCACCCTCCTCAACACCTCCTCCTCGAAAAGATAATGAGAAGTCTGACCTCAGAGATAATGTTAAAAACTTGCCACATCTGTCTTTTGGTTTCTTTGTTTGTTTTTGTTTTGTTTTTGTCCTTACTGGCAAATAGGCAACGACAGACAATCGCCTGCAGAGCAAAGCTGATTTCTGAAAACACGGCATCGGCACGATCTACGAGCTACAAACGAGCCAGAATTTAGTCTAACGCTCATTTTGCAGATTAAGTGAAATACACTTTCACTGACAGGGCCTTTTAGCTTCAGAACTGCTTATCCCTTTCACTACCAAGCTCAAAATACAAATTCTCCCAACCATAAAATAAAAGAAATGTGTGAGTGATGAAAAGAGAATTTATGTTTTAATCAGCTGTCATTTGATCAAGGTATCAAATGCAAAATTCTCCGTACTTTATGATATGTCTCTGGTGGGAGACTGAAAAGAGAAAATTGAAGTTGATCACTCTTGGGAGTGAAAGGGTTTACCGAAGAAATATGTGAACACTAAAATGAAAGGCTCTCGATGACTACACTAAAATAATAGTAGTGTTTACATTGTTGTTGACAGAAGTTCATGTGTTTGTCTTGGGTTGCAATCAATCCTCGGAGATTCAGAATACTAAGACATCACGACCAGGTTGGCTCCGACTTCAGTATAAGTTGAATCAAACATGGCCGCCACGAGGTCACATGCAACCCAAGAGCAGTCAAATCGTTTTTAAAATGTTGCTGTATATTCATAGAGTATGTTTATTTGAAATGAAACATGAATGTGATCACTCAGAAAGTAGTTCGAGTCCGGAAACAATATGTGGTTAATCGTTAAGTTTACCTTCCACTAATAATACCAACATCACGAGCGCTCGCATAAACATAATCAAAATGGTGATGTTTAATGAAAACCAAACAATACTAAGTACAATTGAACAAGACAGCTCCAAACCAAAATACCAGGAGTTTGGGTAAATAATTCATACTTGATTGCAGTATACACAACAGAGAAACCAAAATCTCTTGGATTTATAGGCTTGCTTTTCACTTGCCCATTTCGCTTCTAAGCCAGCACCTTCATTGAGCAAACCGTTTCAGGCAAAGGACGTGGCAAAATTTGCATGTCACTTAAATTCAAAAGCGTGAATAAAATAAATAACCTAAATATTTCGCTTTCAAATAACGAATTCCGTATTACAAATATTTTGCCAAGCCTATAACACAGTGCCTTCGTAAAGACTCTTAAATAAAACACACAGATCAGTTTGCCTTGCAAGCGAAAAAAAAAATGCACATTCTATAAATCGGCACTTCTTGCTGGTCCAGATGCAGTGTCGCACAGACAAACAGAGTCTATTTTCTATATTTAGTTCTTTCTTTATTACGATATCTTCACGTGAACGACGGGACGCAAAACAAAGTGACCAATAGTGACCAACGGATCTTTCTTTCACCCCCAAACTATGCAGTAATATTGCGGTTGGAAAACGTCCCAAAGTGCTTCCAGAATTTTACAAAAACCGACCCTTTGCGGTCATTTTATTGCTTGATTCTTTGCACAGGTAAATGCGGATAGAAACAACCAAAATTGAGTATATAAGTGCAGTAAAATCCATAATTTTGCAAAGGAAAAAGATATCTTATTAGCCCATCAGGCTGTCATTAATTATTCAGGTTGAACCCGGAGAGAAACAATCACACACACAAACACCATTTCACAAGGTTCTAAATTATTTCAGTTTATTCCCAAAGGCGTCTTGAGAATCAAATCAGGAAACAGAATATTGTTATCCTTCACATGCCTACTTCAGGCTGTTAACATTTCCGCTCACAAAAATAGTGGCGAATTACGTCGAAGGAATCATAATCTTTGATTGCTGACAGACAGGTCGATCAATATTCACCAAGAAGATCGATTCTGCGCTGTGGGTCAAAAACAAAGGCAGAGCCGCGGAGCTACGACAAGTGCAGACGATGCGGAAACTGGTCTGGCTGTGATCCTCTCACGAAGAGAGATAGAGCGATCAGGCGGCTGCAGAACCGATCAAGATAAATCACTCGCTAATCAAGCGACGGGAAATCAAGGAAGAGTTCGTATTCTTGTACGCTGCAAATCGAGGACGTGACCACTCGCGAGAACATCTCAAAATGTTGGGCGATTCAGCCGCCGTCGTGAGTGACAAGGATGTTGCGATCGAAAGCAAGCTCAAATGCGTCGTTCTGGGCGACAGCCAAGTCGGCAAAACCTGCCTGCTCTTACAGCTAAGCTACACATCAAACACCATGTCCCGGAAGAATCTCGAATCGATCTCCAGCACTTATCTGGCGAATATTAACGTGTCGGGGAAAGTCTACCAGCTCGAACTTTGGGACACAGACTGCCAGGAATCTACGGATAATATTCGACCAGCCGCCTACACAGATACCGACGTTTTCTGCTTATGTTTCTCAATCGTCGACGTCGCTTCGTTCCGCCATGTTAAACAGAAGTGGTATCGCGAAGTGAAGGAGTTCTCGCCACAAGCTCCCATAATTCTTGTCGGCACCAAACTCGACCTTCGCGACGAGAAGGGGGGCAGAAAAGACGCGGACGAGCAGTTCGTCAGCTTCAAGGAGGGAAAGAAACTCGCCAAAGGCATTGGCGCTATTAGGTATATTGAATGCTCGGCTTTGAAGCAGGCCGGCTATGCTCATGTGTTTAGTGAAGCTGTTAGAGCGGCAATTTCAAAGTCGAAGAAGAAAGGCAAGCGAAAGTGCACTATATTGTAGGAAGGCACAAATTATCGCGAGGCCGGAGTGTAAAGTACAAAGCTCTGTACTTCTTTAAATTAGCGGATGTCATATGAAGCAGATTGCTTTTTTCTAAGCTGTCATTACGTCATGGTTGACATCCGTAATGTGAGAGAGAGTTCCGAGTGCGAGTGTTGACAACCAGACAAATTTTCTTTACTTTTTCCTCCTGAAAACGATAAATCTCTCGACCTATGTTGGATTAAATCTATGGCGTGACCAATCAAGTGAGAGTTTATCGTAAACAAACTCCGGGTGGCGTTACTTTGGACAGGTGGCAAAAGTGACTTGCGTTACTGTGCAAACTATAATATTTAAAAATTAGGGTTTACCGAAGAAAAATAGAAGAGTGTGGACCCGAACGGAGGACACAAAGATGGGAAAAGCAAATAAAACTCACGAATCATCGTCACAGGTTTCAGCGTTATCTCTATGCTAACAGGAGCTAAATCGGTGGGTCAAACATGCGACCCACTGGAGTCACGGCGCCAACTTTTTAGCAAGATGGTAAAGACAGAACTAGTAACTCATCCCCGACTAATTTGTTTCGTATCGTTTCCAAAAACTTCCATTTCCCAGGCCTTTTTATCGGGAAATGGTACAAACGCATCAGTGTCCATCAAGGCCTTGGTATGAATCTGACACCTAAGGCTGCTGAACAAACAAGGAGTGATGCCTTGGTTTCAGTGTTAATTCCAAATGACACATTTTGGTTGATTTTCTGATTGCTTATCGTTTCTCATTGTCGCTCCAACTAGTTCACCCCCTTTCTGTTAGCGAGTGCACTATTTGACGGGGAGCGAGGGAAGAAGCGAGACCAGAAACGGCTGCAGTCTCCTGCTACTTATGGCGTGACGTCAAGTGAAAATTGAATACAATGGAGAAAAATATTATAACCAAAGGAAAATGACAAACTAAGCCGCTTCCAACGAAGAAACCAAAATCTTTGAGCACGTATCGTACGCGGAAGTTAAATAGTGGCTATAAAGCCTTGCGAGAATCTATCAGCTCAAGAAAAGCCACACCTCAAACTCTGGCAACATACACAGACACGCCCACGACTATAAACCTAAATCAAACTACATAACGAAAAATCCGCTCCTCTCAAACAAAACACACGAACACGAAAGCGTGAAGTTCAACTAATTTCTAACTCGACGTTGCAAAAAATGCAACCAGAAAGCAGATAAATAGCATGATTTTATATACTTTGCAATGATTTACTGCTCAATTTCTTCGCGTACAGTACAAACTCAAAAGCAATCCATGCCGTGTTACGCCCACTGTATAAGTAAATGGTATGCCCGCGTTACTTCATGAAATACTACGAAAGTGTTGAAGAAATTAACTTCAAATTCGGATTTCAGATACAGCAGAGAAAATAAATTATAAACATGTCAAGAAATAAGGGAGTGCCCAACCAAATCAGAAACTAATAATGTTATTGCAAACGTTAGTAATCACCCACAGTTTCTGTAAATACAACCACACACTAATTGAATATCTTGAATATCTCGTGGTGTTTTATAAAACCGCAAAATTAAAAGACTGGTACAAATGTTCGCCTTAACGGGAACGATTAAACTAGTATTTCATCTAAAGCGATAGCCCTGGAAGAACCGAAAGGAATGAAGCCGCCTCATTTTGTTTTTTCTTCAGTTTCTTTGTTTTTCTATGTGATCCCCGTCTGAGGAGCCTTTTGTTTTCATGTATATGTAACTTGTATAAGCTCTCCGTGCTGAAGCAAACGTGAAGAATAACCAAGGCAAAATTTGAAACCGCCAAGTGACATGATTTGTCGAACAGTTTTGAGTCGTTCGGTCGTTTTATACTGCAACTACCACACTGTATACTGTACGCATTGCTCTAAGTGGTAAACACTTTCATGTTAAGAAGCTTACATTAGCTTTCTTTTTGCATCTTCACGCGCCCCAAATGTGAGCAAGATACTGTTATCACATGACTACAATTTCTGCAATTTGATTGGCTGAGATCAAGCAAATTAGTAGTTAAAAATTGTACATAGGAATTCAGATCCTACAGCACCTCCACAGAAGTATACAGAAGCTCGCAAATTAAAAAAATAAATAAAAATATGCCTATTTGGCAACGGTGCCACTACCGACGAGCGTTTCTCACGGCAAAATACGAGATTTGGTTGACGTAAATCGGCGTACGTTCATGCGGAGCATTTCATAAAAACATAAAAACGTAGAGTAAATATATATAGAATCCACTGAGCATAACCTGATTTTGCTCATGAGCGATACTAAACAATTTATTTAACTGTGAGGCTGAATAAACATCAGTAGTTTGTAGACGAATGAGTATAAGGGGCGTACAATACAGTACCCCTAGATGCTAAAAAAATTGCAAAGGCAATTGAAATTGCAATTATTTAGTTAACCCTGGTTTAGATTAACCAAGCTTTCAACAACGGAACAACACAAGTTTAGACTGTGCCAGTCCCTCCTTTCTTGGCCATGAACAATGAAAAATGAGCAAATAAGGTTGGAAATTGGAGTGTCCAGACCTCGGAGTATATTTTCTAGTTGCTCATACATCTTTGGCCCGAAAAGGAGAGGCTGGCACATTCTAACACAAGTAAGGTAAAGCAGTGAATTTGATTGAACAACTTACGGTATTGCCGCTCTCTGTAGCACTGTGTTTGCAATCTGCTTATGTAATCATCCTCTATTCTTCTTTCTAATGATTTAAGATGCTGCTGCTGGTAGTTTTGTTCAAAATTATCCTGAAAAGAGAATATGCCACAACATGTAACAATGCAATAAAAACAGAAAAGTCTTCAGTTGACAACTGTACTGCAATCACCTGACTGGTTATCTGCACAATTTCCAGTAGACTGACACTCACCACAAGGTTCACAATCAACCAATGGGGATTTTTTGTCCAACTTTTGTACACAGAATACTCGAGCACCAGGAAGAGTGCAAGCAGGGAGGAGGGGAAGGAAAGAGCATGCTACCCTGCCCCACCCCCACCCACCCACCCACTGGCCTATTCGCAGGCAAAAAGATGTATTCTTGACCAATTTCACTCTCTCACCAACAAGATATTGAACAGTAAGGAGATCTTGGTCAAAGTTAAGTCAACTTGATCAACTTCAATTTTCTTTTCAGTATGTACAGCAGTATCATGATTCTCATCACATACAATATATATATATTAAACTCTTGCAATTTTCACCACAGCTACAGTACTTGCCTGGACATAATATGGAATACTTCTTCTTTCTGTAAATCGTTCCTTGTGGTATGAACTGAAAAAGAAGGGCATTACAAAAATTATGAAAAATATACCAAAAGTACCATTTAAAAATGTTGTTTACAGTACTGGTGTGCTCAAATGAACTTTAAGATGATTTATGCAGTAAAATGAAATACGACCATCAAAATTCACCACACAATTTGGTGTCACATAAGTGTAGTCTCCCAAACATTGACACTGTCTCTTCAATTACAGAGACACAGTACTACTGTAGCAGAACCCCACTATCTTGAATTCGGTTATCTTAAACTCCCGCAATCTCGAACAAAATCTGATTTCCTTTGTAAATAAACTTGGTAGAAATTTCCTTGGTAGAACCCTGCTATCTTCCCCCCACTATCTCAAACTATTTCTCACTTCCCTTGTACTCCTTATGTACATGGAAGTCCCTCTGGAGTATCTCTCGATCCCCACTCACAATCTCCCAGTTTTATAACTACTCAGTAGCTCTGACAATTATAACCAGCATCCAATGCCCTGGTTCTGCTTCCTTGCCCCTCTCCCCCTTCGACCAAGCACAAGATATTTTTATTCTGGGATCAAGGGATGAAAGTTAACTCACTTAGATCTGTGCAGACTGTAGGGTGGATCCGACAACATCAAACTACTCATCAGTGACAAAATGATCAGGAGGAGAATAGGAAGATACTGGACAACAGCATGACCCAAAGGCTGAAACAGAAATCACCATGGTCAGATTATTAACAGCAGTAAAAATGCTACAGAATTGCTGCTGCTGCTGTTGTTGTTGTTTCTGTCCGCGTCTCGTGTTTGAGACAAAAACTTTACATGTCTGTCACTCACTGGATCATGTTCTTCAGATTCTTGATGGAAATAATTCCTGTGTCTGTGTCGGTTTCTCCTACTGATATGCACCCGGGCTACAAGGAAGAGAACAAACTAGTTAACAACTGTACCATAAAATAATAGTCTTGAAAAAGGCTGTTTCGCAAAATTGTTTGCACCATAGACTGTTCCTTTACCAGCCTTATGGTTGTACAGTTAGCATACACACCCTATATTTCACATTTCTTACTTCCTGAGGCTCTTAGGATAGCAAGCAAGAAAATTGCTATAAAAGGTTGAATCTTCTACATGTAAAAATACAGTAGTTTGCTTCTTCTCTTTGTTATTGTTTTCGTAATTTATTAATGCTTTCCTCTACTAGCCACTATGCATGAACGCTTTCTATGTAAGTATTTTGTAGTCAATCCAAGTACACTGACTGAACTACAGCAAGTCCTTGCTGACAGGTACAACTTTGCACAGTGTAGTTTGGATGATTGAGTCCATCACTTTCTACCCTACTTACCTCCAGGCATTGATCCACCAAAAAACATATTAAAGATTTCATCTGGAGAAAATTCAGCTGGAACATAAAAGGAAAGGACCAGTGAATCAGTGCCTGCATGTACATACGTAGCTCTACTAATTCAAACCAGGAGAAGATTCTGATTCCAATTGTTTCATCAACCAAAGATACAGTACAGGTATAATAGAATAGCTGGTGAATAAACATCAATCAATCAAACTGGTATTATACCTCACAGCACAAGAAGAACAGAACATTTAAGGTCCAACCAGACTTTTTGAGGGAATTGTATATATAGAGGAATTTACACAGCGGCACGAAGATACATAAATTTTATTTTCGAGTGGTAAAAACAATATTTTATGAATAAACATTGCACAAGTAAGTAAAAATATAGTTTTTACCATGAGAAAATAAAATCCATATATTCAAGCTGCCATGTAATTTTCTTTTTATTATATTAGACACAAGTGTTTTACAAGAAAATGCACAAACAACCATCAAAGCAAAAAATGATGCCATCGATATCCTAACTAGTGAGGATATGGAAAATACACCAGTCAAGCTCTGGATGTAGTTTTATATGAATTTTACACACTGTAAATTTTCCAGTAAAACACTCGTTTCTATATAATAAAAGATCCTAGCACACCTAGCGTAGTACATCCAATATGTACACAATCATGTATGTATAAGACATGAAACTCACCTTCAAAGCCTCGACTGTAGTCATAGTAACCATGTTCCCGCGGTTGGGGGTTCTCGTGGCCATACTGATCATACATCCTCTTCTTCTTAGAATCAGTCAAGACAGCATATGCGTTGCCAATGGCTGTGTAAACAAATGGCCATGTTGGTACTATAATGCATTTTTTGCACAGATTTGCTTTGACTCGTACGCCTTATTCCAAAGTGGTCACCGTGTAGATAAAACCTGGGTCAAGTTACACGAAAATGAGGTCATGACAGCTACATTGTTTTGGCATGTTATTGTACATGTGTGTATTTGTACAATACAGAACACAACAGTTTTGAGGCATTCTGAAACTAGCATACAAACTAAACACTGTTTACTTCTTGGAAATCTTGCGAGGTGCAAATTGAATCACTTTGACAGCCACAGGAAATGTATGTGCCATTTTTTGATGTCATAAAAAGATTCCATAAAACCTCCCATATCTCCTCTCCACCCAGCCAAAAAAAGTTCAGCTAGCAAACTGACCTTTAAAGGCATCTGATGCCCCTGGAGCTCTGTTCTTATCTGGATGAAACTGCAAAGCAAGCTTTCTGTATTGTTTCTTTATCTCAGCCTCTGATGCATCTTTGCTTACTCCAAGAATTTCATAGTAGTCTTTGCATTTTTGTATCCTGAAAGTAAGGGTGACCAGTGTATTCTTAGAACATTTTTATAGCATATTTTTTAATACATATCATGTACAGTGCAATCCATATAACATAATCATCATGTACTGTATCATAATAATCAATTTTGTTCTTCAACTAATCACGGAGACAAAGGAAATTAGTTTTGTCTCAGTGATTAGTTGAAGAACAAAATTGCTTTTTATGATATACAGTACATGGGACATAACATTGTCTTCTACAGTGTTATTAGGCTCAAGACATGAAACAGACTTGGGAGCAGTCAATCGTACATGTACTGTATAGTGCAGTGAATCATAGCAACCCCTTACGGAGCTGTAGCATAGTAATTCTCTCAACCTCAGAAATGTGGGCCTGGGTACTAGGCCATGATTCAATCATGTTGTTTGATTTACAGTAATTCTCTCATCATTCTGTGACATTAAACGTGTTCTTACAAAATGGATGAGTTCCTACTGTATCCACTATGAACTTTTGCAAACTTTACCATATGCCATACATGTGCTATTTAAAATCATTTTTCTTTATTTGGACACACTAAACAAGCTAACCAAGTTAAAACACACCACAAAACCAAGTACTACAGCAAAGTGCTATCTCATTTTTGGTTTTCCTGAACTCCCTATATCACAAACATAATATTCTATTTCCCTTGGAATGAACTCGGTAGAAACTGCCCTGTTATCTCAATCCCCAGCTATCTCAAACTATTTCTCACTTCTTTGAGAGTTTAAGATAGTGTGGTTCTATTGTAATATGTATAATATGCATCTGAACTTACTTTTTTACAGCCTCAAGCTGCTCAGGAGTAAAATCAAGTTCAAGGTTTGCATGTCCATTCTGACTATTTGTTCGTTTCCTTGCATTGCTGGTTTCATCTTTAGGCCCCCTTCTCCCAGCAGATATTCCATTCTTAGACAGCTCTTCTATGAGGTCTGTGGTAGATATAGAGGATATTACATGGCAGCACAAAGATATGAATTTTATTTTTGAGTGGTAAAAACAATATTTTACGAACAAGCACTTCGTGAGTGAGTAAAATATTGTTTTTACCATGAGAAAATAAAATCCATATCTTCAAGCCACCGTTTAATTTTCTTTTTATTATATTAGACACGAGTGTTTTACGAGAAATTGCACAAACAACCGTGCAAAAGCTGGAAATGATGCCAACGATATCCTCACTAGTGAGGATATGGAAAATACGCCACTCGGGTCCCAGATGTTGTTTCGTATGGATTTTACGCATGGTATATTTTCCAGTAAAGCACTCATGTCTATATAATAAAAAGTAAATATGTTTGGTACAGCAATGTACAGAACTAGTGAGACCCCTGTAAAAATATCCCCTAGGTGATATTGGATTTTCTTTTCTTTTCTTTTTGTCCTTTTGCATTAGATTGGCCAAGAATGCTGCTAAACTTGTTTGGGCCAATTGTGCAAAAGTCTAGCAAATGCAAAACCAAACCAATCACACCAAAGCTATCACATAACTTTCAACAGTCATGCCTAATATGTGATATTTTGACATTATTCTATTGACAAACTAAGTACATAGTTTTAGAGTTTTATTCAATTAAAGTATCCGGATCTCAGAAATTATACAGCACTTGTGCAGTTGAACAAAGTATACTGTAATGAGAACTTTAAACAATCAAATGTTGTTGGTCACGAAAGTTTGTAATCACTCGAAAGTTCACTTATAATAGTAATTCAAAGCATGCAAAGCTGAAAGACCTAAGGAATCAAAAGTCTAAATTTACTACAGAAAAAATACAGGTGCTGAGAAGTGTCAGCTGATTCCTTTCAATTACCATATCTGCAGAACATTTCAGAGTTCAAGAAGTCAGGCTTCGGATTCACTGCTTAATTCTCGAGCGATGCAAACTTATCTGAGAGATCTGATGCCTGATTTTTCGACCGGTTTTACGTCTGTGGACTTGCGTGGCATTTGAAAACCGGAAGTTCGTACATCAAAAGGAAACAATAAACCTGTGCGATCCCCCCGATTCACACCAACACTCGACTTGGCAAACGTAACGTTAGGTAGATTGATCCGACAAAACCCACAGACGTTAAGAATATAATCAGGGTATAGATATATAACGTGCTTACGACATACACTATATCTAAAATATTCACAACAGAACTGCCATCGATCGAAAATCCGCGCTTTCTCTCACCTTCTACATCTTTTGAAGGGTAAAGCCTCTGGGACTTCTCTAAGAACTTCAAAGCTTTGTCTTTGTTCCCCTCTTGGATGTATTTTTCAGCCAATCTCCGGCACTTTAACGCATCGTCTCTGTTCCCTTCCATTTTGCACCTTGAACAGTCAGCATCGCGCATGAGCGGACGCAGCCTCGAACCCAATCCCCCGACAGGGAAAACAGCTTGGAGTGAACACGGTTGTGCGTTGCTAAATCGTACCAACGGGAAGGGCAGCCGCGCAAGACTGAAAACGAGTTTAGACCCAATCGTCTCACGACCGAGAATCGGACGATGTCGGTAAATCCAAGATGGCTGTCTTCTGTGTATTTCACCCGGGGGGGGGGGGGGGGGGGGGGTTAGGGTTTTTCGGGGTCTTCTGCCTTCTGTCTTAAACAGGGTATCAAATTTTACATTTTCGTGTCTTAAACAGGGTTATTTTCTGAAGATTTTCTCCTCTTCCCCTCCCCCCTCAACCACAGTTTTGCTCTCGTCATTTTTGCGTGATTTCTTCATATGTTCCACGATGAAATGAACATGCCTTATTGAGTTAAGTGAAATAACATCGCTTCCTTTAATCATAGTTTAGACGATTATGATACATATTGAACCTTGTGGCAAACTAAACTGATAGACAGACAAACAGGCAGCAGACAACTTCATTAATATTTATTATATGTGCATTTCTCATGTTTTTCATTGGTGTGATGTACATTGGCTTTCAGAAAGAGTAGTGCACAGCACTGTGAGGCTCATTATGTATGAGTCATGAAATGAGAATTGATGTTTTAATCAGCTGTCATTTGTACAAGGTATCAAATGCCAAATTCTCCATACTGTTTGATATATCTCTGGTGGGAGACTGAAAAGAGAAAATTGAAGTTGATCACTCTTGGGAGTGAAAGGGTTAAGAAAGCAATATTATTTTCACATTGCTGATTGGTTTCTTCTTCAACATAAAACAATACAGCTTAATACCTTGGCTAATTCTGATTGGTTGGAAAAAATGGTTGAGCCTCTGTGATCGGTTGGGCTTGCTCTGTTGTTTTGGTTTTTTTACAGTCATCAAAAAACTAATAAACTGCTCCATAACAATTTGCAATAAACAAATAAACCTGCATTTGCTTATACTGTAAGAAATCCATAAATATATCACTGATCACAATTCCCACATGCCTAGACAGTGTGGGGAATTTAACTAAACACTTGAGTTAGTGATCAGAAGTAGTTCTTATCTTCTGGCTATTTGACACTGTAAATGCATTCTGTCTTTCCATTCTTGCACAAAGCTCCCTAAAAGGGGGATGATGGACATTGCATTTATAAGCAAATTAAACATGAATGCAAAAAGATGCATTTTTGCAAACAAAACTGGAACTAAACTATATACCATGCTAACAGGTAACTTCTAAAGTTTTCCTTATTATGTTACTGTATGTCAAACAACTTTTTGTACATAATATTATTACTCACACTAGCTATGTTGTTTATGCAGAAATATCATACAATGCAAGTATCAAAATATATGACCATCTATGGCTATGATTTGCAAAAATATTAAAGAATTGCCTCCCTCTTGTTTTGAATTATTTTTACAATATTTATTACTTTTTCCCATGTCTTTTTTATCTGTCTTTTTGTTGTTTCTCTATTATAATTATGTAACTAACTGAACTGTACAGTTTATTCAAAAGTGAATATTACAAATTAACAAAGTCTAATTTACCTGGAAACATGATCACAGTGTACAGTATGACAATCCAGCTAGTAGAATGCAGAGGTAAACATGCACTTGTCCACACACTTCCAAGCTTGGCCCTATAATGTCCAACTTAAAATAGAGTTTTTTGTACTGGCTCTTCACCATGAAGTATTGGAAGGTGAGCCAGCCTCATTCCACCTCACAAGCCCAGTGCAAACTCTGGGATTTGCCTTTCTTCTAGCCTTGACCAAAAACAACAACAACAACAGTGAACAAAAACAAAAACAAAATACATTAATTACCAGTAATAGAAACCTGAAGAACTCACTTAAACTTTCAAAAATCAGATCTGGGATGGACTGGTCGCACAAAGTGGATACTTTGCTGTCCTGAATATCAGCAATTTAATTTTTTCTACCATACGTGATCTTGTAATTAATTTTGTTTCAACTGTAAATATCACCCACCTGGTACAAAACTCCAGGATACAAGTAGGACATCACTGCAGCCTTGTCAAATAAATTGTGCTCAATAAACAACTTACTGTTTTCCACCACTCTGAAGTCTGTGGAATAACATAAGTAGACTAAGTCAAGTGAATTTTTGTGAGATATGTCGTGGTATACAACAAGCTTTGTACAACTTCAAAACTTGGCACACGAAGTACTTTCATAACAGCTTTTTGAGCATGTATCAATAATCTATCAGCGATGCCATATACAGGCCTCTACAAATAGAACTGCAAACTCTCCTGCTGTGGAAGTCTCCCACATAAACACCTCATCTCCCACTCACCAAGAATTCACATTGATCTAACTCACATTATGAATTTGAACAAATTGTTGTTAATTTCACAAAATTTAAGTCAATATATGAATTACATCTCAAAAATCTCTAAATGTTCATTTTTTTCTAAAAACTTGAAATGAAGCAACAAGAAATACTCATCTAGATGATCATCAGCAGAGAGCCCACTGTCTTTCCATTCTAGCATGAAGCTCCAATAGAGGGTCATATCATCAAGGTACAAACATGAAATGCAAAACATGCATATTTAAAAAACACAAAACTGAACCTAAATTTTCTCACTAGGTGTCACTAACTATACAGCAAACAGCTTTTGTACATAATACCAACATAGTGTTGTTTATAAACAATCATCATACATTGCAAATTAAAATATATGACCATCTAACCATGGTTTGCAAATAATTAAATAAGTGCCTCTTCTTCCCCTCCTACATTTTATCATAAACTTGAAATTATTTTAGGATTTACGGTATTTGCTTTTTTGAATTTTTAAAATGACTTTTTCCCATGTTTTACCAGCTTGGTTAATGCATACTTTTTGCATACTCCTTAAAATTTTGGGTGGGGGTGTGCTACCTGGGACTGAAAACCCTTGCCCTATTTCAGACCAAAATTTGCAATTTTTGACCCTATTTCAGGCCAAAATGTGCAATTTTCACCCTCTTTCAGACCAAATATCAAAATATCCTAAAATCGATACCCTATTTCAGACTAAAATGCTGAAAATGATACCCTTTGGGCAGCACATACCTATATGGCTCATATATTTCTACTAGTGATCTGATCTTGTAGTGATTTTTACTTTGCCTATAACATTACCTATAACATCACCCACCTGATACAAAACTGCAGCCTTGTGCTCAGGAAATTACTCTTTGAAAAACTTTAAAGTCTGTGGAATAAAATAATGGACTAGTCAAGTGGATTTTATGGGTACACTGATATTCAACAAACTATGTGGGGTACTTGCAAAGGCCTCCACAGAAATTTAATAGCCACGGGTACCACCCTTCTCAGCATGCATTACCAATCTTTCAGAAATCCATTACAGTCCTCAGCAAACAAGCCTGCCAACTCTGAAAGTGACTTAATTCACAATTCAACCCCCCCCCCCCCCCCCCCTCTCAAAACTTTGGGTGGGAGTGTGCTGCCCAAGACTAAAAACCCTTACCCGATTTCAGACCATAATTTGTGATTTTCAACCCTATTTCAGACCAAATAACAAAATCTCCTACCCTATTTCAGACTAAAGGTTAAAATCGATACCCCATTTCAGACTAAAATGCTGAAAATAATACCCTTTAGGGTGGCACATACTTATATGGCTCATATGGAGGTACCCCCTTCACCCTTGGGCCATGCCCAGTATTCTGCCTGGCCCCAAAGCATGCTGAAGATGTGAATTTTGGGTGTGAAATTTATACTTACCTTCCTCGCATCAGTTTCTTTCTTTACTTAAACCATCATCTGAAGGGCAAGGCCAACACAGCTTTCAACACCATCTCTGTTTAAATAGAAATTCTCTCTTTTGGGAACTTGTCCCTTATTTATTCTTTCCTTTAATTTATTAATTATTTAATATATTCATTATTCATAATTTATTTGTTTAATGAATTCATTTATTCATTATATAAATAATTATTTTAATAAATTCATTTATTCATTATATGAATAAATGAATAATTAAATAAATGCATACATGAATGAATAAATCAATTCTGAATAAATCAATTCATTCATTTATACAATATTTAATCATTCATTTATTCTTTCATTTCCATACTTGTTTTTCTTTATTCCTTTATTTATACATTAAAAAATAATAAAGTAAATAAACAAAATAAATAAATAAAACAAAATAAATAAAATATAAAATAAGTTTTATTCATTTTTATTCATTGGGTTTGTTGGGTTAGGTTATGGCGCCATGGTTAGGGTCAAGTAGTGTTAGGGTCAGCGTTACGGTTACTTAGGGTTATGGTTATGGGTTAGGAATGGGGCATCCTGTCGGGGGAGGGGGCCTGGGATGGTGGAAGTACACCAAGGGAGGTGACGGTTGCACAACCACGTTCACGGTCATCCCAGGCCCCCTCTCCCACCCCTCCCCTCAAATCCCATCCCTCCCAAATCACCTGTACAATCCAGTCCCTATCCACCTACCCTCCGACCAACAGCCAACCCCACTGAAGGAGGAAGAATGCAGATGAATATCAGCGAGGAGATAGACAGGAAGAGAGTCAAAACAGGGCCCTGAGGGGGCCGTGGGTGCATTGCCTCCCCTCTGATGAGTTGTAGGAGTAAGATGAGAGAGTTAGGGCTAGAATGGGGAGAATTGGCCAAAGCAGTGGTACGCATAACAACCCTCTCGACAAGTTAAATGGGTGGACCACCCCTCGGCGACGAGATCTGGAGCTGCAAGTAGTCCTTTGTAGAGGATGGCACCCTCCATCCGGAGTAAATGCAAATGCGACTTGGCGGCAGAGACCCCCCCAACAGAGGTGCCATCAATGTCGTTGAGGTCTATGTTGCCTGTAAGCCGACCAGTCTCGAGTCACCTGCCCATTCTTCTCATTTTGAGGATTGAAATGCGTACCACTGCTTTGGCCAATTCTCCCCATTCTAGTCCTAACTCTCCCACCTAACTCCTACAACTCACCAGAGGGAAAACAATGCGCCTACGGTCTCCTTAGAGTCCTGTTTCAAACCTCTTCCTGCCTATCCCTTTGCTAACATTCATCTGCACCCTTCCTCCTTCAGCAGAGTTGACTGATGGTCATCATCAGGTTGATGGAAGGCACACAATGATCATACAGGGGACGAGGGACTTGAGGGGACTTAGAAGAAAAGAGAGAAATGGATGATAATATTGGAATGGAGCCTGGAACAGTATGCTGGAGGAATGTCCACAACAGTCTGGAGGAAGTCAGCCTGGGACAGTCTGCAGCAGCTGGAGGAGAACATCTGACTATAATTGGGAGAACAGGAAACATCGGGTAAGAAAACAGTATAAAATAATAACATTGTAATGGATGAAAATTGAGCATGGGTACTGACAAAATAGATTATAATAGAGGAGAACTATTAATTTTTTTTCTTGTCAGTGATAAAGCACAACAATGTTGATAGTGAAAATGAAAAAGCTAATTTCGATGACCTCAACTTGGGAGAGATAAAATACCTTTTACACAAATCATGCTACAGTTTAGAACCTACAAGTTTACCAAATAGTTCATCTGAATCAGAAAACAGTTTCAATCACCAGAAAAGATAAAAAAGGAAATGCACTGCATCACAAAATTATAAAAAAAAATGCACAGCTTGAATTTCAAGGAGTTCAAACTTCTACTTTCATGACAGTGAATTGCAAGGACACTGCCTGCCCAGTGTCGAGCTGGAACCAACAAAAACACAAGATACCAACGGAACAACAAAAAGTGTAAGGCAACATAAAGCATGACCAACAAAAACTAAATACCTATACCAATACGTAAACAGATAGATGATAATAAGATAGAGAACCGATAGGCGAAACAGAGCAAAAGATACCAGGAACGGAAGGAACGAACGAACGGAAATGAAAATACAGCAGAAAAAAAAATGCTATGTGACTTGGAGAGCAACAAAACAATAAAACTGGAGAAAAAAAACTTCCAAAGATTAAGGATATGAAGGGAAAAACGAAATGATGCAAACTAGTGCTACGAAGCGACCATAAAACAGGGGAAGTTGTGCAGCCAGAGAAGTATGTAAAAAGCATTGCAAAAAGGAAACAAAATATATGGGGAAATAAGCTAGATCAGTATATAGAAAAACTAAAGACACAGGAAATAAAATCAGTGTGCAACGAAGGGACATGCGACAAGGGAGAAACGAAGATCAAACAAATTAACACGAGGGTGTGATCAAGGTGGGTGACAAATGCGTTTTGCATAACTGACACGGGAGGGAACTTGAGCGCGCACATGGCCTGAGAAGGCGAGATGGTTACGGGGAGAAACGACAAACAACAACGACAAAACCTAAAACTAAATTACCTGTAAAAGGGAGCTTCGTTTAGGTGTGGAGCAGGACGCTTTGAAAGCTGCATGTACTGTCTCTTCAGTTGCGAGCAAGGTGGATGCCCCAGCTAAAGGGAGTCCGGAGAGCAGAGGCGTTTGGGACTCTGAAGGTTTCTTTCCTGCTGACATGGAAGCCATTCCGAACTTGGGGATCTGTGAAAATCTTGTGAAGCGACAAGCGAAAATCGACGATCTTGTTTGCCGGCAAACCGTCGAGCATATGATCACGAGGCGAGGTGGCTCAGCGAAAAGCGATTACCCATAATGCCCATTGATTTGCCTCGTCCCCAGTCGTCCTCCTCGATTTCAACTAGGTGCGCAAGGAAGATTGGGAAGGGAAGGAGGGCGCGCGGAGAAAGATGGAAAGGGAAGAGAAAGCGGAGCTCTCCCTTCGGTGGTGGCTAGATGAACACCGCGGCAAAACGTCTGCGCATGCGTTAGTTTTTGAACTTCCGGTCTGAGTTCATGACGGTCGATGCGACTCGCTGTGGAACGGCTCTGTGATAACTGTAGAATGCATGAACCATCGAGATTCCATATTATCATGTCGCGGTAGCTTGGCTCACCTGGCTGGATAACCGGCGTGCTGGAGGTCTGTAAAATGAAAACAACGGTCTGTGAGGCACGCTGCAGTTGTTGCGGCTACAGCTAGCCCTGTAACCTTGGACGTTCTAATTTTTTTTTTATTATTATTATTTAAACATATTTGGGCGTTTACCCCAAGAACTCATGGCTCATCGAGGGGGCTTACGTATACATAAATTTTACGGTTTTACAGTCAAATATTAATAGATAAGAATAAAGTATAAAGAACCACAAATACACATATGCACACACAACACACACAAGGATCATAAACGGATATAAAGTTAGAAGAAAAAGAGGAGAAAGAGAAAAAAGACCGCTGGCCCTCCTATAGGATGTCGACCAGTCTCATTGATTATTCACAAAACGCATGGATTGTTTTATATACCATTGTACATGAAAAAAAATAATTTCATTATCGTCTGGGCTCAAATCGTTGGCTCCGGTAAGGAGAACATTGACTTTATAGGACTCCGACAGGAGATGCCAGCGGTCTTTGAGTACTTTGATGTTCTAAAGCAGTCAAGCACAAGATATAACTGTTGCTGGGATATGTATCCGCTGCAATTTTTTGAATGCTGTTCTCTTGGGCAGAAGTAACGTATCTCGTATCCTGATACAGCTTTCTTGTGCACTCCTGTTTCTGCCAGTCTCATAACCCTGAATACAGCTTTCATAAGCAAAGCTGCGACTGCCGCCAAGGCGACAAACCGCTTCTCCCCGAACAGCACGAACTTTGTTCATAATTTTCACCTTGGGTGCAAGCACCAAAGTAGGAGGTGCAAAAGACCAGAAACAAAAAAACTAATAAACTTTAAATTGTGAATTTTAGGAGCTTAAGATTTGTTTCTACGCCTTAATTAAGTTTTTTTAAAAAACCCACCGGAAGTTGAACTTTAAAAAAATAACAAAGGCTTTGAGTAGACTTTGGCCGGAAGTTGTTAGGCCGCGCATGCACAGTGCGTTTTGCCGCGGTGTCCAATGGAATGGTAACTGGAATGGTGGAGTCGTGGACGGTAGAACGATGTACTCCTAGAACTCAGGAACTCAGGAAGGACGGATTATATCCCTACCTAATGGGGTAAATTAGTTTAAATTAATGGCTGAACATATCACAAAATCCGTAATAAAAAACGAGAGAATTTATTTTGTGGCCGGCGCGGCGAACTGAAGTAAATAAAGATTTTCGTGGAAGAAGCTAGAGCGCTTAATGGTACAAATACTCCTTAAGAAACAAAATGGAGAAATAAAAAAAAATGCAGCGAAGGCAAACGACACTGATCGAACAACGGACTCAAACTGCCGCGAAACTCAGTCGGATTCAGGTTTGACCGTTCATAAGCGGAAAATAGTATTTATGGCTTATTTGCGTGAAACAGGATACGCTCAATAATGTGAATACTGCTGTTTAATACACGACTTCACATTTTCATGTGCAAATACGGGCCAAAACGAGTGCAAATATGGGAGCGTATTGCACTCGTCAGGAACCAGATCAACTGGTTTATTAACTTACGTGATCAATTTTCGCACAAAGTTTACGAACGCGTCATTAGTTTTGTTCCATTTTGCGCGCGGCGAGAACGTTTGCCATGCTTCGTTTGTCGTATAATAAACAATTTATTACACGAAAACTTGTGCAATACGGCTGTATTTTTACTCGTCAGTTTTATTTTTTCTCGCCTGAAGCAGGCTCGAAAAAATAAAACCGACTCGTAAAAATACTTCGCCGTATTGCACTCCTTCCCGTGTAATAACCTCTTTATAGTGCGCTTATTGAGAGTGCACCTTCGTCTGAGTGGGTCACAATTTCAGGTTTCATTGAACATTTCAGAGTCAAGATGGCAAATTCAAGTTTGGTAAAAAGAAGTAAAACCTGAATCAAAGGATAAACTATTACAACAAACAATAATTCCATAGCCGCGCGTGGGAGCAATTAAAATTTTCATTCGTAGAAAGTCCGGTGATTCAGGTAAAAACAGAAAGAGGTTTAATTTTTCCGGCGCAAAACTTCAAGTGTGACATATCAACTTCCTTGCTTCTGCCATGATGATGGGTTGCCGGCAGACAAACTTGCCATGTTTACTTTGAAAGTATACATCGAAGGAGCTTACTGAAGCGGGAGATACTATATGTGTGACTTCCCAATTTCACTAGCCGGGGACGCTCACGCATATTTTCCCGCCCAAACTTGGAACAACGCCATCTTCCCACTAGTTGGCTGTTTCAGATAGGCATGCAGGACTTTCGAATAGTAAAGAAACGACTTGCGACCATTCTTAATTGTCTAGATCTGACATCAATTTCATGAAAATCAAACAGAACATGTGATTCGTCACTTTATAACTAAAGAGTCTCCGATCTCTTTGCTCAGCTTTGCTCAGCTATAGTGACAACTGGTTGGTGCCCGTCAGTTCAGTACAATTATAAGCCTAACTTGATGGTCGCGCATTGATCGCTTAGGTAAGTACAAATCTCTCAAATGAAATCTTTGATTTTCATCGATTCAATTTCTATCAGTGAAGTGGTCGTTAAAACAAATGAGTGTCGGCTCAAACTTTCTTCTTTTTCCTAGCCGTATTTTCCAACGAGTCTTGCGTGTCAATCTGGTTTTTATTTGTACTCCCAGGCTCTTCACCAAACTGCCCCAATATATGCTTACTAAGTGCTTGATTGAACCACATCGAATTTTACAAGCTTCTGTACATGTTCTAAGTTAACCAAAAGCGTGAATTTCGCGTAAAAGCGTTACCTAATTTTAACAAAGCAAATCAAATCATTCGATGTGGAGTAAAGTTTTTTTTTACCCTGTGGCTATTCAGTTGCTATCCTTCTTGTATTAACTGTTCAATTCATTTGAAAGTCCACTACAATGATGGTTTTTTACTGGGTTTCTTTTTAGTTTCGTTTTATAAGTTAATCTTGTTACCATCTATATACACACAAAACTGGCGGGTCATGACAATAAATTTACTCTTAGTTGAACCGCACCAGGCCAGTGTTAACAATTGCCCGTGCGTTGAATCGTAGGACTTTAATTCACTTTTCGAACTGCATACTGTAAACCGACGATGCCACTTTAGGAAATCAAGTGACCGACTACATCAAGGTTTGGATCTGGATTGGAGGGTGAAAAATATAATTATGAAACATCAAAATATCGAATTAAACAAATACAAGAGAATTGTTTACCAAGCAGTTGATGGTGTTTTAGGGTGGTGCGGTTTCTAAATTGCACTGCATAAAAAAGACGGCGAGAGTAGGTAAAAAAAAAGCCATTTTTTTCTCGGGTCTCAGTGAAAAATACTCTCAGTTATGTACGAAAAACGAAGACCAATACGTCTTTCAACAGAAATTATAATTGGTGAATACGTCGTAATACTTGTAAATGAGATTACTACTTTTGATTCCTATTAACCGGCGGCAGACAGCGACAATACTATAAGTTAGTGACTAAACATTATAACACGAAATTTCCGTCTTTAATTTCCTTCATCTTAGTATGCTTGCGTAGATAAGTGTTATTCACTGTTTGGTCAAGTGAAATATGGCGGATAGAGCGGTTTTCGGATGAATGTCGAAAGCATTCGTGTAGGTACTTTGATTTTCGTTTGCTGCGCTTTCGGATTGGTCCAAATATGTTTGGTAGTATTCAGGGCCAATCAGGACTATAAGAGCAAAACCTGATTGCGATCCCCTCATGCAAGCAAGCAGGTGGCTCAGTTTATTTTTCATTACTCTTGCAAACTATGTCACTTACTCTGGCTTTTCTATATACTTCATTCACTACTTTTTGTCGGTAATCATTTTTTCCCAGTCATTAACCTTGTAAAGTCTTAACCCAACCTGGGAAGTGTCCAACTCCACGAACCCTTTTGCTCCCAAAAGTGATCATCTTTAATTTTCTCCTTCAGTTTCTCACCAGAAATATATTATAAGGAGAACTTTAATTCATGGTGAAAGCTAATCAAACCATCACTGCATCACTCGCTCACTTTTTTCGTAAAAGGGCGAGAGAATCTGTTCTTTGAGCTTGGGAGTGAAATGCTGTGCTGTCTAACACTTCCGTGGTTTAATTTTCACCCTATTGCGTTTTTAAGTTAACTAACAGTAAAACATCAAGTTAGATTACTTACGTACACATATAGTATCCTCCCGCCTCCTCCAGAAACGATCAACAGAGAAAATTGAACAGATATGCGATCTGTGCACATCACCGGACTCACTGTGGTTTTGTTATGCCTGTGGATTGGAACCAACAAACAAGGTAAGACTAGAAATGCACCCAATACAACCAAGCGTTTCTTTAGGGGCGCGTTTGTTTTGGTCCCACTCCGGAATAATAATGTGGTACTGGGGCCGGTTTTTCGAAAGTCGATTAAGCTAATCTAGGATTAACAAAATTCTTTCTCTCGACCTCTCTGTCAATAAACTGCTGGCTTTTTGTTCGAAGATGGATTAGAAAGCTTGTTCCAATTTAAAACGTTATCAAGAAAGTCGTTGTGTACGAAACTTTCACGTTTTCAGGCTAAAAAATGACAAGAAAGTTTAGAGCTAATCCAGGATTAGCCTAATCGTGCTTTGGAAAACCGGGCCCTGATCGGTAGAAACTGTCGGTTAAGAGTTACATTGACAACAACAGAGTAGGCCAAAACAAACACATTACTAAAAGTCCAATTCAATTAAGGGATAACCTCTAAGTACTTGTAAGAGTCGAATAGTAATGAGAATTAGCCCTTCGTTGGAGGAAGTGTAGTCCACCCGAAACTTCAACTTTGTACACGCGTTATCCAGGGCCAGATCCAGACCGATTTACATTGGTTGACCAATCAGATTTTTCCTTTAATTACTTCTCAGCCTCCGGAAATGGCAAGTTTTTTAGGCCAAGCCTCAACATTTTCCCGGGGGAGGGAATGCCCCCGAATCACCCTAAAACCAGTTGCGCATTGGAGGCGCTTGCACACTTGAAAACCGGTCACATTTCTTCCTAGATTCGCTCTGCGGACGTTATGACGGCGCTAGAAGCATAACCAGTAGGTTGAAACATGTGTTTTACCAATGGCATTCCATTGGGAAACACGAAGTGTGCCGACTATGTAGAAAGTCATTCAGGATGTTTGGGCCAGGACTTGGCATTATGCGACAAGCTAAAACATTGTGCTAGGCTTCCTAATAACCTCCCGTTATTATCTCTGGACATAGTTTTATAGTTAGAGGTTATTTTAGGGGGTAACAGAACCGTACCACGTGATCAACTTATTGCATGATTCAAGTGACCACACCTATTGTCCATTTTAGCTCTGGGGTATTCCGTCGCACGAGGATGCTACAATCACCCAGGTCCGAGTAAAGAGTTCTCGCTGATTGGCTACTATCGCCGCGGTGAAATGGACTGGGTTAACTTGGCTGATTCTGTAATCAAGAAATGCGAGAAAGCTGCTAAAATTCGGGTAAGAATTACTGTATTTGCTTTAATTAGCCCTCCACTCTAATAAGCCTCAAGGTCACTAACAAATAAGGTCTTTTTTTTTTTTTTTTTTTTTTTTTTTTTTTGTAATAAATAACCACCCCCCTCCTCCGCCTTTTCCGGCGACTGTTAGCACCAAAATTAGTAAATCAGAGACAAGAAAAATGACCTGCATTAGCTGCTTGGTGTACCAAGGCTGATGTATCCGCAAAGATGTTTGTATAACACTTCTCTTGAAAACCGCTGCTGGCTGGGCACACAAGGTGCAGATCGCTTACCGAGAACAGTAGGAAAAACTTCAACGACGAACTTTACGAGAAGTGGTCGTCTGTGAGAGGGGCACTAGTACATGTAGTAACATTGGCTGCATGAGGAACCAATCAAAGCTTTGGGCAGGTGATCGCCCCCTGGGTATTCCATTGTGTACTTGAATTATTACAACGGTTTGTATTCTTATGTCTTCCCATTTGTGATCTTGTTTTTTGGCGCGTTATTTTTCTTTTGTTGTTGTTCTTGTAGGGTTACAAATGCTTCGCTATCCAATTTTATGGCGAATGCTGGTCTGGACCGAACGCCTGCGAAAAATTCAAAGCTTTGACTCCTTCCAGATCTTGTTTCTGTTCACTGGATCATTACCGACGCTACGTAAAAAACAATTCGTGTCCTGGAGGTGTAGGAGGCGAAAGAGCAAGTTTCGTTTACAAGGTAAGTGCCATGAGAATGGCGGCGCGGAAATTCGATATTTACGTCATTTCAGTCTCTCATATATGTGCGTGAACAAAAGTAGTACTTCGGGTGCCTTGTTATCCCAACTTTTGCTATTTTCAGTGTCACAAACATAAGTAAATTATCCAAAGTACCAGAAAACCGTTTTAAATGTTATTCACTCAACCCGTAAATCCTTAGTGTATCAGCTTTGTAGAATTTATAACTTCAAGTCAGTCATTGTATAATGATAACCGCTTTATCTTTGCAGGTGGTTGATTGGTGATCTGAACCAAGAAAGTCTCGAGTAAAGGAGAAAATTCCAAAGCGTTATTGTTAAGTATTCATAGGATAGCCGAATATATATAATTATATAGACAAGCCGAGAAAAGAGTAAATTGAAACAGCAAAATAAAGGTTCAACCAAACTTAGCAGTTGACTTTTTTTTCAACTCTATGGTTTGTGATGATAAATCAAATAAAAGTCGATGTGGTAAAGTTAGACGCAATTAAATGCTACTGAAGCGAATAAGAGATCGACTGCTTTAGAATAAGTGGAACCCCGGCTTATGGCCACGCCGTTAATGCGGCCATTTTTTTTTTTTTGTCCTGAAAAAACAAACGCTTAGTCATTAATACGGCCAAATTTGTTTGTCTTGATGGTGGCCGTATCAGTGGGGTTCCACTGTACTCTACTGCGACGACACAGCAGCAAAACATATTCAGCCAAATTCACACAAACCTTTTTTTTTTCTTGTAATTAAACAAATTGCAACGTATAACGCGGCCATTGGGAGACAATTCGCAGAAAATTTCGCGTGTATCCGCCCCTGCAGCTTGTGTACTTGCAGGGAATTAGAGAACATTAACTATTTTTTGCAACTGTCCATTACATGCAAAAAATTTTGCGAGCGTGTCTAACAACTCACAGCAACCTATATGCTTTGCTCTCGTCAATGCACCGCGTTGCAAGTTGCAGGAAAAATATTGCCTTGTGTAACATGGCTTTCATTCTCAAGAGATAACCCACTCCAAATTTTTCCTTTAGTGTTTCAACAAACATATATCACAGAGAAGAGAGAACTTGGCTTATGATAGCTTGCTCAGATGACAGCTGATTGAAGTTTTGACTCTCTCTACACCTCTTATATACATTTTCTTGAAAGGTTGAGAAAATCTGCACTTTGGCGGAACTTGAGAGTGAAAATTTACCGATCTCGCTGAGCAAATTCCGTGGTCATTACTGATCAAAGTTTTATATTTGTATTTGGAATTTTATATTTTTCTGTCTTTATGTACTTTTCTTCTTTGGTTCAATATTGTACCTATATCATTTGGCATCTCTTTGTCGGCCTCGGAAATACAATCCCGACCCTTCTATTTAGTCCAATTGCCGGCGACCTATTGCACCGTTGCCTAGATAAGGCACAAAAGTTCATTAGTTCAAAATTCACTAAAAAAAGATACGATTATTCTTTTAATGCTAAATAGAACTCAGAAATCTTATTAAGCTGCTAGTGAATTATGTTATTTGTATTTTGCTTCTGAAGCGCGCAATATATCGGTCTGTTGATACAAGGAAAGAACAAAAGCACCGCTATTGAATCGAGCATTTTCACTAAAATAATTGTTTTGAGAAGTGAGCACGTAATGGGAAACTAATTTCTGATATTCCTTTGTTTTGAAAAAAAGTTCGTATCCCTGTGGTGGATATTAAGTAAGAAAGTCAGGTATAAAACACTGCAAAACTTGCCAAAAGTTTGAGGGCTCTGAACGCACCAATTTTTCCCGTCTCTGTGCCACTATCATATTATCTCAGCTTGCTTCTTGCCACTTTACTTTTTTCTGCCTAAGTCGCTTCTATCTCTATTCATATCACCAAAGAATATCTACAAATTAAAGAATAAATGACTATAATTAAAGCACTGACTCAAACCACCACGCACCACTTTTTATAGACTTGTTACAAAACTGAAGAAAAAAGCAGAACAAAACTTGCCTGTAATCTAGGTCAAAATCATGTAAGAATTGCATAGCAGTGCTTTTTATACTATGTTTATATAGTTCGTTCTTACTTGTGTAAGTATTTTTGAAATATTGTAAAATTCACACGTCTGTATGCGGCCCCGGTATCTGACGCATAGATTCTTACCACATCTGGGATATGGGATATTATATTAATCAGTGCGACGTTAATAGTAATAATTCTTTACCCGGTCAAGAAGAACGCTACAACACTTGTTTACAGTTAAAGGCGTCGTTTTTGTTTAGGGAATAAGGTGCATAAAATACACAGTCAACTACTCTGTTACCGCGCACGCACAAACGGAAGCCGGTCACTGACCGTCCTCGGATTAAAGTATTTTCGAGTATATATTATTCGTTGCGCAGGAGAGAAAGATTTATATTCTTTTATCTATTTTACAAGGGCTAATTTAAACTGTTCATTAATTTTGACAATAGTCTGGTATCTAAGTGGCTTACAATGCCAACCAGCGCGCGACGCATTTCCGTGGATACGATTAAAATTATCTTGAGGCAAAAGCCCAGTTTTCTTGATTGCATTTTATCGTATGATTGAAGGTGTATTTTTCTGTTTTTATTCGTTCGGCTTTCCTCTGACGTGATTCCGCCTAATAACCCGATTTCTTGGCAGTTGGTTATTAACAACAGAGCCACCTTTTTCAATCAGTTTCGGAAAACAACACAGTGGTACATCGTAGCACTTGTAATCAATTCTTTTGAAGTACTCGTTTGTTTTATTGTAAACATCCTCAAATAGGAGCGTGTTAATTAAAGAAGGACATTCAAATTGGGTATTCACACTTTAAAAAGCTGGGAGCGCAGATCTTCAGCCGAAGACATGAGGATAAATCACGGCGTTTTGACTTTTCTGCTACACACATCTCTGGCTTTTGTGATTTCGTGTCAAGAATGCAGCGATAAAGGTAAGGATCACACCGCTTGCCAAATTGTCATAAAATTATCATTCTCAGGAAATGAACTTCAGGTGCATTTTCCTTTCCGATGGGTTTCTCAAGAGCTAATTTTAAGAAACTGAGGTTGTTCTTGTCATGTAGCTGCTCTAACATATTTGCCTTTCCTTCGCGAAAATGAAATATCAGCTAAAAACGGAAAGGAAATAACGCGGTGGTTTTTTTGTTTTTATTTTTTCCGAAGGCATTCAATGACAGATACGGATTAGTTTGAATTTTTAAAAATCGGTTTTGTGAAAAGTCATAAATAATGCTCTCTTTAACATTTTTAAATCTCAACTCCTAAATGCTACACTTTGTCGTGTCATACTCTGGCCTATGTTTGGCATGGTTGATGAGTTGCTGTTAATTAACAAAATAAACTTGGTTTTCCACACTTTAGAGCAGATAAAATGTATGGTAGAACTGTGCAGGGGGAAAGGTACAGTCCCATAACCCTTTCACTCCCAAGAGTGATCAACTTCAATTTTCTCTTTCAGTTTCTCACCAGAGATATATCATACAGTAAGGAGAACTTGGCTTTTGATACCTTACTCACACGAAAGTTGATTAAACTATCGATTCTCACTGCATTATTCACAAAGTCGTCATAAAAGCTATTTGTATCTTTAAATTTCCTTGAAAGTTACAAAAAGAATCAAAGCTTGTTAGACACAACAAAAGGCTGATGTGAATATCTGTCTGAGCAGTTATTGCTCTAAAAACTTCTCTGTAGCTTCTCGCACGGCCATTTTTTGAAGCCTTGACAACCAAAGACGCCGAGTCCAAACAGGAGAATTAAAACAGAAAACGCTACCAATGCTAGTTGAGAATTTGTGATGAGTGTGATTTAATCGAGAAAATCATGAGTAGAGAACCAATTGTTGTGTTAAATTTTAGTTAAAATCTACAAACTGTATGACTTGACGTGGGAAGAAAATTTTAAAGTTACCAAACTGTGTACGTGCTTCATTTGTCGAGGCGTATTGTATGTTTACCCGGCGCTCAGGAAATGCAGCCAATAAAGAGCTACAGATAATTTCGTGACACTAATAAGACAATCAAGCCGAAAGTTTACTTAAGATCAATGCTTCCTGAAACGTGTCTGACTGTGGAAAAAAAGATCACTTATACTCTTATTTTCCACTTTGCAGTAACTAAACCTCATGTTTTATCTTACCTGAGTTAGATTTCCTCTACGTAATCCCCACGTACAGAAGGAAATGAGATGCTCAGGTCTCGGTTATCTTAAACTTCCAAGTGAGGGTTTCATTATATATATTTGACATTTTGGGAGTAGTATTTATACAGAACGCGGTTTTGACTTTTTCGTGTTGCACAACAGTAGTCACTCAATGATGTGGGAAAGTCGACAGTTGCTGCTGCCTTATCGCTGACAACGAAGCCAGTGCTCGCCGGAGTCTCAAACCTTTTAATCTCAATTTTAAACCATCTATTATGTGCTGAGAGTTAAATCTAAGTCAGGACTCAAGGCCAGGCAATCAGGTCAATTTTGCAGAATTTTAGATATAATGCTTGAACAGTGTTTAACATTTCGAAGAAATTGAAAATATCAGAGTGAAAATGTTGACACTAACAAGCTGATTATACCATGCGCCACGTCTCTCTTTCACTCCCAAGCTTAATAAAGTGCAGATTCTCTCAACATTTAAGAAGAAATTGTATGAGTGATGTAGTGAGTATTCCTAGTTCGATCAGCTATCATTTGAACAAGATATCAAAAGTCAAGTTCCCCTTGCTGTATGATGTATCTCTGGTGAGAAACTGATAGAGAAAATTGAAGTTGATCACTCTTGAGGGTGAAACAGGCATCAAAAGCCAAGTTCTCCTTACTATATGATATATTTCTGGTGAGAAATTGAAGGAGAAAATTGAAGTTGATCACGCTTGGGAGTGAAAGGGTTATACATACATAGAGAATAATACATGGGCGCGCGGAGATATGAAATTTATCTTCGAGTGTTCATCTCGATATCTCACGAGTGAGATATCGAGATGAACACGAGAAGATAAATTTCATATCTCCAAGCGTCCGTGTATTATTCTCTTTATTTCATAAACTCTGGTGTGATACAGAGATTTCCGCCACTAAGAAATGCAAAAACATGCAAGATCACTGCTTGGCTGATATTAACACATGTAAAAATATCGTAATTTTACATGTGTTCAGATACGACATTTCTCAGTGGCGGAAAACTCTATATCACACCAGATTTTATGTAATAAATACGTTTTCTTCACATATAAGCGGGGTTTAGTACACCTATTAGACGCATTGATGGTGCAACACTGATAAGCCACAGTACAAGTAGACAAAAACCATCGTGTGCCCTTTTTCTTTAACTTGTTTTCTTGTTTTACTTGTTGTGCGTGCACTTAGCTCCCCGGATTAGGTTTCTGAATCAATGTTAATCTTCTGTTTCATACATTCAGACATTTTGGAGCCGCGGGATCAACATAGGACTTATGGAGTCTACCATTTCCATCTTGCTGATTATATATCCGCAATAAAAACCTCAAATTGTGTTTCGTGATCCAAGATTTGACATTTATTACAATACTTCAAGTCATTTCATCTCAAAGTGAATAATATTCGTAGCAATTAACGCACTTCCGTCCAAATTTTTTCAAAAAGGGACAAAAGGTTATGATGAGACTGAGTCTTGCACAATTTGTGGTGGACGTGGGAAATCTCTTGCGCGCGAACGATAGAGGACACATTGTGGCGGCAACATCGTGTCTTTCGATGTTTCCAGGGTGGCAAATCGTGCGGCCACATTGTCGCGCTCCGCGCAGACACAACAAATGTTTCTGAAGTTTTTCAGAAACATTTTTTGTATCCAGAACACAAATTTGTGTCCACAACAAATGTTTCGCGCGTGGTAAAACGGGGCAACATTTGGGAAACATGCGTGCGCTAGCAATGTTGCCGCCACAATGTGCCCTCGTTTTGCCAGGCCTTTATATTGAGAACATAGATTAAATGAAGGCGAACGGACAAACAAAGAAAAAGACCAGAAACAAAGTGAAAGATAAAGTGCGAACGAGAACGAGAACGAGAGATTAAACAAATGGATGAAAAGAACTAGAACAATCACCAGCAATTGTAGCAGCAAAATTTGCGACCACTTGAGCCGACTAACTTCAGTTTTTCTACACATCTCAAACTTTTATCCCATAACATTGTTACTTTCTGTCAAACCGTTCCCTTTTCTTTTTCTCTTTCAGGTACAATCTCAACCGTCACGGCAAACCTGACGTGTGATTATTTCCTGGAAATTTATGCAGACGGAAGGCTGGTGGGCAGAAATGAAAACTACAGTGCTGCCAACACATACATCATTAATCCCGGAGTTGACGTCATCGCTCTAAAATGTCGGATATTAGATGAATCCAACTCTTCAAGCGCAGGAGGCATTCTGGGGTCGTTTAGCAACGGACTCGTTACCGATTTGTCGTGGAAATGTACGGTTGAATTTGAGCGCGGCTGGAACACTGGGAACTATGTTGATAAGCACTGGGCACACGCAAAATCGTATACGGAAAACAGGGGCCTAGCCTTGCCTTGGGGCCCTAGGAAAAATGTGCCACAGAACGCTCACTGGATTTGGACACAAGACAATAAGAATGATACCACTGTCTACTGTCGACATAAACTGGTGGAGAAATGCACAAAAGGTGAGTTTAAAAAGATGCTGCGCGTTAATCCTTTCACTCCAAGAAACGATCGACTTCGATTTTCTCTTTTAGTTTCTCACCTCAGATATGCCTTGGAGTAGAGAGAACTGGACTTTAGATAGCTTTCTCAAATAATAGCTGATTTACTATCATTTCTCACTACATCACTGATACATTTTCTTCTTCAGTGGTTGAGAGAGTCTGCATTTTGACCTTAAGATAAAAAAGGGTCCAAAGTACTTCACGTTTGCTTTACTATAAAGAATAAATCCTTCAGCGGTGTGAGGAAACACCATAGCCGCTGTTTGCTAGTGTAACTGGTAGTGCCACTATAACTGGTACTATTCACAAATTGTTTCTTTTTTGTTGCTGTTTTAGTGAAGAACAGTTTTTTCCACACTGAACTCCAGTACACGGACCGTTCTCTGGATGGCTTTGTTGTCAAGACAACATACACTGACAGCGAAATACAGTGTGGCTTGAAGTGTGGTCAGCTGAAGGAGTGTGTCTCTTTTAACATGCAGACCGCTGGAGAAACGCCGGCTCAAAAGAAGATGTGTGAGCTGAGTAGAGCTACTAGAAACACGGCTCAGTTGGTGAAGAGGAAAGGTTTCCAGTATTATGAACTTGCCGAAATCTTTTACTAAAAGTGGCAATGAAAATGTGACGGAAAACATTTTGCTGCATATCATTGCTCTTATTTTGTAACGGGAAGTAAGCTGCTTGAAATGTTCTTAGCTTATGTTTGTTAGCGATGAGTTAAAGTTTGCTTTCCAGGCAGTACCAGGCAGCTCAAATAATGCATAAATATATGTTTAGCAAGTGCTTTGCAAGTGTGCTGTCACCGACATCGATTCAGAAGTGGAAAAGAAACAATACCTTTTTGTCGTACTTTTTTGTATTCAATAAGATTTAAAGATGGCAAATGGTAATGATAAATGAGTGAACTGGTAAAATGACAAATGTTCAAATGGTAAAAGACTTAAAGAGTTACCAGACGGTAAAGTCGGTCGCTGCAGAAAAACATCTATTACGTTGCCTCCCTAAGCCGACTTTTAATACTGAGTGTATTTGCAATCTTTGAGACCTTAAGTAGTTCTGCTGCTTGAAAATGCTGTAATAAAAATGGTGCCTCTGTCATTTCTGTGTCCTTGTTTTTTGTCAGAGTTAGGTCAAGCAATAGTGTGGTACACAGCAAGGCGCGTAACAGCAGCATTCCTCGTTGTCGTTTTCTAATTGTTTTCGCCCATGTTATTTTTATGCATCTTTAACACATAACCCGGCATAGTCCGTTGGAAACGAACAGAACGAAACAAAAAAATTTCTTCTTTAGGAATTAAAATTTACTCTCGCGAAACAAATATTTTTCTGAGCTCCAAAATGTCCAACTTTCCGACAATGTCCAAACGCTTTAACAAATCAGCTTTAGAATCCTATCAGCTCTTGTATAATATTGTTATCATATCATACCTTTACGAAGCTTTCTCATGTCTTTCTTATTATGTGCCCGATGATGTCTCATCGACCCCTCCTCCTTCTCACATCACGTGTTTACTGTAGCGGTACTGACAGAGGAAATGCGAGTTACCCAATAGATTCTAATTTGCAATTTGAATAACACAAGGACAGAAGAAGTTTGACTAAGAGAGAAAACATCGCCGAGGAGGAGGAAGTATCAATAGACAACACCACGTGCTTTTCGGCTGAGCTGAGTCAGCTCTGAATTATAAATATTGAGGATAAAATGAAACAGCCTGTTTTTTACGGTAAAAGCCAAAAATTGAATCTGTTAATATATGTTAATATAGTTATAAGCATACTGGAACGTGCTAGATATGTTTATAACTTAAGCAACGAACTTGATAACCAGTCATCTGACACTGACAAAAAGAGATAAATGTGTATATATTATTCAAGGTAAAATAGACCGCAGTCTTTTAACCATTTTATTGCTTTGCTATTTCATGCCATCATTATATTTGGTTCAGCCATGGGTACAATAATTGATAATTCTGGAGCAGGCAAGTTTACAAAACAGGAACTCTACAATGAAGGACTTACTAACACAGGAAATGTTTATGAAGGAGAGTAGATAAAAACAGTGTATTCCTAATATGGAGATAGCCTCTGACGTAAAGACTTGTTTGTGCCTTGCCCGCTTTCCGTGAGTGGAATATAATACCTGAATATAAATATAAGACAAAAACAAAACCATCTAACGTAGATGCTTATTTACCATAATATAAATTAAATTGAAAAAACGCTTGCCAAAATGTCAAACAGCTGCAGCTTCATGTACCCTAAGAATTGTGCAATAATAAATGCTAAGATTGTTACTAGCTTCAAATCAGTTACTAAAATATATTTAGCCGAGTTATGAGTCTTTCAGAACTTGTCTGACTACAAATAGTTAAAAAAAAACAAACAGTGATAAACACGACCAATGAAGGACATATTGGCAATGTGGTCACGGAAAATAAAATAAATTCTTGGTACAACTGTTAAAATAACCTTTCGATGCTAAAGGCGTAAATTTGTCTCAGCTTAGAAAACGTACATTATACTCCAACTGGAAACATCTCAAACCATGCAAACACGTACTGACATTTTTATTGGGGGAGGGGGGGGAGAAACCTCGGCGGGATTTCGACCACTAATAGCGGCCGTAAAGCGGCTTGAAATCGACACAAGGGACTCAAGAGACCACTACTAACAGGTACACCGGCGTTATTTAAAGTTTATTTAGAACCTTACGATTTATCCAGATCGTTACTTTTTCCCATACATTTCCTTATAACTTTCTGTTGCGCACTAACGGTCACAAGAACCTGGGCTTCCTGTGGTAAAACCTCAAAACTTAGCCAACAAACTCAATACTTGAACTCGATACTCGACTATACGTTAGTTTAATGCATTTTCTATAGCATAAGTTGTGCACAAGAAAAACGAGGCTTGCACACGAGGTGAAATTTTACCTCGAATTACGAGAAGTTAGATAGCCATGGCAACGAACGCTGACCAGCGGAAGTGACGTCAAGAATGTATTTCCGCGGTATCCACCTGGGGTGGAAGAATGTTTTGCTTACCGACCAGCTGCTCTAAAGTGACCAATACCCTGCATGGGTTTATAACATTTTTTAATTTCCACTCTTAATAAAGTGCACTGTTTGCCATGCAAACAGAACGAAAGAAGGAAGGGTTCAAATGACCCAAAATACTTAGCAACCAACCAAGGCAACAAAACGTGAAACTCAACATTGGATCCAGTTGCTGACACATTTGTTGATCAGGAAGAGAGAAAATGAGGTTCTTTCCAGCTTCGGCCTCCTTTCTGTTGGGAATGTGCTTCATTTTCTGTGCATTCTCCCAGGATTGCAGTGACCAAGGTGAACCGAATGAAAAAGCTAGAAAAGTCCGAATAAGACAGTTTAGGGCCGACACTCATGTCACCTCCATCGTACTTCATCATATCTAATTTATTTGCCGTGAATGCATTCGAGTTTGCCAAGAGGATATGTCGGCCTTAAGGTCAGAATTTTACAGATGTATAGCAACCTGACATTTTACACAGGGAGAATTAATCGTAGGAGTAATGCGAACATAAAGAACTATTTAGAATGCTGTGTGGTCGACCCTGTGAGAAACTGACGGTCGTCAATCTGATTCGGTGCAACAACTAAAGCCACTGACTTATACTGGAAAACAGATCAAATCAATCTTAACTGAGTTTTCTACTTTCTTGGCAGGTTAATAATTTAGCTCGATAAAGAAAAGGGTATTTCTTAAAATACCTTTTAATTAAAAGTAATAAAACAATCTAACGAACGTTTGGTAAAATTCCACGTAGAATCGAGCAACACCGAAACTAGGGTACTCACTAAATTTTACATACTTTGCTATCAAATAATTTTCTATTTTGAAATTGTTATGTTTAACAATTATTCGCCGAAGTGGACGTGAATAGCGGTGGCTATTTACCGAGCCATTTTGACAAGGTAACTAGCCACCGCTATTTACCGACACTGAGGAGAATAAATGTTTTAGTATATACAACACAAGTTTAATAGCCAGTTATTTTCCTAAAAACTATGGGCAAAAATTCGAAGCGATTTAAGTACTGATTACGCGAGGAGGTGAATTGTACTTGCTATTCCGAGATTGAGTAGCCAATAAGAGCAAGCGGAAATGTATTCTTCAGTCAATTTTAATTCATTCAGCTATCAGCCCGTTCGCAAAGACGTTGTCATAGTTGCAGTAATCATGTGACCAGGGCATTCGCTAAAAGTTTACATACGTTGCTAGAAATTTATTTTGTCTTTTAAAGAAGGCATTTGTAAAGTTTTGTTGCGTGATTTCTTTGATATCCGCGTACTATAATTATATTTTCAATCTACAAATTCAGTCAGTGCATGCGAAATTTAAAGGGGCTTGCACATGATTCTGTGTAACTACGAAAGTGACGTCAGTTTCCACGAAGACCTTTTAACGAAGTCGTGTTTAGTTTATACGAAATGAAGGTTTGACGAAGTTCCAATTCAGGAACAAGTTTGATAAGCCGGCCTCCCGTATATGTGTCACGGGAGCTGACAGCATTGTGAGTCCATGAACTGACTATCTTTTAGCTATTCTCAATCTCTCACTTTTAACGATCAACATATGTTTAAAATCAATCCCTCTCTATTACCTCCCAGGTACGATCTCAACCATCACAGCAAACCTGACGTGTGATTATTTCCTGGAAATTTATGCAGACGGAAGGCTGGTGGGCAGAAATGAAGACTACAGCGCTGCCAACACATACATCATTAATCCCGGAGTTGACGTCATCGCTCTAAAATGTCGGATATTAGATGAACCCAACTCTTCAAGCACAGGAGGCATTCTGGGATCGTTTAGCAACGGACTCGTTACCGATTTGTCGTGGAAATGTACGGCTGAATTTGAGCGCGGCTGGAACACTGGAAACTATGTTGATAAGCACTGGGCACACGCAAAATCGTATGCGGAAAACAGGGACCTAGCCTTGCCTTGGAGCCGTAAGAAAAATGTGCCACAGAACGCTCACTGGATTTGGACACAAGACAATAAGAATGATACCACTGTCTACTGTCGACATAAACTGGTGGAGAAATGCACAAAAGGTGAGTTTAAAAAGATGCTGCGCCTTAATCCTTTCACTCCAAGGAACGATCGACTTCGATTTTCTCTTTCAGTTTCTCACCTCAGATATATCATAGAGTAGAGAGAACTGGACTTTAGATGGTTTTCTCAAATTAAAGCTGATTTACTATCATTTCTCACTACATCACTGATACATTTTCTTCTTCAGTGGTTGAGAGAGTCTGCATTTTGACCTTAAGATAAAAAAGGGTCCAAAGTACTTCACGTTTGCTTTACTATAAAGAATAAATCATTCAGCGGTGTGAGGAAACGCCATAGCCGCTGTTTGCTAGTGTAACTGGTAGTTCCACTATAACTGGTACTATTCACGAATTGTTTCTTTTTTTGTTGCTGTTTTAGTGAAGAACAGTTTTTTCCACACTGAACTCCAGTACACGGACCGTTCTCTGGATGGCTTTGCTGTCAAGACAACATACACTGGCAGCGAAATACAGTGTGGCTTGAAGTGTGGTCAGCTGAAGGAGTGTGTCTCTTTTAACATGCAGACCGCTGGAGAAACACCGGCTCAAAAGAAGATATGTGAGCTGAGTAGAGCCACTAGAAACACGTCTCAGTTGGTGAAGAGGAAAGGTTTCCAGTATTATGAACTTGCCGAAATCTTTTACTAAAAGTGGCAATGATAATGTAACGGGAAGTAAGCACATCTGCTTGAAATGTTCTTAGCTTATGTTTGTTAGCGATGAGTTAAAGTTTGTTTTCCAGGCAGTATGAGGCAGTTTAAATAATAAGTATATGTTTAGCAAGTGCTTTGCAAGTGTGCGGTCACCGACATCAATTCAGAAGTGGAAAAAAAAAAAAAAAAAAACAATACCTTTTTGTCGTACTTTTTTGTATTCAATAAGATTTATGGCAAATGATAATGATAAATGAGTGAACTGGTAACATGAAAAATGTTCAAATGGTAAAAGACTTAAAGAGTTACCAGACGGTAAAGTGAGTCGCTGCAGAAAACATCTATTACGTTGTCTCTCTAAGCCGACTTTTAGTACTGAATGTATCTACAATCTTTGAGACCTTAAGTAGTTCTGCTGCTTGAAAATGCTGTAGTAAAAGTGATGCCTCTGTCATTTCTGTGTCGTTGTTTTTTGTCAGAATTTGGTCAAGCAATAGTGTGGTACACAGCAAGGCGCGTAACAGCAGCATTCCTCGTTGTCGTTTTCTAATTGTTTTCGCCCATGTTATTTTTATGCACCTTTTACACATAACCCGGCATAATCCGTTGGAAATGAACAAAACAAAACAAGAAAATTTCTTCTTTAGGAATTAAAATTTACTCTCGCGAAACAAATATTTTTCGGAGCTCCAAAATGTCCAACTTTCCGACAATGTCCAAACGGTTTAACAAATCAGCTTAGAATCCTATCAGCTCTTGCATAATATAATTATATCATACCTTTACGAAGCTTTCTCATGTCTTTCTTATTATGTGCGCGATGATGTCTCGTCGACCCTCCTCCTTCTCACATCACGTGTTTACCGTCATGATTCTGATAGAAGAAATGCAAGTTATGGCCCGGTCGCACGAGGAAGTTTAGTCGATAATAACTCATCGTCGAGAGCAAGATGGCGGCTTCTTTAATGTTTGGTAGCAACTTGCTGGCATATAATTCTGGTGACAAGCGCTGTTTGCACTTCAAATGATACAAATGTCGAAAGTTAGGAGTGCGACCGAAGCGTTACCCAGTACATTTTAATCTACAACTTGAATAACACAAGGACAGAAGAAGTTTGACTTAAAGAGAGAAAACAACGTCTGAAAAGGACATTTAATCGTTCAAAGTAAGTTAGCACTGCTGTTTCTCGTATTCTGCTGTTAATTTTTGTGTTTGATTGATTTTAAAAAAATTTTTAAACTCATTTTAAATAAAAAAAATTGCGGCAAAATTCCAACTACAGGTGCATTATTTTGCCACTTTCTTCCTACAACTTTTTTTTCCTGCTCGAACGCGTTTTAGAGTGTGTACTCGGCGGCCATGCTGCAGGAGAGAACAGTAGAATATCAGTAGAATTTCTCACGGGAAAAACAGCTATTGTTGTGCAAAAATATTTCATTGTTTCCCCCCGCCAACATGGCCGCCGTTTTAAGCCGATTATCCAGCTGGCTTCGAATCGATCAAACTCTCCACAGTGTTTACTTTATCGTGTCATTGTAGGATGACCGTTCAATATCCTCCAAGCAACTCACTTCAACAAAAAGCTACCAAAATCTGCACTTTAGTCAAGATGAAGAAAACATAACCAGTTCATCACTGGTGCACTGGAGGTGGCGAAACGATCAATTCAGCTCTCGCTATGTTCAGCAGGACCACATCAGTTTAATTTGTGAAGAGATATGATGTTCGAACATAAACTATATTAACTACGGTTACTACAATTGCAAATATTCTATATTCCTTACCTTTTGTGCCAGCGCTTGATGACAGATTCGTCCACATGTTGAAACGTCCGAAGCGGCTTCATGATTTAATTTACATACCAAGGCACGGACTTTCATATTTCCGTGATCGGTTAATTTCTGTGTCTTTTGTTATTGTCCATTCACTGATTTTGTTTTCATCTTCCGTTTGTTTTCTTCTTTCATTCATCTGTTAATCCGCTGTCACGTCACATTATAGTCTCCTCCGCAAAGACTCCCCGGGGGGGGGGGGGGGGGGGGGGAGAGGGGAGAATGGAAAAGGAAGGAAGGCGCGCGGGAGACGACGAGAACATAGATTTTTTCCTCTCCGTTCCCACCGCCCCCTCCCCGCGCGCGCGCGCGCGAACTTGATTTTTTCCCCCCTTGGTCTCCGCGCGTTTTACATCGTGTCTGCGGAGGAAAGAAACAATGCATACAGCTGCGGCTGCAATGGTACAGCGATTGCAGCAAATGAAATCAAAAAGCGTAATAAAAACAACTAAAAATGAAATGAGCACTCAAACACTAAACTTGGTAGCCGCGCAAACTTCATCTTTTCTGAGGCGTGGCTGCAGTGCACTGTAGCTGGATAAATTGGCATTTAATTGCTTTCTCATGCAGGTGGAAGGAAATTGAAGTAAACATTCTACATGCATCACTCATACATTTAACCTGGTAATAAATGAATGAGAGAATTTGTATCACTAGACTTACGTTAATACAGTTGCAACATATACCTCCTGGCTTCTCGCCGTTTCTACTCATTTTTTTTTACAATTTTTCTAAACATATTTGGTCATGTATATTCCACATGCAAACGTTTGAGGCAAGCAAAAACCATTTGTAAAGCTTCATTCATTTTGCTAATCTTTTAAATATAAAATCTAGCGTTCCTAATTGTAGTTTGGAATTATTTTGAACCTTTTTCGTTTGCTAGCTTTTTCCTGTTTTTTTTATTTTTTATTTTTTTATTTTTTTTATTTTTTTTATTTTTTATTATTTTATTTATTATTTTATTTAGTTGCTGCTTTGTGCTATACACTTGCAGTTTGTGCGTGAAATCAAGTTCATAAAATAATACAATTTTAAACTGTGTTAACCCTTTCCCTTGTTTGAATCAATCGCGTCAAACGCAAGACCAAAGCAATAACACGATTACTTTCGACAATCAACTAAAAACAGTAATATTACTGACGGTTACTGCACTGCAGAAAAGGGCCATCATGAGAACACCACGATTCTGTTCTGAATTACTTGGCGGCAGACGCCTGAAGCTGCTTGGAACATTCTTCACACGATCCATGTCCGTACAAGAATACTATCGACAATCTAACAAAAACTACATATAATTGACGGTTACAACACTGCAGAATAAGCGGGCCATCATGAGAACACCACGATTCTGTTCTGAATTACTTGGCGGCAGACGTGGCAGTCCTGAAGCTGCTTGGAGCATTCTTCACACGATCCATGTCCGTACAAGAATACTATCGACAATCTACCAAAAACTACATATAATTGACGGTTACAACACTGCAGAATAAGCGGGCCATTATGAGAACACCACGATTCTGTTCTGAATTACTTGGCGGCAGACGTGGCAGTCCTGAAGCTGCTTGGAGCATTCTTCACACGATCCATGTCCGTACAAGAATACTATCGACAATCTACCAAAAACTACATATAATTGACGGTTACCACACTGCAGAATAAGCGGGCCATCATGAGAACACCACGATTCTGTTCTGAATTACTTGGCGGCAGACGCCTGGAGCTGCTTGGAGCATTCTTCACACGATCCATGTCCGCACAAGAATACCGACAAACAACCAAAAACTACATATAACTGACGGTTACCGCACTGCAGGAAGGGGCCATCATGAGAACACCACGATTCTGTTCTGAATTACTTGGCGACAGACGTGGCAGTCCTGAAGCTGCCTGGAGCATTCTTCACACGATCCATGTCCGCACAAGAATACGATCCTCTTGTCCCTCTCCATACAAATAGTACATTGTTTATCGTCTTCCATCTCCTGTAGTCGCCCCTCCAAGGCCCGGAGCCTCGTCGCGTACTCTCGCTCGCTCATTAATGGGCCGGAGATAGGGGCCCCTTCTGTGAAGGACGCAAGACTAAGTTAGTGATGGAGATACACAGGAAAATATTTACGCGGAGAGGTTTCACGTCAGTTAAAAGCGCAAAATTCAAGACCTTCGACCAGCTTCAGCAGACGTGGTTGCAGCCTCAATTGAAAGTAGACAATACAAAAGGGCAACGAAAACACCACACGGATGGTGCGGGAATTTTGGGAAAAAGAGATACGAAACCGCTACAGTGGCAAGGAAATACAGTCAACTTTCTCTAACCGGACACCTCTCTAAGGCGGACAGCATGCAGATTTGGTCCTTGCAAATTTTCACTTGTTTCTCTGTAACTGAACTCTTTCTAAGGCGGACACTAAATCTAGTCCAGAAGTTGTCCGCCTTTAAGAGAGTTTACTGTACACACAGAAACCAAGGTACATACGTTCAGGTTTACGCGGGGAACTGGTGAATATGTCGATGGCGATTAAAACCGGAAACAATTGGGCCACAATTCTCCCAAACGACCTCGAAAAGAAAAATACAAGTCGGGCTGCCTTTTTCCTTTGTGAGTTGGAAACCGCACCTAAAAGTTTACACCTTAGTAGCTGAGTGATCGCCAACTTGTAGATACCAATGACTCCCAGATAATTATGCGAAGAGATGAAGACAGCTCTAATTTAATACGACCCATGACTCCGTGAACACTGGTGTTGATTTCCATCGGACAGCCGGAGGAAAGTAGCGAAGAGTCACATTTATAATGAGCATCAATTAAAATCTCTATTTATTTCAGCGAGCCTGCAGTATGAGTGAACAGAAATGCGTCTCACCGGGTGTGGTCTTCTTCTGAATGTCTGTCTTACAGAAAAGGCAACGCTTAATCCTCACAGAGCAGCCTGAAAAAAAAAAAATAAATAAATAAATAAATAAATAAATAAATAAATAAATAATAATAATGGACTTCAATCTTCTTCTTTAGTTTCTTAACAGAGATGCATCATACCGCTTGGAAAACTTGGCTTTCGATAGCTTCATCAGACGAATGCTGATTAAACTGCATTTTGAGCTTGAGAGTGACAAAAGGGTTAACACATAGAGTGACGACAGGGCTTCTGAGGAAGTTCTCGGGGGAATCTACTAGCTCTGCATGGATCAGCTCCAACACTACACATACATTTTCATCACGTGTCCTTTACCTGAACACGTGATCTTGTGCCCGCATGGATGGAACACAACAGCAGCGGTGTTCTCACTGCAAATAATGCAGGCTTCCTTGTCACAAGCCTGTGCTCTGTTCACATCCGGGGACCTGGGAGGGTTATTGCACGCGTAATTCTGCGATAAGGAAAAACAAGAGGATCCGGGTTACTAAAACATTGAAACTTAGAAACATTTATCAGACTGGGTTCAAACTGGCAAGATTCTGTATCTACAAAAGAAGCTACTTTCATAATTATGCGCAGTAGCACATAGCACTCTTTACATCCAGTAAAAACGAGTGTCTGTCAGGTAAACCTCTTAATGAGCTTGGTTTTGTTTAATTCCATTACGACTGGAAAAGCACTTCTCCATTCTGCTCGCTAAAATTTATCGTTAGGTAGCCCGCCAAAAAAGTTGTGCATGTGTGAAAGTCCACCCATATACACAAAATGCATGTATACAGAAAAATATGTTAAATTATCATACCATGGCCGCACGAGGAGCAGAGGCGGAGCTCGAGCCCTGCACTGATACATGCGGAGTAGGTGCAGGACGACGGCGGGGAGGAAAGGAGACAGCACGGGCTGGAGCAGGGCTGAAGACGAGGAGAAAAGCAAGTCAAACACATGTGTGAACTCTCCTACTTTAACCCTTTCACTCCCGAGCTCAAAATACAAATTCTCCCAACCATAAAATAGGGAAATGTATAAGTGATGAATAGAGAATTTATGTTTTAATCAGCTGTCATTTGAGCAAGGTATCAAATTCTCCATACTGTATGACATATCTCTGGTTGGAGACTGAAAAGAAGATCGAAATTGAAGTCATAGTATCAGTGTACTTCTGCATTGACTGTCGACATTAACTGTTGGTCCTGTGGTTGCTTAGGCCCGGTTCAGCCGCCGCTCCTAACATACGCCGAACCCAATATAGATGAGCAAAACCCATTGTTTGAGCTACCGTAGTTTTATATCATGTTCGGCGCATGTGAGGAGCGGCGTCTGAACCGGGCCTAAGCAACCACAGGACCAACAGTTAATTTCGTGGAGATTCTAAAGCTTTGGACCTGTGGTAAGCTTCATATCTGTGTGCTCCATGTCTCATCGTCACACAATCAGTTAGACTTCTTTTTTCTCAATGGAAATGTCGTCATTTGTTGTGAAACATTGCATTATTTCTTTTGATGATATTACGTCTGCGTAAATTCTTAAAGAGACCCTCTTACCGTAGATGCTTTGCGCGCCCAGTTGTGTATTTACATCTGGAGCTCGACTTTCCTGAGGTGCCCACGTTATGACTGATCGATCTGACTGTCCCTGCTTGCCGTATTCAATACACTTTCTGAGTTTGTGCTGATTTATTTTGCAATAAAACGTAGAAAAACACGAGAATCCGCCATTTTTGTATAATACGAATATGGCCACCGTCAGTCACTGGGAGCGCAAAGCATCTACGGTGAGAGGGTCTCTTTAAACGCGAAACCACTAATACCAGCTTATAACAGGGAAAAAGAACAAATAGAAAGAAATATAACAGCACCTCTTGCGGCACTTTATGCAATAAGGCACTTTTACAATCATGCAAAGTAGCAAGTAGTATTTTCCTCACCCAGGCTCTCTGGCGAATTGACGGATCAAATCCACGTGCTTGGGGTCTTGGCACAAGTCAAGTGGCGTCTTTCCCTGGTGATTTCTGTAGTTAATGTCCGCCCCGCGCATGGCCAGGAAACACGCAATGGCGGCGCCTTTGTGGTCGACACTCGACTGCCGCCCTGCATCGAGACCGAGTAATGCTGCAATCTGGAGAAATGACAAGCGTGTTACGGGGCTTTCTTTGGCTTGAACGTCTTTATTATGCCTTTCAAGTCAAGCTGTCGCTCTTCAACTGACTTATTCAAGCTATTCGAACCAATCTTAGTCAATCGCTTCTTCACTAATTATCACACAAATCTATTCAATCGATCATTCACTTGCTCACTAATTCATTCATTCATTCGCTCGCTCTGTTACTCTCATTCGTTCGTTAAAAAAATTAATTGCTCAGTTACTTTGCTCATTCATTCATTTATTCATTCATTCAACAAATTTAGTTGATTTTCATACAAGTCCCACACTCATCAACAATTGTATTAACACCCTTTCACTCCCAAACTCAAAATGCAGATTCTCCCAACCTTTCAGAAGAAAATGTACGAGTGGTGTGGTGAGAATTGATAGTATAGTCAGTTTTTATCTGAGCAAGCTATCAAAATCCAAGTTCTCCTCTACCGTATGATATAAATCTGGTGAGAAACTGAAGGAGAAGATTGAAGTTGATCACTCTTGGGAGTGGAAGGGTTAATACAAAGCATCTTACCCTTTCAAGGCCACTGGCCAGGGATTTGCCCATCACTGCCACGTGAAGAGGTGTGTCTCCATCATTATCCTCAGCATTTACTGCGGCGCCGTGCTCTACCAAAAGTTCGATCACATCGCTGTATGACTCCGATACAGCCAGAGACAATGCAGTTTGCCCTTTGTTAGTTCGCAAGTCCACCCCGCAGTGACCCTGAAACAAGCAGTCACATGACAGGTTAGACAGGTACTGCAAAATTCTACCCTTTTACAGAGTACGTAAATCTTGCTAGCCTACATTTTTACACGTAGTTTACACATAATCTACACATGGTTTACATAATGTGTAAATTCTTTTAACATCTCTACCCTGCACGCAATTTGTAAATGGGTAGGCACCACGTAAATGTCAATTTGCTAGCAAAGAGTGGGCTATTTACGTACATTTTACCTCCGACTGGTAACAGTCGGAACGGTCAATTTGACGGATAATAAAAGACCAAAAAATACTTTGGCTTCGGAAACATGCAAATATATATTTGTTCTTGGAAATCATCATTCTGTTCCTCGAGCTTCGCTGTCAGGTTAAACTATATCTTCGGACAAATATCTGGCGTGCCTATTTCTTCTGCATGAAGTAATTCTTATCGTTTATATAAGTCTACTCACCGATAACAGAACACTCCTTGCTATGTTTAGATGATCGTTCAAGGCGGCTAAATGAACCGCAGTGAATCCATCTTCCTTGGGGATATCCAGCGAACCCGGGAATTTCTCTACGAATTTGTCAACGGCACTGAAAGGACAGAACGAGTTTAATTAAGGACGCGTTTCAAGGTCGACTCCAATAATAGAGTAAACGTTTAGGATTAAGACGGTGCAACGTCACCAAAGAAACACCAAGCAGCAAAAATATAGTAAAGTGTAATCTCCAAACGCGTCTCGGTTGAAAGTTGAAAGCTATGACGTGAAGAAACCAAAAAGAAAAAAGAAAAATACTACAGTGTATGGCATAAGTAAGTCACTGTTGTTAATGGAGTTTAGTATATACCACGCAAGTGAATAGTGCTTTTCGCGCGCTCTGATTGGCTCCTCAATCTCGGAATATCAAGTACTATTCGCTTCCCGACGGCTTCCGGTAAAACAAAATGGCGCGCGAACCCAATTTTTACCTGCTTTTGTCGGAAATAAAATAGCTATTTGGGAGTTGGCTATTAAACTTGTGTGGTATATACTAAAACAATTATCGTGCACAATCTAGCTGGCTGGCATGGTGTAGTATGCAATGTCGTTTAGTAGAGTCAAATGTGGTTCAGTGCAGTGTAGTGCAACACGATATAGTGTAAAATAACGTAATGTAGTACAATATAGCGTAATGTAATGAGAGTAGTGTAAATTGAGTATAATGTTAAGAAGTCCGGTGTGGTGTAGTGTAATTCACTGTGGTATCACTATGGTGCGGTGTGGTGTATAGTGATATAGTCAGGGTTCGTATTCTTTCGAGCTTTTGAAATTCCATGACTTTCCATGACCTTTTCCATTACCTTTTAAAGTTTTCCATGACCTAAAATTGACCAGTTGTTTTCGAAAATTAACAAAACTGTCCGTTGCCCGACTCATTTTCGCTTTTTTTCATTCAAAAGAATTTTTTTTTCGTGCAATGATCGTCATTTTCCATGACTTCCCATGACCCACACTTAAATTCCATGACTTTCCAGGCCTGGAAAATGAAATTCAAAAATTCCATGACTTTCCAGGTTTTCCATGACCCGTACGAACCCTGATAGTGTACTGTTGTAGTTTGGTGTATTACTATGATATAGTGTAGTGTTGTAGTTTGGTGTATTACTATGATATAGTGTAGTGTTGTAGTTTGGTGTATTACTATGATATAGTGTACTGTTGTAGTTTGGTGTATTACTATGATATAGTGTACTGTTGTAGTTTGGTGTATTACTATGATATAGTGTACTGTTGTAGTTTGGTGTATTACTATGATATAGTGTAGTGTTGTAGTTTGGTGTATTACTATGATATAGTGTAGTGTTGTAGTTTGGTGTATTACTATGATATAGTGTACTGTTGTAGTTTGGTGTATTACTATGATATAGTGTACTGTTGTAGTTTGGTGTATTACTATGATATAGTGTACTGTTGTAGTTTGGTGTATTACTATGATATAGTGTAGTGTTGTAGTTTGGTGTATTACTATGATATAGTGTACTGTTGTAGTTTGGTGTATTACTATGATATAGTGTACTGTTGTAGTTTGGTGTATTACTATGATATAGTGTAGTGTTGTAGTTTGGTGTATTACTATGATATAGTGTACTGTTGTAGTTTGGTGTATTACTATGATATAGTGTAGTGTTGTAGTTTGGTGTATTACTATGATATAGTGTACTGTTGTAGTTTGGTGTATTACTATGATATAGTGTACTGTTGTAGTTTGGTGTATTACTATGATATAGTGTAGTGTCGTAGTTTAGTATAATGTGAAGTAATGTAGTGTTATAGTTTAGTTTAGTATGGTGTGGTGTACTGTACTGTACTGCAGTGTAGAGTAGTGTAGCCTAGTGTACTGTAGTGTAGAGTAGTGTAGCCTAGTGTACTGTAGTGTAGAGTAGTGTAGCCTAGTGTACTGTAGTGTAGAGTAGTGTAGCCTAGTGTAATGTAGTGGAGTGTAGTGTACAGTGTATAATAATCTGGTAACCTACTGAGCATTTCCTTTCAGGCAGGCCCAGTGAAGCGGGTTGAACCCTTTAGAGTTGCATACAGTCACGTCCAACATTTGTGATGTCATCAACGTATCTACAATTACGTCCTTTCCCTTCGAAATTGCATCGTGCAATGGAGTATCACCCGCCGCATCCTGTAAAAGAACCCAAGGTTAACCACGTATGACTCTATTCCTTATTTAGAGAAAGTCTTTCCTTCTGCAATAAATTCTAAATACAAACCAAACACAGTTAGTCCTCCCCAGGCCTCCCTTACCTGACTGTTGACGTCACAGTGCCTTGACTTGATCAAAACACGCACTGCAGCCTCGTTTCCCTGATTGACCGCAAGATGAAGCGGGGTGCTTTTGTTCTTGTTGTCGCTCGGGTTCGCCTGGCAGTTGGCATTCAACATAAGAACTACTGTTTTCCCTGTCTTGTCTCTGGTGGGGATATAAATTACTCACTTTAGTTAGAGCTGTTTTCGCTTTGGTTTTGCGTTTGCTACGCTTTGCGATTGGTCCTAACAAGTTTAGCAACATTTTTGGCCAATCAAGAGCAAAAGGAAAACCTAGTTGCTGTATTCTCACGCAAGGAAGCAAGTGGCGTTTTTCTCGCACTGCTGACTGGATAGTAAAAGCAACCGCAAATAACTTGGTTTTGGTTTTGCTCGCACTTCTAATTAGTCGAATGTGTTTTTGATCGCCTTATTGATTGGCTCTGTGATTGCTTTGTTTTTGGTTTTCGCAGTCATCCAAAAAGCGCTTTATTAGGGACATTAGATTCATGTTTACACTGAGCAAAGCCAGTCAACTCACCCATACGCAGCGTGGTGTAGGGCGGTGTAGTCTTGTTCGTCCTAAGAATGATAAAAAACAGCACCAGTAAGATTAACCCTTTCATACCCAAGAGTGATGAACTTTAATTTTCTCCTTCAGTTTCTCACCAGAAATATATATCGCATGGTAAGGAGAACTTGCTTTTGATAACATGCTCAGATAAAGGCTGATTAAACCATCAAATCTCACTACATCACTCATACATTTTCGTCTTAAAAGGTTGAGAGAATCTGTATTTTGAGCTTGGGAGTGGGTTAATACACCAAATAGTATATCATCAGATAAATTCAAGGAACTAAGACAGTTACGTATAGAGAGCAAAGAAAACGGGGACTCCTGTCAGGACGCGGCAATCTCAGATGAAAGTCGATTAAACTATCACTACTCACTACATCGCTATGTTTTCTTCTTCAAGGTCGAGAGAATTTCTAGAAGTGGAAATGTCAATGATCAACTAAGGCACCTCCCGTTTACACAAGAATGGCCGAAATTCGGCGATAAAAAACTCGTCGATTCAAAAACGAAGCCTAACGGGGATCGTTTTTAAACTCTCTGATTTCTGTTTTCGTGTAAACAGCAAACACGAGAGGTTTCAACGCATGGCTTCCATATAAAAACGTACCCATGTAAAAGAAGCCTAAACCTGCGCACTTTTGAATTACTGTGCTTTAATCTGTTACGCAACTGTCCCTGTTTAACAGTTTCTTTGTTTTCTCGGTTTCGTCTGGACGCAGAATATGAGCCAACTCTTACGCCAGTCTTAAAATGACAACACAAACTCACCTTTATCTCCATGTTCGCCCTCTTGCTCAGCAGATACGTCACTACGTCTGGTTTTCCTTGATGACACGCAACGTGAAGTGCGGTCTTACCATTTCTTCTGTAGTCAACCTACAGTACGAGCAGATTATGATAGAATAATTAACTTCACCCAACCTTGTGCAAGACTTCTGTAGTCAACCTACAGTACGAGCAGATTATGATAGAATAATTAACTTCACCCAACCTTGTGCAAGGCCCCAACACCTAACTCCTTGATCAAACGGTGATGGTAGTTCATGATAGTTCGCACTGACAGTTCGAACATGCACGATCATGGACTGATATCAACTATCTTTCGCTTTGAACATGTTCCCAATTTTCATGATAGTCCACGAGTAGCAGATAGTAGATAGTAGTGTAGGTGATAGTTGCGATCCCTCAACTTTCATCAGCTATCAATCACCGTTTGATCGGGTCTTGAAAGTTTGCAAAAAACATCAGCATGTTAGTAACTAAGTGGGTACAAAGGTTTGCGTTTGTATCTAAAAATGCGTGTGCGTTATTTTAGGCGCGCGCATCTTTTTGCCGTTTGCGTTCGCGCGCGCGCGTGTACGTGTGTTCATGCGTGCTCGGTGTTAGCTGCTACGACTACGTGTTCGTGCTCTTGCGTGGAATATCCCTGCGTGCGCGTGTTGTGCGCGTGTGCCACGCGAGTGAGCACAGGTTTGTAAGAGAGTGGTGAATCAGTGCATCAGCGAATCAGATTTCGCGCACGCCTGGTTTCAGTTACAGCGGAGTTAGCACAATCTCCAGAATAAGATTCGCAAACTCGGGAGCTGTATTACACTATGAACACTCTTATTCGCATACCTTGTCTGGATTGGCCTCGAGAATTTCTTTAACCTTCCCCAAGTTTCCACACGATGCGGCATTTACCAGCGTGTCGCCAACATCTCCCGATCCTTCACCCAGCAACAACGCTTCGGCAAGAAGGCTCGCCAAGATTTCTACAACAAACAATGATAAAGGAGAATGAATGTAAAGATTCTAAAACCACTCTACTTCAGTTCTCGACTTATGAATTGTACTTCAGAGTGCATTGTACTGTACTTTGACTGTACGACAAAGTACTGTATACTGACACTCAAATCGGGCAATATTAATTTTTATTACACGACTTCACATTTTCGAGTGCAAATACGGGCCAAAACGAGTGCAAAGATGGGAGCGTATTGCACTCGTCAGGAACCAGATCAACTGGTTTATTAGCTTATGTGATCAATTTTCGCAAGCAAAGTTTACGAACGCGTCATTTTTTTGTTCCATTTTGCGCGTGGCAAGAATGTTTGCCCTGCTTCGTTTGTCGTGTAATAAACAATTTATTACACGAAAAGTCGTGCAATATGGCTGTATTTTTACTCGTCAGTTTTATTTTTCTCACCTGAAGCAGGCTCGTAAAAATAAAACCGACTCGTAAAAATACTCCGCCGTATTGCACTCCTTCCCGTGTAATAACCTCTTTGTTTTTGGCAAAATCAATAGTTAACACCCTAAATTAAAAGTTCACCAAAAATGCATTTGTCATACGACGAAGAAAAGTAAGATTTTTGTGCGTTCGAATATTCCCTGTATTTTCCCGCCACCACGTTCTACCAAATTAAGTTGTGACGTCATTTCTCAAGTCGCGGCAACTCACATGGCTATATTAATCACTCCTACAAACTGCAATGTTTGTCACTGGATGAACCACTTACGTTTTATTTATTTATTTTTTCTTAGCTTTAGTGACTCATATCGTACTTTGTATGAGAAGTTAACGCTTTTGCAGATTTGATGAGTCCGGGGATCACTATTTAGGCGGGTCATTATTTGGAGTCACCAACCTGCACCGGATGTTGCGTCACCGGCTCCACCCCCGTCAGCTGCAGTTTCCAGCGTCAGAGCTGCCGGGCTGAACAGCCAAAGTCGCGCGCCCACAAGCACAACCGCGTCTCCGTCTGAATCGACTTCCAGCACTCGACCTTCTTTACCAAGAGCCTGAAAATCAAAACAAAGGGCAAGTTGAAAGATTGTCAAGACAGACAGTTTACTTATACCAAAAATTGAATTGACTTAGTCATAACAAAGATATATTTAGACTACTACAAGGTAACGGTTACCTAGATATAACTCTAAAGTTAATCGAGCTAGGTAACACCACTTAAGTTGACTGTAAATAAAGAAAAGTCAGCCATATATTTAGTAGTACAGTCAATATAAGTAGGAGATAGCCTAATATTTACACACACACACACACACACACACACACACACACACACACACACACACACACACACACACACACACATATACATACATGCACGGGCTGCTGGCGCCCACACACACGCACACGCTTAAGTAATAATATAAGTAAATAAATAAATAAATAGAAAAACAGGTAAGGCTTCGGTCGCACTCGTAACTTTAATGACATTAATATTGACATTTGCATCATTTGAAGTGCAAACAGCGCTTGTCACCAGAAATATATGCCAGGAAGTTGCTACCAAACAATGAAGAAACCGTCGTATTGCTCTCGATGATGAATTATTATCGACTAAACTTCTCTCATTTACGGAAGCCTTAAAAACAAATTCGGCATAATCAAAATCAACGATAACACAATATTCCTTCGGTCCGTTATCCGTAGTCTTTATAAACTGAGTTTTAATAATTCTTCTTAGTCTCCGAACCGAGAGGCCCAGTTTTGACTAGGTTTACCTGGGACAACATTTTTCCATATAAACGCTCAGTAAAGTTGTCTTGGGTACCCGGGTCAACTTTTCTCCATATGAACGGGGCCTAAGTAGCTGAAAGTTTGATGGCGTCAATTGCAAACCGTATCTTCTTTTCAAACAAAGAATCAAGTTGTGTTTTCTGACCGTTTTTCTTCTTACGTTTCACTGAAAAAAACAGGCGATGGACTAAAAGTAGAGAACTGTACCTCTGCCATATGTTCCGTCCATCCTCCGTGACCCTGCTGTAGACTTATCACAGTCTCTTTGTTGTTGATGACCCGCACTTTGTCGCCTGCCTTAATATTTACAACCTGCAGAAATAGCAAATATTTCTGGTTATAATTACAGCACACCGCTTACCATCCACCAAGAAAAATCTGGCAGTTTCACTTTCCTTCGTGCATCGTCCAAATCCCCTCTCCCCTCAGGGCCGTATACGTGCCAATGTTTTAATGCTCAACAGAAATCAAACCACTTCAGACTAATCTTTCACTGCCAAAGACCAATTCGACTCAATTCTCATAAACTGTCCAAAACACTGTAACCTAAAAGGTTTTAAAAACTCGTGATTTACCTTGGATAAAACCTCTGAGTGAAAGACCCATGTCTGAGTTACAAGCTGTCCGTAACTAACATGGATATCGTTGTCATCGTCTATCTTGACTACGGTGCCGACTTTGCCAATAGCCTGAGAATACATCAGGAAGAAATAAATAGATGTCCATGCAGAGAAAAAAATTGAGAAGTGTTCACAAAAAAAGGGAGAGTGGCAGACAGGACAGACATAGTTGATCAAAGCAGGACAAGGCAGGCAGGCAGAGGCAGGTGGTGGGTAGCACTGGACAGGAAAGGAGAGGACACCATAGAACCACAGGAATTGACAACACTTGATAAGAGAGGCCAGCAAAGGACACTGGTGAGACGGGACACCATAGAACCAATGGATTTGACAACACTTGATAAGAGAGGTCAGCAAAGGACACTGGTGAGACAGGACACCATAGAACCACAGAATTGGACAATACATCAAACAAGAGTATGCAGTGCACAATATAAAACAGCACAGCAGAAGATTGAAACTAATGGAAAGGAGTAAGGCAGAATACATTGCTGACAGGATGGACAAGACGTGAGTACTGGACAGGGAAAGGTAAGAAGGGACATATGAAAGGAACAGGGTAGAGAAGGGTGGTACTTTACTGTTTTTATACAATGTGAGAACAATGTGAACATATAAGGTAAAATTAGGACACAAAAGGGACAAAACAAAGCTGATGAATTCTAGAAAAAAAAAGCTTATACATGTAGCAGGAAGGGACAGGACAGAGCAGATTATAAAGTACAATCTATGAACAGAGTGAGTAGTGAGAGTACAGAAAATGAGAACACAAGGCAAACTCAGGACAAACACCAAGGACAAATAGAATCTCAAAAACATGCGGAGCCGTATACACACCCTTTCCATGTCTGGAACCCAGCCTCCATGACCTTGAGCCATCTGTTTTAGAATATCCACCTCTAACTGTACAATGACCTTATCACCGACTTTAAGCCTTCCGTCTCTGCCCTGTCCCATGCTGAGTGATCTCGTCAGCACTTGCTCCCTTAATACAGGAAGGTGGTCTCTGTAGTAACAGCCACCGGAGGCAGATGTCACACACTTTAAGTCAACCTACAAAGAAGCATAAAAATGTTCATGACCCCTACGTTCATACTTGTAAATTCTCGCAACCAATCAAGAAGAAAAAGTAATAAGTGAGAATATAATGTCTAAGAAACTGCTAATAACCCATGCAGAACTAGCCAGTTCTGACAGTGTAAGATACAGTATAAATCCCAGTGAGAAGCTGAAACAAGCCCAAATTCCAGCTCCCACCAAGCCCTGAACAAAATCTCTATAAACACATTTATGAGTATATATAGTCAATAGATACAGAAAAGATAGTAAATGATCAAACTTCACCTGGTGGTGACAAACTCCCATAAGTGACCACCCTTGGCATTCAAGCATTTAGGTGGTAAGGTTACAGGAATTTGTCACCATAGCATGCCTACCCCAGGTAAAAAAAGGGAAGCGGGATCCCACTAATCCCACCTGGGATCCCGCCAGGATTATGGGATGTTGGGATCCCACCTGGGATCCCATGCGGGATAAATGTGGGATTCTGTCCTGCCATCCCACCTGGGATTATGGAACATCCCAGGCGGGATCCCACCTGGGATCCCATCCCGCTATCCCACCCAGGATTATGGAACATCTCAAGCGGGATCCCACCTGGGATCCCGTCTCGCCATCCCACCCGGGATTATGGAACATCCCAGGCGGGATCCCATCCTGCCATCCCACCCGGGATTATGGAACATCCCAGGCGGGATCCCACCCAGCATCCCGTCCCGCCATCCCACCCGGGATTATGGAACATCCTAGGCGGGATCCCACCCGGGATCCCGTCCCGCCATCCCACCCGGGATTATGGAACATCCCAGGCGGGATCCCACCCGGGATCCCGTCCCGCCATCCCACCCGGGATTATGGAACATCCCAGGCGGGATCCCACCTGGGATCCCGTCCTGCCATCCCACCTGGGATTATGGAACATCCCAGGCGGGATCCCAGGTGGGATCCCGTCCCGCCATCTCACCCGGGATTATGGAACATCCCAGGCGGGATCCCACCCGGGATCCCGTCCCGCCATCCCACCCGGGATTATGGAACATCCCAGGCGGGATCCCACCCGGGATCCCGTCCCGCCATCCCACCCGGGATTATGGAACATCTCAGGCGGGATCCCACCCGGGATTATGGAACATCCCAGGCGGGATCCCACCCGGGATCCCGTCCTGCCATCCCACCCGGGATTATGGAACATCCCAGGCGGGATCCCAGGTGGGATCCCGTCCCGCCATCCCACCCGGGATTATGGAACATCCCAGGCGGGATTCCAGGTGGGATCCCGTCCCGCCATCCCACCCGGGATTATGGAACATCCCAGGCGGGATCCCACCCGGGATCCCGTCCCGCCATCCCACCCGGGATTATGGAACATTCCAGGCGGGATTCCAGGTGGGATCCCATCCTGCCATCCCACCCGGGATTATGGAACATCCCAGGCGGGATCCCACCCAGCATCCCGTCCCGCCATCCCACCCGGGATTATGGAACATCCTAGGCGGGATCCCACCCGGGATCCCGTCCCGCCATCCCACCCGGGATTATGGAACATCCCAGGCGGGATCCCACCCGGGATCCCGTCCCGCCATCCCACCCGGGATTATGGAACATCCCAGGCGGGATCCCACCTGGGATTCCGTCCCGCCATCCCACCCGGGATTATGGAACATCCCAGGCGGGATCCCACCTGGGATTCCGTCCCGCCATCCCACCCGGGATTATGGAACATCCCAGGCGGGATCCCAGGTGGGATCCCGTCCCGCCATCCCACCCGGGATTATGGAACATCCCAGGCGGGATCCCACCCGGGATCCCGTCCCGCCATCCCACCCGGGATTATGGAACATCCCAGGCGGCATCCCAGGTGGGATCCCGTCCCGCCATCCCACCCGGGATTATGGAACATCCCAGGCGGGATCCCACCCGGGATCCCGTCCCGCCATCCCACCCGGGATTATGGAACATCCCAGGCGGGATCCCACCTGGGATCCCGTCCTGCCATCCCACCCGGGATTATGGAACATCCCAGGCGGGATCCCACCCGGGATCATGGAACATCCCAGGCGGGATCCCGTCCCGCCATCCCACCCGGGATTATGGAACATCCCAGGCGGGATCCCACCCGGGATTATGGAACATCCCAGGCGGGATCCCAGGTGGGATCCCGTCCCGCCATCCCACCCGGGATTATGGAACATCCCAGGCAGGATCCCGTCCCGCCATCCCACCCGGGATTATGGAACATCCCAGGCGGGATCCCACCCGGGATCCCGTCCTGCCATCCCACCCGGGATTATGGAACATCCCAGGCGGGATCCCACCCGGGATTCCGTCCCGCCATCCCACCCGGGATTATGGAACATCCCAGGCGGGATCCCACCCGGGATCCTGTCCCGCCATCCCACCCGGGATTATGGAACATCCCAGGCGGGATCCCACCCGGGATCCCGTCCCGCCATCCCACCCGGGATTATGGAACATCCCAGGCGGGATCCCACCCGGGATCCCGTCCCGCCATCCCACCCAGGATTATGGAACATCCCAGGCGGGATCCCACCCGGGATCCCATCCCGCCATCCCACCCGGGATTATGGAACATCCCAGGCGGGATCCCACCTGGGATCCTGTCCCGCCATCCCACCCGGGATTATGGAACATCGCAGGCAGGATCCCACCTGGGATCCCGTCCCGCCATCCCACCCGGGATTATGGAACATCCCAGGCAGGATCCCACCTGGGATCCCATCCCGCCATCCCACCAGGATTATGGAACATCCCAGGCGGGATACCACTTGGGATCCCATCCCGCTTTCCCACCCGATTATGGAACATCCCAGGCGGGATCCCACCTGGGATCCCATCCCGCCATCCCACCCAAGTATGGAACATCCCAGGCGGGATCCCACCTGGGATCCCGTCCTGCCTTCCCACCCGGGATTATGGAACATCCCAGGTGGGATCCCACCTGGAACCCAGTCCCACCATCCCACCCGGGATCCTACCTAAGATCCTGTCCCACCATCCCATCTGGGATTCTGTCCTGCCATTAGACGATCTCTTCAGTGAAAAACTTTTCTTGTGGCTAAATTTAGTCTGGTTTATTAAAACAAAATTGATTAATCAAAAAGCTTTTATAATCTTCACATTTTTTATTGTTGCATGTTCAGCAGCCATCTTGAATTCAATGCTACCTAATCTGTGAAAATCACTTGTGAAAGCTATTATCCTAAGTCAAACATACCAGAATGAGGTTGACTTACAGTGTTTGAATAAGTCAAGTCACCTAATTGAGAAATAATTGTGCTAGGTTGTGGGGCCAGTCCTTTCCAGTGTAGTTGAAAATTCAGTTGGTTTATAAAGTGTACATGACATGTTAGAACTTCAAAGTGGATCTTTCCACACTTACAGATATCAATAGGTACAGTTTATTGGAGAAAAATAACTTTAAAACACCAGTGCCAAATATTAAGGTGGAATTCCAGGTAAAAGATAAAAATATCACCAAACAGACAGGATCCCAGGTGGGATTATCATGAAGTCTTGGGTGGGATTGGCAGGATCCCACCTAACTGACTTGGGATCCCAGGCAGGATGGAAGGATCCCACCTAACTGACCTGGGATCCCAGGCGGGATGGAAGGATCCCACCTAACTGACCTGGGATCCCAGGCGGGATGGAAGGATCCCACCTACGTGACCTGGGATCCCAGGCGGGATGGAAGGATCCCACCTACGGACCTGGGATCCCAGGCGGGATGGAAGGATCCCACCTGGCAGACAGGATCTCAGGTGAGATCCCATGTGGTTTCCAGGTGGGATTGGCGGCATCCCGCCTACCTGGGTGGGATCCCACCAATCCCACCTGGGATGCCAGGTGGGATAGCTGAATCCCTCCCAGGTGGGATCCCATATGGTTCCCTTTTTTTACCTGGGTACAAGCAAGCAAAAATTCTACAGCTTTTTGGTTGCTAAAAAAATGGCGTGGTCCTACTCAGAATGGTCCTACTGAAGAAGTGTCTACTACTCGATCCATAAAGTGATGCATAGAAAATATAGAATGAAAGAAGATCAAGTGACTGTAAACTGCATACATATTCACAGAAACGCACCTGGCCTTGAAATCCAAGCCGGTACAAATCTTTCTTGTCCGAGCCCCACTGCACCTTTGCACCAGCTCGATCGACTCCCTGCCAGGAGGAAATCTCTGTTACTTTCCCCTGTTTTCCATTTCCACCATCTTGGTTCCCATAGCACCAGTCCCGGCCTCTGACAACTTTAGCACCCACATAGAGCCCCTTTGCTTTAATTTTGGTGCTGTTGGCACGTTTCCCTACCATGACTCTATGAGAGAAATTTAACAAAGACAACAATTTTGTTTTCATCACGTTCAGCCTGCCACCACAAGGCTTTTCTGTATGGGGTCAACCCACAGGTCACCAGCATAGCAATACGTGTGCAATATTTTTTCTGGCCATAATTATACTACAATATTGTCTCCGGCAAAAAGTTGAATAACTTTTTAGCTGGTTTTTATGAGAAATATTGTACAGTTTTTTTCATTAAGTTAATTTTTAGAAGAGTAAGGAAGATATAATCATGATGAAAAGAAACTAAATGGCCAAAGTCTGTAAATCCTGTGTACAGTTTGAAAGTAAATTGTACATTTTCTGTTGTTGTTGTTGTTGTTGTTGTTTTCTTCAAAGTTAGGATCATTAGAGATTCCAGAGTGTGTGTGGTTCCTTCCCTTGAGCGGTATAAATTTGAATGTTTGTGAAGACTATAAAGAATGTGAAGAATTGAAAAGCAATAACCCTCACCCTTCTTGTCCTGGCTTGTGAAACCTGCTGAACGTATGGTTCTTATTGTGCACATCTTTCATGTAGCACACATTACACAGGTTAAAGTTAAAACAATCTGCGCAATGCCATCTGATTCCACATATTGGAGTTGCTCTGCAGCCATCACAGGTGAAATTGTCATGCTTAATACCTGAGAAGTATGAAAATACAGATCCCAGTTGCATGAATTTCAGTGGACACATTGTATGATAAAGAAGACTGACTATACTGTTAATTATATTATCGAATATACAACTAACTTGAGTGGAAATATAAACTGCCAGAGCATTCATATGCTGCACTGACTTGTAACTAGAATGAGTCAAGCATCCAGACATTCAACCTTTTTTTTTTTGGCTTCTGGGCAAAGATTTCAGACTAATTTATAACAAAATTAGACAGAAAAACAAACTATTTTCCACAAGAAAAAAAAAAAAGAAAAAACGTTATGCTGTTAAGTACATATTATAAATCAAGTGGGAATATATGGCATTTTTTCGCTGTGTTGGATTCCGTTAAAACTAAAAGAGATGCAACCGGTCCCTCTTGTGATTATATTGTACACTATAATAAAGCACTGGTTTGAGTTTTGAGGTTCGGTTATCGGGTTACATGAACTCTCTCTAAGTTGGACACCTCTCTAAGGCAGACAATAAGATTGGTCCTGAGGGTGTCCGCCTTAGAGACAGTTGACTGTACCAGCACATTTAATCTAATGGCTATAGCCAAGGAGTCAAAAAGGACCTGCATCCACACGACTTCAAATAAAGTTAAAATTTGTATGCTCCAACATTGAACAAAAATTATCAGCTTCTTTCAATCTTGGTAGGCAGCACTGTATGCAAAATATATAGAGGATATTACACAGCGGCGCGAAGATATGAATTTTATTTTCGAGTGGTAAAATATTGTTTTTACCAGGAGAAAATAAAATCCATATCTTGAAGCTGCCATGTAATTTTCTTTTAATTATATTAGACACGAGTGTTTTACAAGAAATTGCACAAACAACCGTGCAAAAGCGAGAAATGATGCCAATGATATCCTCACTAGTGAGGATATGGAAAATACGTCACTCGGGTCCCGGATGTAGTTTCGTATGAATTTTACGCACGGTATATTTTCCAGTAAAACACTCGTGTCTATATAATATAGAGGATATTACACGGCGGCGCGAAGATATGAATTTTATTTTCGAGTGGTAAAAATAATATTTTACGAACGAGCGCTTCGTGAGTGAGTAAAATATTGTTTTTACCACAAGAAAATAAAATCCATATCTTCAAGCCGCCGAGTAATTTTCTTTTTATTATATAAGACACGAGTGTTTTACGAGAAATTGCACAAACAAGTGGGAAATGATGCTAAGGATATCCTCACTAGTGAGGATATGGAAAATACACCACTCGGGTCCCGGATGTAGTATGGATTTTACGCACGGTATATTTTCCAGTAAAAGCTTTTGCAAAATATGCACTTTTTACCTTGGGAGTGAGAATAACTCGTCATTCTACAATATCAATAGTGAAATCAAACTGTTAAGTATGACTCTTTGGTTCAATTTCGTTCCAAACAAACAATACAGATATGAGCTGCATGCTTATGGTATAATATATATATTTGCACATCTAACACGCGAACATAAAATCGAATTCTTGCAATCGACCAGTTCAATGTTGTTTTCCTCGCAACTTTTTTAAGACTTATTTACCGGAGGTACAACATGTCTAGATCAGTTAACAGCTGGGTGACTAAGTTCACAAAAAGCGTTTGATCGAAATCACAGAAATCAACATGTGGACGCCTCTCAGGTAGCTAAGTTTGATTGAATATAAGTTGTATTTCCAACTTACCTGCTCCTGCACTTTCCAAAACACGAAGATCACATAATCTAGAATAGCCAGATCTGTAGTTTGCTTGTTGACCGGTATCCCAGCAAACCAATACAGTACCCTTTGGAATACGTTCACCATTTCCAATATGGACGACAGTTCCAACTCCGCCTTCGCCGTCATCTTGGTTGCCCCAAATCCACGCTGGACCGCGAACAACACGCAAACCAAGCTCCATAAGCGATAGTTACGTCTCTTTGACTCACGTTCCCATTTGTACACAAGGTTCTTGGAAAAAACAACAGAAAAGAAATACACAAAACGCCTCACAAGTGGTAGAAATTGTCGTGTAGACGTCACGTGACCAATGGCGTGACTTGTTGATAATATGGTGTAGTTAATAATTAATTCACACCTCTACACGAAAACCTGGTAAAAATGTAACAGAATTCTTGGACTGAGGTTTTGCAGAGGCGATTGAAACATCTCACTCGTAAAAGGCAGAAAAGTGATGCTGTTTGCTGCTGTTTGGTTTAGTGACAAAAGTTGGACGAAGGGGACATGGGTGGGGACGTAAATCTTTGACCTCGCCTCGCAATGCCGTCATAGTCTTGGTTGAGCAGCTTATATTTCATGTACCGGCTTGATATAATTAGTACGTACTATTTATAGCGCTATCTATCATCTCGCTATTAGTTTTTAAGATCAAATGAAAAACAGAGAAACAAACACAGACCGGAAATAGAAGCAGCGCGCACAGGCCGGAAGTCGTTATTACCGCACTGGGACTGAAAACTATTCATGGTTTGAAGGCTGAGAGAGAAAAATAGATCAGGTTCAAAGCTTCTTACAGAAACACAGAAAAAACAAACAAAAAAACAAAAAAACAAAAACGAAAACGAAAACAAACAAACAAAAAAAACAGACAGACTTACGACAAGAGCTGTTTATTTATAAAATTTATTCGACAGTAAAAATTCAGTTACTTACCCGAGCTGACCCCCCTTGGTATTACGAAAAACCATTGCATTCGATAGTTCAAATATAGCCACAATTCAGAACATGCGATAACAGTGTCATAATCAAGATGTGAATAATAAAATGATAGGTAATATATTATTCCCCTCTTCGAAGACTCCACTCTACACATATTCACACGCGCGTGTCGTATGAAGGTTCAAACGTACGAATTACGATATTGCGCAAGTTAAAAATTAGAGGTGTGTTTCGGTGTAACATTCCAGCTCGTACGATAAAAAGTTCAGTCTGAAACCGACAAAACACAGCCACACAGAACTGAAAGACTCTTTCAAGAAGTTGGTATCACTCTCCCATTGCTCTGGGCACTTCAAACTGATCTAAACTCATAGTACGTGCTGGAAACGTTGAAATCCGCCCTAAATTGGTGACAAAAATCGACAAGATCATCGGAACTTCGTTGCAAAAAAAAAAAAAAAAAAAAAATGCAACATTTTTGGGAAATTACACGTATAATTAGGTAATTAGGTACTCTACAGGGCCAAGTTGTGCAAAGCATAGTTAAGTTAATCACTGGACGTAATCGTAAACCTTCTGTTCTGTCGTCTTTAAACCAGAAAATGAGAAGGTTTCGTTGAGTCACGATGAGTAAACTATTTAGTTAGTATTTGATCCAAACCCAGCAGTTTGTTGAAAAATGTACGAGGTTAATCCTGGGTTACCAGAGAATAAACCCTTTCACTCCCAAGAATATAAACCTCGATTTTTTACTTCAAGTTTCTTACTAGAGATACAGTAAGGAGAACTTGGATTTTGATACTGATAAAACTATCATTTCTCACTGCGTTATTCATCACTCATAATTTCTTGAAAGGCCGGGAAAACCTGCATTATAAGCTTAGGAGTGAAGGGGTAAAGCTATGGCTGGTTGCAGTAGTTTCGGTTCTCTCTGAATGCCTGTGCTTCTCCTTCTACTCAACTCCCTCCAGCCCCCCCCCCCCCCCTCCCGCCCCCCACCCCCCTAAAATAGTACTAGAGAACCTGAGAAACTTGATCACGACCAGAAACTCCCACTATCAGAGTCACGCACTGTTCTCGGTTTTTCGATAAAGGGTAGCTAATAACATTAACTCTGGAACATTTACGATGCTATGTGAAACATTCTAGAAGAGGCAATGCCGTGCCAATTAGTAAACTCTGTTCGGTCTTGGCGCCACATTGGATGACGTCACTGCATATTATTCTTATTCCGCGGTTAAGCTTCGTTTGTTGCAAAGGAAGGATATTGAACCCTTTCACTTATAAGAGCATGACATAATTCTTCCAAACCAGTCAAAAAATTAAAGAAAATAACAATAAAATGCGTCAGCGACGTAGTGAGAACTGGTCGTACATTCGATTAATTTTCGCCCGAACCCAATCAGGAACTAAAGGCCCCGCAACTTGTCACGCAACGCTGACGACAGCACTGCAAGACAAGCTGCAAAGTACATGTCACACGGTGCAACAAAACTACGCAACGCTGCGAAAAGTATAAAACTATTCAACTTTTCCTGCAACTTGTCTCGCAATTATTTGTTGCGTTGCAAGTTACAAAGATGGGGTGTCGCATGCGCAATTTCTTCCGCAACGTGTCTCGCAACGGTGTTGCGTTGCAAGTTGCAAGAAAAATTGTCTCGGGTGACATGGCCTTAAGTTCTCCAAACTGTGTGAATGATCTCCGGTGAGAGAATGAAATGGAAAACTAAAATTGATCAATCTTAGATTGTAAAGGCCGACTTAAACGATGTGACTTAAGCTTACCTCCGTCCTATGTATTGAAGGAGTGATCAGTTTCAATTTTCTCCTTCGAAAACTGTTAATTCTCATTACATCACTCATACATTTCGAATCTGCATTCATGAACTTAGGAGTAAAGGGGTCAAGCCTTAAGCTAAAGTTGCACACAGTGTTGGCGACTTGTAGACTCATTGGTATAGAAGCTTCGCGTCACACACACCACCTTTCTCTTACACAAAATCGCCATCTTCTTCGGTTGGGGATCTTGGGACATCATAATTGGAATGTTCTTGTAAATCCTCGTTCGATCTTGGTACGTCGTAATTGCCAAGATCTCCGCCCGTCGGTGATGTGGGAACATCGTAGTTGCCATGATCTGCGACAAAGAGACACGAATATCTCAGTAAATCGTTAAATTACTACGTACATGAGGTACGTTTTCTTAAAGGATCTCTGAAAACCGTTAAATTATTACGTACATGAAGTACGTTTCCTCAACGGAAAGCAGTTCAGGGTGACAGGAGGCGTGGATAACGGTTGTCTCGCCGCGCCTCTAGCAGCAATTTACTTTCTATGTATGCACTTCATGTAAGTTGGAATGCAATGAGACTCAAAAACACATTCTCTGATTCAATTTCCTTAAAGAACTCAAATTTCTGAAGAATCAGGTTAAACCTAAAAGCGTAATCAATCAAATCGATCTAGAACTAGTCGCTACAAAACGCCGCACGCTTAAACAGATCCTCTCACCGTAGATGCTTTGCGCGCCCAGTGACTGAAGGCGGCCATTTTCGTATCATCCAGAAATGGCGGATTCTCATGTTTTTCTACGTTTTATCGCAAAATAATTCAGCCCAAACTCAGAAAGTGTATTGAATACGGCAATCAGTGACAGTCAAATCAATCAGTCGTAACGTGGGCGCCTCAGGAAAGTCGAGCTCCGGATGTAAATATAAACATGGGCGCGCAAAGCATCTACAGTGAGAGGGTCTCTTTTTAAATTGCCCCTGGAATAGTCAGGCACTGTCGTGTCACTAAGTCACTAACTCGCTTCCAAACCTCTTACCTGGTACTCCAGCATCGGGAGCGTCGGCCGCGGAGGTCTCCGCCTCAGTCTCAGCCTCAGCCTCAGCCTCGGCCTGAGGCGGAGGTACGTCATAGCTTCCATACGGGTCCTTTAATCTTTCAACTATGGTGCTGAATTGATGCCGGTCCGCGGGTTCCCGGTGCCAGCAGTCTTTCATGATGTTGTATATGAAGTCTGAACAGTCTGATGGTTTTCCCAGATGGACCTCCTGTCAGATGAAGAGCAAACAACTTCAAAAAATCGTCTCCTTCAGTTTCTAACCAGAAAATATATTATACAGTCGATGCTCTCTGGGCGGACACTCTCGTAAGCGGACAGCTCCACTTCCGAACGCCTCTACGAAACGCCGTTTAAACTCCAGCTCAGTCAAACTATGTATTTACACATTCTCTTAAGCGGACAGCTCCAGTTACGGATACTTTGTCGGTTTCCCAAGGTGTCCGCTTACGAGAGCTTCAACTGTATTATACAGTGAGGACGAACAACCTGGCTTTTGATACCTTGCTCAGATGAAAGCTAATCAAAATGTCAGTTCTCTCTATAACGTCACGTATTTTCATTTTGTTCTTATTGCTGTTCTCTGTTGCAGTAAATTTTTGGGACATTACAAACAATGCGCATGAGCTAACTTGGAGTAAAATGAAAGATTGAACGCAACGCAAACGTTCATTCATTGGTATAAAATTTAAAAAAGCGAGATTCGCTCACCTTCTTTATAAACTCCGTGACTTCCCTGTTGGTGTAACCATAATATGGCTGAAGACCAAAGGTGAAGATTTCCCACAGCAGCACCCCAAACGCGTACACGTCCGACTGCGTACTAAACTTGCCATACAAGAACGCTTCAGGGGCAAGCCAACGGATTGGAAGAAGGGTCTCTTTACTCATCTACGTAAAAAAAAAAAACAACAACAAAAACAAACAAAAAAAAAAAAACAAAAAAAAAAAAACAAAAAAACGTGTCACACGGGGAAACCTTTCCTGCAACTTGTCTCGCAAAACCTGACAATAACATTGCCTCGTGTGACATGCCCTTAACTTCTCTTGCAACGTCGCAACGCCGTTGCGTGACAAGTTACGGAAGAAATTGCGTGTGTGACACCTCCTCCCTGCAACTTTCAATGCAACAAAAATTGTAAAAAAAAAAAAAAAAAAAAAAAAAAACTGCAGAAATAGTTGAACAGACTGGTACTATTCGCATCGTTGCGTGTTCTTGTTGCAAAGTGTGACATGAACTTAACGGCTTGTCTTGCAATGGTATCGATAGTGCTGCGAGACAAGTTGCACGGAAAACTGCCTCGCCGTTTCTTCGTGGCAGAGAAAACTGCACAGTGAAACAGAGCCTTCAGTCTGTGTCAAAGCTTATGAACAGGGTGTGACAAACCTTATAGTACTCTGAAGTGTAGAGGTCCCGTGACATGCCGAAATCTCCGATCTTGACAACGTGGTTTTCTCCCACGAGACAATTTCGGCTGGCAAGGTCTCTATGAACAAACTTCATGTTCGCTAAGTACTGCATTCCCTCGGCTACCTGGACGGCAAAGTACCGTAGATCCTCCTGGGACAGATAAACTATGCGAGAAGGAAAACAGAAAAAAACAAACAAACAAACAAACAAGAGAGGAGGGCTTCTTTAAAGTCCGCATTTTGTCAAAAATAGCTTACGCGCGGTAACAGTCAACCCTTTCACTTTTAAGTTCAAAATGCAGATACTTCTAACCCTTCAAGAGGAAAATATATGAGCGATGTAATGAGAATTGTTAGTTTAATCAGCTTTCATTTGTACAAGGTATCAAAAGCCAAATTCTCCTTACTATATGATGTATTTCTGGTGAGAAACTAAAGAAGAAAATTGAAGTTGATCACTCTTAGGAGTGAAAGGGTTAAGTTCTATATAGGGACAGCATAAGGAAATAGTAAGGAAACACATCGCGAACTTAAACAGTGAGATGTAAAACCGTTAGTAGACCACACAGTATGACACAGCACATCGAAGTGCTGCATAGAAGATACAGCATGGGCACAGCACATCACAGCACAGTACAGTATTAAGGTAAATACAGTAATGTGACTGTGCAGTGTACATGCAGTGCAACACAGTACTGCACAGCAAGCACAACACAGCACATCAAAAGTGTTGCATAGAAGATGAATCACAGCACAACATAATATAGCACAACACAGCACATCACATCACAATATAATACGGTACGATACGGTACAGCACAGCACAGCACAGTACAAACGTCACAGCAAGCACAACACAGCACATCAAAAGTGTTGCATAGAAGATGAATCACAGCACAACAGCACATCATAATGTAGCACAACACAGCACATCACATCACAATATAATACGGTACGGTACAGCACAGCACAGCACAGTACAAGCACAAACATCACATCACAGCACAACACAGCACACCAGAAGTGTTGCACAGAAGATGAATCACAGCACAACAGCACATCATAATATAGCACAACACAGCACATCACATCACAGTATAATACGGTACGATACGGTACAGCACAGTACAAGCACAAACAGCATATCATAGCACAGCACAGCACATTACAGCATACTATAGCACACCAGCACATCATAGCACAGCACAGCACAATACAGCAGAGCACAGTACAGTACAACACAGCAGAGCACAACACAACACAACACAACGCAAACAAAGACGGATGCAAATGCCCTCGGAGAACACTAAAAGTCTCCTCAGCAGCAGGGTACACAGTTGCGTAACGCTTCTACAACGTTTCGCACTCTTCCTCTTGTTACGATACCTTTAGCAGTCTGTGTGATGCTTCGTCTTTTCTCAGCCGGCTTCGCACTCCTCAGATACTGGTTCAAGTCGCCATTGCACATGAACTCGAAAATCATCCCGTATGGCTCTTCCTCTGTAGAGACCGCCAGTAGGCGGATAATGTTCGGGTGATTGAGAATCGACATGAGAGCGACCTCCTGGTAAAACTCGTCTTTCAGCTCCTTTGACGAGCCTTCTTTCAGCGCTTTCACTGCAACTTGTATTTCTTGTTTCGACTTAGCTTCCACTACTCCCTTGGCAGAACCTAGAGAAAGGGAAGGTAGAAAGAAGAGTTAGGCCCTGTTTGTATGGAGATATCTTGCCCTGGGCCCAGTTTTTCAAAGCACGATTAGGCTAATCCTGGATTAGGTCAAAACTTTCTTGTCATTTATAAGCCTGAAAACGTGAAAGTTTCTTCCATAACGACTTTCTTGATAACGTTTTAAGCTGGAACAAGCTTACTAATCCATCTTCGAACAAAACTCTGCAGTTTATTGGGAGAGAGGTCGAGAGAAAGAATTTCGTTAATCCTGGATTAGCTTAATCGACTTTCGAGTCACTCTGCAGTTGAAGTTCCCGTAAGCGGACACCTTGGGAAGCAGAAAAGGTGTCCGTAACTGGAACTGGCCGCTTACGAGAATGTGTAAATACAGAGTTTGACTGAGCTAGAGCTTAAACGGGGTTTCGTAGAGGCGTCCTTAAGTAGAACTGTCCGCTTACGAGAGTGTCCGTCCAGACAGCTTCGATTGTATTTATAGATTTCTTTGTCACACAGAACCGTTTACATGATTGTGTCCCTGTCCCCAAGATCACCCTGCCACACATGCGCATAGAAATTCTTACCTTGAAACACCTTCCCAAAATGCCCCTCGCCCAGGTTCTTGACGTAATTCACATAATCAAGTGAATACTGCTTCATTTTGGTCGGATCAAAGAGCCTCAGAAGTCTAGAATCCAGGCTCTTCAGCGACTCGGCCCTCAATTTCTCGCGCATGGTCAGTGTGTTCGTCCTGACCAATGCATCCTTCTTTTTCTTTCGATGTCGACGTCTAAGTACAAAGACGACTATCAAGATTATGAGAATGGCAGCGATCACAACGGGAACAATTATCACCAGGATGTTGGTTTGGCCCTTTCCGTCTTCGCTATTACGATCCTCCTCAACGCTATTACGATCCTTCTCACCGCTAATGGTTGTTGGAATTGAAGTGGTCTGCGATTGCTCCTCGAAAGCTGTAAGTAAACAGAACATATTATTATGGATTGATTTTCAGATGACTGGGTCAAAAACCAAAAACCAAAGTAAGTACACCGCCAATTACTGGAAGCTGTAAAACTCACTTTCAGCCGAGCAGAAGATTGGTTTGGTTTGAAGAAGGAAAAAATCAGCAGTGCGAGGGAACGTCATCGCTACTTGCTTACTTGCGTGAGAATATCGCAGTGAGGTTTTGGTTTTAGTTTTGCACATTTGAATTACGAATTACTTCTTAAAACCAAATTAAAACTGAAACTTATGCTAAACCCTGAGGACTGAAGCGATACAAGAAAGAAATTAGGGAAGAGCATGTTAAAAGGACAAACGTACAACCCTGTGACTATTCAGAGGGAGTAGAGGAGCAAACTGGGAAAAGACGTTCAGTCATCGCTCCATTAGACTGCGGGCAGTTCCTCTTTCACCCTCCAAGATGACTAAAGGTCGCCATAGCTATGGGCACAAAGGAGTTCGCTCTTTTTGCATTATGTGAAACCCTATACACTAACCTACAAAAGATACCGCAAAGCAATTTCAATCGTCTAGCGGTATCCTTCATGTAAGTCAATATATAGGGTTGTACATAATGGAGTGTAAGCGAACTCTTCTGTGCCCTGTGCCAAGATCATACTGTGGGGGATCGCATTGCCCAGTCGCGAGCGCGAAAGAATATGGCGCGCGGAAAATGGGGCCACAGTAGCAAACTGAAATAAAGCTGAAATACAAAAAGGAAGAGTACCAACCAAAGAAGCCTGTGTGAATACAGGAATCGCTGTCCCTTGAATACTTGTGCCGGGAACAATTGGGCAAAGTAGTGTGTACAAAATCTATATTCTTATCATCCACAATGAAAGTCACGGCTCCGATGACCTTATTTATTGGAGCGGAACAATCCTCAAATATCTTCTCACAGTCCTCCCTGCAGAATTCCCTTGGCGTCTTCAAGTCCGGTAAGCAAGGAGGCAATGTGTAATGACACAGCATGTTCTTTAAAATGTAGTTGCACTTCCGATCGGGGACTTGGGCGGTTATTACTCGCATGACCAACTGAAGGAAGTTTTCGGTCAAAATCTGGCCGAACGCGTTGTCGAAGAACCGTGGTGTGTCCGTGAAGTTTGTCAATGTCTCATTTAAGGGTTTTTGACAGACTCGACCTTGGTACATCATGCACTGCCCACCCCTGTAGAGAAAATATCAGCATGAGACGCGCGCAAAGAATCCTGGTTATAGTAGTCACAGATTTCACGTATGTCAACCGTTTTTCAAGGTCTCTGAACCTCGTAATGATCTATTATCCTTAATGACTGCGAATTCCTCTTCTTGTTGAAGCATTGTTACTAAACACATGACGCCACCAGCCTACTGCCATGTTTCTGTATTTTTCGCGGCTAATAATAGTAATTATTATATAGACACGAGTGTTTTACTGGAAAATATACCGTGCGTAAAATCCATACGAAACTACATCCGGGACCCGAGTGGCGTATTTTCCATATCCTCACTAGTGAGGATATTGTTGGCATCATTTCCCGCTTGTTTGTGCAATTTCTCGTAAAACACTCGTGTCTAATATAATAAAAAGAAAATTACACGGCGGCTTGAAGATATGGATTTTATTTTCTCGTGGTAAAAACAATATTTTACCACGAGAAAATAAAATTCATATCTTCGCGCCGCCGTGTAATATCCTCTATTAACTTTATTCAACTAAGAGTTAGACTAGAAATCTCTAAAAGACTGGCATCTATAACTACTTAATGCTTTAAATTAAAAGAAAAATCATCTAGGTTGACTTTAGTTTGATACTGAAGACCATGGCTGAAAAAGACGAGTTGTTTCAAATACATTCCGGGCTGTCAGACGTCTTTTCACCCGTGCAAGAGCTTTGAGAAAAGTTAGAAGTTCTATAAAGAGCGCAGTTTAGAACAGTAGTAAACTGGCGCATTAACTTCATGACGTGAAGAATACAACCAGCATTCATTGCGTGTATCAAGCTAATTGGGGTGGAAAATCGATCTAAGTCAAAAACTAAACTTCCATACTGGGTCTGCACTGAGCCTGGCTCAATCGCAACTAGATCGGGGTCTTGTGGAGGGGGAGGGAGGGGGGGAAACAGGGGGTTCTAAAGTTCACCCTTCCCATACTATTCACTCCCGGTTCCCTACCCATTAACTCACGTTTCCTGATCCCGCCCCGTTTCCCGCCCCTAAGCCGATCCCGATCCCCGCCTTCTCTTGGCCCGCCTCCCGTAGACTTTCCGCGCCGGCCTCTGCTCCCGTGTCAGAAAAATGAATTTCTTTGGTGTCAAACAAGTAGTCGCTTACCTTCGGGTATAACATCGTAAATTGACATTTGTGGCTGAACCATTAAAACAGCAGCCCAACATGCGACAGAAGCTCGCGTTCACGCTCGCTCCGCCACAAGACACGACCTCAGAGGATGGAATGGTTGAACAGTTGAAATCTGAGAGAAAAAAAAAAAAAAAAAAAAAAAAAAGAGAAAAAGAAAAGTATTAGACAGGGAACAAAAGAAGTGGGAAACGTTTAGTATCTCCTACATTCTACAATATCTACCTTGTTGTTTAGTTTTTAGGGAATTAGCTCTCTGCAGTTCGTGTCTAAGCGGAGTCGTTTATATTTGAACCCAAAAATTCACGATGAAACAGCACCTAATATTCATCGCCCACTATAAAACTATGAATATCAAGCTTTATTTTTAGTCCCATAGAGTGCGTGTTGGATAAAGAAGAAGAGAGAAAGATAACACATGGAAAAAGCTTTCTACGGTGACAAATTTGAGAAGGAAACTGGAGTATTCAACGCTCCTACTTCCCAGCGGCCTAAGAAGACTCTGGCTGATTCCCAACATATACTCTGCGGCCTGATTTACAAATGCAATTGAGACTTCCGGAAGGCTTCCAGTGAACGTAACCACTTAAAAAAACCTGTTAAACACGTCACCAGTCTTGCTTTTCTCTCTTGTTAGGTCCTCCCTCTCCATCCCCACCCTCAGCAAGTATTAACTCTTTCACTCCCACGTTATCTATTGGTACATTGCATACAAGTGATGTTGTCAGCCAGCTAACAAATGCCAAGTTCTTTTCATTGTACAGTCGATGCTCTATGGGCGCACACTCTCGTAAGCGGACAGCTCTACTTAAGGGACGCCTCTACGAAACCCCGTTTAAGGTCTAGCTCAATCAAACTCTGTATTTACACATTCTTGTAAGCGAACAGTTCCAGTTACGGACACTTTTCTGCTTCCCAGTGGTGTCCCCTTACGGGAGCTTTAACTGTATAATGATTTATCTCTGTTGGGAGTATGATTAAGATAAGTTCTACACTCCTGGCAGAGAAAGGAATAAATAATTTCATTTTTCCTCCCCTCCCCCCTCCGCTCCCCCCCCCTCCCCCATCCCTTAGGGTTTGGTGAGCTTAGGTGAGCTGCCGCGCCAGAAAATCCTGTAACATTTCGAAGACTCACAGCCAAACCACACCATGTGCCTCGCTTCCGGTCAAAAAATGTTAGCAATCCAAAACAACGACAGTAGACCGTTTAACAATTGCAAGGAAACGAAACAACGAGTTCGACTCAAAACACCTTTGATCAAAATCAAAAAAGAACATCTTCGTATATCCGAACGAGTAGCTTGCAGTAACGCATCCGAAGAAGACACCGGTTGAAAACGTAACGAACGAAGCTTCAAGGGCAACCGGAAACCATGACAACAACATTTTTACTCGCTTGCAGAAAAAATTTCCAGGAGATGTAAAGAAGAACATACGATCTTTTGATAATATCTTTTTGTCATAACTTAGACACAGCTCCAAGAAATGGCCATTCTTACAAGTTCTTCTATTTTTCAATAGCCAAGTTCCAATATCATGAGAGGCCTCTCAATTTATGCACTCCATATACGCAAATCATTAACAACTAAATGACTAAATACAGTATGTTAAATCAACTCCCCGGGGTATACACTTCGGCGCTGCCACAAGACAAGCAGCAGATCGACAAAATGCCATTGTTTCTCTTCCTTCGACGATGAATCTCAATCCAATTAAAATTCCTTTACTCTGAGTGTATAGTGAATCTGAAGCTACCGTGTTGGAGACGCAACCAAGCTTGAAATGATTCATCAATCGAAATAAACACGCAATACACTCTCGATTATTAAAGCTACTGGAGATTTGGATCGCACCTTCAAATGCCTCGATGCAACTAAACGGGAGATACTTATAGAGTTTCTCCCGTGTACTGTTTATATCTAAGGTCAAGGCCAAAGCCACTGATCATAGTCGAGTCGCGTGATGAATGCTCTAATAGTCAAGGAAGGGCGGCGGAGAAAGGGTACGCCTCGTCGGACTTGATGTCCATTCCACTGCAAAGTCGCGTAATTAGTTATAGAACATCTAAGAGGGCAGCCTGAGAATTAAGAATCGACACTCGATCCTACAAAACGTTTTTTGTGACACCTTGTAACAGAACATGTATTTTCACATATCCCACTTGTGATGCGGTTGTTGACATAATGCACCGCTTTCGATTCACAACACAAAGTTCGTGATTTGAAATGACAAGAAATGACGCTATACGACCTCACCTGAACCGAAGCCATAACCAACCATAAGGCAAATGGAAATCAGATGTGTCAATAGACGATCCATGTCGATCGATCAGATCGGCGCGTGTATGTTTCAGAGCACGAGTTGATTTGCCACCAGCGGTTTCACATTACAACGCGAATCCGTTACAAGACTTCAGTGCTGTCCAGGGAATGATTCCCAGGTAGGTCCATCAAAAGTTCAGCGGAAAACCCAAGCGATTTAAAAATACACAGACCTCACAAGTCAAAGGTAGTGGCCGATGAAGAATGGGCCCGAGTTTGGTTCACAACGTGCACTGACGCACACTGGGTGGGGGAAACGGATGTGTGACAACTCGATGTTTCTAACCGTGATCAAAAGAGTTTCAAAGTTCCAACCAGTATCGAATTTATAAAACGTAGGCGAGTGTTTACATGCAGTGAAAGGCCAAGTGAAAAGTTCAGCAACTGAATGGCAAATCACAGTGGGAGGGGGTACGGCCACTGTATTTGCTCACGTCTAAATACACATTCAATATCTGCCAGTCATAGACTAGATTTTAAAATGAATGACACCGCCACGGCTTCGTCCAACTAAAGACTAATCTCGCTCAACAACAGCGAGAACACTGCTGCACTATTACGAATTCTACGCAAGCATCCAGAGCTCCAGGTTTCACTAATGACTTGACAGTTCTTGAGTCACATTTGCCGATTTGGTTGCGAAAAGGGCTTTGCGATTTTATCTTATGATTGTTATTTGAAGTATTCTTTTGACAAAATACTAACTTATATTGAATGGCGACAAAGTACAACTTGACGCATTCTACTGTCGCTATAGTAGCTCCGGGTATCAATTATACTGGCAGCCTGGTTGTCATGTTGCATCAACGATCTCTTAAAGTGGACATGTCAATTTTCGCGAGAATTTTTAGTTGAGTCATTTCCTGTTTGCAAATGGTTCAAGCTTTCGTCAAACCAGTCTAGCCGCTTTCACGATTATGCGCAGAGTTAGTTCTAGGACATCTGGCACCTGAGAATTAAGAATTGACACTCGATCCGACAAAGCTTTTCTTGTGACACCTTATAGCAGAACATGTATGTTCACATGCAGCTAATGGCACTTTGTATTTACCGTTTTACGAAACTGACTGTCAAGTAAATATTTCTATACTGAGTTTGGATTGTTTGTACATTTTTCTCGTTTTGACCAGTGGAGCGGTTCTTTAGTCTGCCCATCAAGCCGTTCGACCGTCCGCCAGAATATCTCAGCCTCGTCCATTACGCATGAATGTAAAAGTGGATTATTGTGATTATGTCACAACCAAGCTCAAAATGCAGATTCTCCCAACCGTTTAAGACAAAAATGTATGAGCGATGCGGTAATAACTGATAGTTAAATCAACTTTCATATGAGCAAGGTATCAAAAGGCAAGTTCTCCCAAGGAGGAGAAAGAAGGGAGAATTGAAAATGATCACTCTTAAGAATGAAAGGGTTTCATTCGCTGTACGATGGACCCAAGTCCACTGTAATTTGATGAATGAATAATGATACATACAGTACAACCCCGCTATCTCGAACAGAATTCGAATTCCCTTGGAAATGAACTTGGTGCTGAGAAATTTCTCTTGGTAGAACTCCGCTATCTCAAACTTGTATTTCTCGCTTCCCTTAAGAGTTCGAAATAGCCGGTTCTACTATATACAGAATAGGAGACAGAAGAGGAAATAAAAAAGCAAACCTACCCGAACTATGTGACGTAAAACTCGCACATGACGTGTTAGATGAAGCACCAACATGCCCGCCAGGAAACAGGAGACCCTTACAAGAAGGAAACGTAAAATCCACTTTCTCTTCCTCGGCGATGGATTGTACAACTCCACGCACATCGTTCACATAATCTTCGCACCGCCTTACAGTGACGTCACAATCCCTCGCACATACGTGTATGATGTCATCATCACTCTGACACGGAGGTAAAGCCGAGTGGCACAGTAGGGCCTTCAGAAGATCTCCGCATTCATGATCATACACGCTTGCCTCAAGAAAGTTGATGGAACGGCGAAGGAACGCCTCTGTGTGAAATTGGCTTTCTGTTAGGTTGCCAAAGTATCGTCGTGATCCAGTCGTGTTGAGTTCGTGGAGACACACGTGGCCCTTGTAGGGCAAGCAACGCATACCAGTATTGTTCACAACAGGACTCCTATGGAAAAACAAAGTTACGCCATTTCAGTGTAGAACTGTACTTTTATTCTACCTTTTTGATATATTGTTATTGCAATAGTGTGAGTTTTTAGTTTCAATGGCTGCAAATGTATCTCATTTTAATAACAATTAATAAATCATTAAATAATAATTTAATCAATTAAATCATATTCAACAACTTAAAGAATAACTATCTTTCAGCCAATTCTCTCTAAGGCGGACACCTTCGGGACTAGATTTTGTGTCCGCCTTAAAAAAGTGTGTGCCTTAGAGAGAGTCCAATTACAGAGAAACAAGTGAAAATCGGCAAGGACCAAATCTGCATGCTGTCCGCCATAGAGAGAGTTCAGTTACAGAGAAACAAGTGAAAATCGGCAAGGGCCAAATCTGCATGCTGTCCGCCTTAGAGAGAGTTCAGTTACAGAGAAACAAGTGAAAATCGGCAAGGACCAAATCTGCATGCTGTCCGCCTTAGAGAGAGTTCAGTTACAGAGAAACAAGTGAAAATCGGCAAGGGCCAAATCTGCATGCTGTCCGCCTTAGAGAGGTGTCCGCCTTAGAGAGAGTTGAGTTACAGAGAAACAAGTGAAAATCAGCAAGGGCCAAATCTGCATGCTGTCCACCTGAGAGAGAGTTGACTGTATATATCTATCTGAAAACTCGTGAGCAGGTGAAAGACAAACAAGTGAGTTGTGAATAGGTGAGTGAATAAGAGACAGCAAATGAGCGAGTGAACGGCTGAAGCTGTCGACTAAAAACAAAAATACACAACGGCAGTCAAACACTTCACCTGGTCAGGCATTTGAGACTACTTGTGTTCCAGCAACAGCCACGTTCTTCGCACGACGTCTGGTTTGCGCCGGGCATATTCCAAGAACAAGCCGTCCATTTGTCAGGTTTCACGTCTAAAGAGCAGTTCAGAGAACCTGCGAAAGGAGTCTGCTGATTAACTGGCAACTTAGACAATGCTGGATTCAGATTCTTGGTTTGCAATCAATCTGGGCTGGATACTCAAAGCACAAGGAAACCACGGCCATGTTGGAGGATATTGGTTCAAGTACAATAGAGCCCAATGACCAACCTTTTGTTAAAGTTTATCCAACATGGCTGTCTTGACGTCAATTGCGAACGAAAAATTGGGCAGAATAGAAATAACGATGATAAATATACAAATGAATAAATAGATAAAGATACACCTGCTGGAGGTGATTGTAAGTCTTGAAGGAGGCTCACCATAGCGAAAAAACGAAGAAGATAAGTGATATAGTCTCTATTGTACTTGAAACCAGCATCCTCCAACATTGCTGCGGTTCTTCTATATTCTGAGTATTCGGGGATTGATTGCAAACCAAGAATAAATGGCACTCAGTGGATTACAGTATGTACGTACTACCCAACCAAGAAAAGTCTTCCTCTTGTCCTTATTCAAATCACTTTCGACTAAAAACAAAACAGCGCAAAATATCGACACAGGAATTCAACGGAAGTCCTCCTCCTGCTAAACAGCGGCGTAAGATCCTCTTCTGTTTTTTTTTCGCAGTCATGTGAACATCCCTACAGAAGTTGTTATATGCAGACATCCTCTACTAAACTTGAATTATCACAGCCTGAGCACATTTCTCAACGGACGTGTGCCAAAACTAGAAAGGAGGTCTCACACTGTTAGCCCATCCTTCCACACTCTAAGTTGACAACTGATGAGTTGAGTCATGTGCAGAATGTTCATATCGGGCGAAAGAGTGCGAATATAATGTACGCCAAGAAATTGGAATGAACGTTCGAAAACGATCTGTCGAGAGATATATTTTTTCTCAGCTATTTCTGTTCCTCTGCCAGTTCACACTGATCCCCCAAACCTTTTATGCGTTTTTGCTTTTCGTTCACTCATATAATGAGTGGTGGGATGGGGCAGTGGTGTTTATTGTTTTATTTACTAAAACTGTCGTTTTATTACCATGGTTGTCATCTTAAAATATATTAATCTAGAATCATTTATAATAAAGAAATAAAGCAGGCGTCAACGTGCTCTATTGAGTTATAGATCTCCAAACTTCGCTCGTGTTCGTTCAAATTCCCAAGTGCATCTATAACTCAATACGTACGCTGGCAAGTGCTTTATTTCTTTTATAAGATAAGGCGAACGATAAAGTCCCAAATAGGAGGACAACGCAACTTTATTCTTTAGTGTCAAAATCTAAGTTCTCCTAACACGGAAACACTTGAACGCTCATTGGATTAAAACAAAACCCAGTCACTTGCTCAGTCATGCATTCAGTTTCGAGAAAGCAAAACCACGGCAAAATGTGGAAGTTCCTAAAGTTTACTGCGTGTTCCCGGGAGGTGGTGAATGAAAGTTGATCTGGAGAAACTGGATGGTGAGGAGTGGAACAGTCCACCGAGCATTTCTCCACTGAAGAGCGCAGAGTTGTGTGGAGTGTGGCGGTGAGTTTCAACGGTTATAAGATAAGGCAAGCGAAACTTTGCATAAAAAAACAACAACAACAAACGAATTTGACGCAAGCTGACGTCAAATTGACGCGCTCGTGCGTATGTTGAGTTAAGGCCTGGCATGTTTCCCAAATGTTACCAATCAGATCGCGCGTACTATCCACCTTATCTTATGATGCGACTCAAACACAATACTGGCGTAACAGTACAACCTCAATATCTCGAACTCATGGGAAGCGTGCGAGAATTAGTTCGAGATAGTGGGGGATCAAGATAGCGGGGCTCTACAAAGGGAAATTTCTACCAAGTTTATTTCCGAGGAAATCAGATTCGGTTCGAGATAACCGAGGTCGAGATATCGGGGCTTTAGTACAAGCTTTACACAATGTTTCCGTTTCGCACTGAAGATTTTAACCATGTGATTAATGGATGTGACAGTTAAACTTAGATTTAGAAACTGAATTTTGAAGTCAGGAAAGTATAGATTAGCAAATTTAACGGGCGATATAAACTTAAACCAAATGGAGTAACTCCCTCTAAACGACGAAAACGCAGAGAGAACACGCCTTCAGCCAGCGCTTTTGGAAGCGTTAAAGATGGGAACACATTATCTGTATAGAACTGACCAGAAAGTGAAACTAACCCGAAAGAAAAGTCCGTAAGTTTAGTCAATAGATGAAAGCATAAAGAGATTTTCAACATGCTTTAGGTCGGTAGAGGATTGGTCCAGCCTGTGATACAACTGTAAGTGAGTGTTCGGTCATAATAGTCCAAGACGTACCCGTAAGATACGTTACTTTCCCTGCATTCGTTAGATGGTAAACCCCTTGTATAACTGATAATTTATTTTTGATACATTAGGTTTTGCACTATATACTGAGAAGTGGAAAACAGCATTAACTACACTACATATTATAATATCGCTTGCTTATGTTTACTACCCCGCCATGCAGTTTCAAGAAACAGGCTTATTGTTTACTGAAGAGTGAAATATAGTCTCTATACTCTAACCTTAGCTTCCGATTAAGCTATCCTGATATGTAAGATGTCAAATCCTAAATTTCGAACATTCATGTCGCAAGGTTTTCATTCACAATCACAATGTAAAATACACAGCTGTGACAAAACAGAAACCGGAAAAAACAGAGAAAAACGATGTTTATTCCAGCGATAACGGTACACTCCAGTAAGAACCGTTGTCAAAGCCAATGTGTATGGTAACTTACACCAGGGAAACGTGATATATATATATGCGTACAGTTATATACAGGAATATCGAACCGACGAATGTAACAATCATAACCACACTCACCATGAGCAACAGAGCAAACAGTTGACAGCAAGAACCATATTGTGAAGACGTCAAACGCTTTAAACATCTCATTCGCAGTCTAAAGAAAATATTTTGTGCTTGCTAAGTGGGTGTCAAGTAGCGACTGTATATCTCCAGAGCGAAAGACCCAGTAATAAGCAAGTTAGTGTTGTCTTTCCCACGGTTACGTTTCGAAACGAATAAATTACACGGAGGTACGCACAAGAAGACACGCAGTTGAAGTGGGTCAACTGTAAATAAAAGTCAACTGAAACTGCGTCATACAGTGACGCAGTCCCCAGAAGTTGATAGTGGTATGAAATGCTCTTCAAGTCTAGTATAAATTGGAGCATACTTTTGCTGCCATTATGTTTAGAAGATACTCTGTGAAACTATAGAAAACTGACCTAAAACTCAAAATAATTGAGATCACATTTTCTCCTTTTCTCTGTGGATGCGTAGTTTCATAAGGGATTTGTTTTAGTTTGGGCTTAAAATCTTAAAAGATTACCAACATCAATTTATATTAGTCTTTCTATACATTGGAACAACTAACAGAAACCGAATTACAACTAATGTAGGACAACATTCCCTTTGTTATCAAAGAATGAGGAAATTGGGGAACTCAGGGAAAGTCAACTGGGGGTTCCAGGCCCCTCACAAGAATGAGAGGTCAGTCTGACTTTACTTCTTAAAGTTGCGGTGGCATGGAGCTAGTAAGTAAAACGATGATGATCGTGTCATTTAGGAATCAGTCTAGATTTGTCTAAAGCCCAAAGTCATGACAAGGTGAACTACTATATCACTGATATATATAATCACTGCTAAACAGTTAAGAAGTAACGTAGAATGTATCTGTTAATGTGATATTTTCCGCAATGTTTGAATGCAAAGTTTCATTTTACCAGCCAAATTCGGCAAGGCATTCTGGTTGTGTACATAGATTATTATGCGGAATTTCCACTGGCTTTTGACTAAGCTCTCCTTCCCTTCCTTCGCGAGGCTAAATCATTTATCGAGCTTCGTTGTTTGAGACGTGAAAGTCGTCTCTCCCCTTTTTAATATTTCTTTTCATTTGCGAAGCCTGCAAAGCATAAGGCGCTCAACAACTCGCAATCAATCACGTGACACACAAATTCCCGAAAAGATATAACTGCTGCTGGATCGGTATACTTTCACAGAAAGTCTTGGTGAAGACTCGGCGTTGCTGGAAAACACAAAGGTGTTCCACATTCCCAGGCAGGCAATTTCCGAATGTCCATTTCCTAGCAGAGCAGTTCCAGAAAAATCTCCCAGCAACTGATCAAAATCACCTATTTTTTCCAGCCGGAAATAATAAAGTACTGCTTCCAGGCTTTAGAATACATATTTTTCGGCCGCACAAAGCGATAGGCGGAAAATCTGTCTATTTTCGCAGGCAATGCAAGCCTTAATTTTGCCAGCGGCCCGAAATGAGTGCTATTTTTCTCAGCCAGCAGTGAAGGAAAAACAAAACGCCTGCCAGCACTGAATGCTGTGTGAAACACATATTTTGCGGAACAGCTCAAAGGTGCTCCTCGCGTTTTAGCAAATTAACAAGAAATATATGTCAAGAACATATATCAGCAGTTTCATCATCATACAGCAGTCTCCCCGATTAGGAAGGTACTAGCGCCAAGCCTTGAGACCTTAATAGGGTTTCATTATTATTCATTGTTATTATTATAATTATATGCTCAGTCAACTTACTTTTCCTATGTTTGTGTGCCATGCGACATACATCCTTCACTGTTGTTCCAAAGTTTCACAAAACTCTATCCATCAGCAAATCTGCAAGGAAGGGTAGAAATATAATAAGTAGAAGCTGATGTCCAATATCACGACTGAAAATGTCCGGGGTTAGGGTTAGGAACAGACAAACAGCGGATCACCGCGGTATACCGAGCTTCAAAAGAACTCAGGAGATGGGACCGAATTTGCAGTGGTGACAGTGACGATCGTCTCCACCAATCACGTTAAAGAACGAATACGAAGCTCTGAACGAATACCGCTTATTTGAAAGTTCTTCCCGTAATACAGCCAACTCTCTCTAAGCGGAAACTTCTCTATTAAAGGCGGACAGCATGCAGATTTGGTCCTTTGCCGAGTTTCATTTATTTTTCTGTAACTGAACTCTCTCTAAGACAGACACTAAATCTAGTCCCGAGGGTGTCCGCCTCAGAGAGAGTTGACTGTATTCCGATTCCCGAAATTTCATTGCGTTGTTTGCGTTAGTTTTCGAGATATCGCAGTATTGTATCACAAAATGTGACTTTCTGAGAGCTTCCCGGCGCCATTTCCGAAACTATACCGAGTGACCGCGAGTGGACTCGAAGTACTGGTTGTGACGTATTAGTTGTTTACCTGGAAGTCGAAACGCAATTCCCGGACTAATATTTTGCTGAGTGTGGCATATTTTGTTGCGTTTAACAACGGTTGCAAAATCGAGTAAAAACACACGTTCCAAGACTAACAGCACCGTTTGAAGTGATTCAAGATTGTTCCAAGAACCAGAAAAAGAGAATTGGAGGTACAATGTTGATCTTTAATATATACGTAATGATAATTATGCGAGCTTTATAGTTGTATAGATATAATTTGACTGCCTTTGAGTTTAAAAACATCTGAGTGCCCTAAGGTCTTCATCCATTAACAAACTACAGGTCAACGAGTGGCGCAACGTCTCCGAAAAGTAGCGATCATTTTCTTCATTTTCATGTAGTTGCATCATGTACAACCGTATCACTCAATCGCTTTTTTGTGTTCGACTTCTCTCAAACATGTAGACCAACTGCTTTTCGTGAAGACGTGAAAATATAGCATTTGTTGAAGCAGATTTTTTTTTGCATGCATTGGATTTTACAGCTGCATGATAGTATTGCTTATTATATAGACACGAGTATTTTACTAGAAAATATACCGTGCGTAAAATCCACATGAAACTATACATCCGGGACCCAAGTGGCGTATTTTCCATATCCGCACTTGTGAGGATATCGATGGCATCATTTCCCGCTTTTGCGCGGTTGTTGTGCATTTTCTCGTAAAACACTCCTGTCTATATAATACTAGAAATACGATAACCGCAGGTATCCCCTCGCCCCGTAGTTGGGTTTTCAGAATGCGGGATTTTACAAACCATGAGTCGCAACTTTGGTTGTGAGTCTGGTATATAGTTCAGACTACGTGTAGTGCAGTGATGCATTTTCAAGTTTTCGTGGAAGATAAACTCCAAAATTCGCTGAGACAACTTTCCAGACGAACTACAGCAAAAAAATTTAGAATCGTGACTCAATCAGTATTGCTCATTCAGCGAAGTCGATCTTCGATTTTTTATTTTTAACAAAAGCCATGATCGCTCCAGCCAACGCTGCATCGTAACCAAATATACGTGTATGTTTTTTACTTTATAAAGTAAGTTTCTTCGAGTGCGAACAAATTTAAAACTGAAAGCGAGAGCTGTGCTTGTTTGTCTCAGAAATATGTTAATATGCGAATATATTAGTTATAGTGTCTGGGTCACACACGATTCAAAATAACGGGACCGCCATGTAGCAGTGCGAGTTTGAACCCAGACTGTAATGTCAGTTGTTCACTTAAGCTACGTTTACACTATACCGGATAGGATTTTGAGCCGTTACGAAAACCTATCCGGTACAGTGTAAACGTAGCCTAAGTGTGATCATCTGGATGAGAGCATCAAGTAGTCTTCAGAAAAGTATTGGTAGTGATTAAAGAAATCCTCACTCTCAAACTAAATATGCAGATGCTTGTAACCTTTTAAGAATAAAGCGTATAAGTGTTGTAGTCCAGAAGTCTATTGCGGATCAAGAAGGGTCCGACTAAACCCTCCTTCAGCTCACTTATTAGTATAAAGAATTACTGATCTAAACGGCAATCTGGGGGTGGGGTGATATCACTTCTACATAAAAAAGGACAGGGATGCTCGTCGCACTGTTTGGGGGTCAAAACCGCTAGCGTGCTCAACATCAAACGCTGATATTTTTAAGTGATGTGGTAGCTTTAGGGGGTCGATGTCGCTTGCAAGAACTTTTTTTTTTTAAAGCAGCAAGGGATAAAGTGCTTGATACCCTCAACTATCAACTATCAACTAAATTATCTTGGTATGCTTTTTATTGGTACCCAATTTAGGGGTCACAGTATGATCAAGCCACACCCATTTTAGTACGTCTTAGGGGTCAAAACAATAATTCCCGACGAGCATTCCTGTAGTATGTGGGAGTCCCCCCTCCCTCCGCCCCCCCCCCCCCCCCCCCCCCCGGCCGGGATACCTCAGGAAATGATAATTTAATCACTATTCATAAAAATGTTTATCACTCTTAAGGGTTATAGGATTCATCAGTTGGAGTAAAAAAGAAAAACTGGTTACATGTTTTTCATGTAGTCCTCATCATTTCAGTATATTAAGAGTTATAAATTAAGGTATAGTTATGATAACTTGTAATATTACATGAAATGGAAAAACAGCACTTATATACAGCATTATTTGTTACAGAAGTAATGGCAGTACCTCTGAAGACAGTGCTCCTGATTCTCACCATCAGCTTCACAGGTTTTGAACCAGCCGAGGCAGGTCCAATTGCCTTTGCAATATGTCAGGCTGGTTGCTACACTGCGTATGTAGCATGCATGGCTGCCGCAGGAGGGACTGCAGGAGTGACCGTTGGAGCAGTCACAATACCAGCTGTTTTGGCTTGCAATGCAGCACATCAAGCGTGCATGGCAGCATGTATTCCAGCAGGGCTGTGCCCTACCCTTTAGTGTAGAGGGAAGCAGCCTCCATTTGTTTTCAACATTGTACCAGCTTGAGGCTGTGCCTGTATGAGTAGGATTTTATATTACTTCTGGGGCTTAGGATGCAGTGGAACTCTGGAACTAGAGCAACTTTATTAGCTCATAGACAGTTAAAAGTAACATAGCAATTGTATAGTTAATCGCTTATATAACTGTAAGTTTGTATTTCCTGAGAAATATTGCATGTAAGGTACTGGTTGGGAATGAAACTCCGAGCAATAAAAATGTGTCATAAACGTCAATTTGTGAAAAAGAGTGACAAGTATTAGTAATACGGAAGGCGTAATCAACAACTAGAAAAACTTCTTTAAAGTACTCTTGATTTGAAGTTCATTTGAGTAATACATTTGCCAGAATATACATTTGTAAGTACACTGCGTGCAAAATTTGAAAATAAACTACTGAAATAACCACTAAAAATCCAAAGAAAGTCCAAATGAAAAACCACTGCAACCTCACTGAAAAGCCAGTGTAAAAAAAAACACTGAAAATCAACTACAAAACCACTAAAAACCCCTAATGAAAACTCTACTGAAAAACTATTGAAATTCCACTAACACAAGGTGGCAGAGGGTGAAATTTATAATACTTAGTGTGGCTTTCAAATGAGAGAATTTTAAAACTTGACTGCCGAATCTATGAACTATAACAAGAACGTCCGGAGTCGCAAAGAAAAATGTTTACCCGTGACTTTATTACTCATATCATACAGATATTATTTTCGACATCTTTCTTTTTCCACTGAAAAACAACTGAAAATCCACTGAAAAATCACTGAAAACCCACTGAAAATCCACTGAAAAACTACTGAAAATCCACTGAAAATCCACTGAAAATCCACTGAAAATTCACTGAAAAACCACTGAAAATCCAATGAAAATCCACTAGAAATCCATTGAAAAACCACTTAAAATCCACTGAAAAACCACTGAAAATCCACTGAAAACCAATAAAAACCACTGAAAATCCCCTGAAAAGCCATTAAAAATCCACTGAAAATTCATTGAAAAACCACTGAAAATCCACTGAAAATCCACCCAAAGAGCACTAAAATTCTACTGAAAATCCACTGAAAAACCACTGAAAAATCCAATGAAAATCCAATGAAAATCCAATGAAATTCCACTGAAAATCCACAGAAAAAAACCCTGAAAAATCACTGAAAAACCACTGAAAATCCACTGAAAATCTATTGAAAATCCACTGAAAATTCACTGAAATTCCACTCAAATTCCATTGAAAATCCACTGAAAAAGCATTGAAAATAAACGGAAAACCACTGATAATCCACTGAAAAAGCACTGAAAATCCACTGAAAATCCATTGAAAAAACCACTAAAAATCCATTGAAAAAACACTAAAAAATTCACTGAAAAAACACTTAAAAAGCATTGAAAATCCACTCAATATCCATTAAAAAAGCCAATAAAAATCCACTGAAAATCCACTGAAAAATCAATCAAAAACCCCTGAAAATCCACTCAGAAAAGCACTGAATATCCACTAAAAAATTCACTGAAAAAACACTTAAAAAGCACTGAAAAAGCACTGAAAATCCATTGAAAATCCACTGAAAACCCACTGAAAATTCACTGAAAAAGCACTGAAAATCCACTTAAAATCTACTGAAAAAAAAAACAATGAAAATCCCCTGAAAATCCACTGAAAAAGCACTGAAAGCACTTAAAATCTGCAGAAAATCCACTGAAAAACCACTGATAATACACTGAAAATACACTGAAAAACCATTGAAAAATCCACTGAAAAACAACTGAAAATCCACTGAAAAAGCACTGAATAAGCACTTAAAATCTGCAGAAAATCCACTGAAAAACCACTGATAATACACTTAAAATACACTGAAAAACCATTGAAAATCCACTGAAAAACAACTGAAAATCCACTGAAAAATCACTGAAAATCACTGAAAATCCATTAAAAAATCCACTGAAAAACCACTTACTTCCCTACGCCATTTCCGAAACTATACCGTATGACCGCAAGTGGACTCTAGGGAAATACCACTGAAAACTCCACTGAACAAACACTTAAAAAGCACTGAAAAATCCACTGAAAAAAAAAAAAAAAAGAAAATCCACTGAAAAAGCACTGAAAATCCACTTAAAATCCACTGAAAAAGCACTGAAAATCCATCGAAAATCCACTGAAAAAGCACTGAAAATCCACTGAAAAAGCATTTAAAATCCACTGAAAATCCACCGAAAAACCACCGAAAATCCACCGAAAATCCACTGAAAATCCACTGAAAGCCACTGAAAAACCACCGAAAAAGCACTTAAAATCCACTAAAAAGGCACTGAAAATCCACTAAAAATCCACTGAAAATCCACTGAAAAACCACCGAAAAAGCACTGAAAAAGCACTTAAAATCCACTGAAAATCCACTGAAAAAGCACTTAAAATCCACTGAAAATCCACCGAAAAACCACTGAAAATCCACTGAAAGCCACTGAAAAACCACCGAAAAAGCACTTAAAATCCACTAAAAAAGCACTGAAAATCCACTAAAAATCCACTGAAAATCCACTGAAAAACCACCGAAAAAGCACTGAAAAAGCACTTAAAATCCACTGAAAATCCACTGAAAAACCACCGAAAATCCACTGAAAATCCACTGAAAAACAATCGAAAAAGCACTTAAAATCCACTGAAAATCCACTGAAAAACCACTAAAAATCCACTGAAAAAGCACTGAAAAAGCACTGAAAATCTACAGAAAATCCACTGAAAAACCACTGATAATACACTGAAAAACCATTGAAAATCTACTGAAAAACAACTGAAAATCCACTGAAAAATCACTGAAAATCCACTGAAAATCCACTAAAAAATCAACTGGAAAACAACTCACTTCCTTACGCCACTTCCGAAACTACAGTATACCGAGTGACTGCAAATGGACTCTAGGGAAATACCACTGAAAACTCCACTGAACAAACACTTAAAAAGCACTGAAAATCCACTGAAAATCCACTAAAAATGCCAGTAAAAATTCACTGAAAATCCACTGAAAAATCACTCAAAAACCCCCGAAAATCCACTGAGAAAGCACTGAAAATCCACTGAAAAAACCACTGAAAAACCACTGGAAATACACTGAAGAGCAATTGAAAATCCACTGAAAAAGCACAAAAAATCCACTGAAAATTCACTGAAAAACCATTGAAAATCCACTGAAAAGCCACTGAAAAGCCACTGAATTTCCACTCAAAAAGCACTGAAAATCCACTGAAAATCCACTGAAAAACCACTGAAAAACCACTGAAAAACCACTGAAAAACCACTGAAAAACAACCGAAAAAGCACTGAAAATCCACTGAAAAACCACTAAAAATCCACTGAAAAAGCACTGAAAAAGCACTGAAAATCCACTTAAAATCCACTAAAAGACAATGAAAATCCACTGAAAATCCACTGAAAAAGCACTGAAAATCTACTGAAAATCCACTGAAAAACCACTGAAAAGCCACTGAAAATCAACTGAATTTCCACTCAAAAAGCACTGAAAATCCACTGAAAATCCACTAAAAAATCCACTGAAAAGCAACTTACTTCCTTACGCCATTTCCGAAACTACAGTATACCGAGTGACCGCAAGTGGACTCTAGGGAAATACCACTGAAAACTCCACTGAACAAACACTTAAAAAGCACTGAAAAATCCACTGAAAATCCACTAAAAAATCCAATAAAAATCCACTGAAAATCCACTGAAAAATCACTCAAAAACCCCTAAAAATCCACTGAGAAAGCACTGAAAATCCACTGAAAAACCACTGAAAATCCACTGAAAAACCACTGGAAATACACTGGAGAACCATTGAAAATCCACTGAAAAAGCACAGAAAAGCCACTGAAAATTCACTGAATTTCCACTCAAAAAGCACTGAAAATCCACTGAAAAACCACTGAAAAACCACTGAAAAACCACTGAAAATCCACTGAAAAACCACTGAAAAACAACCGAAAAAGCACTGAAAAATCCACTGAAAATCCACTGAAAAACCACTAAAAATCCACTGAAAAAGCACTGAAAAAGCACTGAAAATCCACTTAAAATCCACTGAAAAAAAAAAAGGAAAATCCACTGAAAAAGCACTGAAAAAGCACTGAACATCTACTGAAAATCCACTGAAAAACCACTGAAAAGCCACTGAAAATCCACTCAAAAATCACTCAAAAACCCCTGAAAATCCACTGAGAAAGCACTGAAAATCCACTGAAAAAGCACTGAAAATCCACTAAAAAAGCACTGAAAATCCACTGAAAATCCACTGAAAAAAAAAACAATGAAAATCCACTGAAAAAGCACTGAAAATCTACTGAAAATCCACTGAAAAACCACTGAAAATCCACCGAAAAAGTACTGAAAAAGCACTTAAAATCCACTGAAAATCCACTGAAAAACCACCGAAAATCCACTGAAAATCCACTGATAAAACACCGAAAAAGCACTTAAAATCCACTGAAAAAGCAATGAAAAAGCACTTAAAATCTACAGAAAATCCACTGAAAAACCACTGAAAATACACTGAAAAACCATTAAAAATCAACTGAAAATCAACTGAAAAACAACTGAAAATCCACTGAAAAATCACTGAAATCCACTGAAAAACCACTTATTTCCCTACGCCATTTCCGAAACTATACCGAGTGACCGCGAGTGGACTCTAGGGAAATATCACTGAAAAATCCACTGAAAAACTACTGAAAATCTACATGAAAATGTGACTTTCTGAGAGCTTCACGACGCCATTTCCGAAACTATACCGAGTGACCGCGAGTGGACTCGAGGGACTGGTTGTGACGTATTAACTGTGACGTTTGGCTGTTTACCTGGAAACGCAATTCCCGGAATAATATTTTGTTATTAGGTGTGGCATATTTTGCTGCGTTTAATTGTTGCAAAATCGAGTCAAGTTCTAAGCCTAACAGCACCGTTTGAAGTGATTCAAGATTGTTCCAAGAACCAGAAAAAGAGAATTAGAGGTATTGTATGCGAGCTTTATATTACTATGGATATCATTTGACTAAAGTCGTCATCCGTTAACCAACTACAGGTCGAGTCGCGCAACGTCTCCGAAAAGCAGCGATCCTTTTCATAAAGTACGTTGTACAACCATATCAGTCGATCGCTTTTTTGTCTGTTTTAGATCTCTCGAAATGTTGACCAACTGTTTTTCTTGAAGACGTGAAAATATACCGTTCGTAAAATCCAGTGGCGTATTTTCCATATCCTCACTCACCCTCTGTAAAGATTACAACATCTTCTACACCTGCCAACATTTTTTGATCCCAAGGCGCGAAGTTTTTACAGAATTGCGCGGGGTACGAGTGGCTGAAGGACATGCTCCCCCGGAAAATTTTGAAATCTAGTCTCCCAGAAATGGCATATATATAAAAGAACGAATACCGCTCTTTTGAAAATTCTTCCCGTAATATTCCGATTCCCGAAATTTCATTGTGTTGTTTGCGCTAGTTTTCGAGATATCGCACTATTAGTATCTCAAAATGTGACAGTTTCTGAGAGCTTCCCGACGCCACTTCCGAAACTATACCGAGTGACCGCGAGTGGACTCTGGAGGTTCGTTGTGACGTATTAAGTGGTTACCAGGAAACGCAATTCCCGGAATAATATTTTGTTGTTAGGGGTGGCATATTTTGTTGTGTTTTACTGTTGCAAAATCTGAAATGGCTTCATTCATTTGTGCAAAGAAAATAGAGTTGAAATCAAACTCATGCAGTCTTCATATAGTCAATCAGAGCAGTTGCTGGTTGTAAACACCAAAATTACCACCAAGAAAAAAGTTTTGAAAGGCAGAAAGACATGATTCCCACTACAGATCTCATAAAAACCACAATTTGCTTGTGTTCCACTTGCAGCCTTCACGCAAAACAGAACCAAATCACAGGGGAAACATGATGCTTATAGATACAATTTCTTGACCAATGCTTACACTGACTTCTTTGTGTTCAAATTTTGCCTGTTTATATAATTTTCCAGAGGACAAGCTGAGTACTTCAAAAATACAGAAAATAGCAAAACATCCATCCATACTAACTGAAATTGTATACTCACAGTAATAAATCAGTTCAAATAAAACGACAGATTTCTAACAGACTAAAAAAATCAACTTAAAATACTCAAACTAAACATGCAGATGCTTGTAACCTTTTAAGAAAAAAGTGTATAAGTGATGTAGTCTGTGGTGGATCTAGAAGGGCCCGACTGAACCCCCCTTTGGCTCACTTATTAGTATAAAGAATTACTGATCTGAACGAGGATCTGTGGGTGGGTGAGAAAAATTCCAGACGAGCATCCCTGTAGTAAGTGGGAGTCCCCCCTCTACCCCCAGCCTGGATTCTCCCCAGAAAGTGATAATTTAATCATTAGGAAAAAGTTTAATATCACTTTTGGGAGTGAATAGGATTCATCAGTTGGAGTAGAAAAGAGAAACTGGTTACATGTTTTTCATGTAGTCCTCATCATTTCAGTATAAAGAGTTATCCCTGAGCATAAGCAAGGGTAATATTCATGATGCTAATGCAGTAGTATCGTTTTATTTGGAGACTCCAAGCGGGCCAGTCGCCATCTCGAAATTTAATGTTCCTCTGTCAGTCAGTCAGTTTGTTGTACGACTTTTTAGGCCAGGTGCCTATAAGCAATGATGACGTAGTAATTATTGATTAGCGTCTCCGCCAGTGTTTTTACTGACATTCGGAAGAAAAAAAGATATGAACGAAGCAACAATATGTAATATTACATGTAATGGTAAAACATCAACAAATATACAGCATTATTTGTTACAGAAGTAATGGCAGTACCTCTGAAGACAGTGCTCCTGATTCTCACCATCAGCTTCACAGCTTTTGAACCAGCCGAGGCAGGTTTGCTTGCCTATGGAATATGTCAGACTGGTTGCAACACTGTTTGGGTAGCATGTGTGGCTGCCGCAGGAGGGACTGCAGGAGTGACCACTGGAGGAGTTGCTGTACCAGCAGCTGTTTTGGCTTGCAATGCAGCACAGGGAGTATGCATGGCAGCATGTGTTGCAGCAGGGTTATCTCCTACCCCTTAAGTGTAGAGAGAAGCAGACTCCATTTGTTTTCAAAATTGCACCAGCTTGAGGTTTTGCCTGTATGAGTAGAGGATTACTGTATGTATTATTTGTGGGGCTTAGGATGTAATGAAACACTGGAATTCATGGAGCAACTTTTATTATTAGCTCATGCATGGACAGTTAAAAGTAACAGAGCAATATTGTATAGTTGATCACTTCTATAAAAATGTAAGTTTGTATTTCCTGAGAAATATTGCATGTAAGATACTGGTTGGGAATGAAACTCAATAAAAATGCAATAAAAATGTGTCATGAAAATGTCAATTTGTGAAAAAGATCATTGACAAGTATTTAGTACTACGGAAGGCATAATCAACTACAAGAAGAACTTCTTTAACATACTCTTGATTCGAAGTTCATTTGAATTATATTTGCCAGATCTTTACGACTATTTTAGTTTTAGCAAGGAGAGGGGAAGTCTCCCATGAGGCTATTCAGATTTCGAGTGTTCAACATCAAAAAGTAATGAAAGCAACAACGTGGTCATAAAGCATAAACACGAGAAACTTCTTTACAATATTACGTTGCAGTATGACACCTTATAATAACATACTGTACTACACTTTTATTTAGAGCGCTTTTTGGATGACTGTCAAAAACCAAAATCACCAAAACCAAAACCATGTGAGAACACACCATCGCAACTTGCTTTCTGGTGTGAGAATATCGCACCCAGGTTTTGCTTTTCTCTTGATTGGCCAAGAATGTTGCTAAAGTTGTTAGGACCAATCAGAAAGCTAAGCAAACGCAAAACCAAAGCAATCACACGATTACTTTCAACAGTCCTCTAAAAATGGCTCCATCAGGCCAAACATAAGAAACTTCATAATCAAATCAAAGAAAAGTTTCAAAGTCTTGTAAAAAAAAATGCTAGCCTGCTGCATGCAACGAAAGGAACGTCTGCACAGCACCCTTGATAATCATGTTCTGATCATCAATTATCATATAGTTAGCATGAAGCTGTCTTTCGTCCAAATTTGGGCATGACATGTCACATGTAACAAAGACGTTACTTAAACAGATTTTTGCGGTCTTTTTTTTTAAAGTGAAATACAGCGAAAAACTGGAACCTGGAAGAACTAGTCTTAGACTATGAAGCAGTATTAAATTGCTTTCTCAAAGCAAACGTGATTTAAGAATTTCGTTACATGATTGTATAAATATTATAATTATAGTCTTAAACAGCTGATTGGATGTGATTCGCATCAAATCTGTTGCAGCACAAATATTAAATAATAATATTGATATACAGTCTGTTCTTCTTTAAAAGTTTGTCAACATTTTGTGATAAGTCTAACCTCACGTTATTTTTATAGATGATCGACGGCGGTTTCCTTGTTCCATGCCAAAATCTTCCAGTTTCTGTCAAGGACATGCAGTCTGTTTCAAATCATGAATTTCCAAATCATTGCAGGCCACGGAAGGCTGCGAAACTCGCACGTGACAGCCTGATAGCGTTTGTGTTGGCAATGACATGCTGACTCGGACTGTACGTTTTGACGATCCTCTTCCATATAAACCTTATGTAAACATCGATATAAGGGACACTGACTTGGCCTGGTTACCAGAGCTTCTCGGTCAAAAGACTGTTCATTGGTGTCGCTCTTGCTTTCTATATAAGTCTGATGGGAAAGCGAAATAAACTTACCTGTTTCAAAACAATGACTATATCTTGTCAACGGCTGATGAAAATAGGAAAAACGAATTGCAAAAAGTCTTGTTATAGTCCCAGGGGTGGTGGGGAGAGGGGTTTTTGGTACACAAGGGCTGTGTATATGAAGAACTTGTTCAAAAAATAAATACAGTTGAAAAAATTTTTTAATGTGAAAATGTGTTTGACCTACATATACTAGTCAGGGTGACCAGTACATTAAAACAAGAAAATATAATTTAAGACATTTATTTGCACAAGGTAATTACGTACAATAACATTTTATATTGTCTATGGCCACTGTTGTTTGAAAGTACTGACATATATTTATGATATTAGGGTGACTTTACAAGCGCAATCCTGCTTGCAAGGGATAAGCTACTTGTTGGCATTAGTATGGATAGTCTTGATCATTTGCAGGGCGGGTCTGAACCCACTTCAGAATATTTGGAACATTCAAGACACCCTTGTACCATGCAGAGAGAACAGGAAACCCAGATGTCTCCTCAGGGGTTTGCTCTTTTCCTCCACCAACATAACCATTGAAGAAAGCAAACACGGCAATATCTGCATAAGTGATCTGGAAAAAGGGAATATCAAAAAAGAAAAAAAAAAAAAGAAGGAAAATGTTACTATTAATATTGTGGGACACTTAAAAAATGTATGGGGGTGCTAATCTGCCAAGACTTTTTACCCCATACTATAGTGACCATTAATTTATTGCCATTCTTAGACTCTTTAAACTCCCAAGCTTATGCAGATTCTCCCAACATTTAGAAGAAAAGATTTGAGAAAAAATTGAAGTTGCAATCACTCTTGAGAGTGAGAGGGTGAATACTCCCCGAAAAGCTCCTTAAACAGCAGGACGTGGGTTTTAATATTATAACACTCTAAGATTATATTAAAAGGGGGTTAAAGCTGGGACAAAAATAGGCAAGAATATTTTTCTGCAAATGGCGGCATGAGGCTGTGTTTAAACTTATACTTCTTACACCTGTACAATTCTGTTATTCTTTTATTCCCCCTCAATGCACGGTTTCTGGCAACGACATGGTCCCTGCTCATTGATCAAGCCTTAAGACATGGCCGTACTGGCCAAAAATGAGACATTCACATCGTGTGAAAGCTGGCAACAAAAGTTTATGTAAATACATGACTTAAACTGTATTGTGCACAGTATCCTCAGATCAGTATAAAATCCCCATCCTAGCTTCTCTCCTTATTGCAGCATGCATGCTGGGTACATATTGAGACAGCTACAAATATTGTTCTTGGGATCAATACTGATATACATAAATAATTGTACACCAACAAACCAATTAACTCATTGCATTTGTTAGTATCAAAATAGTATAACCACAAATTGCACCTTATCTCCAACAAAGTAGTTCTTGCCCTTGGGGTTTCCATTCAACAGCTTCTCTAGATGACCACATAACTGAGGAAGTACCTCTCCATAGAATACTTCCTTTAAGGTTGCCTGTGACAAAATAGTCATGCAGTAAATACAAATTAACAAAAACTTTTTTTGCAAACTAGTAGCTGCTGATCAGACTGGCTCCCATGCCTGCAGGTATGATAATTTCAAAATAGCTGATTGCAGATTCCTAAAAATTGTGCATTCCAATTTGCTTGTACCGTACCTTTCTCTCCTGGTCATCTCCATCATAAAACTGAACCATTTTGGTTTCCATGTCATTCATTTGGTCAACAAGCATGTCAGCTTGCCCAACAAGAAACTCATAGTCTTCACAGTCCTTGTTCAGTGCAAATCCTGTTGGCCCAAACAAAAACATTAAGGGACATATATTGCATTTCATGCAAAATCCTGTAAATATTGCATTTTTAGAACTTGCCTACATCCTTTTTCTGAACATTCTGCATTTACACATTTTGGAAATGTCTGGGTTCAGTATAATTGCAAAGTCACTTTTGTAGTAAATATGGTGCATAATTTCCAAAGAATGTCACAGTTCATTGCACTGTAATAGAAAATTATTGGAAGTGCAGCATAAAAATTCAATTAGAATCGCAAGGCTATAAGGGCATTTGAAAAAGGATTGTCATGGCCTCTGGGAAGATTCAACTGCCTCTACATAATAAGGCCATAACAATATAATATCTTGAAACTCACATGCAAAAAGAAAAATATGGAAAAAAAAGTGTATATTTTTGGCCTGAAATACACAAAGAGCAAGCTAGGGTTTTGAAAAATATTAAATACAAAACAAAATACAAATTGAAAAAAAAAAACTGTTAAAAATGCTATAGGTACCATATCTAACAAACATCCATAATAAATTTACCTACATACCAAATCGTCTTGCAACAAATCTGAGTATGGTCTTCGACTGAGCAAGGAGTTTGCCATTGTCAAATTCTAAGATGGGCAACTGGCCAAATGGAAGTTTTCCACCTGACAGATATAGTAAAGTTTACACACAATGGCATCCATGCACCAGATATAGCCCCCATATGTAGTCCAATAATTTGCATAAAAAATAACTAGTTTTTCTTCTTTTACATTTTGTTTTTCCACGGCTTTGGGTGACAGCTTATGCATTAAACAATAAAATGTAGTTCTTCTCGGAGCTACGTTTCACAAAGTACTGTTATAGTTAACAGATCTGGCAAGCAAACAATCAGATTTCAGATTGTACAATTGTACATTATGTTTAGTCTAGTCTAGATGCCAAGTTGCATAAGAAAAGTGGAAAACGAAACCCAAGCTGCATTGAAACATCGAATTGCATTAAAATGAAAAACTAGACTGGCATTGCCAGTGAGCTCGCGGCAGGAGCTAAAATGGAAACTGTAGGGACAAGAGCGGAACTCCCAAGAGAGACTTCTAGTTTCTCACCAGAAAAATATCACACAGTATAGAGAACTTGGCTGTGACATCTTGCTCAAATGAAATCTGATTAAACTATAAATTATCATTACAACACAGTCATACACTTGCTTCTGAAAGGTTGAGCGACTCTGCATTTTGAGCTTAGGAGCGACAGGGTCAACCAGCAAGAAAAGCTGAGTAATGCGTTCGGACTTCGAACACTTATTTCTAATTGGAGGCAACGATTAATCCAGCTGTGAAATGTCCTTGCAGTTTCACGTGCAGTACGGTACGTCCCAAACTAAGATAATAATTGCAAATAATTTGGTCGACCAACAAAACTCTGACTGTAAATGTATTAAAGTATTATTAATCTGCAAAGGGACTAGCCCATGTCGCATAAAGAGGAAAAATAAAAATTAACAATTCAGGTAATATTAACCAGACAATGGTGCGTCCTTCCTGCGCGGGGAGCGTCACTTACTTGCTTTGATCGGCGGCCACGTCTCCTCGTTTATACGCACATCTTCAAAATTCACTCCAGCTAAAGCCAGAGCGAGACGAACTGATTCTCCCTTCGCTCGAACTGCGAAGTAAGTCAACTTATCTCAGCCATGTCTGGCGTGACCGTGCCTTCGGTGGGTACTTTATGTACAATTTCATTTACCATGGGTTCGTCCAAGAGGGTGGGGGTGGGGTGGGGGTTTCGTCGCAACCATGTTGGGCGGGGGAGGGGTACGGTGTTTCACTGTGTCCTATCCTACTGACACGGGCACAACCTCAAGGTGGTACATTAATGTTGAAAACAAGCGAAGGCACTTAAAATTGGACACATCAATGACCGCGGTGAAACTCTGGAATTCATGGAACAAATACTCATTGTCAAAGTAACTCTGGTTTTAAGTTTATTGTACCCAAAGAAAGTCTTAACCTATTTGCATACGGCTGTTGGTTTAATCTCTTCGGTTATTCAGGGCTGGGTATTTACTTTTGCTCGACGTTGCCGTGGCAATTACAGAGAAACAAAATGAAACAAAGACAATTGATTTGGTTAGGCGTATTGGCATGATCCTATTTACAAATGATTGCCAAAGCTAAATGGCAACAAGTGTTTCTGAGCAAGAAATTAAAAAATAAAATTGTCTGCCCCGAGGCGCGAAATATCACAGCTCAGTTTCCCCGCTGCGGGAAAACACTAGTACAATGATGATATACAGGAAATCTGTCCGAAGGAGTGCAGGGAAACCAGCTTGGATTCCGGTCCTGGAGCATGTAACTTCTATTAGGAACGAAGCACAGGGACTAACGGCAGAACTGCACGAGCTCGCGTCAAAAGGCTATCAATCACCGCGTCTGTCTCAGTTTCTGTGAGGAGAAACGCAAAGGCAGATACATATTACTCACTGATTATTGTCACACACCAACGGAAGATGTGTAGAAATACATGCACTTCTGCACGACTCGTATATACACGAAGAGACAGACCGAGTTATTTAAAAACTCCAGCAAAGTTGACTTGGCTGAGAGTGGGGACCTTAGACTAAAGGTTAGGTCAAGTTTTTTGTTCAGGTGACGTTATGAGTGCTTAAAAGAAAACCACGCTTGACTCCAGAGTGGGGACCTTAGACTGAAGGTTAGATCAAGTCTTTTGTTCAGGTGCCGTTTGTATTTCCCAAGAAACATTAAATGTAAGGTGTAATACTGCAATTAAACTCTGAACAATAAAAATGGGTCATAAAATTTCATGAAATAGAATTTGTGTGATTCTACTCATCGCATTTTCTAATTAGCGGTTCTATACCAACACAGAATACTGGGGAGGTTTACATACATGAAAGGTATGTACTGAACTATAAATCTAAACAAGTGTTAGGACAGAACGTCAACTTGTTGTGAAAGCCGGCGAACTTCAAAAGGCTAAATGATGAATTTGCAAGTCATGTGGCATTGACCGTGCACAGTTCAAACAAGATGGCGGATGTATGGACGGTCTCTTCGTATTCGGTGACGATTTTGAAGAGAGAACCAATAATGACTCTTGGCTGCACGACGAAATGTTAACAAGGACTAAGCGGTGAAGGCAGTCGATTAGTAGTTGTGTTTTTGCCATCATTTCAGAACTTCGACGTAGGGGGATACAATTTGTTATCAGTCTTCTTTGCTCTCAATCTTCTCCTTTAGAGGCGACATATTGAGCTACAGATGAAGCTTCAGAGTCAGATCTGGAACAAAGGCTCCCATGCTAACACCACTTCTACTTCCCTCACCACCGTTTCCTCGGTCTTCGAACAACTCCTTTTATCTTTTTCTGGGCCGCAACCTCCGGGCCATTGGCGTGGCCCTGGTGACCTCCTCCGCTGCACGCTAAAGAAGAGAAAAGAATCAGAGTTACTTCTATCAATCATATACTACTGACAGTGAACTCTCTTTAAAGCAGAAACCCTTAGGACTAGCATTTAGTGTCCGCCTTGGAAAGTTCAGTTACAGTTACAAAGAAACAAGCGAAGATCGGCAAGGACCAAATGTCCATGCTGTCCGCATCTGAAATGTCCGTTTAGAGAGAACTGACTGTAGTGCATTTATATAGCGCCCGAGGTTTGAAAAGTCTGGGATAAGTTGAACCCACGGTTAAAAAAAATCTTTCTCTGGAGCTTTTGGCCACAAAACTGTAGAGTTTTATTCAAAAACTAAGTAAACAGTTTGTTCTAGCTCAAAATATTGCAAGGAAGTTGTTCTTCTTTGGCAAAAATTGTCATCGTCAGGCTCAAACAAACAACAGTTTTCACTTAACCGAAGGTTAGCCTGCGTGGTAAGCTTCGTAGGTTTCTGAGCGCCCAGCATACGGGTACTTTTCATATTTTTGACCGCCCAAAATTGGGGCAAATGCAAAAAGGTCGTCAAGGGGAAAGGGGGCTGTGACATAAAATGGACTCATAAAAAAAGCCATGTGAGGGCTCCACTTTGTCTAAACCTTGTATTGCTTAACAATCTTCGTGCTATTTACCTTCTTTGTGCCGCTTTGTGTTTCTGTTCTCTTCGCCTTATGGAAAAACAAAAAACAAAAAAAACAAAAAAAAAAAAGGAGAAAAAGTTATCACCGGTGGCAAACGGAGCTGTACCGAAAGCAGAGGCCATCCTAGCCTGACACCGCGTAATACGTTATTGACGTCACTTCCGCTGGTCAGCGTTCGTCGCATTACCATCTAGTCTAATTCAATGTAAAATTGTGTCGCCAGACATGAAACAAGAAATAGGAGGGTTGGAGTGTAGGAGAGATGAAATATTAAACATAATGAAAGCATGGCACAGTCGAAGCTCAAGTCTACTGAAGGGTTACAGGTATAGAAGCGGAAATATCTGTTCAGAAAGTGATACTACAGAGGCAAACGATGGAAAAAGGAAGCGACCACTAAAAGAAGAAGAAAGAAAGAAAAACAAAACAAAACAAAACAGAACAGAACAAAGCAGGTAAGCAGACAAGACAAAAAGTAGTTTCTGAATAAGGGCGTGAATTACCTGCTTCTTGCCCGAAGCTGCCTCGGGGTGTGTGCCTTCGCTTGCTGTTTTCCTCTTGCGCTTTTCGTGCGGAGAAATATTTGTTGTTATTGATTGTACATACGGATACGGATATGCACACAGATACTTTTTTCTTTCTTTTTTTAAAATTAGAGGCGAGCGCAAAAAAGGCGTAACACGTTCTCGACGTCACTTCCGCTGGTCAGCATTAGTCGCATTACCATCTAATCTAACTCGAGGTAAAATTTGTGTTGCCAGACTTGAAACAAGAGATAGGAGGGTAGAAGGGTAGGAGAGTTGAAATATTCCACAATGAAAGCATGGCTCAGCCGAAACTCAAGAAAAGTGACACTACAGGGGCAAAAGATGGAAAAAGGAAACGACAACTAAAGGAAGAACACAAATAAGAGTAAGAAAGAATAAAAAAAAATAAAAAAAAAAAGAAAGAAAGAAAGAAAAACGAAAAGAAAAAAAAAGAGTTTCTGAATAAGGGAGCGAGTTACCTGCATATTTTCGGGCTCTTCTGAATCCTGCGGAGAAAACCTTTGTTCTTAAACCTTTGTTGTTATTTATTGTGAACCGTTTCATGGTAAATAAACACTAATAAGATTCGGGAGAGAAAGAGCATTTCTCTGCACATGCTAACCTCCAACTTTTACAAGAAAACCTTTGTTGTTATTAATTGTTAACCGTTTCACGGTAATTGAATACTTATATAATGCAGGAAAGCGAGTGCATTTCTCTGCACATTGCTAACCTCCAACTCTTACAAGAAAACCTTTGTTGTTATTAATTGTTAACCGTTTCACGGTAATTGAACACTTATTAAATGCAGGAAAGCGAGTGCATTTCTCTGCACATGCTAACCTCCAACTTTTCCAAGAAGCAGTCGAGGTCTTCTATCCAAAGGTCTTTTGGCCCTTTTGATTTTAAAATCTTCAGCTCTTCGGCCTAAAAAGAACACAGATAACGTTTTACTATTTGCGATTCTACCAACATCATGTAATGTAGCTCATTCGGCAGCCCGAACAATAAGTTTCGAGCCCTGCACAACAAACGCGCTTACTTACTTTTTCGTCCTTTTCCTTTGCCAATTCCTCTCTTTTCTCTTTAGACAAAGATAGCAGCGGCAATTGCAGCAGATAGTTGAAATCGGGTCCTCCAGCGCCGGGTGCACCCTCTGCATCCTTCCACGCCAGTACCGGATCTCTGTCAAAGCCTTGACAAAGCAAATTATTTACAAATTCCCGTTCGCTTTTTTTTTTCTGGAGAGGAAATTGTGGCAATTGATTAACGGCAGCGATCAGCTTCAATTTTCTCCTTACGTCTTACACCAGAAATGTGATAGTTTGCTCAGGTGAAACCTGATTTGGCAATCAATTCTCACTACATCACTCGTAGGAAAGGGATTGACAGTGGAGTTCGAGAATCTGTGAGCCTGCATAACAGGCGCTGTTCTCTACGGGGATCGCGCGCGAATGGGGAGGCAAGCCGAGGAAAAAAAAACATTGTATATACCCGGGGGGGGGGGGTACTCCCATATATTTCAACGTAGACTAACTTATCTAAACTTAGTCTTGAACAGGGTATCAAATTAGAGCACTTTGTCTTAGACAGGGTAGCAAAATTTCCATTTTTGTGTCTTGAATAGGGTCAGGGTTTTATAGAGTCAGCGGAACCTCCCTACCCAAATTCCTACTGCCATTTTTTCCTTTCTACGTTCTCCATTCCCCTTCTAGGAATACAACAGGGTTCACACAGAAACACAGACACCAAATTCCACGAATTTGTAATGACTTTTGAAATAGTCCCATGACCTCAAAACAACAAGAAAAAAGCCCTGGCAGCCAAAGATTTTGATGCCTAACACAAAGCTTGCAACTAATTCATGTAAAAATATGAAATTGCATGACTTTTCAAGGCCTGGAATACAAATTTCAAATTGCATGACTGGTGAAGCCCTGTACAACTTACCGATGGCAAGCTTTCCTTCGATCTTCTCCAAAATAAAACGCACTTGGTTATCAAGCTTCTTGCATTCGGCAGTCAGCATCCCCTCAAGAAACCTCTTGCGGTCTTCATACCGCTTTAAACGAAGGGTAAAGAATTCCTTCAAGATGTCCGTGGTTTTCTCGTACTTCCGCAAACAATTGGAGGCGTCAAAAAGAATCTAGATAAGACGATGACAAAAAGTTGTTATGAAGATTATAATGACAAACAAATCAACACTATTGGCACCAATCGTGTCCTTGCATTACCATGTTCGTCGTATTCAAGTATGTCTTCAACTTAAACGTTTTGAGGAGTCCCATCTTTTCAGCTTCTGCTAATTTTTCTTCGGTCATCTTTACCAAAAACTTGACCTCAAGGTCTGTGTGACGCTGTTGATAGTCACTAAAGAGAACACACACATATTGGTAAAGTATTCGTAAACGTTCACTAACATTTACTTCTGCGACGTTAATATTTGCCACGTGAGCCCCAGGTTGATTCACGATTGGATCTTCAATCAAAACTGTTCAGTTTGTTGACCCATCAGAAAGAATTCCGTTAATCAAGGGATAGCATAATCAAGCTTTAAACAACTAAGCCAAGGAGTACATTAGTTTTAGCTCTGCTATTAAGTTAGCGCAACTCACGTGATAAAGGGAAAGACCTTGTCGGTTCCGTGAAGCATGGGTTCTAGCACCTGCTCCTTGTAGGTTTGTGTCCACGTGCCAATTGGCAGTTCCGTTATCTCCACGGTCCCCGCTTCAATAACCTTAATGTTCCCTGTGACACTGAATTTGGCGTCGTCCACTTTCCTAATGGTACCTTTGAAGTTCTTGTAAGATGGAATCTGCACCCAAATAACCAACCAAACAAACAACCAATCAGTACGTGCAACGTCGACATACAATAGACGTGGCGTTGCCACTAGATTACAGAAGACGCGATGAGAGCCGTATCACTAGTTAAATTGGGGCTATACCGTCTATTCCTAGCGTGAAAGTTTTGAAAACAATCCCGAAAAACAAAATTTTCCCCAGACCAAGCACAACTTTGGGTTATTTTAGCCGCGACAACTTCATACCATTTCCTCTGGCTCCTCTCCCGCCATCATCTTCTTGAGATTTGCGCAGATGTCCCTGACGTCATAGTTTGGTATATTGGTGCTGTAACCAGTCCCAATCCCATCCGCTCCATTGACCAAGACCATCGGCAGAATAGGGCAGTACCACTCAGGCTCAATGCGCGTTTCGTCATCCATTAAATGTTCCATTAAACATTCATCGGCAGCCGGAAATAGCAGCCTGGTTTCTGGACTTAACATGGTGTAAATGTAACGTGGGCTGGCGACGTCCTTTCCACCATGAAGTCGGGTGCCAAACTGACCAATAGGCTGCAGAAGGTTCATGTTGTTGCTGCCCACAAAGTTCTGTGCTAATCCAATTATAGTTCCCTCATGCTTTGTAGAACGAGGACAAAGAGAAAAAGTTGAATTGTTATTTAGGCTACATTTACACGGTCGGATGCATTGTTTCCTCTTATTCTAGCTGTTTACACGAAAACAGGAACCGCCAAAAAAAACAAAAACAAAAAAAACAAAACAGAACATAGCACCAGATGCAAAACAATACCAAAGTAAACTGTACTGTAGGACTTCAGATAGGCTATTCTGTTGTTCTGATCATTATTTACTATTGCCGATAGACTAGCATAGACCTTTATAACCTTCTCAACTTTTTTTCTATAAAATCTTGCCTGTTAGTTGTGTTAAGTCAGCCACACATGTGTGCTGATAATTCGTTCCCAGTCTCTTTCTACACATATATGTACTATAAATCAAAGCAGCAAGGCAGCTGTAAGCTCGCAAATTTGTAAAAAGGACTTTTTTTGCGAAAGTAGCTATTCAATAGAACTGGCTCAATTCACCACTTCGTGGTGAACGCGGGCTTAAAAAACTGTTTTATAATAATTGAGAAAAATGAAGTATCGACGCGGTTTTCACGGGTCACGCAACCGCAGCACCCTCCAAAATAACAGATTGTACCTTTTGACTCCAAAACTAAAAAGAGCATGCCTGAATTAGTCCAGATGTCATATTTGGATTGTCTAGGCTTCATTTTGGCGAAGCAGCGGCAATTTGTTTTTTGGAGATTTGATAAGAGTTTGTATGCCGCCATGATAGTCGAACTCGGAACACGAAAATGAAGTTGATCTGCGACTCAGTTTGATGTTTAGTTACTTCGCATCTTTCGCAGCGCCAATTTTAAAATGTTTCGTGAAGGACCGATTTTAGTCGGCCACGCGCGTGTACACGGTATTCAAACGTCCATACTTCCCGATAGATATTTTGTATCGACTCAGAATTTTGCTTTAAGTCTTAAGGCATGATAGTCTTGAACATATGAATGTATTGGACTTTTAAAATGGCTTTTTACGACGTCACATGCAAACCAAGAATTGAAATACCTGACTAGTTTGCATAGTACTGTATGAACTTGTAAACATTCACCGGAAGTGGATATGTTTGGCTTTTTTACAGCCGAGATTCAATATCTTTTCGGCCTAGTATCTTCCAAGCCATATTTACTGTCACTACAGAAATTTGGCGAATAATAAACCAACGGCTTCAGATTTGTTTGCAATAACGCCATCGGTGCCACTGATTGTTTGACCTTCAAGGCACCGCGCCAAATTGTCGCAATAACAACGCAAAACACAGCAGAGCGAAACACAACCAAGCTCAGAATCAATGGCCAAACAAACTTCGAACGCATGACAAACCTTCAAAATGAGAACACGTTCCGAACAAAAATACGGTCGCAACAACTATGACAACATCTTCCCCTCAACTGCTATTTCGAAATCCATTGTTGACAACAGAGGGAAGCAGGGAAGCGATTACAATATACTATTTAGCTCGAAAATCCCACAAAGTGGGATTTGCGAGGTAAAAAGCACTTTAAACTCTGATTAATTGAGAAGCTCACCTCGCCGTGATTGCACGCGGCTATTTGGGAAAACGCCCCAGCCAACTGGGCGACGCTGACTTCCCTCTTGTCATTCCTCTTGAAGCAAGTGTATAACACTTTTCTTTGTCCAGGTTTTAAGCCTAAACAAACAAACAAACAAGCAAACAAACAATATTATTGTAGTCATTTTTGGATGAATGCTAAAAGTAAATATGTAACAAAAATGTTTAATAACGTTCATTTGTTGGCCAATCAGGAGTAGCGGGAGCTTGCTCCATCCAGCTCTTATATGCCGGGAAACATCGACAAACCAACATTTAATCTTCACAACACGCAAAAATAATGTGATACTTTCTCCTCACAACTCTTCTAAACAGCAGAAATTTCAATAACTTTTGCAAATGATAGGCTCGAAATAAAAGACTTTCTGTTTGACTAACGTTCTTAACTAAATTGTATTATTCATGTCACCACGCATATCTGGATATTTTATAGGTCGCGGAGTAGTAGTAAATTTCTTGCACTCCCGGATAAACAGTTTTCAAATTTCACACAATATAATTTCCTGTAATGTGTACATTGCATAGATACAGCGTTTCATGGTGCCCTGATGCGTGTAGTAACATATTGATATATACCATCAACGAGGCTTGGAAAGGATCTTTCATTATCAGCATTTGCAACGAGAACCAGCTCTTTGTTTACAAAATCTGTGTATGACAGTCTTCGTTGATTTATCATTATAATAACATACCTGCAGACCAAACAGAGTGACATACTGTCAAATTACAAATCCTATCAACTAAAGTATTCAAGAAAAAACTATGAGTAATAATGTAAAAAAATCATTCATCTGAGCAAACTACCAATTTGGTAAATTCCCAATACTGTATGAGAACCTGAAGGAGAAGATTGAAATTGATCACTCTCCATGACACATTGCAGACTACATTGTACTACCAATCTGGACTGTGCACTGAAACTGTATATTACATCACAATGTTGATGTATCAGCAGATATGAACGCATGCAAGAACAAAACTAGTTTTATCGATCCCTCTAATTCTTAAACAGAGATCCACACTATTGAACAGCCTTGTGTAATGACCGTCTCCAAATCTGTACATCACATAACACGTACTGTAGTAAGCTGGGATTGCAAAGTGATAAACTTTCAATATTGTACTTATATCATAAATATTGACAAAGTGGAATGGTCACTGCTTGCAGCCAATGATTCCTCCCTCAAAACAGACCTCTGCGAGGCCTGATCTCCTGATCCTTTGCTGCCTCGCATTAACTAGTCCCTGTTTGATCCAATCCTTCCTTGGATCTGACTTCTTGCTGAAAGCCTGGAAGCAAAAGATTGTTGACTGTTGTTGGTTGTTTTTTTTTTTGTTTTTTTTTGTTTTTTTTACCGTAAAACATAAAGTGAACAAAATGTACTTGGGAATTTGGAAAGTGTGGAGAAATGCGATGCTCTCCAGCAGTTTTTATCTCATTGTCTGTTTCTTTCAAATTCCTGCATGCTTCCAAAACCGATCAATAGTCAGCAGGCTGGCACTTTCCTTTGTACAAGTTCACTAACCATGATGATGGCTTCATCACATTGTGGGCCACTGTGAAAGAATGTTCTCTTGTGGCCAAAATAACGTTGCACCTCTTCAGGGGTGTTTGTACTCAAACCCTTGTAGTACTTTACTTTCCATGATTTGGAGCCTTCGGTGCTGCTCTTCCATTCTTCAAACTCAGTTGAATGTTACAGTCATGATGCCAAAAACTTCTGTAAATATATCAAACTTAACCCTTTCACAGAAATACCAGCTACAGGATTTAATGTTTGTTATTATTGTTTTACTTAAATAACAAAGAACACCACAAATATTACAAGCATGCAAAAGTCCTGATAGAGGTTTAGGGGTTTTTACCTTTACCACTGGCGTTATGAACTCTTCCAGAAATGGAAGACGCAACAAACCAGGCCAATTGAAGTGAATAAAATTGATCAGGAGGCCCTTAATATGGGAACCATCTTGATCCTGATTCGTCATCATCATCACATGGCCGTACCGCAGCGTCTTCAAGTCCTCAACTGTTGAGTACTTCTTGTTGTACTGAAGCCCCAGGATCTTGATCAAGTTATTGATTTCAGCGCTCTCTTCAATCTACAAAACAACAAGAATTTAAGACAGCTAAGTTGTATAGGGTGAAGTAACAGAATCACCAAATGGGGTTCTTAAATTAAGCCAAAGATTTAGGAATGCAAAAAACAAAAATGCAGATTCAAGATCGGCCATGCAGAATTGAAAGCTGTATAGTATCCACCAGTCTAAGGTAACAGACTTTCCAGTTGGGCTGTAGATTTTTCACAACAGAAAGCTGCTTGAGCTATATCTAAGCAGTGAGTCATTGGCTACAGCTTTGCGCAAAAAAAAATGTCATCATGTCCTGTGACTCTGGTAATCGCAAGGATTAGGAATATTACATACATTTATTGAATACATGCACATTGAAATTACATATTAGTACGGCCAAAGCCGAAGGCTTAAAAAGCTTAGGGCAGCTATAATAAACTAGTCTATACATGCATTGGAGTGGACATACATTTCAATACCTCGAATAAACATGAATAAACAAACAACAAACAGGATCAATAATAAATATAAAAATCAGCTAATTAATAGTTTAATACAGTTAAATTTAATTTAATACAGGGTACATGCATTGGAGTGGATTCACGTTTATATTTTTTTTCAACATTTACATTTCCTCTTCTTTCACAAAACTACTTTAGACATGCATTGGGTGACATACATATACATTCAGAATAAAATATAAATAAACAAACAACAAACAGGATCAATAATAAATTTAATAATAAAGCTAATTAAGCTAAAAGTTGAATTAAAAGAGAGAGGAGACAGGAGCTGGAAGAGATTTTGTGGTGTGTAAGAAAACAATTAAAGACATGAGATTTGAAATTTATAGATAGAGTGAACAGGTAGGATATGATATATATTAAGTTATTATTTGATTAATTATTTTTGACTATTTATTATTTATAAAAAGTAACTATTACGTGTCACCTGGTAGCGACATGCGCAGCAGATTGTTGAAGTCGGGTCCTCCAGCACCGGAAACTGTACTGTGAACTCTGTCCAGAACCCGAGAAAGACGGCGGCGGCGAACATGTGTCCAGTATGGTGAGCCGTAGTCTGTGGTGGCCCCAGTGTCCTTCTGTGTGTCGTTCCACGCCTTGACCGGGTCTAAATCGTAGTCATGTTCCACCAAGACCATGTCTTGTTTACTTGTGTTTTCTGGGAAAAAAATTGTGGAATCTGATTAACGACAGCGATCAACTTCAATTTTCTCCTTCCAACTTACACGAGAAATGTGATAGTTTGCTCGGGAGAAACCTAGTTTGACAATCAACTCAGGGGATTGAAAGTGGAGTTCAAGAATCTGTGAGCCTGCATAACAGGCGCTGTTCTCTACGGGATCACGCGCGAATGGGGAGGCAAGCCGAGAAAAAATAGCGTTGTACATACCTCATTGCGATGTACTTTGATTACACAAACAAAACGAAAAACAGTAGATTCACTGACAACAAAAGGTGGCATTTTAGGTGGGGTGGGCGTGGTATTGAACTAAAAACATAACCAAGACAATGAAATTATTTCATTCTCCTTCGCCAGTTCGTCCGAATGAAAAACATTTTCTTATTACCCGCTGCATGACAAATAACTACAAAACGCGAATATTGGTAGGTTGTACCGCATAGAGTATGACCAGGATCTCACAAAGAACGAATCAAGAAGCAACAATTACAAACCTCGTCCTGTCGGCGTGACTTTGTAAAACCATGAGAGCAAGTAGAACTACTAGCTGTCGCGGTGTACGGCTTGCAATGGCATGCTCCCTCTTCTCAGCAGCTTTCTCCTGAGCTTTCTTTGTCCTTTTCTCGTCAGTTGCTCTTGCTGAAGCGATACCTTGATGAATGACGAAAGCTCTGCGGCCTATACATATATATATAGTATGAACCCGCACGTGGCATGAATTCCAGTAACTGCGGCGTGTCACGCGCGAAAGGCGAGAAACACAGAGAACACGAACATTCCGCAGTCCGCGAGAAACTAAATTTCAAAGGGACTGTCAAGAAGGCGAGCACCTGAGCCGCGCGAATAATGCAAGGGCGTGTTGCTAAGAATCTGCCGGGTTTTTTTATTTTTATTTTTTTCTGCTCTCCTTTCTACGTCCTCCATTTCCCTTCTATGAATACAGCAGGGTTGACCCACAGAAACATGGACACCAAATTCATGAATTTTCAATAACTTTCAAAAAGTCCCATGATCTTGAGACAACGAGAACCCATTCCCTGGCAGTCAAAGATTTTAATGCTTGACACAAAGCTCGCAACTATTACTCACATAAAAATCTGAAATTCCACGACTTTTCAAGGAATATAAATTTCAAATTGCATGACTGTGTGAACCCTAAGGCCCGTGCAAACGAATGCAACATGTTGTGATCGTTTGAACACCACGTTGGGCGATGTTGCATGGTGTTGGCACATGTTGCGTGAAGTATGAAATTGGTCAAACTTTACACCCAACATCTGCCAACATTTTTTTTGTTCTTGTGGTCAGTGATTGCAACATGTTGCGTTCATTTGAACGGGCCTTCACCGATGACAACCTGTCCTTCGATCTTTTCTGTACCGGCAGTTGTTTTGGCCTACAATGCGGCACAAGGACTGTTCATGGCAGCATGTGCCGCAGTTGCCTCTGCTCCAACGTTGTAGAGAGAGGAGGCATGGCTTCGTGTTTTGAAATTGTTTCAGCTGAATTACCAAAAAAAGAAACACAAAAGGGGAACCTTACGAAAAAAAAAAAGTCCAAGGGGGGACCCTTACTTAAAAAAAACACAAGGGGGGCCCTTACTCCCGCCCCAGCCAATTGTCCAACCTCGATGTTCCTCTTGTCATTCCTTTAAAGCAAGTGCATGACGCTTTTCTTTGTCCAGGTTTTAAGTCTAAACAAACAAACAAACAAACAATATTGTTACAGTCATTTTCAGACAAATGCTGAAAGTAAATATGGGATTCAGGTTAAAAAAAGTTTAGTAGCATTCATTTGTATGGCCAATCAGGAGTAGCAGGAGCTTGTCTCCATCGAAATTGCATATGCTGGGAAACATCAACAAACCAACTATACTAGAAATACGATAATCGCAGATACCCCCTCGCTCTGCCATTGATGGGACTTTTACTTTGGTACTCCCAACAAGAGTAGCCTTTGTTTTACCGAAATGTTGACTTAATCTTTTCTTCGAAGTCAAGTGCTACACCAAAGGAAGGAGAAAAAGATTGGTGTATGTTATACTATTGCCGGCGTTGAAAAAAGGAGTCGATTGCGCGACGAAGTACGTATTTCCCACGGAAGTACGTTCTCAAAATTTAATACTCAAATTTTGAAGTTGGTCGGCGGTATTACGGGAAAAAAGGAACACTGATTTTCCAATTTTGAATTCATAGGCAGTACAATTAAATAGGCTTCCTGTGCAATTTGTTTTTACTCTGGATTGCATGCACCTGACTCAGGCACGCACGTTTAATGAACTCGAATTGTTTTGTATTGTGAACCCCCTCAAAACAGCATGATTTCTCCCAGAATCAAAGCAAAACTTGAACGGTTGCAATATTTAGGTTTGCGCTCGCTACAGACTCTTGCAAGTGTCAGGCTTTCTTCAGGCTCCGTGTTACGCTCCTTTCCGGCCAGACAAGACACTAACAACAACCATACATTTGTCCGGCTCGTCTCACTTCAGTATATTGTCTCATGTCAGGTTCTGTTTCGGCTCTACCGGCCGTTGTACGGCCGGATTCTGTCAGGTTAGACATTTTCATAAGGGAAATTTTTAGAGAATCAACAGAGGTATAAGCAGATCGAAAACTATCTTCAAAATAAACACGTTTAACCGGTGCCTTTTCGATTTTAATATCGTAGAAATATACACATTAAACGCCATATTGGCCTTTAAAGGAAGGCTTTAATACCTCCACGCACTCCTGACTTTGCTTCACGTTTGATCGATGATATGTAATGAAATGCTCTGATTTATTAGCATTATATGTCCACTATCAAGTGATTAAACTTGTGCCTCTTTCAGTTGAAAATTGGCCATTTCGAGGATTTGATGACTCAATATATATGGTGTCGTTCCGAAGCCAAACTCGACCAAATAGTCCTTCCTCGCCAATTTGTTGCTCTATTATTGACTGATCGGTGGCTTTCCACTTTGTATACTTTAAGTAGCGTCAATATACTGTCCAAACTGTGTTTCTCAGTCCTACACGGTCCAGCTCCCAGGGGCGGATTTAGGGGGGTGGATTGGGTGGCTAGCCACCCCCCTCTGAAGTGGCAAAAAGGGAATTTTGGTTATTTTGAAATACTAGAAATACGATAATCGCAGATATCCCCTCGCTCAGTAGTGGGTTTTCGGAAAGCGGGATTCTTGTTTATTTTCCGTTCGGAGATTATTTAAATTATTTTTTGCAAACCACGGCTGTGTAGCGACGTCACCAGTCGGCCGCTAAAAATAATCTTTGTCACACGGCAGTCTGGTTTAGTTCAGACAACGTGCACAGTCTGCAATTTTCGTAGACACCAGCTGAACTTCAAAATTCGCTGAGAAAACATTTACACGCAACTACAGAATACTCCCGAGGCTTGAAAGCCAAGCAAAGTCGATCTTGGACACCGAAATTTTTATGAATTTCAAGAAAAGCCGCGATTTCTCCAGCCAATGCTTTATCCTAACCACATACGTGTATGTTTGTTTTTTTTGTGTGTGTGTGCCAAATTTAGAACCGTCAAAGCGATTCGCTTGTTTACACGCTTTCGAAGTCTCGGAATCGTGTGAATTTTGGCAGGGATTCAATTTTGAACACAACAACTTTTCAAACTGCGTTTGACGATTTTAAAATCTTTGACAGAAAAAAAAAAACCCAAGTCACTAAATAATACAAGGTCCGATTTTATTGAGCGAGCAAACCCGATCACTAAATAATACAAAGTCCGATTGTGTTGAGCGAGTATCTTACGGGGGTCCCGCTAGTAGACATATTGTTTAATTTGGAAAGCAATGGCCGGATATTTTCTACTTTAATAGCCTTCAAAAAGCAGAAGCATTTTAACCCGGTTACATTTTATCCTTGAATACAGTGTGCCAACAAACGCGGCGACAAAACTTCACAGACTGTCAGACTGTCAATGAAATTATGCAAACATGTCAGGAATCGGATGACACAATCTTGCACGAAGGCACTCTGAAATAGCTTTGAAAACCAGTGAAAAGATAACAGTATAATCCTACTTGGCCTTCATCACAGTTCCCGGGGCATCAAACGACAAAATATACGGCAATTGTTGAAATACCATAATGATAACACAACCGTCGTTTAACAAAAGTGTATTGTACGTTAATTGATGTAACTTTTCAAAACTCACCGGTTCCTGAAAGCCATAGCTTTAGCTCTCTTCCAGCAAAGGAAAAAAAAACCAAAACACTATTGTTTACGTCTTCAATGATTTCAAAATACACTGTATAGAACAGTCCTCATACAGTACGAAAATTCCACTTTCCATTGTATTGTGTTGTCATCTTGTCAAACTTAGATTCTGAAAACTGCATTCCTGTTATTGCGAAAGGTGAAATTTGCCACGGTGATTGTTCGATTTCCACCGACTGTATTTTGCTATTCCTTTCTGAAGAAGTGTCTGCGTTTTAACACAATACTGGCGTCTGGGATTGTGTTCAGGTCGACCAGTTGGGCCTTAAAGAATCCGTTTTACGTCTAGTAGAGCTTGCCTCCCATGCACTGGCAAAATATCCGGGCAATTTAAAGCCGTCCGTCGAACTGCTTGGCCTTGTATCTGCATCTTCTTGTACAAAATCACTTCAGTTCGTACTCTACCGCACTGTCACCAAGAAAATGGCGGTTTACAGTTAAGCTGCCGATGTAACCTCGCCTGCTGTGGTCGCTCGACGCGGAGGGCCTTGGCACGAGGTCGTATCGCACACACAAACACACAAACACACGAACATTAGATTTCGAGATGGCGACACGCTTGGAGTCACCGATAAGGCGATAATACTACTGCATTAGCGTCGTGAATATTTCCCTCACTTCGTTCGGGGATAAAATAGAAAAATAATCCATCTGGACATATTTGATTTTCTCTTACGTGAGTCGGTCACTTCAGGAGTATGGGGAGCACGGAAGTGGAGATATCATTTTTATGTGTTCGGAGGGTTCATACTTTGCTCCGCAGCACAATGACCACCGGACGACTGTCAGATTTGGCTGTCAACGCCATGCATTCACACAGTTTCCATCAACAGAAGGCAGGTTTGCGAGAAATTTATGGCACCGCACCCCAGAAGGATGTCACTTTCACTTTTGGCAGATTAACGTAACTAAGGCAGTATGAGTCAACTACTTCTTTCTTGTTTTAGACCAAATTGACTTTATCGTTAAGAGAAATTCAAATGTTTTCTGATACATTAATAACACTGTTTAATCTATAAACGGGTTTATTCTGCCCAAATCTCGTTTTCCCACGCGATTATATAATCTATACTTACTACATACCTATAATTTATGTTATGTAGTAATCAAATTGTGCTTACCATGCATAAAATAAAGTAATATCACGTTTGAAAATTAGACTCTTAACTGTGCTCCAAAGTGGTCTCAAAGCGCAGAGACTCTAGATTTCAAAATTTCCATAACGGCCCCCATAGCGGCTCGCGCCTCCGGCGCTCGAACACCAATACTCGGCCCCCAGCCACCCCCTCTTTCAAAATCCTAGATCCGCCCCTGAGCTCCATACCCTCTTGTCGATATTTTCCACATATGGATCTAATGGTTCCACTGGTTTTACTCTTGATATGTTTAATGCAGTATTTAAACAAATGTTTAAAGGTTTTAAACATTTATAAATGACATGCAAGCTACATTGAGAGTATTTGCAGCTGCATCGAGCACTGAGTCAGATATAGACCGCTGACTGTACGGAATTTCTGGAATGGCTGACCCATGTACCTTTCTGTTCAAACCCTGAAAACGCAGAAAACGGTGTTTCAGGGAATCTAGATTTCAAACTTTTCCGGGTGAACATACCAGCCCCCTTAGTAAGTTTGCGCATATGGCTCTCAAACCCTCTTGTTATCTGCCCCGGCTTTCTTTCATTAGCTAAAATTGAGACTAAAGCCACATACACACCAGCAAGTTTTCTATGACAATTTTTCTGTGACAAATGATTTGCCCGTGTATATGGTCGAGCAACTTTTCTTTTACAAGATTTTTTGAAATATTTTTGTTGTTTCTTTTACTTCTGACTTCCACAAACTGTTCACATGATTTCAAAGACTCCATTAAGAGGCTTATTGCATTATTTGACTAATTGAAAGACTTTGTTGTCAATTTTGTGAACGCCGCCATCTTAACCATGCAAACCCGCTCGCAAATAAAGACATGGGAGCTAAAGTTGCCCGAAAAATTTTGACAAGTTTTCGTGCACACGAGAAAATTTCACATGTGACAAGTTTTGCTTGTCATAAAAAAGCTAGCACGCCAGCTTTTCAGTAAATGCATTTGTCACAGAAAATTTGCCCAATTTTCTCATGCACACAAGCAAAAAAAAAATCTTGTCGCAGAAAACGTGTCATAGAAAACTTGCTCGTGTGCACGGGGCTTAAATTAACTCTATCGGGGGAGGAAGGGTTTTAGATTATACAAAGACAATTACAGACCAATTTTAATATTATGGCTTACTGTATTTTTTGAAACCAAAAAAGATTGGATTTTGCGAAGCGTGAAATTTGCGAGAATTTGCGAAACTCTGATTGAAAAACTGATGTAACGCTGTATATATAGCTGCCTAAAACGGCATGAAATTCTTTACTCTCTCCAATTTTGATTTACAAAAACTGTTCAGCAAATTATGCATTAGTCAGTGTAACTGAACTGAGTAGAAAATCTATTGACAACAATGAATATGGCTGTAGTGTTTTTATTAATCTAAAAAGACTTTTGATACAATTGATCGATCACTTATATCCTGCTAGTCTAAGCTCAATCATTATAACATAAGAGGTATTGCTAACAACTGGTTTCAGTCTATCTAATAGAAAGTAATACGTCACTATTAATGGGCACATCCATAGTGTGCCACAAGGATCTGTCTTGAGATCCTCTTTTATTCTTATTATATGTGAAGGACCTACCAATGCATGGTAACATCTCAACTCTGCATTTGCTGATGATTCTTATATTTTTATTTCATCCTATAATCTAGATAAACTTCAACTTGATCTTAATCAAGAACTAAAATCAGTTGCAGAGTGGATGAAATCTAACAGATTAGCCTAATTAAGTATTCTTATTTTTATGGTAGTGAATACTACACTACCTTAAACCTAGTCACATGGGGGATTTGCTACATACGTATATAGCTATACTTGTATACATATTTTGTAAACAAGGAACTGGTCCACACCGATCAAGTTAAGATCGAGAAAGAGTTTTTTTGAATAATTATATAATTATATATATGAACTAATTATTATTTGGCTAATTATTATTTTCTCTTTTGTAGTATAATGACTGATAGAAGTAACTCTGATTATTTTCTCTTCTTTCGGATAACCTTAGAGCCACTCCGATAGAACGGAGGCTAACGGCCCAGGAAAAGGTAAAAGGAGCTTGTCCTAAGGTTAGTGTCCGCTTTTCTCTTCTGCGTGTAGTATAATTTTTTCACACCGATTTTACAATCAAAAGGGCCAAAAGACCTTTGGAAAGAAGACCTTGACTGCTTTTTGGAAAAGTTGGAGGTTAGCATGTGCAGAGAAATGCACTCGCTTTCCTGCATTATATAAGTGTTCAATTACCGTGAAACGGTTAACAATTAATAACAACAAAGGTTTTCTTGTAAGCGGTACAGCTCTGCTTGCCCACTGAAAACTTTTTCTCGTGTTCTTTTTTGTATTGTATTGTATTGCAAATGAACAGCGCAAGAGGAAGACGCCAAGTGACGGCGCAAACCCTGAGGCAGCTTCGGGCAACAAGCAGGTAATTCGGGCCTTTGAGTTAGACTAGATGGTAATGCGACGAACGCTGACCAGCGGAAGACACTGGAAGACCTGTACACATATTTTGTAAACAAGGAGCTGGTACTTTATGCGAATGCTGACAATGAAAGATTTCAGGCTTTCAGCAAAAAGAAAGTGTAGGAGACATTTTGACTAATTATTATTTTTCATATAATTTGCTTCTTATATTTTGCTTCTTATAATTTGCTTTCGCTAGCAAGTTATAACATTGGCATTTGATATGTATTCTAGATAATATATTTCAAATAATCATATTTATCTATAACTTGAAAGAGCACACATGAGATAAGGCTCCGGTCACACCACCTTTATGTTTTACAGCAAAAAAACAACCAACAGTCAACACTCTTTTGCTTCCAGGCTTTCAGTAAAGACAAATCAGAGAAAAGAAAGAATTGCCTGAAAAACGCTTTGATTTATGCGAGGCAGCAGAGGAGAAGATCAGGCCTCACAGAGGTCTGTTTTCGTATTTATCAAAAATTCTTTTTATATATTAACAATATTGGACTAATTTTTTTTTTTCTTCTAGAGTCTAACTTTTTCACAAATAATCGTATTTATCTATAATTTAAAAATTTGACTTTTTTTTTTCGTCTAAAGTCTAACTTTTTCACACCAATGAAACTCCGATCAAGGAAAAAGTAAAACGAGCCTGTTCGAAGACCGAGAAAACGGTGATGAAAAGTCAAAAATAGATCCCGAGGATGAAAACTTTTTGCTAAAAAAGAAAAACTTCCTCGCTATATTTTAAACACAAACTGTTTAGTTAGCTTTTGATCAATACTCTACAGTTTGTTAGCCAAAAACTCAAGAAAAAGAATTTCTTAACCATGGGTTAGCTAGACCGAGCTGTGAATAACCGGGACCAAAGTTTTCTAACCTCGGGAGCTATATAAACGTACTATAGTCAGTAGTCTGAGATAGAAACAATACATGAAAAGCCCACGGTTGTCGCCAGTGAATCTATTGTTTTGTTTTTTGTTTGTGTAATCAAAGTACATCACTATTGATGCATATACAAGGGTTTTTTTTCTCGGCTCGCCTCCCCATTCGCACGCGATCCCCGTAGAGAAAAGTGCCTGTTATGCAGGCTCACAGATTCTCAAACTCCACTGTCAATCTCTTTCCTACGAGTGATGTAGTGAGATTTCAACTATCTGCTTCAATTACCGCTGGTATCTTTTTCTAAGGAGAAAAAGGAGGAATTGGCAAAGGATAAGGACGAAAAAGTAAGTAAGCGCGTTTGTTGTGCATGGCTCGAAACGTATTGTTTGGGCTGCCGAATGAGCTACATTACATGATGTTGGTAGAATCGCAAATGGTAAAACGTTATCCGTGTTCTTTTTAAGCTGAAGAGCTTCGCATTTTGAGGGAGAAGACAAAAAAAAAAAAAACACAAATTTCTCTCCAGAAAGCACAAGTGATCAAGACGTGAAGACCTCCCCAGCTGAAAGTGGGTCTGAGCCAGACAAAAACGATCATTTGACTACTTATTACTTGAATAAATATTGTTTGACTATTTTTTCGACTAATTATAAATATTATTGACTACTCTATCCGTATCAATACCCGTATCCGTACGTATATATTAAGTTATTATTTGACTAATTATTTTTGACTATTTATTATTTATAAAAAGTAACTATTACGTGTCACCTGGTAGCGACATGCGCAGCAGATTGTTGAAGTCGGGTCCTCCAGCACCGGAAACTGTACTGTGAACTCTGTCCAGCACCAGAGAAAGACGGCGGCGGCGAACATGTGTCCAGTATGGTGAACCGTTGTCCGTGGTGGCCCTAGTGTCCTTCTGTGTGTCGTTCCACGCCTTGACCGGGTCTAAATTGTAGTCACGCTCCACCAAGACCATGTCTTGTTTACTTGTGTTTTCTGGGAAAAAAATTGTGGAACCTGATTAACGACAGCGATCAACTTCGATTTTCTCCTTCCAACTTACACGAGAAATATGATAGTTTGCTCGGGAGAAACCTGGTTTGACAATCAACTCTAATTACGTCAACTCATAGGCTGGGGGATTGGAAATGGAGTTCGAGAATCTGTGAGCCTGCATAACAGGCGCTGTTCTCTGCGGGGATCACGCGCGAATGGGGAGGCAAGCCGAGAAAAAATAGCGTTGTACATACCTCATTGCGATGTACTTTGATTACACAAACAAAACGAAAAACAGTAGATTCACTGACAACAAAAGGTGGCATTTTAGGTGGGGTGGGCGTGGTATTGAACTAAAAAGATAACCAAGACAATGAAATTATTTCATTCTCCTTCGCCAATTCGTCCGAATGAAAAACATTTTCTTATTACCCGCTGCATGACAAATAACTACAAAACGCGAATATTGGTAGGTTGTACCGCATAGAGTATGACCAGGATCTCACAAAGAACGAATCAAGAAGCAACAATTACAAACCTCGTCCTATCGGCGTGACTTTGTAAAACCACGAGAGCAAGTAGAACTACTAGCTGTCGCGGTGTACGGCTTGCAATGGAATGCTCCCTCTTCTCAGCAGCTTTCTCCTGAGCTTTCTTTATCCTTTTCTCGTCAGCCAACTCGTCGCTCTGGTACTTCTTTACTGCGAGCCAACTCGCGTCGCTTCTATCGGCAAGTTTGATGAACTTTCGACGCCTTTCTACGAATTTTGCAGCCCGTTTTGTGGTCTTCAGAGCTGAATCAACGGAATGAAGCTCCTCTGTAATAGTCTAAAGTTCGTCAAGTATCTCGGCGTTGAACAGGAACTGCTTGTCGTTTCCTTTCTTTTTTAGCTTTTGGGCTTCGGCTTGTCGGTGTAGCTTCCTCTCCTTGTCGGGTTAGGCCTTTCTGTGGTTCGACTCGCTTTGCGTGTGACCGTAAATTCTTCAAGTCTTGAAACCAAATAGCCTTTGAATTCATCGAAGACGTTTCCAAGGACAAGGAAGCTGAACTTTGCCTCTCTGAATTACTAATATGCTCTTCAGTCATCTCGAAATATAAATCGCCAGTTGTTCTTGCTGAAGCGATACCTTGATGAATGACGAAAGCTCTGCGGCCTATACATATATATATAGTATGAACCCGCACGTGGCATGAATTCCAGTAACTGCGGAGTGTCACGCTCGAAAGGCGAGAAACACAGAGAACATGAACATTCCGTAGTCCGCGAGAAACTACATTTCAAAGGGACTGTCAAGAAGGCGGGCACCTAAGCCGCGCGAATAATGCAAGGGCGTGTTGCTAAGAATCTGCCGGTTTTTTTTTTTTTTTTTTTTTTCTGCTCTCCTTTCTACGTCCTCCATTTCCCTTCTATGAATACAGCAGGGTTCCCACAGAAACATGGACACCAAATTCATGAATTTTCGATAACTTACAAAAAGTCCCATGACCTTGACACAACGAGAACCCATGCCCTGGCAGTCAAAGATTTTAATGCTTGACACAAAGCTCGCAACTATTACTCACGTAAAAATCTGAAATTCCACGACTTTCAAGGAATACAAATTTCAAATTGCATGACTGTGTGAACTCTAAGGCCCGTGCAAACGAATGCAACATGTTGGCACAACATGTTGTGATCGTTTGTACACCACGTTGGGCGATGTTACATGGTGTTGGCACATGTTGCGCGAAGTATGAAATCGGTCAAACTTTACACCCAACATCTGCCAACATTTTTTTTGTTCTCGTGGTCAGCGAAGCCTTGCAACATGTTGCGTTCATTTGAACGGGCCTTCACCGATGACAACCTTTCCTTCAATCTTTTCTGTACCAGCAGCTGTTTTGGCCTACAATGCGGCACAAGGACTGTTCATGGCAGCATGTGCCGCAGTTGCCTCTGCTCCAACGTTGTAGAGAGAGGAGGCATGGCTTCGTGTTTTGAAATTGTTTCAGCTGAATTACCAAGAAAAGAAACACAAAAGGGGACCCTTACCAAAAAAAAAAAGTCCAAGGGGGGACCCTTACCAAAAAAAATCCCAAGGGGGGGACCCTTACTTAAAAAAAGAACCCAAGAGGGCACCCTTAAAAAAAACACAAGGGGGGACCTTACTAAAAAAAACTAAAGGGGGGACCCTTACCAAAAAGACCCAAGGGGGACCATTACTGAAAAAAACTAAAGGGGGATAATTTGTTCCGCCCAGTCTCTTTCTACACATACATGTAACATGAAAAAGCACTTTAAACTCTAACTGATTGAGACTGCTCACCTCGTCTTGATGGTATGCCGATAGTTCGGCTCCCGCCCCAGCCAATTTCCAACGTCAGTGTTCCTCTTGTCATTCCCCTAAAGCAAGTGTATGACACTTTTCTTTGTCCAGGTTTTAAGTCTAAACAAACAAACAAATAAACAAACAAACACTACTGTTACACTCATTTTCAGATGAATGCTGAAAGTAAATATGTAATTCAGGTTTTAAAAAGTTTAGTAGTATTCATTTGTATGGCCAATCAGGAGTAGCAGGAGCTTGTCTCCATCGAAAATTGCATATGCTGGGAAACATCAACAAACCAACTATACTAGAAATATTGCAATCTTTTAAACACACAAAAATAATGTGACACTTTCACCCTACAGCTATTCTAAACAGCAGAAAATTCAACAACTTTTGCAAATGATAGGTTTGGAAATAAAAGGCTTGACGGTTTAACTAACTTTCTTAACTAGATTTTATTATATTTATGTTACCTTGTATATCTAAGTATTTCATAGGAATGGGAATAGCTATTGTAACATATCCCAATTTAGATGTTGAAGCCAGACCGGGATAATGTTTTTGAGTTGGTTGAGAAACTCTCATTAAATAGACAGTTAAATACATTAGACAGTTTTCAAATTTTACACAAAATTTCATGTACACTGTACAATGCATTGGTATCCCGTACGAAAATGTTTGACCTGACAAGAGTCAAAATCCAGCCAGACATTTGAGCATAGCAGGAGCATGACATGAGCCAAACAAGAGCCTAACAAGGAGAGCCTGACACCGAACGTTAACTAGCATGACATCTCGTAATTTAACAGACTGCTGTTGCTCGCCGCTTTGAATAAACTTCAGGTTAAAAATAGGCACCAAGTATGCAGGTCCCTCAATCAGCCAATAAAGATCAGGTAATGTACAGGCTGAAGTGAAAGATCACTTTGATGGGGTGTAATATGCCTCCTTCTTTAGTAAGGGAAAGGGATTTGTTTTGAAATTATTAAAATATCAGAAACTTACGTGCTAAAGCAGAAAAGATAAAGTCACATGGAATGAATTCAGGAAAGCCACTCCCGGGGTATTTTACGCAGCCAAACACCGATCCAGGACGGCCACGGCTAATTATCCCGTATGCATCGTAAACAAATCTCATATTAATTTTTCCTCATGATATGGAGTCAGGTAAATTATATCATGTGTTTTTAATTCATAATAACTATACCAAATACTCTTGCAAGCAAACTAGTGTCGGGGATCGCCTCCCTGTTTCCACGACACTTCACAATATACTCATTTCATAGAGGATATTACACGGCGGCGCGAAGATATGAATTTTATTTTCGAGTGGTAAAATATTGTTTTTACCACGAGAAAATAAAATCTATATCTTCAAGCCGCCGTGTAATTTTCTTTTTATTACATTAGACACGAGTGTTTTACGAGAAATTGCACAAACAACCGTGCAAAAGCGGGAAATGATGCCAACGATATCCTCACTAGCGAAGATACGGAAAATACGCCACTCGGGTCCCGGATGTAATTTCGGATGAATTTTACGCACGGTATATTTTCCAGTAAAACACTCGTGTTTATATAATAATCCTTTTTATTTCACTCCCAGTTGATAAAACCGCACTCGCTCGCTTGCACTTCAATCACGTCTGTCTAACACAATAGCCTATTCATTGGTATCACTTAACGAAATTAATGTCAATTAATCTGTCATATCTTTACACACAGCTGGTAATCACTCACGTCACTTTGTTTACACAATTATCAGCCCAGTCTCCGACACTCTCCCCCCATATACGTCCCCCTCGAGTTATATGTTTCCTTTAGACTGGGATGCTTACGTAATTGGTTATAAATCAGAGATAAAAACGTTAACAAACAGATGTCCAAAAGTTCAGCTCAGCAAAGAGCCAACTCTCAGTGTTCACCGCTCTTGCTCTGCAATATCTCGGAGGCGCTGGCGCGCAGCCACTGCCGCATCTCGCGATGGCCTGAAAACGGGCGCGCCTGGGTTGAGCGGCTGGGGGTTATTTGGGTTCGCTCTATCGCAGGACAACTCCAAAGGGTAGAGTTGGTTTACCGCCCGCTCCAAGAAGGTTTTTCCCGCCCGTAGTTTTGCCGCTCGAATTACGCCATCCCTCCCCGCATATAGCTCCTCTACGATTCCTAGGGGCCACTTGCCCCTGTTCCTTTCGTCGGATTGGATGATTACGACGTCACCCTTAGCAAGGGTGAGAGGCGGCCCACCATGTCTCAGGTTGTGGTGTTCGCGCAGCCCGCTGAGGTACTCCTTTGTCCACCGGCTCCAAACTGCATCCTTGCACCTTCGCAGGTACCTGGCACGCTTGCGTAGGTCCAGGTTCTCCACGTGATAGGCGTCTAGCTCAGGCAAGAAGCTAGATCCCACGAGGAGCATGAAGTTGGGTGTCAAGATTGGCATCTGGATGTCGTCCTCGATGTAGCTGAGAGGCCTGTTGTTCAGGGCTACCTCTATGTCGAGGAGAACCTCTTGCAGCTCACTCCATCTTAGCTGCCCATTTCCGATGGTCTTATGCAAGGATTGCTTCACTAGTCCGACCATTCGCTCAAACTGCCCGCCCCACCACGGGGCGCGGCTCAGGTTAAATTGCCATCGGATTTGATTCACTGCCAGGAGGTTGTTGATCTGCTCATCGTCCCGCACCGTTCTCAACCACTTGGCAGCGGCGACAAACGTTCTTCCGTTGTCGGAGTAGAACTTGTCCGGTCGCCCTCTTCGTGCAATGAATCTCTTCAGGCTCTGCAGGAGTTCCTGGGTCTCCAGGGTATGCATCAGTTCCAGGTACAGAGCTCTGGTCAAGCTACAGGCATACAAAACTATGTACGCCCTCCCCTCCTTCTTTGGCTTCTCCAGATGCTTGATAGGTCCGGCGAAGTCGACCCCCCACGACTTGGAAGGGACGGCTTCCCTCTGTGCAATCGCGCGGCAGGTTGCCAGGCGGCGGTTTCGCCACCGCGTTTGCTTGGAATCGCCGGCATCCGTAACACCGCTTGATAACTTTCTGGGCGAGTCTTCTCAGCCTCGGAACCCAGTGGCTCTCCCGCACTCGTGCCATTTTTAGTCCTACTCCTCCATGGAGTGTTCGCAAGTGAGCCTCCTCGACTACCTTTACGGAGTATGGGTGAGTATCTAAGACTTCTTGTAGGTTTACCTGCAGGTTCAGGCGCAACCTATCTTCTTCGAGGTCGCAACTAGCTTGGGCCCGCTTGATCCAAAAGAGGTGTTGCTGGTCGAGTTCCTTCGTACTCAATGGTCCCTTCAGTCTCTGGTTGGGTTGACGGGAGTTGTGCAGGAATCGCGAGACCCAAGCACCAACTCTCAACACCTTGCTCAGGCTAAACTTTACGAGGAGATCGTCGAAACCGTCTATAGTCTCGACGGTCGCCGCAAAGAGTTCCCGCGTGGCTTTAGCTTCTGCATTGGTCTCCGGAGTTTCTACCGTCACAATGTTAGGAGGTCAGTTTTCTGATTTGGCGAGCCACTCGGGTCCGGTCCACCACAGCTTGTTGTCTTTCACACACCCACCTCTGCTTCCCAAGTCAGCGGGGTTCTCATCTGTTGGGACATGGCGCCACTGAATATGGGGGTGTGCCTGAATCTTGCGAACACGATTTGCTACAAATTGCTTGTACTCGCCTCCCTTTATCCAGTGAAGCGCTACGGTACTATCCAGCCATCCGTGTACACTTGTCACCGGAAATCCTTGTAGGGCCTCTTGCACGTTGCAAAACGAGGTTAGTGGCGATATGCGCTGCAACGAGTTCCAGACGCGGTATGGTCAAGCCCTGTTTGGCCAGTCGCGCTTTTCCCGCGAAAGTCCTTGAGTTATCCCGGATTTCTGCGTGACGATTGCATGCACGACAGCTGACATCCCTTTAGCACTTGCATCGCCAAAGGCGTGAAGCTCTACTGCCTTGATCTCCTCTCGGAATTTGGTAATTGTCCGCGGTGCCGTCACTCTTTCGGGCAACTGCTTTTCTCATCGCGTCCACTTCCTTGCCAGCTCGTCCGGCAGCTGCGAGTCCCAGGCCAACAGCTTCGTGTTGCAGGCCTCTCGGTAGATGACTTTGCCCTTCAGGGTTAGCGGCGACACTAGGCCCAGCGGGTCGGGTCGTAGATCTTTGCAAGCTTCCGTAATATCCCTCTCTTAGTAGGTAGCGCTTGCTCCAGGGGAATGTTGACACTTATTTCGTCTGCACGTTTTTCCCATCTGAGGCCAAGGAGACTGCTACCTCCCCCTTGCGGTGTCCCGAGTTGCTCCTTAGCGAAGGTTTTTTCGCTTGTCTCATTTGTCACACCTTCATCCAGCTCGGCCGCATTCGAGTGCCACTTGTGAAGCGTAAAGGTAGCATCACGGAAAACTTCGGTAGCTTCCTCCTTGTGCTGCAGAGCCTCCTTCACAGTCGGCTTTCCGCTGAGGAGGTCATCGACGTACAGGCCGGCTTTTGCGGATCTCTGCAATGAGCTCCGGCTTACGGGCTTCCCATGACTTGAGGTGATGTTCTATTACCCTTCCTAAAAAGAATGGCGACGGAGCAAGCCCAAAGAGAATTCGTACTGGTAAACCTAATTATTCTCAAAGGCAAATATTATATATACCATTCAAAGATTCGTAATATTCCTTTGAAACCAAAATTGTTCCAAAAACGAATCAAAGCAATTTATTTGAACAAGCGTTTCATTGCGAGAGAAAAAAATAACTAGTCTACCATTACAAAAAATGGAAGCCTTTGAACCCAGAAATATTAGACGTCTAAAACCAATCTGAATCTATCATTTAACATCAAAAAAGTGTACGAGATTCTAAATGTTTATGATTGTTACTTTAATATTTTTCTATTTTGTTTTTAATACCTGGATAGCTGTTTGTTAGTATTTTGTGTGTAATAATGTAGTTTTTTATACTGTGTAGCTTAAGCAAAAAGAAAAGAAAATAAATAAAATACCAAAAAAAAAAAAAAAAAAAAAGCCCCAAGAGAGCTCTCGTAAACCTCAAGGTCTCAACTTCTGAGCTTTCATTCGCTCTCCAATGGAACCTAAGTGCATCCCTCTGTGCTTCTTTAATTCGCACTTGCAAGAAAGCCTGCTTCAAATCGCCTGTTACTGCTGCTGGATGGAAGCGCATTCGCACAAGTACATTCCAGAGTCGGTTCTGGAGTGGTGGTCCCGCGTCAGGCTTGGCGCTTCTGGGTAGGCACGAGCGGAGGCAACGTATACGATCCTCAGTTTTGTGGTTTCTGCCCCTTCTCTGACGACTGGTTTATGGGGTATGTAGAATTCCACTCCCGTCGGTTCCTTGTCGGCAATTTCCACGATTCCCTCAGCCTTCTGTTTCTCGATTATCTCCGCGTACTTTTCGTTCAGCCCGTTCTGTTTGAGTTTACGCTGAAGGTTAGCTAACCTTCGTAAGCTACCACTTCGATTGGTTGGAAGGGTTGGGTGGTTACCCTTCCAAGGCAGGGCGGTTTCGTACCACCCCTCTTCATCTGTCACTAGCTGCTCGCGAAACTCCGCGTAGACTTCGTTCTGGTCGTGCTCGGGTGTGTCTGCCAGTCCGAGCACGTCGAGTCTACAAAGTTCCTCGTAATCAGACTGACTGGTTTGAGTTAGGAGCATAGAGGTGCAGTCTATCTCCGTGCCTCGGGCCAAGATCGTCCAGCCAAATTTCGTCTTCTCAGCCACTGGTTGTCCTGCCGATTGGCCGACACGAGGTGGTTCGTCAGTCTTGATGCAAAGATAATCACTTGCTCCCAGTATGAGATGGACTGGTAGCCGCGGCTTTGGATCATGATCTTCCTTCTGCACTCCTTTCAGGTGATCGTAGGATTTTATGAGTTTCTGGTAGTTAGGGTTATCCAGCATGAGTAGTTCTCTTTTGTTAACCCTGGTCTCCCGTCGAGTGATTTGACCTTGATGGTTGACAGTTCCACTTGTTTGGTCACTGCACCAAGCATCATCTCCATACGTCGTACTTCTTACGAGGTTTGCGCTTCGAAAGTAAACTTAACAGCGCGTCAGAGGCATAGGAACTCCCGACTCCGGTGTATAGAAGTGCTCTGCATGTCACTCCTTCGACATCCACCACAACTAATGGGTAGACTAATGGACCTTCGCTGGCGCCAGTTGTTGTCATCATATTCTGTCTTCCTGTCGGGCTTCCTGTGCAGATCGAAGTATGATGCTTGAGGTGACATTTTTGGCAGCTGATTTTGCTCCTGCATTCAGCTGCGCGGTGTTTAGCGCCCGTACAGTTGAAACAGAGCCGCTTTTGCGCAAGCATTTTCTTTCTTTAGTCCACGGTGGCCAGACTTGTATAATCACTCGAGGTGTGGTTGGCGTCTTCACAATAGACACACGCGCCGCGTTTCCGGTGTTCATTATCTATGGCTTGGTAAAACTGTGAGCGTGATTGCGTAGGGCGTTTTTCCTTGGGTTTCGCTTGCCTCCACAGGATTCATGTTTTTCCACTTCTTTAGGGCTACTAACAGATGTGGAAGGTCCCAGTCTTGCCAGTTCTCTTCACCCCTCACGAGATCCGCTTTCACGCTTTTCAACTTTTCCAGAACACTTCTCGCCATGCCGTTCACTCTCTCGAGTTTCCCGAGGGTTTCCAGCCATTGTACATTGTACAAAAGCGTCCTGTAGAAGCCTTGCACTTTCGCTGGTTGCGCGCCGTGGACAGTTGGCAGGTCCATGATATTCTGGATGTAGGCGTTAACAATCTCGCTCGTTCTCCCATACTCACTTCTGAAAATGTTTTTGGCCCTCTCGTACCCTTCAGTTGTAAAGGGCAATCCGTCAATGTCTACGCGCACCTTGGGTTCGACTAGTTCGTTTAGGTAGGCAAATTTTGTCACTGGATTTATGTCCGTCGAGTCAATTTCGGTTTCGTACTCGTTCCAGAAAGGCAACCAATTCGCGTAACTCCCGTTGAATTTCGTTATGGTTAACTTGGGCAGTTTTGTGGCCGCTCCGTGTTTTGGTTGGTTTTGCTGCGACACGTCCAATAACTTCTGGTATTGAAGTTTCTGGTCCAAAAGCTCGCGCTCATGGTCCCGTTGTTACTTCAGGTCTTGTTCTTTGTGGGCTAGTCGTTGTTCATGTTTAGCTTGTTCAAAGGCCAACTGCTATTTCTTCTTCGTCTACTTTCTTCAACTTTGCCCGTATGGCTACAACTTTAGCATCTGCATCCATCAATTGTTCGTTTATGCTCTTTCCCTGCGATTCAACGTGTTCTTCGGTTTCGTTATTGATAAATTTCAACTCCTTCAATTTCGTCTTTCAAGGCGTGCACATCCTTGATTTTTTTTGCAATAGAGGCTTCATGCCTCGGTATAGCTTCGAGGTTGGACGACGCGACCCAAGCTTTTGAGTTTCCCAGCCAACTCGCTGAGTAATTTCTCCATTTTTTACGCTTACGAGTTCTTGCTCTTGTTCGAGCTCCAGTTCACAGTTAGTTCCCCGTCAGAGGTGCCAGTATGTCGGGGATCGCCTCCCTGTTCCCACGACACTTCACGATATACTCAATTCTTAACTTTTTATTTCACTCCCAGTTGATAAAACCGCACTCGCTCGCTCGCACTTCGATCACGTCTGTCTAACACAATAGCCTATTCATTAGTATCACTTTACGAAATCAATGTCAATTAATTTGTCATATCTTTACACATAGCTGGTAATCACTCACGTCACTTTGTTTACACAATTATTAGCCCAGCCTCCGACACTAGTTTTACAAAAAACATGCATAAGTGCGGTTATTGTGTTTTTTATATAATTATACGTATTCCATTTCATTTAGATCAACTCAGAACACACGCTATAATGAACAACCACGCTTGTAGAATGTCTTGTACAGCTCGTGCTAGGCACTTGTTGGGTTGCAATATTTAGGTCTGCGCTCGCTACAGACTCTTGCAAGTGTCAGGCTTTTTTCAGGCTCCGTGTTACGCTCCTTTCCGGCCAGACAAGACACTAACAACAACCATACATTTGTCCGGCTCGTCTCACTTCAGTATATTGTCTCATGTCAGGTTCTGTTCCGGCTCTACCGGCCGTTGTACGGCCGGATTCTGTCAGGTTAGACATTTTCATAAGGGAAATTTTTAGAGAATCAACAGAGGTATAAGCAGATCGAAAACTATCTTCAAAATAAACACGTTTAACCGGTGCCTTTTCGATTTTAATATCGTAGAAATCCACATTAAACGCCATATTGGCCTTTAAAGGAAGGCTTTAATACCTCCACGCACTCCTGACTTTGCTTCACGTTTGATCGATGATATGTAATGAAATGCTCTGATTTATTAGCATTATATGTCCACTATCAAGTGATTAAAGTTTTGCCTCTTTCAGTTGAAAATTGGCCCTTTCGAGGATTTGATGACTCAATATGGTGTCGTTCCGAAGCCAAACTCGACCAAATAGTCCTTCCTCGCCAATTTGTTGCTCTATTATTGACTGATCGGTGGCTTTCCACTTTGTATACTTTAAGTAGCGTCAATATACTGTCCAAACTGTGTTTCTCAGTCCAGTTTCACGGTCCAGCTCCCAGGGGCGGATTTAAGGGGGTGGATTGGGTGGCTAGCCACCCCCCTCTGAAGTGGGAAAAAGGGAATTTTGGTTATTTTGAAATATAAAATAGAAAAATAATCCATCTGGACATATTTGATTTTCTCTTACGTGAGTCGGTCACTTCAGGAGTATGGGGAGCACGGAAGTGGAGATATCATTTTCTTGTGTTCGGAGGGTTCATACTTTGCTCCGCAGCACAATGACCACCGGACGACTGTCAGATTTGGCTGTCAACGCCATGCATTCACACAGTTTCCATCAACAGAAGGCAGGTTTGCGAGAAATTTATGGCACCGCACCCCAGAAGGATGTCACTTTCACTTTTGGCAGATTAACGTAACTAAGGCAGTATGAGTCAACTACTTCTTTCTTGTTTTAGACCAAATTGACTTTATCGTTAAGAGAAATTCAAATGTTTTCTGATACATTAATAACACTGTTTAATCTATAAACGGGTTTATTCTGCCCAAATCTTGTTTTCCGACGCGATTATATAATCTATACTTACTACATACCTATAATTTATGTTGTGTAGTAATCAAATTGTGCTTACCATGCATAAAATAAAGTAATATCACGTTTGAAAATTAGACTCTTAACTGTGCTCCAAAGTGGTCTCAAAGCGCAGAGACTCTAGATTTCAAAATTTCCATAGCGGCTCGCGCCTCCGGCGCTCGAACACCAATACTCGGCCCCCAGCCACCCCCTCTTTCAAAATCCTAGATCCGCCCCTGAGCTCCATACCCTCTTGTCGATATTTTCCACATATGGATCTAATGGTTCCACTGGTTTTACTCTTGATATGTTTAATGCAGTATTTAAACAAATGTTTAAAGGTTTTAAACATTTATAAATGACATGCAAGCTACATTGAGAGTATTTGCAGCTGCATCGAGCACTGAGTCAGATATAGACCGCTGACTGTACGGAATTTCTGGAATGGTTGACCAATGTACCTTTCTGTTCAAACCCTGAAAACGCAGAAAACGGTGTTTCAGGGAATCTAGATTTCAAACTTTTCCGGGTGAACATACCAGCCCCCTTAGTAAGTTTGCGCATATGGCTCTCAAACCCTCTTGTTATCTGCCCCGGCTTTCTTTCATTAGCTAAAATTGAGACTAAAGCCCCATACACACCAGCAAGTTTTCTATGACAATTTTTCTGTGACAAATGATTTGCCCGTGTATATGGTCGAGCAACTTTTCTTTTACAAGATTTTTTGAAATATTTTTGTTGTTTCTTTTACTTCTGACTTCCACAAACTGTTCACATGATTTCAAAGACTCCATTAAGAGGCTTATTGCATTATTTGACTAATTCAAAGACTTTGTTGTCAATTTTGTGAACGCCGCCATCTTAACCATGCAAACCCGCTCGCAAATAAAGACATGGGAGCTAAAGTTGCCCGAAAAAGTTTGACAAGTTTTCGTGCACACGAGAAAATTTCACATGTGACAAGTTTTGCTTGTCATAAAAAAGCTAGCACGCCAGCTTTTCAGTAAATGCATTTGTCACAGAAAATTTGCCCAATTTTCTCATGCACACAAGCAAAAAAAAAATCTTGTCGCAGAAAACGTGTCATAGAAAACTTGCTCGTGTGCACGGGGCTTAAATTAACTCTATCGGGGGAGGAAGGGTTTTAGATTATACAAAGACAATTACAGACCAATTTTAATTTTATGGCTTACTGTATTTTTTTAAACCAAAAAAGATTGGATTTTGCGAAGCGTGAAATTTGCGAGAATTTGCGAAACTCTGATTGAAAAACTGATGTAACACTGTATATATAGCTGCCTAAAACGGCATGAAATTCTTTACTCTCTCCAATTTTGATTTAGAAAAAACTGTTCAGCAAATTCTGCATTAGTCAGTGTAACTGAACTGAGTAGAAAATCTATTGACAACAATGAATATGGCTGTAGTGTTTTTATTAATCTAAAAAGACTTTTGATACAATTGATCGATCACTTATATCCTGCTAGTCTAAGCTCAATCATTATGGCATAAGGGGTATTACCAACAACTGGTTTCAGTCTATCTAATAGAAAGTAATACGTCACTATTAATGGGCACATCCATAGTGTGCCACAAGGATCTGTCTTGGGATCCTCTTTTATTCTTATTATATGTGAAGGACCTACCAATGCATGGTAACATCTCAACTCTGCATTTGCTGATGATTCTTATATTTTTATTTCATCCTATAATCTAGATAAACTTCAACTTGATCTTAATCAAGAACTAAAATCAGTTGCAGAGTGGATGAAATCTAACAGATTAGCCTAATTAAGTATTCTTATTTTTATGGTAGTGAATACTACACTACCTTAGACCTAGTCACATGGGTGATTTGCTACATACGTATATAGCTATACTTGTATACATATTTTGTAAACAAGGAACTGGTCCACACCGATCAAGTTAAGATCGAGAAAGAGCTTTTTTGAATAATTATATAATTATATATCTGAACTAATTATTATTTGGCTAATTATTATTTTCTCTTTTGTAGTATAATGACTGATAGAAGTAACTCTGATTATTTTCTCTCCTTTCGGATAACCTTAGAGCCACTCCGATAGAAAAGAGCCTAAGGCCCAGGAAAAGGTAAAAGGAGCTTGTCCTAAGGTTGTCCGCTTTTCTCTTCTGCATGTAGTATAATTTCTTCACACCGATCAAGTTAAGATCGAGAAAGAGTTTTTTTGAATAATTATATAATTATATATATGAGCTAATTATTATTTGGCTAATTATTATTTTCTCTTTTGTAGTATAATGACTGATAGAAGTAACTCTGATTATTTTCTCTTCTTTCGGATAACCTTAGAGCCACTCCGATAGAACGGAGGCTAACGGCCCAGGAAAAGGTAAAAGGAGCTTGTCCTAAGGTTAGTGTCCGCTTTTCTCTTCTGCGTGTAGTATAATTTTTTCACACCGATTTTACAATCAAAAGGGCCAAAAGACCTTTGGAAAGAAGACCTTGACTGCTTTTTGGAAAAGTTGGAGGTTAGCATGTGCAGAGAAATGCACTCGCTTTCCTGCATTATATAAGTGTTCAATTACCGTGAAACGGTTAACAATTAATAACAACAAAGGTTTTCTTGTAAGCGGTACAGCTCTGCTTGCCCACTGAAAACTTTTTCTCGTGTTATTTTTTGTATTGTATTGTATTGCAAATGAACAGCGCAAGAGGAAGACGCCAAGTGACGGCGCAAACCCTGAGGCAGCTTCGGGCAACAAGCAGGTAATTCGCGCCTTTGAGTTAGACTAGATGGTAATGCGACGAACGCTGACCAGCGGAAGACGCTGGAAGACCTGTACACATATTTTTTAAACAAGGAGCTGGTACTTTATGCGAATGCTGACAATGAAAGATTTCAGGCTTTCAGCAAAAGAAAGTGTAGGAGACATTTTGACCAATTATTATTTTTCATATAATTTGCTTCTTATATTTTTCTTCTTATAATTTGCTTTCGCTAGCAAGTTATAACATTGGCATTTGATATGTATTCTAGATAATATATTTCAAATAATCATACTTATCTATAACTTGAAAGAACACACATGAGATAAGGCTCCGGTCACACCACCTTTATGTTTTACAGCAAAAAAACAACCAACAGTCAACACTCTTTTGCTTCCAGGCCTTCAGTAAAGACAAATCAGAGAAAAGAAAGAATTGCCTGAAAAACGCTTTGATTTATGCGAGGCAGCAGAGGAGAAGATCAGGCCTCACAGAGGTCTGTTTTCGTATTTATCAAAAATTCTTTTTATATATTAACAATATTGGACTAATTCTTTTTTTTCTTCTAAAGTCTAACTTTTTCACAAATAATCGTATTTATCTATAATTTTTTTTTATATATATTGACAATTTGACTAATTCTTATTTTTCTTCTAAAGTCCAACTTTTTCACAAATAATCGTATTTATCTATAATTTAAAAATTTGGCTTTTTTTTTTCCTCTATAGTCTAACTTTTTCACACCAATGAAACTCCGATCAAGGAAAAAGTAAAACGAGCCTGTTCGAAGACCGAGAAAACGGTGATGAAAAGTCAAAAATAGAGCCCGAGGATGAAAACGTTTTGCTAAAAAAGAAAAACTTCCTCGCTATATTTTAAACACCAACTGTTTAGTTAGCTTTTGATCAATACTCTACAGTTTGTTAGCCAAAAACTCAAGAAAAAGAATTTCTTAACCATGGGTTAGCTAGACCGAGCTGTGAATAACCGGGATCAAAGTTTTCAAACCTCGGGCGCTATATAAACGTACTATAGTCAGTAGTCTGAGATAGAAACAATACATGAAAAGCCCACGGTTGTAGCCAGTGAATCTACTGTTTTGTTTTTTGTTTGTGTAATCAAAGTACATCACTACTGATGCATATACAAGGGTTTTTTTTTTCTCGGCTCGCCTCCCCATTCGCACGAGATCCCCGTAGAGAAAAGTGCCTGTTATGCAGGCTCACAGATTCTCAAACTCCACTGTCAATCTCTTTCCTACGAGCGATGTAGTGAGATTTCAACTATCTGCTGCAATTGCCGCTAATATCTTTGTATAAGGAGAAAAAGTACGGCGTCCAGTGTAGTGTTCTCGGGACACAGTTACTTGTCTGGTGCGTCAGGGATACGTTACAGACCCAATTAAGGCATGGAAAGAAACGCACAAAAATGGCGACAATACATCCAGTGCACTGGGAAGTGCGGCATATATTTTAGACATGTTGCTACAATTCGTTGACCAAGGACAAAAAGGATGAATTGTCAAAGGAGAAGATCGAAAAAGTAAGAAAGCGCGTTTGCTGTGCAGGGCTCGAAACGTATTGTTTGGGCTGCCGAATGAGCTACATTACGCAATGTTGGTAGAATCGCAAATGGTAAAACGTTATCCGTGTTCTTTTTAAGCTGAAGAGCTTCGCATTTTGAGGGAGAAGACAAAAAAAAAAAAAACCACAAATTTCTCTCCAGAAAACACAAGTGATCAAGACGTGAAGACCTCCCCAGCTGAAAGTGGGTCTGAGCCAGACAAAAACGATCATTTGACTACTTATTACTTGAATAAATATTGTTTGACTATTTTTTCGACTAATTATAAATATTATTGACTACTCTATCCGTATCCATATCCGTATCCGTATGTATATATTAAGTTATTATTTGACTAATTATTTTTGACTATTTATTATTTATAAAAAGTAACTATTACGTGTCACCTGGTAGCGACATGCGCAGCAGCTTGTTGAAGTCGGGTCCTCCAGCACCGGAAACTGTACTGTGAACTCTGTCCAGCACCAGAGAAAGACGGCGGCGGCGGCGAACATGTGTCCAGTATGGTGAACCGTTGTCCGTGGTGGCCCTAGTGTCCTTCTGTGTGTCGTTCCACGCCTTGACCGGGTCTAAATCGCAGTCATGTTCCACCAAGACCATGTCTTGTTTACTTGTGTTTTCTGTGAAAAAAATTGTGGAATCTGATTAACGACAGCGATCAACTTCAATTTTCTCCTTCCAACTTACACGAGAAATATGATAGTTTGCTCGGGAGAAACCTGGTTTGACAATCAACTCTAATTACGTCAACTCATAGGCTAGGGGATTGAAAGTGGAGTTCAAGAATCTGTGAGCCTGCACAACAGGCGCTGTTCTCTGCGGGGATCACGCGCGAATGGGGAGGCAAGCCGAGAAAAAATAGCGTTGTACATACCTCATTGCGATGTACTTTGATTACACAAACAAAACGAAAAACAGTAGATTCACTGACAACAAAAGGTGGCATTTTAGGTGGGGTGGGCGTGGTATTGAACTAAAAAGATAACCAAGACAATGAAATTATTTCATTCTCCTTCGCCAATTCGTCCGAATGAAAAACATTTTCTTATTACCCGCTGCATGACAAATAACTACAAAACGCGAATATTGGTAGGTTGTACCGCATAGAGTATGACCAGGATCTCACAAAGAACGAATCAAGAAGCAACAATTACAAACCTCGTCCTATCGGCGTGACTTTGTAAAACCACGAGAGCAAGTAGAACTACTAGCTGTCGCGGTGTACGGCTTGCAATGGAATGCTCCCTCTTCTCAGCAGCTTTCTCCTGAGCTTTCTTTATCCTTTTCTCGTCAGCCAACTCGTCGCTCTGGTACTTCTTTACTGCGAGCCAACTCGCGTCGCTTCTATCGGCAAGTTTGATGAACTTTCGACGCCTTTCTACGAATTTTGCAGCCCGTTTTGTGGTCTTCAGAGCTGAATCAACGGAATGAAGCTCCTCTGTAATAGTCTAAAGTTCGTCAAGTATCTCGGCGTTGAACAGGAACTGCTTGTCGTTTCCTTTCTTTTTTAGCTTTTGGGCTTCGGCTTGTCGGTGTAGCTTCCTCTCCTTGTCGGGTTAGGCCTTTCTGTGGTTCGACTCGCTTTGCGTGTGCCCGTAAATTCTTCAAGTCTTGAAACCAAATAGCCTTTGAATTCATCGAAGACGTTTCCAAGGACAAGGAAGCTGAACTTTGCCTCTCTGAATTACTAATATGCTCTTCAGTCATCTCGAAATATAAATCGCCAGTTGTTCTTGCTGAAGCGATACCTTGATGAATGACGAAAGCTCTGCGGCCTATACATATATATATAGTATGAACCCGCACGTGGCATGAATTCCAGTAACTGCGGAGTGTCACGCTCGAAAGGCGAGAAACACAGAGAACATGAACATTCCGTAGTCCGCGAGAAACTACATTTCAAAGGGACTGTCAAGAAGGCGGGCACCTAAGCCGCGCGAATAATGCAAGGGCGTGTTGCTAAGAATCTGCCGTTTTTTTTTTGTTTTTTTTTTTCTGCTCTCCTTTGTTTGTCCTCCATTTCCCTTTTATGAATACAGTAGGGTTCCCACAGAAACATGGACACCAAATTCATGAATTTTCGATAACTTACAAAAGGTCCCATGACCTTGAGACAATGAGAACCCATGCCCTGGCAGTCAAAGATTTTAATGCTTGACACAAAGCTCGCAACTATTACTCACATAAAAATCTAAAATTCCACGACTTTTCAAGGAATAAAAATTTCAAATTGCATGACTGTGTGAACTCTAAGGCCCGTGCAAACGAATGCAACATGTTGTGATTGTTTGTACACCACGTTGGGCGATGTTACATGGTGTTAGCACATGTTGCGCGAAGTATGCAATCGGTCAAACTTTACACCCAACATCTGCCAACGTTTTTTTTTTGTTCTCGTGGTCAGCGAAGCCTTGCAACATGTTGCGTTCATTTGAACGGGCCTTCACCGATGACAACCTTTCCTTCGATATTTTCTGTACCGGCAGCTGTTTTGGCTTACAATGCGGCACAAGGACTGTGCATGGCAGCATGTGCCGCAGTTGCCTCTGCTCCAACGTTGTAGAGAGAGGAGGCATGGCTTCGTGTTTTGAAATTGTTTCAGCTGAATTACCAAGAAAAGAAACACAAAAGGGGACCCTTACGAAAAAAAAAAAATCCAAGGGGAGGACCCTTACTTAAAAAAAGAACCCAAGAGGGCACCCTTAAAAAAAAAACACAAGGGGGCACCTTACTAAAAAACTAAAGGGGGCACCTTACCAAAAAAGACAGGCTGAAGTGAAAGATCACTTTGATGGGGTGTAATATGCCTCCTTCTTTAGTAAGGGAAAGGGATTTCTTTTGAAATTATTAAAATATCAGAAACTTACGTGCTAAAGCAGAAAAGATAAAGTCACATGGAATGAATTCAGGAAAGCCACTCCCGGGGTATTTTACGCAGCCAAACACCGATCCAGGACGGCCACGGCTAATTATCCCGTATGCATCGTAAACAAATCTCATATTAATTTTTCCTCATGATATGGAGTCAGGTAAATTATATCATGTGTTTTTAATTCATAATAACTATGCCAAATACTCTTGCAAGCAAACTAGTGTCGGGGATCGCCTCCCTGTTTCCACGACACTTTACGATATACACATTTCATAGAGGATATTACACGGCGGCGCGAAGATATGAATTTTATTTTCGAGTGGTAAAATATTGTTTTTACCACGAGAAAAAAGAATCCATATCTTCAAGCCGCCGTGTAGTTTTCTTTTTATTACATTAGACACGAGTGTTTTACGAGAAATTGCACAAACAACCGTGCAAAAGCGGGAAATGATGCTAACGATATCCTCACTAGCGAAGATACGGAAAATACGCCACTCGGGTCCCGGATGTAATTTCGGATGAATTTTACGCACGGTATATTTTCCAGTAAAACACTCGTGTTTATATAATAATACTTTTTATTTCACTCCCAGTTGATAAAACCGCACTCGCTCGCTCGCACTTCAATCACGTCTGTCGAACACAATAGCCTATTGGTATCACTTTACGAAATTAATGTCAATTAATCTGTCATATCTTTACACACAGCTGGTAATCACTCACGTCACTTTGTTTACACAATTATCAGCCCAGTCTCCGACACTCTCCCCCCATATACGTCCCCCTCGAGTTATATGTTTCCTTTAGACTGGGATGCTTACATAATTGGTTATAAATCAGAGATAAAAACGTTAACAAACAGATGTCCAAAAGTTCAGCTCAGCAAAGAGCCAACTCTCAGTGTTCATCGCTCTTGCTCTGCAATATCTCGGAGGCGCTGGCGCGCAGCCACTGCCGCATCTCGCGATGGCCTGAAAACGGGCGCGCCTGGGTTGAGCGGCTCGGGGTTATTTGGGTTCGCTCTATCGCAGGACAACTCCAAAGGGTAGAGTTGGTTTACCGCCCGCTCCAAGAAGGTTTTTCCCGCCCGTAGTTTTGCCGCTCGAATTACGCCATCCCTCCCCGCATATAGCTCCTCTACGATTCCTAGGGGCCACTTGCCCCTGTTCCTTTCGTCGGATTGGATGATTACGACGTCACCCTTAGCAAGGGTGAGAGGCAGCCCACCATGTCTCAGGTTGTAGCGTTCGCGCAGCCCGCTGAGGTACTCCTTTGTCCACCGGCTCCAAACTGCATCCTTGCACCTTTGCAGGTACCTGGCACGCTTGCGTAGGTCCAGGTTCTCCACGTGATAGGCGTCTAGCTCAGGCAAGAAGCTAGATCCCACTAGGAGCATGAAGTTGGGTGTCAAGATTGGCATCTGGATGTCGTCCTCGATGTAGCTGAGAGGCCTGTTGTTCAGGGCTACCTCTATGTCGAGGAGAACCTCTTGCAGCTCACTCCATCTTAGCTGCCCATTTCCGATGGTCTTATGCAAGGATTGCTTCACTAGTCCGACCATTCGCTCAAACTGCCCGCCCCACCACGGGGCGCGGCTCAGGTTAAATTGCCATCGGATTTGATTCACTGCCAGGAGGTTGTTGATTTGCTCATCGTCCGGCACCGTTCTCAACCACTTGGCAGCGGCGACAAACGTTCTTCCGTTGTCGGAGTAGAACTTGTCCGGTCGCCCTCTTCGTGCAATGAATCTCTTCAGGCTCTGCAGGAGTTCCTGGGTCTCCAGGGTATGCATCAGTTCCAGGTACAGAGCTCTGGTCAAGCTACAGGCATACAAAGCTATGTACGCCCTCCCCTCCTTCTTTGGCTTCTCCAGATACTTGATAGGTCCGGCGAAGTCGACCCCCACGACTTGGAAGGGACGGCTTCCCTCTGTGCAATCGCGCGGCAGGTTGCCAGGCGGCGGTTTCGCCACCGCGTTTGCTTGGAATAGCCGGCATCCGTAACACCGCTTGATAACTTTCTGGGCGAGTCTTCTCAGCCTCGGAACCCAGTGGCTCTCCCGCACTCGTGCCATTTTTAGTCCTACTCCTCCATGGAGTGTTCGCAAGTGAGCCTCCTCGACTACCTTCACGGAGTATGGGTGAGTATCTAAGACTTCTTGTAGGTTTACCTGCAGGTTCAGGCGCAACCTATCTTCTTCGAGGTCGCAACTAGCTTGGGCCCGCTTGATCCAGAAGAGGTGTTGCTGGTCGAGTTCCTCCGTGCTCAGTGACCCCTTCAGTCTCTGGTTGGGTTGACGGGAGTTGTGCAGGAATCGCGAAACCCAAGCACCATCTCTCAACACCTTGCTCAGGCTAAACTTTGCGAGGAGATCGTCGAAACCGTCTGTAGTCTCGACGGTCGCCGCAAAGAGTTCCCGCGTGGCTTTAGCTTCTGCATTGGTCTCCGGAGTGTCTACCGTCACAATGTTAGGAGGCCAGTTTTCTGATTTGGCGAGCCACTCGGGTCCGGTCCACCACAGCTTGTTGTCTTTCACACACCCACCTCTGCTTCCCAAGTCAGCGGGGTTCTCATCTGTTGGGACATGGCGCCACTGAATATGGGGGTGTGCCTGAATCTTGCAAACACGATTTGCCACAAATTGCTTGTACTCGCCTCCCTTTATCCAGTGAAGCGCTACGGTACTATCCAGCCATCCGTGTACACTTGTCACCGGAAATCCTTGTAGGGCCTCTTGCACGTTGCAAAACGAGGTTAGTGGCGATATGCGCTACAACGAGTTCCAGACGCGGTATGGTCAAGCCCTGTTTGGCCAGTCGCGCTTTTCCCGCGAAAGTCCTTGAGTTATCCCGGATTTCTGCGTGACGATTGCATGCACGACAGCTGACATCCATTTTGCACTTGCATCGCCAAAGGCGTGAAGCTCTACTGCCTTGATCTCCTCTCGGAATTTGGTAATTGTCCGCGGTGCCGTCACTCTTTCGGGCAACTGCTTTTCCCATCGCGTCCACTTCCTTGCCAGCTCGTCCGGCAGCTGCGAGTCCCAGGCCAACAGCTTCGTGTTGCAGGCCTCTCGGTAGATGACTTTGCCCTGCAGGGTTAGCGGCGACACTAGGCCCAGCGGGTCGGGTCGTAGATCTTTGCAAGCTTCCGTAATATCCCTCTCTTAGGTAGCGCTTGCTCCAGGGAAATGTTGACACTTATTTCGTCTGCACGTTTTTCCCATCCGAGGCCAAGGAGACTGCTACCTCCCCCATGCGGTGTCCCGAGTTGCTCCTTAGCGAAGGTTTTTTCGCTTGTCTCAGTTGTCACACCTTCATCCAGCTCGGCCGCATTCGAGTGCCACTTGTGAAGCGTAAAGGTAGCATCACGGAAAACTTCGGTAGCTTCCTCCTTGTGCTGCAGAGCCTCCGTCACAGTCGGCTTTCCGCTGAGGAGGTCATCGACGTACAGGCTTTTGCGGATCTCTGCAATGAGCTCCGGCTTACGGGCTTCCCATGACTTGAGGTGATGTTCTATTACCCCTCCTAACAAGAATGGCGACGGAGCAAGCCCAAAGAGAATTCGTACTGGTAAACCTAATTATTCTCAACGGCAAATATTATATATACCATTCAAAGATTCGTAATATTCCTTTGAAACCAAGATTGTTCCAAAAACGAATCAAAGCAATTTATTTGAACAAGCGTTTCATTGCGAGAGAAAAAAATAACTTAGTCTACCATTACAAAAAATGGAAGCCTTTGAACCCAGAAATATTATAGACGTCTAAAACCACTCTGAATCTATCATTTAACATCAAAAAAGTGTACGAGATTCTAAATGTTTATGATTGTTACTTTAATATTTTTCTATTTTGTTTTTAATACCTGGATAGCTGTTTGTTAGTATTTTGTGTGTAATAATGTAGTTTTTATACTGTGTAGCTTAAGCAAAAAGAAAAGAAAATAAATAGAATAGAAAAAAAAAAATCACAAAGAGAGCTCTCGTAAACCTCAAAGTCTCAACTTCTGAGCTTTCATTCGCTCTCCAATGGAACCTAAGTGAATCCCTCTGTGCTTCTTTAATTCGAACTTGCAAGAAAGCCTGCTTCAAATCGCCTGTTACTGCTGCTGGATGGAAGCGCATTCGCACAAGTACATTCCAGAGTCGGTTCTGGAGTGGTGGTCCCGCGTGGAGAAATTCATTCAGGCTTGGCGCTTCTGGGTAGGCACGAGCGGAGGCATCGTACACGATCCTCAGTTTTGTGGTTTCTGCCCCTTCTCTGACGACTGGTTTATGGGGTATGTAGAATTCCACTCCCGTCGGTTCCTTGTCGGCAATTTCCACGATTCCCTCAGCCTTCTGTTTCTCGATTATCTCCGCGTACTTTTCGGTCAGCCCGTTCTGTTTGAGTTTACGCTGAAGGTTAGCTAACCTTCGTAAGCTACCACTTCGATTGGTTGGAAGGGTTGGGTGGTTACCCTTCCAAGGCAGGGCGGTTTCGTACCACCCCTCTTCCTTTCTCACTAGCTGCTCGCGAAACTCCGCGTAGACTTCGTTCTGGTCGTGCTCGGGTGTGTCTGCCAGTCCGAGCACGTCGAGTCTACAAAGTTCCTCGTAATCAGACTGACTGGTTTGAGTTAGCAGCATAGAGAGGCAATCCTGCCGATTGGCCGACACGAAGTGGTTCGTCAGTCTTGATGCAAAGATAATCACTTGCTCATTGGGTCATGATCTTCCATCTGCACTCCTTTCAGGTGATCGTAGGATTTTATGAGTTTCTGGTAGTTAGGGTTATCCAGCATGAGTAGTTCTCTTTTGTTAACCCTGGTCTCCCGTCGAGTGATTTGACCTTGATGGTTGACAGTTCCACTTGTTTGGTCACTGCACCAAGCATCATCTCGATACATCGTACTTCTTTACGAGGTTTGCGCTTCGAAAGTAAACTTAACAGCGCGTCAGAGGCATAGGAACTCCCGGCTCCGGTGTCTAGAAGTGCTCGGCATGTCACTCCTTCGACGTCCACCACAACTAATGGGTAAACTAATGGACCTTCGCTGGCGCCAGTAGCTCTCATCATATTCTGTCTTCCTGTCGGGCTTCCTGTGCAGATCGAAGTATGATGCTTGAGGTGACATTTTTGGCAGCTGATTTTTCTCCTGCATTCAGCTGCGCGGTGTTTAAGCGCCCGTACAGTTGAAACAGAGCCGCTTTTGCGCAAGCATTTTCTTTCTTTAGTCCACGGTGGCCAGACTTGTACAATCACTCGAGGTGTTGTTGGCGTCTTCACAATAGACACACGCGCCGCGTTTCCGGTGTTCATTATCTATGGCTTGGTAAAACTGTGAGCGTGATTGCGTAGGGCGTTTTTCCTTGGGTTTCGCTTGCCTCCACAGGATTCACGTTTTTCCACTTCTTTAGGGCTACTAACAGATGTGGAAGGTCCCAGTCTTGCTAGTTCTCTTCACCCCTCACGAGATCCGCTTTCACGCTTTTCAACTTTTCCAGAACACTTCTGGCCTTGCCGTTCACTCTCTCGAGTTTCCCGAGGTTTCCAGCGATTTTACATTGTACAAAAGCGTCCTGTAGAAGCCATGCACTTTCGCTGGTTGCGCGTCGTGGACAGTTGGCAGGTCCATGATATTCTGGATGTAGGCGTTAACAATCTCGCTCGTTCTCCCATACTCACTTCTGAGAATGTTTTTGGCCCTCTCGTACCCTTCAGTTGTAAAGGGCAATCCGTCAATGTCTGCGCGCACCTTGGGTTCGACTAGTTCCTTTAGGTAGGCAAATTTTGTCACTGGATTTATGTCCGTCGAGTCAATTTCGGTTTCGTACTCGTTCCAGAAAGGCAACCAATTCGCGTAACTCCCGTTGAATTTCGTTATGGTTAACTTGGGCAGTTTTGTGGCCGCTCCGTGTTTTGGTTGGTTTTGCTGCGACACATCCAATGACTTCTGGTATTGAAGTTTCTGGTCCAAAAGCTCGCGCTCATGGTCCCGTTGTTACTTCAGGTTTTGTTCTTTGTGGGCGAGCTCCAGTTCACAGTTAGTTCCCCGTCAGAGGTGCCAGTATGTCGGGGATCGCCTCCCTGTTCCCACGACACTTCACGATATACTCAATTCTACTTTTTATTTCACTCCCAGTTGATAAAACCGCACTCGCTCGCTCGCACTTCAATCACGTCTGTCTAACACAATAGTCTATTCATTAGTATCACTTTACGAAATCAATGTCAATTAATTTGTCATATCTTTACACATAGCTGGTAATCACTCACGTCACTTTGTTTACACAATTATTAGCCCAGTCTCCGACACTAGTTTTACAAAAAACATGCATAAGTGCGGTTATTGTGTTTTTTATATAATTATACGTATTCCATTTCATTTAGATCAACTCAGAACACACGTTATAATGAACAACCACGCTTGTAGAATGTCTTGTACAGCTCGTGTTAGGCACTTGTTGGGTTGCAATATTTAGGTTTGCGCTCGGTACAGACTCTTACAAGTGTCAGGCTTTTTTCAGGCTCCGTGTTACGCTCCTTTCCGGCCAGACAAGACACTAACAACAACCATACATTTGTCCGGCTCATTACATTTTTTGACTAATTCAAAGACTTTGTTGTCAATTTTGTGAACGCCGCCATCTTAACCATGCAAACCCGCTCGCAAATAAAGACATGGGAGCTAAAGTTGCCCAAAAAACTTTGACAAGTTTTCGTGTACACGAGAAAATTTCACATGTGACAAGTTTTCCTTGTCTTAAAAATGCTAGCACGCCAGCTTTTCAGTAAATGCAGTTGTCACAGAAAATTTGCCCAAATTTTCTCATGCACACGAGCAAAAACAAATCTTGTCGCAGAAAACGTGTCATACAAAACTTGCTCGTCTGCACGGGGCTTAAATTAACTCTATCGGGAGACCAATTTTAATATTATGGCTTACTGTATTTTTTGAAACCAAAAAAGAATTTGCGAAACTGGATTTTGCGAAGCGAGAATTTGCGAAACGGAAATGTGCAAAACTATGATTGAAAAACTGATGTATCGCTGTATATATAGCTGCCTAAAAAGGCATGAAATTCTTTACTCTCTCCAGTTTTGATTTAGAAAAAACTGTTCAGCAAATTCTGCATTAGTCAGTGTAACTGAACTGAGTAGAAAATCTATTGACAACAATGAATATGGCTGTGGTGTTTTTATTAATCTAAAAAGGCTTTTGATACAATTAATTGATCATTAATATTCTGCTAATCTATTAACTCAATCATTATGGCATAAGAGGTATTGCTAACAACTGGTTTCAGTCTATCTAATAGAAAGTAATACGTCACTATTAATGGGCACTCGTTATCCCGTGGTGTGCCACAAGGATCTGTCTTGGGATCCTCTTTTATTCCTATTATATGTGAAGGACCTACCAATGCATGGTAACATCTCAACTCTGCATTTGCTGATGATTCTTATATTTTTATTTCATCCTATCACCTAGATAAACTTCAACTTGATCTTAATCAAGAACTAAAATCAGTTGCAGAGTGGATGAAATCTAACAGATTAGCCTAATTAAGTATTCTTATTTTTATGGTAGTGAATACTACATTACCTTAAACCTAGTCACATGGGTGATTTGCTACATACGTATATAGCTATATTTGTATACAGCCAGGCCACGTAAAATCATGTCATTATATAACCTGTTTCCACAGGCTGCAGGAAAAATGCGACCAACAGGCTCGATCAGCTATGATACAATTTCTACAGCAACTTGCAAGTCTATATGGCAGACATGGAAGAAGATATAAATACAGTGGTCAAACCCCCGAAGAGGGTTCGAGTACGAGCACCGCAGAAGGGGCAAAACAATACTTTAATCACATTGATGGTCACAGAAGAATGTACAGTGAAGAATGGAAGAGCAGCAACGAAGGCTCAAAATCATGGAAAGTAAAGTACTACAAGGGTTTGAGTACAAACACCCCTGAAGAGGTGCAACGTTATTTTGACCACAAGAGAACATTCTTTCACAGTGGCCCACAATGCGATGAAGCCATTATCATGGTTAGCGAACTCAAACAAAGAATAGTGTCAGCCTGCTGTATCGAGTTTTGGAAGCATATATAAATAAATATATATAAATATATATATATATATATATATAAATATAAGTTTTTTACTGTATAATGAGTATTCTATTTCTTTTACAAGACACTTCGTCTACAGTGGCCCACAATGTGATGAAGCCATTATCATGGTCAGTGCATGAACTCAAACAAAGGAAAGTGTCAGCCTGCTGTATTGAGTTTTGGAAGCATATATAAAAAATATATATATATATATATATATATATAAATAAATAAATATAAATATAAATTTTTTACTGTATAATGAGTATTCTATTTCTTCAGATCAGGCCTCACAGAGGTCTGTTTTGAGAGAGAAATAATTGGCTGCACTTATTTTTTTCTTCTAAAGTCTAACGTTTTCAGAAATAATCGCATTTGCCTATACTTTTTATATATTAACAATTTGACTATTTATATTTTTTCGTCTCAAGTCTAACTTTATCACACCAATGAAGCTGCGATCAAGGAGAAAGTATAACGAGCCTGTTCGATGACCGTGAAAACGGTGATGAAAAGTAAAAAATAGAGCCTGAGGATGAAAACTTTTTGCCAAAAAAGAAAAACTTCCTCGCTATATTTTAAACTGGAACAAACTGCTTAGTTAGCTTTTGAATAAAACTCTATAGTTTGTCGGCCAAACACTCAAGAAAAAGATTTTCTTAACCGTGGGTTAGCTAAACCGAGCTGTGAACAAACCGAGACCAAAGTTTTCAAACCTCGGGCGCTATATAAACGTATTGCAGTCAGTTCTCTCTAAACGGACATTTCAGATGCGGACAGCATGGACATTTGGTCCTTGCCGATCTTTGCTTGTTTCTTTATAACTGTAACTGAACGTTCTAAGGCGGACACTAAATGCTAGCCCTATAAGGGTTTCTGCTTTAAAGAGAGTTCACTGTCAGTAGTATATGATTGATAGAAGTAACTCTGATTCTTTTCTCTTCTTTAGCGTGCAGCGGAGGTCACCAGGGCCACGCCAATGGCCCGGAGGCTGCGCCAAGGAACTTGTTCTAAGGCGAACATTAAATACTAGTCTGAAGGATGTCCGCCTTTCTCTTCTGTAGTATAATTTTTTCACATCAATGAAGATTGAGAAAGAAATAGGAAAAAAGGAGTTTGTTTGAATAATTATATATAATTTTAACTAATTATTATTTGGCTAATTATTATTTTCTCTTTTGTAGTGCAACCTTTTTACTCCAATGAGGCTCCGGCCTAGGAAAAGATAAAGGAACTTGTTATAAGGCGAGCACTAAATGCTAGTTCCAAGGGTGTCCCGCTTTAAAGAGATTTCACTGCAGTGTAATGGTTAGCTAAACCGAGCTAGTGTGAACAAACCGAGACCAAAGTTTTCAAACCTCGGGCGCTATATAAACGTACTGCAGTCAGTTCTCTCTAAACGGACATTTCAGACGCGGACAGCATGGACATTTGGTCCTTGCCGATCTTTTCTTGTTTCTTTATAACTGTAACTGAACGTTCTAAGGCGGACACTAAATGCTAGCCCTATAAGGGTTTCTGCTTTAAAGAGAGTTCACTGTCAGTAGTATATGATTGATAGAAGTAACTCTGATTCTTTTCTCTTCTTTAGCGTGCAGCGGAGGTCACCAGGGCCACGCCAATGGCCCGGAGGTTGCGGCCCAGAAAAAGGTAAAAGGAGCTTGTTCTAAGGCGAACATTAAATACTAGTCTGAAGGATGTCCGCCTTTCTCTTCTGTAGTATAATTTTTTCACATCGATGAAGATTGAGAAAGAAATAGGAAGAAAGTATTTTGTTTAAATAATTATATATAATATTAACTAATTATTATTTGGCTAATTATTATTTTCTCTTTGCAGTGCAACCTTTTTACTCCAATGAGGCTCCGGCCTAGGAAAAGATAAAGGAGCTTGTTATAAGGCGAACACTAAATGCTAGTTCCAAGGGTGTCCGCTTTAAAGAGATTTCACTGTAGTGTAATGACTGATAGAAGTAACTCTGATTATTTTATTTTCTTTAGGTGAACCTTAAAACCACTCCTATAGAAAGGAGGCTAAGGCCTAGAAAAAGGTAAAAGGAGCTTGTCCTAAGGTTGTCCGCTTTTCTCTTCTGCATGTAGTATAATTTTTTCACACTGATCAAGTTAAGATCGAGAAAGAGCTTTTTTGAATAATTATATAATTATATATATGAACTAATTATTATTTGGCTAATTATTATTTTCTCTTTTGTAGTATAATGACTGATAGAAGTAACTCTGATTATTTTCTCTTCTTTCGGATAACCTTAGAGCCACTCCTATGGAAAGGAGGCTAAGGCCTAGAAAAAGGTAAAAGGAGCTTGTCCTAAGGTTGTCCGCTTTTCTCTTCTGCATGTAGTATAATTTTTTCACACCGATCAAGTTAAGATCGAGAAAGAGCTTTTTTGAATAATTATATAATTATATATATGAACTAATTATTATTTGGCTAATTATTATTTTCTCTTTTGTAGTATAATGACTGATAGAAGTAACTCTGATTATTTTCTCTTCTTTCGGATAACCTTAGAGCCACTCCGATAGAACGGAGGCTAAGGCCCAGGAAAAGGTAAAAGGAGCTTGTCCTAAGGTTAGTGTCCGCTTTTCTCTTCTGCGTGTAGTATAATTTTTTCACACCGATCAAGTTAAGATCGAGAAAGAGGTTTTTTGAATAATTATATAATTATATATATGAACTAATTATTATTTTCTCTTTTGTAGTATAATGACTGATAGAAGTAGCTCTGATTATTTTCTCTTCTTTCGGATAACCTTAGAGCCACTCCGATAGAACGGAGGCTAAGACTGATGTATATACAAGGGTTTTTTTTTCTCGGCTTGCCTCCCCATTCGAGCGCGATCCCCTTAGAGAAAAGTGCCTGCTATGCAGCCAGCCCTCGTTACATATAACCATGCTAAGTCCAGAAGCCAGGCTGGTATTTCCGCGCGCGATCCCCGTAGAGAACAGCGTCTGTTATGCAGGCTCACAGATTCTCAAACTCCACTTTCAATCTCTTTCCTACGAGTGATGTAGTGAGAATTGATTGTCAAATCAGGTTTCATTTGAGCAAACTATCACATTTCTGGTGTAAGACGGAAGGAGAAAATTGAAGCTGATCGCTGCCGTTAATCAAGTGCCACAATTTTCTCTCCAGAAAATAGAAGTGAATGCGATTTCGTAAAGACCCTGATTCGTCAAGGGTACGAAAAAGATCCGATAAAGGCGTGGAAGGAAACGACCACTGCAGAGGGTGCACCCGGCGCTGGAGGATCCGATTTCAACTAGTGATGTAGTGAGAATTGATTGTCAAATCAGGTTTCATCTGAGCAAACTGGTGTAAGACGTAAGGAGAAATTTGAAGCTGATCGCTGCCGTTAATCAAGTGCCACAATTTTCTCTCCAGAAAACAAAAGTGAACGGGACACCGTTGCTTGCCTTCTGCGTGAAGGATATGAAACTGACCCTGGAGGCGCTGGAGGACCGGAAGGCTTCAGCTACATATTAGACATGCCCCTAAGGTCTTTGACCAAAGATAAGAAGAAAAAATTATTAAAAGAAAAAAACGAAAAAGTAAGTAAGCGCGTTTGTTGTGCAGGGCTCGAAACGTATTGTTTAGGCTGCCGAATGAGCTACATTACATTATGGTGGTAGAATCGCAAATGGTAAAACGTTATCCGTGTTCTTTTTAGGCTGAAGAGCTTCAAAGTTTGCAGAAGAAGGGGCCAAAAGACCTTTGGAAAGAAGATCTCGACTGCTTTTTAGAAGAGTTGGAGGTTAGCATGTGCAGAGAAATGCACTCGCTTTCCTGCATTATATAAATGTTCAATTACCGTGAAACGGTTAACAAGTAATAACAACAAAGGTTTTCTTGTAAGCGGTACAGCTCTGCTTGCCCACTGAAAACTTTTTCTCGTGTTCTTTTTTGTATTGTTTTTCCAGAAGGAAAAAAGTACCGAGGATGCCTCGCGTGTCGGGCAAACATTAAAGACCAGAAGAAAGGTAAATAGCAGGAAGGTGAAAATCTACAACCCAACTGGAAAGTCTGTTACCCCAGTCTGGTGTATACAGCCTTCAATTCTGGGTGGCCGATCTTGAATCTGCATTTTTGTTTTTTGCTTTCCTAAATCTTTGGCTTAAGAACCCCATTTGGTGATTCTGTTACTTCGCACTATACAACTTAGCTGTTTCAATTCTTGTTGTTTTGTAGATTAAAGAGAGCACTGAAATCAATAATATAATCAAGATCCTGGGACTTGATTTCAAAAAGAAGTACCTGACGCTGATACCGTATCGAGTCCATTTTATGTCGACGAAAAAGTCGAAAGGCGAAAGGCAAAGGTAAGTTAAATAACACTGATAACTATTTCTCGTGTTCTTTTTTTGCATTGTCTGGAAAAATCTACGACGGCGGCGCAGACCAAAAAGTCGAAAGTCAAAGCCACAGACGGGGACAGCGGCACCGACAGGAAGAGCGCACGCGCGTGTAATCTGGCACCGACCGCTAAATAACAAATCTACTAAATATCATTCGAGTAATTATCATTTGCCTATTAAATTATTATTTCACTAATTATTTTTGACTATTAAATTATTATTTCACTAATTATTTTTGACTATTTATTGTTTATAAATTGTAACTACAACGTGTCACCTGACAGCAACATGCGCAGCAGCTTGTTGAAGTCGGGTCCTCCAGCACCGGAAATCGTACTGTGAACTCTGTCCAGCACGCGAGAAAGACGGCGGCGGCGAAGATGTGTCCAGTATGGTGAACCGTTGTCCTGGTGGCCCTTGTGTCCTTTTGTTTGTCGTTACACGCCTTGACTGGGTCTGAACTGTCGTCACGCCCCATCAAGACCACATCTGTTTACTTGTGTTTTCTGGAAAGAAAATTGTGCCACTTGATTAACGACAGCCGGATCAACTCCAACTTATACCAGAAATTTGATAGTTTGCTCAGATGAAACGTGGTTTGACAATCAACTCTCATTGGAGTTCGAGAATCTGTGAGCTTGCACAACAGGCGCTGTTACGGGGATCGGGCGCGAATGGGGAGGCAAACCGAGAAAAAATAGCGTTGTATATGCATCATAGTTGTGTACTTTGATTACACAAACAAAACAAACAAATAAATAAATAAAGTAAAATAAGTAGATTCACTGGCGACAAAAGGTGGCATTTTGAGTGGGGTGGGCGTGGTATTGAACTAAAATGATAACCAAGACAATAAAAGTATTTCATTCTCCCCCGCCAGCTCGTCCGAATTAAAATCATTTACTTGTTACCCGCTGCATGACAACTACAAAACGCAAATATAGGTAGGTTGTATCGCATAATGTATAACCGGGACCTCACATAGAAAGGGATCAAGTATGCAACAATTACAAACCTCGTCCTGTCGGCGTGACTTTGTAAAACCACGAGAGCAAGTAGAACTACTAGCGGTCGCGGTGTACGGCTTGCAATGGTATGCTCCTTCTTCTCAGTAGCTTTCTCCTGAGCTTTCTTTATCCTTTTCTCGTCAGCCAACTCGTCGCTCTCGTACTTCTCTACTGCGAGCCAACTCGCGTCGCTTCTATCGGCAAGTCTGACAAGCTTTTGACGCCTTTCTACGGATTTTGCAGCCCGTTTTGTGGTCTTCAGAGCTGAATCAACGTTCTCGGAATGAAGCTCCTCTGTAATAGTCTTAAGTTTGTCAAGTATCTCGGCGTTGAACAGGAACTGTTTGTTGTTTCCTTTCTTTTTTAGCTTTTGGACTTCGGCTTGTCGGTGTAGCTTCCTCTCCTTGTCGGGTTAGGCCTTTCTGTGGTTTGACTCGCTTGCGTGTGCTCGTGAATTCGTCAAGTCTTGAATCCAATAGCCTTTGAGTTCATCGAAGACGTTCTCCAAGGACAAGGAAGCTGAACTTTGCCTCTCTGAATCACTAACATGCTCTTCAGTCATCTCGAAATATAAATCGCCAGTTGCTCTTGCTGAAGCGATATCTTGATGAAGACGAAAGCTCTGCGGCCTATAAGTATGAACCCGCACGTGGTATGAATTCCAGTAACTGCGGCGTGGCACGTGCGAAAGGCGAGAAACACGGAGAACATGAACATTCCGCAGTCCGCGAGAAACTGCATTTCAAAGGGACTGTCAAGAAGGCGGACATCTAAGCCGCGCGGACAAATACAAGGGCCTGTTGCGCAGGCTAAGAATCTGTCTGATGCTTAATTATTTTCCTTTCTACGTTCTCCATTCCCCTTCTAGGAATACAACAGGGTTCACACAGAAACATGGACACCAAATTCCACGAATTTGTAATGACTTTTAAGAATAGTCCCATGACCTAAAAACAACGAGAAAAATGCCCTGGCAGCCAAAGATTTTGATGCCTGACACAAAGCTCGCAACTATCTCACATAAAAATCTGAAATTCCATGACTTTTCAAGGCCTGGAATACAAATTTCAAATTGCATCAATGTGTGAGCTTTGTACGTGCAAACGAACGCAACATGTTGGCACAACATCGCCCATAAAAACGTTGTTAGGCACAACATGTTGCGATCGTTTGTACACCATGTTGGGCGATGTTGCATGATGTTGGCACATGTTGCGTGAAGTATGAAATCGGTCAAACTTTACACCCAACATTTCTTTTGTTCTCGTGGTCACTGAAGCTCATCTCAACATGTTGCGTTCGTTTGAACAGGCCTTCACTGATGACAGCCTTTCCTTCGCTCCCTTCTGTACCAGCAGCAGCTGTTTTGGCCTACAATGCGGCACAAGGACTGTGCATGGCAGCATGTACCGCAGTTGCCTTTGCTACAGCGTTGTAGAGAGAGGAGGCATGGCTTCGTGTTTTGAAATTGTGTCAACTGAAGTCAGATAGGGAAGTTCAGCACTTAAATCAAGATACTGTTTTGCGGACAGAACGTACAATGCAAAGTGTAATTGAATAAAACTGGTGCCCTTCTACAGTTCACAGTCTTTTCAAGCAGGCCCGAAGCCATATGGAAAGTGAAACACTCTCACTAAAACGTCAAGAGCTATTCATAAAATACAGATTATACGAATATTTTATTTCTTTTATGCCAGCTCAGCCTGTTTTAACCTCATACCCCTACTCTTTTCTCATAGCGATATAAATCGCTTCTTTGTTTGCCTGTTCAAGTTCAGTTTTCTCTATCAATTCTCACCACATCACTCATACATTTTCTTCTTGAATGGTGTGGAAAATTTGTATTTTGATCACAGTGGTGCGTAACCGCAATTCGGAGCTCTAATTAAAAACAATATTGTGATCTGGCATGGGCTTGTTTTACAGCTGTGAGCATGTGAATATGCGAAGGCCTTCCACAACGTGGGACCATCAATAATTAACCCTTTCACTCCCAAGAGTGATCAGCTTCAATTTTCTCCTTCAATTTCTCGCCAAAGATATACATTACAGTATGGAGAAGTTGGCTTTTGGTATCTTGCTCAGTTGACAGCTGATTGAAATATTAATTCTCCCCACATCTCTCACACATTTTCTTCTTAAATGGTTGCAAGAATCTTTACTTTGAACTTGGGAGTGAAAGGGTTAAACGTATAACGACAAAGAAATGCATTAAGTCAGCATGTTTATATAATTTTATGGTTGCTAGTCATTAGAATGGTAAAGCCAAGAACATTTAGAGTATTTCCAGTTTAAAACACGAAAGTTTTAGGTCGTCACGTGACAGATATATTTGTATATTTATATATTTAGACTGGACAACCTTTTCGGGATTGATATATACAGTCAATCCCGAAAAGGTTGTCCAGTTGAAATATATATTTAGGCAATTATATCTATCACGTGACCACTGAAAAACACCGCATAACTACAAAGAAATACATTAAGTCAGCATGTTTATATAATTTTATGGTTGCTAGTCCTTAGAATGGTAAAACCAAGAGCCTTTGGAGTGTTTCCAGTTTAAAACACAATAGTTTTAGGTGGTCAAGTGACAGATATATTTGTATGTTTATATATCTAGACTGGACAACCTTTTCGGGATTGAATGTAAATATATGAATCATAATTTTGTAATCGGTTGTGGTTTTGTACATGATGTCAGAAGGTGGCATGCGAGCTTTCAAAAACATTTAAGAGTGAAATTAGCTGCTGTTCGTGGCCAAAAGTATACCGGCACCCATCACATACCGGCCCAGTTGTTTGAAAGCCAGAAAATAATCCAGGATTAACGAAATTCTATTTTCTCGATCTCTCTGTCAATAAACAGCAGGGTTTTGTTCGAAGACGGCTAATAAAAAGCTTATTCCAGCTAAAATCGTACCAAGGAAGTGGTGGACAGAATGTTCACATTTTCAGGCTTCTAGATGACAAGAAAGTTTTAGACCTAATCCAGGATTAGCCAAATCGCACACTGTTGGCACTGTCGTTAGCAAATAACAATCCATTGAAATTTTCAACGTCTTAACAATTTGTAGGAGCTGAGTTATAGGATACATTTCTTTACTCGAGACATGAAATTCTGGAACTAAAAGAGCTCGAAAATAAGCTCTAAAATTTTACTCTTTCGGAATTTTACCCTTTGTTATCATGAAACTAAATGATTGGTGTGTATACATATTGGGGCTCTATTCAAGTTAGTCCAAAAATTAACTGGACAGGTCTATTCATCCGAAACAATCCGAAGGAATACTAACACCTAATCACCTAATTACTTTAAAATATAAAAACTTTGCCCCATTAAGCCAACTCAAGATAGACTTTAGGCTAAAAATATACCAATATATTGTCCTTAAACTATTTCCTCTGAAGTCGTTAGACAAGACAAACTGCAGTGTTCTTTTTTCCCTCTTTCTCCCACCTGCTGGTTCATCGTGACTTCATTTATTGCGTTCTTCTCGCTCCAATATCATGCAGTTGTCGTGGGAGTTGGGGTCTCCTGCTGTTGTGGGTCGACTTCCTCGTCAGTTTGGTATTCGCTGTTCTTGTTGTACCCCACGTTGACGTAACCGGACAAGCTTACTTGTTTCTTCACGGGGGTACGTTTTGGTTGCTCCTCCTGCTTGCCATCTGAACATATGAAAAGTAAGAAGAGCTTTAGTGCGTTTTAGGGAAGTACGCAAACCAAAACTAAAGTAACGTAAAGACACCACCAACTGATCCTAGTGGCTGTAAGAAACGCGTTCAAACAATTCCCAATCAGAAGCAAAAGTAATTCGCGTTTGGTTTTACTTTAAAGACAAAACTAATCAGCAGTGCGAGGAAAGGCCATCGCCACCTGCTTGCAGTTACGCGAGAAGATCGCAATCGGGTTTTGCTTTTGTTCTTGATTGGACTAAAATGCAGCTAAACTTGCTAAGACCAATCCAAAAGCGTAGGAACCCACACAACAAAAGCAATCACTGGATCATTCCCGACAGTCATCCGAACACCTCTCCATACATATGCCGGCAGTATAAACTGCCACAATCTTTGTGTTTTTGTTTTTACAATCCTTCTATTCCAATGATAATAATAATGATGATGATGATGACTTTACTTTAACTCGGGTTGTTGGGGATTATTAGGCCCCTAGAAAAAGTATGCCAATATGCCAAGCAAAGAAAGTCTTACATGGCTGGATTGGCTGTTCTCTCTGTGGTTTATGTGTTTGTCTCACACTCTACGCCTCTGTCTGTCTGCTTGTCTATTTATCTGTAGGTTACTATGGCCACGTGCTTACCTGGCATCGAGGCTTGACAGGAGTCCTCAGGCAGCAACGGCAGATCAGTTAAACTGATCTGAGGACTCAGTTCTCTTGGCGTCTGGTGCTCGGTGACTTCCTGTTTCAAATGGGCGATGATCAAGGTAAAGTTGGGCCGCTGGGAGGGGTCCCGCTTCCAGCAGAGTTTCATTAATTGGTACAGATAGTCAGGGCACTCATCAGGCTGACCCAAGTGAACACTCTGCGAAAAAAACAGCAGTCGAATCAGTCGAGTGACGCTAACAATGGGGCGGCCTCGATTACGCGTATATTTCACTCAGGTATGCAATCTTTGGCCAGAAAAGGAGGATCTGGCACAGCCTACGCAGTTCTCAGTATGTAGCTATTTTTTATCAAGGGGAGAATTAAAGAAAAAAAATGTATCACACAAAGTAGGCAGTCCACCAGTCCATTTTTTCCAAATTCCCTAATCCATATTCCTAAACTCGACCGCGACTGTATTTTGGGTTTATTTTTAATGCTTTGCTTACTGGTTTTTTTGAGAACTATGTAAGCCACCGTAGTTTTGTTGCCTTTGCATCCCTGTTGTTTGTTGAATAAAAATTCTGTATGATCTTTTAAAAAGAAACTGGATTTTGATCGAGTCAGACAGAAATACAAGCGATTTTTAAATATGTTGAAGTTGATAAAAGAATATAATTGATCTTCGGTTCGTATGACAGAAAGGGCTTTAAAAAAGAATAAGAAGAAAAGAAAAAAAAAAAGAAGAAAAGTAAAAAAAAAAAAGAAAAAAGAAGTTGTGCTGACCCCGACGTGACTCGAACACGCAACCTTCTGATCTGGAGTCAGACGCGCTACCATTGCGCCACGGAGTCAACTTCTCTTCCTACCGAAATAATTTAATTATATAACCAATTGCAAGTGTCAAGGTCTATCTTTACAAAGCTTTGATAAAGACAATTAACAAGGGATAACAGCAGAACAGGGTCGGCTCACAATATACGTATTTGTGGAGGGATGCTACGGCGTTATTTTTGGCTGCTAGCATATTTTCAATCTTGTTCCCAGGCTCTTTCATCTCCCGGCCCCAGATGAAAGAGCCTGGGAGCGAGTTTGAAATATTTTCCTCACTTACTCTTCTAATAAAGTCGACCACTTCTTCGTTCGTGTATCCGTAGTAGGGCTGCAGGGCGTACGTGTAAATCTCCCAGAGCAGAACCCCGTAGGAGTAGATGTCCGATTCGACAGTGAATTTGCCGTACAGCAGAGCCTCCGGTGGAATCCAACGAATGGGCATCACCGCTTGTCCCTCGACCTTCATAAATTGGTAAAATTATAAAATAGCTATGATACTACGCGCGCCCTGATTGGCTAAATAACCGTGTAATATGAGAGTATATTACACGCTAACGCAATACGTGATGTATTTTAATTGACTATATTTTATAAAAGAAATATACAACGTGTTCCCTCTCGAGTAGTGCCGGAAATCACTCGGCGGCCTCGTGGTTTCCTTACGCTACTCTCGTGTTCTCCCAACTTCCTGCGTGTGTAGATGAGGCTACATTACACGGTTACGCGTTATATATTTCTTAAATATATTTTGATAGTGCTAGCGGGTGCCTCAACACACACACACACACACACACAAAAAAACGCGTATATTTCTTACTCGCGCACACGATCTGTGGCCAGCAAAAATCTATCACAGTCTATCACTGCCATTACTTGTCATTTACCACTACAAGCTAGGAGACGAACCTTGTAATAATCAGACGAGTACACATCCCGCGACATCCCAAAGTCGGCTATTTTGACCACTAGACCCTGCCCGACCAGACAGTTCCTTGTCGCCAGATCGCGGTGCACAAACCTCAGATCCTGCAGGTGTTCCATGCCATGCGCCACTTGTATCGCGATAGACAGCAGGTTATCCTGGGACAAGTGAACTGCGGAGGGGAGTAAAAATTAGATGCATAGTACAAATGCACAGTCAACTCTCTCTAAGCGGACACCTCTCTAAAGCGGATAGCATGCAGATTTGGTCCTTGCCGATTTTCATGTCTTTCTCTGCAACTGAACTCTCTCCAAGGCGGACACTAAAACTAGTCCCGAGGGTGTCCGCCTTAGAGAGAGCTGACTCTATTGACAATCACGGCAGTAAAGTCGATGAGACGCTTTGTCCTGAGTGTAAACATTCACAAACGGAACGCTATCTTCATTAATACAACTACCAAGGGGTTCACTTTCCCCGACTCAAGTCCCCCCTCCCTTACCCAACAATGATAATGGGGGAAAGGGTGGGAGTCAATTTATAATCATCTTTCCAACAATTTTGACCAGCTTAAGGTAGTTGTTCCGGCCTCTTAAGATTAGATGTATCGGTTTTCTCTAACCCGGACGATCACAACTAACGTAATGAACCTAAGGGCCCGTTCGCACTCGACACCTAGATCGATCTGAAATGGGTCCGAGTTAAATGTCGAGCCGAGCATGAACAGAGCGAATGATCTCGGTACCCGATGTTAGTTCCAATCTCGGATCTACCTTACTTTGGCGACCTCAGTGTGGCCAGGCCCTAAATTACTCATATTGTATGGCTATTTACACACGCTATTCTTTAAAGTCACATGCACAGTAATTATACCGCGTGTTTTGTTTGACCGTTAACCATCTGCGTCCTCAGTCTTGACTACAAATTGTCCCTACCATTTATAAAGAATCAGCATGGGTGACAAAAAAAGAATTCATAAATAATCAGCTAAGCGATAAGCTGCTAACTTCTCCATACCGTACTTTATGTTCCTGCTCTGAGATAATAAGGAGAAAGTGTTCTTTTGGGCGTTAAAGGCGGACTATCCTTCTTACCTCTTTCCTGTTCCCCACCCTCAAAGTAGGGCCCTGCCTTTCTCAGGTACTGACTTAAGTCTCCACAGTCCATGTACTCAAATATCATCCCATAAGGCTCCTCTTCCGTGGAAACCGCCAACAGTCGCACGATGTTGTCGTGATGTAGCATGGACATCATGGCCACTTCTTGGAAAAAGTTCTCCTTCATTTCGGTAGAGCTGCCTTCCTTCAGAGTTTTCACGGCCACCATTAGCTCCATGTCTTGTTTCTCGTCCGGTAACAACCCGAACGCCCGACCTACGAAGAAATAACAAGTGCATATTAATTATCGTGTCAAAGCAGTTTAGCAGTTCAAAAGGAGTCGTCGTATTTAACAAACCTTTCGTAAAAAGGTTATGTAACCTGATCTTCACGAGCCACGCAAGCACAGGAGAATTGACACATGCACAGAGAAAACTGAAGATCAAACTTAAGAGGTTTTTCTCTGTAAATTCGAGCAATGTACGCAAAAAGTCTGTACCAGAAAGAGAAGCAAAATTTTTGTGATTTATGTCAATTTCCTAGTTTGGCTATGTAAGATGATTATCTATGAGTAACACCGAAAATAATCAAGAAGCGTAGGGGAAGATGCGAGTGTTTTTGGTTGCCTTCCTATCTCAAAATATGCAATAATACGTGCGTTATCATTGCAAAATAAGAGCTTGATAGAAATACTATTTGTCCTCCTGTTTCTTGCCGAGTTTTGTGAATTACATTTTGGTGTTTGGCATCAATATCTTCAAGGAAGTAGCGAAAAGTTCTCAATGACAAATAAATTGTGTTGGTACGAGAACTGTTTCGTTTTGCCGTGATAGTTACTTGAGTTTACAGTGGCGGAAACCTTTGCCTGTATCGAGCCAAAACCATCCAGGTAAAGAGTTGGAGCAATCCGTTTTCGATGCTCCCGTTGCCCTCCTATCCTGCTTCCTATCCCTCTTTCCATCCCCAGACAACGTTGGTAACCTTTTCACTCCCAAGAGTGATAAACTTAAATGTTCTCCTTCAATTATTGGAGAGGGGGCTTATTGAGCGGGGGTGGGGCTCTTCAGAGCAGGCATTTCACTAACCTTGAAAGACTTGTCCAAAGTTTCCCTCCCCCAGGTCCCTGATATATTCCACGCGGTCCAGCGAGTACTGATGTACATCATCGGGATTAAAGAGACTCAACACTTTAGACTGATCCAGCGCCCTGATCGACTCAGCTCTGATCCTGTCACGCATGGACACAGCAGTAAACGTGACGCCGGCCAATCCTCGACCTGGCATCTTTTTCAACCGTCTGCGTCTACGCACGAGTAGAACTGTGATCACTATGAGAAGCAAAGCCACCACGCCACACACGGCCGCCGCTATTACTGCAGCCTTAGACGATGCTGATGGAGATTTTGATGTTGGCTTTTCTGAGAAGTCTGCAAATGGAGCAAATCAATGACGTCAAAATGTTACACTGGGGCCAATTCAATAAAACGTTTGCAAGTGTATTTTACAAGTTGGACCAATTTTTTCACACATTAAAATGCACTTTAATCTAACATCATGTCCAAGTACTGTTGCAGCTATCCATATGAGACATTCTCTTTAACATGTCGCGTGCGTTTGTCAAATTAGAGTCCATTTAGTAGCGTTTGAGTGATGGTCCAACTTGTAAAACACACGTGTAAATGTTTGTTGAATTGGCCCCTGGTTCTTGTTCTTGTGCTTGCGTCGTCCCGGCTGCTTGCCAGCAGTTGTTTGTGTTTGTCCATGCGCTTGTCTTGTCCCTGTTGCACTTCATTTACTTGTCTACTTGTGCTCGTGTTTGCGCTTGTCAAGTGCATGACTGTTATTGTCATCCAGGCAAAAAAATAATAAATTCAATGTTCTCCTTACCGGAGCCAACGATTTGAGCCCAGATGACAATGAAATTATTTTTCTTCATGTCCAATTGCATATAAAACAATTATCCATGCGTTTTGCGAATAATCACTGACAGTGGTCGACATCCTAAAAGAGTCCCAGCGGTCTTCTTCTCTTTTTCTTTTATTTTATATCCGTTTATGATCCTCATATGTGTGTTATGTGTGTATGTGTATGTGCGATTTCTATTTACTTTCTCTTATCTATCAGTATTTGACTGTTAAATTGTAAAACTTATGTATACGTAAGCCCCCCTCGATGAGCCACGAGTTCTTGGGGTGAACGCTCAAATATAATAATATAAAATAAATAAATAAATAAACAAATAAATAAATAAATAAACAAATAATTAATTAATTAGTTAATTAATTAATTAATTAATTAATTAAATAAAGCTTACCATAAATCCCAAAGTGCAGACACGTTTCATTTTTCCCTTCATACTCTTCACTATATTTGTGGGTTGAACAGTTTGGAAGTCCCGCATGCACGAACGAAATCCCCATCTGTGCGGTAATGACCTTCACACCTCCCAAAACTTCTCTCAACACCGAGCGACAGTTTTTGAACAATCTATTGCAGTCTTCCCTGCAGTATGTAGCAGCTTGACCCCTAGCATTGCATGGGGGAACAACATATTGGCATAACATTGATTTCAGTTCGGTCAAGTTGCAATCATCGGGTTCATCGACATCCTCGATTATGCTCATAAATTTCCTAATTATCGCATTTGTCCTGTTCACACCAAACTGTTTATCGACAAATCTCGGCTTGTCTGCGAATTCCTTCACGGTCAGGTTGAGCCATGAGCGACATATTCCACTGTTGTAGTTAATGCACTTTCCCGTGTTGCTGGAGAATAATATAAAAAAAAAGAAATCAAATTGTAGACGAAACTATTGTTTAGTAAATGTTTCCTTCAATTTCTTACCATAGGTATATCAAAATGTAAGAAAAGGTTGGTTTTTATCCCTGGTCAGATGAAAGCTGATTTGTGCATTTTCTTCCTAAAAGATTGAGGGAATATGTACTTTTGAGCTTGGATGTCCGCTTTAGAGAGAGCTCACTGTATAAATATATATCCTGAATATAGATTGAATCCAAGGTCAATTCGAAATGAATATTGTGTGTAGCCTATGCAATCTAAGAAATAGTGAATTAAAACTTCTCCGCCTCGTTACAAATGCCTTTAAAAACAGTTTTGTGTATAGTGGTGCTGCTTTGTGGAATAATTTACCATTCCAAATCAGAACAGCTCACTCTATGGCATCGTCCACGCGGTTACTTGATCACTATCGTGATGCAATTCTTAATTGTATGTACATAACGTTTATTTTGTATAGAAATTTTAGTCATATCTATATTGAAATATAATTATTGAAGTTATATATAAATATCTAAGTATGTAGTACGGCTTTCATGGAAAGAAATCTGTAAAGATTGATGAAATTCCGTAGTTAAATAAAGTTTCTTCTTCTTCCTATGGCTTAATGTTGCTACACAGTAATACAAAGAGGTTATTACACGGGAAGGAGTGCAATACGGCGGAGTATTTTTACGAGTCGGTTTTATTTTTTCGAGCCTGCTTCAGGCAAGAAAAAATAAAACTGACGAGTAAAAAATACAGCCGTATTGCACGACTTTTCGTGTAATAAATTGTTTATTACACGACAAACGAAGCAGGGCAAAAGTTCTCGCCGCGCGCAAAATGGAACAAAAAATGATGCGTTCGTAAACTTTGCTTGCGAAAACTGATTACGTAAGCTAATAAACCAGTTGATCTGGTTCCTGACGAGTGCAATACGCTCCCATCGTTGCACTCGTTTTGGCCCGTATTTGCACTCGAAAATGTGAAGTCGTGTAATAAAAGACCAGATTGCTACTCACTTTGATGTGTACGGTGATGAAGTGGGGCTCATTGTGGTCCAAGGTGCCGACGTGGTAACACTTGTGTTGACGATCGGGCTTACGCACTGTGTTAAGTTTGATGTGGGTGAGGAATTCCAACAGCAGCCTCGACCTGTACATAGGTCTGCTGTTATGTTCAAGTCACCACAAGGCTTGGTATGATTCACAGGAATCTGCGAACAATTATAGCTGTCCAGGCCTGAAAGTAAAATAGTTCAAATGGAGGCGTCGTCGATGGAATTTAGGGAGTAGAAAAATAACTATCTATTTCAAAGCGTTTGGTGCCTCTGTTTCAAAGCGAGTCTCAGTGGGAAACTTAGGAAACCTTCCTCATGAGAATCATGCAAATCAAATTAATTTTCATAAAAAAGATACTCACTAACTCATTTAATACTGTAATTTTTTGCGGAGGCGACTAATGAAATTCAGAAAATTAAAGTGATTCTTGAATTATGTTGCAAAATAGGCGCAAAAAATAAGAGTCAATCCGTCACCAGGTTCACGTTTTATATCACTTTGTCAGATTGCTTGTCCGAAGTTTTTTGGGTAAATATTTATCACTTGTTAGCACGCTGGGAGTTTAGTTTCACCCATTGACGTAAATATAGGTGGTTTCTAGGCTAAACCTTTTCGGTTGAGAGTTCAAACCGGCGTCGGCATGAATCGATTATCAGAGGCCAAGCAAGGGAAGGGGAAAGGGGCGGCGAGGATTTAAGGTTGGAGAGAGGTGGAGGAAGGGGAGATTGAATTTTGTTCGCTATTTTGACATCTGTCGCAATGTTTTTGCAGTTTGTTCAAAACCAATCATAGTAGAGGGGGTGGCCTGCTCGTACAGTGTCTGTAGACACTGACGATATGATCTATTTGTGAAAAAGCACATACCGTATTTATATATGTCACATTATTACAAGACTTCACATTTTCGAATGCAAATAAAGGCCAAAACGAGTGCAAAGATGGGAGCGTATTGCACTCGTCAGGAACCAGATCAACTGGTTTATTATCTTACGTGATCAATTTTCGCAAGCAAAGTTTACGAACGCGTCATTTTTTGTTTAATTTTGTGCGCGGCGAGAACCGGTTTGCCCTGCTTCGATTGTCGTATAATAAACAATTTATTACACGAAAAGTCGTGCAATACGGTTGTTTTTTTACTCGTCAGTTTTATTTTTTCTTGCCTGAAGCAGGCTCGAAAAACTAAAACCGACTCGTAAAAATATCCCGCCGTATTGCACTCCTTCCCGTGTAATAACCTCTTGGTATCAGGCTAACTCTTTTGCACTTTACGTCCCACGCCTGAACCAAAAGGTGTGAGAATATGGACAGTCGGGAAAATGTCGGTGAAAGGGTTAAACGGCAATGAGAGAAGCCAGGAAAAGCGTCTTGACTTTCTTGAGACCACAATGCATTATACAAGTTGCCGTTTTTTCAAGGAAATACCAAAACAAATTTTTCGTCGCAAGGTTTAAAAGTGCGTTTCAAACAAGCCTGGACAGCATTTGGCTTGAATAGCAGGGGACCTCTTAATTATTACTGTTGCTGTTGAACTCTGCGGGTCTATATAAATACAATTCTCTTTTGCTCACAGCCAAATCTGGCTGTGGTTTTATGGAAATCTCGATCTTGAGGGCGTATGTTTATGGAAAGACTATACATTTGACTTTGTCACGTTAGGCAGCAGGCTTATCTAAACATTTCGAAACAGTTTGACTTGATTGTGTTTGCCCTTTCCTCGACTTTATCCATGCATGAACTTCTGGTGTCATACAGAGCGACTATATAAATCGTAATCAAAGCAGGCAGGGACAGAGAATAGCTAAATGGCCGATTACAGTACTCTGGTAACAGTATCATATGGCCCGGCCGATACGGGAAAACTGCTGCAGGAAAACTCCTCATACAACTTAAACGAGGTCTACCTACCCGTCACGGCTGAAAGCAAAGCAAGACAGCAAACACTGAACAAAGCTGATGTCCTATTCAAGTCCATCGTGAACCGGTGCTCTCGTCCGCTTGGTGAAATGTAAATAAATGACTGATTAATCGGGCCGGAGCTTGCCTAAATAAGAATATTAACCGCATTTATCACCGCACAAAATCTGCACAAGGTCAGAAGGCCAAGATGTTGACAGAGAACGATGACAGGCGTCAACCACAAAATACGTCATGGAACCGCGTTGGTGCGACGCGTAGAGGTTCTATAATACTCTCTCTTTCTGTCTAGCTCTCTGTCTGTCTTTCTGTATGTCTCTGTCTGTGTCTATCTTGTTTTATGATCCGTTTGGCGAAAGGTATTCGGGAAAGCTCTAATATGCATGACGAGGTGGCGTGCCACTGTCATCAGGATTTGGCAGATGCTGATCCAAAACAGTGTCTTTTTAAAGTAGGGTTTTTAGATCTTTGATAGACGATACAACAGTTTAGCACCAAAAGAATAAGCAGCGTTTTATGATTCTTTTTCTCCAAGTTGTCAGAAAAGCTCTTGCAAAAACAAAACCCATAGCCCTGGGTGCCGCCGTGCAAACATATTGGCCAAGAACAAACACTAGGTATTTATTACATCGCACGGTCATGAATATTGTATACAACAGGTCAAATAATGCTTGATAAACAATTCTCTCCACAAATACTCGTGGTTTTTCTTAGCACTTGTTAAGCCTCTCATGTGAATAACGATTGTCCCGCCCCTAGTGATCTTTGAACTGAAATGAGAGGCCGGCCTAAAGTCCACCAAACCATAATCCCCTCTTTAAAAGTTCTGTTTGAACATGACCAAATTCGGTGTTTCCATGAGCAGCTTCTAATTGAAATAGGAAGAAGCAGAAGAAACCGGCAATTAAGTCACAATTTTCTCATTCCGGGCCTTTTTTCCGACGGTCAACAGTACGTTTAGTTTCCGTCAGCCCCGGAAACCGGCAAAGATTTCCGACGCATGAAGCTCGATCCAATCGGAAGAAACCATAAACTAGTATTTGAAATGATAAGAAGCCGCACATAGTCGGCCGGGAGGCGAGGACGAGGTTCATCCTCGGGGCGAGGTTCGGTTCAGTAAAGACTGTCACGAGACTGTCTGATATCACAGACATCTAAGTGATTGCAGTTTGAACAGGCTGCGTTTTTTTGTTTGAAAACAATGCGATGCACCTCTCATTTTCACTGTTTACACGAAAACAGAAACTTGAGCGTTCTGTAAAGGACTGACCCACTTTTGACTACGTTTCGAATCAATGCCGTTTTCATTAGCAAATTCGATCGTTTTCGCGTAAACGGGAGGTAAAAAACGCATCATTTTTAAACAAAAGCGCATTCATGTAAAACGCAGCTACGTCAATGGCAAGTCATACCCGGGGAGGGGAAGGGATCTGATAATGAAATATTCCAATACATAGCCTAGTCTCAAGAGATAATGCTGCAATTATATTTTTTCATGTTCTTAGTTCAGAAAGAAAACATTGACGCGCCTGATGACTTGAAAGAAGGCTTACCTTGGATTCTCCATGGTCCTGCTGCCCAGATTTCATGTCCCCGATCACTGTAGTTTCCATGACAACTTTGAAATCAAGATGGCGGAGGTGGTCACTTATTTTGTTTTTCTGGAAAAGAAAACAAACTTGTAAAGAATCAAGTATGTCTTTTAGTTCTGGATCGCTGCCGAAACCTCGCTCGGCAAACAGGACAAAATTTAAGCAATCAGAATGCGACGAAACTTTGTTTGGGGAAAGAAAAAAGAGCAGAGAGCCTGACGCAGTACCAGAGTTCGAACCTCCCTGGGTGGACAACGGTAAAAACACGCTTGAACCAGCACCTAAACCACTTCTGTTTTACTGCCCAACGACGCCTTTACGCTCGCCCTCCCGACAAACCACATCATCGCCTTCTGTGCCCAGAAACCGGGGCTACAAACCTGTGAAATTCTCTCCTACTTACGTGGACGAATCGCTGTTTGGGAAAAAGCCCATCCAACCCGATTTTGACCCTCCTTGGGTTAAGGAAAGCGATAATAAGGTTGTTCGTCCCATACTATTTGACTATAGCGGCGCTTTGGCCTTCAATACAGGGATGTTAAACGATGAACGTTGTTCGTCTCGAATAAGCTCACAGTCGTCGTCGTCACGAACGAGCGAGCGACCGTTAAGCGTGGCTGGAAGCAGAAAACGCGGAACGTCTACCCCAGTGAAGAGCCCTTGGAGGTGAAGTCAAGAGTTTAACATAATTCGATGAAGAAATGCGTGGTCAAACCGCGAGATTTCCAGGAGTATCAAACAAGTTACAAAGAGAGCAGAACCCCTGAAGCTCAGAAATGCAAATTCTCCCAACTACTCAAGAAGAAAATGTGTGAGTGATGTAGTGAGAATCGATAGTTCAATCAGCACTTAACTCAACAAATTATTATAGCTCAAAATAGACATATTTTGCCAACATTTGTTCGATGATACCAACCATCTCCCCCCTCTGCATCCTTTCAGTTTTGTGTATTTTTTATGTGGCTTGCAAAGTGCTGCACCCTTATATGTATCAGTGAGAGCCCTCTGGGTGGACACTCCTAAGCAGACAGCTCTACTTACGCACTCCTCTACAAGACCATGTTTAAACTCGCTGGGTAGGCTGCATCGCAGTCTCTTCTCTTCCAACTAGTGCCCAGAGACTGAAACTAGTGAGGTGCATGGCCACATGGGGGGACCCTCCCTCCTCCCCTACCCTGCTGGCTTCAGTCTCTGGGCACTACCTCCTTAGCTGGTCTCCAAAAATTATCTCAAGTACCCAGCGAAGGAGGTAGGATTAAAAGCCATGTTTAGTTCCTTTTTAGAAAATAATTTTTTTTGAAATTTATGAAATATATTGCAATACAAATTAGGAATGAAACAGGGTTTTATGCAACTTCTCCAAGAGTCTTTGCAGGTTTCAATTGTGGTTTTAAAGGATAGTGTGTGTCAAATGATATTATAGTACAATACAGTGCACATAATATTTGTACCACACCGTGCAGGAGTACTATGTCTTGAAGAGAACATTTATGTCAGTATATACAGCCCCAACATTTACTATAAACTCAAAATACTTTTTAAATAGCATGTGAATAAAGCGACAAAAACCTTGCCATATTTCAGGGAAAAAAGGTGTCATAACTCATCTTGATTCCAAATTCTTCATAGAGCAATTCTCTCATTTCTTCATGTTCAAATCCTCGCTACAAGAAATATTCTATCAGCTTCAGACTTTTCCAGCTGTAGCCTAAGCGAGGTGTTGTACTGTAGGTTGCCAAATCTCAGACAGCATTTTCTCCCTCAGTCAGCTGCAGACTGACTGATTCACAGCTTCTCCAAGTTTTTTTTTTTTTTTGAAGCATTCTGTGAAATAGAATAATGATTCTTAATACCACAACTTGCATGCATGCCACAATCAGAAGCTCCAGTATACTGGTATATACTATATCTGACCTCTAAGACATTGTTCCGACATAATGATATTTTTTGCCTCCGGCCTGTCAATTCTCTTCCACAGTCAGAAGATTCACCAACAGAAGATATTGCAACTAGAAGATAGAAGATCAATGCCATTATTGTCATAATTTTGTGTCCCGCATTTATCTACTGCTGTACCCTTTGCTTAAAATAAAAGAGGCAGACAGAAAAATAAAATGGAAAAGCATGCCAACCAACTTGAACATAAAGCAGACTATGTGGATGGAGTGACTACCATATAGTAATATTGATATGCAAATCACCATGGTTCATTTCAAAATATTCCATGGTTTTTTTTTTGTCAAACTTGCACGCTTCTGTGTTGGCATTACCACTCACCTGCAGATGGCCTCATTTGGTGTACTTAAAATCATTGAAATCCGTGCTGCTGCAGGATAACACACGAGGTTGACGACCGTCCGCTGACCGACCGCGGGCATAACACTACCGAAACATCTTTTTCCTTACTGAAACAAGCTTGAATGGTTATTTAAAAAAAAACGTTTTATAAGTTCTAGAAATAATCAATATATCAACTAGAGATTAAATATAAGCACTAAACAATAGCGTTCAAATGTTCAGCTTGAGTGGACATTTGGTGATCCTTCCACTGTGAGTCATCTTCACGGTCGGCTGAGGTTAAGGAGTTGGTAGAGCAGTCAATGGTTGCTCTTCCTCTTTATTGAGCAGGTTCTCCACTGCTGTGGCAGGTTGCTCATCTAGTGGAGCAGTCATTATATATGTCAACCTTGGTTGGAACTGACTGGCACAGCAGTTGAAGGGAGGTCCCATAGTAATAATAATAATAATAATAACAATAATAATAATAATAATAACAACAATAATAATAATAATAATAATAATAATAATAATAATAATAATAATAATAATAATAATAATAATAAAGTAGTTATTTAAAGAGGAAGTCTCATCACCATGGGTGCTTTTCATGAGGGACCTCTATAATGGTTTGGGAGTTTGCGAGGTGGGCTGTACCTGAACAGGTTCTGGACCACTGTCCTTTGCCCTGCGTAGAAATTTTCTGTTTCTTTGGTACATCGATCCATCAACCTCTTGTCAACATCCACATGAAGAGGAACCAGGAATTGCTACCGGTTCTGATTGGCCCAACGAACAATAGACTAACCGAAGCCCGACCAATCACGTTTCCGAAGTGAGATAGTTTCCGATTTCTTCTTGAGAACAAGTCTTACAACAGCGACAATGATTTTTTTCCAAGAACATTTTTGAGGGATGCACAAACCTTTATCGAGACCTTAAAACCATAAAGAGGGTATCTATTACAGTTTAAGATGAACAAAAACTAGTCATGTTTGAAGCTAATTATTTTTTACAACCTGACTGCCAGTCTAATGTTTTTTGATCATCACTTTTGCATCAGTTGCTACATTAAATAATTATAAGAAAATAACTCAAATTACACTAAAAAAAAAAAAAAAAAAAAAAAAAAAAAAATGACACTATCAATAAAAGAATCCGGGGATCGCAATGCTAGACTGCACGCGTCTAACAACTATTTGCACGGTATATTACCTGAGTGAAACATCTTAATCTCATCATACTCCGTATTAAAGTCATCGTTTGAAACTGACGTATCGAGAACTAACTCCTCGTATATAATTTAGACGAGGTCTAAAATAGAGAGTAAACCCTTTCACTCCTGCGCTCAGAATACAAATTCTCCTAAATATCCAAGAAGAAAATGTATGAGTGATATAATGAGAATTGATAGGCTAATCAGCTTTCGTCTGAGGGAACTATCAAGTGGCGACTTTCCTATACTGCATGATATACCTCTGGATAGAAACTGAAAAAGGAAATCGAAATTGATCATTCTCAGAAATGAAAGGGTTACACAAAGTCACTAACGAGTTCAGTGCCTGGCGAGAGTCGTTGAGGCCGTCTGCCCTTTGTCGTTTTATTCATGTCGCCCGCGGTGTTTACATCTTTGGCAAGGGAGTTGGTGGAAGCAAAGACAAGCGAGGTAGAGCGACTGAGATGACGATTCCCAGCCTCCATGTGCGACATCTTCATCTGTTCCATCTGGGAGTACAGTTTCCTAATCTCCTCCTGAGACGAAATAATAACGGTTCAAAGCGTGTTTTAAGAATTTTTAGGAGAATTTTTAGTGCGTACCACAATCTGGTAAGTACTCTAAGGGATGCATCAAATTGACCAGCATGTCACTTAGCCTGAACTATAGCGAAATAACGGGTAGAAAATATAATTACACACCTAACTTAGCGTTATTTTACCCTCCGACTCTCATCAACAGTTGTCATTCTTCCTGACTTCTTATAAGTTAAAATGCGTCAGTCGTGCGGTTACTATGTGATGAGGTCGTTTCGGTGCATCCCTCCTAGTGCGTACCACGATTTCTGTAAGTACACGAAGGGACGCATCAAATTGACCGTTTTGTCATTCAGCTTTAAACTACAGCGCAATCATGGGTAGAAATTAAACTGCACTTCTAAATTGACGTAAATATGACCATCCGCCGCTCATATACAGTTGCCATATTTCTGGACAGTTCTTATAAGTTCAACAATCTTAGTCACGCGAGTCCTCTGATATGAGGTCGTTTTGGTGCATCTCTTCTTTAAACTACAGCGGAATCATGGGCAGAAAACTAAAACGCGTTCCTTAATTGTCGTAAATTTGGCACATCCAAATTAACATTGTTTTTACTCCCCGACACTCATAAAAAGTTCTCTTTCTTCCTGATTTCTTACAGGTTCAAATGCCTCAGTCACACAGGTCCTCTGTGCTGAGGTCGTTTTGGTGCATCCCTTCTAGTGCGTATCACAATTTCTGCAGAGGGGATGCATCGAATTGACCGTCGTGTTACTTACCCTTAAACTATATAGCGGAATCAGCGGCGGGAACCTAAACTAAACTACTCATCATCGCTCTTTCACCCTCATTCACTCATATACCGATATTCTTCCGTAATTCCCATAGGTTCAAATGCCTTAGACATGCGAGTCCTCTGTGACGAGGTCGTTTTAGTGCATACCTTCTTTAAACGACTCCGTCGTATCTTAGTCATGCGAGTTCTCTGTGGTAAGGTGCATCCCTTCTTTAAACTTTAGCGAGATCACAGATAGACAAGTAATTAAGCTACACCCGTTAATTTTTGTTAGTTCGACACTCAGTCGCCATCCCGCTATAGGTTACTGCTGATTGACATGACGGTCAGTTTGATGCATCCCTCCTAATCACAACAAGGAATGCACCAAAATGACAGCTCAGTTTGATGCATCCCTTCCAGTCACTACAAAGGATGTACCAAAATAACCGGTCAGTTTGATGCATCCCTTCCAGTCACTACAAGGGATGCAGCAAAATGACCGGTCAGTTTGATGCATCCCTTCCAGTCGCTACAAGGGATGCACCAAAATGACCGTTAAGTTTGCCGCGGATGCTTCCATTCCAGTCACTACAAGGGATGCACCAAAATGACCGGTCAGTTTGAAATATCCCTTACAGTCAATACAAGGGATGCACCAAAATGACGGAAAAGTTTGATGCATCCCTTGGAGTCAGTACAAGGGATGCACCTAAATGACCCTTCAGTTTGATGCATCCCTTCCAGTCAATACAAGCGATGCACCAAAATGACCGGTCACTTTGATGCATCCCTTAAAGTTAATACAAGGGATGCCCCAAAATGACTGATAAGTTTCATATATCCCTTCCAGTCACTACAAGGGATGCACCAAAATGACCGGTCAGTTTCATGTATCCCTTCCAGTCACTGCAAGGGATGCACCAAAATGACCGGTCAGTTTGATGCATCCCTTCCAGCCTCTTTATCACGCTATCACGGTTAAAAAATTAAACTATAATACTTAATTATCGCTAATTTGACTTTCTATCGCTTATATACAGTTGTCATTCTGCCGAACGTCTTGTTGGTTCAACAATCTTAGCTATGCAAATCGTATCTGATGAGGTCGTTTTGGTGCATCCATTCTAGTGCGTACCACGATTTCTGTAAGTACTCGAAGGGATGCATCAAAACGACCTTTATGTTAGCCAGGCTTCTTTAGCGATATCATGTTTAAAAAATTAAACTACAATGCTTAGTTATAGCTAATTTGACCCTCTATCGTTTATATACAGGTCATTCTGCCGGATTTCTTATTGGTTCAACAATATTAGCTATGCAAGTCGTATACGAGGAGGTCGTTTTGGTGCATCCCTTCGAGTGCGTACCTCGATTTCTGTAAGTACTCGAAGGGATGCATCAAAACGACCTGTATGTCAGCCAACCTTCTATAGCGATATCACGGTTAAAAAATTAAACTACAATACTTAATTATCCTAATTTGACTCTCTATCGCTTATATAGAGTTGTCATTCTGCCGGACGTCTTATAGGTTCAACAATCTTAGCTATGCAAATCGTATCTGATGAGGTCGTTTTGGTGCATCCCTTCTAGTGCGTACCACGATTTCTGTAAGTACTCGAAGGGGTACATCAAAACGACCTTTCTGTTAGCCAGCTTACTATAGCGCTTTCACGGTTAAAAAATTAAACTATAATACTTAATTATCGTTAATTTGTCTCTCTATCGCTTATATACATTTGTCATGCTGCCGGACTTCTTATAGGTTCAACAATATTAGCTATGCAAATCGTGTCTGATGAGTCGTTTTGGTGCATCCCTTCGAGTGCGTACCACGATTTCTGTAAGTACTCGAAGGGATGCATCAAAACGACCTGTATGTTAGTCAGCCTTCTATAGCGATACAACGGTTAAAAATGTAAACTACAATACTTACTTATCGCTAATTTGACTCTCTGTCGCTTATACACAGTTGTCATTTTGCCGGACTCCTCATAGGTTCAACAACATTAGCTATGCAATCGTATAAGCTGAGGTCGTTTTGGTGCATCCCTTCTAGTGCGTACCAAGATTTCTGTAAGTGCTCAAAGGGATGCATCAAAATGACCTTTATGTTAGCCAGCCTTCTATAGCAATATCAAAATGACCTGTCAGTTTGATGCATCCATTCCAGTCACTACAAGGGATACACCAAAATGACCGGTCAATATGATGCATCCCTTCCAGTCACTTTAACTGATGGACCAAGATGAACAGTCAGTTTGATGCATCCCTCCCTGTCAATAAAAGAGGTGCATCAAATTGACCGGTCACTTTGATGCATCCTTCCCGTCAATACAAGGGATGCACCAAAATGACCGATAAGTTTGATGCATCTGTTCCTGACAATACAAGGGGTGCACCAAAATGCCCGGTCAGTTTGATGCATCCCTTCCAGTCAATACAGGGGATGCACCAAAATGACTGGTCAGTTTCATGTATCCCTTCCAGTCACTACAAGGGATGCACCAAAATGACCGGTCAGTTTGATGCATCCCTTCTAGTCACTTTTCTATACCGCTATCACGGTTAAAAAATTAAACTATAATACTTAATTATCGCTAATTTGACTTTCTATCGCTTATATACAGTTGTCATTCTGCCGAACGTCTTGTTGGTATTTTTTTTGTATCCCTTCCAGTCACTATAAGGGATGCACCAAAATGACCGGTCAGTTTTATGTATCCCTTCCAGTCACCACAAGGGATGCACCAAAACGACCGGTCAGTTTGATGCATCCCTTTTAGTCACTACAAAGGATGCACCAAAATGACCGGTCAGTTTGATGCATTCCTTCTAGTCACTACAAGGGATGCACCAAAACGACCGGTCAATTTGATGCATCCCTTCTAGTCACCACAAGGGATGCACCAAAATGACCGGTCAGTTTGATGCATCCCTTCCAGTCACTACAAGGGATGCACCAAAATGACCGGTCAGTTTGATGCATCCCTTTTAGTCACTACAAGGGATGCACCAAAATGACCGGTCAGTTTGATGCATCCCTTCCAGTCACCACAAGGGATGCACCAAAATGACCGGTCAGTTTGATGCATCCCTTCCCGTCACTACAAGGGATGCACCAAAATGACCGGTCAGTTTGATGCATCCCTTTTAGTCACTACAAGGGATGCACCAAAATGACCGGTAAGTTTGATGCATCCCTTCCAGTCACCACAAGGGATGCACCAAAATGACCGGTCAGTTTGATGCATCCCTTTTAGTCACTACAAGGGATGCACCAAAATGACCGGTCAGTTTGATGCATCCCTTTTAGTCACTACAAGGGATGCACCAAAATGACCGGTCAGTTTCATGCATCCCTTTTAGTCACTATAAGGGATGCACCAAAATGACCGGTCAGTTTTATGTATCCCTTCCAGTCACTATAAGGGATGCACCAAAATGACCGGTCAGTTTTATGTATCCCTTCCAGTCACTGTAAGGGATGCACCAAAATGACCGGTCAGTTTTATGTATCCCTTCCAGTCACTATAAGGGATGCACCAAAATGACCGGTCAGTTTTATGTATCCCTTCCAGTCACTATAAGGGATGCACCAAAATGACCGGTCAGTTTTATGTATCCCTTCCAGTCACTATAAGGGATGCACCAAAATGACCGGTCAGTTTTATGTATCCCTTCCAGTCACCACAAGGGATGCACCAAAATGAGCGGTAAGTTTGATGCATCCCTTTTAGTCACTACAAGGGATGCACCAAAATGACCGGTCAGTTTTATGTATCCCTTCCAGTCACCACAAGGGATGCACCAAAATGAGCGGTAAGTTTGATGCATCCCTTTTAGTCACTATAAGGGATGCACCAAAATGACCGGTCAGTTTTATGTATCCCTTCCAGTCACCACAAGGGATGCACCAAAATGAGCGGTAAGTTTGATGCATCCCTTTTAGTCACTATAAGGGATGCACCAAAATGACCGGTCAGTTTGATGCATCCCTTCCAGTCACTACAAGGAATGCACCAAAATGAGCGGTAAGTTTGATGCATTCCTTTTAGTCACTGCATCAAACCGACCCATTCTCAGAGTACTCACACGACCAAGGCAGACTGTTCAGAAGTCCGGAAGAGTGAAAACTGAATATGAGTGATGGAGAGACAAAGTAACGACAATTCATGTGTATATCTATTTTTTCTGCCGCGATCCTGTTATAGTTTACGGCTGATTGACATGACGGTCAGTTTGATTCATGCCGTCTAGTCTTCTAGTACTACAAGGGATGCACCAAAGTGACCTTATATCAGGGTTCCCAAACGATCAAGGTAGTTGACTATAAACTCGTTCGGAAGAGTTAAAACTGTATTGAGTAACGGAGAGTAAAACTATCGACATTTAATGTATATTTATTTTACTGTGGCGATCCCGCTATAGTTTACGGCTGATTAAAATGACGATCAATTTGATGCATTCCTTCTAGTCACCAGAAGGGATGCACCAAAATGACCATAATTCAGAGTACTCAAACGAACAAGGCTGTTGACTATAAAGAAGTCCGGAAGAGTGAAAATGAGCGATGGAGAGACAAATTAAGGGCAATTTATGAGTATATTCAATTTTTCTGCCGCGACCGTGCCATAAGGTATGGCTGATTGACATGACGGCCAATTCAGTACTTAAAGAGATCGTGGTACGCGCTAGAAGGGATGCACCAAAATGACTATCTCAGAGTACTCAAAAGACCAAAGGAATTAACTACACCTGCATTAAGCGGCCCTGTATTATGCAGATAGTTGACCGGTCAGTTCAGTACTTACAGAGATCGTGGTACGCGCTAGAATGGATGCACCAAAATGACTATCTCAGAGTACTCAAAAGACCAAAGGAATTAACTACACCTGCATTAAGCGGCCCTGTATTATGCGGATAGTTGTCCAAGTCCCAAAAATTTACTCCCTAGTAAGATACTGTAAAACTCTACCTGCATACGGACACTTCACAATTCCCCAAGGGTGTCCGCTTAATACAGGTTTGACTTAAATTCGGCTTTTGGGCAATTTTTGACGCATAATCCGTCTGCAATTGATTCGTCCTGAAGACGTGTTACCAGACGGATGATTCGTCTGAGACAGATAATCCGTCGCCTTATCCGTCAAAAGATCCGCCTCAGGACATATATCTGGGCGCGCTATCTGTCAAACTCGGACAATTCGTCTCTAGTATAAGTTGGGCCATTGCCGTGCGTAAAGCTCCAGCTCACCTTCAGGTCGTCGTTTTCCTGGCTCAAGTTGATTGTCCTTTCTGCCGATGTTCCTGTTTCCAGGTTCCTCACGCCCATGGCAGCGCCTTTGACTGACGCGATGCGTCCGCTCGTGTCAAACACATCACCTCGACCCTTGAGCACACGAAATATCTTGGGAAAACGAAACATGAAGATTATTTTCCGGCAGAATGAAGACAGTTCTTTACACAGACGCTGGTGTATCAACTGAAAGTTGATCGAGGTGCTGGAACGCCATAAGAGCAACAGTAGCCTACATTTCCAGCGTTAGCCCTTCGCCAGAGCGAATGCTTTGTATGGCCCTTCGCTCTGACGAAGGGCTAACGCTCGAAAACGTCAGCTACTGTTACACTTATGCCGTTCCAGTACACTAGTCAACTTTCAGTTGATACATCAGCGTTTTTATCACCATACCGACGCAGTTAATCTAGTTCTCTTAAGAGCTGGTATCACACAGTTCTTTATAATACAGTACTATTTGGTTTATGGGCTCGTTACTGACACCCTTACTGACGAAGCTAGCCGAGTGAAAACAATTCTAGAACCCACGTTACAATGACTTGAAGAGCTGGGGAGGCTCCACGCCCAGACTTTCAACCCCTTACTCTACTTAGCTCTGATGAAGGGCTAACGCTGGAAACGTCACTTGATCAATTTTCAGTTGATATACCAGCGTTTTTTCCAACCCTTACCCTTTGAATTACCAAAAATTTCAAATTGCACCTGATGCAGCCATCATTCGGGTTTTACCTTGGGAATGAAGACGAGGCCCAATAGGAGTGTTACCGTCAGCTGAACGCGAAAGAATTCGAGCAGAAAAATCATATCGGGCCCAGCCACGTCAGAGATGAAAAGTCTGCGAAACGAATAATAAAGAAAAGATGGTTACAATTGAGTGCATGACAGTTGTAGGATGTCAGTACGAGTAGATTCTGGTGCAGTCGAAACCTCCTCTAACAGCCTGTAAATACACCTGTCTCCAACACGGCGGAAATACATTTTTGACGTCATTTTCTTTCGTCACCTATTTTTAAAACTTCTCATAACTCGAGGTAAAAATTCACATCGTGTGCAAGCCTCGCGTACAGAACCTATGACATAGAAAATGCCTTGAACTAACTTATAGTTGACTATCGAGTCCTAGTATTGAGTTTCTTGGCTAAGTCTTGAGGTTTTACAAAATCTGCACTTGAATCCCCGGTTTTGTGCAATAACCGCTGACTCAAAAGCAAGGTGACCGCACGGCCGGGAAACGTATTTCCGCGGTGCCCCTATAAACATTTGCGTTTATATGAATCGAAGGGAGCCGTTAATACTGAAGAAACTACAACTTGTCTCGGGCCGGGGCAGAGACACTTTCTGGTGTAAACGGTTTATTGCGATTACATGGTCCACATGACAACTTTTCTCCGATGGCAGGTGTAGTATAGAAATCTTCTAATGTGTTTTTGTTACCATTTTACGAGAAGAACTGGTAACTCTCAACCGTGCAATTTAAAACGTATCTTTCGAGAATACACATGCAGGTTAATTTTAGTTGATTAACGGTCGGGCAGATCTAAAGTTGCCGACTAGCGAGATTTAATTAAAACTACCTAATAGATGTGTTCCACCTCGCGTCAAAAACAAATAGTAGATGACACTCTTTCCAAGATATTTCAATTTATCCTTGCCAAAATAAACATGAGGTTGAAACGGAACAAAGTGTCTATTTTTGAACTTGCTTATGCTATACTTGCCAACATCCTCATTGATACTCTAGCCAAAAAGGACATGGACAGCTGCCAGAGAATTTTCAGCACCCGTCGTTCATCACTGTAAGCCGCTGGCAAAATTTTACTACAATCCACTCAAATTATGGTAAGTTACTGATACACCGACAACCGCAATTCTCACCTATAATCACAGGCGGCCCAAGCTAGCTTGGGGGGGTCCGGTGGTTGCGTGAAGGGCCAAGATTATAAAGAAATGTATGGGGTTGGAGGGAGAAAGACCGCCGGGAATTTCGACCACTAATACTGGCCGTAGCGGCTCTAAATTTACACAAGGGACACAGGAGACATCAACTAACAGGTAGAGTGCGTTTATTTCGTGTGTTATTAGCAAATCCTATGATTTATCGCCATCGTCAAAATCCCCATACATTTCCTTATAATCTTGGCCCTTCACGCAACCACCGGACCCCCCCTCCCCCCCCCCCCCCCCCCCCCCCTCCCAAGCTAGCTTGGGCCGCTTGTGATATAATCAGGTATACTTGAATTTGCTGTCATGGGACTAAAAACCAACTGACGGAAAAAAATTTGCAACGACTTTTTTTTTGTTTTTGTAGTTACCTCGAAGTCCCGGACGCTTTCCAGTGTAAACAGAAGACGGTTCAACAGCTTGGTGATGGGACAATTTGTAATGTTCGGGTTGTACAGCGCGCAGCATCCAACATGCGATGCATGCATGGCGCTCAATCACATGTACATTTTTGTATAAAAAAAAAAAACGCACATTAACTGTACGTGTCGTGCCAATAGCCTTGAGGGGAGAGAAATCTATTTTTATTAAATACAAAAGATCTCACAGTTCGGCTTCTTTTACACTGAACGCGGAGATGGAGACCAGAGCGTTTTCAAAACGATCCACTCTTAGAGGCGAATTGATCAATTGATGCGTTTTTATCACCAATATCATCGATTTGTTCGTAGGTGGTGAAAAACGCATTTTTCTACAACAGTTCGGGTAACATTGGCGTGAACGTGTTTCATTGAAGCCCGGAAGGGAGGCGGAGAGAATCTCCTTGGGGTCTCATTTTCACCTGAAAGGGGTGGAAATCGTATTGATAGAAAGAATATAAATTGCGTATTTAATTGGCACGTGCCCTTTTCTGATAACTATAATATAGGCCTGTTGTTGTATAGCCTATGCCACGTAAAAGGTAAATATAAAAGAAGCATATTATACCGTGCTACAAACGATTGGCAAGCCTGCAGTTGTACAATGTATAGCTTTCATGTTGTTTGCCCGTTTTTTCTTAGTCCGCTGGAAACGATGGTTAGCTGCACTTGTTAAAATATCCAGAGAACAAATTTTAAGTCTGTGAACGTTCAAATCCCTTGTTTGACGTATACTGTAAGTGTATAGAAAGGTATATGTAATATGTATGTGTATGCATTTTGTATCAGTGTGTTTATGCACGCATTATATCAAGCCTAGCTGATCCAAATGAACAAAAGTTAGATAGTACAAGACACAGTCAAGGAGAAAGGCATTTTTAAGTGTAATTCGGCTCATAATACTTAAAAATAACTCCATCATTAAAAAGCGGGCTAAAACACAGTCGCCCCGGGAATGGGTCACTTATATACCACTACAGTACTCGATGAGTCTGCTCGCAACCCTTGACTAACTCTTCAAATGGCAACTGAGATGTGAGACTGAACATTCTGACAGCTGTGTTCATGCTTTTGTTGAGAGGAGACTGCATTTACATTTAAGTTTTAAGTTTAATTGGGCAGAAAATCGTGGCGAGGCTTAATTGCACTCGAATTGTCTTCTTTTCTTGATAACCAAGCAAAGCACAATGAAACATGACCTTGTTACTGAGGTAATCACGCAGCTCAGTCACAAATGCGGTTCTGAGTCGCTGGAATAACAAAGGACGAGTTCGCAATGAGATCGCTGAAGCCTGGTTTTCACTAGCGAAGCAAGCACAAGCGCAAGAGAGATAAGCACGAATGTAATTCTGAGGCGCAGTCCTTAACTGGTGTCTGTCGAAAAATCAAGGGACAAAATCTCAGTCAGATCGATCTCTCGTCCGCTTAGCTCACATTTAGAATGGATCGATATCAGATAGATAACTAACTACCAATTGTGAACCGGCCCAAAAGAAGTTGATATTTCTTCACATGCAAGCTTACTCATTCTTTTACAATGCAGTATGGTATGTTCTTAGCAGGGCGAAATAAACTGTCCAATCAGACTCTAAAAGTAACGTCGACCCTTAAGAATTACGACTTAAGTGGGGCGTTTGTTTAGTGTGTTGTTTTTATGTTTTAGCATGACAGGCAGTGAAGGTCCCACACTCCCTGCAGTGGAAAAACGGAAATATTGGCGACAGCCGGACTGAGATCGGGCTCAGCCCAGCTGAACGAGGCCTTGTACACGAACGAAGGAAAGAAACTGACTCCTGACTATATTTCTGACAAATTCTCCCAACCATTCAAGAAGAAAATGCATGAGTGATGTAGTGAGAATCAATGCTTCAATTCAGTGAGTCAGTTGGTCAATTGCCACGTTCTCTGTATGATGAAATCGAATCTCTGGTAAGAGGTCGAAGGGTAATTTTAGTAACCTTTGATAAAGTTGTCAGAATAGTGAATCCGGGCTGCATGCAAGTCCTTGTCAACGACTGCATTTCGGTTTTGACTGTGATTGCACCGGAGACCTTTTTAGTATTTCTTTTCAATTAAATTTTTCATCATCATTACGGCTGAGCTTTGTCTTGTAAATCCCGGAAATGACCGGCCCATAAGAGAATAGGCCCAAAGTACTAGATAAGCCGTCTGCCGGAATCGATTAGGATTTGTCTAGGCTAGGAAAGACAAGAACATTATTCGACCAATATTGTATATGCGAAATTTCACCTGTTACGGGAAAAATAAGACTGTTACATCTGGGTTGGTTCGGAGATGAACTATTTTAAAAAGTAAAACACGTTTATCAAACCTAAAGGGCTCGGATTTTGTATAAGTGTTCGGTTTGCGATCCACACCAGCTGTTGCGGACTAAAATTTTGCACTTGGCTTAGTCAAGTGACAATATTTACATGAGCAATGAGAACTGCGGTTCATAGCATTCATTTATGTGAAAGCCATTGCAATTTCTTTGACTGCTGTGTTGATTCGCAAGAGAAGTTCTGAAATGCATCAACTAAAAAAAATTGTTTCTGAAACGAACTCCGGCGGCCGAGGAATTCTGTAGATTTCCGCGGCAATATCGGTTACCCCGGCTGCGCGCCTCATATTATAAATTGTTTTCATCAAATGTTCGGACTAGTTGACAGAAGACTTGAAATTTATTCGTTATCTACTCTCTATTTCTCCCTCTCGCCTCAACCACATATATATGCAGTGTTAATTAAGATGTAGCCAGGAAGACTTTTTCATTTTCGCCTGACAGTTCGTCACATGTAAATTTGTAAGTTTATTGGTGACGTCAGTGTTTTCAGTTCAAGATTCATATTTACTGGATGGAAAGTTTGCTTTTCTGAACAGAAAGCCTATTTAGACTTGCCTTTCGCGTAAGAAATATTGGCCGCTGAGGGTATTAGAATACGCACGTGCTGCGAATTGAAGGAATAAAGCGACCTCTTTATATTATAAACACAAACTGATACGCGCGTCGTATCTCTACACTTTTTGAATTTGCCTTTAGCTACCTCCCCATGAAAAAAACGCTTCGGAAATGGATGGCCTGTTTGCTACTTACAACAAATGTTATGTGGGAGGTAATTGTTGAAACAGAATAATGATTTCATTTCGCGTATGAATATATACATAAACACCGATGTATCCTTCCTTATTAACATCCCAGCTTCTTTGCCTCATCGAAACACATACACTTTTAAATAAAATCGCTAAACATTCCCGCTTTGGTTCGATTTTGGCCTGGCACTCTGTCCCTTCCAGCACGCCAAAGTAGTTCCTGCTTCTTGATGCATCTATGTTTATGTTGAAATGTAAATGGCCAGTTCACCGATTGTTTCAAGTGTTCCATATCGAGCATAACCAACAAACGCGCGGTTTTATGTTTTTGTTCGTAGTAAATAGTTCCACCGCCCCCAAGTATCATCAACTTGTTAAAGAACGGTTTCGAAGCTTGCTAGTAGAACCGCCAACCACTTCGAAGCAACTCACATCGAGATCACTGAAATCCGTGATGTTCTTCGCATGAGTGAACACTGGTCCCAAGCGCGGTACGGCGCACCGCTCAAAACGAAACAAACACGCTGGCCACAGAACTCAAATGGCCGGTTTTTGCGGCTCCACATTTGCCCTTCATTTCACGTTCGCTGGCATCGTCTTGCTGGTCGGGTTCTCCAACGCAAGCATGATATCATGATGAATAGACAAATTTCTTTTTCGGTCTGTATTAGCAGTTTGAAACACCTTTAACTCTCCGATCTCCTGTAACAACTTGAGCGTGTCCTCGTTCACCATTTGGATGGTAGGAGTTAAGCCTTGTTGGTCCGCGCACTTTGGCTCCGCACTGCACGAAGACGAACTAGTTACGTCGTGAGTCGCCTTCGTGTCAGCCGTCACTTCGTCCGACTGTCCTCGGCGCCGAGACGGAAAGCACCCCATGATTCTGAACTTCAAGCAATCGGGCATCTAAAACGAAAACGGCACATTTGGGAAAAATTAGGAAGATACGATTTTTCGGATAGGACTCGAGCGAAAAGACAGCTAACACAGTGATGACAACGCTCGGCTTGCAAGGAGCCGCGGATTCGATAACATTTAATAACTGGGTTATTGTCAATATGACGTCATTCGGTGGTTTCTTTTGTTTCCGTTCGGATGAATGACAGTTTTAGTTTCTTGCACAGACATGTACACAGAAGGCATCCCTCCGGGTAAATTTTAGGGGAAAGAGGCTGATTAGTAATATGAGCTGCATATCAAAATACCTTTTTAGATGATTAAAAATCAGAAACTAAATTTACAGGGTTTTTTTTTTTTTCGTGACTCGAAGAAATAACATTTTTAAAAGTGTCTCCAGAAGAATAACCGAGAAGAAACAATCTACAACATTCGACTTTCAATTATAAAGAATTTTGAATTTTTCACCAAAATTATTCACATTAAAATAATTAAGATCGTGATATATGCGAATTGATGATATCATAAACAAAGCTCACCACCGCTTAACTATTAAACAAAATGGAAAAAGAGAATCTTACCTTCTTCATCAATCTGCTGTTCACTTCCTCGTAAACAAAATTGGCTAGAAAGAAGACCAGAAAGAAGGCTAAATTTCGACTATCCTTTACTCCTAGGTCCCCTCAGAAAGGTCGGCGTTTTCTTCGTGAGATTCAGTGGAGGATCACACACCACAGGGTATTCTTTGCTTTCGAAATGTGCCCAACGAAGTCGCAATATGCTCTTAAATGTTTTTTACGACATCTCTATGACATCATATCAGATAATCACCAGCATTGACGTCAATGTGTAATTTCCTCCTGACAGGTCGTGTCAGCCGAATGACCAAAGGGCGGTTGATCTCGAAATAACGCTGAGCCACTGGAAATAGCTGCACGACTCATGTTGCATCATGCGAGACACACGTGGAATTAGTGACACATTAAACCGTGCTGATGGGTTTTCTGAAGCTTCCGCTTTCGAGATGAGTCGGCAGAACCAACAATAACCTAGAACAATATTGTAGGCAACATAAACGCTGCGTTGAAAGTACAACACGTGCGTACGAACGATCTCGTGATGAGCAAGGCATCCATCCATACATGGGGGTTGGGGTGGCGCATCCGTTTCATAACGGTAAACAACGTAATTAATCAAAGTTTCCTGTGTGGTTTCTGGATTATGGACTCACAGAAAAGAAAACACTTGCTTCTCTATGTTTGTTTTGTGGACTATTCGATGACCCTCTTCCCCAGCATACGTATTTACGATGGATGCAGTTTTTAATTGCTTGTTTGTAATACGCCATCCGCTCCCTTTCTTCTCTCGGCTTTTTCCCCGTTCTCTATCTGAGTCGTGTCCACTCGGGCCATGTTTTAATGCGAGTGTCAAAGTTGTTCCAGCGTCGATCAGTATTGGACATCAACTTAAGGTGCTGTTGCATTGGTCGATTTGCAACGATGCGATGTTGCGCTAAAAATCGTTGAGGTGTAACACCCCATTGCGACCGATTTTTCGCGATGTTTGCAGTGCTGCAACGGGTTGCAAGTTTTTGAAAGCGATTCAAAAACTTGCGACACCGTTGCGTGAACTTTGAGGAAATCGTTGTTGCAAAGCGACACCAGTGTAACTCCAGCTTTAGATACAGTAGTTGCAACCAAGGTTATTATTATTATTATTTTTTTACGCGTCATGTCCCTTGGGTCATACTATTTGAGACAAGTTCAGACACTTCTGAAAGATTCCAAAAGTTGAGTTCTAAGCTTATACAGTTTGGATTGCAACGGGCGCAGGACAACACAATACCATCCAGGCTATACTTCTATTGCTAATGAGAATGCTAATAAGTGCCAACGATAGTGTCAGTATAATGACATCGATTTGTCGACAAGCATTTGCTCACTCACGAGTATTATTAGTTGAGAACTAAGTCAGAAACAACGAACGACCCAAACAAGGCAGTGGGGGCTTTAGATAATACTATCAGCATTGCATATCGAGGACAGTAGCGAAAATGAAACAAATAATTCGAACAGATCTGAACCATGAAAACCTATTGAAATTTTGACGACGAAAGGGAATTTCCCTCGCTATTTATAAGATTGTCCGACCAAGCAACCACCATGAATAAAGATATGCTCACTCATAATGAATCTCTGGATAAAGCACATTAGAGCTTTTAGTAATTATTATGCGTGCGTCAAAGCAGAATATCAGATCGTTGAACAGCCTATTAAGCAAATATACAACAGTAGATGACTTTAATCATAATGTGCTCTAAAATTCCGCCAATATGCTAGCACCTTTACATATTTTTTTTCCCCGAAAAGGCGGTATGACCAGTAAGTAGCGACGTTTATGTCAGTCACATAAAGTTTCAGGACGGATATTTCGACTAAGTAGTTTTCTCATTCACACACAAAAATACATATCGCAGTAGAATTCGTGCATTTTGTCATGTCTGCATTTTATTAACTGATGAGACAAAACACTGGAAAACACTGGATGCAATATATGTCACGCAAAGAGATCGTATTGAGTTAATGAACAGAACCATGGAACAGCTGTGGTCAGTCACGAACGCTCCTGCCCTCGTCTAAAAACTGGCTAAAAAAATCACTAGAATCTTTGAACTCAAACTTCAAGTCACTTTTGTCGCTGTTTTCACCTTAAAACACCCCGGATTTCATATACTTGCTCTCAATATGGTTCTTCGTTTCCCAGGAATTAGAATATGGTTGATAGGTGTCCGCACTCTCTGACGTCACAGCTTGCAACTGATGACGGAAATAACTTTCCTTGACATGTAACTTGGCACGTAACTGTTTTTCCTTCAACCTTCTCTCATTTTCCGCCCGAGCCCGCGGGTAACGGGCTCTTGTTCCCGGCTTTTCCGTCGTGTATTAGCAAGGTTTCAGTGTGACGAGGAAGAACAAAATCAGCAGCACTCGCATAAAACACTCAAAATGTTATCACCCGCCTTCCGTGCGTTAAGTACAGGCACTTGAAACCGAGTTTTTTTTTTATTTCACCCGGGGCAATAGGGTGGCTGCATTTTAACTCTTTCACTCAAGATCAATCAACTTCAATTTTCTCCTGTCAGTCTCTCACAATAAATATATATCACACAGTATAAAGAACTCAGTCTTTGATAGCTTGCTCAGATGAAAGCTGATTAAACTATCAGGACATCGGACATTTGAAAAAATGAGCCTCTGGCTCGGGAGAATGGGCAACCACTCCCTAATGCTTCAACTTTAAATAAACGATATTTATTTATTTATTTATTTATTTATTTTATCAGTTCTTGCCACATGACTCACACAGTTTCTTCTCGAAAGTTTGGGAGAATGTGTATTTGCGACTTCGTGTTCGCATAGTAATGTGCGGTTGTTTCGCTTTGGTCAAAAAAAAAAAGTGTGTCGTGATGACGTGGATGCCCCAGGAATAAACCAGACAGGAAACCGTTCTCAAATGGCGCTTTTCAAGGAACGGAGTAGATCGAAACACATGTCAGAACTGCAGGTACTAGTCCTGGTCGGCGCAACCAAAACCAACACGAAAAAGAGTTTATTTTTCTTGTGTTGCATACCTACTAAACGCCCCCCCCCCCCCCCCCCCCCCCCAAACAACTTACAAAAATAACTGACGTTTCCAGTTTTAGCCGCTGATTGACTGACGAAGGACCATGTAGTGCCGGATGTGCAAAACGACAGCCAAATCAATCTCAGTTGATGAAATCGATTGAGATTAGACTGACAAACGCAAAAATGCATGGCAATTCTCCGAACAAAATCGAAAAATTGGTAACTGAGATAGTTCAATATGCACGGCACCATGTTAATTCTTCAAAACAAAATTGCCAAGAAAGGGGAGTTGATATATAATCTAATGAGTTTACCTCAACGAAACTGAAGAGCACCATTAATTTGATAGCCTGCAGATGGAGCCGAAAGGCGCCTCAATGCGGGGCCATTGTATACGCAGACGATCTATTATTTTCCTTATTGAAAACAGACGTTTTGTTTTATTGTAATTTGGCGTGAAGTTGGATTTACAAGCTATTAAATGCGCTACTTCCTCGGAGCCGGTATCGGCAATACGATTACCAAATTTCATCGTCATTCTCTCATTATCGTCGCCATTAGTTGCATACGTTATTTACTCAAGTAAACGCCTTCTATTAAATACACGCACGTTAAGGCACCGCTCACAGACTCTTAATGACAATGCAGGTTATTTTTCCAAGGTACGGCGAAACACCGCTTTACGACCACTACATTAACACTACCACCTCGTTATTACGGACCTTTTTTTTTTTGGTATTGGAAAAACTCGAACCAACTGACATTATGGCAAAAATAACGCTGGATAACCTGACAAGATAAGCGATCTTTGCTTAATCTATTCGCTTATCTGCTGTGTCGTTTTTGTTTGGCCCACGGTGGTCTAGACGGAGTCTAGGCAATCAAGTTTCATAAATTTCGTGCATTGTGTTCGGATTTCGTATAGTGTATTTTGAATCGTCCCTAACAAAGAAATATTGCTCACCAATTTACACAGGACGCAGAGAAACTCGTTCGTCTCCATCACGTAAAACCAATTGTCTGTAAACACTATAACTATAAATGAAGGATGGTAGCAGGAAGATTTTACCGCGGGCTATAAGTTTCTCTTAGTATTGGTATCTCAGTTTCCTTCGACGTACAAAATTAGTTCTGTTAGTTCTTATAAGCCATATAAGGGCATGGTTTTGAAGGGGTTCAGTAGCAATCCTAAGATTTCCCCCTTTTGGCCTGGCAGATGGTGTGACTTTGAGAGGCACCAATGTGGCGACTCTTGTTTATGATCCTATTAAAAAAATAGGACACTTTTGGTTTCGATACAGGCTTGGAAAAGATGCAGAGAACCATATAATTTGGTCTGAAATAACCAGGATCTCTACACAAGCAAATTAGGTCGATCTCAGTGATGTTTCGACAGCGTAAACGCGAGCTAATACGATATCAGTCGGCATATATATTTCAGTACCGATCTCGGATCCCTCCCATTTTAGCAATCCAAGAATGAACGGGCTCATAGGGTCAAGGTTTTGAGAGCGGTGCGGCACACCGCAAAACCAATATTCTAAAGAACTTCCGGCCACTGTAAATTGCTTAAATCAATAAGTACGTAGGTGTACCCACTAAACGCTCAAGCTCCACTCAAATAGATGCCTGTAGAGTACTCCCATATATAAGATACGTGCCGCCCCAAAGAGTATCGTTTTCAAACATTTTAATCTGAGGTAAGGTGTAGTTCTTGCCTTTTTGGTCTGCCATAGGGTATAAATTTTGTTTGGTTGAGTTTGCTGGATAGCATACGAGTTTTAGCAAAGTTAAAGTCTGGGAGTTTGTTTTTTGCTTGACGTAATATGCAGTTGCAGATATACTAGGCACTTGAAATAGATATAGTTGGTGATATTTAACCCAAAATAAAGTCCAAAATTTGGGATGATCTGAGATGCAAATTTTGAGATACAGGTCTCTGAAATAGGGAAAGGCTTTTGAAAACCGGGCGGCACACTCGTATCCCCTCCCCCACCCCCTTTTGAGAATAAATGCCACGACATAAGCGGATTTCGTTTAGTGACTCCGCATTTGCTTGAGCGAAAACGGTATATGACCGTTTAGAAGGACTATACTTAAAAATACCTGGTAACTTTGAGGAAGAGCGTCACTACAGTCATGTTGTAGATGGACCAGCTGATGAACTTGCTCTCGTTGAAGGCCGACGGCGCTTTACGAACATTATAACACAAGTGGATCCCCCAGAACAAAAACAGGATCTCAACTGAAACAGAAAAGACTAAGGTTTAGGAGTGTGATTTGCTTCCTCAATAATTTCTACTACTACAACTAGTGTAGTATACTGCTGCTATACTGCTACTACTACCATATTACTACACTACTAAAGAAAAAATACTACTAATACTGCTGCTGCTAATATTACTTCTACTCTTACTACAAGAAAAAGGACAAGAGCAAGGACAAGGACAAGAACAAGAGCAAACAGCAAGAACAAGAGCACGAGCAAGAGCAAGAGCAAGAGCAAGAACAAGAACAAGAGCAAGAGCAAGAGCAAGAGCAAGAACAAGAACAAGAACAAGAGCATAAGCAAGAGCAAGAGCAAGAGCAAGAACAAGAGCAAGAGCAAGAGCAAGAGCAAACAGCAAGAGCAAGAACAAGAACAAGAACAAGAGCAAGAGCAAGAGCAAGAGCAAGAGCAAGAGCAAGAACAAGAACAAGAGCAAGAGCAAGAGCATAAGCAAGAGCAAGAGCAAGAACAAGAACAAGAGCAAGAGCAAGAGCAAGAGCAAGAACAAGAACAAGAGCAACAGCAACAGCAACAGCAACAGCAAGAACAAGAACAAGAGCAAGAGCAAGAGCAAGAACAAGAGCAAGAGCACGAACAAGAGCAAGAGCAAGAGCAAGAGCAAGAGCAAGAACAACAGGAAGAGCAAGAGCAAGAGCAAACAGCAAGAGCAAGAGCAAGAGCAAGAACAAGAACAAGAGCAAGAGCAAGAGCAAGAGCAAGAACAATGATTTAAGACAAACGCTAAGACCAAGTGAACATAGGAGACGTCCTTGCAGTTTGGGAAAAAAATCTCTTAAACGTAAACTGTCGTTTCTCCATTAAAAAATATATCGGCAAAATCGATGTCTTAAGTTAACACAGCACACCTGTAAAAATAACTCCTGACGCGCTCAATCAACCTGTTGTATATTGCTTTGCGTATCATATAAGTCAGGTCAAAAACTGTACACAATGAAGGCTCGACTGATGTCAAAACTACTCAAAATACTAAAATCTACTGGAGCCAGAATAACGCCTAAACCTGGCTCGTCCTGCCATTTAACTCAATTGAAACTTGAACAGTCAAAGTGAAAGCATTCAAAGGAAAGCTTCTTCTAAGTACATTCTCATAAGTTCACGTCATTGTTAAGCGGACGTTTTGCGTGTACTTTTGGCATCAAGTTTATTTCGAGAGGGAAACATACCACTGAAATGTTTAAATAAAAAGGAATCCGGATAGCAGTGTATTGCACATGATTTTCCTTTGTCACGATGTGATTACAGTGATTACCAACATCACAAAAACGTAACTTCTTTGATGACTTGCTTGACGCATTTCCTGAGCGACACGAACAAAAATCATTAGACATTGCACTGCTTACTGTGGAGTTCCGTGGGCCCGCGAAACATCCCCAAAATGCGAATAGAGAATGAAAATTGTGACAAGAGACTATATAGAACTAGAGTCTAGAGTATGTTTTGAACGATTGATACTGTCAAAAAATTCAGTTTAAAAAGTGCTTCAAAAATTATCAGAGCAGAAATTCTGCAAGTCACACGTTAGTCATATCAGACGTCGTGTAATTATATATATTGTGCACGGGTGCTGTACATTTCAAAAATGCCGGATCGTTCGTAGCCGGATGTAGGGATAAAATACGTAGGCAGCTCTGAAGATGCAATATAAGACAAAACCCGGTCTCACTAAACTGAATATCTAATAATAGCTAAACATCCAGAGCAAAACGACGGCTTCTTCAAAGTTTGGTCAGTGGAAACTTACTTACATGTTCGTCGGGGACAAATCGCCGTTTACGCTTAAAAGTTATAGATGTCGACGGCATTATTTTTGTCAAGTTAAACCCTAAGTGCGACCGAGGCCTTATACACAGAACTTTCTATGAAGTGCCACGTCTGAATCCTGTTTCTAAAATTGTTGTTTTTTGTTTTCATAAAAAAAGAGTTTCGAGGAAATACTGCTTCGCGGTTTATATGCGTGTACAGAGAAACTGAAGAAACGCGAACACAATATAGCCCGTACATGGCGTACAATACAGATTACGGTATGAAATACATAGCAACGCCAGCATAAGATCATTTAGAAGCAGTTTCTGGAAAGTATCACAGGTGATTCATGGTTGGAAACTCAATATCCCTCAATTAGAGCAACACAGTTATTTAAAGACACGGTAAAAACTGTTCAAAATCTTCACTGAGGCAAAAGCGGATTCAAGTTGTTGTCGAAATTTCACCATCAATATTAGCCAGTTCCGGAAATTGTATTGGGCTTTGACACGTACAATCCGCCAAATCTGCTGAAAAATAACTTTTAGAGAACTTGGCTTCTAATTTCTGCTGGTTCAACTATAGATTCTTATTGTGTTACCACTGTCCTTTAGTGTATATTCGGGAAAAGTTTGTATAACAAGAATATTCGGCACACGTGGGCGGTATTTTGAATTCCAGTCAAAACACTTCTGAATCTAAAGCACTGGCGACTTGCTCTTTTTGTAACAGTATTTTGAGAGATAAGCATCCGAAACCCTTAAAAGTTTATAAATAGGATCTTTCCGAGTTGATGGGCAAGCACTCAGGATGTGAGACGCAGTATCGCACCTAAAATGAATTCCTTAGAGCACTTTTCTTTGGCCAAACCTTTTCACTTTCAATAGTGATCATCATCTTCAATGTCCTCTTTCAGTTTCTCACCAGATATATATCTATCTTATTATATACATACTGAGACATACTCACGAAAAAGCCATATCGTAAAATTTCGTACGCAAATGAGTTCTAGCCAATGAGAGGCCGCGAACGACGCTTTTCACACGTGAAAAAAATCGTTCGTCCAATCACAAGCTGCGAACGACGATTTTTCACTACTTTTAAAGGGTTTCCCGGTCCCATCATAAATGTCTCAGTATGTATATAATAAACAGAAAACATCATGGAAAGTGCTTTGTACAGTTTTTATTCACTCGTTGTTTCGTATCATGAAACTCACTCGCTCGCAAAGCCTCGCTCGTTCGTTTTATGATACTTCACAACTCGTGAATAAAAACCGTACGCGCGCACTTTCCATGAAGTAATCTCTATATACAGTATGGCGAATTAGGCATTTGACACCACGCTCCAATAAAAGCTGATTGATATATCAATTCGCATTTCATCACTCATTAATTTTCTTATTTTAGGATTGGGAGAAATTGTATTCTGAGCTTGGAAGCGAAGTTAAGGTTTAAAATAGTAAACTGAGTAACGGCAACTGAACGAAGGGAGTATATTAATTGAAGGTCGAATGTCAAAAGTATTTTTGTTAAATGAAATATATTGTCTTACTCTTTGATTCTGTAAAAATGCGAGCCTCGAGTTCGTATTTCATTGAATAGAATTTAGAGTGCATTTTTTGAGACTATTCCGGAATAGAAATAGCTGGGTAAAATATTTCGGTTTCTGGTTGAGGAGGAAGAAGAGGAGGAGGTGATAATGATGATGATGATGATGATGGTGATGGTGTTGATGATTATGATGATGATGATGATAATGATGATGACGACGACGATGAAGAAATGGGAAAAAAGATTATACTATTTTTAGAATATATTTCACAAAATAGATATAAATAAATAAAAGAACGCAAACTCACAGATTAGGATAGCGTGATCCCACCAATCAAATGAACACTCGTAGAACTTCAAATGATCCGGATTCAGTCTTTCCACCACCTGACTTGGGCCCGCGAGTGACCAGGCCAGCAGATAGACGATATACAGAGCGAGAATGGGCCCTAGTCTCTGCAGCAAGTGTCGGTCCGTCAGGCGAATCTTCTGAGCGGACTTTACACGGAATATGACCGAGATCCTATGGAGGAAACAAAATCACGCGCATGACGTCACTGGCATACACAGCTAAGCAAGAAAAATGAGGGAGGGGGGAGGGGGAGAGGGGATTTGGGCTAAGTCATATGGTAGCTTTATAGTTAACGTAAAATCACAATAAAATGTATGGGAAAATTTTAGTCGATGGGAGACTCAAACTTTACGGAGATAATGTAGCTTAAGAACTTACATAGGCTACAAGACGAATCCAGCGCAGACGGATTATGTGTCAAGATTTGTCCAAAATCGGAATTTACATTTAGAGTATAAATTCGGCCATTGTATCTCGAGGTTACTCATCTCGTACTTGCATCGTCAAACAAAGAAATTGACATAAATTAAAAGGACAGTGCTTCTTGTTCAAGTACAGATTTTGCTCGTGCAATACTAGAGTTTAAATTAAAAAAAAAAAAGGAAAGTATCTTTATTTATACACGGTAAGTAATTCAGCTAGTATAGCTGGACAGGTGGGGCCGTGTTGGTGGAAGAGCTGTAGAAAGCAGACAGGTTTGGAAGGGAAAAAACCTTGGAGTTGCCTCCTCGGATAAAAAACCTTCTTACTACTGCTGGCCGTGTGGATCCAACCCACAACCTCCTGGTTCAGAGCTTCATTACGGATTCTGGTCCACCACCCCAGACCGCTCGGCCACTGAATCAGTTAATTAGTTAGAGTGGCAAGCTTCTTCTTATTTTTACCTCCAGGTTTTGAGCAGCAGGGAGGTATAAAGCAGACCAAATCCAAGATGGCGGAGCCAGAGACGAACTATGCACAGGTGGTTATGAGGCGAGGGGTAGTCTACCAAGACCTGAAATGAAACACAACAGCCTGGACTTCAAACTAAAACTATGATACAGAGATGTGGGAGTACGATAGCCAACGGCAAGGATATGAGATAACGACATGACTCACAAACGAGAAAAGAGCAAGAACAGAAAGAAGACGGGAGTTAAAAGAAAGGAGAAAGAGAAAAGGAAGAGCATGGGAAGACGCAGATGTTATAGCACGAGCAAGAGCGAAGGAATAAGAGTAAGGATAAAAGCAAGAGCAATAGCAATAGCAATAGCATACAAGAACAAGAACGAGAGCAAGAGCAAGAGGAAGAACAAGAGCAAGAGCAAGAGCAAGAGCAAAAGAAGAAGGGCAAGAACGAGAGCGATAACAAAAGTAGTGGTTAGTAATAACAAGAGCGACAGCAAGAGCAAGAACTAGAACGATAGCAAGAGCAAGAGCAACAAAATAGACAGAGAGTTAAAGCAAGAGCAAGGAGGGCAAGAGTAAGAACAAGAACAAGTTCAAAAACTAGAGCAAGAAACACAGCAAAAATAAGAACACGAAAGGATTGTACCTCACAATACATGAAAACTGCTCCGACCAAGATGATGAGCAGGAAGTGTGGGCTAGCTGTCTTCACCACCTGAAGATGAACACCATAAACAGTACGTTTAACCCTTTCACTCCTGAGCTCACAATACAAATTCTCCCAACCATTCAAGAAGAAAATGTATGAACAATGTAGTGAGAGTTGACAGGCGAATCAGCTTTCATCTGAGCTATCAAGTAGGAAATTCTCCATACTGTATGATATATCTCTCCTGAAAAACTGAAGGAGAAAATTGAAAGTTGATCACTTTCAGGATTAAAAGGGTTAAACATTAAGTCATTGTGGGCCAAAACTAGCTTCTTACATTGACTAACGAAGCCATCGTAGTCCTAAAGTCCCTTTCCTTACCTTGATATTCTGGTATCGAACAACAAAGGCAAAAAATCCCACAGCCACGGCGATAGTGACGACTGTAAAACTCAAAAGAGTTTGCCGTAGGGGCCAGTTAAGCGTGACGATACAAGGCAAATCGTTCTCACACGTCTCGCAACCCTCACGGCAAGGGAGACAATGGTAGGAATCCGGGTCCGTATAATAATCACTTTTGTTGTCTGCAGCCACGGTTTCTAGTACAGAACCGTTGTACCATTTGACGTCTAAGGAGGTGTGAGGAAAGTAGTAACCAGGCCTGCAGACACATCTGTAGGAGCCGACTTTGAACCCGAGGCCTGGCACTGGCTCACACTGCGGACACCAACAGCAGGCTTGGTTACGATTGTGCAACGAAAGGTGCCCACGAAAATGCGTAAACTCTCACAATAATTCACGCATGCTCATTCGACAGATTAGTGCCTGGCAAATGGTTTGAACACGCAGAAGCGTCATCGTCCGGGTGAGAGAAATCTTCAGGAAGAATGTTGTTAGTGACTGGCGTTTCAGCCACCTAAGCGGTAGTCATTATCACGATCACTTGACTCTGGAGATGACTGCTATCTAGATTGATGAAAGTCTATTATTCTGAAGACTGCTATTGCCCGGACGATTACACTAGACGAAAAACTGTATAATCCTGTTCTCGCAGTGATGAGCGCCCACGAACACGAACACGAACACGAACACGCAAACACCCACACATGCACACGCACGCACGCTTGATAAAAACACTTTATTTTGGTGTTAGGTATCGCTTACCTGTGTGGTTTCGTTCTTGCAGCGATGAGTGCCCGCGAACACTTCAAACTGGAAGTTTCCTCCCGTGCCAAGATCGCACTGGTTGATGTCGACTTTTGAAAGTCCAATGTCTATTGTTGCAACTCCCCTAGTATACAAAAAGAAATGTGTGAGACGAAAAGCTTTTGAAAAATACGATCAACAAGAGCAGCGCTCGACATTAACGGTTGCCCGCTTGCCCGGGGCAACCAAAACTTTTGGTCGGGCAGGTAAATTCTGGGCCGGGCAACTAGAAATTATGAAACTTTCTATTGCTTGAAGTCAATCTACAGTCTGAAGGGCAACCAACCTAAAACCTTAATGTCGAGCACTGAAGAGATCGAAGAAGGATATAAGCTACCCCGCTAAAAATCAAAAACAAACTGAGTAATTATTACATGGCGCCAATCACGAATGCTGTAAGAAAACACTTGGCTCTTTCGGGTCGTAATCGGGTTTTGCTTTTGTTCCTAATAAACTTGTTTAGACCAATCCAAAAGCGTAGCAAACGCAAAGCCATTCACACGACTACTTTCGACAGCTATCCGAAAACCGCTTTGCAAGAATTTTAAACTCCAAATAACTCGAACTCAGATAAATCAAATTAATTTCAAGATCCCTTGAGGACAATTTCCACTAAAACTCGTACTCACTGTATAGCGGTCATGTTTTTTTGAAGCTATTTGCAATATGCAAATAGCTTCTATGTCGGCGTTTGGGCGATAGTTGAATCGCCGTTCGGCCCATCTCATTAGGTCATTAAAATGCTCACCCTCTAGGGGGCAAAAACTACTGAGTGGGGAGGAGCATGAAGTGTTATCCATATAAAAGCCGCCGTGGTACAGGTCCTGTGAGAAAGTTTGTCTTTTATTATCTACTTAACACAAAGAATGCACAGAGAGATTTCCAGTGAAGGGTTTCCGTGCTAATGTTATAACTTTGCGACAGAATGTCAGAAGCTAAATTACCTCTCCGGGGAGGGGTTTTCTAAATATAATTGGCTCTCTCGCACGTGGAAGTCATTATTTAATGGCGGCTGTTAGCGTTGCCGATTCTTTGGTTGCATGTGGAAATCTGCTCCCCCTTCAGGCCCCGGCTGACATATCCGTAGTATCTGGCAAACAGGCGACACAGATTCACATTTAGAGCGACATTTCTGGACACATTTGCGAATATACGCTCTGCTCACAAAAGAAGGAACACAGCTGTATGGTGTGACCATGACATATGTTTTGGCAAAGGTAAAAGCTTATTCCGAGTTTTTTTGCGTTCGCTGATATGTTTGTTGACACATGATTTCATGCCATAATTGCAAATGCAGATCGACTGTGGTATGTCTGAGTTGTTTGTTTATAAAATTGTCTCGAGCGGATTCTGTCACTAATGAAAAATCGACAGGAAATTTTACTGTGAATCCTTTTCACCACCGTTCGAATAGCACGAGAAGCAGGTTTGTTCGGCTGGAGTGTGTTACGTTACGAAACTATTCATAACGAGTCAAAATCTGGTTTACCTCGCATGATATGTTTGTTGACACATGATTTCATGACCAGATCGACTGTGGTTTGTCTGAGTTGTTTGTTTACAAAAATTGTCTCTAGCGGGTTTTGTCGCTAATGAAAAATCGACTGAAAAGTCGACAGGAAATTTTACTGTGAATCTATTTCACCACCGTTCGAAGAGCACCAGAAACAGGTTTGTTTGGCTGGAGTGTGTTACGTTAATACGAAACTACTAGAACGAGTCAAAGTCTGGCTTACCTCGCAGAAATTTACAGAACGACTTGAAATATTTTGGCAAGCTATACTTTCCTCCTTTTATGTCGATCAGCTCAAAATAATCATATAATAAACTGTCATGTTTGTGCATTTGTGTTTGGTCATGCATAGTACGTAGCTGGCATAGTAGAACATAGTGTAAAACCCCGATCAAACGGTGATAATATTCGATGATAGTTCGTGCCCCGTTGTAACACGAACTACCTATCATAGACTATCATCAACTAGCAAATAGCTTCACGTACGCTTTGCGGACCTATGTTTTTTTATTGCTTTATTATAAATCAAGTTAAACACTGCAACGGGAATATTTTAATCACAATTTTCTTGCTGCTCAAACCTTTTGGATGAGTATAGTGTTATACCTTGGCAACTTCCAATATGTTGATGCTACATTCGATAATTCGAACTCGGACTGTTTTTGTTTAAGTTATCGGTATTCTGATGTATCTAAGGACTGATATAATGTGTACGTTCCTTATATATGTAGAAAATAAACTTATAATGATATAAAAAGGTTATATGTATCTTTATTCAAGCACTAGAGCTTTCAATACTTTCAGCTGCCAGTTAAATAACAATCAAATTTTTGGCTTACTGTGAAAAAATCTCGACACCGAAACAGTAGATGAGTTAATGAAGTGGATTCGTCTGTCAAATATTGATTTTATATCGAAGTCAATTTATGCGAATGAATACCATTTACAGATATCAATTTCCGCTAACACAGAAACGCAAGCAACACAAACCAGTAATACAAAAGACAAGCTTTTGATCGGCAAACATATGGTTTGTGGTTGCAAGATCGTATAATTTCGATGCCAGAAGTTGTGATTGGCGGCCATTTTGGATCGCAAGTTATGTAAAGAGAGATCGTAATATGCAGGGCTGGAACCCCCTCCCATGACATTTTTAATTGACATACGGCTGTCAGAACGTACTATACAACGACACAGCAAATTTTCACCGATATCAGTAACAAACGGAAAGCCGGATACTTTTTCGTTTTACCGCAATCAAATGTGACCAAAAAAAATCTAAGAACGCATCAAGGAGTGTCACTTTTGTAGTCTTCGTTAGTATATGAATGACGTTTTATGATAGGTGGTTCCCAGATGCAGTAGCAATATAGCTCTTTTTGCTTATAAAGTTCCCGGTAAAGAAAATAGACACTCATCATATATTTCCCCCGGAAACATGGAGCAAAATATGTAATAACTTCATAAAGCCAAAAACCTCTCTTGCTCTCGAATTTGACCTGGTTACGAGGTATCCTAAAACGTGTTGACGAAGGCTTCCAGCGAAATAACCATAAACAGGGTACATTCGTTTGTTCTTGGGTTAGTTCTTTTTTTAATATTCTGAAAACCTTTAGCCTGGCACCGTTTACAATCGGTTGATCGAGGTCAACGTCTTCAGGCAGTCAGTCAATTCAATCACTTCATTAAACTCTTTTTCCAGCCTGTATAAAACCTCGCTCTTTCCAAAATCGATCACGTTGAAGATGCGTAGTAGGTGGTCGTACTACAACTACAAGCAAAACTGTACGGGAGAAAGGGGAAGAGGAAAGGGTGGGATATGCTCATTTTAACCTCCTACGTAATATTAGCTGCATAGGGCGCGTATAAAATCGTTCCTATATCAAGACAACCTACATTGATCCTATGAAAGAGACAGTGGCTTTTGTACTTACATAAATGTGGGATCCGCGCTTTTATTCCAGCTTCCCAGGATTGGGACAGTATAAGTGACCACCCAAGTCTTCGTTGTGGTGCACTCGTAGTACGGCCTAGTCCACAATCCATCCAAAGCTTCCGCGAAAACGTGCGTTACAGGCTTCCAGGGCCAATCGGCCGTCTGGTTGTACCGGGCCGAGAAGTAGGTGGTCCGGTGCGGAAACGGCCTTCCCAGCGCTTTTTTCCTCGTAAAGTCCACAAATGCCTCGTGGAGATAGCTCCAGCTTGTGGAGAGATCTTTCACTTTGATGTAAGGGTCGCTCGTGTTCTTGTAAGCGTACGGAGCGAAGAACTTGTAACTGGAACGGAAGGTATAGTTGTAAAACATAACAGCAGACCCCACTATCACTGGATCGCTTTCCAGGTTATTTCTTACGATGCTGTAGAGAAGTTGATCGTTTTCTTGAAGGACTTTTCCAGCGTCGTTGGCTTTCATTTTCCCAAGCGAACCAGTCGGCATGAGGTCTGTGACCAAGTTGGCGGTACGTATGGCGATGCTTGCCTGTTCAGTATAAACACTGTCCTTGTATTTCAGGCGCAGTATCTTCATTCCTCGGGTTGCCAGCATTTTTTTACAGTCCACCTTTCCAGTGTGGACTTCGTCGATCTCCTTTAACGCCTCTCTTGGACTCATAGCGAAGGCGCTCGGCCTGGTGTCTAAGACTGGTGGTCTCTTCGGGTTGGTCACCGACGGATCATCTCCGCCATCAAAAAATAGTTCTCTCTCGTTTAGGGCCGACGAGCCTGCAATAGTTACGGCAGCAACGAAGACGCCGCAAATCACACTGCATAGCAGCATCGTTTAGACTCCCTTGTGCTTGTGCTAGACCGTGAAGGATGCCACAGCGAAACAATGATCGGACTTGTAGCTCTTCTAGGCGCGAGATCGAGTTTACAAGTTGAACTTCACAGTTGCCACAAAGCAGCGCAATTAAGCCGAGAGGTAAATATTAATTTGTGATCTGCAAGGGGTCTTGACATATGCGGTTTGAATATTTGTGTAGTTAATTACAAAGTACAAAGGTTGCGCTTACAGACGCATTAATAAACTGGGGACAAAAAAAGAACGCAACACGACTACCTTCTAATAAATAAATATACGCCCTAAGTTCAAACCGGCTCAATAAGGCGTGTGTGAAGTCGAGCTGATCAACTCTTTTCAACATCCAGTACTTAACATCATGCAGCGCTAAATTATAGGCCATTTTTGCAAGACATGACATTTCTTCTGAGTCGTGATGAAATAATCAATAAAAATGTCATGTCGACCTCGGGGTGCATTACCGGATGTAATATCTGTCAACGACAATGAACTCTCCAGACGGTAAAACGCATAATCGGACGTGGAAAGAGTTGTCACTCACCGGCGGAAACTTGACGATGAAGTGTATTCACGGCTCTTTGTTTTACATTTGACTGGTTAATCCTTAAAAAATCCATTACCTATATAATAAGAACTTTCTGATGCAAAAGCTGACATGTGCCACAAAGTTAGGATGACAGTAAGATCATACGAGAAGGGATCAGTTTGATACCCACGGAATATGTGACAGGAAGAAACGAGCCACTGAAAGGTAGAGTAAAGTCCAAAAACGATGGCCGAAAGATTTGAGTGACTACAGCCATTGACACATGGCATCCGCATGTGTACTACAAAAACAAAAACAGCAGCGGAATGAACAACGACGACAACAATAACAAGGAACGTTGACAACCAAACTAACAACTTAGCAACGAAGGCACAAGAAAGACCAACAAAAGCAACTATACCAACATTGAAAGTCAAATCCATTAAACAATATGATAATTCATTAGTCGCTCGCACAGACTTTACGTCAACAAATTGTGAAAACATCGCCCCTGTGTGTATTTAACAGCCTAGAGCTTGGTTATTCACTAGATGTCGACTAGTCTGTGCCGCATCCAAGCTAAACACAGGGTTTTGCTAAGCTGGTCGTGAGCTTTTTGTACCTTCAACCAGCAAGGAGCAGAAAAAACGCGCAGTATCTGAGGGTCTGGAACAGGCTATTCAACCACATACTGATTGGTATCAGTCAACTTGTTTTAATTATTTCCAGAACAGCGTGAAATTGTAGGTAATAAAATATTTGCCTTGATTTTTGTCTCTTGGAGTATAAGCATCAATTTTCGTATCCTAGCATATTCCTAAATTTATTAAACGTTCCCTATATTGGTTTGCTGATATTTCATTTTGCGCTACCCAGGATGGTCCATCCCAGTAAAAGCCGCACAACTTCGCTAAAATGCAGCGTACAGTTGCCCACCTAATCCTGATGGCTTTTCGGAAAATGCATAATTGGTAATTCTCTGACAACTTCAGGCGGACGACGAAACAGTCAATCTTCGGTGCTCGGCTTCGGAGTTCACTTTGCAATGTTGTTTTTCTAATTCGTTCGTTTAATGAACCAGCTGTTCCAAGCAAAAGGGGAGATGATGTAACCATGGAAACATTCCAGTCAGTTTCCTCCCACGTGATTGTCTTGCACGAATCTCGACTGACCGGCAATGAGAATTCAAAACGGGGGCCTTTCTTCCATTTACCGCGGTATATCCAAGAGGAAGTTACGTTCTCTTGTAGTAGAGCATGTGACAAGTGGATTCACAAATGACATTACGTGATGACATGCGCGCGGGTTCTATTGCTTGTCACGTGACGTCCTTAACTTTAAGCACAAGGACACTGTGGTCGGGCATGCTCGTGGCAAACAGAAGTCTGTCTCGAATTCCACTATGGAATCCCTCTAACCAGGACGTGTCTCCTGGCGTAAAGTTCGAGCCCCGGACAGATTTTCTAAACGGTGGAAGACATACCTTTGCGATGCATTCCTCTGTTTGAGTGTTCACTATGTGCAAGTCGGTCGTGTCGAGAAAAATGCTGAACATCCGTCCGTATGCAACAAGCCACTTGGCTGGCGAGGACGCAAATACTCTGCAAACAACAGCCAATATGTCAGTTTCTTTCATACCATCAGGCGACAGTCAATACGGCCACCTCGTTATTACGCGCACTATTTTTGTCGCGCGGAACAAACGCCTAGTCATTTTCAACAACAACAAAACCAATCCACAAAAAACGGACAACGCGTCCAAACATTATGAAAAGCAGCTCTTTAGGCCTGCACACACATCAAAGCATTCCCCGCAAACGTTACAAAAACGTCTACTTCAGCAGCACTGCGCCAAGAAATTGCACCGTCTGCCCACCTAGTAGCATGCAGCACTGCCCCCTCCCTTCCCACCTCTCCCCCTCCCCACGTGACGTCGTCGTCCTTGGTTCATTGTTGCTTACCCTGCTCTATTGTTCCATATCATACCTTAAGGCTTGTAGAGTCTCGAAACTCCAAATAAGAATCCCTGAATCGGACGCACACACTACGGTATGTCCATCAAACTGCAGCCGTGGCTGTAAATTGGTTTGAGGGTCACTTGGGGTGAGCGTTGCGCGGCAGGTCTTCTCTGCGGGGTCCACGGACCATACCTGAAGTACAGACGATGTTTAATGGTTGATATCAATAAAACAACTAGGGCTATCATTACGCGTGACAACATCGTACACATTCAAACGCTTAAGTACTGAATACCCCACACTTGAAACGCATGTCTGCGTATCCGAGTACGCGAACACAAGTGAACGTCAGACCGCCATTCTCCCTAAGTTTCCGTCAAGTATGGATACGCAGATACGCAGTGAAAACCATTTCTCATTCCACACTGCGCGATAATGCTCAAGAAACTTAGGGGGAAGGATTCTCTTATTCCACTAATTCCATTCTTCAATTGCGGTCGTTTCGCAAAGTAGTTTCGCCCCCAATCAAAACCGTTTCATCCCCAATTCAAAGTCGTTTTCAAAGTCGTTTCGCCCCCAACTGCAGACGGCGTCCTTTTCACGCGAAAGTATCCTAGCCCGTCGGGTAAGGAAAAAACGTTTCTTGCTGGCTGACCTTTAAATTTTGCTGCCCAGCGCATTGGACAACCGGATTTTTCGACCCCTGAATATACATGTAGATTGTTACGTGTCAAGCCTCTTAGGGTATAATACATTCTCATTTTTGAGCAATATTCGGCACTTGTGGATTCCATTTTAAATTACCTTGATTGCCCATTTATCCATGCTAAGTACTGAGTATTCCCCTTTCTTGTGCGTCATAGAGTCAATAGCCACTTTCTTGAGTATCACCTTGAAACAAGGTCACAAATACAGGGCACAATATTTTTCAGGTCGATATATCTCACAGGGGAAACATGCTTATCAAACTTCATCAAACAGACATGAAACACTCACTTAAAACCAAATACATACTTGCAACCACACACTCATCTCTCCAAACTCTCTCCATTCCTATGCTGCCAGACTAACTCACTCTTAAAGAAACTAACCATTGTGGGCCTCTGCCACTGTATAAAATAGTCAACAACGGTTGCCCTATCAAGTATCACCAGGGTATTAATGTTCATTGGATAAACACTGCCCACCTTTGTAACCCAATCAGTGTGTCCTCTCCTGGTTGCCAGACACTCAGCAGATGACATTCGCCAGAGCTTCACACTAGTGTCTGCTGACCCACTTACAATCATGTCCAGTTGGTCATTGTAGTCCACACAGAAAACTGAAACGAAGAATTTAACCCTTTCACTCCCAAGAGTGATCAACTTCAATTTTCTCTTTTCAGTCTCCCACCAGAGATACATCACACAGTATGGAGAATTTGGCATTTGATACCTTGCTCAAATGACAGCTGATTAAAACATAAATTCTCTTTTCATTGCTCATACATTTTTACGGTTGGAGAATTAATTTGTGTTTTGATCTTTGACCTCCAGTAAGCCAACCACCTTGTGCACCCAAAAAGAAATTTTCTGAGGAAGGAACAACTTCCTTGCAAAAGTAGATTGTTCAAAATTCCTCACTGAACTTGAAAGCCACAGTGTTTGATAATGATTGTGGCTCAAAGTCGGGTCTCACTTAGGCCTCCTACGGTTAGAACTTTTCTTAACTCTTTCATTCCCAAGTTCAATTTTCTCCTTCAGTTTCAGCAGCACAAATGTATCATACAGTAAGGAGAACTTGGCTTTTGATACCTTGCTTGGATGATAGTTGATTAAACTATTGATTCTCACTTCATCACTCATACATTTTCCTCTTAAAAGGCTGGGAAAATTTGCATTTGAACTTGGGAGTGAAAGGAGCAAATACAGTCAGGAGAAAGTTTTAATGTTAGCTTAGGTCAGAGAGAGCAAGTGTTTGGATGTTTCGGACATCTTACCAGCCCCAGTATGCCCTTGGTAGAACTGCAAGTTGTCTCCTGTCTTCCAATCCCACTGACCAATTGTGTTATCGAATGAAGCTGTCACAACTTTCTCATTGTCAAAAGATACATCTGCACAAGTGTGTGTCGTCAGAGTGTACTTTGGATGGCCTGTACTAACATCCCACAGACAAACCGACCTATCATCAGATCCTGTTGAGTAAAAATGGCATCCCCTTTTAATCAAGAGTCATAAATGTAGGTTCTCCAAACCATTCAAGAGAAAAATATATGAGTCATGTAGTGAGAATTAATAATTCAATCATAGTTCAATTAGCTGAGACGTTAAAAACTGTGTTACATGCTATCGTGAGATATAAACCACAAAACAGATGCATGCAGGATTGAAAAAATCAATATATATTATTCCTGTAGATGGAGTATTACACTATTAGGTAAATGTGTACCCTACCAAAAAGGTACATAATTCCCTGTAGTATTAAAATTTTAACAGATACATGTGTCTTGAATAGGGTCAGCTCCCAATTTCCTATTTTCACTTCTGCGACACACCCCCACATAAATGTTGATCTTTCACTGGACCGGGTCTTACCTGTCACAAGGTAATTATCTCGATAACACAGAGCAAAGACCCTGGCAGTATGTCCATAAAAGTATTTAATTTCCACTGAATCTTGATCCCGCAGTATTTTAATTCTCTTTTCAACACCAACATAAATGTCTTTCCACGTTGTTTGTGCATTCAATCTCTCATCGGCTTCCTCGTCAACTTTCATTCCCAATCGACAACAAGCCTCCTGCCAAACCTCGCTGCAACTGCTAATGACCTTGTTCCAGTTCTTGCTGACAAGACAGCACCTACACAATGATGCTGGGTCCAACCATTTTAGCACGTGAAAGCTCAACTCCAAAGGCAGACTCTTCAGGAAATCTCTCTTGATGAGAATTTCCAGCTTTGTCGATAAGAAACGGAGCTGCTCCGGCCCGCATATTCGTATTAGGTTGTCTATAGTCTTGTTCTTTTGAGGATCTGTCAAAGCGAAGAAGGAATCACATAGCTTTTTCAACCAGAACTCAAAGCTTGTACTTTCGAGGACCTCCATTATGTTTATCACCAGGCCACTTGTATGTTTGCGGACCACGAGAACCTGGTTCCGATATTTGGACAATATAATGGAATACATGACGTACGAATTGGAGGTTTTGTTCCAGAAATGTTTTCCGAGTTAAATGCGCTCACGGACTTTAGTGATACCTCTCCTCCAAAGGTATGGATCTTCGTTTAATGCTAGAGTTGTGCCAATAGAAAGCGACCATTTAAGTATATGATCAGCCATTTTTGCAGCGAGACACCCGCCGAAAAAAATAGTTTTGCCTGAAAAATGGCGATTGTGCATGTTTAATCATTTTTCTCGGAAGATCATTTGAGATGTCTAAAACAGGTGATTGCCTTTATGAAGATCGTGACGAAGAATTTAATATTTTGTCTTTAATATGCTCATTGTAATCGCTGTTGTCATCGTCACACATCTCCAGAAAAGTAATTCAATTCGTAAGCTGTCCAATAAATTAGTCTTCATCAAATCAATTCATTTCACCTGTTTCTCATTTTCCCTTCCCTCAATAGGGTAAATTTATTCTGATATCAGATTCCAAGAATGATGGATCCTTTCTTGTTCACCACTTCTTGTCAATGTACATCAGAGGTTTGTTACAGATAATATTATTATATAGGTATACTGTATCCTTCCAATATTTTTTGTTGACAGATATTATCTCAATCAGTCAATCAGTATTAGTCAATGTCAATAAGTATTAGTTGAAATAAACAATGGAAAGATGACCTTACAAGTAACATATTAAGTCAGACATTGTTTCACCCTTTTTGATTCAGTTTCATTAATGTTTTTACCAGGTGGATTCCAGGTTGTCTTCTTGGCCCTCGCACAATCCCTGACACATTACAGCAGCGTTGCTCAAAAACTTGTAAGTTTATCTACCATCAGTTGCAACCTGAAACATTCAAAGTAGAATCTTTTGGACCTAACATGTTGTGGGAACATAAATCTTCAAGGCTTATTTAGTGTATAATCTTTATGTCATAAGGGTGTAAACCTCGCTAGTGCACAGGAGAAGAGTCAGTTGAAGTACCTAGATGGGCTGTGTCTGGTGTCAGAGGCTTTGATTGATGATGGCAATGCATTACCCAAAACAGAAGAAAATGAGAAAGACTCTAACCCTTTCAACAGTATCAGGTACAGTATGATTAATCTTTCACTCCCAAGCTCAAAATGCAGATTTTCCCAACCTTTTAGAGAGACCCTCTCACCATAGGTGCTTTGCGCATCCAGCGACTGATGGCAGCTATTTTCCTATCAACAGGGCACAAAGCTTCACACTCCAGCCCCTTTTTAGAAGAATAAAGTCCCTTGTTGATGGTGTTGACAAGCCTTGTATGCTTCTCATTGATGATCTGAGTGTTCTTCTGAGTCTTGGTGTATCAACCCAAGACATTTCAGACTTCATGCAGTACTGCTGCTCCCTGATGTGCTATTCTTCAAAAGTGGTACAGTACTGTATGTCCCTCAAATCACATGCAATGTGGTGGCCAGTCACAAAAGACCAGGCAGTCTTTACAATTACAGTTCAATGGTCTCTGTCAATTTTCGTTCATCTTGTCATGGATCGATGCAATGCAGCTGATAGAATGTGCTTGTCGACATTTCTTTGCATTTTATCGAGACTGCCGAAACGTTTGAACGAAATTCCCTCCGCAACAAGCAAAGGAATTTAAGCCAATATGATAAGCAGTAGGATTAGAAAGTGACTCATAACAATAAAAAAAATCAGTCATGATCCTGAAACCGTGAGTGCTAACTGGAAACTGAAATGTGTCAAATAACTTATTTATCAACACAAGCATGGAGAAAACAAAGTATGGCCAAGATCAGCCCCCCCCCCCCCCCCAACCTATACCAGACTGGTAAACACCACAACATATACAATAAATATTGTCCTTAGAGACAAGGGTACTGTACTTGAGTTACAGGGGTATTACTGTTTACCTGCAGGTTGATGGATGTCTAGTGTCTCTTGTTCATGATGATAGTGATGTTGATGATGACGACTCTATGTTGCTATCGAAGCAGCTGTCCCACAGTGCACATATGCAGTTTCATGTGGAGGGGTTGAGTAGCGGTTACAGTAAAGATGTCCATGGACAAGTAAGTCATGCATTATAATCACAGAATCAGTTAATATTTGCTTTACAGGGGTTGTCCCTCCCCCTCCCTTTCCATACTCTTATTTTTCTGACTTTTAATTGCTCACCATTCAGTTTGTGATCGGCCAAGCATGCTGAAACCTGGAATATGAACTAATGTGGATGTGCTCTTTCTTGTGGCAGAATTTTCGGTTGTTTCTTGATTTGGTTAATTTTTCACAAGTCTGAAATCAGGTTACCAGTAATAATACATTATTTTCTGACTTCGCAGCTCACCATAACATGGAGAGAACATGATCAACCAGTACCACTTCTCGGTTGCACAAAGAAGATCACCCAGTACAAAGTGCAGGACAAGAGTGTGACATTCTTTGCTCCTGGGACATCAAAGGCAGTCCTTTAGTGAACTGACAACTATCAAACAGAATAACACTACATGATTGTGTGCTCCAGCTTTGACTCCTGAGTACATAATCCAAAACCATTCAAGAAGAAATGTATGAGTGATATAGTCAAAATTGATGACTTTCATAAGTTAGAGCGGTTTTTGGATGACTGTTGAAAGTAATTGGTGATTGCTTTGGTTTTGCATTTGCTTCACTTTTGGATTGGTCCACACGAGTTTGTCAGCATGCTCAGCCAATCAGGAACAAAACCAAAACCAAAACCAAACACTTCTCACGCAAGCGATGGCATGTACTTAAACCAAACACAAGACCAAACTCCAATTGGCTAAACTGTTTTCTCTCAGCCTCTGTGATTGGCCTGTGTGATTACTTTGGTTTTGGTTTTTGACAGTCATCCGAAAACGGCTCTAAATTCCATTTGAGAAGATGTATTCTTGGGGAGAGACTGTAAGAGGTTCAAACTCAACTTGATCACTCTCAGGAGTCAAAGTTGGCTACAGTTCAAGACAGACACAGGCATTAAATACCTATAAGGCCATTTTTTAATATTGCAAATAATAGGTATCTGCTAGGCTTTTCCATTGTACAAACACCAAGAATACAGTTTCCTGAGCATTTCATGGTCGACATTGCCTGAGTCTGTCATCTTGCCTAGTGATCCCACAACATCTCTGCATTCAGTAAACGAGCTGTTCATTGTGTCGATAAGATTACTAGATGGCACATTTGACACGTGAACCAAGTCCCAATGGACAACCACTCGGTCTGAGAATGTAACATAGACTAAACAAGGGCTATTATGACCGGGATTGACGGCATAGGAACCGGCCAAGAAAGCCCTGACGTTTTCTCCAAATGCAAACCTGACTATGTTCTTGCGCTGATCAATGATATAAGTTTGACCATCCAATGTACAAGCCACAACCTGTTCATCTCCATTGCCGTTGATGTCAAATTTGGACAAAGCAAATAGTTTACAAGTTTCATCAACATAGGTGGACCAAATCAGTCTGATGCCTTTCAGAAACTTCACAGTGCCATCGCCTTGTGTGCAGAGAGCGAGAGTGGAAGTCTCCTCTTCTGTGCCGCTCTGTCTATTGAGCTGCTTATGTGTCACCGATGTTATCAGTGTAGGATTTCTCACTGAAGGATTTCTGCTGCCAACAGCAAGGACAGGAAGCTAGTGAAGATATGAAGCAAAAGCTTGATTTTAGTGTCACCACAACTGAGCTAATTACTGTTCAAGCATAATGAAGAATAAATTGACATGCAGATGGGAAGTACCTCTAAGACATACCACATAAATAATTTATATAAGATTAGTAGGTTATATTGCAATATTATCATGATAATTTTTTGTGCTATTCACACATGATCACAAGTAGGTGGTTTGTGTAATATTACCTTTAGTTATTTTTTTAATAATTTGTTGTTTAGTTCTGAACAAAGTTTGATTCATTTTACATTTTACTTACTCTTAATCTCAGGTCTAATTCTGACCAATAGCTGACATATACTAAAACTGAGTAATAATTATACAACTGAGTATAGTCTAGTCCAGGTCATAAGTTAAGGTTACTCAGTCTTGGAGATAGTAGATTGAGTTCCCATCTGCATCCTCCCTTTGGGTATTTAGTCCTCTCTAATAAATCAAATTGCCCAAATGTGTGACTCTCTTCATACTCTGACTCCTAGTGAGTATGGAGGAAAAATCACAAATTAATACAAACCTCTTTTGCACCATCTGACATACTCTCACTCTCTTCCCCACCCTCCTTGGATTCTGGCATCAGAATGGTCACAAAAGTCCCCCCAGGTTGCGACACCACTACATGCTGTGAGTCATCAACTTTTATGGAAACCAAGGATCCAATATGGTAGGGCACCGTCCAGCTGCTGATGCACACAAAGCAACCCCTGATTTTTGATCCCATCTTATCTTGGTCAGATGATGGTCCAGTGGTATCTGTTTTCATGGCTCCACTTTGTGACAGCATGGCTGATGGATGCTTGTTCAAGTCCTTTCCTGATGGAAGATGTTTCCCAGCATAACTTGCTGGGGACTCTTTTGGTGATTTTCCCAACTGTTTCCCAGTGACTGATCTTCCCTTCTCATTCACTTTCTCCTTTTCATGTTCTTCAGATAAAATGCTGTCCTCACCTATGTATTTAAACATTTATAACCTAATTTCAGCTTTTACTGTACCTTAATTTGGTTCCAAAACACAACAAAAGCTACTGACAGTACATATTAATAGGTACTTTAATCAACACATGAATTATTGTTGTTTGATTAAAATCCTATCATCATAATTTTTGTACAGCATGAGCCATTCTTCCAAAACATCTGGATAATTATAATAATTATAATTATTATAATGATGATGCATTTATATAGTGCAAATTACATTTAACAATAATTATTCGCCTCAGTGTCGGTGAATAGCGGTGGATATTTACCGAGCCGTTTTGACGAGGTAAATATCCACTGCTATTCACCGACACTGAGGCGAATAATAATTGTTTTAGTATATACCACACAAGTTTAATAGCCAACTCCCAAATAACTATTCTATTTCCGACAAAAGCAGGTAAAAATTGGGTTCGCGCGCCATTTTGTTTTACCGGAAACCGCCGGGAGGTGAATAGTACTTGATATTCCAAGATTGAGGAACCAATCAGGGCGCGCAAAAAGCACTATTCACTTGTGTGGTATATACTAAGTGTATATATTCAAATGTGCTTTACAATGATCTCTGAACTAGTGATGGTATTAAATGATACAGTATTAAGTCAAGCCCATTCTAGTTTCTTTGTTTTATAACAAACTGGTCATACAAGCTTATAAAGTTGGTCATATACAAGCTTACAGGGTTTCCACGTACCCTTTTGATCTGCCTCTTTGTGATCACTCCTCCATTGATAAAGGCAGAGTGTTCTGTCTGTGTGTCCAGTCATTAGTTCACACAAGCCATCACCATCAATGTCACCCAGTAACACTGCCTTGCAGTTTCCTGCCAACTGCTGGGAGTACACAGGGGATAGTGCCTGATCAACACTCTGCATACCAACCTACAAACAAAAAAATATCTCTATAACAGACTATTGTCTATAACTGAAGTCCCTCAGAAGTATTACGTAACTACACTGACTTACGTCAAACACATAACACCAGCCCTCGGCTGTTGTACAGACTAAGGAATTTCTCCCCAAGTTGAAAGCATCTCCGGCTCCTACACACGTTATCGTGCCTAGGTTGTCGCAGGTTCGCCATGGTTTTGAGCTTTTCCCCTTGAACACGGCCAAAACTCCGTCTGCGTTTCCCGCTACCAGCTCGTTGCTTCCATCGTTATCAACATCTGCCAGCAAGAGAGCCTCTTGGGACAAATTTCCGGGGAAATCCAAGTCTACATGCTTTACAAGCGACAGTGAACGCGTGCTAGACATGGAGACAAAATACCAACCAACTCACTAAAGCTCGGCCATCTTTGTTTTGATTTGACAGCTTGTAGAGGATGCCGGGTAAAGAGCAAAAGAAAACCTCACTCTCCCCTAGTGCGTACTATTGTCTCCCTCCTGTTGACAAACACACACGTGTTCGCCAAAATAACCGGGAGCGCCAACTATGGGAGATACATTCCCCTCTATTGTGAATGTAAACGTTGGCGGTTATGTGTATACGACTTCTCTGTCAACACTCCTTTGCTTTCCTCAGTCAATGCTCGGCTGTATGTTTAGCGGTCGTCTCCAAATCGCCAAGGACACGCGAGGAAATTACTTCATCGACCGGGATGGAGAGATGTTCCGCTATGTGCTGAATTTTATGAGAACCTCTCAGCTGTGCCTTCCAGAATCCTTCGAGGACTACGAACAGCTGAGTATTGAGGCAGACTTTTACCAGATCACGAGCTTGATAGACGCACTGAACGAATGCAAACGAAAACGCCGGAAAAACCCACAACTTCCAGAAAACCAAGGGGTAATCATTGTTTCCATTGACAAATACCGAAATCAGCTGTTACTGAGCGGCAAGGCTGGCCTGGTCAAGGAAGTTTTCGAAGAATTCATTAATCCGTCGGAATTTGTGTTATCAATGCTTCCAGCACGTGGGTACGTCCGGGAATATCGCGTGCCGTGGAAACCGGGAGGGAATGAGCTGACAAAAGCAGACGCGTTTGATATTTTGTTTGCGAATGGGTTTGTTTTGGAAGCTTGCAATGGAGGAGGCAGCGATGCAGATGAGGCTGGGACGCAATTTCAGGAGTACATTTTTGTGCGGAAACATAAGCCCGTTATCTAATGGCAATGGAATACAGGAATGCTGAGGTCTGGACGCCAATTACTGTAAAACGGATTTCTTTTATCCCTGTTCAAATGACTTTCTCGTTTTTCAGTCAAAAGGGTTGAGTAAAGATACTGGACTTTGGCAGGCCCTGACTTCAGATAAAACAATATTATCAAATATTATTAACAAATTTTGGTACAGTAGCTTCAAACTTCAGATAAACCAGTTGATTTTAACCTCAAAAATAATGAATTTGTTTTATAAATGCAAGTTCTTACAATGCTGTAAGGTACATGTTATTGTGCAATAAATTATAATTTAGTGAAGTTTTTTTTTATCTAAAGAAAATACACTTGCAAGAGGAGTAATGATAACCGATAGTGGAGATAGCCAAGGGTGGCAGAAATGGACTGGATTCCCTGCCTTCACTAATCATTTCTTGTTTGAGGACCCAAGGGTTTGTAAAATCACACTCATCATTCCCCAAGGCAAAGCTATACACCCAATGTGGAAACAGTGTGTCTGTAGGCAGCTTTAGCATGGTTGCTAAAGTCAGGCATGTAATTTTTACATACTCATGCAGTGGGCAAGGCATTCCTTTCCAAGCCCCACCCCCCGATGACTAATATCATGTACTCAGACCATATAATACTTTACTCAAAATGATGTGCATTACATAATTATGTGACATACAAAGAGAAAAGAACTTATTAGTTCTTACATTGGCTGGTCTCATGCCCAATGTGAGGACAATATTATTCAAATATCAAATAATGGTTATCTTTTTGTATTATTTCCACCCTAAGCAATCTACCCACCCTTCCTAATATCATGAAAGCAGCTTTCCTGGTATATTCAGGTATCATTTTCCTTCTTACTAAACATTAAATAAAAATGCATGGATTTTTGCGAGTTCTTGCAAACAATGTCTTAGATTATCATTGTTTATCTTCACATTTCCAAGATACGTACAGCACTGTTCTAAACAGCTTTCAATTCATCAGCGAACTGTATAATGTAGGACGGTTTTGGACAGTTCAAAATATTTAAAGTAGCAATGAAAGAGTTCACAGAATATCAGAGTGTTCCAAAAGAATATAGTTGGTACCAAATTCATGTTATTCTCAATCTGGAATAGCTCCAAAAGAATGCATCTTTATTATGTAGAGAATGGCAACTCTGAGTGAATGATCTGTTTAAAAATAATTTATGCACCAGGTGTAAGCAGTTTATTTTTGCAAAATGCATGCAGAGTTTTTGGAATTATATATTATGGTATTTGAATTTAGCATTAAAATAATCTCATTGCTATACAAAAAATTTGTGTTTACAGCTTGGACAGAATGCAAGCATACATGCAGATGCATTTAGCTGCCCTTGACCCTAACTAATGCTTACGGCAGTTGCATAAACATACGACTAGCAGCAGTCTTGCAGTTGTACATGCAAGTCCATTAAATAAATTATTATTTTCAGGGCATCTCTTATGTCCCCCATACTTTCCTCGCGTCCTTTATGTCCTGTAAAATACCAATATGAAGAGTGATTTTTAACATTTTTTCAATTGTTTATAAAAATAAGAGTATGTACAAAGACATGGAAAGCTTGCCACACTATTGCTTACCCTATTGATTTACTATTTTGTAAGATGTTTCTTTAAACCAATCAGAGCATGCATAGTATCATACTGTAGTTATTTGGTAATAGTCCAATAAAACTTCCTCCTGCTGTCTCTTTCAGTCACTAAACCAGTGGGAAGTTTGTGCAAGCTCACAAAATGCTCCAAAAATGGAACATATACAGAAAGCAATCCCCACCTGATAAATGTCATGCTTTGTGGTGAATGTGTGCTTGCCACAGCCAAGAGCAGTGAGATATCACTGTCATCAATGCTGCAACAGAAACAATCCATGTTAATTATCCAATAGAAGATCCTCATTGCAATTCTAACACCAGTCTAAGTTGCCATGGTGAGGTCCCAAAAAAGTGTACTCTGTTGGTAATACAATCATTCTGCAGTGTGCTGCAGGTTCCTTGGCCCAGATAAACCCTTTGGTACTAAAACTAATAATCACATTTGATCCAGGTAATAAACAAAGGACTGCAAGCTACTGCTCATACAATAGTAATTTATTATTAGAAATTAATAATTATTATCAATAATACATACCCAAGAAGCTGAGAAAGATCATTCTTTGTGAGCATTCTTGAGCGGTCCTTTAAGCATTCTGATATGACCTGAGGAAGGAGGAGACACAAACGAGAGCTCAAGTTTACAAAGGGTGCAATGGTGAATTCATCGAGAGAAAAAAAAAAAAAAAAAAAAAAACAGAAACAGAAACAGGGAGAAGATATTGGTAATAGGTACAGTACCTTGCTTTTGAGATAAATCTCCTTGAGTTTGTCTTCCAGGTGCATCAAACACTGCAAAACAAGTATCAGGGTATGTGACGATACATTACATATTGTACGACAGCAAAAAATTTACATGTTAACACTTCAAATTATTTTCTCTTTTCAGTCTTCCACCAAAGGTATACAATAAAGTATAGAGAACTTGGCATTTGACACCTTACTCAAACGACAGCTGATTAAAATATAAATTCTCTTTTCATTACTCATACATTTTCTTATTTTATGGTTGGGAGAATTTGTATTTTGAACTTGGGAGTGAAAGGGTTAAAGTATGGTAACTGTACTTACAAATTCTGCAGGCATGCCCACTTCACAGAGTCCCGTTACCGAGTTCAACATGGATAATACAAGGTTAGACAGTTCCACATGTTGAACTGAATCCAAGTCACTTCAAGGAAAAGAACAACAAAATTGTTTGAGGATCAGAGCTGACATGTCACCCAAAGTAGAAATTCTCGAATAAACCAAGAGACTTTCTGTGCTTGAAGTTATTGTGACTCACTTTGATGATTGTTTCTTGATATTCTTGGCTGACACAACTTTACACTCCCTGTGAAAACAAACATTGGTTATCATACTACTCGTAAAATCCATCGAGTTAAAGGATAGAATGGCAAAAAAAAAAAATGAATAGAAATGAATAGAAATTCTAAATCTAGATACATTGAGTTTAACATACCAGGTATCTGTATCTGCTACAATGCAAACAGCTTCAGATATGGGGTCATCCAAAACTGAGTGCTGGAATAAAATTTATATACATTTATATAATATACAAAGAAGCTGAAATTCAAAGCTCGTCAAAATACAGTGATCCCATGGAAGCTGATCGGCTGCCTTGTTGGAACTGTCAGTAGGACTTGCCCAGTTTCAATCAGAAAGCTCTTACATTCATACATAGAGCGGTTTTCGGATGACTGTCGAAAGTAATTGTGTGATTGCTTTGGTTTTGCGTTTGCTTCGCTTTCGGATTGGTCCACACGAGTTTGTCGGCATGCTCAGCCAATCAGGAACAAAACCAAAACCAAAACCAAACACTTCTCACGCAAGCGATGGCGTGTACTCGCACTGCTGATTGGAAAGTAAAACCAAACGCAAGACCAAACGCGAATTACTTTGGCTTCCAATTGGCTGAACTGTTTTCTCTCAGTCTCTGTGATTGGCCTGTGTGATTACTTTGGTTTTGGTTTTCGACAGTCATCCGAAAACGGCTCTATTAGGCCTAATTGTCTCTATGATTTCCTGGACAAAACATATAAACTACTAGAGTATAGGAATTTAGCATGATGAGAATTAATAATCTGATCAGCTTCGACTCATAAACAAGAGGTCACACGCCATTTTCCACATACTGCATGGTCAATAACATACATTTATAGTAGGTTGGTTGTGATCGTCCAGGTTAGAGTAGTCTCCAGAAAGACTGTTGTTGGTGACTGACGTTTCGACTACCTGAGTGGAAGTCATCTTCAGAGTCATCTTCAGAGTCAAGTGAAAGTATTAGTCAGATCCATCTGACTAATACTTTCACTTGACTCTGAAGATGACTTCCGCTCAGGTAGTCGAAACGTCAGTCACCAACAACAGTCTTTCTGGAGACTACTCTAACCCGGACAATCACAACCAACCTACTGTTCACACTCCTGGGTTCAAACCATTTGCCAACATACATTTATCTTACCTTAAGTGATAACTTCAGATCATTTTTGACACTTGGGAGGTGGGCACTGGTTGGAACCCCTTGAAGTACAAAGTCTGCCCTGTAGCCATCACCAATACTACAAAAAGGAAAACCAAGGAATCAGCATAAATCAAATTAAATAGAAATTTTGCATGGAGTGAGTGGCGCAGCCACCTTCAGAGTCAACTTTGAACATGATTACACCTTATCACCCAGATGAACAACTGAAAACTGCTGGGTCCAAACCATTTACCAATAATACTAAACGGGAGGCCACTAAAAAATTCCTTGTGCATAGTACTCTTTAGAGGATATAAATTTAAAAAGTAACAAAATAACTCCAAGCTGAAATATGAATAATACTAACAAACACCTACATAAAAATATCCTTTTCAGCATAGCATAATAATAATTTTTATTAAACCAATAATGAATTCAATCCTTTACTTACCCAGCAAAAAGTGATCGGCCAAAGTTGTTGAAATCCTGGCAGCCATCTTCATCACTGGAAAATACAAAGTTGTCCAAAAGATAATTTTGACAAACTATAAAATAAACTCAAAGAATTTTCACAGAATATTTGTTGCATATGGGAAAAAGTGCTGAAATTGCAGCATGAAAATCCCATCAGAAAGCCATGAAAATAATGAAAAAATATAATAAATATAAATCTCAAAGTTCACAGGACAACATTAAAATCATAGGATGTTCACAGAACTTTCATAGCATTTTCACAAAATAATACATGTGACTCACCTGTTTAGCTCTGAAGTCTTCCTCTCTTCTGAAATCCTTAAGAGTGTAATACAATATCAGTAACTGAGTACTGACAAAACAAAGATACATAGAGGATATTACACGGTGGCACGAAGATATGAATTTTATTTTCAAGAGGTAAAAACAATAATCATTTTTACGAACAAGCGCTTCACGAGTGAGTAAAATACTGTTTTTACCACGAGAAAATAAAATCCATATCTTCAAGCCGCCGTGTAATTTTCTTTTTATTATATTAGACACAAGTGTTTTACGAGAAATTGCACAAACAACTGTGCAAAAGTGGGAAATGATTCCAACAATATCCTCACTAGTGAGGACATGGAAAATACGCCACTCGGGTCCCGGATGTAGTTTCGTATGGATTTTACGCACGGTATATTTTCCAGTAAAACACTCGTGTCTATATAATAAATTACATTAACCCATTGACCCAAACTCAAAATGGTGATTCTTTCAGCCTTTTTAGAAGAACAATATACAAGTGATGTAGCAGGAATTAATGACTTTATCAGCTTTCATCTGAGCAAGGTACCAAAAGCCAAGTTCTCTTTACTGTATGATCTATTTCTGTTGGACATAATTATAGCCAGTTCTCAGGTAAATTATTTTATCTAAAACTGACCTTGGCATGGGCATCTGGACAGGTCCAAAGTCCTCCTCGATAACATCATCAACTGAGTTCGTAAAAGTAATACTGCGAGTGGTGGATGGTGAATTCAGAGGACTCTGAGAAATCCCTGAATCTGCTGAACCACAACGTCCACAAAAGCTGATACACTCCTCAACCATGTTTGTCCCTTCCATGCTCTTTTGCAGAGAACCAGAAAATGAACCAGATTCCAAAGAAAGGCAACTATCAGATTCAGAGCTTCGTATTCTTTGTACAACATCGCTGGGAAGGTGTGACTTGCGATGGATTAAGTCTGTGTTCTGCCCACTCCCGACATGATCACAGGCACAGAGTTTGTCTATAGTTCCAATAAATAGAGAACCTTCAGTGGACTGCTTGGCATCTTTGTGGTTGTCTCCATTAATTGATAAACCATTTGGTTTGGAGTTTATCCCCTTTGAAGGACATCCGGTGCCGTCCCCATGGCTGGAGCAATAGCATTGAAAACTTGACTCCTTCGGAATGCAGTTCTTCTGTCCTTCATGGCATTGGCCATCACTGGCTAACACAGCATCGTTTACAAGTTGCTTCAGCTCCCTGGGAACTTTTCCATTTAGAACAGAGTCACAAGAGGCTCTCAGCAAACCACAATTTGGGCATGGTGCAAGTCTATCAATGCCAAGTTTTCGTAAAATTTCTTCCTCAGAATCTTTTCTCAGAAACAGATGCAAGTCCTCGCTACTTTTTGAAAGCAAAGCAGGCTTATCACAGGTCCTTTTGCAGCTTTCTGTTTCAGTGACTTCAAGGCTTGGACTGTTCAGTTTTCTTTCTACTTTATCCCCCACTTCTGAGGAACACAAGGTTCCATTCTGTTCATTGGACACTTCATCAAATGCTGTACTTTCCTCTGGTTCTTCTTCTCTTTTCGGGAAATGCTCAAAGACCTCAGTACATCTGATAAAGTAACTAAGTATGTGGAGAACTTGTTCAACAAGTTTGGCGTTCTGCCCAACCACCACAGTGCGTGCCACTCGAAGGGGCTGCCCAATAGCACCATATAACTCCCTGGAATAACAATGTGAGAAGTTGTGTTATATTCAGTACAAATAAAAAATTACTGTAACAAGCTGGATCCCCCTAAAATATGGGGTTCAAGTTTTTAGCGATTTGTAAAAAAAAAAAAAAAAAAAAAAAAAAAAAATACAAATTATTATTTAGATAACAAATTCCCATCTGAGGCTTATTGTTTTTGACTTGGTTACTAAATTTAGACAAAAGTTAAAATACCACAAGAAACAAGACAAATACCAGCTGCACACTGAGAACAAGAAATCAAACCAAGCAAACCAAAAAAACAAAAAAACAAACAAAACAATGAAAAAAGTTTAGGAGAACATTTTAGAAAGAAATAGACAAGACAAAAATATTGTAGATTGCAACAAACCAAAAGACAGATAAACACAGCAAATCAAACATACATAACTCACCCAAGCTGAGCCCATAATGGGTTGTAGGGATGGGATTGTGCAAGAAGATCAAGCTGTATTGGGAAACAAAACACAGCAAAAACTCAAAACAAAGGAACTGTGAAGATTTTTGCCAAAACTTGTATAATGTCAAATGCAACACAATAAAACAACTTATACTCTATGAATGAAATGATCAAGAAGGAAGGATGAACTGAGAACAATTTACTGCATACGTGTTATGCAGGGTTAAAAATATTAATAATTTGGACCAGTACCATTTGGGATGAATGCTTGTCCAGATATGCACGGCTGGGTTTGGTACTTGCAGGCATCACTGTTGGCACCCATGCCAGATGGTAAGTTAACACTGCCGTCAAAACTGTTGCCAGGAAGCTGTAACAAATGCAATATTTACAGTGGTCAGGACTTGCGTAAACTTGAAATATAATTTCACTTCCATTCTAACAGAATGATAAAGAGTCATAAACACTAAGCTAGGTTGGTTGTGATCCTCCACAGTAAGACTGATCAGGTTGAACATCTTGGCAAGATCTTGTAAAATCTTACAAAATCTTGTACAATCTTACAAGATATTGTAAGATCTTGCCAAAGTTTTGTCTTACCAGAATTTTGCTAAACCTTAGGCAAATCTTGCCTAATCTTGGTAAAATCTTTCCGAAATTCTCAATTGGGTGTTGTTGGTCAAGTGAAGAGGTTTCGTCGGATGATCACCACCAACCTACTCTTTGGACTCCTGGCTTGGAACTATTTGCCAGAGTCGTAAAGTTAAATAACTTTTCATGTACTTACAAGTTGGTTTCTCTGTTGTTGCAAACATGTGAACAGTTGATGAGCTGGGTCTTGAATGTCTCGCTGAGCTTTTTTCGCTGATCTGATTGTGTCATCATGTTCAGCCACACAGGTTCCTGAGTTAAACAAAATATTATTCTTAATAGTTTTTGTGCCCAGTAGCATAATAAATAGTACTATCAAAATTCCATTATGTATGTGTAAGAGTCCAAATTTCCATTGCATTACTGTATTCCATTATTGTATAGATAATATTATTCATACCAACAATGTATATCATAAAAATATTATTATTGTACCATCAGATTTTGATTCTGAGCTCATATTATATCATACAAATTATCTCAACAATAAATTATTATAAAAAAAGAAATAGAGTAGAAATTGGCAGTTTAGTGAACTCTCATTTATAATTATTACAAGAGCTATCTATAATATTTCCAAGTTCTCCATATTGGCGATAGACTGAGAAAATCAAAGTTGATTAATTATTTCTCTTGGGATTGAAAGCAAAGGATAATTAAAGTGCCATGCATGTTAAGAAAAAAGAGTGCAATATTTTGATATACCTTAAGTCTTGGGGTACTCAACAGATTGTTCAAACTGCTTCTGAAGATCTCAACAGCCTGTTGAAAAGGATTAAAGTTGGTTTAAATGCATTAAAAGTATGACACATTTTTCTGTACTAAGATTAGCAACATAAAAGCTGGCTGACTGTGAAAGGTAAACTGACAACAAAATATTATTCTATTTCACTGAACAAATTAATAGACAACTCATGCAGTACCTTCATCACTTGATTTGGAAAAGAAGCAGACTTCCCAACAAAAGCTTTTTCTACTGTTAGTCTCAATCGATGCATGTGGAACTCCAGGAGGGGAAAATGAGAGAAAAAGAATCCCTGCAAGGCCCTGTAACAAGAGCACCGTCATCAGCCACAACAGACAATACTGTAACCATGGAAATCTGTCGACATACACCATGAGCCATGTTTATACTTTTGTACAGAAACTAAAAATACAACACCAAAGACTCTTCGCAGGCAGACCTCTTTAACATGGCAAACATAAGCATAAAGTAAATAAATAAGAAAATACTCTGGTGTGCCACTTATTTGATTGACTTTTAGGTGCTGTCAATGCCTTGTTAAGTTAGTATATATTAGATAACATTCAAAATTCCTTTACCTTCCCTTCTGCTCACTTTCTCCCAAAGTGAAAATGATGCCCACTCCAATCTTGGGATGACGAGTCATAACTGGGGAAACCTGCGTGGAATTAAAGCAGTGAAAGAAGACCCTGGTCAAGCTCAATCTGTTCTCTCACAGCTAAGTCAAACTTTTGAAAGTATTTTTCAGAACATAATTTGTGAAATGGGATGGGCATTTAGTGTGAAGAAGTTCTTTTGAATAAGCAAAATACATTTTTCCTATCAATGTCAAAACAGATCACATACTGTAAGTTTCTTACCTCGTCCACTGTTTCACAACCTTTCTTTCTTGCAAAACTGTGGTCAATGCTGGTGACCTGGCTACGGCGAAGACGGCGATGATAGCTGCCACATGGTGAAGTGGATGGGGTGAAGAGGGACGTTATGCTTTCTGCTGCTGAAAAGCCCGGTGAGAACCACATAAAAGAAAATCATAATTAATATTTTATTGGCCAACACTTTCAAATTATATAGTGTACATGAGACACACCAAGTTTGTCTGTCAATTGGTCCAGAGGTGCATGTGCTTACTTTCTAGTGATTGCATAAATCCACTGTCTTCGTCTGGTTCAATGCGTGGTGATGACCCTGGCACAGCCACAGGTTTGGAGGGTAAGCTCCCTGAAACTGTAGACAAGGCCAAAACTGATCAGAGATTGATTTCTCCTGTCAATAGAATGATAGTTATCTAGTATATGTGGCCAGTAGTGGAGAAAATGGCAGGCTTGCTTGAGTCCAAGCTGGTCTGACTAGCAATAATTCTCTTAACATGATCATATGCTTTCTATTAGGGGAGGTTAAGAGAATTAAACCCCATGTCAGAGTGAACATTAATAGTAATAAAACTAGTTGTAGCTTTCACTAAGTGCTAACGAGAGAAAAAGAACTCGATGACAGATGCTAGTGAGTGCATGTGTTAACCTCGTGCAAAATACTCCCTCCTGATTGGCTAAGAACAGTCACACCATAAATCAACATCTCTTTTCATCGGCTCTGTTGGCTCTAATATTTCCGGCACCAAAGTCTCCATGGAATCTACACCTTACATTACATTTTTAACAGCTCGATCGAGAATTTTTCTGCCTGCTGCAATACTTCGCGTGGCATTATGCTGGCCGCCTCGCAAGCCGACCATCTTCGCTTGGCTTGCTCGTTGGCAATTATTATGGGCAGCAAAATGGATCAAGCAATGCAGTTGTTCAAAACTAACCAGACAGTCCTTCCTCTTTTGGACTGTTGTTCTGTGAGGAGAGGGAGCTGGAGTCAAGCATTCCATCCAGTTGACTGCCACTATTGTTGAGGTACTCGCCACTCTCATTGCTGCAATGATGGGAAAAACAATTGCACTCAGGTATCTGTATTTACAAAATAATAAAAATGCACTCAGGTGTCTTTATTACACGACTTCACATTTTCATGTGCAAATACGGGCCAAAATGAGTCCAAAGATGGGAGAATATTGCACTCGTCAGGAATCAGATCAACTGGTTTATTAGCTTATGTGATCAGTTTTCACAAGCAAAGTTTACGAACGCGTTATTTTTTTATTCCATTTTGCGCGCGGCGAGAATGTTTGCCCTGCTTCGTTTGTCATGTAATAAACAATTTATTACACGAAAAGTTGTGCAATACGGCTGTATTTTTACTCATCAGTTTTATTTTTTCTCGCCTGAAGCAGGCTCAAAAAAATAAAACCAACTCGTAAAAATACTTCGCCGTATTGCACTCCTTCCCGTGTAATAACCTCTTTGTATTTAATCACATGCTTTAATGCAATAGTGCAAATACAGTAATCACCCTACCAAACATTTGGCACACTTGTTCTTGGTTTCAGTGTGAACACTTTGGTCAGCAAAAGTCGACAAGGAGACCTGTAGAGGAACAGATAATTAATGAAACACAAAAATAATAATACTTATATTTATTTAAAATAATGTATGATAATACACTGTATGACCAATTCACATCTGACGTGGGATTTTCATCAAACTTTTACAAACAAATAACACTGATGAGTATGGTAGTCTTTTCCACCTCTCACTAGCGATGTATTAGGGAATCTTACGCATTTAATACATTATCTCACCCTGATAAAATTTGATTGAACTACATGTACACTGTACATCCCATTATTATTACAATTGTTATTGCTACTGCATTTTCTACTAGTGTCAGAACAGGGCACCAACATGCACCTTCATAGTACAAATTAGTGTTGCTATGGTATCAGGCTATTTAGTATATACCACACAAGTGAATAGTGCTTTTCGCGCGCTCAATCTCGGAATATCAAGTACTATTCACCTCCCGGCGGCTTCCGGTAAAACAAAATGGCGCACGAACCCAGTTTTTGCCCACTTTTGTCGGAAATAAAATAGCTATTTGGGAGTTGGCTATTAAACTTGTGTGGTATATACTAAAACAATTATTCACCTCAGTGTCGGTGAACAGCGGTGGATATTTACCTCGCCGAAACGGCTCGGCAAATATCCACCACTATTCACCTCCACTTCAGCGAATAATTGTTAAATATACTGTACCTCATCATGTGAACTTTGACGGTGGAGCCCTTATACTTCATAGCAACAGATCCAAACATCATTTCTCCAAGCATCTTAGCATCATGACTTGGGCGAGGGTACTGCGGAAAAAAATCCCCTACATTTAAGTCTTAGCCAACACAAACAGAAAGTTATTACCTCCAAAAAAGTAGTATAATTTATTCCAGGAGAAAATATTATTTTGATTGTTACATCATGGATTTGTACAACATCAATACATGCACACTAATATACTGTAAGGTCACCAAATTATAGAGCTGTTCTTGGATGACTATTAAAATATTTTAAAAGACATTTTTGTGCCTACTGTAGGTTTGATTGTAAAATCAAACACACATTACTTTGGCTTCTGATTGGTTGAAAGTGTTTCTTTCTGCCTTTACCTTGGTTTTGGTTTTTAACAGCTGTAAACTGCTCTGTCACATAGTGAACTAACTATAAATAATTATTTATATTTTCCAAAGATAAAAGAATCAAACTTAGAAGTTACAGATCACAGGAAATAGGCATTGTATCTCTTACCTGTGGCTTAGAGGACCCAACTTTCTTGTCGGCTTGCCCAGGTCTCGTATCGTTCTGTGCAGTTTCCTGGACAATGTAAAATTTTAAGTTTTGAATATGCCCATCCAGTCATCGCACCAGGAAACATGTCTGACTGTAGTTGACCATGGTGAGGAAACATGCCTGACCATGGTCAACTATGGTCAGAAAGCCTTTCTGACTGCGGTCAGGAAACAGGCAGAGACCGCTCCCCCCAGGTGTCCGTCTTAGAGGGTGGGTGTCCGATAAAAGGGAGTTGATTGTATTATTTTTTGAGGTACATAATAACTACCACACCTCATTCTTGAGGAAGGACTTGGAATCGAACAGCAGAGATTTGCCTTTGCGATCACAGTCTTTGAAAACCAGAACTCTGACAGCATTTTGTTCCAATGCAGGGAAGGGCCTGAGTAAAATAAAACGTGAAAAATGTCCTGGCAATGTGAATTATTTCAACAACAGCAATTAATTCAGATGTAACACATTAAGATAAGTCGATACGTAAACACATGAATTTTTTCATTTTTTGTGCAGCTGGATCTGAGTGTAGTTACAAAAACAAGCAAATGGTCTCTTCAGGTGCAATAGCTGCATTGAACTATTTGCTTGAAAGTCTTGAAACATACATGCATGCGCACATGTCGGTCAAAGTGTAGCTATGGCAAGAATTCTAAACATTAAAAGACACAACAAGTACTAAAGCTTTCAAAATTTTCTCATTGGGAGATCAAGTATACCCATTCTAAGAACGAGACACGATTTCAAACGATAAATATAATAACCTTTAGGAAACACGATTTTTTTTACAAATTGATTACAAAGGCGGAACGGCCGTCACGAACGGAAAATGTGCATGCTTGACAGATTTTCCGTTCAAACTGCACCTAGCAACTCCAAACGAGATAGGACCACAAGCTCCCCTTGAAACATATTACTGATCAAGCTAATACCATATATGTCGGTCTAATTCAGCTTGATGATAACGATGGTGTATATATTTTGGGTCACGAAGGTTATCGAGCATATTTTGGTCCGGGTATAAAACTGATTGTTCGCTGAATCTCGAACCAGAAGTGTTTAAAACGACACATAACAGTTCGCCACCACCAAATCAACATTTTGACTCACCTTTGACTGGCGTGTACAGTTTCTTGCCTGTTATTTGAATCAAACAAGAACAGAAAATTGCAGTTACAAACGCGACGAATGACAGCTTTGACGAGCAACATAATACCAACGTGAGATGACGAACTCACCAATTGGCATCAACATTCTTCTTTTCCGTCTTTCGATGGCTGAAAGAGAATATTTTCGAAAGCATATCGCCCTTCCAATGCGAACATCCTTCACGACACGTAAGGCGACCGACGAGACTTGCAGTCACATGACACAGCAAAACACAGGGTCACTTCCTCGTGCGATGATTGGCTGAAATTGGCGCCAACACGGTATTCTTTAATTTGATTGGTCTGGAGTCATCATGTGTAGCACAAGGAACGCACATGACTGACCCAGTGACTTGCGCGTGATTTTTCTTTTTCTCTTTTTTGCATTTCCAATATTACGACACATATCGTGACTCAAACATGATTCAATTGAGTAAAATACACACTACATTTACAAATGTTGCTGAGAGATATCGCTGTGAGCGCATGACACCTATTTTTGCAAAAAGGCGTTTTTAGGGTGGAAACCACTTAACGGCAAGTCAAACATTGGTGGGCGCAAGAAAAAAATATTTTACGCATCACGTATCGTATCGAAAGTTAGGCTTTTCTTTCTTTCTTTCTTTCTTTCTTTATTAGATTTGAGTGCCTTACTCGCATTCTGAACCCAAGAGGAACTGACTTGACCCGAGTCGCGCGAACTCCTTTGTCTGGGGCTGGTTTGAGCGGAATCTAAAAAACAACAAAAAATTGAACTATTTTCGAAACGCCTGTGGGCCACTAAAAACAGAATTAATTTCATTTTCAACCTTCAAACATGATGTGAGTGTTAGGACAAATTGGTGTCCAACTGCAACCCCTGACTGCATGATGTTCAGATCAGTGTCACGTTTTCGCCCGCCCGCAGGACCCCACGCGATTTTTGCGGTCCCTGGCTTTTGCCGCACGTCACGTATTTTTGTTTGTGCGACTTTTATGCAGCTCTGAACCATCTTGATCAAGTATCGATCTTTAAAGTACAAAGTAGAACAAATGACGGTAAAATTAACTGCTCCCTCGGAGTCTAAGTATAGGTATGACATTGCACTCTGCACGCAAACATTATTAACCACGCACGTTATAATTTACAAAGGAAGTATTGTAGCGGCGTAACTCATGCATAAAGTGGCAGAAGCAGGCCTAAGGGTTCCTTACAGAAACGGATAGCATAAATCTCACTCCACAACTGCATACTCATTCTAAGTCTTCATTTGCAATACCGGTTTCGTATAAACGTGACTTTTCGTGTCCGATATACTCTGCACCATCGCAGGGTGCAAAAATTCAGTTCCGACAGCCACAACAACCATCGATGATGAAACAAAGGCAGCCTTATTACTTCCGAACCTGTACACCACACATCCGCCAAGCCGCCGCCCGCCGCCCCCTCCTTCTCATCAAGTGCAATAAAGGCTTTAGCATTTCCGAGTCACATTTCCATTGTTGGGATTGCAGCTCAAGCAGATACGAAAATACAACTCTATAATATATATATATACAGCCTTGCTTGTTGTATTGACACGTTTGAAATTGGACCACCATGCTCGAGAGTACGCGCTTGTTCGTGGGTCATAAATTAGAGAAGAAAAAAAAAGATCCATCACAGGCGTGATCATGCAAGTCATGGGCATCAAAAGGCGAGCTAACATGCCCTTGTCAGAAATTATACCACAAGGCAAGATCACAATTACGTTTTGCACGTGTCACAAGTGACAGTTCCGCTCCCCCTCGCTAGTTTACACTTGATCGCTTCCAAACGCGTAGTCTACGAGCAATCCGTCCTCTTCCCTCCAAGATCGTATTGCGAGAGCCCAGTCCCTAACGCGCCATACTCGCAACACGATCTTGGAGGGAAAGGGAGGGACTGCTCTCAGTCTTCCAAGCGCGTTCACTGCAGAAGAATCACTTAGATCGATCTCAGATCGGTCTGGGGCTGATCAGTTGAATCGCATTTAGGACCTCAGATCCACCGAACAGCCAAGTGTGAAAGGGCCCTTTGTAGCGCACTAGCCTGGGGCCAATTCACTATAAAACATTTACAAGTGTATTTTACAAGTTGGGCCAATTTTCCCACACGTTTAAACACACTTTATAATCCAATACCATGACCAAATGAGCTCCAGTTATACAGTTGAGACCGGTACCTGTAATGTTTTGCAAACTTTTGTCCGATTGGAGTCCGTTTAGTGGTGTTTGAATAATGGTCCGACTTGTAAAATACACGTGTAAATATTTATTGAATTGGCCCCTGAGCGATTCGTGGCTCCGCTAGCATGGGACGATATTTTTTAACACTGTCAAGGTGCATTTAATAAACGTGCCTTACAAAAACCCACAGAAACTTGAATCCTCGCTTTCGCAGAATCTGAATGTTCAGCTTACTAAACAAAATGTGCCATTCGGAGATTACACTTGTATTTGTCCTGTAAGAACCTCATAAATTCGACGCATTCACGTAGTGCCAGTTGTCCACATCTGAAAGAAATGGAACGGAAGACCGGATAAAGTTTGTAAAGCTGCATGATGCTAATGACTTAAGAAAAATATAACGCGTCCCCGTGTAATATAGCCTCATCTAAACACGCGGGAAGTTGGGAGAACACGAGAGAAGCGTTGGAAAACCACGAGGCCGCCAAGATGAAGATGATTATGATGATAACGACGCTCAAAATGATGATGATGATAATGATGACGACGAAAACGATGATGACGATGATGATGGTGGTCGTGATGATGATGATGATGATGATGATGATGATGATGATGATGATGATGATGATGATGATGATGATGATGATGATGATGATGATGATGATGATGATGATGATGATGATGATGATGATGATGATGATGATGATGATGATGATGATGATGATGATGATGATGATGATGATGATGATGATGGTGGTGGTGATGATAATGACGACGACGATGATGATGGTGGTCGTGATGATGATGATGATGATGATGATGATGATGATGATGATGATGATGATGATGCTGATTATGATGATGATGATGATGATGGTGACGATAATGATGACGACGATGATGATGATGATGGTGGTGGTCGTGATGATGATGATGATGATGATGATGATGATGATGATAATGATGATGACGATAACAACGATGACGGTGATGATGATGACAATGATGATGACGATGATGATGGTGACGACGATGACGATGACGATGACGACGATAACAATGACGTAATGACGCTGACGATGATGATGCTGATGACGACGTGGAGAAAACGGTTGTGGCTTGACTCGCCGTGAACAGTCCGATCGCGACCGAAAGAGCGGATGTACGTCTTGTAGCCAACGAGAGCACAAGAATTCTCTGCGGAATTGCTTATTACATTCACTAAATACATATTAACTCACCTTCAGGCACAGGAACTGGACAGCCCACGGGAGGAGCCTAAACAGAAGAATGATCAAACCAATACTGATCAGCCAGGAAAAAATGAGCGATGATCGAGACGTATTTTGGTATGTGCAATATATAGTCTAATCCTCGATATCCCACATGCATCGACGGGAGTCTAAGGGCTAGAATCAGGAGACGTTTTGAAAAGTTTACGATAAGTCGATCGCGCACATACAGTAAGTAACTCGACATAACGCTACGGCACATAACGCAACGCAATGACCGCTCAGAGTTGTACATGCCTGGCAAGTTTGTGATCCGATACTATATGCTGTGATGCAAGGCTCTGACCACTGAATGGTCTATCCTTAAAAGTAGGTAATTGATTGGTTAAAACTGCAGGTGAAAGACTCTTGTATACACTACTATCTAATTAGTTAAGTCCCCAATTACTTTTGCCAACAAATTATTGTATCCTTACGTTGTTCACAATGGCATCAGCTTCGTCCATGCTCATCTTGTAAGGAGACTTATCCACTGATACATTTTTGCTGTGAGGAATGATGATAAATAGGTATTTAACATAATTTGACTAAAATATCCCAAATTATATCATTTCGTTACCCTTTCCAAGCTCGTCAACAATAGTTTGGTCGAAAATGCCATAGTCTTTTATAAGAAGTTCGACTACATAACGATTGATTTCTGATGTTCTCTACACAAACAACATTTTACACATGGAACATGTACTGTCGAGTGATATCGTTACGGCTGTAAAAATAAAACATTAACAATGACCACATATGTTACATGCAGATTTACACAAAGCTCATTAAAGTTCCTGTCAAGAAGAGGTTCTTACCAGGCAAGTGACTGAGTGTTTTCTTTTTTTTTCATTATCAGGTCTTCCCAATGTCCGTGGGTCTCGTTAACGATCTTCATGGCAAATGCCTTGGTAAGAAAGGAGAATTACACATTGTAGCACCCGACCCCTAAACGGTACCATGTCAAGTAAAAATGTCAGTGTTTGATGTTGAGCATTTGCTGCACCATGACACAATCGCCAAGTCCAACAAATTCAATACCTTGTCTTTCGCTTCTCCATTGAAAGCAAATTCATTTGGTGGTTTGCCTGCAGGCATTTTGTAAATCTTGAACCAGTCTACTGTAGCCTGTAGATTAGGAATATTACATCAGCACCTTCATATTTTCATCAACTTTATTGCAGTTCCTCGATTAGGTAATTTGATGGGTTTTGAAAGGGGTGATTAAAGTATTACCTTCAAAAGACCTGGCATGTATGTGTCCACGTCTGTAATATCTGAGAGATGCAAAAACCAAATCAGCATTGGGTCGCTAATATGTATACCTAAAAATACCAAGGCAAAATTTATGCTAATCTGAATTTTTGATGACATGTAATACTACTTCCATGCATGTTTCAAGAAAACTCTAATTTATACCACTCAAACCTAAAAGTGTGACCATTCAATATTAAAAGCTCTCAATGAATACATTCTAATATAGGTACACACAGTTCTACAAGTTTTGTTATGTCAAAGGAGAAATTTGCCTCTGATCACTGGCAGCTTAGAGAATCTATATAATAAATTATTTAAATAATCCACTAACCATTCATCTTAGCAGCCAGTGGGTCATTCACATCAATGCAGATGACTTTCCAGTCAGTTTCTCCTTCATCAATCATAGCAAAGGTACCCAGTACTTTAACCTGCTTCACGTCACCCCGCTTTGCAACCTGATGACCCAAAGAAATAATAAATATTTATAAACAAAAGAAGAAAATACTTACAACAGCTAGTAATGAACAAAATGTTAAATTCTAGTGTGAATATTGTATGTTTGGACATCATTTTATTTGTTTGTCTTCTTCTGTAGGGGGGGGGGGGGGGGAGTTATTTGGACACACGGAAGGGAACTCCAATATTAATACTGGAGTTTATAGCAGAGAAGTCCACTTTTCTAATTACCCAATTAAGCAACAGTAACAGCTTACAAGTTCATAGTACCTCTGGGAAGCTTACCTTGGTTCCAATTTCACAAGCATCAAGTGGGTCGTTGTCCCCCTTGGCCTTGGTATCCGCGTCTGTGTGGCTGGGATCTTCCCAAGTCTGTGTTAAAAGTCAAATACTGATGATCTGATGATTTCCAGATGTGTAAGTTTCCATCAGTTAAAACAATTTACCAAGAAGCAACATATTGAAATTTGGAGATGTGAAATTGGCTCAAATTCAATTACCAACAATATTAAATTCTGTCAGTGTCAGGCTGGCATTAAAAATGAGAAAAATTTCAACAGCACTAATCATTGTTAACAAGCATTATTTCTTTACACTACCCTAACTTTTCAACTGCGAACTAATTATTATTTTCTCACTGACATCACAACTTGAATGGTTGAAATATCACCTAACGCCATACAATCACTATGATATATAGTAATTTTATTATTATTGTTTCTATTTAGGATATATATACAGGTGCATAGTTTACAAGTAAATTTTGGTTCCCACTGCATATTGACAAAAATATAATATTCCTGCAGGCACCTGAGGAAGGGCTCCATAGTTCCAAATGTAACCATGATATGGGAAACAGCTGTTTACATATCGCACTTTGCCTTTCTTTACATCTTGCTTGATTGGGTTCAAGGCTTCCTTTGTGCAGATCTACGATAAAAGCAGAGATTAATACAAGAACAATAAATGTTTAGTTTATTCACTCCCTGGGACCTACACTCCCCAATAGCATTATGGTACATCATAGAGCTGGTAAGTTTCTTTATTTTGTATATTTTATTTTGTGAATTAACTCCAGAAATATATCTCCTTTATTTACTACTTCTAACATTCCATCAAAATTTCACCATATAATACAGGCAAGTTCTTGGAATTCACAAGACATCAGGTAAGTTCTGGGAATACCAAGATCTCACCATGATTCAGGCATTAGTTCTTGGCATTTGTAAGATCTGCATTCATTAGGAAAATTCTTAGAATTCTCAATATCTCACCACATTCAGGCAAGTAAGTTGTTGGATTAATTTATAAGATCTCAAGCAAATTCTTGGAATTCACAAGATCTCGCCTTATCAGGCAAAGCATGAATTGAGTACCTCCATTTTTGCACAAGTCCATCTTGGAATCTCTACAACCATGTTGAGAATAGTTTTCTGTGAAATCAAAAGAAAATTTAGAACACTTTAGAACAGTTCAAAAATGGACTATCTACATGGGATACACTTAATATATACAGAATTCAACTTAGGGAAGTGCAGAGACTGATTTAACTCTGCATGTCTGCTTCCTATGTGAGACTATAAGTACTAGAAATACGATAATTGCAGATACCCCCTCACTCTGCCACTGATGGGACTTATAATTTTGGTACTCCCAACAAGAGTAGCCTTTGTTTTACCGAAATGTTGACTCACTCTTTCCTTCAATTTTCTCACCTCTGCATTTGCGAAGAGTGGAATATCATGGAATGGAGAGACTGGCCCATTAGATCCACCTAGAATAAAAGAAATAGCTGAACACACTGTAGTGTAAATTATATATTAAACTTGTGAAACTAGATTTGGGGAATAAAATAATATAAATTAATACTGAAAAATGTCATTGAATATGGTATAGATAATTTGCCAGCAGTTTTCCATGTACTGGTCCGTATACATAAACTCAAATGCTGTTCTCTCATGGTTCAGATTGTCAGGTAATTCAGGTGAGTATATAATTATTGTGATGTGGCAAGTCCCACGTGCAATGCTTATTTTTTTAATTATTCAAAGTGGTTTCAGTGTTTTAAACCAGCTGTTTCCTGTCACTTCGAGCACCAAATCAATAAGAATATTTTCTAGTCAATTTAAAAGAAAAACCTTCTGCGAAAAGAGCAAGAAATCTCTTTATCGGAATATATATAAAAAGACAGCATCGAAAGCAATCTTCAGCACGCCCTGGCCTGCTAGGGCCGATCGAAAGAGTAACTTTCGGCATGATAAACATCAACTTCTTATGTTCCTGAGCACAGAGGGAAGCTAATACAAATAAACACATCAAGGGAAAGTTAAACTATGTACTCACGAATGTACATTCTGTAGTCAGCCGAGTTCGGTGCACCGCTTTCTCTGATCGAATAAGCCATGGTTCGTTTTAGTGCACAGATGATAGGAATGTGCGCCTTGGAGGTTAAAGCTGGCCTCAAAAGTGAACTAGGGGCGGCGAAACGAATTCCAAGAAGGAACTCTGCAAACATGCGTCCACAGCAAGTTAGAAGTTCTGGGAAAAGAAAGAGGAAAGAACGATGAAAGCTATTGGCTGGAACACTCACTAACACATTTTCTGATTGGTTAACCATTAACGAATTGCGGTTTCACTCTGCGCCAAAGCCTAAAACCTATGAAATATCGTCTGTACAGTGCACAACTCTTCCTAATCTTCTTTTCAGATTTGTAATATTGTTCGTGTGGATCAAGAATATACAAAGCCTGCAAACACCGGGAAGCGAATTCCCACGTAAGGATGGTTACCCCCTCCCGCAGTCTGATTACATTATGTCAGCGGTCGCCCCACTGTATTAACAACTAACCAAACGTGAAGCAGCGGTAATTTTCGCGCTGTTATGGTTTCTTTCTAATTGCCGTTTTCTCTGTTCGTGTTAGGTAACATCGCTCCAAAATGTAAATAAAGAAAGGATGATTTGTGAATGACTCGTTACCAGCTTCCCGCAGAGGTTCACCTCAGGCCCCTTGGGGGAATGGGGACCAGCAACCTCAGGCTCCTTGGGAGAATGGGGACCAGCAACCTCAGACCCTTGGGGGAATGGGGACCAGCAACCTCAGGCTCCTTGGGAGAATGGGGACCAGCAACTTCAGACCTTTGGGGGAATGGGGACCAGCAACTTCAGACCCAAACAGAACTGTCAACATGTTCTCTATCTAACAATGCAAAATGGCATTCACTGATATAGAGAAAATTAATCCCATTCCGCGCGTAACCTGGTAACTGCCCTCCAGCAAAGAAAATGGCGTCTACAACGGGAAGCGAATTGCGTAAGGATGGTTACCCCCTCCCGCAGGGTTCTGATTATATTATGTCAGCGGTCGCCCCACTGTATTAATAACTAACCAACCTTGAAGCAGCGGTAATTTTCGCGCTGTTATGGTTTCTTTCTATTTGCCGTTTTCTGTGTTCGTGTGTTCAGCGGTAATTTTCGGGAAGCAAATTCCCATGTAAGGATGGTTACCCCCTCCCGCAGTCTGATTATATTATGTCAGCGGTCGCCTTTCTGGTCCCATCAATACTGCAATCAATACTTCCCTTCCTTTTTTGATCGCCACTCGTACATCTGCTCTCAGCCGCTAAAAAAGTCAGCTATTTGGGAATGTACAACCGCAGTGCTTTGTGCAATGCCAGATAGAAAGAGGCGAAATCACGTCACCTAAAAGAACGCGCCCCACCTTGACCTAAGACTGGCGGCCTTCCACTGTTTCGTTGTTCAGTACAGAATGTGTTATACTTTCACTTATACCTAGTTGTTGATAACTCCAATAGAGAAACTTATTGCGCGTGCATTACTGAAACAACATGAGGCATCCAAAACTGAACGAATTGAATAGGCTTGACAAGAGAACTCACAACAACATGCACAAACAAAATCAGATACAACAACCTACTTTTGTGTCGATCTTTATTTCATTTCATTGTCATAGCGGCACAAACATTCCCTTTCTTCAAAATGAAAAAGACGCGGTTTATCACGACTATCTGAAGCACCACATATGGAAATAAACACAAACACAAACACGAATTTCTGTTTCTTTACCACTTAATATTCGACCATTGTGAGAGCAAACTTGTTTCTAAAAAAGCCCTTCCCCAGGGTGTTCATCTTCAATTACCCCTTTCGGTCTCTCAGCAAAGATTATCATACAGTATATTGACAACTTGGCATTTCGTAGGTTGTTCAAATAGAAGTTGATTATTTGAAGTATCATGATATTCTCACTAAATCACTACAACTAAATTTGTCCTTGCATGGAAAAAGGTTGAGATAATCTGCATTTCGAGTTTCGGAGTGAAACGAAACTGAAATATAGTGATCGCTCGTTAGTAGTGCATCAGTTTGAATGCACCAAATGCATGAAACACACTATTGTTCAAATAAATCGAAAAAGTACTTCTCAGAACACAGGCGAAAACATACCAAGAAACGCGGCTAGTGTTTAAGTCCTTGCAAGAAGCAGACAAAATTACTGAGCAGTTCCCGTGAGCTCTAACTTCAGTTTACTTTCTTCTCCTGGAATTTGACGACGCCAGAATAGTCACAATGCGGATGAAGATGTTGATGGTGTCCATGTAGATTCCGATAGACCTGTAAACCCAGAAAACGGTCAGTAAAACGTCCGTAAAGCCACACCGTCACACTACGGCCATATTAAAATTACTCGTGGATTACTGTCCGATCAATATGTATAGAGCGGTCTTCAGAAGACTGTCAAAACTAATCGTGTAACTGCTTGCTGCGCTTTCGGGTTGTCCCAAACAAGTTTGGCCGCATTCTCGGTCAATGAGGAACAAAACCAAAGTTAACCCTTATTGCGATCTTCTCACGCAAGCAAGAAAATGCAGGCGAAGGCTTTTCCGACAACTGATTGGTTTCTCTTCAAAGTAAAACCAAGCACAAATTACTTTGGCTTCTGATTGGTCGAAGGTGTGATTGCTGGTGTACTTACTTTAGCTTTGGATTTACACAAGCCATCAGAAAACCGCTCTATGCAGAAAAAAATTTATAGAAATCATGCGGCAGATGCTAGTCCCCATAGAAAGAAATCAGCTGATCTGTATGGTATCACCCAAAGTTGTAGAGCCAACCCTAGAATGATCAATAATCATTGCTCTACCCTTCCTTCACGTTCACGTTGACAACGGTGATGACGACGACGACGACGGCGGCGGCGGCGGCGGCGGCGGCGACGACGACGACGACGACGACGACGACGACGACGACGACGACGACGACGATTATACTAGTGATGATAATGATCATGATGACAATGACAACGAAGATGTGGTTATCGCTGTTGGTTGCCTTTGATTGATATTTTACTTTTCTCAAGGAGTCACATCGAGTTTCTATAAAATGATCGCTTTTCAGAGACACTTACGCGTTGATAGGGTCATAGGCCTTGCCTCCAAAAGTCGGGTGCGTCTCTGCCCGGTGAATGATCTTCTGTGTGTCATACAACACAAAGCCACCAAACAAGACCAACCCGCCATAAGTGACGACGGACTGCAGACCTGCGCCGACCGCCGAAGACGCGGGGATAAAGATGCCTCCTGCAAAAAGAAACAAACACAGTGAGCTACGTGTGCAAGCACAAAAACACAAAACAAGATTAAATGTTCATTTGTTTGTGTTTGTGCTTATACCCACGCTTAGATAAGCATGCGAGCTATTCAGTCCGGATTTAGAATACACAGACTTTTATCATAAGACCCTCAGCAAATTTATTAAGTTCTTCACATCATCCAAAATGCATGATAAAGATTTCCAAGCGGTCTGCATGCGATTAGAAATGAAGGAGGACTAAGTTTTGACCATAGTTTGCCTATCTGACTTCTCATAAATCGAGGTAAAATTTCACACCATGTGCAAACCTCGTTTTTCTTGTGTACAATTTATGTTATAGAAAATGCACTGAACTAATTTATGGTTGAGTATCGAGTCCAAGTATTGAGTTTCTTGGCTAAGTCTTGAGGTTTTATGAGCATTACAATTTACTGCAAAATCTGCACTTGAATCCACGGTTTTGTGCAATAACTGCTGGCTCAAAAGCATGGTTGAAAAACATATTTCTACGGTGTCCTACTAACCCAAACATGCCATACAAATGACACCAAGTCCCAGAGCCAAAGGTCCTCCCCAATTCAGGAACTTTCCATCAGGGGCACAAGCTGCAGTCAGAGATAATGCTCCAACCACTCCTCCAGTCATCACAGCAGCCCGCAGGACAAGGGGGCCCCCCAAGAGCATAAGAGGAGCAATCATGGTGCCAATCAGTGCACTGTGTCCTATCCAGACAAACATGATATAACGAGGAACTTATTACACGGGAAGGAGTGCAATACGGCCGAGTATTTTTATGAGTCGGTTTTACTTTTTCGTGCCTGCTTCAGGTGCGAAAAAATTAAACTGATGAGTAAAAATACAGCCATATTGCACAACTTTTCGTGTAATACTGTTTATTATACGACAAATGAAGTAGGGCAAATGTTCTTGCTGCATGCAAAATGGAACAAAAAATTATGCGTTCGTAAACTTTGCATGCAAAACTTGATCACGTAAGCTAATAAACCAGTTGATCTGGTTCCTGACGAGTGCAATACGCTCCCATCTTTGCACTCATTTTGGCCCATATTTGCACTCAAAAATGTTAAGTCGTGTAATAATATATAGTAAGTTGTCTCTTAATTTGTTCTAACTTTCACTCTAAAACCCTGACCAAGTGCACTCACAAACTAAACTCAAGCTTTTAAACTTTTAAGCTCAAACTTGCACCCAAGTTTTTCACCGCTTGGCCATCACCCAACCCAACTGAATCAAGTCAGTGCAAGTTAATTGGATCAGCTTTTATTATTTTTGAATGGTTTTCCTGCAACTTGGGACAACTTGCAAGTCACTCAACCACCCATCTCAAGTATAAACACAAGTTCTGATTTTCAAGACAAAAGGAATGTGACAGTACCATATCTTTGAAAACTTACCTAGCCAAGCCAGATGCTTTGCATTGAGCCCAGCTTCATAAGGCAAACTCATACAAAGCATAGACGATGCAATTGTTGCTATCATTCCCCCTCCAACAACCTGTCACACAAGAAAAGAAGATATTCACATATTCCTCTTACTCCTTAGTTTTGACTACCAGGCACATGTTAATAATACTGTAGCATATGTGGGGGTGGTGCAGTGGTGCAGTGGTGCGGTAAGAACTGAGTTTCCATTCAAGCATTTCCTTCTTTTATGTATTTAGTCACCTTTTTGAAATTTTGAAACCAGCTGAATGGAAATATAAAAAAATTAAACACAAACATAAAATTATTATTTATAGTAATGAGCCTTTTTGCCTGCTGGTCACTAATAGTGGTAGGGTGATCAATTTACATTTTCTCCTTCAGTTTCTTTCAAGAGATATATCATACAGTAAGGAGAACTTGGCTTTTGATAGCTGCTTAGATGAAAGCTGATTAACTATCAGTTCTCACCATATCATTGCCCTCATACAATTCCTTATTAAAAGGCTGGGAGATTCTGCATTTCGAGCTTAGGAGTGAAAGGGCTACCTAAGTAAAGAGCAAAGAAAGAGAGCACTTACAAGCCAAGGGCTTGCTCGCATCATGGTATACATAAGCCTGCTCCGGCTGACACCATATGCTGCTGTAGCAGTGAAAACCAAACTTGCAGTAAAGTAGCCATAGGTGGACCTGATGCGATCTCTCACAACCTGGGGCCACATCTGTGCACGATCCACAGCCCCAATCTCATTGGACAGTCCCAAGCCATAATAACAGAGAGCGCCCACTCCAAACAAGGAAGCACCTCCAAGAATGGCCCGACCAGTTGTTTCAGCTGATCAAAACACCAAGGGTACACCATTCAGCAATAAAAATTAGTTTTCCACTTTCCTACACAATAAAATACTCATAGCTTGAAGCCCAAATAAAAGAAAATAACATTAAAAATCTAAATAGAAAATCACGAGATACCCTATACATCCAGTACTTGTGATATAATTCTTCTGCTTTTAACTCGGTTATTTAATTCACACACGACTCATTGCAAAATAATATGTACAGTATTTCATTTTCGTATATAAATTGCTACGAAATGATATTTTACCGTGCATTTTGTCGTTTATGGAATGATTTATGCCAAAGCACACAAGGGGCCCCCACCTCTTAATCCCGGTGCTTTCTCCACCGCATCCCAGGTTCTCCAGGCACTTTTCGACTCTGTCTGCAGATATCTTGAACAGGGGTTCTTTGCAAGCTGCTTTCTCCCAGCAAGACTCGTAAAATTACCCACAGAAGTCCTAGAACAACGACCCAGCACTCTCACAGCGTAAAACATTCTCGCAGCAGCGGCTTACAAATGTGCGATCACTGTAAAATAAGTTATAAAACGCAGCTGTCGGACTCACAGTTTTACTGTAACTTTTGCTTGTTGATTGCATCATTGCGCATAAGTCCATGGGTAGAACCTGCTGACCAGTATTTGTCTCGTTCTCAGGGACAGAACTGACAAACGCATTGAATCCCTTTGTATTTTTTAATTGTGTGGCGAAACAGCTTCCGGCGGAGTTTTTTTAAAAACGTTAAGACGCAGAAGCAAAAGTTAAGCTACAAATTTTTAGAGTTTGCAGTTCAATAGTTTTTCTCTTCCTGAGCTTTTGCACCTACCACTTTCCTCCTTGCACCCGTGGTGAAAATTGCAAAACAAATTCGTCCTTGTCGGAGTGATTTCATCGCCATAGCGGCCGTTTAGTACTGGGCCAGCTGCATTCCGTGAAAGTCGTAGATAGTATAAAAGGACAATATACTTAAGGTGAAAGGACCGGTCAAGCATTGCAACGAAAAGGAAAGCTCTAAGGTTAATTTAAGTTAATATATTGACCTCAGTGATCGGATTCTGAACAAGATAAACAAAGCGTACGAACTGATGACGTCACCAACGTAATGCGTTTGTCAGCTCTGTCGTTCTCAGGGCCATCCGCCAACCACGTGGATGGCCTGGGGACGAGATTGCACGGCTGTAGGGGGGCTCTTTGTTCCTTTTCCTTTTGCATTTGGTATTTGAGTTATATCCTGCTTGACCGCTGTGCATATTGAGTTACACCGTATATCACAGTCAGCAAAGTACCGGCTGAGGCCTGAGCTCTAAACACATTTTAAACCACCGCCCACCCTCGAGTATTTTAATAAGTTCCGTTTTTCCCCCAGGAGCGTGACAGAAAAATAATGCGGGCGGGCCAAAACCTGTTAACAAAGCGCTTTGACAGAGGATTCTTATTTACTACGGAAAGGATTAGCGAAGGTCAACTATTCATGATATATGCGTGGGCTTGGACTGAGTTGAGCAAAGAGTAGACACAATTCGAGTAAGTTCAACAAACAGACATTCGCAATTAGCATAAAGAAATGTTTATTGTATTAGAAAAAATAACATAGTTCAACCGAAGATGCCATCATACCAGCTGTGAATGCCGAAATTTTCATAGCTAACTATGCGAGAGTCATACAATATATATATTTTTCATACTGACCAGACGATGAACATAGAAATCATGACACATAAATTTCAACTTGGTCCTACCATTTCAAGTTTTGCATGCTAACAGAATATATTTATATGCATAACCCGAACGATCGCTACTCCCCAGCAAGAAGAGGTGGAACTTCAAAGAAGCGATCGTCCACTGTCTTGGATATAAATGTTCAGATTGTAACTTGAAAAATGCGTCACATATCATCCACCATGTCTGTCATGGACTTCATCTCGTCTTCCACCTCCCGCGTCTTGGACAGCCAAGTACTTATTTCATCTTCGATGCCATCCCTGATTCGCTTTGTCGTTTTCTCTCGTGCCTCGGCATCATCGGCTCGCTGCTCTTGCTCTTTTACCTGGGCGTCGAGGAAGGCAATTTTTTCTTCGCTGATCTGCTCCCGCTCAAAGGACTCATCTTCGGATCGCTCCAAATGCTTCGCCTTCTCGGCAGTGCTTTCCAGTAGTATTGTCAACTGCTCTATCTTTTGGTCCGCAGTGGAGCAACGCTTGGATGCGATCTTGTTTTCTTTTTCCAGGACTATCACTTTTCGCTCCGCTTCGCTGAGGCGGCTCAGGGTCTCATCCACTAATTGCTGTGCCTCCTTCAGGCTTGCCTCGATTTCAGCGCTCTGCTCATCGCCTTCCAGTTCGTTTTCCTCAAGCTCTCGCCTCGCATTTTCCTCAAATCTATTCTTTTGATCAACATCTCTCAGCATTGCCTCGCGTTCTTCTACCCTAACTGCCACCTTTTCAAACTCGGCTTTAAGAAGCTGGCATCGTCGCCGGATACCTTCGGCCTCCGCTTCACTCTTTTCGGCTTTGTCTTCGACTTCTTTCAGTTCTTCTTTTGCCCTCTGTGTTCTCTCTTCCTGCTCGTCGATCTGATCTTTCATTTGGGTTAACCTTTCCTTGAGTTTTCCGAGCATTTTTACTAGAGTAGTATTAAAAGAAGGCCCAGGAAATACGCTTGACTGTAGAGACGCCTGGAAATATTTATCTAATTGGTACGCACGCACGCCCGGTTGCACAGCAATTCACTCTTTTAATGATCAACTCGAGGGATATTAGCAAAAGATTTACATAAGCCGTTTTTGCTTTATGATTGGTTCGTTTGTTTACCCAAGGGATAGATGAATTGACACTTTCGAACCAGCTAAAAACTATTTCGATGCAAATTGTGTAAAAGCAGCACGAGATATGGATGATTTTTAGTTTCGCCAGCGGTCAGCTATGTCTGGGCAATTTGAGTAAGTTGTGGAGTGAGAGTAAAATGGCAAAAACAAAACAAAAAAACAAAAACAAAAACAAAAAAACACAAAGTCTGCTCGGCAGTGACGTGACATTGTTCAACAATGAGATATTTCACCAGTCACACTTCCAGCCGTGTTTCATGTCAAAGTTCTGCCAGATAATCGCAGGAACCAGAATCTTTCTCAAAAAAAAAAAAAAAAAAAACTCTTAGAAAACACCGGCCGAGCCCCCGAACCATTGCAAATTTTGGATTGTTTCTCATATTGCATCAGACATTGCACAGCGTCCCCTCCCTCTCGCATTGGCCAACTGGGCACGGCAACCGGCTAAACAGGAATTCCTTTCAGCGTGATTCAAGCCGTCTCAGGACCAATGGCAGGCAATAGAGAAATTTTAGACAATAAAACAAAGATAGCCCTTTCCTTCGTGATCTTTTCCTATCGGAATCCTTTCTCCAATTTCTAAGAACAGAAAAAAGGAATATGAAAATTTTAGTTTAATGACACTCAAAAATATTAGCGGGAATCAGTGTGCCGTTCAACGTTCTATCCTATTCCATAGCCCCCCCTCCCCCCTCCCCCCCCCCCCCCCCACCCTCTACACCGACCCGCCTTCGCCCCGCCCATTTTCCAATTTCCGCTGAAACGCCGGCTTGACTTGGATATGGCTTTGCCAGCCTGCACCGCATCCGACTTCGTATAATTCAAACATGGTGCAGGTTAGCTCTGTGTCCATCGATGGAAAAAGAAAACACTGGCCCAACTTCTTACGCAATCAAATGATGCGTATCCACAAGCCGATGGCGGAGCAACGCAACCAATTTCAATTCGAGCAACTGTAATGACGTCACCTGTGGATTTGTCACCGGCGTGAACAAATATGGTACTGTGCAAACTGCGTGGGCGCAATATTGAATTAAAACTCAGAAAACTCACCTATTACATATTCAAATACAAATTCTTTCAACCATAAAATAAGAAAATGTATGGGTGATGAATAGAGAATTTGTTTTAATCAGCTGTCATTTTAGTAAGGTATCAATTGCCAAATTCTCCATACTTAATGATATATCTCTGCTGGGAGGCTGAAAAGAGAAAATTGAAGTTGATTACTCTTGGGGATGAAAGGGTTAACAAAATAAGCTTACCTGCAAACTTGTATGATAAATTCATTATTTTAGTCTCCTGAGCTGCGCCACGACTGGACAACCGAACCAACATCTGACACAAAGGAGGCCTTTATCTGACTCCAAGTTGCGTCACGTGTATTGAGGGACAGTTGTCCTCGGAGCACTCGCCGGCCCCCTACCGGCACCCCCACCGGGAAGGTAAAAGCCGCACTCCCGCTGACAGCACGTACACCGGACACATAAATATTGTGCAACATACCTCTCCTTTCATTCCAGCAAGCCGACTGCATCGAGGAAGGAAGGAAGGCCAAGTTATTCCAGAACTGTCTACACGTACGCCATCGCCTTGAAAATGCCTTCTTGCAGTGAAAAGCAAATGAAGATTGCCTTGTTCCTGGACTTTGTGGACGAGAGAACTGGTCCGCTGTATGCTCAAACGGTTGTGAAAAGAATATTTGATGAAGGGCACCATGTTGCAATATTTGGTAAGTGAAGGAGTAGTTTTTTTTAATTGGACTCCCTACATTTTTGCGGCACGTCTTTTGAGCAGCGTTAGGCTGTAGAATGGTGCACCAAAACCAAAACCATTGCATTTGTATCATTTTAGTTGCTGTGAGAGAGCTAAAATAGGACTTTATTTGTTTACGACTACAATATAAAAATAGCCACAAGTGCCAGCTAGAAAAACGGCCCAATTTTGTTTCGCCGGATTTTGTAGGCCCAAATCAACCATTCTAGTAGAACTTAATACTTTATACATTTCTAAAACCACTAGTGTTGTTAAATAACTGATTTCGTGCCCGGTTCAGTTCTCGGCACGCAACGCATTCACTGACTTTTAAAACACAGGGCGCGGATTTTTAGCGAAAAAGGTCCTCAAAATTTTTGTTGACTCCATCAATCCATGTGTGCGGAACGTTTTCTTCTTATTTTTTTTTTATATTTCACCGGTCATTTCCTGTCCAGAAAACTTGCACAACACACAAAAGAAGCACCGACATTTCCGTTCCAAGTCAGTATCCGGGTATCTGTATACATTTCCTGGCTTTTGTACATGCACAATCGCATATCATCGAAGGAGGGGACGCTAAAGTTTCTGATATTAAAAAAATTATCCGTACTGCCCGCACAGAATTGGCCGTAAAATCTCGCCAAAGGGTTTACACACGTGTGGCCCGTCAGTCGAGAACCTACTTGCAGGCTCCGGAAGTCTTTCAAAGTTAGGTAATCAAAATTTACCTATTTTGAGTTTGAATTGACGTACCAGTAACCAGGAGGAAATTGCTTTTTTTAAATGCCATTTTTCCGTAGGGAGGGAATTTTGCGCGAGTGCAATTTACTAACAGCTGGCTATATTAAAACCCGGATTGAAAGTATAGCATTGCTTCGTATTTTCATACATATTTCTCTCTTGGTCCCCCCCCCCCCACCCCACCAGCATTACATCTGAAGGTGGTCAATTGGTCTGATAGCCACAGATATAAATTTGCCCTGACGGTTGACGCATCATGAAATTCCTTTGTTGCGACTAAAAATAGACCCTAAACCGAAAGAACCAGCAAACACCTTTCCGTTCGGACACTGACAAATGTCTGTCAACATACACTTACCAGCTGTGGGGTGCAATTGATTACTGTCATGGTGATCAGGTGACGAAGTGCATGTGCCTTGATTTCCTCTGTATACGTTTCACACAACTCGTAGTGCTTGGTTGCCTGCGAAGATAACCGACCAACTTTAGCAAAACCGTCTGCTCGCCAGATGTGAGATGAGAAGATCACATCCCTCACGTCGCGACGTTCGGTTAGCACTCCACCCCACTCCTGCCCCCTTAGTCCCAACCCCCTGATGAACAACTGGACAAAGTGAAATATCACAACTTTCTCTAAATAAATCTGGAATTTTTATAGTGTTCCAGACCTTTCTCGACCTTAAACCACCTTGTATGACCTTGAGCCCAAGATAAGTAAATTACCCCAAAAATACCATCGATATTTTGGGCGTCACACCTTTTCCTATCCCAACAGCCCACACAGCAAGGAGCAAGATCATACCAGTCTTTGAAGTTCCCTCGAATCCAGACTTCATCCATCAAGATCCACAGGAAGCGATGGAACGTCATGTGCGGGAAGCAGACGCAATCCTTCTCTTGACAGACCGCCCTCTATTCGGAGTCCCGCAGTATCTGGACAGCGTCCAAAAATATCTGATGAACGGCCAGTTATTTTCCTGGAACCTGTACGGTGTGCGCTGTGTTCTTCTTGGTGGCTCGGTGCAGAAACGAAAGGTGGCCATGCAGCTGAGGCATTTGTTGGAAGATTCGCATAATCTCCTTGTAGGACGGGTGCTACCTCTTCCTTGCTACTTGAAAAAGCTTTATACCGTTGACCAGACGGTTGAAACGGAGGGCCCGTGTGTACTGTAGAGTCGTTTAAAATTATGTTCATTTGTTTTACGTCTACGCCCGTATATTTTTCTCTTCAATTTCGATTAAGCTTATCCACGTTTTTGCTCTCGGCCTTTTTGGTCAACATACTGCAAGGTCTCGATCAAAGACTACTCTTTTTTTATAGCTCAAAACATACATAGCAAGGACGTCTTAGTGTCGATCTTGAAAAAGATCTGATAGCTTTTCACGTTAGCACGATTGTGTATATATTCTGATCCCTACATCGAAAGGCATAATTCAGTCGAAGTCGATGTCAAATGATTATTTAAGTTATAAGGTCTTAGTTTTGGTGGCAACCAGAGTCGTAGTTCTTGTTATTCAATCGCCTTCTTTTTACGCTTGTTTTGTTTCGTTCGTATAGGTTCTCTGCGAAAAATATTACACAATTTATAATATATTTTCACTCGCACATTCTCCTTTAGCGTACGATTTATAATAGAAAACAATGTATATACGTAACAATAAAGTACCTAGGAGAGAACATGATTTTGTATACAACTTCAAATTGACACAAACATTCAAACAATATACTGTTAATAAAAAACCACATCTGTATTATATAAAGATAATTATTAAACAGACATTTGCTGCATTTGCCTGACTGCTGGCTCATCCATTTCGAGACCCTGACTACGAACACGAAAACTAGAAATGTTTTGTCCAAGGTTGTAGCTAACGAAGCTTGCGTTTTCCCAGAACACTTTCACTCCCACAATAGTAATAACTTCATTTCTCTCCATAATTTGGCTCTTGACACCTTGCTCAGATAAAACCTGATTAAACTATCGACTCTCATTACGTCACTAATGCATTTTCTACTTCAAAGGTTTGGAGAAACTATATTTAGAGCTTAGGAGTGAAAGGATTAAGCAAATGTGACCGAGTAGCGTTCTGCTCGCGATTTTCTTGAAAAAAGACCATCGCATGTTCTGCCTCGTACACCCAAATCCTGTTTCACAATCGAAGGAATCGTAACAGCACTTCTGGTGTTTGTCTCAGAACAGATTGACATCTTGCCGCTCGATGATGGGGTACAAGAATTCAGAGTTGGAAAAAGATTTGTAAAACTCTCTCTTCCCTCGTTCGGATTTGTTATCACCGAGTTCGACCTGAAAGCTGAGGGTCCGGGTGTCGCCCTAAACGGACGGACTGCCTGTGAGCTGGCCGGTGAAGTGTAAAACACTTCACAAGACACACTGGGACAACGTAACTGTGGTAAACTCATGGATAGTCTGCTTGTTGCTGTGTCAAGCTTGCCGCTTTGTGTGGAGTTAGAAACAGCCGACTTGACTGTGGTATTGTGATAATTACACAGCCTGGCTGCAGAGGTGCATCTTCCTAACTCCTCTTCATCCGCGATTCCAAGTGAGTCATACAAACGAAGCAAAACCTCCCTCACTACGTCTTCGTTCGTCAGGTCCAGGAGATCCGGCGAGACGGGCTTCCGTGGTTTTGACATTTTCTCTTTTGCCCGTTTCTCACTGGATAAGCCGCCCTTGTTCTGAACTGCGGGGTTCTGTGTCGCCACTGTAACGCGCCTGCCCCGCTTCAAGATACTGCGAGGGTTCTCCGATGCTCCTCGACCAGACGAATGTTTATCGATTAGATCGCTGCGCGAGAATTCGCTCGGACCTTTGTGCGTCGCTGGTAATGCAAAGGCAGGGCTGGACACGCTCTTCTCGACTTTCCTCCCTTTCGAAGCCGTATCTCGCCCTCTTTGAGTGATTCTCGGTGACATAACTTCAGCCGCGTGACCTTTAGTACCTCTTTGAGCTTGATGTCTTGATAAATAACAAGGTTACTTTCATCTCAACCAAATTTTCTTCGCACCAGCCTACAGCGAAAAAGTGTATACATAACAGGTGAATCGAGACAAGACTGGGGTTCGGATGTTCGACGCACTGTCTTGTTTGGCATCCACTTTCTTTTAAACCTCTGTAAACCAATTCTGTTTGCAGTCTAATTGAGATGATTTCACTTTGGGGATTCAGGCGCAAAAGAGCCGACAGAAAACAATACGTAACCATGGAAATTAAGCCAATCTTGAGGCCCGGATCCAATTTTTGACTGGAGAATTCAATGATGAATTCAAATATAAACAATCCCCTATAAGCGCGTATTAAGTAGCCATAATCTTTGTCCTATAGATTTATTTCCTTCCAGGATCTTCAGACAATGGATTTGTTCCATGGACAATACAAAGTCTTTTTAATTATGCTTAACAACTCTTGAGCATTTATCATCCTGATGTACTTTATTGGGTCTCGTCTAAAATAATAAAAAAGCCAAAGAAAACAGCAAAACCAAGTATTTCCGGCAGTGGATACTCGATATCAGGAGGCATAAGCGGAATTCATGTAGAAATCGCCACACTATATTATTTTGAACTGATCCAAATCAAGTATTTTCTGGCAACCCGTGGATATAATATAATATTGTCCTTGACGCCAGGAGGAGCATCAGAGCGGGTGGAAATAACCACACTATATCTATTGTAAGCAAAATATTTGTGTGAAACAAGGGTGATGTTCTGCGCCGCTAGAAAACTTGACAGAGGACCAGAAATATCCAATATTCTCGATTTACACAGACTTTACGTTGAGAAGGGCGAAGGACGTCGAATTGGGTTAACCTTCGACAGCTTCATGCTCAGTACCTGTAGTTATCAACAATTTCCATTGCTATTACGTCGGCTGAGGATGATTTAAAAACATTGATGGTGTGTGGTATCGTTGTTGTGAAAACATTTCGGTTGTATCAGCAAAGTTTTGTATGAGAAATGAAAAATGTTGTTCGCTAAAGTTCGGATAGGTCTAAACTTTCTTGTCATTTATAAGCCTGAAAACGTGAAAGTTTCGTCCACAACGACTTTCTTGATAACGTTTTAAGCTGGAACAAGCTTACTAATCCATCTTCGAACAAAACTCTGCAGTTTATTGGGAGAAAGGTCGAGAGAAAGAATTTCGTTAATCCTGGATTAGCTTAATCGACTTTCGAAAAACCGGGCCCGGATGTCCGGACGAAATATGTTTCTGGAAATATTGGGTGTGCGTATAGTTTAAACATCACAAATTAAAGAAAATTAGCGCATTTATTTCAAAATAATATATTTACAAAGAAAATGTAGATGTATTCAGTCACTTTGTAACAAAAGCGATGAGTGAAGTTTAGGGCAATGGACCTTCGAATATCACTTCGAAATAAACAGATTCCTTGAAGGTTAGGTATGAATTTCATAAACATTCACTAACACAGCGTTACAAAATGACTGTTTTAAAATCAGGAACTGAGACTGATCTACTTTCGGCTTTTTTTCTTTTTTTTTCTTTTTTTTTCTTTTTTTTTTTTTTTTTTGCATCTCTTGCAGTACATGGTACTCAAACGCTTACAGAACTACAAACAGTCTTAAAGTGATAACGAGAAGAAGTTTGCCTATGATCACTCCCACCTCTCTCTGTACGGTTTTGCACTTGTCAAGATACGATGTTATATTAGACTGGGTCAAATAAGACTCGAATGATGCTTAGTACGCTATTTTATGCATAAACAACAAGAACGGAACCAAACACGTACAACTGACTTTTTTAGCCACATTTTTCATTTGCTTCTATTTTGTTTTCTTTATATATATATATTTTGTTTTCTTTTTTTACATTTCCAAGTGATACTGAATCCGGCCCTCAAACTAAAAAGGAACTTATAAAAGTTTGTCACATCTCAATCGATATCAGGGTTAAGTTTCTGGCTACATATATGCGGCACAGAATGGAGGGACATTTTTTGTTTGATAACTCACTCAAACAAAAGCCACATAAGTTTTTCTCGATGAAAATAAAACATTCATCCGAAGTTAGTAAGCACAATCTGCATGCTGGAGTGACAAGAAGATGAAAAACAAATTCACAGCTGAATCAAAACCTGTCGTGAAAAATAAAACTTTTTTCTTGCGTTTCTTAAGTTTACTTGGAGTTATCGGCCAACATAATTTACGGTACATACTTGAACATGTACAAGCTCAACAACCCTATTAAAAACTCAGGCTTAAAACATCAGGCTAACCCTTCACTACCCAACAATAGACAGAAAATACTTGTAGCTACCTTTAACCCTTTCACTCCCAAGCTCAAAATGCAGATTCTCCCAACCTTTTAAGAAGAAAATGTATGAGTAATATAGTGAGAATTAATAGTTTAATCAGATTTCATCTTAGCAAGGTATCAAAAGCCAAGTTCTCCCTACTGTATCATATATGTTTCTGGTGAGAAACTGAAGGAGAAAATCGAAGTGGACCACTATTGGGAGTGGAAAGGTTAAGTGAACAACGCTACTGCACATAAACTGGAACATACTTACTGAATCTCTTTAACATTGGATATTATATCAATCTGATTGGATGTACACATATCAATACGAGTGTGTATGCAAAAGAACATGGGCCTGTTTATCTTGATTAACTAACAAGTCAAATGGATACAAATTTCTGATATGCTCTAACATGGATAAGACAACAGCAAGCTTGAACAAACTTATGAATAAATTTATCACTATAATAGACTGATGCTACAAGTTTTACATATCATCACTGAGTGTATAATAATTATTGTAAGGTATATCATCAAACATATCTGATCAACATCTACTTGCATATGTGTTTTTCATGTCCAGATGACATCATCATGAGCCTGATAAGGGTCTGGGGCTAGTTGAGCTGTGGCTTGAGTGTGGGCGATGCTTCTGAAAAGGAGGAAACACACATTCAGACATTGCACTGCTTTCTGTGGATTTGGGTAGGCCCATGTGGATCATTCCAAATCAAAGGCTCCTGTGAGCCAACTTGTAAATAAGAAACGCTATAGATTTTGTTAAAACATTCATCAGTTTGGCAACTCAGTCATTCGTTGTATAAAAGTAAAATTTTATCTTGAAGTTTCAAAATGAGCACACATGTTTAGACAAAAAGCATATACTGAGCCAGCTCTAGAAAACCAATATTTAGCAGACATTTGCATGAAACGTGATGTCTGCACATTTCTGACCTGAACAAAATCTCCCAATAATTATTATTCACAAAAATGTATGAACAATGTCGTAAGAATTCATAGTTCAATCAACTTTTATCTGAGCAAACTAAATGTAAATACAGTTCACTCACAACAGGGGCATGGCTATGAGTAGTGGGAGGGGAGGAACCGACCACAGACGCTGATCCACTCAAGCTGCCATTGGATGGATATCTTGCCAGGAGGGGTGATGGTGGTGTGAAGCAGTGCCCTGATACAGACAGATATAAAGCAAATTAATCATCAATTAGATATAAAATTAATCAACAATTTGGGAGTGAAAAGGTTGACATAGTGCATGTGCTGTCGCAATCCTCAAAAGGAGGTCACAGAGATTTCGCATTGCTTAATTAGGGAGGTTAGGTAATCCAGCCATGACCATAATTAAATCCTAATCCAAACATAATCTTAATCCTAAGCAAATATGCAAAAGCTCTGTGAACTCCTTTTGAGGGATTGCGTAGCATGCTCATCAGTTAACATTGAGCTGGGACTGAGGTTTCGCACCAATTATCAGCTTGTGTTTCATTAACATCCACTGCCACAAAAATAATAGTTTGTAGCCAGGTCAATAACAAGAACTACTATAAACTGCAGCATAAATTTCAAAGTTTACAAGCTAGATAAATATCTTACCTATACCCGGGGAGATTGGCCTAGCTGCTCCCAGTGGCAGAGGACTTGAGGATGTCCGGTCACGGACCGAAGTTATACCACCACTGCCATGTCCTGTCATTTCATTGAAATGCCTGTTATGATTCATAAAAAAATAAAAAAATAAAAAATACTGTTAGAAGTGTGAGCAGCAATATCAGACATTTTTTACAGTCAGTCAAAGACCCATCTACATGATGGAAAACTAGCATTAATGGAACTGCATCAGCATGGAGAAAGACATGTGTAATGAAATGACAAACTGGGTCAATGTGTGAAAGCTGGACAGCATAAAAGAATTTGAAGCTGACATTTCCAGAGCTAACCTTTAGTTGGAGCATGTGAGGAATTATGGGTCTGGAGAGGGTTTATAAAGGATGAGACGCACTGACCTCAGAGGAAAAGGATTGGTGGTCAAGGGTCATGGAGCTATAGTATATTTTAAGGTAAAAGAAAGGAAATTTCTAATCGGGGCAGCTTTGGTTCTGGTCTTGTTGCTGGCTTACCTCTCATCATCCATCTCCAAGCTGGACTCACTCTCTGACAGCTGCCGACTCAGGGCCTCCCTCCTCTCCATTTCTCGCAGGAGTTTCCTCTGAAGTCGGATATTTTCCTCCTTCACTGTCCGCTCTTCTTTGGCATATGCTGCCATTTTCTCACAATCTGCAGACACAATGCAAAGCTAGTATACAAATGCCCCAGGAAATCAAACTAAGCGGTTTCTTGGACAAATAATTTCATGGACAAATAATTTCAGTCCGCCATGTTTTATACCATGGGGAAAAAAAGGATGTCAAGTACATCACACAAAGGAACAAACACAATCAATCAAAATAGCAACAGTTCCATGACTCACAATCAGCTTCAGACTTTGCCAGCTGTAGCCTAAGTCTTCGTATTTCTTCTCTGAGTGAAGTAATGTGAGTTGCCAGATCTCCTACAGCATCTTCTCCCTCTGTCAGCCGGCGAGGAGATGGTGGTTCACTCACAGGTTCTTCAAGTTTTTCTTGGAGCATTCTGTGAAAAAATATAATGATTCCAGAAGCTGCAATACATACACTTTATTGCTTTCACTCCTTAGCTCAGAATATAAATTTTCATAACCATTCAAGAAGAAAAAGTATAAGAGATGTAGTGAGAATTGAGAGGCCAATCAACTTTCATCTGAGCAAACTATTAAGTGGCAAATTGTCCATACTGTATTATATATCTCTGGTGAAAGAGAAGGTTAAAATTGTAGTTGATCACTATAAGGAGTGAAATTGTCCAACACATTTTGTTCTCACCTCTTTTCTGCCTCCAGCCTGTCCATTCTTTTCCACAGACGATTCACCAACAACTCCTGCTCCTGTTCCAGCGTATTCTCCAAATCAACTTTTTCTTTCCTCAGCTACATCAAACAAAGTAGAAGATCAAAGTCCTTATTGTCATAATGATGTGTTTCACATACCCAAACAGACTGGTACAAGACTGAACTACAATACCTGCTCCAGGGTGGACTGCTTGGCCACAACATCTGATTCCAGTTTCTCAATCTTCCTCATCAGTTTGTTAACCTGGTATTCTTGTTCTTGTTCCAGGGTTTGCTCAAGTTGAATTTTTTCCTGCCGCAACTAAAATTAATTGAAAAAAACAAACAAACAAACAAACAAAACAACAATAACAACATTAGGAACACCAACAAGAATTTTGATAGATCTTAAAAAAATATTCAGTCCTAAAACCATATAAAGATCTGCATGGGGTTAGTTTTGTAAGAAATAGGCCATTTTCCCAAGGTTGCATGCGCATCCAAGCTTGACAGGCCACAACCTTTCATACGAGAATTGTTTAGCAGGCACTCACGAGTAAACATTGTAGAAAACCGCTTTAAAACTCAAGATAGGCGTCCAAACTCAAATAAGAGCACAGCATGAAGCATTTATATCGAGGCCGAACACAGTCTGCCATGAAACAAAGCTAAACATTGAATTTGAAAGTCTTGGCCTATCAAGCTTAGATGTGTGTGCAACCTTAAAAAAATGGCCTGCCATATTGTCAAAATCATGATTGAGGTCTCCAGATCACAATGATTGTGTCTGAATCCAGCCCTTTCCCTCCCAAGCTCAAAATGCAGATCATTTGAGGGAGATAGTGAGAGTTGATGAGCAAGATATCAAAAGCCAAGTTATCCATACTGTATGATATATCTCTGGTGAGTTGATCACTATTTCTCACCTGGGTCAGTTTTCTAGACAAGTCATTGGTGAGGAATTCTTCCTCTTGTTCGTAGTTCATTGCCAGTGTCTCCTTCTCCTTCTTCAAGGACTGGATCTTCTTCAACAAAGTGTTAGAGATAAATTCTTCCTCCTGCTCAGCTTTGGCTTGCTGAAAATTGATAAAAATAAATAAATAAATAAATAAATAAAAACACAAACGAGATGAGCATGTCTTATAATATAAAACTTGTTATTATTACATTAATTTTATATACACAGGATGTCTGGTTTCTTAGCCAATCAGACTGCTTTGTTGCCAGTAACATTCTAGTCTTATTAACCAAGCAGGATTTTGTCTGAGGTTTTTGCTCAGACCAAGGCATCTAGCCACGAAGACAGAGGAAAATTTAGGGTGTATTCGACGTCATGGCAGCCATGTTATGAGAACTTTAACAAAATATTGCTCACTAGACCCTGCTGTATTCAGAATCTTTACTATGTGTTCTGGATCTCCAGGGAATGATCGCACACCAAGAATAGCGCGTGCAGAAAAGTAATTTTTGTACACTGTATAAAAATTGCAATCAGCTGCAGAACGACACAAATACAAAATCATATATTACCTTGAAGACTTAACATTTAGCAAATACGTATATTTTACAGTTCTCCAGTAAACAAACGTAAGAGTAACACAACGCACTGATAGCAAAATAACGTACATTTCACCCCCTCCAGCAAACTACAAGATATTTTACTTTTTAATCTTTAATATGATACTCCTGAAAACAGTTTACACTATACTAAGAGTCAGCCAAGAAGAAGTGAAGTTTTTAAATAGACCACAAAATGGCAAGCTAAGGGGTGATGTTATTGAGCCATAGCTCGTCGATCATCGAAAAATGTGACCAGGCGTTCAAAAGCAAACAAAAGTCTGAAAGTGACAAACAGGTATTGAGTGAGTCCTGTGATATAATATTGCTTTTGTTAAACCTTCGTGTAATTCGGGGCGTGCAGGCCTTTGAGAAGCAAAAACCAAAAATACAAAAAAATAACTGAGATCGCATTACTCGAGTGTTGAGGCGAACAATATGGCTTGCCTTTTTGGCCGATTCGACGTGATATTTTGGTCAAGGTTGTCGTGGTTCGACCTTTAATGCCGTAACTAACGAAACTCTGAACACATACATCTCCCTCAGACGCTACCGATGTTTAAACGAAAACAGTCCTGTGTGAAGCTATTTCGCTCAAATGCCGATAAGAAATACTTACAATCGAGACACTAGCTTTGCGGAGGGCCCTGTTTTCTTCTTGAAGTGTCTTGCATCGAAGTTTACACGTCTCCAATTCCATCTTCAAAACCCGATTTTCTTGCTTGAGCAGGCCAATCATATTCTTATCTCTCTGTCCGGAAGAAGAGGAACCGTCGTCTTCCACACTCATGTCACTGTCGCTAAACCCTGCACCCTCGAGCGAGGAGCTCATAGAGCTCGCCATTTTGGATCGCCCTGTGATGATTCCCGTGGTGCACAGCGCGCCTTGAGTGATGAAACAAAAGAACTGATGCCGCGTTGTTTACACAATTGAGTCACGTACATTGAAAATTTGCCGAAATTTTCTGTAGTGGCCAGGGCTGCTTTGTCCATAAGAACATTTCCAAAGTTCGTGTTTGTTAAAGTGTATTTGGAAGGAAAGTGGGTCACCCGAACAGAAAAAGCCCTCAGGGTCAAATGTCTCTTTTGCATCTTTCACACTGCCTGCGTGTTTTCAGCTGTCTTTCAAACATCGCACAAACGCTATATTCCCTGATTCCTGATTCATACACAGAAACAACAGCGGTGACCAGTATTTAAAATTTTGCGATTACACTATTCAAAAATTGAGCGGGGTTACTTCTTTGTTTTTTCTGTTTCCAAACTTAATGTCGCACCTGACACTCGTTGAATTGTCAAGTGGCCGGCTTTTGTTAAGTCGCAAGGAGTGCCCAATTTGAATATGTTTTTACTTTCATAAATTTCCGTTTTACCCGACAGCTGGCAGCTGAAAAACATGACATCCCCTTGACTCACTAAATGAACTGGTCACGCACCTTTAGGTTTCATTTGACAGTTCAAGAGTTGGAAGTGAACACTGCATGTCCTATTAGAATGTACTAACTGAGAGCTTTCATTTTGGTGGTCACACCCGTTAGGTTTCATTTGAGAGTTCAAGAGTTAGAAGTGAACACTGCATGGTATTAGAGTGTACTAAATGAGAGCTTTCATTTTGGTGGTCACACCCGTTAGGTTTCATTCGAGAGTTCAAGAGTTAGAAGTAAACACTGCATGGTATTAGAGTGTACTAACTGAGAGCTTTCATTTTGGTGGTCACGCCCGTTAGGTTTCATTTGACAGTTCAAGAGTTGGAAGTGAACACTGCATGTGCTATTAGAGTGTACTAACTGAGAGCTTTCATTTTGGTGGTCACACCCGTTAGGTTTCATTCGAGAGTTCAAGAGTTAGAAGTAAACACTGCATGGTATTAGAGTGTACTAAATGAGAGCTTTCATTTTGGTGGTCACACCCGTTAGGTTTCATTCGAGAGTTCAAGAGTTAGAAGTGAACACTGCATGGTATTAGAGTGTACTAAATGAGAGCTTTCATTTTGGTGGTCACGCCCGTTAGTTTCTGATTTGACAGTTCAGGAGTTGGAAGTGAGCACTGCTATTAGAATGTACTCATTGAGAGCTTTTGAGTTACAAGTCCAGTTGGATGATTAACTGCTATTCGTCGAAAAACCCAATCATTTATTCTTTTTCTTTTCCTCGCCGGGCTGGGTCAAAACTAAAACTTCTGATGCGAGACAAAAGTTAGTATCAATTCAGCAATAAGTTACCCTGGTTATCATATATTCTTTCGTCAATCTCTCGTTTTGAGTAGGACTAAGGGAACAAACGTCAGGGACAAATAATTTTCCCTCCAATTTCCCGCTTCCCGCGCCTTCTTCTTCTTCAACGCGACGTCACTGCATTCCAGACATATTCCAGCACTGATTTCTAAGTTCTCGAGAATGCATGTACTCGCCAGTCAAAATGGCTGTCTCGGCTTGCGTCTTCTACGTTCTTTTCCGCCAATCGAGCAAATTATTGCTAACCCAAATTATACACAGGCACTCGGAGAATCATTAACAGACTTCAGTTTATTCTTAATAGTATGTTCTGAGCAGTGACGTCACACATTGTTTTCATCATCACTTTACTGTGCCTCAACCATCCATTCCCCCTTCACGAAAACCACTCCAAACGCTACATTGGTACGGGAGGGTTAGTGCCCACAGTTTTTTCCAGCCCAAACTACGCTCCCGAAGCGCCAAATCTGCCCCAAAGTTTACTCGCCCAGCTCTCACCGGCCCCACTCTTTGTGTGTGTCTGCGATCACGGACAGCGGTAAACTCCTCATCCTGCGTCGAAGTGGCACAGCTCGCTGAATTCTCTCCCGCGCGCGATTTTTGTGGGGGTATAAAATTACATAACACGTAGCCATGGCTCACAGCTTCAAACAGTGTATCCTCGTTTCCTTCGAACAATGTGTCCCTCGCAGTTTGTTTGAGTCAGCTCCTGTTGTTTCCTCCAGGGAGAATGAGTCCAAATATTGGCAGGTAAACTAACTCGCTTTGCTATACGCCGGTGTTCATTCTCAGAACCAGGTAAAGTTTTTGGGACGCAGGTGTTTGGTTTTACACTCCGAGGACTAGAATAGGATACTTCGAAAATGTCCGGAAAACGTCTAGTACGAGTAGAAGTCGATTTTTTCATGTCTTCTCCTTCGTTTCGCTTTTGCACATCATCATTTTGACGCAGATCCAGAGAGAAAACGGGACTTCTAGCTTCACAACATGCGAACGTGTCAGGACTAAACTGACTGGCACACAATTCTCCAAGTCGAAAGGTGTTGGAATCGCCGCCGCCAGCAAGCCTCATTTCATCATGGAATCTCTCGACAATCGCAATCACATCTTCCTCTTTCGAGAAATCTATCGTTTTCTCAGTTATGTTACTGTCAGCTTTTTGCGCTCCTTGATTCCTGTGCTTGTTTGAAGGTTTCACCTCTGCCGCACCTTTAGTGCTGCCACAAACAGTCCCTTTCCTGACCAAGCGCTTATCGCTTCTTGGGCTTCTGGTGTGTTCGTCTCTAAAAGACCCTCTGCGATTCATTACCATCCACCCGGCTGCCTCCCAACTTGAAGATCGCACGGGCAAGGGTGACCTGCTACCCAGATCATCGTCGTCACCAGCGATTTGTAGTACGTTCCGAAAATCTTCTACGAGGTCATTTTTCCGCTCCTCGTCAATGGACGGCAGCAGTGGTTGGTTTCGTCCCTTTCTGAGCATCGGAGCTCGGTTCTCTATGCGCACTGAAAGCACACACGTTTCTTGTGATGTCCACTGGCACTTTTATCGTAAACACGAGCAACTCAGTGATTAAAGTGAGACAAACAACAGTTGAGCCTGCGGTCCAATATTCTTTTGTTTTTCGAATCATGCAAACGAGTCTTTCGGGGCAATACAATGCTGAAATGACCCATTCGCCTCGTTTGTATGTCAAACCGCTGACATCTGCAATAACAGCTAACAAGTAGGATTATTTGTTGTATGCCCAAAGAATGGAGGTTTTAACTTTGGGACAATACTGCGTATACTGATAATGGATGAGGCATGAAGCTTCTGTCTTGACTTGAAGGCAGGTGCTATTTTTTCACTAATTGTGCGCATAACAGTGTGATTCTCCAGCGTTTTGCTGTGATATATGCAGAAGCGCGCATAGTCGGCTTATTCGTTGCTTGAAAGTCCATCAATTTAACGCATTAAAACAATGCAAGCTCACTGATTGTAATAATCATAGTGTACAAGTAAAAGTGTAATTACGGATCAAAACAATGGCATCAAAACTTCTATATCTGGACCATTGCTTTTCTTTTCTAGCCTCTTATGTCAGCGCTGTTATACAAAGGTCGATTAACTGTTAAGCCCCAAGAGTGATTCGAAATAAACTCCCATACACAGTGCGTATACAGCTATTTGAACCTCAGAGCGGAGAAAATGAGCCAGATCAGTCCTCTTGTTCGGGTTCAACAGCTGGTCAGACTATCACTTCTCCTCACAATATCCAAATACTTTGTTCAAGCGTAAAAATGTGTTAGGTATTATATTATTACTTCTGTGGGCCCCTAATTAACTATATTGAACATCAGTTTATTTGTCCCCCGCAGCGAACTTATCGAACAATGGGTCGATAAGTGCAGGGATCGGACTAAACAGTAAGGACATGTAGAAATATTTTGGAGCCAGCTGAGTGTGTCAGTAATTTTGAGTTTCGCGGCAAGTAATACAAGAAGAAACGTAAAGCACGGGGAAATACATAATTCCACCAAGGTTTTCAAGGATAAGTTCAAGACAGATAAAAATGCTATTCAATGGATGGTAATTCTACATCCGAAGTGCTTAGCGAGGAAGTCAGAATTTGTTGAGATTACAATGTAACGTTATGTAACGTTGTGCCACCGTTCTTCTTCAAAATGTACTTGTATGACTAGCAAAAGCTCAAAATGCTCATTTCACTAAACTCCCAGGAAACCGTTCAACTTCTGAACTGTCAAATGCAAAGTGGCTGGAGGCGTTCCCTCAACTGAAAGCTCTCTATGAGTACATTTTAATAACAGTGCTCACTTCCAACTACTGATGAACTGTCAAATGAAACCTGAAGGCGTGACCACTCAACAAAAAAGCTGTTGAGTACGTTCTGGTAGCAATGTTCCGGTTTCTAACTCCTGAAACTAAATGTAACCACTCAAAAAAAGCGCTCTATGAGTACATTTTAATAGCAGTGCTCACTTCCAACTACTGATGAACTGTCAAATGAAACCTAAAGGCGTGACCACTCAACAAAAAGCTGTTGAGTACGTTCTGGTAGCAATGTTCCGGTTTCCAACTCCTGTGAAACTAAATGTAACCACTCAAGCTGAAAGCTCTCGAGGAGTACATTATGACAGCAATCAGTTCACGTAATTGTTGTTGAATGTTTTGTTTTTTGCATTTTAAAGTTTGACCGTTTGAAAAACCTTAGCAGTCCTGCGCCGTGGTTCCTTATACCTTTTAGTTGCTTCACGACTGTAGAGCAAAAACTTCGCAGTCGATCGGTTTAGAACAATATTAGATGCAAATGCATCATATCACAGCAATATGACAAATAACCGCAATTATGCATATTGAAGCCATATAACACGCACGTGTTTAAAAAGTTCAACTAATGTTCCCTGATATAAACATGGCTTTATTAGCCCACGAGTGTAATGTGAAAAGTTGTGTTGTAAAACTCACAGTTCAACCGAATGATACGGGCACTTTTTCTTGATCGCAATAAACATTTATAGGTATGTACTTAAAATTACACCACATTTTCAACCATGTACATTCTGAGTTAGTGGGGGGTTCATAAATTTATGGCTGTTTTCATTTTACACGAACAAACTGTTTACGTTACAGAGGGGTCACCGATAAACATAAACAACACACAAACAAAGATTTAACAAGATCTGTTTTTACGTTTTGCGTGTGACCTGTTGGTGACGTACTCATGCAGTCATACCAAAAACAGTTTGCGACTTGTTCCACGAGTGTGGAAAACAGCCATTAGAAAGCCACTCGGTACAGGGCTGGCGAGTGCCTCTGCCTCAGTACGTCCGAGTGTATCACTGAGCAATGGTTGTAATCAAAATCGTAAACACCACTTTCGTGATTCAGGATAGGTCAAAACACAGAAGCAACTTCCGAAGCAGATAACTACACCTGCGCAGTCCCACTCAATTACTGTTTATATTTATCATTAATGCGACGACTGTTGTCAAACTCTCGCGCCTCGGAGCTCATGCAGCGTTTGCTGTAGCTGAAGTGTGCGACTTTTCAGAATGTCTACAGCTTGCTGTAACTCTGCCGCTCTCTTCTCCAGCTCACCCGCTTTTCTCTGCCTTCTCGTCAACCTGTCGACACAATCGTCTCTTTCTTGTTTAAGGAACAGGATTTCTTTTTCGTTTTCTGCCACAGTTCTTGGTGTGTAATTGATTGTGACCCTCCTGGACTGATACTCCGCTGCGATGAGTTTTTCGTTCAGAAGGGCGGCCTTGTCACGCGCGCGGTATTCTCGCTGCTCGGCGCGTTCTATGTCTTTCTCCTTGGCAATGATGAGCTTGTTTTTTGTCGCAATTTTTGCAACCATCTCTTGAGCTCGCTCCGTGTAACGCGAAGTCTTGTCGTTCTCCGACGTAAAGTCGATTTGGTCTCTCTCGAGGTACCGCTTCATGCTGGCGTTTTCATTTATTCGCCAATCAGCGAGATGCATTCGCTCCTTCAGATAGCCAAGTTTCATCTCTGCCTTCTCCGTCGCGGTCTCCTTTTGCTGGATTATTTCGTACAGTACTCTCTTGCAGTCCAGAGCCTTCTGCTCGCGTATCATCTGTTCCCTGACGGCTTCCTCAGCTCGTTCCTTTCTCGCGTCTGCTGCTTTGATTTCTGCCTTGATTCCGTCCATCTTCACTCGCACTGACCCAAGACTTTTCTGGATAAGTTGAGAGTGTTCCCGTTGCCTTGTAAGCGCCATTTCGCCGAGAAGAGAAGAGAAACAAATCCGTAACAGATCAGCAGATGTGTCTTTGTTAGGTGTGTGACCGGCTCACAAGCCAGTTATAATATTGCACACATCTCTAGTATTACAATTGTTCACACTTCACCGAACTTGACAGGCATTGATCCTAATAGATCGGATGGTCAGCAAGCAATCTGTGTTAAAATACCTCAATCTGAAGACACGCGTTCTGAAATAGATGCTTGCGAGCAAATCGGAGAGACCGAAACAGAAGATTGAGTCGCGTGGAAAGGAACAAAAAGTACCCCAAACGTCAGAAGCAGAAAGCAGAATTGACTTGCTGTCTCTTAGCGGGGATCCTGTTACCGGCAGAAATAGCCGCAATGCGTGATTGTTTGCAGTTAAAACAAAGCCAAGGATTTGTCAGCTAAGGACAAACAGAAAAAATGCTGAGATACATCACTCCCGCTTTTTAATGAGAAAGATTTCAAGAGCTTAATCCGCGAAGCAATTGACACTGTCACGCAATGTAAAGAAAAGCTGTCACACCAGTGTTTCAAAGACTTCGGATTTATAAAGGAGCATCAACCTTTCATTTCCAATCCATAATTCAGATTCTTCCAATCATGCAAGAAGTTTCACCTTAGCAATCTTAGGTTTGTTTCTGTCGAGTAACTGATACAGAAAGAATCTCGTGGGCGCAGTGGAAGGGTCAGCTTATCCCAGATGAGCATATCTTAATAGCATGTCCGTTTAAAACATTTCTGGGCGGGAAGTATGCCACAGGGTCACCTAGAGTATTCGTACCCTTCGGGTGTTTGCACGCCCTTGTATCTGTCGGTTAAAAGTGAGCGGCTCCTTCACACAAACTCCTCGAAAAGTGGCCTAGTCAAAAGTTTAGGCTACAGCATTCCTTAAAAAACACGAATTTCAAAAACACGGGATACTAAATTAAATTCGTGGCATTCACGCACAAAATATAGAGTTGACGTATGTGACGTCACAGAATAAATATCGATAGTTGACGTTAGTGAAGAGGCTATTAATTTATTATCCACGTATCAACCACTTGTACCTGTCTGACAATTGGTTCAGTGCTATAGAGGGGGAGCTCAAGGACCGACTTATCAGATTGAGCAGTTTCATTTACATTCCTACCAAAGTCCAAGAAATTATTCGTGAAACGGCGACTCATAAATCACGACCCTTAATGTATAACTATATATATATTTCTCCCTTGTATGTGTTGCATGGGATTTACTTAATGCTAAAAGGTTTTTTTGTCGAAAACTTTCTTCTCCTATGGAAAACTAAAGTAAAGCTTTTTTCTTGTCTCATGAAAAGGGTATAATCGAAGCACGCATGCGCGAGTGAAGCAACTGACATAGTGCCCATTAAAGAAAAAGTTATTTTGTTTGAAACTAAAACATGACGCAAATTCTGAGTTACTAGAGCCGATACAAATGTAAGTCTTAGGCCCCTTTATATGGAGACAAGCAGTCCCGGGGACCCAACACACCTTCAGTCTCCGAATCACCCTGGGCGCCAACTGCTCATATATCTATTGATAAATCAGAATATCATAACATTATTACTGTTGTTGTATCTTGCGTCAGTCCAGAGGATAATGCATGATATAAGCTTTTGTGGACAGAGAGATATTATGTATAACAAATGGTCCAATTACGCAAAGCCGACAATGATCGACAATCTTTACCCAGGGGAGTAAAGAAAGAAAAGGGGCCAAGCCATTCATAATGAGGCACTCAAAGAACAGTGTAATTACGCCACGTTTAATATCAAGCCACCGGTTATTAAAGTATATCGACAGTGTCGGCATTTCACAAGACTTCTGCCGACTTTGTCCTCCAAAACGATCAAGATACAGTGCGCTGTCCAAACTCTGGGTTTGTATTTTCTACTTGCCGCAATGCCTCGCCGGCAAACTCCCGTTTTTCTGCCCTCTATCAACGAGGACAGCGAAAAGAACGACGAAAGAATCCAGGACATCAAGAGAGCGTTACAAATCGAAAAGGACGACACGCGCAAAAACAGGGAACCTTTGAGAGTGCGTTCCGCTCAAAATGCAGACACTAAGATCGACTCCGTGAACAAAGACCCGCCCGCTCCAACGAAAAAAGGCAAAGCTCCACTTCTGCGCGCTGCTAGTGAGAAAAATTTGGACCCATGGAATCGAAAGCGCCAAGGACCTGGATTTGTTAACGGCACCCAGCGTGCTCGCAGTGGCGTCCTGAACACGCGTCAGAAGTTATTCGGATTTGGTCAACGAAAAATCACTTCCCCGAGGATTGACAATGGTAGGCAGAAACTCGCCGTCAATGACGTGCCTGATACGATCGACTTGACCAAACATGAAGACGTGCAAGCGATTCTACAGAGGTTCTATGTTGAAGATCTGAAGATGGAATCTTCCGACCCGCGTTTGAGTGGTTCTGATGACTTTATCGATTCTCTGCGTGCTAAGGCTCAGAAGAGGTTCAGTTTAGGCGAGCTGTGGCACAGCAATGCGCCGGGGCAATCTATGCTGAATAGACGGAAAAGTAAGAACCTTACGAATCAGATGTCATCAATGGACGGCGAGAGAGTGATCGCCCATTTAAGAAAGCACCAGGCCGAAGACAGCCCTGCAAAAATCCTCTCTCAGAAGCTGGAAAGTTTCAAACAAAAACCGACTTTTGAGGTGTCCTACGCCCGCCCTATGAATTTGAAATCACTACACACTACCGTTCCTGGAACGCGTAAAGTCCTGACTTCGTCTTTTCAGGAACAGCCAAAAGACGAAAATAAATACGGCACGTTTCGCGGGCAAGCAAAAGCAGGGTCCGAACGAAGGAGGGCTAAGTTTCTAAAGCCAATCAAGCGAAAGCGGAAACCTCCGGGAATTACGTTGCTAAATCAGCAGTAGAGACATATAATACTGGTATGAACTCCTGTAGTTGTTTTCTTACACATATGCTTCTGTCCAATTTAAACTAAAAATGCAACAAAAAAAGTTCTCATTGAAAGATTTCGTTTGAGTGATCACACCTAAATTAAAATTATCTTTGGCAGCGAAAAAGTGCCTGTCTAATATTTCGAGTTGAGGTAGCAGCGAAAACAGCGTCCTGACGAAGGAGGAGAGTTAAGTTTCTAAAGGCAATCAAGCAAAAGCGGAAACCTCCGGGAATTTCGTTGCTAAATGGCAGTATAGAGACATATATAATTACTGGTATGAACTCCTATAGTTGTTTTCATAGACATATGTTAAATTAAAAATGCAACAAACATGTTCTCATCGAGAGATTTCGTTTGAGTGGTCACACAAATTATCTTTGGCGGTGAAAAAGTGTCTGTCTAGTACTTCGGGCAGAGATATGAGTATAAACACAGCACAGTAAATTTGCACGGATATTTGTTTCCAAACACCCTCGGTTGATCGAAGCTTGCCACATTTGATAAAAGTCATTGTGCAACAGCTAATTTTCATTATGATCTGAAGCAGATCGGCAGATCATAATAGAACTTAAAGGAGGTTTAATCACTGAGTTATTACGCTAAAATCTTTTGTTTTCTGACTTATACTGTCACCACTAACAATGAATTCTCACAACTTCACCTCCGGCATATATATGTATATATGTATATATTACCAGCCACAGCATGCATGAGACAAAAACTTCAACAAAAATTCATGTAAGTTGTGTCTTACATCTGCAACAAAGTGTCCATGAAATGAAATCACAAGCGTCTTTCTTTTGTAAAATTATACACAGCAGTGTAGTCAGAAAAATTAACTTTTCCGCTGGACTAAGTTGTGCATCGGGTCTGCAGCAGGCTCTGCTATTCCTTAAAGGGGTCCTCTCAACCACAGTCCTTTGCGAGCCGAATTAATTGGTTCCGCCATTTTTGGGGCCCCCGAAAGTCGAAAGATGAATAGCAATCCACCACTTCCATCCGACTCGTTTGAGGAGGAGATTAGTGTCTTTTAATCCAAAAGTGCTACTAACCTATTATTCTTTTGCATGATTAATTACGTTCTTTCGTGTTGGGAACCAAATTTAGCCTTGGATTTTCCAGGTGTAAACAAAAACATTGAAAAGGCTCAGAGGGCCCCTTCGACCTTTCACTCCAAAGCTCAAAATGCAGATTATCCCAACGTGACTTTTTAAGAAGAAAACGTACGAGAGATGTGGCGAGAACTTATTTCATCAAAGCAAGCCATCAAAGACCCAAGCTTTCCATATTAGATTTACGATGAAGGAGGATGAAATCGAAGTTGATCACTCTTGGGAGTGAAAGGTTTCCAAAGACTCCTTAAAGAAAAATCATTTGTCCCAATAGCCGCCCTTTTGTTGGCAATCATGGAGATGAGATGTTATAATTATCTTCTCACCTGTCTACTCTACGCAGGGGCTCTTACAAAGCAATCAATTTTTTTAAGGGAGGCCGAGTGGTTAGGGCGCCGGTCTTGAAATCTGGAGGTCCCTGGTTCAAGTACCGCTTTGACCACTAGCCGAATACGGTAGCCCTTAAATAAGACTTAAAGAAAGTGATTTATTATTTATTAATGTTATTGTTTTGAGCCTAAAGTTTCTACCTCACTGACGAATAGCTGCCGAACGTCTGGTGGGCGACGAGGAAAATGCATTCATGAATTCAAAGCCCGATTGAACAGAAAGCTATACAAAGAGAGGAAATATGGTTGAAGGGGAAATTGGCTCACGAGTTATCTGAAGCATTGACTAAGTGGTGAAATGGACAAGCTTTGCTGAAGGTTTGATAACTTACACGGCAATAACTTATGCTTCCTATTTAGACATCCGTAACTCTGAAACGACTAAATAGACTGCAAGGCGACACAACAAGTGAAGTTAACGTCAGATTTTGTGCTTTTCAAGTGTAGACTTCTTTAAGTGAAATGCCGAAGTAAAGAGCGATTGTAAGTGCCTGCCATGAACTATTATCATTGCCAGTACAAGGATTGATAAAACTTCAAACGTGGAGCCTGTAGAGGTGTCGACAGAGAAGCTAAAAAGCTATTTCAATCGAAAATTCGTCCATATTGTCACAATATTCAGTTGACAAGTACTTTTACAAACTATCATTTTTCTTTGCATTATTATGGTAGTGTCAACAAAAACCGCTGTTCATCAAACGTCACCTTTCATAAAGAAAGCAAACCAAGAGATAGATTACATTACCAGCCTTGAAGTCACCGACTATAAAGTCCTCAGTGGTTCACTGTTTTGCTTATTTTAATCAATTTGCAATGACGAACGCCGGTTCGGCTCGGTTATCGGACCAGTCTCGCGTTGTCGGTTTTCAAATAAGTGTATCGCAAGACGAAAATCATTTACACAACTGAAATAAGACAACAAACATTATCTCTTCCATCTTTACTGAGTTAGCTGCGAGGCGCTAATCATGTAAAATTTCACCTGTTAGAAAATCCTTTAAATATTGATTGTTTTAGTTCGTTTGCACTATATACCTGTGTCAACGTAATTAACCGATAAAATTTAGAGGGTTCGTGCTGTCGTCGTTGTATTCAATTCATCTACTCATAAATAACAGAGGGAATGCTTTTTTGTTCTTCAGAAAACTACCGCTTATTAGAACTTTTTTTATATAAAAGAGAAGATGCAAAACCTGAAAATTATTTCATCATATTTGTTGATAATATATATCAATTTTGTTTACAATGGTACACCGATAGAAGCATTTTACATTGCCAATAAATTTTCTGAGTGTTTTTGAACACACTTCGAGGGAGCGTTCACAAGATCACAACAACATTTTAGTTGACATGGTTTTACGACAGGAGTCTCCAGAGAGTCACCTTATAACCAAAGTAAATGCCATGCAACCTCAACTTAACAACGCTGGTGCAAATAATACAAAGAGGTTATTACAGAAAGCCGCTTCTTTTGTCCAATAATAGATAAACTGCTGGGTGCCACAACATTGCAATCACTCAAAGCAATGTCGTCCTTTTTGAATAATGTTCATTCTTTACGTTTGCTAAATTAACGAATAAATCCACAAAAGCTCGCAAATAGCGAAAAGACTCCTAAAGAGTGTTTCTACACTATTAGCAGGAAAGGTAAAAGTTAGCTAGATTCCATCACCTTGTAAAATTAGATTATTGTTAATTATAAATCTCGACAGTTATTGCATTTCACTTAAATTTTGAGTTGTTTTTCGCCAAATGTCCATAGCAAGAGCCAGGCACAAAGAGTCCTCGTGTGACCTTAGTAATCCACAAGCAGATGTGGTTTTCAATATTAACAGCATTTTGTTGATTACAGTTGTAGCAAATTGTCTACGTTTGAGCTGAATAGTGGTATTTGGTACCTGTAATTTATTCTGAAGGCATCACATCAATTAGGACTTGGGCACCTCAAGACTGAAGTTTCGATGTGACCGCGAGGGTAACACGGTCAGCTTGTGTAATGTACATAGAACTCAGTTGTACTTCACAATCATTTAGGTTTTTCTTGTAACTTGTGATGTTTTCCTAGAAACTGCTCTATGACGGACGATCACAACCAACGCACAATTATGATGTCATGGTTACTCATTTGCATTCAGAAAAATTATATTCTTGGGTTACAATCAATCATTGGAGATCCAGAATACAAAGGCATTGTGGCCATGATGGTTTCGAGTACAATAGAGGATAATGAGCAATCTTCTGTTAAAGCTCATCCAAGAGGCCGTCATGACGCCACACATGCACCCCAAGAATACTCACATTCTAGTGGATTTCATGTTTGAGTCATGTTTGTGCTCTGTGCATGTGTATGTATGTACATGAAGCAATGTTTAGCGTTGCTCGGTTATTTGGCAAGATTTATCTGAAAATGTCGGACAAAACCCCTCTGCTCTTGAAATATCGCGGAGGCAGATGCCAGCAAATCACCAGTAACACTACAACGTTCCCCCAAGAAGCCGCAGCATTTCCAGTAGAATCTTGATTTATCTTAAACGAGTTGTGACATGTTTCGGACCGTGCGTCATCGCTAAGAGTTTAAATTTCAGCAAAGAGCGCGTTAGCAAAGGCAAGAATGAACTGAATAAATAAAAAATAAAAAGCCAACTTATTAAGTTCCAGCTCAAGCGAGACATCCGATTCGGATTCTGAATTAGAACCGTAAAAAAAGAACGTTTTTACAAAACTTGCATGAGCTTGCATCGACTTGCGTCTCGTTTGGCCACACTTTTGCAAGTCGATGCAAGTATACTGTCACGTCGAACTCGCATAGCTTTGCGTCGACTTGCATCTTCGCTTTAGCCAGGGCTTCAGTAATTGAGTTAGCGGGCCTACACCGAAAGATCAACCTTGCTATTTGTATCTCGGCATAGGTCCCACCAAAATAAAAACTTACAAATAAAAAAACAAAAAAAAAATGTTATGCTCCATTAGTGAGTGTAAAATATTTTCTTTTCTTTGCGTTTCAGGAGAAAAATGAAGCAAGCGGCTTTTATTGCAAAGCTGGTTATATTCCTTGCAGCTTCTTTGTTTCTGGAACAATGTGCAGCGCAACCCAAAGTATTCTACGTCGGTAAATAAAATAAGATTTTTAAAACTTCATTTCAAGCTTGTTTTGTGCCCAATTGCCTTTATGTCTATGTTGACTAACTTAACCGTATCTTTATCTATCTTTTTCTTTTAATATAGAACTGGTGGACGTTACCGATAACTTGGAGATTGCCTCGCTGAACTATGCCATCAATAAGGCTAATGGTAACACCTCAAATCAGGGCAACAACTCGTTTACTCTAAAAATCGCCAATGATTCGCAACACAAGGATCTTTACCAACGCGGTAAGCTATCATCCACACGAATACGTAAACGAAATCGTTTTCTGATAAACAACCAGCCAGTTTCAGGCCTTTAGGAAGAAAATGTATAAATGACGTAGTTGAAAGTTGATAGTTTAATCAGCTTCATCTGAGCAAGCTATCGAAAGCTAAATTCTCCGTACTGTATGATAAATATTTATGGTGGGAAACTGAAGGAGATGATTGGAGTTGATCACCCTTGGGAGTGAAAACCAAGATGACTATGTAAAGTGAAAACTTACTGAGTGATCTTGATGTTGCAGCGGCTGCGCTTTTACAACAGGACGTAGTAGCGCTTATTGATGAGCACCACTCTTCTGATTCCGCATGCGTGCTCAGCATGTTCACGGAGATACCGCTGATTCGTCTCCATGGAAACCGTGACCACTGGAGCCAGTGTGAACACGTGGGCGTGACACTGTCTGCAAATTATGAAAGCTACGCTCGGGCCACGGTGCAGCTTTTGGAGACTTTTCATTGGTCTGAAGTTGTGATTCTGTATGAAGGTAAAATATTAGATAATCACAGTTGTATTAGAGAGGTTCATAAATACAAAGCCAAGTTTATTTTAGCACCAATCACACCAGAGGTAAGAAACACTAACTGGAAGTCAAAGTAATTTTCGTTTGGTTTTACTTCGAATAAACCAATCAACTCTTGCTTGTTAGCGTGAACAGGCCGCAATTAGGGTTTGATTTGTTTCTGATTGTTCAAGAATGCCAAAACCGGGAGCAATGTGTGTCTGTCCCGGTCTTTCCTTAACCGGTCTATCCCTTCTCCAATCTATCCTTGACTGTCTGGCCTGTCTTGCCTGTCTGGCCGGTCTGGTCGGTCGGTCGGTCGGTCGGAATAAACGGTTCAAATCTCACCCATGGTACCCAGGATAGATGACCGCAGTTAAACCAAACAATATTTTCTTCGAAGAAACATACAAAGTGAACCCACTCAAGGCTGAATGTACGTGAAACGGGAACTCGAAAATAAGAAAAAAATAGTTCATTGATATACTTGTTTATCTAAGGTATAGCTGATGAAACATTTTTGTTTTCAGAGAGCTTTACCCACGAGGCGCACTACTATGATACCATCATCGCCAGAGAGAAAACCAAAGTTCATCACCTGAAGCTGTACAAACAACGAAATGAGACTGCAAACGACGCAGTGACAAGAACAATGAAGAGGATGAATACCTTAAACGCCAGAGTTGTTCTTCTGTTCGCAGGAGAGCTGTATCAACGGAAGCTGCTATCGGAGGTAGGAGCTAAATGATGTAAAGAAGATAAAAATATGTAATGATTCACTCAACACTTAGGATACCATATCTGAACAAAACCGTAGAAAAAGAAAACGAAGAAAGGAAGGGAAGGAAAGGGGCGGGATATAGCTGAGTTATAAAAGCTGCGTATCGACACTATTTCGTTTTTCTCTAACAATACTTTTAAATCGGTTGCCTAGGGACGCTGTAATCCTGCCGAGTATTACGTTTGGATATTTCAAGGCGAGGTGAGAGCACTTTAGACTGGCCAGTGCCGTACTATGATTTAAACTGCTCACTTGTATGTGATGTTCACGCAAACATTTTACCTCACTAGCACATTTCTATGGCCGACATCCACTACAGAGTGGAAGTAATTTAGAAATGGATTAACCTAAACTCTTGTGTAACAGATCTATGTTGTTTCTCCATGTTCTCTCTCAAGATTCCCTTCAACCTCAAAGCACAGCCAAGTGACATGATTGTTGGCTTTCGGCTGCCTCGAGAGAAAACACAGACATCAGCAGACTATGAAGCTAGTCTGAAGTCAAGTTCAAGCGGTGGAAAGACTGATCTACTGTCATTAAAGGTATAGCTAAACAAATATGCACCCAAGGAGACCATGAGAATCTTGCCAATAAAGCGATGATTTGAGTCATACATAAATATGTAGAAAGAGTATGTGAACTGTGACCTTTACCCTTTAACACTATATATAACTCGATAGGAGCATGTCAGCCTTGTATTTCAACACTTGGAGTGGTTTTAACTCTTACTGGACATTGTTATTGATGGGCATAGCACTGGAATTGGTATATAAAATACGACATTTGGACTTTAACCCTCGGGTTTCTTTGCAAGGTAAAGTTTATCGGACGGAGTACGCGATACCATGTCAAGAGACAGTCTCACATTTAGCCAGAGGACAGCTCTGTCATATCAAACTAAACTATAAAATGCAATCTTTACGTTTGTTTCGATTTTTTTTCAGGACAGAGTTGTGTTAGGGAACGAAGCTGGCCAAGTACTTGCACAGGCCCTCACCAATATGTCAAACGAAAAAGGCTGGGTACAAATGATTAATGGCACGCCGCAGTATGCTCCCATTTCTAACAGAATATCACTTTTGAAACATTTAAAGAAGGTATGCATGTGTTTTGTTTAATTTTAGACTGCGCGAGCTAGCTCTTCTTTCTGTGATATTGTGAGGTATATGACTGTATTGTTCGTCTGTGTGTGTACGCATGTATACGTGTACTTAAGGTTGATGTTTCCAAGCTCAAAATACAGATTCTCCTAACCTTTCAGTAAGGAACTTTACGGGTGATGTGGTGAGAATTGGTACATTAATCACTTTTCATCTGAACAATGTATCAAAAGCTAGGTTCTCCTTACTGTATGATATATCTCTGAAGGAGAAAATTCAAGTTGAACCCTCTTGGGAGTGAAAGGCAAAGCCGTAAAGGTGTACAGCCTGATGTTTCGAGTGTATGTATGTGACGTACACAGTTGCTTTACATAACACTAATTTGACCAAATGTAATGAAACAGCACCTTCCAATGAAACCCGTGAAAACTAAACGAGATAATAAAACAAAGAAAAATAATTACTCTACTCTTAGGTTCGACTCCAAGGAATAACAGGAAGTATTCAGTTTGATGAAAACGGTTTGCGACCTTCTACCCAGCTTGATGTGATGAATTTACAAAATAATTCCCTTGTTAAGGTTAGTAGTTTCCGTTTCCTTCAAGTGCGTTTTAGTTATACGCACAACTAACATATAAAACGGTCACTACAACAGGAAAGAAAGCTGGAAAGAGACGCAGAGAGATGTATAAGGCACACGAAGAATAGTGACGTTATAATTACTTGTGATCAAGTTGTTCGGTTTGGACGGGCTTAATTTCAAGTCTTTGTACATTCCGTAAAATTCAATTTACAGGTTGGATCATGGATCTCAGGGAAACTGACTCTCACACAAGATTTGTTAAATGATCAAGTAAATGATAAAGGGGTTCACAAGTTGGAAGGAAAGCGACTCAGGATAGTTACAGTGGAGGTGAGCGATGGCCTGAGTTATTTCAGCCAAGTGTCTCTCCTTTTAATGCATAGTCAGCTGTATGTAGAAAATAGCCAGCTACATCTTATTTGTGAATTCATCTGTCGCGTAGTTTTGGATGGGTTAAGTACAGTTAGGACCTTAGGTACAGGCGTTGAAATTACGAAGGAGCTCTCTCGGCCAAGTCAATGTTTTTTTCTAGATCTACATTTGCAAAAGTGATCAACACCAGAATGGTCATATCGCAGGCGCTCATTTCTCGATCTTTCTCATTTAGACGTTCCCCCTCCTCCGCAGTAAGAGAGAGTGGAACAAGGTTTTATCTTGGTCGACTTTTCTCGATTCATTTTCATTTCTAACAAACCATTCTTACTGTTTTTCGTTTTCATCATTACTCAACCAAGGCTGCTCCTTTTGTGATGAAGACAGCTAGTGCTGGAACGAACGGCACTAAATACGAAGGTTACTGCATCGAAATTCTGGACAGACTTGCATCGGAACTGAAGTTCACCTACGAGATTGGGCCGTCTACAGATGGGGCCTACGGCGCCAAAGTTAACGGCGTGTGGAACGGCATGATCGGTGACCTTGTCCGCAATGTATGTTTAATGTTTAATGTTTAATAATGCTTTGCCAATCCCATACATATATACAATAATAACAGAATTTATTATATAGACACGAGTGTTTTACTGGAAAATATACCGTGCATAAAATCCATACGAAACTACATCCGGGGCCCGAGTGGCGTATTTTCCATATCCGCACTAGTGAGGATATCGTTGGCATCATTTCCCGCTTTTGCACGGTTGTTTGTGCAATTTCTCGTAAAACACTCGTGTCTAATATAATAAAAAGAAAATTACACGGCGGATTGAAGATATAGATTTTATTTTCTTGTGGTAAAAACAATATTTTGCTCACTTGCGAAGCGCTCGTTCGTAAAATATTGTTTTTACCACTCGAAAATAAAATTCATATCTTCGCGCCGCCGTGTAATATCCTCTATATAAAAACAGATAATACACAAGTACATGAATATAAGAAAAACAAATAGAGGGTGGCTACAGGGGGAACTGAATTCCCATATTTAAATCGCACTCCTAAAAACATAAATAACGACAAAACCAAAGGAAAAATACTACATCTAAAAGCCAAAAATTACATCCAGATAGACAATATCATTGTTTTAGTTAGTCTAATAGGGCGCATTTAAAAGAGGCCAGACTTGTTGCAGACATTACTGAGTTGGGAGTGGAGTTCCGCTGACCAACGGAACTGTTTCCGCGGTGCTCTGCTTTTCAGAAAACAGATATGGCCGTGGCATCATTGACTGTTACAAGTGAGAGAGAGACAGCTGTGGACTTCACCGTGGCTTACATGCCCGCAGCAACAGATATGATTATGAAGAAAAATTTTGTGCAAGAGGAAGACTACTTGCAATTTATGATGCCCTTTGAATATCCTGTCTGGATCGTGGTCTTGGTCTGTCTGTTGGTCATGACGTTAAGCATTTTCACGTTAAATTACTGCAGCCCTTATGGATATAAAAATGAAGATGGCAAAGGAACGTCGCCAGAGTTTAACCTGTTCAACAGCTTTTGGTTCACGTTGGCCTGTATGCTCCAACAAGGAGGTGATAACACTCCAAAGTCCGTGTCAGGTATTGAAAATATACGATAAAAAAGTGCCAGCAGTGGCCAAAAATTTAACTGTTGCTCAAGTAAGAAATTAGGCCGGTTGGCACGGCAAAAAACAGACGGGTTTTTGACCTCACGAAATTCCTATTTTCACTGTTTCGCAATGAGGCATCGCATGAAACATTTATATGACAATTTGATTTATGACAATGAGGAAAAAAAACTAGTTTTCATAAGAAAGGCTTTGCACACGGAACATAATTCCTCGTAAACTCAACTCAATCTATAATCAATCAATTGGTATAGGTAATCACATGAAGACCACACGCGCGCGGCGCTCGTGCAATTTTGTAGCGTTGAAAAATTACTCGTGATCATTTATTCCAAAATTGCACAAGAAAGTGATTACTCGTTAATAAAATCCATACAATAATTTCCGTCAAATCTGTCAGGCATTTTGTTTCGTTTGGCGCAGCTGCCAAAATTTATCTTCAATTTCAAAATTCTGCACTGTAAATTTCACATTTGTGCACTGTTTGGGATAATTTGACATGCTCCCAGCCAATCAGAATGCAAAAAAATTATTGTATACATGTTATTAATTTCTTAACAACATGCATACAATAATTTCTGCATTCTGATTGGCTGAGCGCACGTCAATTTATCCCAAACGGTGCAAATATTTGAAATTAACAGTGCAGAAATTTGAAATAAAAAATTGCCGACAGCCGGCGCGCGTATTTGCGAAGCCAAACAAGACAAAAGGGTGTGTTTTCATTCCTCAGGACGATTCCGATTCTGTTTCGAGAAAACAAAATTCTTGAGACACTTGTGAATTGTAACGAAGTTGAAAAAAGATTGCTCAACGAAAATTATTGTATGCATGTCATTAACAAGTAATCACATGATTTCTCGTGCAATTTTGGAATAAATAAGCACTCGTTGAAAAATTTAGTCGTGCTAATTTATTCCAAATTGCACTCCAAATTATGCGATTACCTATACTAATCAACCAATTAGCTGATTAGCTATGTTTGTTTCAGGCCGCATCTTAACAGGTTGTTTCTGGTTCTGCATTCTGGTTTGGGTTTCCACATACACCGCGAATCTTGCTGCCTTCTTCACTGTCAAAAATGAGAAACTCCCAATCAACAACCTTCACGAAGCGCTCGAGTCTGACTACGATATTGGAGTAACGGCGTCATCCTCCAACGACGCGTTTTTTCGCAACAGCAAGTCGGAATTCTATCAAAAAGTCTTTAGACACATGGAATCAAAGAATACATATGCAAAAAATGGTGCGGATGGCCTTGAAAGGGTCCGTAAAGGAAAATATGTCTATTTGTCCGATAGTCCGTACCTAGAATATTTAGCCGGAAAAAAGCCTTGTGATCTCATCACACGTAAGTACACCCTCATTTTTGGTTCTCGTGTGACCTTATGGCAGCCATGTTGGTGGTCTTTATCCAACTCTCCTCCAGCATGCCTTAAGTCTTAAAACTGTTCTATCACCAACCAGTATTGGACATCAAAATGCATTGTACCCAAGAAACATTTGACTCTACTAGCACATTTTAAAGGGTCTTGACTAACTTCTTTAAAGTTGAGCCTGAAACTACAATCAAAAGTGCTGGGACACTTAGCAATTTATCTGATAATTATGACACATTAAACCTTCCCTCCCCCTTTTTTGTGCAACATTGTATGGGGGGAGGGGGGAGGGTTACCTTTCGGAAAAAGAGCCGCTTTTGTTATTTAAAAGAGAGTAATGTTGAAAAATAGCATTTTTTCAGAGTGTCCCACATACTTTTGACCAGGATTGTAGGTGTGATCAACTCAAATGGATTAGCCTTCAATGAGCTCCTTCTAACAACAGTGTTCAGGTGGTTAAACAGTCAGAAATGAAAGGGAAACTAATTTTTCTTCTTTGGTTGTTTTCATTCAAGTTCCAGGTCTGACTAAGGATGATTCATTGGGCTTTGCCCTCCAGGCCAATAACCCTCATGTGAAGGATATCACACTTGCAATGTTGCGCATGCGTCAAGAGGGTTACTTTGAGTCATTACACCGTAAATGGTGGGACAGTGCGAACAAGTGCTCTCAACCAGCTGCGGTTGGTGAGTTATTAGCAAAGAGACTGGTATATATTATCTGAAATCGACAACATATTGAAAAAAGATATATGTTCCAGACTATCCTTGCAACTGCATTGCTTTATAACTGCAAGGGCCACTTTCACTATCATGTTGATAACTGCGTATTGACTGGAAAATATGGCAATGTCCAAAAATAGACTTGCATACAGTACAAAGCATAAATTAAAACTAAAAAACAGCTGCATCCGGATAAAACAAAAAGAAGAAAAATTGCATCCTAATGGAACTGATTACTGGCAATCACAGCTTAAATATTGTGGATGCATAAACTATCAGGGTGACAAAACATAAACAAAATCTTAACAAATGTCTCTTTATTTAAACGTGTGTGGTATACACTGTGGTAATATTATCTAAAATTGTTTACAAATTTTAGCTCAATATATCTTGGATTTGGTTTTGCAATCCAAAATGACGTCTAAAACGTTTCTGAAAAATATACAGCGTTTGAATCGACGGCTTGTGACGAGGTCACAGGGGTCAGTCAATTCGACGTGTGGTACTTTCCATGAACCCAGGCAACTTTGTACATTGTGAAATAGAGCCGGAAAATCAAATGGAAAATACTGATATGTAATGGGGTGATAAGGACAGATTCTCTTTATTCGATCATCCATACAGTTTGTTATTGTCCCAAAACTGACTGAAGTTGTTCAATTTGTATACAAGCTTATAGCCAGCGAAGTGTGCGATCAAGTGTGCGATCAAGCAATAGCGGATCGTATCTCTTAGATATCTTACCATCTGAGAGACGGGATATCTGCAAATATTGTATTTATAGTTCAAAAATATCAAGAATTTCTTACCTTGTTTGTAAAAGTTGCCTGAGAAGTCTAGTTGTACCCATCAGCTGTCACTCAAGTCGGCATCATCGTTGCCTTGATATTCGAATTGTATCACACGCTTGCCGGCGGGTGGAATACAGGAGTAACGTAACAACCATCGATGAATATGATGCTTTCTCCTTTGGGCTCCTTTGGATCGGTAGACTACTGTAGGCTCTTCTAACCATAAATCCATTTGTTCCACGTGCGGCCGCCATGTTTACTATAGCCAAGCAGCCGCGCAAATTTCCAGCCTCGTCCCAGGGCCAACCGCGTCAATTTTAGTTAAGTTGCTGCTGTACCGTGAACTGAAGGCTCACGTAATTTGGCAAGTTTGGTCTGACCGTACAAAGTGACGATAAAATGAGACATAAACTTGTTAGGTATTTCATTCCCAAGCTAAATTTGTCTCTTGCAGTTTCTGGCAAGCAGCGGATTGGTCTGACAAGTTTGGCAGGCGTATACATCGTTCTTGCTGTTGGACTGTTCCTGTCCTTCGTTGTATTGGGAGCAGAAATTATGTGGTTCAACCGGGGAACGGAAAAGGCCAAGTGAGGAAAATCTTAATCACCGTCTTCATGCTAAATGCCTTTCCATGAAAATCCCACAATGACAAAACTTCCTTATAAGGGGAGGTGAATAGGCCTGTGGATTGACGGACTTAGCCCCAAAAAGCGCGCGGTACTTGGGTTTCGTAGATTTTTTTGCAGCGGGTCACGGATTTATCTGCTAAAATTGTAGTGCGGATTTCGTATTTTCTGTTAACGAGACACGGATCCTGGATTTTAGGCTTTCTCGGGTTAATAATGAGGCCTTTGACCGCAGATTTGATACAAAACTGAAGCAGATCGGCGGATTCAGAAATGAACCGGCCTATTACCCCCCCTCCCTCCCCCCCCCCCCCTCCCCCCTTCCTCCCCTCCCCACTACAAACAGGCAGCTATTCCCAAACGCTTCCAATATATAATGTAGAATCAAATAGTAAAGTCACTCATTTATTTATCAGTTAGATGGAGCCGTTCACATTTTTACTTCATCATGTACAAATCAATGTTATGACCAAAATATGTACAATTCAAACGTTACACAACTGCTTACCCTACGAGCCTTTCCTTCCTAACTTAGTTTTTGTCTTCTTTCTTTTTTGTTCAATCGTTAGGGGGATCTCTGGATCTGACCAAGACAACCAGGATGACAATAATCCTTGCGATTTACCTGTAATTTCCCGGTAAACACAGCTGGCAGTACCAGGCGGCAAACTAGCTTCAAACTGAAGAATGATAGAATGCTTATCACAGTGTAGTTATATTGACAGTGTCAATGTTCAACGAGTTAAAGGAATTCCTTGTTTAACAAAATACATTCAAACTCCGGTATCTTTCCTGACAGATGGAAAATGGCCAAGATTACAACAATTCGTAAGGGTATGCAAAGAACGACCCAAATAATTACAGGCCAATTTCTGTTCTTCTAATTGTAGCCAAGGTCTTGAGAAAATAGCTTTTGGTTAACTTTATGCATACTCGACAACAAATAGTCTCATAACTAAATTCCAATCTGGGCCGGTTTCCGGTCAAAACACTCAATTCTAACAGCTTTTCTATCTGCCACGGAAGGTATACTTCTTAAAAAGCTTAACTAATATGGTATTCAGAGCACCCCTTTAAGTGGTTTGCTTCGTACCTTCACAAACAAACACATTGTTCAGTGGTCAACACTGGCACATCGGAATTAAAGTACATAAGCACTGGAGGGCCCAGGGATCTATTTTAGGCTCTCTACTTTTTCTTCTCTACATTAACGATCTTCCTAACTGTTTAGAAAGTGCTGGTATGTATGTTGACGACACTCAGGTCACCACAGTTTCCAAAACAGTTAGTGAACTTGAGCGAAGCTCGAGGGCAACTGTGAGCTTCGAGGAACAGATAATGTCTAAGCGTGAACTATCCGTAAATATTTCCAAAGCCAATCGCGCGCGGGAGGAAATATTTAATGGGTCATAAACTACAATAGCTAAAATTGCCTAACCCATAACACAGGAAGAATATAAAGAAATCCATATTGATGTACAAAATCTTAAACGGTCAAGCTCCCCAACCTAAAACGGAATACCTCAAACGCACTTTATCATACAGTGGTGCCATTGTCTGGAACAGCCTTCCACATAATATTAGATGTAAATACATTATCAGGTTTTAAGAATCTTTATTAGATATAGTTTCTAACTTGTATCTTGTAATAGTTTATCCTACAGCTTATTTAAAAACCAACTTAACGTTGAATGTAATACCGTAATGAAATAAAGTTTCTCACTCACTCACTCACTCACTCACCCATTCCTTTCTGGTGAGAAACTGAAGGATAAAATCGAAGTTGATCACTTTTGAGAGTGAAACGGTGTGGTGTGGTTTGCGTGAAAAAATGTCAAAGACTTGTTATTATGGCCATTATGTAGATGAGATGTTATAATTATCTTCTCACCTGTCAACTCTACGCAGGGGACCTTACAAAGCAATCAATTTTGAACCTAAAGTTTCTACGTCACACGAGGAAAATGCATTCATGAATTCAAAGCGAAAATATCGTTAAAGGGAAATTGGCACACGAGTTATCTGAAGCATTGACTCAGCGGTGACATGGATATGCTTAGCTGAAGGTTTGATCTTTCACACAATAACTCATAGCAGGCCAATATTAGTTTAACACATCCGTAACTCACACGACCAAATCGACTGCAATGCGGCACAACAAGTGTCTGGATAAGTGACGCTGTTACGAGACGTCAAATTTTGTGCTTTTTAAGTGTAGACGTCTTTAAGTGATATGCCGAAGGAAAGAGCGGTTGTACGTGCTTGCCATGCAATATTAATTGCCAATACAAGGATTGAACACATAAAACGTGGAGCCCGTAGAGGGAGAGGGAGGCTAAATATTTATTCCAGTTGACGTTTCGTCCATATAGCCATAGCCACAGACCAATATTCAGTTGACACACCCTTTTACAAGTTATTTTCTTTGCATTATTATGGTAGTGTCAGTAAAAACCACTGCATCAAGCGTCTTCTTTTTATAAAGAAAGCAAACCAAGTTTAGCTGGTAACGGTATCACGAGATGAATCACATTAACAGCCTTCAAGTCACCGCTTATAACGTCCTCGGTGATTCACTGTTTTGGTTATTTTTATCAATTCGCTCTACGAGGTAAAGTGTATCACAAGACACCGAAAAATCCTTCACACAAGTGCGATAAAAAAAAACCAAACAAACATTATCATTTCCAGTTTCACTGAATTAAAATTTCACCTGCTGGAAAATCTTTAAATATTTAGAGAGGTAATGGTGTCTTTTTTTTTTTAGGGAAAATACCGCTTATTAGAGCATTTTTCATATAGAAAAGAAACTACAAAACCTGAAAAATATTTCATGATATTTTCTTGATAACATATATACATTTGTTTACAATAGTACACTAAGTGGAAGCATTTTACATGTGACAATGAACTTGAGTGTTTTTGAACACACTTCGAGGGAGCGTTCACAAGATCACAACAACATTACAGTTGCCATGGTTTCATGATATGAGTCTTCTGACAATCCCCTTATGACCAAAGTAAATGCTAAAACATGCATTAGCCTAACAAAGCAGGTGTAAATAAAACCTGATTACACGAAGCCGCTACTATTGGCCAATAATCAGCTACACTCTTGGGTGCTACAGCATTGCAATCTCTCAGAGAAATGTTGTAGTTTTTGAATGATTAAGTTCCTTACATTTACTAAATTAACAAATAACCCCAAAAAGGTCGGCGCAAATATATACAAAGACCCCTAAAGAGTCTTTCTACTTAAGTTAGCAAGTTTTCATTACCTAAATGATAAATCGAGACAATTATCTTTGAGTCGTTTTTCGCCCTATTCCATAACATAATATCCATGTATAAAGAGTCCTCATGTCGCCCCAGTAATTAATAAGCAGATGCGAGAAGTATGATAAGGAAGGAATGATAAATTACCTAGTACGTTGTCGGGAGAAAGTTAAATTCAACTATCAAACTATTAATTCTAAACAAGTAACTCGTATATTTCACACTACGGATTCTTGTAACAGAAAACCTTACTCTAAAACATCTATGGCCATTTTAACGCGTGATACATCTATTCAAATAATATACTTTGTTTTGAATGTAAAAGTCAACGTAACTTTCTCAATGGTACTATCCAGTCAAGGTTCGATGTGTTAACAAGACGCTGTAACAGAATTGGAGGCTGAAGTTTGGAGCTTTTGGAGCGTACAACAAGTCTGGTCAAATCAGACACTGAGATCAACTGGTCCCGCTGAAAATTTAATTGAAATTCAGGGCCTTTCATAGTTAACAGCACTGTGTAAATTGCAGTTACAGCGGCCCTAAACCGAAAGATCAACCTTGCTATTCGTATCTCCACACAGGTCCCACCAAACAAAACTTACAACAACAGCAACAACAAAAAATAAACAAAACAAAAACAAAACAAATATATTGATGCTCCTTTAGGGAGTGTAAAACATTCTCCTTTCTTTACGTTTCAGGAGAAAAATGAAGCAAGCGCATACTATTGCAAAGCTGGTTATACTCCTTGCAGCTTCTTTCTTTCCGGAACAATGTGCAGCGCAACCCAAAGTCTTCTACGTCGGTAAATAAACTAAGACTTTTAAAACTTCATTTCAAGCTTGTTTTGTGTCCAATTGCCTTTATGTCTATGTTGACTAACTTAACCGTATCTTTATTTTTTCTTTTAATATAGAACTGGTGGACGTTACCGATGACTTGGAGATTGCCTCGCTGAACTATGCCATCAATAAGGCTAATGGTAACACCTCAAATCAGGGCAACAACTCGTTTACTCTAAAAATCGCCAATGATTCGCAACACAAGGATCTTTACCAACGCGGTAAGCTATCATCCACACGAATACGAAAACGAAATCGCTTTCTGATATTACCTTTTTTGAAACGACTGTATATATATATATATATATATATACAGTCGTTTCAAAAAAGGTTGACCCTCAAATAGGCAAATACCACGACCGAAAGGGATATTGTGATTCGTGATTAATTTCAGCTTGTTTACTGAATAGCCAAGAATTTCAGGCAAATATATTATTCTCCAGCGAAGTTCACACTCTACGCACACGACATGACTTATTCGAACGTGAATATTATCAGATTCATATCATTTCGTCTATTTCACAGAATCCCTTTCGGTCGTGGTATTTGCCTATTTCGCTATTTTTTAAGGGTCAACCTTTTTTTGAAACTAAAGAAGATAATTGAAGTTGATCACCCTTGGAAGTGAAAAGAAAGACAAAGATGGCTCTGTAAAATGAAAACCTACTGAGTGATCTTGATGTTGCAGTGGCTGCGCTTTTACAACAGGACGTAGTAGCGCTTATTGATGGGCACCACTCTTCTGATTCCGCATGCGTGCTCAGCATGTTCACGGAGATACCGCTGATTCGTCTCCATGGAAACCGTGACCACTGGAGCCAGTGTGAGCACGTGGGCGTGACACTGTCTGCAAATTATGAAAGTTACGCTCGGGCCACGGTGCAGCTTTTGAAGACTTTTCATTGGTCTAAAGTTGTGATTCTGTATGAAGGTAAAATAATAGATAATCACAGTTGTATAAGAGAGGTTCATAAATACAAAGCCAATTTAATTATAGCACAAATCACACAAGAGGTAAGAAACACTTCGAAGTAACCACAATCCTGGCCAAAATGCGTGGGACACTTAGCCTTATTATGACACTTTCCCTCTTCCCGCCCCCCTCCCACCTTACATGTTGAATGAATGTGCTCAAAGTGCACTCCCTTTAAGCAAAATTGTATGGGGGTGGGGGGGGGGGGGGGGGGAGGACTAAGTTTCGGAAAAGGAGCCGCTTCCGTTGTTCAACAAGGAGTGGTGGTGAAAACATGGCATTCTTTCAGAGTGTCCCACATACTTTCGGCCAGGATTGCAGAAGCCAAAGTAATTTTCGATTGGTCTTACTTTGAAGAGACCAAGAGAATGAATGTACGTGAAATGGGGAAACATTTCGAACATAAGAAAAAGTAGTGAACTGATATTCTTGTTCATCTAAGGTTTAGCTGATGAAACATTTTTGTTTTTAGAGAGCTTTACCCAAGAGGCGCACTATTATGATACTATCATCGACAGAGAGAAAACCAAAGTTCATCACCTGAAGCTGTACAAACAACGAAATGAGGCCGCGAACGCCGCAGTGACAAGAACAGTAAAGAGGTTGAATACCTTAAACGCCAGAGTTGTTCTTCTGTTCGCGGGAGAGCTGTATCAACGGAAGCTGCTATCGGAGGTAGGAGCTAAATGATGTGAAGAAGATTAAAATATGTAATTATTTACTCAATATTTAAATACCATATCTGAACAAAAACGTAGAAAACGAAAACGAAAAAAGGAAGGAAAGGGAGGGGAGGGAAGAGAGTGGGATATCGTTGACTACAGAGTGTAGGGTTTGATAACTGCATTCAAAAATGTATAGCACAAAAATAGAAACAGGAAAAGAAGAAACTAAAACAATCAATAAAGAAATAAGAGACTATAAAACACAACTTTCTTTACAACCTATTTCCAGGAAAACAACACTGTGCATGGAGAGACGAGAGAATTTATCATTACCAGAAAGATGTATCAGTTTAGCTGAGTTATAAAAGCTACGGATCGACACTATTTCGTTTTTCTCTAACGATACTTTGTAAATCGGTTGCCTAGGAACACTGTAATCCTGCTCAGTATCACGTTTGGATATTTCAAGGCGAGGTAAGAGCACTTTAGATTGGCGAGTGCCGTACTACGGTTTAAACTGCTCACTTATCTCTAATGTTTACGCAAAAATTTTACCTCACTATAAAAGTTTTTGGCCAAATTACACTTTATAGTGCAAGTAATTTAGAAAAAGATTAACCTAAACTTGTTTTGAACACGCCCAGTTGTTCAAAGCCCGATTAAGCTAATCCATAATTAACCAATTTATTTTCCTTCGTCCTTTTGGCCAACAGACTGCAAGATTTTGTTCAGAGTCTAAATAAAACGCTTCTTTTAGCTTAAAACCTATCAAGAACGTCCTTTGAACAACCGAACCAAGTGTAACATATCTATGTTGTTTCTCCATGATCTTTCTCAAGATTCCCTTCAACCTCACAGCACATCCAAATGACATGATTGTTGGCTTTCGGCTGCCTCGAGAGAAAACCCAGACATCAGCAGACTATGAAGCTAGTCTGCAATCAAGTGCAAGCGGTGGAAAGACTGACCTACTGTCATTAAAGGTATAGCCGAACAAATATGCAGTACCTAAAGAGACCACGAGAATCTTGCCAATATAGCGATGAGCTGGTAGTTCATATATAAATATGTATGAAGAGTATGTCGGGTAGGGACTATATAAAAGTGCGAACTGTGCACTTTGACCTTTACTTTCGACTTTTGCAGGACAGAGTTGTGCTGGGGAACGAAGCTGGCCAAGTACTTGCACAGGCTCTCACCGATATGTCAAACGAAAAAGGCTGGGTACAAATGATTAACGGCACGCCGCAGTATGCTCCCATTTCTAACAGAATATCACTTTTGAAACATTTAAAGAAGGTATGCATGTGTTCTTGGGAGTGAAAGGCTTAAAACAGTAAAGATGGTATAAGCTGATGTTTCGAGTGTATGTGACGTACACAGTTGCTTTACATAACACTAAATTTGACCAAATGTGATGAAACAGCAGCTTCCAATGAAAGCCTTCAAAGTGTGCACTTATAGCCCATAGCACTATAATTCCAAGAAATCCGTGAAAACTAAGCGAGATAACAAAACAAGGAAAAATTACTCTGCTCTTAGGTTCGTCTCCATGGAATAACTGGAAGTATTCAGTTTGATGAAAACGGTTTGCGACCTTCCACCCAGCTTGATGTGATAAATTTACAAAATTATTCCCTTGCTGAGGTTAGTAGTTTCCGTTTCCTTCAAGTACGTACAACAACGCTAGAGAGACGTGTAAGGCACACGAAGAATAGTGACGTTATAATTACTTGTGATCAAGTCGATCGGTTTGGACGCGCTTAATTTCAAGTCTTAATCACGTTCCGTAAAATTCAATTAACAGGTTGGATCATGGATCTCAGGGAAACTGACTCTCACACAAGATTTGTTAAATGATCAAGTAAACGATAGAGGGGCTCAAACGTTGGAAGGAAAGCGACTCAGGATAGTTACAGTGGAGGTGAGCGATGGCCTGAGTTATTTCAACCAAGTGTCTCTCCTTTTAATGCATAGTCAGCTGTATGTAAAAAATAGCCAGCTACATCTTATTTGTGAATTCATCTGTCGCGTAGTTTTGGATGGGTTAAGTACAGTTAGGACCTTAGGTACAGGCGTTGAAATTACGAAGGAGCTCTCTCAGCCAAGTCAATGTTTTTATCTAGATCTACATTTGCAAAAGTGATCAACACCAGAATGGTCATATCGCAGGCGCTCATTTCTCGCCCTTTCTCATTTAGACGTCCCCACCCCTTCCCCCTCCTCCGCAGAAAGAGAGAACAAGGTTTTATCTTGCCCAGAGTTGCTTCAGCCAAGTGTCTCTCCTTTTAATGCATAGTCAGCTGTATGTATAGCCGGTTATACCTTGTTTGTGAATTCAAGCTGCATGGTCAGACTGTACAATTTTCCTAGCATGCATTTGTCGCGTTTTTATCTACAACTGTGTAAAAATACCAAGGCTGAATTTGGTTCTAAACACCAGAAATCGTAATAGATCGATGCGAAACAAATTGGTAAGTAGCACGTTTAGGCCAAAAGAGACTAATCTTTTAGTCAAACGAGTCGGATGGAAAATGGTTGCTAATTAATCCTGCTTTGAACAACTTCAAAAGAGATTGAAATACGATGGATTCTCCTACTCCACTGTATTCTTGTCTACTATATGTGATATTCATTCCAATCCTGACTTTTTTAACATTTGCAACACCAACACCAATTTAACTTTTGCAACATCAACACCAGAATGGTCATACCGCAGGTACTCACTTTTCAATCTCACTCATCATTACGCCCCCCTCCCCTGGAACAAGGTTTTATCTGGTCGACTTTTCTCGATTAATTTTCATTTCTAACAAGCCATTCTTGCTGTTTTTCTTTTCCATCATTACTCAACCAAGGCTGCTCCTTTTGTGACCAAGACAGCTAGTGCTGGAACGAACGGCACTAAATACGAAGGTTACTGCATCGAAATTCTCGACAGACTTGCATCGGAACTGAAGTTCACCTACGAGATTAGGACGTCTAGGGATGGGGCTTACGGCGCCAAAGTCAACGGCGTGTGGAACGGCATGATCGGGGAACTTATCCGCGATGTATGGCCTCATTCTGCTTTAGTTTGATCTACCTTTAGTTACGTTCATTTTCGTCTTGGAATAGATAACTTAATCAGTGAATCTAGGCCGTGTAGTTGCGGGATTCTTGACCAAGACTTAGCCAAGAAACTCAAAACTTAAATTCGTTACTAAAGTATAAATTAGTTCAATAACATAAGTGGCGCAAAAAATGAAAAAAAAAAAACCAGTCTTGCACACGAGGTGAAGGTAATGACGATGACGATGGCCGCTGACCAACGGAACTGTTTCCGCGGGTGCTTTTTTTTTTTTTTTTTTTTTTCAGAAAACAGATATGGCCGTTGCAGCACTGACTGTTACAAATGAAAGAGAGGAAGATGTGGATTTCGTTGCGGCTTACATGTACACAACAACAGATATGATCTTGAAGAAAAACTTTGTGCAAGAGACAGATTTCTTGCAGTTCATGATGCCCTTCCAAATTGATGTCTGGATCATGGTCTTGGTTTCCCTGATGGTCTTGACCTTAAGCATTTTCACGTTGAATTACTGCAGTCCTTATGGATATAAAAATGAAGACGGCAAAGGAACGTCGCCAGAGTTTAACCTGTTCAACAGCTTTTGGTTCGCGTTGGCCTGTATGCTCCAACAAGGAGGCGATAACACTCCAAGATCCGTGTCAGGTATTGAAAATGTACATGAACATTAAAAGCGGTGAACCCAATTATTAACCCTTTGAATATACATAAAGAAACTGGTCCGGTTGGCACTGCAAAAATAGACGAGTTTTCGACTTCGTGAAATTCCTCTTTTCCAACTTTTGTAAAACTTTTTTTTTATGACGATGACTTATTACAACGAAAAAAAGAACTAGTTTTCATAAGAAAGGCTTTTATACAATGGGCCTCTTTTGAAACAGAGGCAACAGACATATCGAAAATGGCCTATTTTAAGTGACCAAAGTTTATGAAAGACTTTGACGTACTTTGAAAAGTGTGAGCAAAAAATACGAACAACTGACATCAGAGCACAGAACATAATTCCTCGCAAACTTAACTCTATCTGTAATCAATCAATTAATTAATTAATTAATCAATTAGCTGATTAGCTCTGTTTGTTTCAGGCCGCATCTTAACAGGTTGTTTCTGGTTCTGCATTCTGGTTTGGGTTTCCACGTACACCGCGAATCTTGCTGCCTTTTTCACTGTCAAAAACGAGAAACTCCCGATCAACAACCTGCAAGACGCACTCAAGTCTGACTACGATATTGGAGTATTGGAGTCATCCTCCGACCACAATTATTTCCGTAATAGCAAGTTAGAATTCTTTCAAAAAGTCTGGAAACACATGGAATCAAAGAACACATACGCCAAAAATTCCGTGGAGGCCTTGGAGAGGGTCCGTAAAAGAAAATACGTCTATTTGTGTGATCGTCGGTACATAGAGTATATAGCTGGACAAAAGCCTTGTGATCTCACCACACGTAAGTACACCCTCATTTTTGATTCTCGTGTGCCTCATTGCAACCATGTTGGTGGTCTTAACTAACTCTTCTACAGCATGCCGTAAGTGTTAACATTGTTCCAGCGCCAATGAATATTGGACATCAAATTGCAATTGTAGCCACTAAGTTCTTTGAAATTTAGCCTGAAGGTGTGATGAACTCAAATCGATTAGCCTTCAATGAGTTCCTTCTGACAGCTGTGTTCAGGTTATTGCCTAGTTTAGGTTAAACTGTTAAAAGGGAAACTAATTTTTCTTCTTTGGGTGTTTTCATTCAAGTTCCAGGTCTGACTAAGGAAGATTCATTGAGCTTTGCTCTCCAGGCCAATGACCCTCGTGTGAAGGAAATCACACTTGCAATGTTGCGCATGCGTCAAGATGGTTTCTTTGAGTCGTTACATCGGAAATATTGGAAGAATGCAAACAAATGTTCTCAAACAACTGCGATTGGTGAGTTATTACCAAAGACTGGCACATTCTATCCAACATGAGCAAAACATATTGATAAATTGTATGTTTTTTTCAGGACTATTGCAACTGCTTAAATTGCTTCATAACTGTAAGGGTCGCTTTCACTATCATGCTGATAAATGTGTAATTGACTGGAAAATACGACAATCACTAAAAATAGACATTGCAGTATAACATACAAAGCATGAAAACTATTACCTGCATCCTGATTGGAAGCTGTTGAAACTGATCACTGACAATCACTGAGCTTAAACTTGTGGATGCATAAATTATGAGGGGGACAAAACGTAAACAAAATATTCGTAAATTTATCGTTATTTACATGTGTGTGGTATACTATGGTCGTACTCGTTATTATCTAATATTGTGTTTACATTTTAGCTCGATATAGTTTGAAATTGGTTTTGGAACCCAAACCAACGCCTGAAACGTTTCTGAAAATATACAGCGTTTGAATCGACGAGAACATAGAGGTCAGACAAACTTTATAACACAAATATGAATCGCGGGCAATCAAATGGAAATTATCTGTGATGGGGTAATGGGGACAGGTTTTCTTCATTAGATCATGCCTTTATTTCGCTATCCTCCCAAAATAATGAAGTAGTTCAATTTGTGTGTATGTAAGCAAGCAATCGCAGATCATATCTCTGACCATCTGGGCAAGAAGATATCTCCAAATATTGTATTGCTAGTCTAAAACTATCCTTACCTTGTTTGTAAAAATCGGATCGAGAAGGTGAGTTGTACCCAGTGGATATACTCTGACACGTTTGGTCGACTCAAAAGTTTCCTCGATATTCGAACTGTTTCACACGTTTGCTGGTAAAACCCAAGAGTGGCGTAGCCATCCATGAATGACGCTTGCTTTGGGGTTTCCTTTGGGCTCTCTTGGGTCGGTAGATAAATATACGGCTCTCCCAATAAAGTAGCCATTTCTTTCACGTGCGGCCGCCATGTTTACAGCCAAGCAACCGCGCAATCTTAGATGATACGCTGCTGTACCGCGAACTGAAGGCTCACGTAAATCGTCACACGGTTCGGTCTGACCACACAAGTGATAACGGCGTTTTCTCGCACTGTAAATTAATACTCTTCTCTTCAAAGTAAAACAGTGCAAATTATCGGTTTAGTTTCTGGCTGATCGAATGAATTTTCTAACAGATGTGTCACGCCGGCGCGGCAATTTAGTTGAAAAGTCAATGACAACCGCTTCGTAGTTATGCGTTCAATGGTCTTCAATGTTTATATGCCGACCATGTGCCCCGTTATCAGTCGTTAGATGCTTCCTTAGACTCCTTACCCTCTTCCACTATATTGTACATCCAGGTATCTGTCTTTATTTAAAAAAAATAGCAACAGTCCATGAAATGAGACATAAACTAACTGGGTATTTCATTCACAAGATAAACAATTTGTCTCTTGCAGTTTCTGGCAAGCAGCGGATTGGTCTGACAAGTTTGGCAGGAGTATACATCGTTCTTGCTGTCGGACTGTTCCTGTCCTTCGTTGTGTTGGGAGCAGAAATTATGTTTTTCAACCGGGGAACAGAAAAGGCCAAGTGAGGAAAATATTAATCACTGTCTCCATAATAAATGCCTTCCATGAAAATCCCACAAAACTTCCTTATAAGGGAAGACAAGCCTTTCCTTCCTAACTTAGTTTTAGTCTTTTTTTTTTTTTTTTTTTTTTTTTTTGTTCTTCACTTGTAAGGGGGATCTATGGATCTGACCAAGACAACCAGGATGACGACAGTCCTTACGATTTACCGGCTGTAATTTCACAGTGAACACACAGTTGACAGCAGCCGGCGGCAAACTAGCTTCAAACTGAAGAACGATATAATGCCCATCACAGTGTACTTACATTGACAATGACATAATGCTTATCACGGTGTAGTTACATTGCCAGTGTCAATGCTCTTAACGTGTTAAAGGAATTCCTTATTAAAAGTTCCTATAAGCCTTCAGACGTTACGTTTTTATATGAAAGTAGGAAGTGATCTAAGCAACTTATATTCAAAGAAACTCCGTTCCGAAGCGTTCTTATACTTTTTTCACGCGGTTGAACTCAGAATTCCGAAATCTTGACCGAGCGACATGGGAGACTGGGTCTGTAACGTCAGAGAAGGCACTGGCATCGCTTTGGCGTCTCTTTACCTTAGTTGTTTTTTTCCCTTGGTTACGTTTTTCTCGACAACACATCTATGAGCATAATTCTCACCTCGTCAACTGCAAAATCTGTGTGAAAGTTTTGTTTGGCAAGAAACGAATCCCTCCTCTGACGTCATAGCCCAGGCTCTCGATCGAAAAACTTTGCGCGGTCAGATTCAAAATGGCGGTCAAAATCGCATGTTTGCCGGGCGGAAAAATATATAAAAACGCTTCGGAGCGGAGTTTCTTTGGCCATACGTTGTTTAGATTACTTCCTACTTTCATATAAAAACGTAACGTCTGAAGGCTTATAGGCACTTTAACAAAATATACATTCAAATTCCGGTACCTTTCCCGACAGATGGAAAACGGCCAAGACTACAACAGTTCGTAAGGGTAATGCCAAGAATGATCCAAATAACTACGGACCAATTTCTGTTCTTCTAATGGTAGCCAAGGTCTTTGAAAAAATAGCTTTTGACCAACTTCGTGCATACTTGAAAACCAATAATATCCTAACTAAAATCCAATTTGGGCCGGTTTTCGGTCAAAACACTCAATTCTAACAGCTTTGCTATCTGCCACGGAAGCTATACTTCTTAAAAAGCGTAACTAATATGGTATTCAGTGAACCCTTTTTAATTAGTTTGCTTCATACCCGGGGGGGGGGGGGGGGGGTACTCCCATATATAAGCCATATAGGTATGTGCCGCCCCAAACAGTATCGTTTTCAAGCATCTTTAGTCTGAAATAGGGTATCGATTTTGCCTTTTTGGTCTGAAATAGGGTATCGACTTTGTCTTTTTGGTCTGGGATAGGTATGACTTTAACAGAAATATGTCGCCGCGGACATTGCACGGCAAATGTAAGAAAACACAGCGGAAATCGTTGCAAAAGAACAAAAAATCTCTAAACAAAGGTCTGAAATAGGGTATACATTTTGGAGTCCGGTCTGAAATAGGGTAATACATTTTAGGAGTCAGGTCTGAAATAGGGTATAGAAAATCAGGTATTTTGGTCTGAAATAGGGTAAGGGTTTTCAGGACCGGGCGGCACACCCCCACCCAAAATTATAATGAGTGCCCCCCCCCCCGGGCTTCATATCTTCACAAAGAAACACATTGCTGAACAATAACACATCGGAATTAAAGTACATCAGCAATGGAGTCCCCAGGGACCTCTGACCATTTTACTAGAGCAAACATTTCAACAGGGTACAAGCTACGTCGTTCTGATTTAAACGTAAAGATTCCCCAACCTAAAACGGAATTTCTCAAACGCAGTTTATCTTACAGTGGTGCCACTCTGAAACAGCCTTCCACATGATATTAGATGTTAAATGTAAATTATCTAGTTTTAAGAATCTTTAGTAGATAGTTTCTAACTTGTAACTTGGAATAGATTATCCTACGGCTTATTTAAAAACCAACGTAACGTTGAATGTAATTACCGTAATGAAATAAAATTTCTCACTCACTCACCCATTCTTCTTTCGTTATCTACACCCAGGTATAAAAAAATTACTTATTAGAGTTACGATATATCTCTGGTGAGAAACTGAAGGATAAAACGAAGTTGATCACTCTTGGGAGTGAAGGGGTTAATGTGGTTTGCGTAAAAAAATATCAAAGACTTCTTAAAGAATAATCATTTTTCTCAATAGCCGCCATTTTGTCAGCCATTTTGTTGGCCATTATGGAGATAAGATGTTATAATTATCTTCTCACCTGTCAACTCTACGCAGGAGGTCTTATAAAGCAATCAACTTTGAACCTAAATTTTCTACCTCACACGAGGAAAATGCATTCTTGAATTCAAAGTGGAAATATCGTTAAAGGGAAATTGGCACACGAGTTATCTGAAGCTTTGACTAAGTGACATGGATATGCTTTACTGAAGGTTTGTGATCTTTCACACAATAACTCATAGCATGCCAATATTAGTTTAACACATCCGTAACTCTCTGAAACGACCAAATCGACTGCAATTTGGCACAACAAGTGTCGGATAAGTGATGCTGTTGCGAGACGTCAAATTTTGTGCTTTTTAAGTGTAGACGTCTTTAAGTGATATGCCGAAGGAAAGAGCGGTTGTGCGTGCTTGCCATGCAATATTAATTGCCAACACAAGGATTGAACACATAAAACGTGGAGCCCGTAGAGGAAGAGGGAGGCTAAAAAGCTATTTCGGTTGAAGTTTGACAAATTATGATTTTTCTTTGCATTATTGTGGTAGTGTCAGTAAAAGCCACTGTTAATCTTTCATAAAGAAAGCAAGCAAAGTTAGCTAGTAGCGGTATCACGAGATGAATTACATTAACAGCCTTCAAGTCACCGCTGACAAAGTCCTCGGTGATTCACTGTTTTGTTTATTTTTATCAATTTGCTCTACGAGGTAAAGTTTATCACAACACACCGAAAAATCGTTCAAGTGCGATAAGTAAAAAAACGGTATCATTTCCAGCTTCACTGAATTAAAAATTCACCTGTTGGAAAATCCTTTAAATATTTATCATTTTTAGTTCGTTAACTATATACATGTGTCACTAATTAAGCGACAAAATTTCGAGGGTTTGTGCCGTTGTCGTTGTACTCACATTCACTTACTCATGAACAACAGAGGCAATGCTTTTTTTCTTCAAAAAACTACCGCTTATCACTGAGAACAATTTTCGTACAGAAAAGAAGCCACAAAACCTTAAAATTATTTCATTATATTTGTTGATAACATAAACATTTTACATGTGACAATGAATTTTCCAGCAGAGTTTGAGTGTTTTTGAACACACTTCGAGGGACCGTTCACAAGATCACAACAACATTTGAGTTGACATGGTTTCATGACAGGAATCTCCTCACGGTCACCTTATGACCAAAGTAAATGCTAGAACATACTGTAGCCTAACAAATCAAAATTAACAGAATTCTCCTTTCTTAACGTTTCAGGAGAAAATGAAGCAAGCGGCTTTTATTGCAAAGCTGGTTACATTCCTTGCAGCTTCTTTGTTTCTGGAACAATGTGCAGCGCAACCCAAAGTCTTCTACGTCGGTAAATAAACTAAGATTTTTAAAATTTCATTTCAAGCTTGTTTTGTGCCCAATTGCCTTTATGTCTATGTTGACTAACTTAACCGTATTCTTTTTGTTATAGAGCTTGTGGACATCACCGATGACTTGGAGATTGCCTCGCTGAACTATGCCATAAACAAGGCTAATGGTAACACCTCAAATCAGGGCAACAACCCGTTTACTCTAAAAATCGCCAATGATTCGCAACACAAGGATCTTTACCAACGCGGTAAGCCATCGTCCACCCAAATAAAAAAACGAAATCGTTTTCTGATAAACAACGATCCATTTTCAGCCTTTTCGAAAGAAACTGTATGAGTGACGTAGTGAGAGTTTATAGTTAAATCAGCTTTCATCTTAGCAAGGTATCAAAAGCTAAATTCTCCTTACTGTATGATAAATATTTATGATGAGATACTGAAGGAGATAATTAGAGTCATGTGATCACCCTTGGGAGTGAAAGGGTAAAACTGACGAACAGAGACCAAGATGGCTATGTAAAGTAAAAAAACTTACTGAGCGATCTTGGTGTTGCAGCGGCTGCGCTTTTACAACAGGACGTAGTAGCGCTTATTGATGGGCACCACTCTTCTGATTCCGCATGCGTGCTCAGCATGTTCACGGAGATACCGCTGATTCGTCTCCATGGAAACCGTGACCACTGGAGCCAGTGTGAACACGTGGGTGTGACACTGTCTGCAAATTATGAAAGCTACGCTCGCGCCACGGTGCAGCTTTTGGAGACTTTTCATTGGTCTGAAGTCGTGATTCTGTATGAAGGTAAAATAATATATTATCAGAATTATATTAAGAGGTTTATAAATACAAAGCAATATTAATTATAGCACCAATCACACCAGGGGTAAAACACTTTAAACTAACCAGAAGCCAAAGTAACTTTTGATTGGTTTTACTTTGAAGAGACCAATCAGCACTTGCTTGTTTGCGTGATCAGACCGCAATTGGGTTTTGAATAGTTCCTGATTGGTCAAGAATGCTGCTTAACTTGTTCTGGCCAATTCAAAACCGGGAAAAAAATCCCTGGAAGTAACGGTTCAAATCTCACCTAAAAGACCGCCAAAAAAACGTCTGGTACCCAGGATAGCAAGGCCGCAGTTAAATCAAACATTATTTTCTTTAAAGAAACATACAAAATAAGCCCATTTCCGACTAAATGAATGTACGTGAAATGGGAAAACATTTCAAACATGAGAAAAAATGTTCATGATATACTTGTTCATCGAAGGTTAAGCTGATGAAACATTTTTGTTTTTAGAGAGCTTTACCCAAGAGGCGCACTATTATGATACTATCATCGACAGAGAGAAAACCAAAGTTCATCACCTGAAGCTGTACAAACAACGAAATGAGGCCGCGAACGATGCAGTAACAAGAACAATGAAGAGGTTGAATACCTTAAACGCTAGAGTTGTTCTTCTGTTCGCAGAAGAGCTGTATCAACGGAAGCTGCTCTCGGAGGTAGGAACTAAATGATGTGAAGAAGATTAAAATATGTAATTATTTACTCAATATTCAAAATACCATATCTGAACAAAAACGTAGAAAAAGAAAACGAAGAAAGGAAGGAAGAGGAGGGGAGGGAAGGGGCTGGATATCGTTAACTACAGAGTGAATGGTTTGATAACTGCAATCGAAAATGATTAGCACAAAAATAGAAACAGGAAAAGAAGAAACTAAAACAATTAATAATAAAAAAAGAGACTATAAAAACACTACTTTCTTTCCAACATTTTTCCAGGAAAACAGCACTGTGCGTGAAGAGACGAGAGCAATCACCATTACCAGAAAGATGTATCAATTTAGCTGAGTTACAAAAGCTACTTTTTGACACTATTTCGTTTTTCTCTAACGATACTCTTTAAATCGGTTGCCTAGGGACGCTGTAATCCAGCCGAGTATTACGTTTGGATATTTCAAGGCGAGGTAAGAGCACTTTAGATTGGCGAGTGCCGTACTATGGTTTAAACTGCTCACTTATCTGTAATGTTTACGCAAACATTTTACCTCACTGTCACGTTTCTATGGCCAAATTACACTTTATAGTCCAAGTAATTTAAAAAAGGATTAACCTAAACTCTTGTGTAACAGATCTATGTTGTTTCTCCATGTTGTTTCTCAAGATTCCCTTCAACCTCACAGCACAGCCAAATGACATGATTGTTGGCTTTCGGCTGCCTCGAGAGAAAACACAGACATCTGCAAACTATGAAGCTAGTCTGCAGTCACGTGCAAGCGGTGGAAAGACTGATCTACTGTCATTAAAGGTATAGCCGAACAAATATGCAGCACCTAAAGAGACCACGAGAATCTTGCCAATATAGCGATGAGCTGGTAGTTCATATATAAATATGTATAAAGAGTATGTGAACCTTGACCTTTACCCCTCGGGTAGGGACTATATAAAAATGCGAACTGTGCACTTTGACCTTCACTTTCGACTTTTGCAGGACAGAGTTGTGCTGGGGTACGAAGCTGGCCAAGTACTTTCACAGGCCCTCACCGATATGTCAAACGAAAAAGGCTGGGTACAAGTGATTAACGGAACGCCGCAGTATGCTCCCATTTCAAACAGAATATCACTTTTGAAACATTTAAAGAAGGTATGCATGTATTTTGTTTAGTTTTAGACTGCGCGAGCTAGCTCTGTGACCTTTGTGAGGCATATGACTGTGTGTTGTCTGTGTGCGCACGCATGTATATGTAAGCCCAAGGTTGGTGTGGATATGCTTAACCCTTCCACTCCCAAGCTCAAAATACAAACTCTCCTAACCTTTGAAGAAGGAAATGCATGGGTGATGTAGTGAGAATCACATATATTAATCAGTTTTCATCTGAGCGATGTATCAAAAGCCAAGTTCTCCTTGATGTAATGCTCAGATCAAAACTGATTACAGTATATCTCTGGTGAGAAAACTGAAGGAGAAAATTCAAGTTGAACACTCTTGGGAGCAAAGGGCTTAAAACCGTATAAAGATAGTACAAGCTGATGTTTCGAGTGTATGTATGTGACGTACGTTGCAGCTGTTTTACATAACACTAACTTGACCAAATGTGATAAAACAGCAACTTCCAATGCAAGCATTCGAAGTGTGCACTTGAAGCCCATAGCAATATAATTCCAAGAAATTCGTGATATTTGAACGAGATAATAAAACAAAGAAATTACTTTCCTCTTAGGTTCGACTTCAAGGAATAACAGGAAGTATTCAGTTCGATAAAAACGGTTTGCGTCCTTCTACCCAGCTTGATCTGATGAACTTACAAAATAATTCCCCTGTTAAGGTTAGTAGTTCCGTTTCCATCAAGTGCGTTTTAGTTATATGTACAACTACCATATAAAATGTCAGCAGGGACGAAGGCTGGAAAGAGACGTAGAGAGATGTACAAGGCACAGGGAGAATAGTGACGATATATTTACTTGTGATCAAGTTGTTAAGATTGGACGCGCTTAATTTCAAGTCTTTATCACATTCCGTAAAATTCAATTTACAGGTTGGGTTGTGGATCTCAGGGAAACTGACTCTCACGCAAGATTTGTCGAATGATCAAGGAAACAATCAAGGGGCTCACAAGTTGGAAGGAAAGCGGCTCAGAATAGTTACAGTAGAGGTGAGTGTTGGCTTGAGTTATTTCAGCCAAGTGTCTCTCGTTTCAATGCATAGTGAGCTGTATGTAGAAAATAGCCGTTTTTATTATATAAACACGAGACAGTGTTTTACTGGAAAATATACCGTGCGTAAAATCCATACGAAACTACATCCGGGACCCGAGTGGCATATTTTCCATATCCTCACTAGTGAGGATATTGTTGGCATCATTTCCCGCTATTCCACGGTTGTTTGTGCAATTTCTCGTAAAACACTCGTGTCTAATATAATAAAAAGAAAATTACACGGCGGCTTGAAGATATGGATTTTATTTTCTCGTGATAAAAACAATATTTTACTCGCGAAGCGCTCGTTCGTAAAATATTGTTTTTACCACTGGAAAATAAAATTCATATCTTCGCGCCGCCGTGTAATATCCTCTATATATTACCTTGTTTGTGAATTAAAGCCGCATGGTCAGACTGTCAATTTCCCTGGCATTTGTAGCGTATTTTTGGGTGGGTTTAAGTACAGTTAGAACCTCGGGTACAGTTGAAAGCACGATTACGTAAATCCTGGGTTTCCTCAAAGTCTTGTCTTCAAGAGGCTCTCTCAGCCAATTCAGTGTTTTTAGTCAGACGAGTCGGATGGAAAATGACTGCCAACTATTCCAGCTGTGAACAACTTCAAAAGAGATTGAAATATGATGGATTCTCTTATCCCACTTGTCAATGTGATACTTTCCAATGCTGACTTTTCGTAGCATTTGCAAAATTGATCAACACCAGAATTGATCAACATAAATACCGCAGATACTCACTTTTCGATCTTACTAATTTAGATGTCCCTCCCCACCCCCACCCAACCCCCACCCTCCTCCTCCTCCGCAGTAAGAGAGAGTGGAACAAGGTTTTATCTTGGTCGACTTGTTTCGATTCATTTTCATTTCTAACCAACCATTCTTGCTGTTTTCTTTTCCATCATTGCTCAACCAAGGCTGCTCCTTATGTGATGAAGATTGCTAATGCAAAAACGAACGGCACTAAATACGAAGGTTACTGCATCGAAATTCTCGACAGACTTGCATCGGAACTCAAGTTCACCTACGAGATTGGACCGTCTCCGGATGGGGCGTACGGCGTCAAAATCGAAGGCGTGTGGAATGGAATGATCGGTGACCTTATCCGCAATGTATGACCTCGCTCTGCTTAGTTTGAGCTACTCTACGTTAATTTTCGTATTGGCATAGATATGTCAATCAGTGAATCCGTTTAATTGGCGGATTCCCGTAAAAACATAAACATAAACAAACAAACAAAAAATAAAAAAAGCACACAATATCTTCGAGGCAGCAGTTTTTTAAGCATTCAAGCATTCAGTACATATTCAAGTGAAGCTTTTGAAGTTTGTGCAACGCTTGTAAGACCTCAAGACTTAGCCAAGAAACTCGAAACTTAGATTCGTTACTAAAATATTAATTAATTTAATAACATAAGTTGCGCACACAAAAAAAAAGCGAGCCTTGCACACGAGGTGAAGGTACATGGTAATGACCATGACCGCTGACCAACGGAACCGTTTCCGCGATGCTTTTTTTTTTTTTCAGAAAACAGATATGGCCGTGGCAGCTCTAACTGTTAACAGTGAGAGAGAGGGAGTTGTGGATTTCACTGCGGCTCACATGACTATACAAACAGATATGATTTTGAAGAAAGATTTTGTGCAGGAGACAGACTTCTTGCAGTTTATGATGCCCTTTAAAATTCCTGTCTGGATCATGGTCTTGGTCTGTCTGTTGGTCGTGACGTTATGCATTTTCACGTTGAATTACTTCAGTCCTCATGGATATAAAAATGAAGATGGCAAAGGAACGTCGACAGAGTTCAACCTGTTCAACAGCTTTTGGTTCGCGTCGGCCTGTATGCTCCAACAAGGAGGTGATAACACTCCAAGATCCGTATCAGGTATTGAAACAAATATGATAAAAAAGGGTGTGTACCCAATTATTAACCCTCTGAATATATATAAAGAACTGGTCCGGTTGGCACTGCAAAGCCAGACGGGTTTTCGACCTAGTGGAAATCTCCTGCCCCTATTTCCCAATAAGGCATCATGCGAAACTCTTCTTGTGACGATGATTTATTACAACAAGAAAACGAACTTAGTTTTCATAAAAAAAAGCTTTGATGCACTAGGTCTCTTTTTGAAACGTAGGCAACAGACATCTCGAAAATGGCCAATTTTTATTGACCAAAGGTTATCAAAGACCTTGACGTAGTTTGATAAGTGTTAGCAAAAAATACGAACAACCGACATCAGAGCACAGACAATCTATAATCAATCAATCAATTTATCAATTAATCAACCAACTAGCGGGACCCCAGTAAAATACGGTGATCAGAAATTTTTTCTTTTTGTTTTCATTTTTTCTTCCTTTTTTCCTTTTTGAAGTCCATTTCAAGCATCTCGAATGCAGTTTACAGTGTCAATGTACAAATTTCTCTGCAGTGCGTGTACCACTCGACGAATTGCCGATCGATCGACATGAAAATCTCCCCGTTTTTCGAACATGCGGAAGCATCAGCCCGACATCCAGTCACCTGACAGCACAAATTCCCTTTCTAAACTCATTTTCGATTTCTAAAAGAACTGTGGTCGGCACATGAGGCCAATATTTATACTTAGTTTCACTCGATGTGGCGGCCATCTTGGATTTTTTTATGAGGAGGCCTGGGAAAGAGCGTTGCAGACGGACGGACAAAAGTGAGTTAGCGTATTATTACAAAGACTGGCTGATTATATCTGTTTGTTTCAGGCCGCATCTTAACAGGTTGTTTCTGGTTCTGCATTCTGGTTTGGGTTTCCACGTACACCGCCAATCTTGTTGCCTTTTTCGCCGTCAAAAACGAGAGACTCCCGATCAACAACCTGCAAGACGCACTCGAGTCTGACTACGATATTGGAGTATTGGAGTCATCCTCTGACCACGATTTTTTCCGTAACAGCAAGTCGGACTTCCATCAGAAAGTCTTTAGGCACATGGAATCAAGGAAGACATATGCAAAAACTAACGCGGAAGCCTTTGAAAGGGTCCGAAAAGGAAAATACATCTATGTGACTGATAGTCCATACTTAACCTATATGGCCGGAAAAAAGCCTTGTGATCTCATCACACGTAAGTACAACCTCATTTTTGTTTCTCGTGTGACCTCATGGCAGCCATGTTGGTGGTCTTTATCCAACTCTTCTACAGCGTGCCTTAAGTGTTAACATTGTTCCAACGGACATCAAATTGCATTGTAGCCACGAAACATTCGACTCTACTGGCACACCTTTAAGGGAGCCTGACTAAGTTCTTTACTTTTAACCTGAAGATGTGATGAACTCAAATGAACAAGCTTTCAATGAGTACCTTCTGACAACAGTGTTCAAGTAGTTAAACTGTTGGCAATGAAAAAGAAAAGTAATTTTTCTTCTTCTGGTGTTTTCATTCAAGTTCCAGCTCTGACTATTGAAGACTCATTTGGCTTTGCCCTCCAGGCCAATAACCCTCATGTGAAGGAAATCACACTTGCAATGTTGCGCATGCGTCAAGAGGGTTTCTTTGAGGCAATGCACCGCAAATGGTGGGAGGGTGCAAACGAATGTTCTCGATCAGCTGGGATTGGTGAGTTATTAGCAAAGACACTCACTGGTACATCTTATCTGACATGAACAAAACATACTTGATAAATTATATATTTTTTCCAGATTATTGCAACTGCTAAAACTGCTTCATAATTGCTAATTACTTCATAAATGATAGTAAAAGTGACCCAAAAAGGGTCACTTTTACTATCATGCTGATAAATGTGTTATTGACTGGGAAATATGGCAATCACTAAATATAAACTTTGTATATCTATATATACAAAGCATGAAAACTATTAACTGCATCCTGATTGAAAACTGATCATTGACAATTGCCGAGCTTAAACTGTGGATGCATAAATTATCAGGGTGACAAAACATAAACAAAATATTCATAAATTTATCGTTATTTACATGTAAGTGGTATGTTGGGGTTGTAATCATTATTATCTAAGACTGTGTATACATTTTAGCTCGATATAGTTTGGATTTGGTTTTGCAACCATTAAAGCAACACCTGAAACGTTTCTGAAAATATACAGCGTTTGAATTGAAGAGGTCATAGGGGTTAGACGAATTACTTATAACACAATTATACACATATCAAATGGAAAATATTTGTGATGGGCTAATAGGGACAGGTTTTCTTTTTTAGATCATGTCTATATTTCGCTATTTACGTCCCAAAATAAAGTTAAAGTAGTTCAAATTGTGTGCATGCAAACAAGAAATCGCAGATCATATTTCTGACCATCTGGGCAAGGGGGTTATTACAAATATTGTATTGCTAGTCTAAAAATATTCTTACCTTGTTTGTAAAAATTGGATCGAGAAGTTGAGTTGTACCCAGTTGATATACTCTGACACGTTTGGTCGACTCAAAAGTTTCCTCGATATTCGAACTGTTTCACACGTTTGCTAGTAAAACCCAAGAGTGGCGTAGCCATCGATGAATGACGCTTGCTTTGGGGTTTCCTTTAGGCTCTCTTGGGTCGGCAGATGAATATATGGCTCTCCTAATGAAGTAGCCATTTCTTTCACGTGTGGCCGCCATGTTTACAGCCAAGCAACCGCGCAATCTTAGTTGATACGCTGCTGTACCGCGAACTGAAGGCTCACGTAAATCGTCACACGGTTCGGTCTGACCACACAAGTGATAACGGCGTTTTCTCGCACTGTAAATTAATACTCTTCTCTTCAAAGTAAAGCAGTGCAAATTATCGGTTTAGTTTCTGGCCGATCGAATGAATTTTCTGACAGATGTGTCACGCCGGCGCGGCAATTTAGTTGAAAAGTCAATGACAACCGCTTCGTAGTTATACGTTCAATGGTCTTCAATGTTTATATGCCGACCATGTGCCCCGTTATCAGTCGTTAGATGCTTCCTTAGACTCCTTACCCTCTTCCACTATATTGTACATCCGGGTATCTGTCTTTATTTAAAAAAAATGGCAACAGTCCATGAAATGAGACATAAACTAACTGGGTATTTCATTCACAAGATAAACAATTTGTCTCTTGCAGTTACTGGCAAGAAGCGGATTGCTCTGAGAAGTTTGACAGGAGTATACATTGTTCTTGCTGTCGGACTGTTTCTGTCCTTCGTTGTATTGGGAGCGGAAATTATGTGGTTCAACCGGGGAACAGAAAAGGCCAAGTGAGGAATATCTTGATCACAAGGGGAGGTTAATAGGTCTGCAGATTGACGGATTTAGCCCCAAAAAGCGCGTGGTACTTGGGTTTCGTAGATTTATTTTATGTATTCGCAGACTTTCAAAGTGCAGCGGGTCATCAAAAACTGTAGTGCGGATTTCGTATTTTCTGTTTTGACGCGGATCCTGGATCTTAGGGTTTCTCGGGCTAATATTGAGGCCTTTGACAGCGGATTTGATACAAAACTGACGCAGATCGGCGGATTCAGTAATGACCCGGCTTATTCACCCCCACTCCCACTCACCTATAACCAGGTCGCTATTCCCAAACCGTTTCTAATTTATGATGCGGAATGAGAAAGTAAAGTCACTCATTTATTTATCAGTCAGAAATGGAGTTCACATTTTACTTCATCATGTATGAATTAATACATGCAAGCCTTTCCTTCCCAACTTAGTTTTGCCTTTTTCTTGTTCACTTGTTAGGGGAATCTCTGGATCTGACCAAGACAACCAGGATGACGACAGTCCTTACGATTTACCTGTAGTTTCCCAGTAAACACACGGCTGAGAGTAGCCGCCCGGCAGCAAACTTCAAGAACTGAAGGATGATATGATGCCTATCACAGTGTACAGTTATATTAACAGTAGGCTGGTTGTGATCGTCCGGGTTAGAGTAGTCTCCAGAAAGACTGTTGTTGGTTGACCAACAACAGTCTTTCTGGAGACTACTCTAACCCGGACGATCACAACCAACCTACTGTTCACACTCCTGGGTTCAAACCATTTGCCATGCTATATTAACAGTGTCAATGTTCAACGTGTTAAGGGAATTCCTTGTTTAACAAATTACATTCACATGTAACGTATCCCCACTTTCGTCGAGTTGTAGTGACAGTGCTGATCCTGTCAAGAGAAATTTTGCAAGTTCACATTTTGTTTTAAACCTTCATCCACCATCCACTCAAGATCTACCTGTCCTGTACAAAACATTTAAGTATAAATGTTAGGATGTTTTTCCGTATTGAACTGCATACACTGAGCTTACCGTTAATTTAACAAACATTTAACTTACTCTTATCATTCTTGCACATTATTGTATCTTGGAACCAATATGACGGTATGTAAACTGATAATAAACCAGTTGTCACAGTCAATTGTCGCAACCGTTGTGGCCCCTGGCGTCCATTCTATCTTCCTAGCTTGGACACCCATTCTTCTTTTTCGTTATCTACACCCAGGTATAAGGGGTTTATTTATTGATATTAACTGCTATCACAAATCTAAACGATCAAACAATAGAAAAAAAAAAAAGAGAAAAAACACGTCGATCTGATATTAATAAACTACATACACAATCACTTAGGACCAGATTCAGACCTGTTTGAACCGGTCAGATTTTTTGAAAATTTCCCAGCCTTCAGTAATGGCGGGAAATCGGAGCGTTTTGTGGAGCCAAACCCAAAACTATTTACGGGGAGCATGCCCCTGAAAACCCCTAAAAGCTCGGTAAAAAAAAAAACGGACAGAGTTTTTCCTTTTCCCCTTTAAATGTTCACACAGGCGATCTTGCTGCCCTGTAGCCAGAAAACATTGCTTTTAATCAGATCTCGACCAGAAGAGGCTTCTGCAGTTCAATTGGTCAAAACAACTTCTGGCTCCACCGTACCAAGCTGCATGCTGGATGATCTCACCCTGATAAGACAAAAGGACCTATCCGTTAAAAGTGTTAAACGTGACCTCCTGGTTATACCATCTCAACATGTTGTTTTGATGTTCATGTCAAGGTTATCTGGATGTCCAACATTACCCCTTAGTCCTAAAACTCCCAGTGTTTTTCATGTCAATCCGAAATCTCCTGCGACACATATTCCCAGTTTTCTTGGATCGTACGAGAGTGATCGGCTTCGATTTTCCCCTTGACAATCGCCAGAAACATATCTTATACAGCATAGAGAACTTGGCCTTTGATACTCCTTGCTTAGATGACAATTTATCAATTTTCACTAGCATCCTTCTCAAAGGGAAAATACGCAGTTTGGTAGTGGAGGACTGGAGGGCGGGAAAGTTTAAAAATCGCAACAGAACGAGCCTCTTCGACCATGATCTTCCCCTGAGGATGGATAAGAAGATGCGCAGATAATGTATTATATCATTAAGAGACATTATCGTACCGTGAGGAACTTAAGTTTGGGCGGAGCACGTCCATCTTCTTTTTGGCTTTTCTGTGCCAAAGTATCTCAGCACCCAGTATTATGAAAGAGAGCAAGAGTCCAATGGAAAGAACAATGTACACTCCTGCCATGCTCTGCAGGTCAATTCGCACACCTGAGATGGTTTATGAACAAAACAAAATAATAGTTACGAGGTGATCATATAAGTATTACTCACAAATGCCTTACTGATCTACCTTCTTTTCTGTGCTTGCCAGTAAATGTTTGTTAGGCTCCTTTCGTACTGTAAAACTTAAACTGAAATAAAGTTGATATTTACAATTTTTCAATTAAATATGAACGACACTTTGGCAACGAGAAATGTATTCTATGTCGGTGGCTGTTCCGGACTCTGTGTCTGTATCTCTGCATCAGTGTGTCTTTCATCGTGTGGTCTAAAACGGGGTTACGGTATCAAGCTAGAAAACCACCAAGATGTCTAATTCACGCATAGATGCGTGAATTAAATTGTAGTCTACAGTCAAGTCTCTCAGGACGGACACAGTGTAAGGCGGACACACCGTGCCAATCAAACAAGGTTTGTTGATCCCGGCCGGCCGAACTTCATTTATTTGTCTGTATCTAAATTCTCAATAAACCGGACACTTCCACAAGGCGGACTCCTAGACCAGGTTCCGAAGACGTCCGTCTTATAGGAAGTTCGCTGTATTCAAGGCAAGGCGTGCGAAATATGCTTTGATTTATACCAGAATAGTAATAAAAAAACACTTACCAGTTGTCTTCTTCTCTCGGCACATGCTTGCGTGGTCCCACCATTTTGTTCGTAAAGCATCCAGGTATCCCTTCTGGCGCAGGCGCAGCATGGTCAGGGAGATTTCTTTTAACCGTAAGTCATTTTCCTGCATGGCGATCGCAAGCCCGGTCTCCATGTTTAAACAAGGAACTGTACAAGAAGAAAAAGAAGAGTAAACCGATATTTTTCCCTGATCGGGATGTGGTCGGGATTTGGTCGACATGTGGTCGTAATGTGGTCGGGATTTGGTCGGTAACAACGACTCACCCGTCGTCAGGTCACACGGCTCTTTCTGGACCTGATACTCCAGAACTGGACCATCACCTATGAAGATGTAATCTCTCTGGCGAGCCCACTCAAAGCCTTCTCGTGAGCCTGCAGGGAACTCTTTCTCTTGATTCATCTTCTTCCAAGCCTCTTGGTAAAGCTTGTGCCGACTGGAGCGGAAGAACTCGTAGGTGAACGATGACATGGTTACTCCAATGCCGTAGTCCGATTTCAAGGCGTCTTCTAGATTCCTTATGTGGTGCCTTGTGCTTTTCACAGTGAAAAAAGCAGCCAGATTTGCCGTGTAGGTAGCAACCCAGACCAGAATGCAGAACCAGTAGCAGCCCACCAAGACTCGACCTGAAGAAAGTAAGTGACGTCATTGACCTACACACGCGCGGACGTACGCACCCTCGCACACGCGTGAACCGTACACAAACCCATCATACACACATACGTGCGCTCATATGCGACATGCTCTTATAGTTCACAGACTTGAAGAACGCAAGCTAACACAGACACACAAAACAAATACGTACACGAGCACGAGCACGAGCACGAGCACGAACACGAACGTAAATGCGGGCACGAACATGAACACGAACACGCGCATGCATAAGGATTTTTCAATACCTGACAGAGACTTTGGAGTGTTATCGCCTCCTTGTTGTAGCATACAGGCCAACGCGAACCAAAAGCTGTTGAACAGGTTGAACTCTGTCGACGTTCCTTTGCCGTTTTCATTTTTATACCCATAAGGACTGAAGTAATTTAACGTGAAAATGCATAACGTCACGACCAACAGACAGACCAAGACCATGATCCAGACGGGAATTTGGAAGGGCATCATAAACTGGAGGTAATCAATTTTTTCCACGAACTTCTTCTTCATTATCATTTTTGTTGTGTAGTACATGAAGGGTATGGTGAAGTCAACGACGCTTTCTCTGGATTTTGTGACGCTTAGTCCCGATAACGCCATGTCTGCTTTCTGAAAGAACAAATAAACATTTCCACTGTAAGGTCTTAGAGATCGTTATACGTTTTAACTCTTTTACAAAATTTTACTTTAATTTTAATTTCTTTTTTCAGTTTCCCACCAGGGATATACAGTGGACTCTCTCTGAGGCGGCCACCCTCGGGACTAGATTTAGTGTCCGCCTCAGAGAGGTGTCCGCCTTAGAGAGAGTTCAGTTACAGAGAAACAAGAGAAAATCGGCAAGGACACCTCTTTAGAGGGGTGTTCGCTTAGAGAGTGTTGACTGTACAGCTAGTCAACTGCCTCTAAGCGGACACCTTTCTAAAGCGGACACATCTCTAAGACGGACAGCATACAGAGTTTGGTCCTTGCCAATTTTCTCTTGTTTCTCTGTAACTGAACTTTCTCTAAGGCGGACAGCATGCAGATTTGGTCCTTGCCAATTTTCACTTGTTTCTCTGTAACTGAAATCTCTTTAAGGCGGACACTAAATCTAGTCCCGAGGGTGTCCGCCTGAGAGAGAGTTCGCTGTATTACATGATAAGGAAAGCTTGTCGTTTGATAACTTCTCACGGATAAAAGCTGATTAAACTATCAACTCAATATATCACTCTTGACTTACATGCTGGGACAACATCATCATCATCATCATCATCATCATCATCACCATCATCATCAACAAACTATGAAAATGACTACGACATCGTACCTTCCTCACTAATTCTCCAATGAGTCCATTCCACGTTCCGTTCATTTTTGCACCAAAGGCACCATCTGGGGAAAGCTTGATTTCGTAAGTGAACTTTAGCTCTGACGCTAGTTTGTCGAGCATATCGATGCAGTAACCTTCATATTCAGTCCGGTTCTTCTCGGAATTGTAAGTGGAGATTATAAATGGATGGAACTGTTGGAATCAAGAAACCAACAGTGAAAATGTGAAGATAACAAAATGCACTGGGATTCTTTCTTTAATATCTCTTTCACTCCATTCAAGAAGAAAATACATGAGTGATACAACAAGGACTGGTAATTCAACAAGAGATATGTCATACAAATTGAATAATTTGGCTTTTGGTACAGGTCTTGATAAAAGCTGACTGAACTATCAATTCTCTCTACATCACTCATATAAATATTCATCTTAAAAGTTTGGGAGAGTTTGTTTTTCGATCTAACCTCTAGTACGAGTACTTTCAGCTTCTTTCCCTCCACTTTTGAATCATCACCTCCATGCGGTTGATTTTGTTGAAGATTTTGCGTCAGGATGCCTTTGCTTGAACTCCACACACCAGTCTGAAATATAGACATGAAACATAATGATTTAACATCTAAAATCAGTTGTTTGCGCTTTCTATCTGTGCAGCGGACAACAAACAACAAACACACTGGCCCAATTAAACTAAATTAAACTAACCCCCGGCAAATTCTTTCTATCGTCTTTTTGGGCAAGAAAACTGCAGAGTTTTGATTGGAGACGAACTAAAATATTTGTTCTAGCTCAAAACATAGCAGGGAAGTCGTTTTGAAAGCAAAACTTTTCTATTTTCAGGCTTTAAATTAATGACAAAATTTCGAACTAATTGAGGGTTAGCCTGATCGTGGTTCGAACAACACTGGGTCCTGGCATTTAGTCTTGCTTTGTGTGTGTATCAGTATGACATAGTGACAGTATGTTAACAGCGAGTAGCTTACACTATACTGGTGTTTGCAGACTGAAAAGTCTAAATAGTTGTCGTACAACATTTCTGGCCTGACAGACAAGTTTGCTCTGAACTTCATTCATGGCAATTCCTACACCTCGTTATTATGCAGATTCTTTTTGATTCCTGGGAACGACAATTTCTACTTACCACAACACACTAGTTTCTCGCTCTCTGATTGGTCGATTTACCGTGGTAAATAAGAGTCCAGACAACGATGCTGACGCCAGCGTGTCACGCTTTGCAACGAAATACAACGAAACTTTCATGTATTCATGTGCATTGATTCACTAACCTTTATAAATAAATTATTTTGCAGGTTCACAACGTCGAGTTCAATGGGTCTTCGTAAACCGTTTGCTTCAAACTGAACTGTTCCGCTGACACCTTCATATTTAGCCTGAAAGATACACAGTGAGGCTTTGGTCGTCTGCACACGTGCAATGCAAGCATAAGCGCCAATACAAGAAAAATTACACGTAAAGCTACTTAATAATATGTAACGCGGTCCAACCTGTGCAAAAGCCCCATTTTCTTAAATGTGTGCGACTTATATTATTGACCTAACTTATAATAGAGTATTGAGTCCTAGTATTGAGCTTCTTGGCTAAGTCTTCATTGAGGTTTCACGTAACATTATACACTCTGAACTAAGAAATCTGCACTTAAACTCACAGTTGTGTGCAATGAGTGCTGACTAAAATAAGATGACCGCAGAGCTAGAAAACGTATTACGTGAGAATATCGCAACCACGTTTTGCTCTTACACTTGATTGGCCAAGATTGTTGCTAAGCTTGTTAGGACCAATCGGAAAGCGTAGAAAAAGCAAAACCAAACCAATCACAAAATTTCTTTCGTTTCACACAATACCTCTTTCATATGACGCAATATTGACGCGCCATATGGCCCAGAGCTAAACAGTTGTGCCCAGCTTTCCTTGTTTGACAACTCTGCGAGAGCCTGGGCGAGTACTTGACCTGCGTCGTAACTCAAGGCCGCGCTTTCCTGTGAAAAATCAAAAATAATGTAACGAAAGGATAAAGTTTGGAGTGCAAGAGTCAACACACATGATCCGTACAACACTATAAGAGCCGGATCTATAAGTTGTTTTAAAATAGAAAATCTCCGTTACTTAGAAGAGTTATTTAAAAGAGTTAATAGTTTTTAAGAAAGAACATCAAAGCTACAGCAGAAGGTAATATTACCTTCATGGAGAGAAGATCAATTGCAGGACTGTTGATCTGCAATCTGAGCTTTGTTTCAAACGGTCCAGAGGCTTTGGTATGCTTTCGAGGCAATCGGAAGCCAACAATCAAGCTATTCGGGTCTGCTGTGATATTCGCTGGTATCTAGAGAAAGGTAAACGTAAAACACAGTGTTCAGTAATCACGGCTAATTTTTACAGAAACTGTCCAAGGCAAGGGTAAGAGAAACAGTTGAATAGATAAATCGACAGTTGCCTTCTAAGACAAAGTACCTGCAGTCAACTCTCTCTAAGCGGACACCTCCCTAAAGCGGACACCTCTCTAAGGCGGACAGCATACAGATTTGGTCCTTGCCAATTTTCACTTCTTTCTCTGTAACTGAACTCTCTCTGAGGCGGACAGCATACAGATTTGGTCTTTGCTGATTTCCCCTTGTTTCTCTGTAACTGAACTCTCTCTAAGCGGATACGTCTCTAAAGCGAATACCTCTCTAAGGCGGACAGCATGCAGATTTGGTCTTTGCCAATTTTCAGTTGTTTCTCTGTAACTAAATTCTCTCTGAGGCGGACAGCATGCAGATTTAGTCTTTGCCAATTTTCAGTTGTTTCTCTGTAGCTGAACTCTCTCTGAGGCGGAACCCTCCCAAAGGCGGACAGTAAATGCTATTCCTGAGGGTGTTCGCCTCAAAGAGAGTTCACAGTCACGAAACGACATGGAAGATTGCAAATAAGAAATAAGGGGAAGATTAAATTATTCATCAAGGCGTCATACGGAACAAGGAATCTTACCTCGCCTTGAAGAATCCAAACAAAATGCTGTGAAGGCTTGCAGTTTTCCTAAGCAACAGTTAAAATACGAGCCATCAAGTTATGGACTATAAATTGCTATTATACTCGATGCCCATTAGTTAAACTCTTTTCAATAATTGTGTGAAAACGGCGACTGTTTTTAGTTCAGGTGATAAAAATCTGTTCTTGCGGAAAAAGTCTAAGATCTTACCTGCAACAAAAGCTTCCGTTGGTACTGCTCGCCAGCGTACAATAACACAACATGCGCACGTATCTTCAACAGCTCCCTTGTTGTCCTCGTCACCACATGGTCTATCGTTTCGTTTCCGTGTATATTGAGTTGAAGCAAGTGCACTTTGGTTTTCTCTGTTTTAACCAACGTCCTGAAGTAGGTAGTCTCATAGAGGAGATTCGCTGTAGAAAAAACGTCAGGTTTACGGTAAGAACTCGTAAAATACCTTTAACTTGGTCTGCGGGTTGGGTTTGCTTTTTTTTGAGCTGTAACACTGAGTCAAAGTTGATGACTGTGCAATTGAGAAAGGCACTGTACCAGACGTTGATGATGATGAAGGAGAAGAGAAAAGGAAGAAGCGGAAGTGTGAAAAAAAAAAAAAGAAGAAAGTATAATGAGGCAAATCTTCAAATGGATCATAATTTTGCGACTATACCTTCATGTAAGACCACAATGTTAGTCCAGTGAAATAAGTCTAGCAGCTCCACCGTAGCACGAGCGTGGCCCGAGTAACCCGCTGATAGTGATAGCACAGTTTTGTATATGTGGCAGTGGTCATGGTCACCATGGAAACGGATGAGCGGTATACCGGTAATGGTGCTTAGTACGCAGGCGCGAGCAGATAGCGGGCTTCCGTCGATAAGAGCCACCACGTTTTGTTGCAGGAGTAATGTCGCTAAAAAACAAAAAAATACAATAACAAATTATGTCATTATTCTGATACCATTGATAAGTACGTTTGTACTTATATATGGGCAAGCGTTTGATTGGTGGTGGGCCCTCAAACAAAGTTAGGGTTAGCTACGTCATAGGAACCTAAAACAAAACATTAATTACGTTGTGTGGACTAGAGAAGTACTTCAAGATAATCTCTATAAACCACAAAAACATAAGTATGTGTATCTATCCTGTTGCATCTTTATTATCCTGTACCAACATTTTAGTTTGCTTCGACAAAGGGCTAACGCTCCAAACGTCAGCTTACCCATTTTTACGCCATTACCAACGTATCCACGTCAACCTTGAGTTGACAAAAACGTTTATCTCTAACCCCGACGGCTGACCAAGATTCCAAAGGGACTCCATCGTCATCTATCTATCTAGCTAGCTTGTCTCACAAATTGACAGTTATAACCAACAACTTACCATGACGATAGAAATCCTCATGCCCTGAAGAAGTCCGGGTCTTAATTACAAATGGATTTTTGCTCTGATTTGAAGTCTTGGCGTTTGTCTGATCCAAGGAGACATTCAGCGATGCCACGTCTTGCTCATCAGAAAAGTTAATGAGATCTAGTGCCGGTAAATAAGTACAGTGTTAGCTATTGGACTAATTTAGTACTTGCTCTAAAATGGAAATCTGATTTTGGTGCGTGCTTTGTCTAGATTTCAACCAACGTTCTCGGGAAGACATATGAATAAAGCATTCGAAGACGCGAACGAAAGAGCGAAGAATTCAATTATCTACATTTTTTGTAATTTGTCTTGTTTTATTGTTGTCATTCTCGACTCTTTCCCATACAGCTCAAAATGCCGTCTAGATCACACTACCTGTTCGTTGATTTAACTACTGGAAAGAGAAAAGTAGCCTTGCAAAAGAAGAGCCCGACGCTAATCCAGAATACTTACCTAAGTAAAGAACTGTCGGTTGTGCAGCGCACTGCTCCAAAACCACAGCAATTGCAAGGTATATGACCAACTTCTCAGTAGCACTCGCCTCGTTCATTTCAAAGCTCTTCTAATTATTGCTACATGTGTCAAGTCAGAATATATAAATGGCACTCTTATCTGCGGTCGAGAAATTTGCTTGGCAACGGCCGGTGCTTAGCCATAACATAAAATTTATTCTTTAATACCGCTAATTCACGCTTCTGTTTAATTTTACCATTTAAAAAATCATATAAAGAATATAGAGTTAGGGAAATATTTTAAAACAATGTTAAGAAAGGCACTAGGTATGTTGCGTGCAAAATTATCAAATTGGAATATTTAAGTCGACATTATTGCAAGTCAGCTAGTTTTTTAATTAAAAATCTAACACATACGTAATTAGTTTCAAGGTGTCTTTCCTAAAGGCATTGTTAATTGTGAGAAATACCTGCAACATTAAATTTTAAAAGGTCTTCTTTTATCCCAATGATATGAATCATTGTTACTCGTGTTCTTGATAACGAACTGTAAAATGAGTGTGCAATTTGTTAAGAGATAGAAAGGCTGTAGCTAAGCACGAAACTGTTGTATTATTTCCGGCTGGCTTAGTTTTAAAAGCAACAAATCCTGAAATAGACTTTTTAAGTGACGCTGAATTTTAGTTCATAACATATTAATCAAGAAAATTTCATAATATTTTAGTCAGTCATTTTCAGCCACACCAAAACATAGAAACAATTAAATTAACGATCCGCGTTGTTGAAAATGTTAATTAAAAAAATCCCACCCGCGATTTGCCTACCAACGGGAAGTTTTAATTTGAAAAGCGTGGAAACTTTGCTGATTAAAACTATCTGTTTTTTTTCTTTACATTTTCTGATGAAAAGTTGTCAAAGGAAGATCGAAATAACGCTTCTATTGTTATTTGATGTAAAATCATTTGCTTCATTTAATATATTTACGTCAGTTGCCACAACTTTTTTGATATTATATTGGGCTCGTGCAAGTTGACGTCACAAACCACGTGATTTTTGTATATTAGTATCTTTTTTCCAGCTCGTGATTGATACCAAGTTGATACATATTAATTGTCATTCTTGTTTATGATTGGCTTAGCCAACGGTCCGGTTACTATTACAAAGTGTCCGATTCATTACTAAGTACAGAGGGAGTATTAACCATTCATATTCAAGCAAATTACGATGTATATGATTAATCATAGAAGCAAAGAGACAATTAAGCTCCGAAAAAGTGAATTTATTCACTTCACATAACAATGCTCGTAATTTTTATGTTTGCATTGCGTTATAGTTTATATAATAATAATAATAATAATAATAATAATAATAGTAATAATAACTATATTTAAGTGTATTTACCTTTTGACAAACTAATATGGATTGTATATACATGCTTGCATTTTACATAGCTTACTCAATTTAATGTATAACAGTTACAGTATAAAGGTTTTTTCGCATTTGGTTTGCTTGACATAAAGTCACATATTTTCTGAACGCTTAATGTGGGTGAAAAAATTCGGGCTTGTTTTCTGATAACTCACTTAATTGATTATATAGCATTTTCATTTTCATTGCATTTATATCTTCATTTATCTAAAATACATACAATTTGTCTCACTTTTCTTATTTCCGCTTTATACTCAGGTAAAGTGGCTTTCAGAGTGATCAACTTCGTTTTCTCCTTCAGTTTCTCACCATAAAGATATATGATACAGTAGGGAGAACTTGGCTTTTGATATCTTGCTCAGATGGTAGATGATTAAACTATCAATTCTCAATACATCACTCATACATTTTCCTCTTAAAAGGCTGTGAGACCGTGAGAATCTTCTTTTTGAACTTGGGAGTGAAAGGGTTAAAATATCCTACGAATCCTGCACAGGCAAGTCGTATTCTTCAGTTCCTGGGTTGTCTTGAGAAATCCTGGTCAAAACATAACTGTCATGAATAGCTATAGCTTCTTTTAGGACAAATTCAGTTGAGAAACTGTGGGACCACTTCTAATTTTTGAATCATCAAATGCATGAAACCCAAAAGGTGTGACCACTCAAGTGAAAGCTATGAATGAGTACATTCTAATGGCACTGTTAACTTCCAACTCCTAGTGAACTGTCAACTGAAAACTAAAGGTACGACCGCTCAAATGAGTACTTTCTAATAGTATGTATTTATGTTGCTGTTGAGGGGAGTTAATAGTTTTATAAGTTTATTGTGAAAGAGTTAATGGCGTAAGTAGGCTTCAACCAACACACGGGTCTCACCTTGAAGTACGCAAGTTCTGCAGATCTTTCAGCCTCTTTTCTTTGCCCCTTTTGTGCCAGTAGATTTCCACCCCAAGCACAATAAAGGATAACAGAAGTCCCCCTGACAACGTCTTGTACACTCCAACCATGCTTTCAAGACTGACCTGCTGTCCAGACAAAGCTGCAGAAGAGTTGTAAGATGCAATGGAATGAATTATGACAAGACAGAGAAATATATTGTATATGCGAGCTTGAGTAGCTGAATTAGCCACTGCCCCGATAAACTGCTTTACTGTATCGATTTTGGTCAATTTTCAAACCTAGCCAATTTGGGACAAAGATATAAGCAAAGATGGACTTCTCCAATGATCTCCCAACTCACATTTCTAGGAAAAGCAACGTTTTTTCGACCCTTGATTTTAGGAATAATGTGGTGCCATTTCCAATGTACGGTTTCTGGCAACTACGAACGCCAATCGAACATTTAAACAGGTGAAGTTTTAAACTTGTGCAAACCATACCATCTATATTTTCGCTTGGGCAGAGATTCTTGTGCTTCCACCATTTACGCTTTAAACGGCCCAGACTACCTTCTCTTTGGAGGCGCAGTATTGTCAGTGAGAGATCTTTAACAAAAGAGTTGTTGGACTGGACAGCAAAGCTTAGACCTCCCTGCATGCTGAAAGCTTCAACTTTGGAGTAAACCACAGTGTTAGTAAACGTTAGTAAAATAATGAAAATAAGTGGGCTTAGGGTTATATATAGGAGCCTTACAAACGGCATAACTGCAGAAACAGAAAACTACAACTGTTATGAGCACTTGTTTGTATAATTCAAGACAAGAGTCCTTCAAGCATAAAATATTAAGGTGATGAAGAGTTATTAAAATAGTAGTTGCATTTATTTTCTCAAAGGTTAAGTGTAACGTTATGCTAAATGTTTAGAGTGGGTTACGTTTAAACTTTGTTGTCATTTTAAGGTTAAACATGAAGAGCTTTCATAAAACAACTTTCTTATTATCTTAAGTCTATCTTCGTTTACGTTTACAGCTTTGTATTTCTTATGTTCGTTTATTCTTGCAACATTAACTTGAGTACGGAAATATGACATAAAAAGGGTTCCTCCAATCGTAAGTTGATTCTACTCACACGTCACCAAGTCACATGGTTTCTGTATTGCCTCGTATTGGAGCAAAGGTCCATCGCTGATGTGAATGTACTTTTTCTGACGTACCCATTTTATCGCTTCCTCGAGGTTTTCTGGGAAGGCATTTTCTGATTCCATGCGCTGCCAAATTCTATGGTAATAGTCAGACTTGCTGGACTGAAAAAATGTGTAATACGAACTTGACATCGTCACACCGATCGCATAGCCTGAGTTCAGTGCGTCATCCAAGGTTTTGATCGGCTGATGAAGGTACTGTACTGTGTAGAAGGCAGCGAGATTCGCTGTGTACGTAGAAATCCAGATCAGAATACAAAACCAGTAGCATCCGGTTAAGATGCGACCTGAAGAGAAAGGATTTTGGGCCGTTACGAAAACTTATCAGCTACAGTGTAAACACGAATAGACCGACCAAGAGTAAGTAGACAGTACCTGATACCGCTTTTGGTGTGTTGTCGGCTCCCTGCTGTAGCATACAACCAAGCGAAAACCAGAAGCTGTTGAAGAAGCTGAATTCGGACGACGTGCCACCGCCAGATTTGTTCTTATATCCAAACGGACTGAAGTAATTCAATATAAACAGTGCGCAGGATACAACCAGAAAACAAACAAAGATCACGAGCCATACGGGAACATCGAAAGGCTTCATGAACTGAAGAAAATGCGATGTTGTTTTGTTCTCTTTTTTCATGACCATAGAAGGACTGACGAATGTGTATGACACTGTGAAGTCTACCACTTGTTCCCTTTGTCCTGTCACAGTCAATGGGGCCACCGCCAGGTCGGCTTTCTAGTAGAAAGAAATATTGTTTTAGTACAACCGGCTGTACCCACATTTTTGACAATTCTTGATTTGTTAAACTCTCGTTTCTACTTCTACGTATCCGTTTTCAATTGAAAACGCAAAGTATTCTAAGCGGTTCGGCCTTCTGTCCACAGCTTTCCAAACGGTCATCGAAAACGGAACGTTTCGAGAACGGCTACGTCACGATGTTTGCGTGATTCAAAAACGCTATAGTGTGGACGGAAAATTTTTCAAAACGGAAAAAGAGTTGCGTTTTAGAACCAAAACGGATTAGTGTGAACGCGCAAAAACGAATAAAAAAAAAAAAAAAAAAAAAAACACTGTGGACGAAGAATTGTTTGATGTTTGAAAACAGAGAAAAGAAAAGCCGTTTTCAACCGAAAAGGGACTGTGTTAACGAGGCTTTAGTCGGACTGTTTATGTCTGTTCTTGTGTCTATATTTCTCGCTCTGTGTCTGCTGTCTTTCTTTCTCTCCTCATGTCTGTAAGAGCTTGTTTTTAAATTTGTATGTATGTTTTTCTTGCCAAAAATGAGTAAACAATTCACGAGAGTGCCAAATGGATACCTTGCGAACTAGGTCTCCAATCAAACCGGTCCAGTGTCCATTAATCTCAGAACCAAATGCCCCATCCGTGGACGGTTGAATATCATAAGTGAACTTCAGACGTGAGGCCAGTTTGTGGAGCAGGTCAATGCAGTATCCTTCGTAACTAATTTGTCCACGAGAGTCGCGTTTGAAGAATACGAAGGGATGAGCCTTGTTGGACAACAGAATGAAAAAGTCACATATCTTCATGCTCAGCATTTTGATGCCCAGCAACTGAAGCATAGATGTGTGGTATGTGTGCTTGTGGTGTGCACGCAGATGATACACACGGAGTTTTAAGCATGACCCTAATGTGACTATTGCGAAAGCATCTCTTTTTTATAGCACAACAATCAGAAAAGGAACAAATCAGGAACTAAGTAAATGCCCCTATTTGGTTTGAACTTAGAGAGGAACCCACACTGATAGACAAATAGAAAGAGAGAAACAAACCTCAGCTGTCACGACGCGAAGCCTTCTTCCTTCCAGCTCTGAAGCTTCACTTTGCGTCTGATGGTTTCTTGCTAGATCTTGAGTAAGCTTCAACTTGGTCGAGTTCCATGAGCCGATCTGGAATTAGTTTTGTACAAATCGCATAAATATGTATTATATCGATATGTGTTCTTCTCAACACTCGGGCGTGTTTTTCTCTCATCTATCTTTCTTTTTCTTTGTTTAATTATCTGTGTGTCTAGCTATTTTGTCTCTCATTTCATGATAAAAGAAATAAATGGGTCCCTGAAAAATTTGTGAACACTTGTCACGATTGATTTCGGGAGACATTACTTTTGCTTTGAGTTTTAGTTGGATGAAGCAGGCTTTGCAACACTCTCGACCAATCAGGAGCATTAGCAAAACCAACAGTCTACGATATTATTGCATGGTGATGCAAAAATGTCAATTTAAAGCCGCTCTTACAAATTAATGCGGCGCAGTAGCTTAAGTTGAATACCTTAATAAAGGAGTTATTCTGCAGGTTCATCACATCGAGCTCAACAGAGGTTCTCAAACCATTTTTATCGAACTGTATGGTTCCAGTAATGCCTTGAATTTGTACCTAATTAGAGAAAGATCTGGCAATATAAACGTAAAACCCAACGCAATTCAATGTGCGAAAACCTGGGTCCAAAATATCGACCTTGAAATGGGGAGTAGCCAATCTATTACTGTTCTCTTGAAACTATAGTTTTAGTGCTGTGGCATACTTCGTGTATGTAATGATACAGTACAAGGGTGTATAATGACTTGACCTTCCGACACCGGTGCTATCACTGAGAAACGAAGGATCATGAAAGCAGGCATGGTGTTGTTCAATTTGTACCCATCAAGTTCTTTCCGTAGTTCATATATATAACCTTTCATAACTAATTCTGTAACACGGTTTCAAACTCAGAAGACTAAAGTGCAAAGTATCAAATTTACCTTCTTTAACAATTTTATCTCCCGTTTTTTGAGTGAAAAATCAGCAAAGACCTGAGTGACCAATTTACCAGCGTCGTGTGCAAGTACAGCGTTTTCCTGATAAGAGATGAATGGATTATTGAGAACACAATACCGAACTACTCTTTTCCATTTGATTATGTCATGTATTAGTCTAGTGAGACTTCAGAGTGAGGTAGTAGTTCAGATTTCCGTAAAGGAGGAAAATCTAAAAGACGCAATAAAAAAAACCAAAACAAAACAAAACCCTATCCGATGTAGAGAAAAAAAAAAAAAAAAAAAAAAAAAAAAAGAAACCTCTAATTCGGGCCTGACTTGCAGATATTGCCCCGACCAGAAATTGTAATATATACCGGTATATCTACTTACCAAGGCAGAAGGTAGAAATAACACACAACATGCTGCCAAATATGATAAATGAAATTACCTACCCTTAGAGAGAACAGGTCGATCTTGTGGCTCGACTGAAGAGCGTTCTCGTACTGCTCAGACATCTCGTTTCTTTTTCGTGGCAATCGAAAACCGACAACTTTATCATCAGGGTTCGCCGCTAATTTGACTGGAAACTGATGGATTAAATATGTAAAGTCGACATTCTAAGACAGCATGAAATCAAACCAAGGCGATTCTATCTAATTGTGTTTTCTCCTTTTACTGGTGAATGAACATAATTTTATTGATATAAAACTAAGAAATAATAAAACACCATCAAACTTTAGCAAGCCAATAATTACAAAATTAAGTGAAATCTGACTTACATCAGTCTGTAGAATCCACACATAGTTTCCACTGCAATCACAGAACCGCTTCTAAAAGAATGGCGACGACCAACAATTATTGGGATCCAAAATTAGCTACAGAAGTGTCTTCTACGTTTAATCCACCCCAAACGTACATATACCCAATAAGTGACTCACTGTCGCATTCTAAGTCTTTTCTTTACCTCCGACAAAAGCTTTTCTTGGTACATTCCGCCTGCATAGAGGAGGATCACTTTTACCCTCAACTTTGTAAGTTCGTGAATCGACCTTCTCACAACCATGTCCGCTGTTTCATTTCCTTGTTCGAAGAGCTGAACCACACGTACCCTGATTTTCTTCTTGTTGGCGAAGATTCGAAATTCAAAGACCTCGTTGACAAAGTTCACTGCCAGTAGAAGATAAAACTATTGGTTGAAAATAGCACGTGTAAAAAGAGTTACATTTCTCATCTGGAAAGAACTACAAGGTTTGTGACTTATAATAACGTACAATTTTATTTAGACATTTCATTGAGTCAACAAAACGAATGCAGAGGGACTAATTCTAAAAGACCCAACAATACTTTGGAGGTAACGAATGTGGGCATGAAGAATATATTGCAGGCGTTAGAATTATCATTAACTCATAACAGTTAATCTAAAGGTTTGAATAGCGGTTATACTATCACAAAAAGGCCAAACGGAAAGCTGAAAGCAATTATTGAACACATCATATGACTTCCCAAACTCCATTAACATGTTACGTAACTGTACTTTATGATACTATAATCCTGCTAAATTCTGTAGTATACTGAGCCTTCAGTAATTCCTACACTTTTCTTATAAACAAGCAACAACAAAAAGCAACAACAACAACAACAACAACAACAAGTAACAACAACAACGATTAAGCTTTGCACATCCCGTACTTTACCTTCGTATAAAACAGCGACGTTAGACCACTGAAAGGTCTTCAATATCTGCACTGTTGCACGAACATAGCTCAGATATCTCGCGGACATTGACACACCCACGTGGTCACAGTTGCTCCTGCGATGATTGTTGTTATAGAGACGGATCAGCGGTATCCCTGTCATCACGCTGAGCTCGCAAGTAGGAACAGAAGAGTAGCATCCATCGATCAGAGCCACCACGTTTTGTTGCAATAATTCCAGCTCGGCTGCAAGAAATGATATAGCTCCCGTAGTCTCTCTTTTCTGTCAATTCCTAATGACCTCAAGATAAATGGATATATCAAACTCAACGATCGTTCCATCCCATTTAATAATGGATCTATCAGTGTAGAACAACGATAATTGATTGAATACATGGTTTAATAAAGGTATCTATCTTAATATCTAGCGCCTTTTGCCCTGATAGTGGGCTAACGCTACTAAACTCAGGCAAAACGTACCTTTACGCAGTTCAGCATACCCAAATTAATTTTACGTCAATAAAGTATTAGTATTATACGTTTTATCAAAAGCTTTCCGTTGATCCAGCAATCAAATGGTAATGCATCTATATATTCATAAGTCAATCTATCGATACACTCAAAATAATGATACAGTACGTCGAGCCACCGCTCTAGCATCCATTGATCGATTTATCGATCCGTCAATCCACTATGCAGCAATTTGTTGAGCCACCAATCTATCGATCAGTCGATTTGACCAATCTCGGCTTAGTCTAAACAAGAAGTAACCGTAATCAGTATACCACATGTCGAAGAGTCTGAGCCAGTAAACTGAATACAATTTAGTTAAATCTCACCATACTGGAGCAGATTCTGGTTTTGTGACGAATCGAGATGTCGGAGGACAAATGAAGCATTCGTATTTCTCGAGGTGTTGGTATTTGCCTGGTTCAAGGCATAACTGAGAGAGGCAACTTCAAGGTCACTGCTGGGGTTGATAAGATCTATAACGAGAAAAATTCGAGTATTATTGAATGCAAACAAACAAAACGTTTTCATTTGGGTGATCGCACCTTCAAGTTTCCTTTGACGTTATTTTTTTATAGATGATCTTCTTTGACATTGACAGAACAAGGATCAAAAACAAACTCACCAACATAAAGATCCTTTGGTTGTGCTGGAAACCAATCTAAAGCTGCAGTCACCGCGAGGAGAAGGGCAATTTTCGCGGGAAAACTCGCACCATTCATATCAAGCTTAAATTCAAGGAGTATAGCATAAATTATTTGACAGTTCGCAGTACACTGATTTAAAGAAATAATTGAATCTTCAACATGTTACAAATACCAGTGGCCAACCCCACAAATCTATTTCTATCGTCCGGAGTTGCAACATAATAGTCCCAGACAGCATGGGTCTTCTAACTTTTTAATTACAACAAGGCATAGAAAGAGATTTTTATAAAGGCCTCTTAAATTATTAATCGCTCAAATATAATATCTTTAGGTTTTCATTCATATTCGAAGTCAAGCACATGCAGAGGCACGGAGGTTTTTTTTTTAGTAAATTGAACTGCATCAAAGCAGGTGGTTTGAAGCAACTTATGTGGACATGTTTTTAATGTAAGTAACAGGCCAAAATTAAATCACCATACGGCAAAATCCTCGATTATATGAAAACAACTAAAATACTTCAAAGTACAGTACGTTGACTTTTGTTCGATGGCGAGTTGTCACTCAATTCAATACGAAATACATGCAAACCAGGTAGCATGCAAAACTTTCCTTCTGTTGCACAAAAACGAAGACCTCCCTTGAGGGGATTGTTGGTGTTTGAATGTGACGTCATGGCGGTCATATTTGATAAACTTTAACAAAAGATCCCTATTAGCTTCTATTGTGAGTGATGCTAACACGGCCCTGGTGTCATTGCCTGAATCCCCAAGGATTGATTGCAACCCAAGATGAGCCAAATTATTCTTTACATCTATAGATTTTTCTTTGCACCACAACACTGTTTCACATTTGGCGGATGAAAACAACTTCTGTTGCGGTAACAAATGTGTAGAAATCGATAAATTGCTTCACATTTGGCAAATCTAAATGTACATTTTTTCAACACAGTGTAAATTCGGGAAGAAATTAAAAGCCCCGAGGTTCTTTCCGAATTCAAGACCATTTGATAAGCGCCTAAAATACTTGGGTCGGATAGGGCACGCGAAGTTTGTTCCGCTTTGCTACCACAGGACAGCATCAACAGTGTATTTTCAGCATCAACATGTTCAATCTTACCTGTAAGTAGCGTCCAAGACTTCCAAGTGTTGGTCCAGACATCAGCAAGTTGGCAGAGACATTAAAAATGCTGGAAAACGCGGAGCAATAACATCGTTTCTCTTTGGTGGGTGTGAATAATGGACGTCAATAATTGAAAAAGTTTCTAACCAGCACGAAACGATGTCATACAAATCGTGCAATGAAAAGCTTTCGAACTAATTACCGTAAGTTCTTTTGCACAAACAAAAAAATATCATAGAGAGCTAAAGCAAACTAGGACGACGACAGAAACACATCAAGGACGGTATTACAATTTTATTGGCCGTTCATTATTTACAGTGGCATTAGTTTTAATAGTTTAGCAATGACAGTGTTACAGATTTGCCATACTTTGACAGTACTGCGCGTTAGTGCTACAGTTACCCTCTTGTTTGTGGTATATATAAGCTACTGTCACTCTTTGGAATTAATTCCTTTTCATACGGCACCCACATTATCTTGATTAGCTAAAAGAATCTCTTCAGTTATTTCGTGTCTAAATTTCAACAGTGACACAACCATAAACGTTAGCATGAGAATCGTATGCTTGACAACCTAATTTCTGAACCTAATTCTTTGTGACTATCGTCAACTGTCAGTCGATTCATTTCTAATTGATCATTATGTAGAAATTCATGAATTTTTCTAAGACTGCTGTCTATATAATTAACTTCTCAAGACACCAAACAAATTAAGGACTCTGCAAGATAAGCAGTCAAATCCAAGGACTTTTTAAGATGTACGAACATTGAAAGATGTACTGTTCCTAGAACGTCTTAGGGGCCAAGTACCATATAATGTACAAGAATGACTGTATTATTTTTTTGTGAAAGTACTTCCCTGACTTGAAATGCTCACAGGTTTCAAACTTCAGGCTGACTCACATTAGCCTGGAAAGAAAGAAAGAAAAAAAAAAGTGACGTCATGGCGGCCATATTGGATGATATTAGTAAAAGATTGCTCATCAGCCTCAACATGGCTGCAATGTCTTTGTATTGCAAAAACTGCTCTAAAATCATCACGGAACTACTAGAGTATGGCGTTGGCTAATTTTTAGCGGTATAAGGCCTTACCTTCTCGTATGCAATCTCCGAACGTATTTCCTCTTCTTTCCTTTGTCTTCTTTTGTGCCAATAAATTTCCCCCCCAAGAACAATAAAGGATAAAAGAAGTCCTCCTGACAATACAGTATACACGCCGGCCATGCTCTCCAGACCGATTCGCTGTCCTGACAAAGCTACAAACAAAGTGGTGAGGTGGTGAATCTTAACCCTATCACTCCCAAGTTCAAAGTACAGATTCTCTTAACCATTCAAGAAGAAAATGTGAGAGATGTGGGGAGAATTAATATTTTAATCAGCTGTCATCTTAGCAAGCTATCAAAGCCACCTTCTCCACAATGTAATGATACATCTTTGGTGAGAAATTGAAGGAGAAAATCAAAGTTGATCACTCTTGTGAGTGAAAGGGTTAAAGGTTAGCCGCTCATCGAGTGCGTATCGGGCGTCGAGTATCGAGTATTCGTAAACGGGCGAGCGAACATCGAGTAACGACCGAGTAAAATTTTGGATCGAGTGATTATCGAAACAAAGAAAAACAAAAGGTTATTGTTTGATGGCCAGAGTCTAATATCGAACTGCCTAATGCTCTTCGTTGTATAAAAGATAAATTTTCGAAGCGTTCGATGCGAGATACAATCCCCATGAAAGTACATGAAAATTAAATGTAACTACAGGCCATGCCACACGCACGAGGCAATTTGTCTTTAAGCTTGCAACGGCACCCCCTGCTTATAACTTGCAACGGAACAAAAAAGCTTGCTAAATAAGTTGGAGTTACAGTTGAACAGTCTCCTACTTTTCACGACGTTGCGTGCTCTTGTTGAATCGTGTGACATGTACTATGCAACTTGTCCCGCGACACAAGTTGCAAGAAAAATTGCCTCGTGTGACATGGTCTCAACATGGGAGGGGTTTTCTGTTTTTCGTTACTTACAATCTCCTTTTTTCTTCGGGCAATTATTTGCGTTATCCCACCAAGTCCGACGCAACTGATCCAGGTATCCTTTTTCTTGAAGGCTGAGTATCTCAAGGGAAATCTCCTTAACATGAGGGCTGTTGGCTTGAAGAGCAAAAGCGAAACCCTCTTCCATACCCAAGAGTGAAACTTAGAGAGAGAAAGCCAAAAACAATAACATCCTCATCATTGCATCATTGCATCAAGCATTGACATTTATGGGATATATGAATACAAACTATGCAAAATAGGACATAGCAGATTACTAGAAAGTTGATTAGAAATATATTATGGCTTGGATTTTGGACAGAGATTAGGGGTGCGTTCGATTGGATCTGTTCTGGAATACGAAGAGCTAAAATGTTGCGTGGAAAATTTAGTTCGAAATTGTTTTGAAAACCTTCATACTGACATTGCGAACGGCTACCATTGCATCTTTATCCAAGTCAGCTCCCAACCAAAGAATTTTTACCGATCAACATCACTAATCCTATTTCGCGCCCTAGATGAATGTGAATACATGTAGTGTAAATGTATTGACTCTGTTCCAAGACGAGGCCTTATACGAAACCTTTCTTATAAAGAAGTAGCCTGCGTAGCGGCCTCGAGGGACTGGGAACTAGCCTCGAGAGACTGGGAACTAGGAGGGGAGGGAAGGCCTTCCCTCCCCTCCTAGTTCCCAGTCCCTCGAGGCTAGTTCCCAGTCCCTCGAGGCCGCTACGCAGGCTAATAAAGAAGAGTTTAACTTGCACGAAAGAAAAACTAAATTTCATAAGAAAAAAATTCGCACTGGGGCTCTCCCGTCCCAATACAAAGAAAACGTATGGATGATATAGTGAGAATTGATTGTACAATCAGCTTTATCTGAGCAAATTATCAAGTAGCAAATTCTCAGTACTGTATCATATATCTCTCATGAGAAATTGAAGGAGAAAATATAAGTTGATCTTACGTGCTACCAGGTCACACGGCGGTTGGTTTTCTTCGTATATCATAGGTGGCTGTGCGTCAATGTAAATATAATTTTTCTTTCGTACCAACTCTATTGCTTCTGCCTCTGTATTGGGAAATGCTTTTCGCGTCCACATACGCGTCCAAGCTCTTTGGTACAGATCATACTTGCTATTCTGGAAGAAAGAGTAATACGCGGTCGAGTTGACTACACTGATAGTGTATTCTTCAGAGTTAAGCGCATCTTCCAAGTCTTTAATCGGCTGTTCAGCATTCTTGACAGTTAAAAAGGCAGCAAGGTTCGCTGTGTACGTGGAAACCAAGATCAGAATGCAAAACCAGTAGCAACCAGCCAAGACACGACCTAAAGAGAAACGTGTAAACAACAACAAAAAAAGAAAACACAAACAAATTATTATGCTTGTAATTTATCAACTGTATAAGGGTTTATACGGTGAAAAACGCTATCCACTCTTTCAACAACTGGACCCAGCTGTCCATTTTTGTTTTCGTCTTATTCCCTTCTCTCCTAATGCAGTTTGATTTGACAGATGTTTTGACTATCGCCATAACATTTCAATTTTATTTTATTTTTACAACTTTATTAGCTAAAGCTACAAAACTAATTTGTTACAAAATTCTTACAAAATTCAAAATAAGTAATTAAACAAGTACTAAATAAAAGAAATAAACACACACGCACATAAAGTAAATACCAGCCCTCGCGTAATCTCGAAAAGAGGAAGAAATCAAGAAATGCCCAAATCTACGTAGTCATTTACAGTGTATTCAGTCATGCATCCGCACGTTTTTCCAAGAAATCCAATTACAACATTTCAGTTCTTACCTGACAGCGCCCTCGGCATGTTTTCGGCTCCCTGCTGCAGCATGCAACCAAGCGAAAACCACAAACTGTTGAAGAAGCTGAACTCTGACGACGTGCCACGGCCAGAGTCCGCATCTTTGTATCCAAACGGACTGAAGTAATTTATGATATAAGTGGCGGAGGAAACGACTACGAGACAAACAAGAACCAGGCACCATACCGGAATATCAAAGGGCATCATGAATTGAAAGAATTCTATTTCCACTCCAGGTTTCTTCATGAGCATAGCCGGGGTGTAGTACATGTAAGCTACTGTGAAGTCCACCACTTGTTCTCGTTCATACGTCACAGACAAAGGGCCCAGTGCTAGATCTGCTTTCTAAAAATAAATGGGCTACATTTGAGTTGGGACGCAATTATCTATCATTTAATCGATCTCAGTTTTGGCCAAATTGTTAAAAAAAAAAAGAGTATTCAGATGCGACATTTCTCAGTAGCGGAAATTCCATTATCACACCAGAGTTTATGTAATAAACAATATTAACTTTTAGAACCTGCACTGCTAATGCACCTTTATTTATTAGTAACAAGAGAGAAAATGTGGTGTCCGAGCAAAGAAAATTATCGTGTTCTTTTTATGATATGATACATATCGAAAAGAAGATAAGGTATGATTGCACGTTCTCAAAGTTCAATATACCACTTATTGTTATCCTAAAGGTAATTTGATTTATGATTATTTGACCAATGACAAGATCATCTGAATCTCTCAGCCAGAGCCGTTTTCGAATAAATACAGCTCCAATCACAGAAGTAGTTACCAGTCAGAAGCCAAAGTAATTAATTTGGCATTGGTTTTACTATAGAGAAGAGACCAATTGAAACGCCATCGCCACATCTTTGCTCGAGTAAGCTGATTGTAATTGCAAATTGGATTGGCTTTATTCCTGATTAGTTTAGAACGCTGGCGAACTCCAAAAGCGACTACTTTCCAAAAGTCATTCAAAAACGTTTCTGATCAGTAATAATAATCATACTATACCTTACAAACTAAATCGCCAACCATGCCTGTCCACCCTTCGTCGGTATGTACTCCAAAATAACCGTCCGAGGAAGATCCAATATCATACGTGAACTTCAGATTTGAGGCCAGTTTTTTAAGCAGGTCAATGCAGTAGCCCTTATAAGTGACATTTCCCTCAGAGTCCCGCTCCAAGAATACAAATGGGTGATACTAACAGGAACAAAGAAGACCAAAACAGAAGACAGAACTAGTCAGTCATCACGATTGTACTTCTATTCCACGAAATGATTTCTTGAAAATTATTTGTTTCATCAACCCTTTCTTGGTTTCCTAAGTTCATAAAACCGACTCTCCCAAACTAAAGTGATGTTATGAGAATTAACAGTTCATTCAAATTTAATCTGAGCAAGCTATCGAAAGCCAAGTTCACCATAATGTATGTTGTGTTTCTGATGAGAGTCTGAAGGAGAGAAGATAATCGACTACTCCTCGCTTGTTTCACGTTTGCGCATGGAATTCTTTTAACTGAATCTACGAATTTTGCCCGGGGGGGGGGAGGTACTCCCATATATTTCCTATATGGGGATGTTCCGCCCGATAGGGTATCATTTTCAGGGTCTTCTGTCTTAAACAGGGTATCAAATTTTACATTTTCGTGTCTTAAGCAGGGTTATTTTCTGAAGATTTTCTCCTCTTCCCCTCCCCCCTCAATCACATTTTTGCTCTCGCCATTTTCGCGCGATTTCTTCGTATGCTCCAGTGGAAACGCGTGCAACGCAGGCTAACTTATCTAAACTTAGTCTTGAAAAGGGTATCAAATTAGAGCACTTTGTCTTAGACAGGGTAACAAAATTTCCATTTTTGTGTCTTGAATAGGGTCAGGGTTTTATAGAGTCAGCGGAACACCCCTACCCAAATTACTCCCCCCCCCCCCCCCCCCGGGGAATTTTGTAAGAAGTTTAACAATGCACAATCATAGTACTAACCTCCAATGTCACAACTCGAAACCTTTTCCCTTCCAGTTTTGAGGCATCACCTGTCAGCTCTATGTTTTGTCGAAGGTCTTTGTCCATAAACAACTTAGTCGATTTCCATGTGCCAATCTGGAATAAAGTTGTAATATTGTATCATCCATCTATATCTTTTTTATAATTTTTTTTTGAGTATGTGTTAGTTTTTGTCCTCCATCTCTTGCGGTGTTAATTATCTTTGTCTGATTCGGTCCCTGGATCAGCCCCTATGTCGGTCCCTGCCGATTTTTAAGATGTTTTATTTCACAAAAAAGCTTCAGATTTTCAAATTTTAGAATATTTCCCGGACTGTTTTGAAATCAGTGGGGGAGTTTATCGCAAATCTGCTCACCTTAACGAAGGAGTTGTTCTGAAGGTTCATCACATCAAGCTCAACAGAACTTCTCAAACCAGCCTCGTCAAATTGAATCATTCCAGTGATTCCTTCAAGTTGAATCTGAAAAATAATTGGGCAATAATGTTTAAACAATAGATAAAAGTGCCCATCCAAGTGTTTTGCTCGTAGCTCTATTTGAGAAAATCATGTGCACTGAAACTTAAAACAAATCTAATTTGTAGGTGAACACGTAAACTTACCTTTTTTATTTGACTTCTTAGGGCCATCCTGTGTGATGCACTATTAAACAGTAGTCCCCAGTCTTTTTTCTTGGACATAAAGACGAGGGCCTGGGCAACAACCTGAGCTGCATCATGTGCGAGGACAACATTTTCCTGTGAAAACATAATGAACACAACTATGAGATAAGGTGGATAGCAAGCGCAGATTGCTATCATTTACCAGCTCAAGTGCCTATTTTCTGCGTTCTAGTGGGAGTCAGAGACCAAGGAATTTTGGTTGAATCTACCCTAGGAGTCTGGGTCTAACCCTAACTAACTCCGCCAAAAATGCCAAGAGTGGTGTGTTCTCAATGGCAATTTTCACTGGATGCTCGGGTAAAAAAAAAAAAAAAAAAAAAAAAAAACTAGAAACATTAAAAAGAGAAATAAGTTCTCTTTTTATGGTGATTTTTGTAAAGTTCGTAATTGGTGTATGGTGTATTTCACTCTTGTTTTTGATTGGAAACTGTCCAATATTATAAGCGTCTGATTTGTGACTAGTTGCGCTGTAAATGGCGGTACAGTGGGCTGAACCTATCCGGTTTTTAACGTTGCATTAAGCGGTTCTACATACCAATAGAAGAATATATTAACCATACCTTTAGCGAAAAGATGTCAGTCACAGCGATGTTAAAAATTGATTTCAAACCCTCCTCGTATTGCTTCGACTTCTGATTAAGTTTGCGAGGCAAACGGAAACCGACCACTTTGTCCGCAGATGGGGCTGTGATGTTCAGAGGAAACTGGAGGGATAAGGGATAAATAAAAGTATCACGCAGTTCTCAGTCTTGGGAAGACCTAGAAATACTCATGACGTCAGACCAAGTTTAGCGTAAGAGTTAGCTTCACAACAGTTCGACTGGAAACTCTATGTAAGCTAAATCTAGTGACTACTACAGACAATGAAACAACAACTAACTTACGTGGGTTTGAAAGATCCATACAAAGTTTTGGATGTGATCACAGGGTCGCTTCTAAAAATGGAAGTTTGAGAGTGATAAAGTTTGTCATTTTAGTTTATCTATACATAACTTGCATGCATTTAATCGTGAAGGCAATATTTCTTGCCTCTGAGAGTAGCTTGTGTCGATACATCCCTTCTGCGTACAAGGCAACAACGTTTATCTTCAACTTTGATAGCTCATTAATTGCCTTTGACACAACGCTGTCCACTGACTCGTTTCCATATTGATGAAGTTGAATGGTATGCACAGTAGTTTTCTCCTTGTTAATGAATGTCTGGAAGTGAGATGCCTCGTAGCCATAACTCGCTGAGTAAACATAAAATATATAAATTAGCTTTGAATGAATAGAATCACTAATACACATAAACACATCATTACATTTGTTAAATTGGTAAACGGAAAACCGCATGGTATAATACTTTTGTTATAGAAACTTGGAAACTAGATAATCTGTTTTTCCATACAAAAAACCATGAAAAACAAGAGTCAGTTCAGCTTGTCTTGTGTACCTACCTTCATATAAAACCGCAACTTTGGACCAATGAAAAGTCTCCAGTAGCTGTACCGTTGCAAGAGCGTAGCTTGAATAACTCGCAGACAGTGAAACACCCACGTGTTCACACTTGCTCCAGTAGTAATCGTGATTACTATGGAGACGGATCAGCGGTATCCCCGTGAACATGCTGAGCACGCATGCGGGGATGTTAGAATCCTGCTGTGCTTCGATAAGCGCCACCACATCCTGTTGTAAAAGTGCTGACGCTGCGAAAAAAAACAAACAAACAAACAAACAACAAAAACAAAAACAAAACAAAACAAACAAAAACAAACAAACAAAAAAAAAAACAGATGCTTGAATATTCGACAACTGGTTGGCCTGTAAACGTTAAAGGATTTCCAATCCTGGTGGTACACTGACCCGGGCTCGTGTAAACAAGGCCGCCTAAATACTGATATGTGCCTATCATATGTGAATGATAGACTACATTGTATAGAAGTCGACTTACTGTAGTTAAACAGATCCTTCTGCTGTGGAGCGTCACGAAGTTTGAGGACAAATGCATTGTTTATCTGCTTCGAGGTGTTTTTATTGCTTTGTTCCAAGGTATAATTGAAAGATGCGACTTCAAGTTCACTGCTGGAGTTCTGCAGTACTGCAGAAGAAGAGAAAGAAGAAGAAAAAGTCGAAAGAGATTAAACAATTTTAGTAGTGTTGCCAAAAGAATTGAAACTCGATTTTACCTGTCTAATAACAGCAACTAATCAGCTAAGGCCCTGTTTACACGACTCCGGGTCGGCTGCAATCCTGGGTCAGATCACCATTCCTGGTCAATCCGTCTTCAGTCAATCTTCTGTACGCGTTCATATGAAAAAAGCGTTCTTCATGTAAACGCTCACGGAAGATTTACTGACGATGACTTGACTCGGCCTACATCCAACACGGGGTCGTGTGTAAACATGGTCTTAGAGGTAAAACGGCCATTTTAGAGCAGGTGTGTCAGTTTCGTTGCCGACTTCTACGCAGAACATGACTTTATCCGCCTCACAGATTCCCGAGTTCACCGTTTAAGACACAGCAAACCGTATTTTAGAGTAAGCACAGGAATAAAAGAAGTCAACGTTGCGCCACCATGAGTTTAAATTTCCCGCGTGGGGCCACGCAGACCAATTTATGCAGGATTCAATATCCGCGCATTCAACCTTAAAATTACTTGTCGCCTTACTTTCCCTTGGGGATAAACTCGTTTCTAGCCAAAGCTGGAAATTAACCAATCATCTTTGCGATATCAGATCCATTGAAATGCTAATTGACTATCTAAAAAGTAAGCATTTGTCCTGAGAACAAAGGGCATTCTGAGCGATGTGACTGTTTAAGAAAGAAAAGCCGGAGACTCACTGTCTTTCACTAACCATGACGACAAATGCAAGCTGCAGTAAACCGAATACGTATAACTCACCGAGATAAAGTTTCTTTGGCCGAGCTGCACATCGCTTCAAAACAGCAGCAGCTGTGAGAAACAGAATCAACTTCAAGTGAAACATCACAATGTCCATTCCATCCAAAGGTTATTCCGCCCTGAAATTCAAATTATAAAATCTAAAACACTTTTAAACGCTTTAAACGTCCCGACCGGCTGCACCACTAAAACATATAACTGAGAAATTAGCATTGTAAGCTCTCTGAAAAGATTGTCAAACGCAAATTTGAGTCACCTTCATAAAACATATTTGCAAGATAGCTTTTTTCCGTCGAAATAATTACACCAGTAAGCTTACAGTGTACGAAAACACAGACAATATTATTGACAGCTGCCTTCATTTACAACTCTATGCCCGTAAAGAATAACAATGAATAGCAATAGCAAGAACAACATAATATTCAAATTCTCAAAGAAATCTTCTAAACATACGGAAATATTCAAGATGATACTGATCTGCCAATGGCTCAGTGCGGGTACAGAGTCTTCAAGGTGCGACTTCCTTCGGGATCAAAGTCCAGCGTTTGGAATAAAAATACTTGCACGAAATTTGTTTTAAACAAAAAAAAGTAGAAATAATTATTTTTAAATTAACCTAAAGGTAAGCTGGTTATATCCTGGAGGCAATTAGCCTGTCCGCTAATAAACAGTGTTAAATAATTAATATATCGAGTTGTTTGACGACTCACGGATCAACTCTAAGCATGGGAGACAACTATGCAAACTCAATTTCTCAGTTATCATTGCCAGGAAGGTCGTCAAAAGAGCGAAGGTGACAAACAACGTCACGACAAATTGGCGTCCGCCTTTTTCATGAAAGCATTATAGACAGCTTATCGTTATAAGATAAATTGAGGTTGTATTTGACAATTCTAGGTTACTTTAAGTACACGTGTATAAATCCCACCCTGAGTTGGGAATTTTGAGTTAGGAAAATAAAAAAAAAAACAAGGGTCAATTGGTTTCCAAAACGTCATGGAAATGCAAAAGAAAATAAAGAAACGAATCAAGCAACAAATAATGGTTCGATAGTTGTTTATGTATTAAGGTGGGAACCGTCACCGTTTATTGGTAGAGAAATCATTTAAATATTTTGTTTTATTTAATACTTTGCCGAGCAGGCTGAATCCTTGCGGTTTAACCTTTCTTAACATTAATATTAAGTTTTGAAAATGTAGTGTGATCGCATAAATCTTGGCCAGTAAAAATTAGTTTCGTGTCGTTCACTGATCAGTGAAACTTGTCCTCAATTACAAAAATAAATAAATTGTTTTTATGCAAATATATTGGCGCATCCCCCGCGTTTCAAGCTAACATTTCGAAAAAATAAAAAAATAAATAAAAAAGTACAGCACACATATCATAATAATACGATAGAAGAGGTATAACTACTACTGACATTTGTAGTGGACTGGATTGATGTTTCTTAGATTTCTTTGAATTCTGCCTTATGATGAGTGGCTTGTATTGTACTTAATTGATCGCAAAGAGGTGACGCCGAAAAAAACATCACAAAGAAAACGCGTACTGCGTAAATTGTACTTTGCCGGTTCCGACGCTGTTAGAAGTTGCGACTTTTCCCATGGCTACGAAATCCAATGATACTATAGTTTGATGTGAGAAAGAAACGCCCATCAAGAGCTTTAGAACTTCACGACAATAAAGACAAGAAAAATCGATAATCGCAGCTTTTTAGGGTTCGGTTACTAAAGTGTGACTTAAAGAAAATGATATCGACATTTAAAACTTCTCAGGTGCAAAAATGGCGCTTTGTTGTCAAGGAATATGTGGATGAGTTGCTACCAAACTTTGAAGAAGCCGTCGTTTTGCCTTGGGTGCTAAGTTACTACCAACTATCCATTATAATACGAACGGGTCCTTTGGTCAGTTTCTTTTTGGCCATTATTCCTTTTTTCTTTTTTAAGTTGCAATTCTGATATTTTAGCCCTTTGGATTTTCGTCCGAGACCGAAGAACAGAACTAAAGAAAGAAATATTACAACTTACCTTGCATTCAGCTGTTCCGTAGTCCAAATAATACTGAAATGTGCAAAATTATATTCATCAGTCCCCTGGTAGGGTGACACTCAGGTAATTAAATGACCATCTAATTACGCTTATTCTACGGCCCACGTACACACGTTTCTCAATCAGTCTCTCACCAGAGATTCATGATACAGCATGGAGGATTTGCCACTATCAAAATAGTTTTGCTCAGACGAAAGCTGATTGGCCTATCAATTCTCACTATATCACTCATATCTTTCTTCTTGAATGGTTGGGGGAATTTGTATTGTAAACTCAATCTGCCATTCCGCCCCGCAGGGTCTTCTGGGAAGAAATGTGAATGAAAAAGAATCAGCCAGCTGGCAGCGCACTGTCAACAAGAAATACGGGAAATTTGCAAATTTCAATTTGTTGAACGAGAAGTTGAAAAGTACAATGGAAAACCTGGATAACATGCTTGCGTGGTCCCACCATTTTGCTCGTAAAGCATCCAGGTATCCCTTCTGGCGCAGGCGCAGCATGGTCAGGGAGATTTCTTTTAACCGTAAGTCATTTTCCTGCATGGCAATCGCAAGCCCGGTCTCCATGTTTAGACAAGGAACTGTACAAGAAGAAAAAGAAGAGTAAATCGATATTTTTACGTGATCGGGATGTGGTCGGGGTTTGGTCGACATGTGGTCGTAATGTGGTCGGTAACAACGACTCACCCGTCGTCAGGTCACACGGCTCTTTCTGGACCTGATACTCCAGAACTGGACTATCACCTATGAAGATGTAATCTCTCTGGCGAGCCCACTCAAAGCCTTCTCATGAACCTGCAGGGAACTCTTTCTCTTGATTTATCTTCTTCCAAGCCTCTTGGTAAAGGTTGTGCCGACTGGAGCGGAAGAACTCGTAGGTGAACGATGACATGGTTACTCCAATGCCGTAGTCCGATTTCAAGGCGTCTTCTAGATTCCTTATGTGGTGCCTTGTGCTTTTCACAGTGAAAAAAGCAGCTAGATTTGCCGAGTAGGTAGCAACCCAGACCAGAATGCAGAACCAGTAGCAGCCCACCAAGACTCGACCTGAAGAAAGTAAGTGACGTCATTGGCCTACATACGCGCGGACGTACGCAGCCTCGCACACGCGTGAACCGTACACAAACCCATCATACACACATACGCGCGCTCACATACGAGTGGCTATGCTCTTATAGTTCACAGACTTGAAGAACGCAAGCTAACACAGACACACAAAACGAATACGCACACGTACACGAGCACGAGCACGAGCACGAGCACGAACACGAACACGAAAACGAACGTAAATACGGCCACGAACGTGAACACGAACACGCGCATGCACAAGAATTTTTCAATACCTGACAGAGACTTTGGAGTGTTATCACCTCCTTGTTGTAGAATACAGGCCAACGCGAACCAAAAGCTGTTGAACAGGTTGAACTCTGTCAACGTTCCTTTGCCGTCTTAATTTTTATACCCATAAGGACTGAAGTAATTTAACGTGAAAATGCATAACGTCATGACCAACAGACAGACCAAGACCATGATCCAGACGGGAATTTGGAAGGGCATCATAAACTGGAGGTAATCAATTTTTTCCACGAATTTCTTCTTCATTATCATTTTTGTTGTGTAGTACATGAAGGGTATGGTAAAGTCAACGACGCTTTCTCTGGATTTTGTGACGCTTAGTCCCGATAACGCCATGTCTGCTTTCTGAAAGAACAAATAAACATTTCCACTGTAAGGTCTTAGAGCTCGTTATACGTTTTAACTGTTTTACAAAATTTTACTTTAATTTTAATTTCTTTTTTCAGTTTCCCACCAGGGATATACAGTGGACTCTCTCTGAGGCGGACACCCTCGGGACTAGATTTAGTGTCCGCCTCAGAGAATAATGGACGTCAATAATTGAAAAAGTTTCTAACCAGCACGAAACAATGTCATACAAATCGTGCAATGAAAAGCTTTCGAACTAATTACCGTAAGTTCTTTTGCGCACACAAAAAAAATATCATAGAGAGCTAAAGCAAACTAGGACGACGACAGAAACACATCAAGGACGGTATTACAATTTTATTGGCCGTTCATTATTTACAGTGGCATTAGTTTTAATAGTTTAGCAATGACAGTGTTACAGATTTGCCATACTTTGACAGTACTGCGCGTTAGTGCTACAGTTACCCTCTTGTTTGTGGTATATATAAGCTACTGTCACTCTTTGGATTAATTCCTTTTCATACGGCACCCACATTATGTTTATTAGCTAAAAGAATCTCTTCAGTTATTTCGTGTCTAAATTTCAACAGTGACACAACCATAAACGTTAGCATGAGAATCGTATGCTTGACAACCTAATTTCTGAACCTAATTCTTTGTGACTATCGTCAACTGTCAGTCGATTCATTTCTAATTGATCATTATGTAGAAATGTACGAACATTGAAAGATGTACTGTTCCTAGAACGTCTTAGGGGCCAAGTACCATATAATGTACAAGAATGACTGTATTATATTTTTGTGGAAGTACTTCCCTGACTTGAAATGCTCACAGGTTTCAAACTTCAGGCTGACTCACATTAGCCTAGAAAGAAAGAAAAAAAAAAGAATGTGACGTCATGGCGGCCATATTGGATGAAATTAGTAAAAGATTGCTCATCAGCCTCAACATGGCTGCAATGTCTTTGTATTACAAAAACTGCTCTAAAATCATCACGGAACTACTAGAGTATGGCGTTGGCTAATTTTTAGCGGTATAAGGTCTTACCTTCTCGTATGCAATCTCCGAACGTATTTCCTCTTCTTTCCTTTGTCTTCTTTTGTGCCAATAAATTTCCCCCACAAGAACAAAAAAGGATAAAAGAAGTCCTCCTGACAATACAGTATACACGCCGGCCATGCTCTCCAGACCGATTCGCTGTCCTGACAAAGCTACAAACAAAGTGGTGAGGTGGTGAATCTTAACCCTATCACTCCCAAGTTCAAAGTACAGATTCTCTTAACCATTCAAGAAGAAAATGTGAGAGATGTGGGGAGAATTAATATTTTAATCAGCTGTCATCTTAGCAAGCTATCAAAGCCACCTTCTCCACAATGTAATGATACATCTTTGGTGAGAAATTGAAGGAGAAAATCAAAGTTGATCACTCTTGTGAGTGAAAGGGTTAAAGGTTAGCCGCTATATCGAGTGCGTATCGGGCGTCGAGTATCGAGTATTCGTAAACGGGCGAGCGAACATCGAGTAACGACCGAGTAAAATTTTGGATCGAGTGATTATCGAAACAAAGAAAAACAAAAGGTTATTGTTTGATGGCCAGAGTCTAATATCGAACTGCCTAATGCTCTTCGTTGTATAAAAGATAAATTTTCGAAGCGTTCGATGCGAGATACAATCTCCATGAAAGTACATGAAAATTAAATGTAACTACAGGCCATGTCACATGCACGAGGCAATTTGTCTTTGAGCTTGCAACGGCACCCCCTGCTTATAACTTGCAACGGAACAAAAAAGCTTGCTAAATAAGTTGGAGTTACAGTTGAACAGTCTCCTACTTTTCACGACGTTGCGTGCTCTTGTTGCATCGTGTGACATGTACTATGCAACTTGTCCCGCGACACAAGTTGCAAGAAAAATTGCCTCGTGTGACATGGTCTCAACATGGGAGGGGTTTTCTGTTTTTCGTTACTTACAATCTCCTTTTTTCTTCGGGCAATTATGTGCGTTATCCCACCAAGTCCGACGCAACTGATCCAGATATCCCTTTTCTCGAAGGCTGAGTATCTCAAGGGAAATCTCCATAACATGAGGGTCGTTGGCTTGAAGAGCAAAAGCGAAACTCTCTTCCGTACCCAAGAGTGAAACTAAGAGAGAGAAAGCCAAAAACAATAACATCATCATCATGTATTCTCTTTATTTACTATGTAGTGCTAAAAGCATTGACATTTATGGGATATATGAATACAAACTATGCAAAATAGGACATAGCAGATTACTAGAAAGTTGATATAGAAATATATTATGGTTTGGATTTTGGACAGAGATTAGGGGTGCGTTCGATTGGGTCTGTTCTGGAATACGAATAGCTAAAATGTTGCGTGGAAAATTTAGTTCGAAATTGTTTTGAAAACCTTCATACTGACATTGCGAACAGCTACCATTGCATCTTTATCCAAGTCAGCTCCCAACCAAAGAATTTTTACCGATCAACATCACTAATCCTATTTCGCGCCCTAGATGAATGTGAATACATGTAGTGTAAATGTATTGACTCTGTTCCAAGACGAGGCCTTATACGATACCTTTCTTATAAAGATGAGTTTAACTTGCACGAAAGAAAAACTAAATTTCATAAGAAAAAAATTCGCACTGGGACTCTCCCGTCCCAATACAAAGAAAACGTATGGATGATATAGTGAGAATTGATTGTCCAGTCAGCTTTATCTGAGCAAATTATCAAGTAGCAAATTCTCAGTACTGTATCATATATCTCTCATGAGAAATTGAAGGAGAAAATATAAGTTGATCTTACGTGCTACCAGGTCACACGGCGGTTGGTTTTCTTCGTATATCATAGCTGGCTGTGCGTCAATGTAAATATAATTTTTCTTTCGTACCAATTCTATTGCTTCGGCCTCTGTATTGGGAAATGCTTTTCGCGTCCACATACGCGTCCAAGCTCTTTGGTACAGATCATACTTGCTATTCTGGAAGAAAGAGTAATACGAGGTCGAGTTGACTACACTGATAGTGTTTTCTTCAGAGTTAAGCGCATCTTCCAAGTCTTTAATCGGCTGTTCAGCATTCTTGACAGTTAAAAAGGCAGCAAGGTTCGCTGTGTACGTGGAAACCAAGATCAGAATGCAAAACCAGTAGCAACCAGCCAAGACACGACCTAAAGAGAAACGTGTAAACAACAACAAAAAAAGAAAACACAAACAAATTATTATGCTTGTAATTTATCAACTGGATAAGGATTTATACGGTGAAAAATGCTATCCACTCTTTCAACAACTGGACCCAGCTGTCCATTTTTGTTTTCGTCTTATTCCCTTCTCTCCTAATGCAGTTTGATTTGACAGATGTTTTGACTATCGCCATAACATTTCAATTTTATTTTATTTTTACAACTTTATTAGCTAAAGCTACAAAACTAATTTGTTACAAAATTCTTACAAAATTCAAAATAAGTAATTAAACAAGTACTAAATAAAAGAAATAAACACACACGCACATAAAGTAAATACCAGCCCTCGCGTAATCTCGAAAAGAGGAAGAAATCAAGAAATGCAGATTTCTTGGAAAAACGTGCGGATGACTGAATACACTGTAAATGACTACGTTTTTCCAAGAAATCCAATTACAACATTTCAGTTCTTACCTGACAGCGCCCTCGGCATGTTTTCGGCTCCCTGCTGCAGCATACAACCAAGTGAAAACCACAAACTGTTAAAGAAGCTGAACTCTGACGACGTGCCACGGCCAGAGTCCGCATCTTTGTATCCAAACGGACTGAAGTAATTTATGATATAAGTGGCGCAGGAAACGACTACGAGACAAACAAGAACCAGGCACCATACCGGAATATCGAAGGGCATCATGAATTGAAAGAATTCTATTTCCACGTCAGGTTTCTTCATGAGCATAGCCGGGGTGTAGTACATATAAGCTACTGTGAAGTCCACCACTTTTTCTCGTTCATGCGTCACAGCCAAAGGGCCCAGTGCTAGATCTGCTTTCTAAAAATAAATGGGCTACATTTGAGTTGGGACGCAATTATCTATCATTTAATCGATCTCAGTTTTGGCCAAATTGTTAAAAAAAAAAGAGTATTCAGATGCGACATTTCTCAGTAGCGGAAATTCCATTATCACACCAGAGTTTATGTAATAAACTAGATTGGCCTTGCCAGTGAGCTCGCGGCGTGAGTTGGGTCGAGACCAGAATATAAAATGGGAAAGTAGGGGACAAGAGCGGAACTCCCAAGAGAGACTTCCAATTTCTCACCATAAAAATATCACACAGTATAGAGAACTTGGCTTTTGACACCTTGCTCTTTTGACACCTTGATTAAACTAAAAATTATTATTACAACACTCATACACTTGCTTCTTAAAGGTTGAGCGACCCTGCATCTTGAGAATGCGTGACATATCTTTTTATGCACAATCGACAGTTTATGACAGTTTGACCTTGACTCATATTTCTAATCAGAGGCCACGATTAATCCAGCCTTCGCTTCACTACTTATGTGTTTCCTTTTGTTAACTCAATACGTTTCTTCTATCAGGCTTTCGAGTATTCGTGCTCTGTAACAAATATAAAATTGAAAGCGAGGAATGTCACACGAGAGATGTTTACAATATTATTGCGCTTTTGTTCACAGTGTGTTCAGTCCATTTGTGACTGCAAACTCAATCCTCAGAATTATTTCGGTGTATTTTTCATTTCTGGTATTTAATGAACATTGCGAAACAAAGACTACATGATCGAATAAAAGAAACACTTCAACAGGCAATGTACGATACGCAGAAGAATTTTATGAGGCAACAGATGTCATGTACAGAGTAAAGCATAAAGCGTCATTGTTTTACGGCTAAAGCTCACCGTAGCTTTGGTTTCTGCTTTCGCCCTGTTATCTTCCCAAAAGTATTTCGTGTCGCCACAGAAAGTTTCGTCGGGACTAAATATTTATCGGCGACAGCGGTACCATCAAATATTTGTTTACGGCTATTCTCAAAGCTTCCGCGGTGAACGCGAGCCAAAATCGTTCCCGAAAATCCAGTTTATCCGTGCATATTCCACAGAGCCAAATGGTGTTGAGTTTGGATGGGATGCAGTTAACTTTTACACACAAGTAACGAGCAATTCACTGGCCACATCTCGAGTTGTTTAGCGAAGTCAATTACGTCATCGCCCAGCACGTGATAATATGAACCAATCACCGTGTGCTGATTCTCGACCCACAAAAAGGAAAAAAATAAATAAAAATTCCCATTTTTAAGCTCTCGTGGGCCCCAGGCCCCCGCGAGCAACAATATTAACTTTTAGAACTTGCATTGCTAATGCACCTTTATTTATTAGTAACAAGAGAGAAAATGTGGTGTCCGAGCAAAGAAAATTATCGTGTTCTTTTTATGATATGATACATATCGAAAAGAAGATAAGGTATGATTGCACGTTCTCAAAGTTCAATATACCACCTATTGTTATCCTAAAGGTAATTTGATTTATGATCTATTTATTATTTGACCAGTGACAAAATCATCTGAATCTCTCAGCCAGAGCCGTTTTCGAATAAATACAGCTCCAATCACAGAAGTAGTTACCAATCAGAAGCCAAAGTAATTAATTTGGCATTGGTTTTACTATAGAGAAGAGACCAATTGAAACGCCATCGCCACATCTTTGCTCGAGTAAGCTGATCGTAATTGCAAATTGGATTGGCTTTATTCCTGATTAGTTTAGAACGCTGGCGAACTCCAAAAGCGACTACTTTCCAAAAGTCATTCGAAAACGTTTCTGATCAGTAATAATAATCATACTATACCTTACAAACTAAATCGCCAACCATGCCTGTCCACCCTTCGTCGGTATGTACTCCAAAATAACCGTCCGAGGAAGATCCAATATCATACGTGAACTTCAGATTTGAGGCCAGTTTTTTAAGCAAGTCAATGCAGTAGCCCTTATAAGTAACATTTCCCTCAGAATCCCGCTCCAAGAATACAAATGGGTGATACTAACAGGAACAAAGAAGACCAAAACAGAAGACAGAACTAGTCAGTCATCACGATTGTACTTCTATTCCACGAAATGATTTCTTGGAAATTATTTGTTTCATCAACCCTTTCTTAGTTTCCTAAGTTCATAAAACCGACTCTCCCAAGCTAAAGTGATGTTATGAGAATTAACAGTTCATTCGAATTTAATCTGAGCAAGCTATCGAAAGCCAAGTTCACCATAATGTATGTTGTGTTTCTGATGAGAGTCTGAAGGAGAGAAGCTAATCAACCACTCCTCGCTTGTTTCACGTTTGCGCATGGAATTCCTCAACTGAATCTACGAATTTTGCCCGGGGGGGTACTCCCATATCTTTCTTATATAGGGATGTTCCGCCCGATAGGGTATCATTTTCAGGGTCTTCTGTCTTAAACAGGGTATCAAATTTTACATTTTCGTGTCTTAAACAGGGTTATTTTCCGAAGATTTTCTCCTCTTCCCCTCCCCCCTCAACCACATTTTTGCTCTCGCCATTTTCGCGCGATTTCTTCGTATGCTACAGTGGAAACGTGTGCAACGCAGGCTAACTTATCTAAACTTAGTCTTGAACAGGGTATCAAATTAGAGCACTTTGTCTTAGACAGGGTAACAAAATTTCCATTTTTGTGTCTTGAATAGGGTCAGCGGAACACCTCTACCCAAATTCCTATTGAGTACCCCCCCCCCCCCCCCCGGAAATTTTGTAAGAAGCTTAACAATGCACAATCATAGTACTAACCTCCAATGTCACAACTCGAAACCTTTTCCCTTCCAGTTTTGGGGCATCACCTGTCAGCTCTATGTTTTGTCGAAGGTCTTTGTCCATAAACAACTTAGTCGATTTCCATGTGCCAATCTGGAATAAAGTTGTAATATTGTATCATCCGTCTTATCTATAATTTTTTTTTATAATTTTTTTTTTAGTATGTTAGTTTTTGCCCCCATCTCTTGCGGTGTTAATTATCTTTGTCTGATTCGGTCCCTGGATCGGCCCCTGTGTCGGTCCCTGCCGTTTTTTAAGATGTTTTATTTCACAGAAAAGCTTCAGATTTTCAAATTTTAGAATATTTCCCGGACTGTTTTGAAATTAGTGGGGGAGTTTATCGCAAATCTGCTCACCTTAACGAAGGAGTTGTTCTGAAGGTTCATCACATCAAGCTCAACAGAACTTCTCAAACCAGCCTCGTCAAATTGAATCATTCCAGTGATTCCTTCAAGTTGAATCTGAAAAATAATTGGGCAATAATGTTTAAACAATAGATAAAAGTGCCCATCCAAGTGTTTTGCTCGTAGCTCTATTTGAGAAAATCATGTGCACTGAAACGTAAAACAAATCTAATTTGTAGGTGAACACGTAAACTTACCTTTTTTATTTGACTTCTTAGGGCCATCCTGTGTGATGCACTATTAGACAGTAGTCCCCAGTCTTTTTTCTTGGACATAAAGACGAGGGCCTGGGCAACAACCTGAGCTGCATCATGTGCGAGGACAACATTTTCCTGTGAAAACATAATGAACACAACTATGAGATAAGGTGGATAGCAAGCGCAGATTGCTATCATTTACCAGCTCAAGTGCCTATTTTCTGCGTTCTAGTGGGAGTCAGAGACCAAGGAATTTTGGTTGAATCTACCCTAGGAGTCTGGGTCTAACCCTAACTAACTCCGCCAAAAATGCCAAGAGTGATGTGTTCTCAATGGCAAGTTTCACTGGATGCTCGAGTAACTTGAAAAAAAAAAAAAAAAAAAAAAAAACTAGAAACATTAAAAAGAGAAATAAGTTCTCTTTTTATGGTGATTTTTGTAAAGTTCGTAATTGGTGTATGTCTAAATTTCACTCTTGTTTTTGATTGGAAACTTTCCAATGTTATAAGCGTCTGATTTGTGACTAGTTGCGCTGTAAATGGCGGTACAGTGGGCTGAACCTATCCGGTTTTTAACGTTGCATTAAAGTGCCTATAAGCCTTCAGACGTTACGTTTTTATATGAAAGTAGGAAGTGATCTAAGCAACTTATATTTAAAGAAACTCCGTTCCGAAGTGTTCTTATACTTTTTTCACGCGGTTGAACTCAGAATTCCGAAATCTTGACCGAGCGACATGGGAGACTGGGTCTGTGACGTCAGAGAAGGCACTGGCATCGCTTTGGCGTCTCTTTACCTTAGTTGTCTTTTTTCCCTTGGTTACATTTTTCTCGACAACACATCTATGAGGCACAATTCTCACTTCGCCAACTGCAAAATCTGTGTGAAAGTTTTGTTTGACAAGAAACAAATCCCTCCTCTGACGTCATAACCCAGGCTCTCGATCGAAAAACTTTGCGCGGTTAGATTCAAAATGGCGGTCAAAATCGCATGTTTGCCGGGCGGAAAAATATATAAAAACACTTCGGAGCGGAGTTTCTTTGGCCATAAGTTGTTTAGATTACTTCCTACTTTCATATAAAAACGTAACGTCTGAAGGCTTATAGGCACTTTAAGCGGTTCTACATACCAATAGAAGAATATATTAACCATACCTTTAGCGAAAAGATGTCAGTCACAGCGTTGTTAAACATTGATTTCAAACCCTCCTCGTATTGCTTCGACTTCTGATTAAGTTTGCGAGGCAAACGGAAACCGACCACTTTGTCCGCAGATGGGGCTGTGATGTTCAGAGGAAACTGGAGAGATAGAGGGATAAATAAAAGTATCACGCAGTTCTCAGTCTTGGGAAGACCTAGAAATACTCATGACGTCAGACCAAGTTTAGCGTAAGAGTTAGCTTCACAACAGTTCGACTGGAAACTCTATGTAAGCTAAATCTAGTGACTACTACAGACAATGAAACAACAACTAACTTACGTGGGTTTGAAAGATCCATACAAAGTTTTGGATGTGATCACAGGGTCGCTTCTAAAAATGGAAGTTTGAGAGTGATAAAGTTTATCATTTTAGTTTATCTATACATAACTTGCATGCATTTAATCGTGAAGGCAATATTTCTTGCCTCTGAGAGTAGCTTGTGTCGATACATCCCTTCTGCGTACAAGGCAACAACGTTTATCTTCAACTTTGATAGCTCATTAATTGCCTTTGACACAACGCTGTCCACTGACTCGTTTCCATATTGATGAAGTTGAATGGTATGCACAGTAGTTTTCTCCTTGTTAATGAATGTCTGGAAGTGAGATGCCTCGTAGCCATAACTCGCTGAGTAAACATAAAATATATAAATTAGCTTTGAATGAATAGAATCACTAATACACATAAACACATCATTACATTTGTTAAATTGGTAAACGGAAAACCGCATGGTATAATACTTTTGTTATAGAAACTTGGAAACTAGATAATCTGTTTTTCCAGACAAAAAACCATTAAAAACAAGAGTCGGTTCAGCTTGTCTTGTGTACCTACCTTCATATAAAACCGCAACTTTGGACCAATGAAAAGTCTCCAGTAGCTGTACCGTTGCACGAGCGTAGCTTGAATAACTCGCAGACAGTGAAACACCCACGTGTTCACACTTGCTCCAGTAGTAATCGTGATTACTATGGAGACGGATCAGCGGTATCCCTGTGAACATGCTGAGCACGCATGCGGGGATGTTAGAATCATGCTGTGCTTCGATAAGCGCCACCACATCCTGTTGTAAAAGTGCTGATGCTGCGAAAAAACAAACAAACAAACAAACAAACAACAAAAACAAAACAAAACAAACAAAAACAAACAAACAAAAAAAAACAAAAAACAGATGCTTGAATATTCGACAACTGGTTGGCCTGTAAACGTTAAAGGATTTCCAATCCTGGTGGTACACTGACCCGGGCTCGTGTAAACAAGGCCGCCTAAATACTGATATGTGCCTATCATATGTGAATGATAGACTACATTGTATAGAAGCCGACTTACTGTAGTTAAACAGATCCTTCTGCTGTGGAGCGTGACGACGTTTGAGGACAAATGCATTGTTTATCTGCTTCGAGGTGTTTTTATTGCTTTGTTCCAAGGCATAATTGAAAGATGCGACTTCAAGTTCACTGCTGGAGTTCTGCAGTACTGCAGAAGAAGAGAAAGAAGAAGAAAAAGTCGAAAGAGATTAAACAATTATAGTAGTGTTGCCAAAAGAATTGAAACTCGATTTTACCTGTCTAATAACAGCAACTAATCAGCTAAGGCCCTGTTTACACGACTCCGGGTCGGTTGCTGGCCTGGGTCAGATCACCATTCCTGGTCAATCCGTCTTCAGTCAATCTTCTGTACGCGTTCATATGAAAAAAGCGTTCTTCATGTAAACGCTCACGGAAGATTTACTGACGGTGACTTGACCCGGCCTACATCCACCACGGGGTCGTGTGTAAACATGGTCTTAGAGGTAAAACGGCCATTTTAGAGCAGATGTGTCAGTTTCGTTGCCGACTTCTACGCAGAACATGACTTTATCCGCCTCACAGATTCCCGAGTTCACCGTTTAAGACACAGCAAACCGTATTTTGGAGTAAGCATAGGAATAAAAGAAGTCAATGTTGCGCCACCATGAGTTTAAATTTCCCGCGTGGGGCCACGCAGACCAATTTATGCAGGATTCAATATCCGCGCATTCAACCTTAAAATTACTTGTCGCCTTACTTTCCCTTGGGGATAAACTCGTTTCTAGCCAAAGCTGGAAATTAACCAATCATCTTTGCGATATAAGATACATTGAAATGCTAAACTGTGTATCAACTAGGTGTTGATGAGGGTAATGGAACGCCGTAAATAGCTATTGTCTCTTTTACGGCGTTCCATTACCCTCATCAACACCTATAGTTGATACACCAGTTTGTCTTCCGACACGCCGACGCAGTCAACCTAGTTCTCTTAAGAGCTGGTATTCCATTGAAATGCTAATTGACTATCTAAAAAGTAAGGATTTGTCCTGAAAACAAAGGGCATTCTGAGCGATGTGACTGTTTAAGAAAGAAAAGCCGAAAACTCACTGTCGTTCACTAACCATGAGGACAAATGCAAACTGCAGTAAACCGAATACGCATAACTCACCGAGATAAAGTTTCTTTGGCCGAGCTGCACATCGCTTCAAAACAGCAGCAGCTGTGAGAAACAGAATCAACTTCAAGTGAAACATCACGATGTCCATTCCATCCAAAGGTTATTCCGCCCTGAAATTCAAAATTAATTATAGAATCTAAAACACTTTTAAACGCTTAAAACGTCCCGACCGGCTGCACCACTAAAACATATAACATGAGAAATTAGCATTGTAAGCTCTCTGAAAAGATTGTCAAACGCAAATTTGAGTCACCTTCATAAAACATATTTGCATGATAGCTTTTTTCCGTCGAAATAATAACACCAGTAAGCTTACAGTGTACGAAAACACAGACAATTATTGACAGCTGCCACCTCTATGCCCGTAAAGAATAATGATGAATAGCAATAGCAAGAACAACATAATATTCAAATTCTCAAAGAAATCTTCTAAACATATGGAAATATTCAAGATGATACTGATCTGTCAATGGCTCAGTGCGGGTACAGAGTCTTCAAGGTGCGACTTCTTTCGGGATCAAAGTCCAGCGTTTGGAATAAAAATACTTGCACGAAATTTGTTTTAAACAACAAAAAAAAAAAAATAGAAATAATTATTTTTAAATTAACCTAAAGGTAAGCTGGTTATATTCTGGAGTCAATTAGCCTGTCCGCTAATAAACAGTGTTAAATAATTAATATATCGAGTTGTTTGACGACTCACGGATCAACTCCAAGCATGGGAGACAACCCTATGCAAACTCAGTTTCTCAGTTATCATGGCCACGAAGGTCGTCAAAAGAGCGAAGGTGACAAACAACGTCACGACAAATTGGCGTCCGCCTTTTTCATGAAAACACTATGGGCAGCAGTATAAGGCTTAGGGCTTGGGCTTTGAGTTGGCGGAATTAACATTAAAAGTAGAAACCTGCGTTGCATCCGAGCTAAACACCGGTGTAGTCCGGACTAAACCGGGCGGATGCGACGCAGGCTACGTGAAAGGGGCCTTCGCATCCAATTTATTGTTTTCTTTGTTGACATCTGGAGAATATTTGTAAAAATATTAAAAGCTGATTTTGGCTTTTGTCACGAAAAAACAAAATAAATACTTATAGCAGAGCAAGTCGGGTGGAAATGATTGCTAATTCATCTTTCGGCTTTCAGGAAGGATCAAGGATTATAACTAGCCTTATCGTTATAAGATAAATTGAGGTTGTATTTGACAATTCTAAGTTACCTTAAGTACACGTGTATAAATCCCACCTTGAGTTGGGAATTTTGACGTTAGGAAAAAAAAAAATAAAAACAAGGGTCAATTGGTTTCCAAAACGTCATGGAAATGCAAAAGAAAATAAAGAAACGAATCAAGCAACAAATAATGGTTCGATAGTTGTTTATGTACTAAGGTGGGAACCGCCACCTTTTATTGGTAGAGAAATAATTTAAATATTTTGTTGGCTGAGCAGGCTGAATCCTTGCGGTTTACCCTTTCTTAACAATATTAAGTTTTGAAAATGTAGTGTGATCGCATAAATCTTGGCCAGTAAAAATTAGTTTCGTGTCGTTCACTGATCAGTGAAACTTGTCCTCAATTACAAAAATAAATAAATTGTTTTTATGCAAATATATTGGCGCATCCCCGGCGTTTCAAGCTAACATTTCGAAAATAAAAAATAAAAAAAATAAAGAAGTACAGCACACATATCATAATAATACGATAGGAGAGGTATAACTACTACTGACATTTGTAGTGGACTGGATTGATGTTTCTTAGATTTCTTTGAATTCTGCCTTATGATGAGTGGCTTGTATTGTACTTAATTGATCACAAAGAGGTGACGCCGAAAAAAACATCACACAGAAAACGCGTACTGCGTAAATTGTACTTTGCCGGTTCCGACGCTGTTAGAAGTTGCGGCTTTTCCCATGGCTACGAAATCCAGTAATACTATAGTTTGATTTGAGAAAGAAACGACCATCAAGAGCTTTAGAACTTCACGACAACAAAGACAAGAAAAATCGGTAATCGCAGCTTTTTAGGGTTCGGTCACTAAAGTGTGACTTAAAGAAAATGATATCGACATTTAGAACTTCTCAGGTGCAAAATGGCGCTTTGTTGTCAAGGAATATGTCAATGAGTTGCTACCAAACTTTGAAGAAGCCGTCGTTTTGCCTTGGGTGCTAAGTTACTACAAACTATCCATTATAATACGAACGGGTCCTTTGGTCAGTTTCTTTTTGGCCATTATTCCTTTTTTCTTTTTTAAGTTGCAATTCTGATATTTTAGCCCTTTGGATTTTCGTCCGAGACCGAAGAACAGAACTATAGAAAGAAATATTACAACTTACCTTGCACTCAGCTGTTCCGTAGTCCAAATTATACTGAAATGTGTAAAATTATATTCATCAGCCCCTAGTAGGGTGACACTCGCGTAATTAAATGACCATCTAATTACGCTTATTCCACGGCCCACGTACACACGTACACTCGTTTCTCACCAGTCTCTCACCAGAGATTCATGATACAGCATGGAGGATTTGCCACTATCAAAATAGTTTGCTCAGATGAAAGCTGATTGGCCTATCAATTCTCACTATATCACTCATATTTTTCTTCTTGAATGGTTGGGAGAATTTGTATTGTAAACTCAATCTGCCTTTCCGCCCCGCAGGGTCTTCTGGGAAGACATGTGAATGAAAAAGAATCAGCCAGCTGGCAGCGCACTGTCAACAAGAAATACGGGAAATTTGCAAATTTCAATTTGTTGAACGAGAAGTTGAAAAGTACAATGGAAAACCTGGATAACAAACGCGACGGGTGGCACGGAGTAGAAGCAAACTTAACTTTAAATCATCTGTTGTAACGCTTGCACTCCCAAACTCAAAATGCAGGTTGCTACAAATGTATGAGTGATGTTGGGAGATAGTTGAATCGGCAGCTTTCAAGCAAGGTATCAAAGGCAAGTTATCCATACAGTGTGAAATAGTTCTGGTGAGAACCTGAAGAAGGAAATTGAAGTTGATTACTCTTGGGACAGAGGGTTTTAAATCTCTTGAAAATAAGCGATGGATATAGCTCCAAATCGGTAAGAATTGAACGGTTTAATTGGGTGTTATTTATAGTCTATTTTATTTTGCGATTCAATATTACAAGACACAAGCTTTTGTTGCAACGCTCACATACAACATACAAAGAATATCTTAAGAGCATTCCATACTCCCCCCCCCCCCCCCTCATCCCAGTGGTAGTTAATGCTTTAGCAGTTAGTGTTCAATGCTTGCCTTCAAGGCGAACGTTAAGTACGTTTATTAATCGGCCGCGTTCAAAGATAAATGCCCAGTGTAAACATACAGCTTTATTCATGCGAAAACTTGGGAAACATGCCTGGTCTCTGAGTCGAGGTATGCTACCCAAACACTGAGTACTGGTTACGAATATAGTGGCACTGGTTTCGAATTTTGCGATTTTTTTTTTTTTTTTTTTTTGCGAATTTTGAGAATACCGTCAACGAAAAATCTGTTGCTCTTATCTGAGAAATCTGGCTTTAAGAGCCGTTGTCTGAGAAAACCGGGCAGGGTCAAAAGATGGGGGTCGGCCGAATTTCATAAAATTACCAGCACTTGATGTCTATCTAGTATGATTATGAACGGTGGCATTTGAACGAATTTTGGGTCTTTTGTTTCGGAGATTGACCACCCCCCTTGGTTTTGGGACCGCGGGAGCCAAAATGGCGTCCGAAAATAGACCAACTTCGAGACAAAAAAATACCAACTTCCCGACGGATTTTACCAGCGAGTTTTTCCACACTCTTTCCATGAGTACATTTGCCCTAGATTACAGTTTCAAATTCAGATTTTATCAGTGCTTCCTTTTTGGCGAGCGGCTTGAAACAGTAGAGGTTAAACAAAAATCCAGACATGTCAGATTTTTAACGTTTTTAAACGCTCTTTTCTCAAAAGTGCGGTTGTTTATTTTTCATTTAAGACCTGATTTTGGTAGTCCATTGCCATCTAAACCAAATTAAAAAAAGAATTGATTGGGGGAAAAAGCCGTTCCCGCTTGACTCACATTTGAAGTTGCTCCAAATTGCGGTTAGAGACGTTTTCCCGCCAAATTAATTCTACATTATACTGTACCACAATAGCAATCGGTTCCCCATAAAACTACTCCAAAAGACATTTTATTACACAAATACAGTATTCGCAACTATATTTGGCAAATCAACGGCTATTAATGTCATCTTCGGTCTAAATACTCAAAATAGTTTTCCGCCAAATTTCTCTTATGCTACAATATGCCACAAAAGCCGCTCCGTTCTCCATAAAAACTACTCCAGAAGACACTTCGTTGAATAAATGCAGTAATCACATTCCATTTTGACAAATCAGGGGCTTTGTGGGTCTCTTTGTTACAATTACTCAAACTATCTTGGAAATTGATCACCACATGGTGTCACGCTCACGCCTACGTTTCGTATCACGCTTACGATCACCATATTTACGATTGTTTAACTGGGCTTCTTCTACTTTTCGTGTGTGTGTATGTGTATGTGTATGCGTATAGTGTGTGTGAAACGTGCTTTTCAATAAGTATAAAGATACAGTTGCGGTGACATCCCACTTAGCTGCTCTTGGTATAAGCAGCAAGCGAGGATGGCATATTCGCAGTACAGTGGTTAGCGAGAAAGACCTCATACTGAACAGAGCTGGACATTTTTGCCTCACGGATGAGAGAGTGACTGTTATGACCATCTGTCCTAAACACAGACGGGATTTAACAGTGAACTGGCCAGGACGAAAACGACGAACGTGTGGCTATCCTACACATAAAGGCCAGCGTAAACAAATGCGCATTCCCAGGCGGATCAATTTCGGAACGTCCCAAGAAATCTTCAATCGCCATGGTGCTACGGTTCCTGGAGGAACGGGTAAGTTGTCGCCTTTTTCCCACGCAGCTGAATATTTTTAGTGCATGTACTAGGCTAGATAACTTCTCTTAACTGATCGCCAGTCATCATGCAAGAATTGGTCCAACAACCTGTTTCATATCTTATCGGAAAGTTCCAGACGAGCACAATAGCGTAAAACGTCATCAACAATGTCCACATTTAACAGTATCCCTGCATATTCCGTTGCGCCTTTTGGGATGAAAGGCATGTTGTTAGGGGGGGGGGGGGGGGGCAGTTTTCTGTGATTGAATAGTGGATTTAAATCCCGGTGTTTTATGCCCGCTTTATATTATCTGATTCGTAGCGATATGCGAGGAATGCCGCAAAAACCACACCCAGACGCGTGATTTTACTCCAAGTGGTGAAGAAGAGACATCCCATGATGAGGTATTCAACACTAACTTGTCCGATAAATGCTCTTTTCAATAAAATAACTCTTTAGTAATTTATACAACTGCGCAATGTGTTGCAATTCACAGGCCAGTGCCGACGATATGACTCCCCAAGCTGCGGCAGAACTAGTCGTTGAAGAACAGACTCACCGACTCAAACGACGAGACTGGGCACCACAACATCCTCGCAGTCATCACAGGCGAGCATCCCTGAACAATGGATTAGTATCTGGTCTGATAAGAAGGAGGAGCAACAGGAGAAACGGTAAACGCTCAACAGTGCTATCACCAATCTGACCGGGGGTCGCACAAGTCCTATACAGTCAACGCTAAACACGTCCTGGCATGATATCTCATCGACCCAGCAAAAATATTACCAACAGAAGCCCAAGGAAACTATCACCGCGGCGCTGTCCGTAATTAGTCCCGGTCAAGAACAGGAGCTCTGGGCTAATGTTCGCAAGGAGGTGAGACTAGAATCAGCTGGTGAAAGTGCGTCCAGACGCAAAAGCTTTGATCCCTCCTCTGGCGTCATTGAATCTCTCGTCAAGGCATACAACCAAGCTGAATCGTGGCAAACAAAGCAACAAATTCTCTCGGTCTTCGCCAATGATTTCAGCCGGGTAGAACTAATAAATTTAATTCCAACACTATCCAAATGGCAAATAGATCAAGCACGACAGCACGCTACTGAGGCAGGTAAAGGACAGGCCGTCCAACCAGACCCTATATTCCGTACGAGAATTTCAAGAACACAAGTGGAACATTTCATCGACTACATTTCTCGGCCAGAAATGATGCAAGATGTCGCATTTGGCACAAAAGTACTAAAGCTTGACTCGGGCGATAGCATCATTATTCCAGCTGTGGTGAGAACGATGATCCCGTCTAGAATAATCGAGCAGTACCAGAGCTACTATGAGCAGCAGAATTTCGAGCCAGCAGCACAGCAATCTTTGTTTAGAATGATCGAGGTTTGTGCTGCTTCAGTTCAGAAGTCCTTGCAAGGCCTCGACAATACCACAGCAGAAGGAACTGAGGCCATCGACAGCCTGACAGACATAGTATATAAGCACCCTCAGCAGCCATGGATCGGAGGAAGGGTGGGTGAAATATGTGCAGCAGAGACTTAAAGAGGCCACGAGATACCTCAAGACAGAGTTCAAGAGCCATGTCAGCAGAGAAGAAAGCTGCGCAGACCATTGCGTCACCTACGCGATGAGTGATCCCGGCAGCCAACAGTTCGGAAGTTGATGCCAGCATGCACATGATGTCCAGTGTAGTACCTGCTTGTCACTAGAGAAAATCTTGGTCGAAACTGTTAATAAGATCAATCACATCTCTATGTCGGAGGATGAAAGGTCAGGGATGAAGCACGAGTGCATGCAAAACATCGAGTTGATCAAGGCATGGAAAGCACACCTATTGCGCAGAGTGAACCAAGAGGAGGCAAAGCAAGACGCATTGGCGACCACTGACCTGGAGACCTGTCTAATAGTGATGGACTGGGCGATGAAGTACTTGCCCCAGCGCTACCGAGAGCGCATGAGTGATTTTTTTGGGAAGAGAGGAAGAAGCTGGCACGTTAGCGCGGTCATCACCAAGAGCCAAGGGAAGCTTAACGTGGAATGCTTTGTACATCTGCTTGACACATGTACACAGAACAGCTTCGCAGTGGCTTCTGTGGTGTGTAGATTCCGGGGATCAGCTTTATCAACAATTTTGCCTTCGAGCAGAATGGCGTCCGTGCTTGGCGTGGATACGACACTGGCCCTGGGAAACTGCTGCAGTACAGCGAATTACAGGTTCAGCCACAAGGAGATACCGGCCTGCAAGTTCTTCATGACTTTGGTCTTCGAACCCGTGACCTGGGATCAATCAGCGATGCACGTCGGGCTACCAGAGCGGAAATTTTCTCCTGCGTCGAAAACAGTTGTGTGCTGACCTTCAAAACGATGGCGGAGGCGGAAGCACACATGGACACGGGAAAGCACGTGCAGCCATCAGAATGCGAGTCAGTTTATGACACTGCGAGGAGAAGATGGGCAGAGAGAATGAACGAAATGAACGTGGTCAGCGGTCCAGCACTATGGACTGCAGTGGATGAAAGCCCTTCAACGTCGGACGACTGCAGCATACCTGAAGGATGGGCCCTCAAAACAACTAAAGAGCCCCGAGGATGGTGGAAAAGGTCAAGGCTCATCTTACCGAGAAGTTCCACACCGGAGCTGCAAGAGGACAAAAATCAGATCCAGCCCAAGTAGCGAAGGAGATGAAGTTTGCCAGAGACGCCAGTGGCACCCTGCTCTTTCAGCCAGAGGAGTGGCGGACTGCCCAGCAAATCAGCAGCTTCTTCTTCCGTTTGTCTGCACTTCAACGATACAGAACACCGGAAAGTGCCGATGAAGAGGACCTGGTAGCAATGGAAACGGAGCACCACCTCCAAGAGCTACATCGAGCAGTATTTGACGATATTGAAAGCCCCAACCACTCGATCAAAGTAAACAGCATCAACATATGTGACCTGCTGGGATCTGGTAAGCTGAGCACATTGAAGCTTGTCCAGTTGCAAGATATCTTCTCGGAGTTAAATCTCCAGACGCCTGATCCACGTTCTAGAAAGCGTACTTTCATCGATCCATTGGAGGCCTTTGCGAACACTTGTTCTTGTCGTGAATAAAAAGTATCGTATAGACAAGTGAATTTTAATTTTTAGTTTAGCTTACACACGCAGGTAAAAATTTAACATTTTTATATAGGTATCCGTCGTTTGTCAAGTGGAATTGCTTTGTTTCCACAACGGCGGCTGATTTCATGCATAAGGATACAAAATACTTTAATCATAGTACAATTGTTCCCACTGATATCGTTGACTGCCGTTCGTGAGGGCTATAAACGAGGAATGTATTATGCAATTTGATTTTGAAATGTCGGGCGTCGAATCTTTGTCACCGCATGCAACGATACTTTATTTACCAAAAGCACGTTTCACACACACGAGAAGCCCAGTTAAACAAGCGTAAATATGGTGGTCGTAAGCGTGACACGAAACGTAGGCGTGAGCGTGACACCATACGCGGATCAATATCCAAGATATTTTGAGTATTTACATCAAATAAAAAGACCCACAAAGCCCTTGATTTGCCAAAATGGAATGTGATTACTGCATTTATTCAATGAAGTGTCTTCTGGAGTGGTTTTTATGGAGAACGGAGCGGCTTTTGCGGCATATTGTAGCATAAGAGAAATTTAGCGGGAAAACTATTTTGAGTATTTAGACCGAAGAATGACATAACAGCCGTTGATTTGCCAAATATAGTTGCGAATACTGTATTTGTGCAATAAAATGTCTCTTGGAGTAGTTTTAAGGGGAACCGACTGCTTTTGTGGTACAGTATAATGTAGAATTAATTTGGCGGGAAAACTTCTCTAACCGCATTTTGGAGCAACTTCAAATGTGAGTCAAGCGGGAACGGCTTTTTCCCCCAATCAATTCTTTTTTTAATTTGGTTTAGATGGCAATGGACTACCAAAATCAGGTCTTAAATGAAAAATAAACAACCGCACTTTTGAGAAAAGAGCGTTCAAAAACGTTAAAAATCTGACATGTCTAGATTTTTGTTTGACCTCTACTGTTTCAAGCCGCTCGTCAAAAAGGAAGCACTGATAAAATTTGAATTCGAATCTGTAATCTAGGGGAAATATACCCATGGAAACAGTGTGAAAAAGCTCGCTGTTAAAATCCGTCGGGATGTTGGTATTTTTTTGTCTCGAAGTTGGTCTATTTTCGGACGCCATTTTGGCTCCCGCGGTCCCAAAACCAAGGGGGGTGGTCAATCTCCGAAACAAAAGACCCAAAATTCGTTCAAATGCCACCGTTCATAATCATACTAGATAGACATCAAGTGCTGGTAATTTTATGAAATTCGGCCGACCCCCATCTTTTGACCCTGCCCGGTTTTCTCAGACAACGGCTCTTAAGTCTGAAGGCGGCCTTTCTTGTGTGTACTTTATCACTACTGGAGTATACATAATCAATTATATATGTGATCCTGAAGCGTTTTTAAAATGCAATCAGGCAGAGGTAGGTCATTCTGCTTTATAGCATGATAAATTGCGCTATAATTCAGCGTGGACTTGGAAGTTATACGGACTACATAACAACAGTTGTACTGCATCCTCCTTTTATTATTACATTTAGTTACAGTTAATATATCACACGCACTCGTGTAGCAAAAGCAAAACGCTTCCGAAGTGAGTCTATTATCATAATATTTACAAATACTTTATCTTTAAAGTACATTATATTTTACAAGATTTTAACCCTGGCTTTCACTCCAAAGCTCAAAATGCAGATTCTCTCAAACTTTAAGAAGAAGTGTATAAGTGATGTACAGAGAAATTATCTTTAATCAGCTTTTATCTACGCAATCTAATCGAAAGCCAAGTTCTCCTTATTGTATGATTTATTTCTGGTAAAAAACTGCTCAAACAGAAAACCGAATTTGATTCGTGGGAGTGAAAGGGTTAAACGTTAATTTATACGGCAGGGGTAATCCCAAAATGTCAATCAAATCACATATTATTTATTTTTAACATAATATTGTAATAAATAGTTTATGATACATATCATGATTTTGAATCAGATTTAAAGAAAAATGTTCTATAATTAATTTGAAAATATAGCAGTCGCTTTGACATTGTTATATCGACTAACAATGTTCACACGATCCTAGTTTATCACTACGTAAGGCTTGACTTTAATACTCTAGTATGAACACATCGTTAAGTATCTATTGGATTTACTTCGGTTACTTCTTAGGGTTGAATAAACAACAAAAACAAAAACAAAAGAGTAAAGGTTCGAAGTTAAATCTGGTAGGAAGATAGGCAAAAGTTTTGAGAACAAAATTTGGGCCCAGGTTAGGGCTCGGTCGCACTAGGAAGTTTAGTCGATAATAACTCAGCATCGAGAGCAATACGACGGCTTCTTCAATCTTTGGTAGCAGCTTGCTGACACATATTTCTGGTGACAAGCGCTGTTTGCACTTCAAATGATGCAAATGTTGATATTAATGTCGTTAAAGTTACGAGTGCGACCGGAGCCTTATTGAACGAACTATTTCATGCTATAGACCGCTTTCACCTCGTGGAAATATGCCACGTGAGAGACCAGAACAATAAGATTTTTTTTTTTTTTACATAAAACGGCTCTCAATTCTAAATCCTTTTCTTCGGACCTCCAACATGGCCGACTATGGTATCACGTGACAAGATACGTATAATGAAGAAATTACGAGAGCTTTAATGTTAATGGAAATACTTCTCTCACAGAGGAGGCTCAGAAATGTCGCCCTTGGGACTGACTCGGATTGTCCTGCAAGCAATACAACGTCTTTTATGAGAGAAAACAAATGTCTTCAATTGACTAATAGTGTATGCCTCGGGCTGTGCATGCATAAACGAAAAGAACGATGGAATGGCGCAGTGCTTTAGTTATGGTGCTTTAGTTTCTTGTCAATGGGCGATTATGAACTCAGTATGAGGTTTCTCAGTCTTCAGTAACAATACATTATCACCGCAACAGTCGCACGGAATGTGACACACAAAACAAAAACAAAAACAACAACAACAACAACAACAAAAAGATAACGACGACACTCAATCATAAACCAACACTCGCACGGAATGTGACACACAAAACAACAACAATAACAACAACAACAACAACAACAACAAAAGAAACACACAACAAAAAAGATAACGACGACACTCAATCATAAACCAGCTCTTCAATGACATCTATCCACCAACTAAAGTTCATAATGGGCCAAAGTCTGACTTTTTATGTTTTCTGTACGCCTTTTTTTAGCCACTTGCGTTATCGGTGCCTTACCTTTTGTTGCTCAAACTCTGAAGATGGTTCTTCGTTTTTTCTTTTCCTTTCTTGTGCCAGTAGATTTCCACTCCAAGCACAATGAATGATAACAGCAGCCCTCCAGACAGCACAATATAAACGCCCGCCATGCTTTCCAGACCAATCCGCTTTCCTGACAAAGCTGCAAACAGAGTTGTGAGTGAATCCATAAACTACTTCTCAACAGGCCATTTCCTATGGATTGTGCTTTTACATGAAAATGCATCTGATTCACATTAAGATGCAAAATGTGACTGACACTAACTTTAAATGTTAAAGGGGCCCTCTCAGCCAATTAAATTTTTTGTTTGCATCTGCGATGTGCAAGAAATCCGAGGCTGAATTTGGTTCCCAACACAGAAAAACGTAATAAATCAATAGCAAAACAGGTAAGAAGCACTTTTAGGCGAAAAGAAACTAATATTCTGCTTCAACGAGTCGGATGGAAATGGTTGCTAATTTCGGTGGCCCTAAAAATGGCTGATCAAGGTTTCCGGCGCGCAAAACACTGTGGTCGAGAGGGCTCCTTTAGTGGTGATTGCAGTGCATACGTCAAAACTGAATTGTGGATTCGTTGTTCTTACAGTAGCACAAAAATATATTCATAGCGGCTAACCATCGTCATCTTCCTTCGGGCATTTACTTGCGTTGTCCCACCATTTCCGGCGCAGTTGATCCAAAAAGCCGTCTTGTCGAAGGCTGAGTATCTCGAGAGAAAAGTCCTTCACGAAGGGGTTGTCAGACTGGAGGGCAAAACCCAAACCTTCTTCCATGCTCAGGGCTGGAACTTTATAAACAACAACAACAAGAATAATGATACAGAAGTAATCAACCTCATGTCTTTACAACAAGTTTTCTTTGTCAGTATCTAAGACTCATTATTTTTCAAAGGCAATGTTCTTATGATAATTCAATTTGAAGTGAAACTTGTCTGATAACGGACGAGTAATAACTTGGTAAATGCTAATCTATGATGTAAGTGCGAGAGATTCGAGAAGGAAAAGATGAACTGGGGAGGAAATGAGAAGGAAAAGGAAAAGAAAAATAGAAAGGGACAGAGAAGATAGAGGTACACTTTCCATATTATGTTACCATTCAACATCACTTAATTTCTGACTTACCCAATCACGCAAGCATTACTCACTAACTCACACATTCACTCACTCACTTACTCTCTCACTCACTCATTCAGTCAGTCAGTTCAGACGGTCAGTCACTTACTCTCTTACTCAGTCCCCTCGCCCTCCCATTTACTTACATTTTATTCTTTTCACTTGTCACAGAACTCACACAATCTTAAGCCCCATGCACACGAGCAAGTTTTCTGTGACAAATGATTTGCTCGTGTATACGGTCGAGCAATTTTCTTTTAACAAGTTTTTTGATAAATTTTCGTTGTTTCTTTTCCTTCTGACTTGGAGTTCCATAAACTTTTCGCGTGCTCTCAAAGCTTCCAGTAAGAGACTAATTGCATTATATGGCTAATTCAAAGACTTTGTTGTCAATGTTGTGGATGCCGCCATCTTGACCGTGCGAACACGCTTGCAAAATCAAGACATGGGAACTAAAGTTTTCCGAAAAACTTTGACAAGTTTTCGTGTACACGAGCAAATTTCACCTCTGACAAGTTTTCCTTGTCATAAAAAAAGGTAGCACGCCAGCTTTTCAGCAAATGCATTTGTCACAGAAAATTTGCCCAAATTTTCTCATGTACACGAGCAAAAAAAACTTGTTGCAGAAAACTTGTCATAGAAAACTTGCTCGTGTGCATGGGGCTTTACTCACTGACTTACTTACTGAATCTATCTATATTTACTTCAACGGAAATCAAACATACAAACAAACAAACAAACATACATACATACAAAAAGCAAGGCCGTGAAACTTACGTGTTACCAGGTCACACGGCTCCTTGTTTGTCTCGTACTCGAGGATTGGGCCATCGTCAATGTGGATGTACTTATCGTTACGAACCCACTCTAGAGCCTGACGAAAGTCCTGTGGAATCGAATTGCTCGTCTTCATGTGCTGCCAAGTCCTTTCGTAAAGTTCGTACTTGCTAGTTTGGAAGAACGAGTAATAGGCATTACCCAAAGTGACACCGACTTTATAATCAGAATTAAGCGCACCGTTTAAATCTTTGATCGGTTGATCAACGTTCTTGACAGTGAAGAAGGCGGCAAGGTTCGCTGTGTACGTGGAAACCAAGATCAAAATGCAAAACCAGTAGCAACCAGCCAAGACTCGACCTAAAAATAAAAATAGATAGAGATAGAGATATAGATATAAATTATGAATATGAATGGGAATTGGGAATGGAAATATGAATATGAATATGAATATGAATATAGATATAGATATAGATATAAATATAAATATAAATATAAATATAAATATAAATATAAATATAAATATAAATATAAATATAAATATAAATATAAATATAAATATAAATATAAATATAAATATAAATATATAAATCACTTTATTAAAGTCTCAATGCATTTAGCACTGCCGTGCTGATTGGGCAGACTTGAAATACAGAAACCAAATATCATAAACTGAACGTAAATTTATTAAGAATCCCAACTGGTCGGAGGCTAACCAGTTGGCTATTTACATAGCGTGGCCGAGGATTTGAAATCAGGGCTACCGTGTTAGAAATTCAGTTAGTTGTCAGAGCGGGACTTGAAGCTGGGACCTCCGGATTTCAAGTCCGGCGCCCTAACCACTCGCCCACACTGCCTCCACCTATCAACAGCGTTTCACCTTTTTTCGCAATCTTTGTTGTGAGTTTTCGTCTCTGTGAAAACCCTGTCTGCGTTCTTTGTTATTTTTTAAATAATTTAAGTTATTTTTAAATTAAAATTTTGTGTTTTAAAAGAGGATCTCTTGATCCACTTCCTTTCGGGGGCCCGAAAGTCGGAAGATAAATTAGCAATCGTCTCCATCCGACTCGTTTGAGAAGAAGAGTCAAAGTTCCTTTGGTCTAAAAGTGCTACTCAGTTACATATTTTCTCATCGATATATTACGTTTTTCATGTTCGGAACCAACTTTATCCTCTGATGTTTTGTACATTACTAGATGTGAGAACAACGATAAATTGATTGAGAGTGCCCCCTTAAATTTTTCAAACAAAAAAAAATGTTTTTTTAAAAACAACTAAAAACTTTAAAAAGACTTAAAGTTTATTACCAGATGTTTTGTAATAACAGCTTCAATCAATGGAAAATCTACCTGATAGCGCTTTCGGAGTGTTATCGCCTCCTTGTTGCAACATACAAGCCAAGGAAAACCAGAAGCTGTTCAACAAGTCAAACTCCGACGACGTGCCACGACCAGAATCATCCTTATATCCAAACGGACTGAAGTAATTCAACACGAAAGTAGCGCAGGATACAACCAAAAGACAAACCAAGAGCATGACCCACACGGGGATATCAAAAGGCATCATGAATTGGAGGAAGTCTGTTTCTGCAGCAGATTTCTTCTTCATGATCATATTCGAAGTGAAGTACATGTACGCCACTGTGAAGTCCACCACCTTTTCTCTGATCTCTGTCACAGTCAAGGGGGCTGCCGCCAGGTCTGCTTTCTAAAATAATAGGATCATCTTTTCAGCATTTTTTTATCTGTCTGTCTCCGCGTTGTCGAAATCGACAACGTCAACTTTTCCTGACCAATGAATGATATAAAATGTACAAAAAATACCGCTTAAAGGTAAGCTGCCCCATCGAGCGCGTACCGGGTATCGAGTATTGAGTAACGGGCAAGCGAACATCGTCGAGTAACGAGCGAGTAAAATCTCGGATCGAGTGATCATCGGTCCGCCATTGTTTGATCGCCAGAAGTCTAATATCGAACTGCCGATATGTAATGAATATAATGTGCATTAAGTTTTTAACGTCTTGGACAGGCAACCCAGGTTGAGCCAAGTCAACGCAAGCTGACCTGGGTTGGTTGGCCAAACGGTGAAAAACTTAAAGTGACGTATAAACAAACCAAACTCCAAAGACTTACTAAAACGAGTTATGAATATGATTATTTAGCCAGGTTAACGAATCGAAGCGAAACACAGGGACAAAAGACAAAATAGAAAAGGCTATCTAATTAGTGACATTCCGGCACTAACACATACCATACCTTACGAACTAGTTCTCCGACCACGCCCGTCCACCGTCCGTTGATCTCGGCTCCATAAGCTCCATCCGGTGAAGGGTAAATGTCATAAGTGAACTTCAAAGTTGAGGCCAGTTTGTCGAGCAGATCGATGCAGTATCCCTCATAAGTAATGTTCCCAGTAGAGTCGCGTTTGGTGATTATAAATGGATGACCCTAGCAGAGACATAAAGGTGGTGTTATACCGGTCGATTTGCAACGCTACGATCTTGCACTAAAAGTCGTTCAGGTGTAACACCCCATTGCGAACGATTTTTCGCACTGATTGCAGTGCTGCAAACGCGTTGCAAGTTTTTGAAAGCGGATCAAAAACTTGCAACACCGTTGCGCGAATTTGGAGTAGACCGGCGTTGCAAATCGACCAGTGTAACACCAGCTTAAGAGGCCGACTAAACATTCAATAATTTTGGAAAATGTGTATTCTCAGCATACTTGCTTATTTGCATAGTAGCCATGTACACTGTGCATTTAGTTTGTTTGACCCTCTTTTCCAGGTGAAATACACAATAAAAATAATAGTTTAATCAACTATCATCTGAGAAAGGTTTCAAACCCAAGTTCTCCTTACTGTATGATATATTTGTACTGCCAAACTGAAGGAGAAATTGAACTTGATCTCTCTTGGGAGTGAAAGGGTTAACTAGAAACAAGAGCGGAAAGAAATGACTCAGCGGCGAATACTTTAGAGAGGATTATTTGTTAAAAGGTCGAAAGCCAATGATTGAAAGACACAATAGAAAAATGAAATCTCAGAATCATAATTTAAACGATTGTACAATCGTACAATCATAGTACTGACCTCCACAGTCACAACACGAAGCCTCTTGCCTTCCAGTTTTAAAGCATCGCCTGTTGGCTCTACATTTTGTCGCACGTCTTTGCTCATAATCAACTTATCCGATTTCCACGTACCGATCTGAAATAAGGTTTTCGTTACTAAAATAGTTACATTTCTCTTTAGTTTTATTTTCTCCTATGCCCTATGCAACTTTTTCTCTCTCAATAGTGTTATTGTTAAATTCATGTTTCAGTTGTCACAGGGTTGTTGTTATTGTTAAAAATAGTAGTGCTAAAAAGCAAGCACTTCTCTGTCTTTCCTTTATTCCCTCTCCCTCTGTCCATAGCGACACCGCAGAATCTGGTTGGCAAGCGTTCGTCCCCATGGCTATCTAACTTCTCATAATTTGGGGTGAAATTTTACGTCGTGTGTAAGCCTCGTTTTTCTTGCGCACGACATACGTTATAGAAATTGCATTGAACTAACTAAGAGTTGAGTATCGAGTCCTAGTATTGAGTTTCTTGGTTAAGTCTTGAGGTTTTACGAACGTTAAATTTAACTACAAAATCTACACTTGAATCCACGGTTTTGTGCAATAACCGCTGACTCAAAAGCAAGGTGACCGCACGGCCAAAAGAGTCTGTCACAGCAGTTAAATAGTAACATTTAAAAAAATCTGTGTCAAGCGTAGTCAAGCACATATGTCGGAAGAAAATTGTGTCTATAAGTGCTAACTCTTCACCTTTTCTTGTTTTCTGCGTTTTAATTTAATAAACTGATATTTTATTTGTATAACAATAACAAAAATTATCGATGCTCAGTTTTACTTACGGTAACAGGCGAGTTGTTTCGAAGGTTCATCACATCAAGCTCAACAGAGCTTCTCAAACCAGCCTCGTCAAATTGAATCATTCCAGTGATTCCTTCAAGTTGAATCTGAGAAAATGGACATCATTAAACCCGTGAAAGTTTCTTCTTTAGTCGATTAACTTGCGTGCAAGTTTACCTCACAACATCTCTTTAACCCTACGGGTGTCAGAAGAAAACTGTGCTCAAAAGTATCACCAAAAGTATCTCAATAATGGAATTCCCATTACAGCTTCGCTGACAGAAAGGTTCAGCTGAACGTCATCGACAAAATGTTGCCAAAATGAAGCAAATTTTATAAAATATGCAAAACTGTCTATTTCTGTTGTTTCGACTCAAATTAACACTTAAAAGCGTCACTCTCATGTAACCTACAAAAAAACAAAAAAAAAAAAAACAAAAAAAATTACTGTTACTCTTTTTTTACTTTTTCAACACGCTTTGGGCTTCGATAGCTCTTTGAGATAGAGCCGTTTTCGGATGACTGTCGAAAACCAAAACCAAAGTAATCACACAGGCCAATCACAGAGACTGAGAGAAAACAGTTCAGCCAATTGGAAGCCAAAGTAATTTGCGTTTGGTCTTGCTTTTGGTTTTACTTTCCAATCAGCAGTGCGAGTACACGCCATCGCTTGCGTGAGAAGTGTTTGGTTTTTGTTTTGGTTTTGTTCCTGGTTGGCTGAGCATGCTGACAAACTCGTGTGGACCAATCCGAAAGCGAAGCAAACGCAAAACCAAAGCAATCACACAATTACTTTCGACAGTCATCCGAAAACCGCTCTATTAACCTAAATCACAATAGAAAGTTCGGTTGAAATTGGATGGATTGGTTTGTGGATACAAAGGCACAAAACAACAACACCAACAACAATCAAATACACAAAAACTCAAAACTCATTTTCCAGACACACCTTTTTCATTTGGCTTGTTAATGACGTCCTGTTTGACGTACTATTGAAAAATTGCCCCCAGTCTTTTTCTGTTGACACAACAGCGAGGGCCTGGGCGACCATCTGACCTGCATCATGTGCGAGGACAACATTTTCCTGTAAAAACATAATAAATATAAAAATCTCGATAAAATAATTATGATACTACGCGCGCCCTGATTGGCTAAATAACCGTGTAAGATGAGAGTATCTTTCATGCATGCTTGTTACGAGATGTATTATAATATGACTAATTATTTTATAAAAGAAACATATAACGCGTTCCCGTGTAATATAGCCTCATCTAAACACGCGGAAAGTTGGCCGCCGAGTTTCTTAATTATCAGAAGGCAGGAGGTTAGTGAGAGGTTATCCAAATAGTTTGATGGAGACCAGATGGACGAAGCCCACGTAGGTCCATTCTTATTTGGACAACGTTATGACAATCAATATAAATATGTTGATTTACATGTCGTTTTTACATCGCAAACTAAAGATGTATTTATCATACCTTTAGCGTAAAGAGATCAGTCACGGCGTTGTTAAACTTCGATTTCAAACTGTCCTCGTATTGTTTCGACTTCTGATTAAGTTTGCGAGGCAAACGGAAACCGACCACTTTGTCTGCAGATGGGGCTGTGATGTTCAGAGGAAACTGGAGGGATAAATAAAAGTATAACGCAGTTCTCAGTCACGTGCTTTCAGTCAACAAATCATGGAACGGAATGAAGAGCTATATTAGAAACGCTAGCAGTTGAAATGCTGAAATAACCAAAACAATTTTATACGTTATAACAATTTCATAACGTTATTTCTCCCTCTCCAGGATAAGAGGTTAGCTTCGAAAACTGGAGGTGAAGACAGAAATGTCAGAGCAAAGGAATTTAATTCTTTTTCTGTCTCTCTGCCTCTTTCCTCTAGCACAAGAGGTGTAAAGTCTATGTATATCTAAATCTAATGACGAATGTACACAATGAATACCTGATAGTGACATTTGTTGTAAAACTGAACTTAACACAGCTGACTTACGTGATTTTGAAGGATCCAGATAAAGTTATCCATGCAATCACAAGACCGTTCCTAAATATTAAAATACGAAGATAAGACACAAGATGTAGTGCACAAAACCCTATAATTTTCACGAAAAAAGTAATAAATTATCAAAATCAGTAAATCATGCTATTGGGTTATTGTCCTATGATTTTTGCTCCAAATGTCTTTTTCAAGGACCATTCTAAATCGCGTTATGTAATAAAGTATTGCTAATTTTATGACTACATGGATATGTGATGCCACGTAATATCTGACGTAATTTCGGCCATTTATCCGGACAATTCCCAAAGAAGTAGTAGTATGATGATAATTTAACTTCTAAAGTTATCCGAGCATCCCTGGTATTATTAACAAAAGATTTAACAAATGTAAAATGTAAAAATGTTACATTTGTGATTGGTAGGAGGACTTCGTAATGTCCGATTTCTGCCTGTAATCATACTCGTAGTTACGAATTCGTATAATTACAGACCCAATCGGACTCCACTCAGTCCTCTTACCATTATTAATCGTGACATTATTTTTATTTCTTGCCTCTGAGAGTAGTTTCTGTCGATACATTCCATCTGCATACAGGAGAACAACGCTTATCTTCAACTTTGATAGTTCCTTGATCGCCTTTGACACAACACTTTCCACCGTCTCGTTTCCTTGTCGATGGAGTTGAATGGTATGCACAGTAGTTTTATCGCTGACATATGTCTGGAAACTAGACGCCTCGTAGACATACCTCACTGAAAAAAGGAAAAAGAAACTAAAAACACTTTTACGTAATTCAGAACTTACTGGTCCGGATCAAGCAAGATTGAATTAAAACAGTGTTCTTTAAACTTTCAGCCTTATGTACCCTACCTTCATATAAAACAGCGACTTTGGACCAATGAAAAGTCTCCAGTAGTTGTACCGTTGCACGAGCGTAGCTTGAATAACTCGCAGACAGAGAAACACCCACGTGTTCACACTTGCTCCAGTAATCGTGATTACTATGGAGACGGATCAGCGGTATCCCTGTGAACATGCTGAGCACGCATACGGGGATGTTAGAATCCTGCTGTGCTTCGATAAGCGCCACCACATTCTGTTGCGCAAGTGCTGAAGCTGCCAAAAGAAAAACAGGTGCTTGAACGTGTAAAACTGTATCTTTCTTTCCTGAGATATTTATTCATTTCAGCATGTCCACATATACATTGATAAGTTCTAAATGTGTGCACACATTATTAGAAACTACACTTACCATAGTTGAACAGATTCTTCTTCTCTGAGGAGTTACGAAGTTCAAGGACAAATGGATTGTTCAGCTGCGAGGTATTGGCATTGCTTTGCTCCAAGGCATAATTGAGAGATGCAACTTCAAGTTCGCTGCTAGAGTTCTGCAGTTCTGCAAAAGTAAAAAGATATAGAAGAAGATGGAACAAAGTAATGGTTGCATGAGGTGTTCACCGTATTGACCCTTTCACTCTCAAGGTCAAAATGCAAGTTCTCCCAACCACTCGAGAGGAAAACATATGAGTACCGTTATGAGAATTGATACTTTACCAGCCTTCATCTGAGCAAGTTATCAAAAGAAGACTTACCGAGATAAAGTTTCTTTGGCCGAGCTGCACATCGCTTGATAAGTGCGCCAGTCGTGAGAAACAAGAACAGCTTCAAGGAAAAACTTACGCCTTTCATTTCACCCTGAAAGTCAAAGGCGAAAAAACATCAAACAGTTTAAATCTTAGAAACACAAGGCCGATTTTTTAAACAAAGTCTAACTTAGACCTGGTTTACCGCTAAATTGAAGTTTAGACGGACTCCGTAAACCAGGGTTCGCCAAAGGTTAAAATGCATTTTCAGAACATACATCGGCGTCGGTTTATAAAGACCACGTTTAGCCGTAGTCCGATAAGCATGGCTATTGTTTGACCAATGTTTAGACCAGGGCTTTCTTAACCGTGGTCCAAACCTTGTTTAAAAAATCGACCTACAAAGTTTCCCGAAACTAACACTGCTTATAATGATATCAATAGTAGTAAAAGATTTTGTCACTCCGTTAGACAAGTGTATCTCTTTTAATTATTTCACTGCTTGCAGAATACGGTCACGCCCAAACTTTCAAACGAAACCTAAAGGTGTGACCGATCGAATGAAAGCTCCCGATTAGAACAATCTAAAGTAGTGTCCTAGTTGTTGTTGAGTGGATTCAAGTATAATTCAGGATCATAAACCTCCGAAGAAATACCAGAACAACTTAAACTCATTCAGCCATTTACTTTTAAAAGTAAGGAACAATTTTCAAACATTCATACTTCCACACCATTCCCACAAAATATCACGTATTTCAATGAAGCCAGCAAAGCTATTAACCTCGTATGGTTAGGTTTAGGGCTAAATACATGGTTAGGATTAGATGTTTTGATCTTTAACCATAAACCTAGCTCTAAGCCTAATTCTACGAGATTTAGCTATGCCGTTTTCTTTGACTTAACTCCCCATTCCCCGTTTTAGTAAAATCCCATACTAAATATACTATTCAAGATTATACATGTTTACGGAACTACCAAACATTTTCTATGGATTTACTCAAAACTCAAACCACAACGGTCCCCTTGGAAGTACAATATATACATATAAATATTAAGAGCTTCGTTTGTTCGCGTTTTGTAAATTAAGAATACTTTTGAGTACGAGTTATCAGGTCTTACAAGTCCATATATAACTATAATTCTCCACTTCTGAAGAAAGGATTAAAATATATACCCAAATTTAAACAGAAAGAATCAAACGAAATCCGCTCATTACTGTCTACAGATGTGCTCTCCCCTTTTAAAGCTTTCACTTGAATAGAAAAATATTTACATTTCCTGCGACTTCAAAGTTTTGTTTAATTTACCAGCGGAAAGGGTAGAGGATGCAATAGTTAATTATATACAACTATATAAACATCTCAAGGCATGTACTTCATTTTGCAAAATACAAGTAGTACAATACGTGTCTGGCGAAAGATTCGGTAAAAGCAGTTATAGTTGTATACACCAAAACACTTTCCACAACCGAAAGCTACAAGGTTTAAAGATAAACAATTATGTTAAAAACGGTCGGCAACCTTCTTCCAACTCCACGCTTATAAGATTCAGATATTATAAGATACGGTTCAATAATGATTCACCTGACAAATTGCTGAACCATTGAGTATCAAGTGTTCGTTTAGTATGAATGTACGGGCAAGATTAGTCCTCTGAAATACTGTTGGTAAACGACGTTTCGACCACCGGAGCTGGAGATGATGATAACTAATTCTGAAGAAAACTATCGACAGCCTTTCCACTCCGAATACACCAGAAGATGAGAAACACTTGAATTGGTAAGTAAATTCGGGCGTCTCTTTAGAAATTACGAAAAAATGGAGCAAACGAATCGAGAATAAGATTGCATCAATACAATTATCTCAAGAGGCTTCTAAAAGGATACACTCGATACATGTAAGGTATATATTGCCGAAACAAATCTAACCTTAAGGCTTGAATCCTGTCCAATATTGACAAGTCTTTTCCTCTTGTCGTTCAAACTTTTGTATCTAAACTAAAACCGCATGCACAAATATATTTCTTGTATTCAACATAGGCCGTTCTCGCGTAAATTCGAAGTTGGAAGGTTAAACAATACCTTTTAAAATTATCTGAGGAAATCTCCAGCTGGGAATTAACAGGTACTTGAAATTAGTTTTAACTTACCGTCGAAGCGAACAACTATACTAAGAACCTGAATGCAGCCCAGAACTCAAATTCCAGATTAACAAATCCAACGGAAACGTGGAGCAATATATATAAATGATAAATATACGGTAACTCATACTTAATCTTGATCCCAGTCCGTACCTTAACATGCTAATGACTTAACAGAACTTAGTATGAGACCCGCAAATAATAAATTTTTAATGAACAGGAAAAAAAAAAATCGAATAATACCATAGAAACGTATAATGCAAGATGTAAAGTTGTTGAAACATTGGTTAATTTCAAACCTTCTTTCTGCTGATTAGACGAATCATGCTGTTTAAGATTAATGTTTTCGGGAAAAGAAGGCTGCGTTTCATTAGTCACCGTTATTCGATTGCATGCGTTTGCCTTGCAGTTAATGCCAGGGGGCTGTTTTTTAATTGCTTTTCAAGATCAACTGGCTTGTTTGGTCGCCAAGTATTCTTGTGCTTGCGAACATCGTGCAAATTAGCATGCAAGAATTTGCGTTATCTTTGAAAATATAGCCTTACCTGGTTTACAAAATCACCTCTGAGATTGTTTATGTCTGGTGTATCTCTTAATCAATTCGCAGTACCAAGTGTACCCGCAGTTGCGAAGCTGTGACTTTGACAATTTTACTGCAATGAATATTAAAGGTAAAAAAGGACGAAGGATGAATTAAAGCTTCCTGGATTGTAGCAGTATTAAGCAGTTGTAAAACTTTAATTCTAATTCGCAGCCAGCTACGTCTTATTATACCCTGGTTTAAAGTTTGATTTTTAAAATTTAGAACTGCCAAAATTAAAGTAAAATATATGATTGTGTGATCATCCCTCGATTCAACAAAGCTATATATTACTTGTATATTTGAGAGAAAGGCCACACACTATCCTTATTAATTTCGTAACAAATAGGCCAAGAAAATTGAACTGCTAGAAAGATATGAAAGTTATTTTGTGGCACTGTAATCATGGCCCTACTAGATGTCCCACAACGATTTCTATTACGTGTCTTTTTATTCATTTGTGTGAAAGAGATACCACATACTAGCTTTATTAATTGTGTAACAAGAAGGAGGAGAAAAGTGAACTGCTCCGAGCAACATGTGAAATATGAAAGTTATTTAGTGGAAGAAAGTTAATTAGTCTTCATTTTTTGCTTATCTCTTCCATATGTTATCTCGTAGTTTAAATTTACTATATATAGAAGTGGCACTGAATATATAAGATACATATACATATATTTCGAAATCGCTTTAATTAACTTTCTTCCTTGACTACATCTTATCCCAATCATATATACTGTTTATAGTACCTTCTCAAGCACCTTTCTACGCATATGGGAAAATATAAAATGAAGATTGATTGCCACTGCAGTCATATGTACCTATCATTTACCATATGTCCCACGTTTTTATTAGCACATATCTTTTCATTCATGTATGTAAAAGAAAGGGCACTATCTTCATTAATAAGCAATGACAAGCGCAGCCTAATAGAACTGCCAGCTAGGCGAACTAGCTGGTTATGGTCATAAAAAGATAAATACCCCATTGCCTCTGGCTCTGTGCATCTTCCCACTACATATATCCCATCAAGTATTAACCCTTTCACTCCCAAGCTCAAAATGCAGATTCTCCCAACCTTTTAAGAAGAAAATGTATGAGTGATGTAGTGAGAATTGATAGTTTAATCACCTTTCATCTTAGCAAACTATCAAAAGCCAAGTTCTCCCTACTGTATCATATATGCTTCTGGTGAGAAACTGAAGGAGATAATCTAAGTTGGTCACTCTTGGGAGTGAAAGGGTTAAACTGAATTATCACTTGACTCGTTCGGACCCGTTGACGTCATCCTGGCTAGTGTGAAAAATTTGCCTGAGAGCTGACGAGAGCTGTACAGGTTGACATACTCCGGTCCCGACTGAAAAAGCTGTCAGGAACAGCTTGGATAGTTTTACGTTGCCTTTTTTCCAGCGATGCAATAGTGGCTACTGTATGATGACAAGATAATTAATTAAAAAGCTATAGTGCGAGTAACGCGAGCTCAGTCAAGTGTTCACCCGAAAACGGAATAGTCCAGGTCCATTTGAAGCATATTTTCAATTGGTTTATTTGCAAAACATTATTTTTACTATGTCTCTGTCGTAAAGAGAAATGCCAATATCTCACCCTATAGTGGTAAGATAAATGGATATTGAAGTGAACGCGGCTAATCTATATAAAAAAAGGCTTTTGGTGAAGAAGCAACAAAACAATAAGGACTCCTCTATTGGCAGTGTATCTCGTTGAATCACTCCGGCTAATGAATGACAAATCATTACTATTGGCTTCATGCAAACAGTTACATCGTAGGAAATATGCCTCAAAATATGCAAAACGAGCGCTGTGATACCGATCCGACTGTAGTTTCCATAACCAAAACGTACGAGGGTAGTAACGAAGATACCTACGACAAAGTCAAGCACTTACCTGCAAGCAGTGCAATTCAAGTAAGTGGCCACTCTTTCCTCTTTCTTCTACAATCTCAACCTTCAAACGTCTGTAGAAACTGTAGTCGACACACCCGTCTGCGGTTGAAGGATTAAAAGATACAATGGTTGTCAGTAAACGATAATTTTCGAGTCAGCACATCTTCTTAGTGTGGATCGCCTTGGTCAGAAAAATGACTTTCCCATTAAATTCCATAGGGCAAAATAGGAATATTTTAAATTACTTCGGTAATGAAAATGGGGGTGTCTTTTTTGGAGATACCCGTAAAACCTGTAGCATCTAACGCCGTGTTTACGAGAGACATTTACCGTAGTAAAAAAATTACCGCGGTAAATTTGCATTTACCATGCCCTGCAAGATGGTAAATTGGCACTTACTACGGTAAATTTTCTGTTGTTCTGAACTACACTTACCAAGGTTTTGTAAACTGTCAACAAGCGTGGTACGTTTACTGCAGTAAATTAAATGCTTGTGTCTCGTGTAAACACGGCATAAATAGAACACTAATGTACGAAACTTATCCAACGGGACTCTAACAAAACATGAACTAATATGTTAATCGTGGTAATCCCTATAAATCTCTGAGCAGGTGAAAAATTACCTAACATAATTAGGCTGAATTTTTAATCTTAATCCTTTCACTCTCAAGCTCAAAACATAAATTCTCCCAACCATAAAATAAGAAAATGTATGAGTGGTGAAAAGAGAATTGATGGTTTAATCAGCTGTCATTTGAGCAAGGTATCAAATGCCAAATTCTCCATACTGTATGATATATCTCTGGTAAAAGATTAAAAAGAGAAAATTGAAGTTGGTCACTCTTGGGAGTGAAAGGGTTAATGTAACTGACAACTGCAAAAATTAGTTTTCGTGTCACGTCGTCGTTATTGCCCAGTTCCCTTGGCAACTTTCGGGCGGCAGCAACAAAGCTGCATTTAAGAAAGAGTAGACACCGGAAAAACGGGTAATTTCGTCTATTTTTGGTTTCCAACATAAATTTAATAGTGACAGCGGACCGGAGAAAGATAACAATTAAAATATGCTTTGATCGGTTATATGTCATGCTTGGTGTCTTCTTTTCAGGAATTGGTATTCCCTCGCAAGGTAATATCATTTAAGAAATATATAACGCATTCCCGCGTAATATAGCCTCATCTAAACACGCGGGAAGCTGGGAAAACAAGAGCGTTGGCAAAACACGAGGCTGCGTGTAATACACTCTCTGTGAAAATTTGTTTTTACCGCAATATTTAAAAATACGCAAGAAAGTTTCGTTGTATTTCGCTGCAAAGCGTGACACGCTGGCGTCACATCGTTGTATGGACTCTTATTTACCACGGTTAATCGACCAATCAGAGAGCGAGAAACTAGTGTGTTGTGGTAAAATAATCAATTTATTACACGAAACGTCGTGCAATACGGCCGTATTTTTACTCATCAGTATTATTTTTTCTCGCCTGAAGCAGGCTCGAAAAAATAACACCGACTCGTAAAATACTCCCCCGTTTGCACTCCTTCCCGTGTAATAACCTCTTTCTATCTAATTGTTAAGGATTAGCTATTCTAATTACTTAATACTTTGTTGGTTTAAAACGTGCAGCTTTGGTTGTTATGGATACATGTGCCAGTGGAGAGCAGAATCACAATCTTCAGTATTATCGATATAACGAGCTTATACACTGATATCTTGCAACTACAGATGGCGTTTTCTCGCATTTATCTCCGAAAACTCACTATAGAAAATCGTCGAAGACAAATTGATGTTCTAATTAAAATAATAATTTAAAAAATCGATTTAATCGATATGTCAATTTTATACAAACACAAACTGCAATTTATCAGCGAATATGTGGCAAAGTTAATAACCAGGACTGTAAAAAATAATTGCTTGTCATGCTAACTTGTCATAATCCTAAACAAATCTCATTTTCAGTCCTCTTCAAAAGGGATGGCAATTTGGTGATGCAAAAAAGAAAAAAAAGATCACCGCTTCGATTAGATTGTGGCTGGCATAATACATTCGGTAAAACAGGTTGTTATGGTAAGTTCTTCGTATTTATATCATTTATATTGTTCATAAAAAATGGCACGAGTATTTCATTCTTGAATCGAAGTACAGAGAGCAATCGAGATACAAGAGGCAAAGACAGATACATACTAAAAATATAAAAGGCAACATAATACCAGTAGAGACAAGGAAGGAGACTACAAAGGTACTTTGACAGAGACAAAGAGGTAGAATGAGAAAGACCGAATAAGGACGAGGAGGAGATAGTCAAAACTAATCACGACTAAAACTAAAACGACAAAGACAGAAATGCGAAGTAGACCAATGTAGTAGCGACCGTGTAAATTACTGCTCTTATTTTACAGGATAAATCCTCTGTCCTCTGGTAGAATGAGGAAGACAGAATAAAGACAAGGAGAAGATAATCAAATCTAATTACGACAGAAAAAAAAGAAAAAAAGAAAAAAAGAAAGAAAGAAAAAAGCACACACACACAAACACAAACACAAAAAACACAAAAACGACAAGAGACAGAAATGCGAAGTAGACCAATGTAATATAAAGTGCGAGAGTTCTGAACTGTACATTACTGCTCTTATTTCACAGGACAAATTCTCTGTCGTCTGCATTATCGCTTGGCTGATTTCTGCGAGTGAGCAGTCAAATGCAAACACCTGTACGACATCTGTGGAAGGGATGACGTTAACACGGCACGCTTACAAATCCATTGCAGTTGAAGACATGCAAGTTTGCTTTCACTACTGCCAACGCGAGGAACTCTGTCAAAGCATTAACTTTTTTAAGGAAGGGGGAATATGCGAATTCAACAACCGGACTCTGTCCATTTACCCTCAGCACCGCAGGGTAGGAAAAGGCACGTACTATTTCGAGAATCCTTTCAGAGGTAATTTTACTCCTTGAAGTCCATCTACAGTCAACTTTCGCAAGCGCGGACACTAGTATTAGAAGGGCAGGGTTTGTTGGGCCCAGCCGGCCGACTTTCACATAATTGTCTTTATTATATACATACTGAGACATACTCACGAAAAAGCCATATCGTAAAATTTCGTACGCAAATGAGTTCTAGCCAATGAGAGGCCGCGAACGACGCTTTTCACACGTGAAAAAAATCGTTCGTCCAATCACAAGCTGCGAACGACGATTTTTCACTACTTTTAAAGGGTTTCCCGGTCCCATCATAAATGTCTCAGTATGTATATAATAAACAGAAAACATCATGGAAAGTGCTTTGTACAGTTTTTATTCACTCGTTGTTTCGTATCATAAAACTCACTCGCTCGCAAAGCCTCGCTCGTTCGTTTTATGATACTTCACAACTCGTGAATAAAAACCGTACGCGCGCACTTTCCATGAAGTAATCTCTATTTATTACACGACCTCACATTTTCGAGTGCAAATACGGGCCAAAACGAGTGCAAAGATGGGAGCGTATTGCACTCTTCAGGAACCAGATCAACTGGTTTATTAGCTTACGTGATCAATTTTCGCAAGCAAAGTTTACAAACGCGTAATTTTTTGTTCCATTTTGCGCGCGGCGAGAACGTTTGCCCTACTTCGTTTGTCGTATAATAAACAATTTATTACACAAAAAGTCGTGCAATACGGCTGTATTTTTACTCGTCAGTTTTATTTTTTCTCGCCTGAAGCAGGCTCGAAAAAATAAAACCGACTCGTAAAAATACTCCGCCGTGTTGCACTCCTTCCCGTGTAATAACCTCTTTGTATATAAACTCTCTATAAGCCGGACACCTCTATCAGACGGACACCTAGATCAGGTCCCGGGGGAGTCCGTCGTAGAGAGAGAGAGAGAGAGTTCGCTGCATTCTCAAATTCAAGTTAATATGGTATGTTTATCTTCGTCTGTATCGTCATGAATGTTTTACTACAGTATAATATTTAGCTTGCTCCTCCTCTTTGAACACACACAAAAACTATAGTAGAAGAGCTTCAGGGTTCAACCTGAATCAAATAGTTGAAGAGGCAATCGAAGTAAAACTATATAGTGGTGCCAGGATAATTTGGCTCGACTTAAAATTAAAACCTTCCAACTGTCAACTAAAACCTGACGGTGTGACCACTCTTCAACAAGTACGGTCCCTGTTTTACATTTTCTTGTCAATATTTTGTCAGTTTGGACAAAATATTGACATGGAAGCGAGAAATACTAGTACTCAGCTATACAGTCTGTAGAGAAAACGTCAGACTGTACAAACAACGACAGCAACAATCACATTAGCACGTAATATTACTCAGATGTAAGGTACTCACCTACTGACATGTTTACAGCCCAGCTGGGCTCCTCTCAGAATGTTCCCGCGATTTCCTGTCAAGAAATTAAGAAAAGTTATAGCGATGCTCTCAGTGGAAGGTACTGGCTCGCTCCGGCCGACCAGGGGATAGTGACAAATGTCTACTGTGACCTCGACAATGGAGGTATTAAGAACAGATGTTTTTGTTTTTCTGTTTTGTTTTGTTTTGTTTTTTTGTAAATATTGAGTACTAACCGATAAGATATCGAAAGCTTTGATCATGTCCCGAAAAGTATCATTCCACAGAAAAAAAAATCAAAGATGTACTAGAGTAGATTTTTTTCAAAAGCGACTACAAATTATTAAACAACTCTTCACTCTTGTATTTTCTGAAGCAACTCTTGTAAATTGACAATGAGTATTGTTGTTCTTGTTGTAATCAGTTGATCGTATACTGCAATTCTCGCAGTGATTAGTATTGCATTCTTTTGCTAGTCGTGGTGCAGTGAACAACTTATCCTTGCTAAAACACAAGAACGTGTCGAAATACATTTGTTCATCTCTCTCTCTCTCTTGACGTTATAGTCCAGGTAAAGTGTAACGTAAGTCGTTGTCAAAACGGTGGGACGTGTCATTATCAAGGGAGTAACCCCACCACGTGTTCATGTCTACCCGGATACACTGGACGCCTTTGTGAGATAGGTATGTTGGGTCCAAAGCGAGTGAAACTGAATTAGTAAAGCCTTGCTCAAAACAATTTTTTTTCACTGTACATCTCTGATTCTTTTTAACTACGACAATGCAAATATAATATAGCAGTTGAAAGTCACGTAAACGGACACCCTTGAGAAGGGGAAAAAGTGTCCGTAACTGGAACTGTCCGCTTACGAGAAGGTTTATATACAAAGTTTGACTGGGCTACAGTTTCGTAGAGGCGTACGTACGTAAGTACAGCTGTCCGCTTACGAGAGTGTCCGCCCAGAAAGCTTCGACTGCAACAACAAAGACTTATACTTGAGTCACCAGTCATAGTTTCGAGTTTCTTGGTTAAGCCTTGGGGTTTCAAGAGCGTTGCAAGAACTACGAAAATGACACTTGCTGTTGCGGTTTTCACAGTTTTGTACAGACCGCTGACCTAAAAATAAGGTGACTACAGACGCTGCTCTGACTGTTCGGTATTCGTTCTAGATGTGGACGATTGCGCTGCCCAGCCTTGTAAAAATGGAGCGAGGTGCCGTGACGGTTTCAATTCTTTTCATTGTGATTGTTTGCCGGACTTTTCGGGAAGCACGTGTGAGGTTAACACAGGTACGTTTTGACATTCATTGGCTTTCACTCCCAAGCTCAACTGAATATAGATTCTCCCAAGCACTCAAGAAGAAAATGTGTAAGTAATGTAATGAGAATTAAATCAGCCTTCATCTGAGCATCTATCAAAATCCAAGCTCTCCTCACTGTATGACATATATCTGGTGAGAAACTGGAGGAGAAATTGAAGTTGATCAATCTTGGGAAAGTTGGGCCAGGCTTATTCCCAAAATCGCATTCACATAAACACAGCCTAGCTTATACTCCTGGGCCCGGTTTTTCGAAAGCCGATTAAGCTAATCCAGGATTAACGAAATTCTTTCTCTCGACCTCTCTGCCAATAAACCGTTTATTGCAGAGTTTTGTTCGAAGATGGATTAAAAAGCTTGTTCCAGCTTAAAAACGTATAAAGGAAGTTGTTGTGGACGAAACTTTCACATTTGCAGGCATATAAATGACATGAAAGTTTAGACCTAATCCAGGATTAGGCTAATCGTGCTTTGAAAAACCGGGCCGTGTATTACAACAATTATATAAGAATATCTTTAATTAAGACTATACGTTCTAAATATAATTTGATCTAATCTGCCCTTCCCACAGCTTACGAATGTAACTTCTACAGAGAACTGAACGAGACTGACAGAATTGAAAACTTCCCGACACCAATAAACGCAACTCCACTGTGCGATGATAAACTGAGAGAAGACTGGTACCGAATCACCGGAAATGCAGGCAACGCGATGGCCATTAGGTGCGTCCCCGAGAAATTCTGTAATACGCATGGACCGGGTTGGTTAAATGGACCTCACCCCACCCCCCAAGAGAGGAAAGTGACTCGCAGAGTTTGCTTTCACTTGAATAAAGATTGTTGTAATTTTTTTGTTGATGTTCAAGTTAGAAACTGCGGGAGTTTTTACGTATACCATCTTAAGAAGCCACCGCTGTGTTATCTCCGTTTCTGCACAACAAATCTCATATGATTATAGACCGACACTTTAAACAAACCAGTTAACTTAGACATGGTTGTCACTAAATTGAAGTTTAGACGGACTCTGTAAACCAGGGTTAGCCTGCATTGTACATTTAGTGCTAGTCTCGAATGCGCAGGCTTGCTTGCAAGTAATTTCAACAAACTTGCCCACCCTTTGGTTTGAAATGTAAATTAACCCTTTCACTCCAAGGTTAGCTCAAAATGCTAATTTTCCCAATTTTTTTTGTAGAAGAACATGTATGAGTGTTGCAATGAGAATTAATAGCTTAATCAGTTTTAATCTGAGCAAGGTATCAAAAGCCAAGTTCTCCTTACTGTTTATCTTGGTGAGAAACTGAAGGAGAATACTGAAGTTGGTCACTCCTTGGGAGTATTCAAGGGGTTGACGATAATTCACTCGTTTATAACTTACAGTCCCAGTGTGTTATTGCTCTTTCTATTTATTTATGTGAATACCGTACGTTAATATTTTCGTTTTTTTGTATATATATTTGTATTTTCCTTATCCTACTCTTGTAAATAAATCTGTATGGTAAAGTTACGTCTTTTGTTATGCTGTATTATTTCACGTACTTTATTATATATTGTTAGCTTCACTCTTTTTGTATATATTTGCATTCTCCTTATTCTGCTCTTGTAAACATATTTGCATTACTGATAAATTTGCGCAGAAACTGTAAATTAGAATAAATTCAATTTTGTACAAATCTAAAACATACATTTGGTTTTTGTTCAGTCTGTATTACTTTATTCGATTCACAGTTCTTTGCTCCCTTCCATCCTTCCATCTTCCATCATCCTTTTCAAAATCAAAAGGCTGATTCCTATCATTTACCATCTCGACTGCCTATTTCCAGTGTTTGAATTGAACTAAAGGACCAAAAAATTTTGGTATATAAACCCTAGGAGCCTGGGTCAAACCCTAACTAAGTCTGACTTTGACCAGTGTTTTCTCCAAGAATAAAACCTATTTTCAAAATCAAAAGGCTGATTTCTATCATTTATCATCTCAACTGCCTATTTTCAGTGTTTGAGTTGAACTCAAGGACCAAAAACTTTTGGTTTTTAAAGCCTACAAGCCTAACTAAGTCTGACTTTGAACAGTCCTTTCTCCAAGAAAAAAACATTTTCAAAATCAAAAGGCTGATTCCTATCATTTACCATCTCGACTGCCTATTTCCAGTGTTTGAATTGAACTAAAGGACCAAAAAATTTTGGTATATAAACCCTAGGAGCCTGGGTCAAACCCTAACTAAGTCTGACTTTGACCAGTGTTTTCTCCAAGAATAAAACCTATTTTCAAAATCAAAAGGCTGATTTCTATTATTTATCATCTCAACTGCCTATTTCCAGTGTTTGAGTTGAACTCAAGCACCAAAAACGTTTGGTTTATAAAGCCTGCAAGCCTAACTAAGTCTGACTTTGACCAGTGTTTTCTCCAAGAATAAAACATACTTTCAAAATCAAAAGGCTGATTCCTATCATTTACCATCTCGACTGCCTATTTCCAGTTTTTGAGTTGAACTCAAGGACCAAAAAATTTAGGCTTATAAACCCTAGGAGCCTGGGTCAAACCCCAACTACGTCTGACTTTGACCAGTGTTTTCTCCAAGAATAAAATATATTTTCAAAATCAAAAGGCTGATTCCTATCATTTACCATCTCGACTGCCTATTTCCAGTGTTTGAGTTGAACTCAAGGACCAAAACATTTTGGTTTGTAAACCCTAGGAGCCTGGTTCAAACCCTTAAAGTTAGTCTAACTTTGACCAGCGTTTTCTCCAAGATTAAAATATGTTTTCAAAATCAAAACGCAGATTCCTATTATTTACCACCTCAAGTTCCTATTTCAAGTGTTTAAGTTGAACTAAAGGAACAAAAAATTTTTGGTTTATAAACCCTAGGAGCCTGGGTCAAAACCTAACTAACTCTGACTTTGACCAGTGTTTTCTCCAAGAATAAAACATATTTTCAAAATCAAAAGGCTGATTCCTATCATTTACCAGCACAACTGCCTATATCCAGTGTTTGAGTTGAACTAAAGCACAAAAAAAATTTTGGTTTATAAACCCTAGGAGCCTGGGTCAAACCCTAACTAAGTCTGACTTTGACCAGTGTTTTCTCCAAGAATAAAACCTATTTTCAAAATCAAAAGGCTGATTCCTATCATTTACCATCTCGACTGCCTATTTCCAGAGTTTCAGTTGAAATCAAGGACCAAAAAGTTTTGGTTTATAAACCCTAGGAGCCTGGGTCAAACCCTAACTAAGTCTGACTTTGACCAGTAGTTTCTCCAAGAATAAAACCTATTTTCAAAATCAAAAGGCTGATTCCTATCATTTACCATCTCGACTGCCTATATCCAGTGTTTGAGTTGAACTCAAGGACCAAAAAAATTTTGGTTTATAAACCCCAGGAGCCTGGGTCAAACCCTAACTAAGTCTGACTTTGACCAGTATTTTCTCCAAGAATAAAACCTATTTTCAAAATCAAAAGGTTGATTCCTATCATTTACCATCTCGACTGCCTATATCCAGTGTTTGAGTTGAACTAAAGGACCAACAAATTTTGGTATATAAACCCTAGGAGCCTGGGTCAAACCCCAACTACGTCTGACTTTGACCAGTGTTTTCTCCAAGAATAAAATATATTTTCAAAATCAAAAGGCTGATTCCTATCATTTACCATCTCGACTGCCTATTTCCAGTGTTTGAGTTGAACTCAAGGACCAAAACATTTTGGTTTGTAAACCCTAGGAGCCTGGTTCAAACCCTTAAAGTTAGTCTAACTTTGACCAGCGTTTTCTCCAAGATTAAAATATGTTTTCAAAATCAAAACGCAGATTCCTATTATTTACCACCTCAAGTTCCTATTTCAAGTGTTTAAGTTGAACTAAAGGAACAAAAAATTTTTGGTTTATAAACCCTAGGAGCCTGGGTCAAAACCTAACTAACTCTGACTTTGACCAGTGTTTTCTCCAAGAATAAAACATATTTTCAAAATCAAAAGGCTGATTCCTATCATTTACCAGCACAACTGCCTATATCCAGTGTTTGAGTTGAACTAAAGCACAAAAAAAATTTTGGTTTATAAACCCTAGGAGCCTGGGTCAAACCCTAACTAAGTCTGACTTTGACCAGTGTTTTCTCCAAGAATAAAACCTATTTTCAAAATCAAAAGGCTGATTCCTATCATTTACCATCTCGACTGCCTATTTCCAGAGTTTCAGTTGAAATCAAGGACCAAAAATTTTTGGTTTATAAACCCTAGGAGCCTGGGTCAAACCCTAACTAAGTCTGACTTTGACCAGTAGTTTCTCCAAGAATAAAACCTATTTTCAAAATCAAAAGGCTGATTCCTATCATTTACCATCTCGACTGCCTATATCCAGTGTTTGAGTTGAACTCAAGGACCAAAAAAAATTTGGTTTATAAACCCCAGGAGCCTGGGTCAAACCCTAACTAAGTCTGACTTTGACCAGTATTTTCTCCAAGAATAAAACCTATTTTCAAAATCAAAAGGCTGATTCCTATCATTTACCATCTCGACTGCCTATATCCAGTGTTTGAGTTGAACTAAAGGACCAACAAATTTTGGTATATAAACCCTAGGAGCCTGGGTCAAACCCTAACTAAGTCTGACTTTGACCAGTGTTTTCTCCAAGAATAAAACCTATTTTCAAAATCAAAAGGCTGATTCCTATCATTTACCATCTCGACTGCATATTTACAGTGTTTGAGTTGAAGGACCAAAAAATTTTGGTATATAAACCCTAGGAGACTGGGTCAAACCCTAACTAAGTCTGACTTTAACCAGTGTTTTCTCCAAGAATAAAACCTATTTTTCAAAATCAAAAGGCTGATTCCTATCATTTATCATCTCGACTGCCTATATCCAGTGTTTGAGTTGAACTCAAGGAGAAAAAAAATCTGGTTTACAAAACCCTAGGAGCCTGGGTGAAACCCTAACTAAGTCTGACTTTAACCAGAGTTTTCTCCAAGAATAAAACCTATTTTCAAAATCAAAAGGCTGATTCCTATCATTTACCATCTCGACTGCCTATTTCCAGTGTTTGAGTTGAACTCAAGGAGAAAAAAATTTTGCTTTATAAACCCTAGGAGCCTGGGTCAAACCCTAAGTAAGTCTGACTTTGACCAGTGTTTTCTCCAAGAATAAAACCTATTTTCAAAATCAAAAGGCTGATTCCTATCATTTACCATCTTCACTGCCTATTTCCAGTGTTTGAGTTGAACTAGAGCACCAAAAAATTTTGGTTTAAAAACCCTAGGAGCCTGGGTCAAACCCTAACTAAGTCTGACTTTGACCAGTATTTTCTCCAAGAATAAAACCTATTTTCAAAATCAAAAGGCTGATTCCTATCATTTACCATCTCGACTGCCTATATCCAGTGTTTGAGTTGAACTAAAGGACCAAAAAAATTTTGGTTTATAAACCCCAGGAGCCTGGGTCAAACCCTAACTAAGTCTGACTTTGACCAGTATTTTCTCCAAGAATAAAACCTATTTTCAAAATCAAAAGGCTGATTCCTATCATTTACCATCTTGACTGCCTATTACCAGTGTTTGAGTTCAACTAAAGCACCGAAAAATTTTGGTTTATAAACCCTAGGAGCCTGGGTCAAACCCTAACTAAGTCTAACTCTAACCAGTGTTTTCTCCAAGTATAAAACCTATTTTCAAAATCAAAAGGCTGATTCCTATCATTTACCATCTCGACTGCCTATTTCCAGTCTAAGAATTGAACTAAAGGACCAAAAAATTATGGTATATAAACCCTAGGAGCCTGGGTCAAACCCTAACATAGTCTGACTTTGACCAGTGTTTTCTCCAAGAATAAAACCTATTTTCAAAATCAAAAGGCTGATTCCTATCATTTACCATCTCGACTGCATATTTACAGTGTTTGAGTTGAAGGACCAAAAAATTTTGGTATATAAACCCTAGGAGACTGGGTCAAACCCTAACTAAGTCTGACTTTAACCAGTGTTTTCTCCAAGAATAAAACCTATTTTTCAAAATCAAAAGGCTGATTCCTATCATTTATCATCTCGACTGCCTATATCCAGTGTTTGAGTTGAACTCAAGGAGAAAAAAAATCTGGTTTACAAAACCCTAGGAGCCTGGGTGAAACCCTAACTAAGTCTGACTTTAACCAGAGTTTTCTCCAAGAATAAAACCTATTTTCAAAATCAAAAGGCTGATTCCTATCATTTACCATCTCGACTGCCTATTTCCAGTGTTTGAGTTGAACTCAAGGAGAAAAAAATTTTGCTTTATAAACCCTAGGAGCCTGGGTCAAACCCTAAGTAAGTCTGACTTTGACCAGTGTTTTCTCCAAGAATAAAACCTATTTTCAAAATCAAAAGGCTGATTCCTATCATTTACCATCTTCACTGCCTATTTCCAGTGTTTGAGTTGAACTAGAGCACCAAAAAATTTTGGTTTAAAAACCCTAGGAGCCTGGGTCAAACCCTAACTAAGTCTGACTTTGACCAGTATTTTCTCCAAGAATAAAACCTATTTTCAAAATCAAAAGGCTGATTCCTATCATTTACCATCTCGACTGCCTATATCCAGTGTTTGAGTTGAACTAAAGGACCAAAAAAATTTTGGTTTATAAACCCCAGGAGCCTGGGTCAAACCCTAACTAAGTCTGACTTTGACCAGTATTTTCTCCAAGAATAAAACCTATTTTCAAAATCAAAAGGCTGATTCCTATCATTTACCATCTTGACTGCCTATTACCAGTGTTTGAGTTCAACTAAAGCACCGAAAAATTTTGGTTTATAAACCCTAGGAGCCTGGGTCAAACCCTAACTAAGTCTAACTCTATCCAGTGTTTTCTCCAAGAATAAAACCTATTTTCAAAATCAAAAGGCTGATTCCTATCATTTACCATCTCGACTGCCTATTTCCAGTCTAAGAATTGAACTAAAGGACCAAAAAATTATGGTATATAAACCCTAGGAGCCTGGGTCAAACCCTAACATAGTCTGACTTTGACCAGTGTTTTCTCCAAGAATAAAACCTATTTTCAAAATCAAAAGGCTGATTCCTATCATTTACCATATCGACTGCCTATTTCAAGTGTTTGAATTGAACTAAAGGACCAGAAAATTTTAGTATATAAACCCTAGGAGCCTGGGTCAAACCCTAACTAAGTCTGACTTTGACCAGTGTTTTCTCCAAGAATAAAACCTATTTTCAAAATCAAAAGGCTGATTCCTATCATTTACCATCTCGACTGCCTATTTCCAGTGTTTGAGTTCAGCTAGAGCACCAAAAAAATTTGGTTTAAAAACCCTAGGAGCCTGGGTCAAACCCTAACTAAATCTGACTTTGACCAGTGTTTTCTCCAAGAATAAAACCTATTTTCAAAATCAAAAGGCTGATTCCTATCATTTACCATCTCGACTGCCTATTTCCAGTGTTTGAGTTCAACTAGAGCACCGAAAAATTTTGGTTTATAAACCCTAGGAGCATGGATCAAACCCTAACTAAGTCTGACTTTGACCAGTGTTTTCTCCAAGAATAAAACCTATTTTCAAAATCAAAAGGTTGATTCCTATCATTTACCATCTCGACTGCCTATTTCCAGTGTTCGAATTGAACTAAAGGACCAAAAAATTTTAGTATATTTTATAAACCCTAGGAGCCTGGGTCAAACCCTAACTAAGTCTGACTTTGACCAGTGTTTTCTCCAAGAATAAAACCTATTTTCAAAATCAAAAGGCTGATTCCTATCATTTACCATCTTGACTGCCTATTTCCAGTGTTTGAGTTCAACTAGAGCACCAAAAAAATTTGGTTTAAAAACCCTAGGAGCCTGGGTCAAACCCTAACTAAGTCTGAATTTAACCAGTGTTTTCTCCAAGAATAAAACCTATTTTCAAAATCAAAAGGCTGATTCCTATCATTTACCATCTCGCCTGCCTATTTCCAGTGTTTGAGTTCAACTAGAGCACCGAAAAATTTTGGTTTATAAACCCTAGGAGCCTGGGTCAAACCCTAACTAAGTCTAACTCTAACCAGTGTTTTCTCCAAGAATAAAACCTATTTTCAAAATCAAAAGGCTGATTCCTATCATTTACCATCTCGACTGCCAATTTCCAGTGTTTGAATTGAACTAAAGGACCAAAAAATTTTAGTATATAAACCCAAGGAGCCTGGGTCAAACCCTAAGTAAGTCTGACCTTGACCAGTGTTTTCTCCAAGAATAAAACCTATTTTCAAAATCAAAAGGCTGATTCCTACCATTTACCATCTCGACTGCCTATTTCCAGTCTTTGAATTGAACTAAAGGACCAAAAAATTTTAGTATATAAACCCAAGGAGCCTGGGTCAAACCCTAACTAAGTCTGACCTTGACCAGTGTTTTCTCCAAGAAAAAAACCTATTTTCAAAATCAAAAGGCTGATTCCTATCATTTACCATCTCAACTGCCTATTTCCAGTGTTTGAGTTCAACTAGAGCACTAAAAAAATTTGGTTTAAAAGCCCTAGGAGCCTGGGTCAAACCCTAACTAAAACTGACTTTGACCAGTGTTTTCTCCAAGAATAAAACCTATTTTCAAAATCAAAAGGCTGATTCCTATCATTTACCATCTCGACTGCCTATTTCCAGTGTTTGAGTTCAACTAGAGCACCGAAAAATTTTGGTATATAAACCCTAGGAGCCTGGGTCAAACCCTAACTAAGTTTGAGTTTGACCAGTGTTTTCTCCAAGAATAAAACCTATTTTCAAAATCAAAAGGCTGATTCCTATCATTTACCATCTCGACTGCCTATTTCCAGTGTTCGAATTCAACTAAAGGACCAAAAAATTTTGGTTTATTTTATAAACCCTATAAGCCTGGGTCAAACCCTAACTAAGTCTGACTTTAACCAGTGTTTTCTCCAAGAATAAAACCTATTTTCAAAATCAAACGGCTGATTCCTATCATTTACCATCTTGACTGCCTATTTCCAGTGTTTGAGTTCAACTAGAGCACCGAAAAATTTTGGTTTATAAACCCTAGGAGCCAGTGGGTCAAACCCTAACTAAGTCTGAATTTAACCAGTGTTTTCTCCAAGAATAAAACCTATTTTCAAAATCAAAAGGCTGATTCCTATCATTTACCATCTCGACTGCCTATTTCCAGTGTTTGAGTTGAACTCAAGGACCAAAAAATTTTGGTATAAAAACCCTAGGAGCCTGGGTCAAACCCTAACTAAGTCTGACTTTGACAAGTGTTTTCTACAAGAATAAAACCTATTTTCAAAATCAAAAGGCTGATTCCTATCATTTACCATCTTGACTGCCTATTTCCAGTGTTTGAGTTCAACTACAGCACAAAAAAAATTTGGTTTAAAAACCCTAGGAGCCTGGGTCAAACCCTAACTAAGTCTGAATTTAACCAGTGTTTTCTCCAAGAATAAAACCTATTTTCAAAATCAAAAGGCTGATTCCTATCATTTACCATCTCGACTGCCTATTTCCAGTGTTTGAGTTCAACTAGAGCACCGATAAATTTTGGTTTATAAACCCTAGGAGCCTGGGTCAAACCCTAACTAAGTCTAACTCTAACCAGTGTTTTCTCCAAGAATAAAACCTATTTTCAAAATCAAAAGGCTGATTCCTATCATTTACCATCTCGACTGCCTATTTCCAGTGTTTGAGTTGAACTCAAGGACCAAAAAATTTTGGTATATAAACCCTAGGAGACTGCGTCAAACCCTAACTAAGTCTGACTTTGACCAGTGTTTTCTCCAAGAATAAAACCTATTTTCAAAATTAAAAGGCTGATTCCTATCATTTACCATCTCGACTCCCTATTTCAAGTGTTTGAATTGAACTAAAGGACCAAAAAATTTTAGGATATAAACCCTAGGAGCCTGGGTCAAACCCTAACTAAGTCTGACTTTGACCAGTGTTTTCTCCAAGAATAAAACCTATTTTCAAAATCCAAAAAGGCTGATTCCTATCATTTACCATCTTGACTGCCTATTTCCAGTGTTTGAGTTCAACTAGAGCTCCAAAAAAATTTGGTTTAAAAACCCTAGGAGCCTGGGTCAAACCCTAACTAAATCTGACTTTGACCAGTGTTTTCTCCAAGAATAAAACCTATTTTCAAAATCAAAAGGCTGATTCCTATCATTTACCATCTCGACTGCCTATTTCCAGTGTTTGAGTTCAACTAGAGCATCGAAAAATTTTGGTTTATAAACCCTAGGAGCCTGGGTCAAACCCTAACTAAGTCTAACTCTAACCAGTGTTTTCTCCAAGAATAAAACCTATTTTCAAAATCAAAAGGCTGATTCCTATCATTTACCATCTTGACTGCCTATTTCCAGTGTTTGAGTTCAACTAAAGGACCAAAAAATTTTGGTATATAAACCCTAGGAGCCTGGGTCAAACCCTAACTAAGTCTGACTTTGACCAGTGTTTTCTCCAAGAATAAAACCTATTTTCAAAATCAAAAGGCTGATTCCTATCATTTACCATCTCGACTGCCTATTTCCAGTGTTCGAATTGAACTAAAGGACCAAAAAATTTTAGTATATAAACCCTAGGAGCCTGGGTCAAACCCTAACTAAGTCTGAATTTAACCAGTGTTTTCTCCAAGAATAAAACCTATTTTCAAAATCAAAAGGCTGATTCCTATCATTTACCATCTCGACTGCCTATTTCCAGTGTTTGAGTTGAACTCAAGGACCAAAAAATTTTGGTATAAAAACCCTAGGAGCCTGGGTCAAACCCTAACTAAGTCTGACTTTGACAAGTGTTTTCTCCAAGAATAAAACCTATTTTCAAAATCAAAAGGCTGATTCCTATCATTTACCATCTTGACTGCCTATTTCCAGTGTTTGAGTTCAACTACAGCACAAAAAAAATTTGGTTTAAAAACCCTAGGAGCCTGGGTCAAACCCTAACTAAGTCTGAATTTAACCAGTGTTTTCTCCAAGAATAAAACCTATTTTCAAAATCAAAAGGCTGATTCCTATCATTTACCATCTCGACTGCCTATTTCCAGTGTTTGAGTTCAACTAGAGCACCGATAAATTTTGGTTTATAAACCCTAGGAGCCTGGGTCAAACCCTAACTAAGTCTAACTCTAACCAGTGTTTTCTCCAAGAATAAAACCTATTTTCAAAATCAAAAGGCTGATTCCTATCATTTACCATCTCGACTGCCTATTTCCAGTCTTTGAATTGAACTAAAGGACCAAAAAATTTTGGTATATAAACCCTAGGAGACTGCGTCAAACCCTAACTAAGTCTGACTTTGACCAGTGTTTTCTCCAAGAATAAAACCTATTTTCAAAATTAAAAGGCTGATTCCTATCATTTACCATCTCGACTCCCTATTTCAAGTGTTTGAATTGAACTAAAGGACCAAAAAATTTTAGGATATAAACCCTAGGAGCCTGGGTCAAACCCTAACTAAGTCTGACTTTGACCAGTGTTTTCTCCAAGAATAAAACCTATTTTCAAAATCCAAAAAGGCTGATTCCTATCATTTACCATCTTGACTGCCTATTTCCAGTGTTTGAGTTCAACTAGAGCTCCAAAAAAATTTGGTTTAAAAACCCTAGGAGCCTGGGTCAAACCCTAACTAAATCTGACTTTGACCAGTGTTTTCTCCAAGAATAAAACCTATTTTCAAAATCAAAAGGCTGATTCCTATCATTTACCATCTCGACTGCCTATTTCCAGTGTTTGAGTTCAACTAGAGCATCGAAAAATTTTGGTTTATAAACCCTAGGAGCCTGGGTCAAACCCTAACTAAGTCTAACTCTAACCAGTGTTTTCTCCAAGAATAAAACCTATTTTCAAAATCAAAAGGCTGATTCCTATCATTTACCATCTTGACTGCCTATTTCCAGTGTTTGAGTTCAACTAAAGGACCAAAAAATTTTGGTATATAAACCCTAGGAGCCTGGGTCAAACCCTAACTAAGTCTGACTTTGACCAGTGTTTTCTCCAAGAATAAAACCTATTTTCAAAATCAAAAGGCTGATTCCTATCATTTACCATCTCGACTGCCTATTTCCAGTGTTCGAATTGAACTAAAGGACCAAAAAATTTTAGTATATAAACCCTAGGAGCCTGGGTCAAACCCTAACTAAGTCTGAATTTAACCAGTGTTTCCTCAAAGAATAAAACCTATTTTCAAAATCAAAAGGCTGATTCCTATCATTTACCATCTCGACTGCCTATTTCCAGTGTTTGAGTTGAACTCAAGGACCAAAAAATTTTGGTATATAAACCCTAGGAGCCTGGGTCAAACCGTAACTAAGTCTGACTTTGACAAGAGTTTTCTCCAGGAATAAAACCTATTTTCAAAATCAAAAGGCTGATTCCTATCATTTACGATCTCGACTGCCTATTTCCAGTGTTTGAATTGAACTAAAGGACCAAAAAATTTTAGTATATAAACCCAAGGAGCCTCGGTCAAACCCTAACTAAGTCTGACTTTGACCAGTGTTTTCTCCAAGAATAAAACCTATTTTCAAAATCAAAAGGCTGATTCCTATCATTTACCATCTCGACTGCCTATTTCCAGTGTTTGAATTGAACTGAAAGACCAAAAAATTATGGTATTAAAACCCTAAGAGCCTGGGTCAAAACCTAACTAAGTCTGACTTTGACCAGTGCTTTCTCCAAGAATAAAACCTATTTTCAAAATCAAAAGGCTGATTCCTAACATTTACCATCTTGACTGCCTATTTCAAGTGTTTGAATTGAACTAAAGGACCAAAAAAATTTAGTATATAAACCCTAGGAGCCTGGGTCAAACCCTAACTAAGTCTGACTTTCACCAGTGTTTTCTCCAAGAATAAAACCTATTTTCAAAGTCAAAAGGCTGATTCCTATCATTTACCATCTTGACTGCCTATTTCCAGTGTTTGAGTTCAACTAGAGCACCAAAAAAATTTGGTTTAAAAACCCCAGGAGCCTGGGTCAAACCCTAACTAAGTCTGAATTTAACCAGTGTTTTCTCCAAGAATAAAACCTATTTTCAAAATCAAAAGGCTGATTCCTATCATTTACCATCTCAACTGCCTATTTCCAGTGTTTGAGTTCAACTAGAGCACCGAAAAATTTTGGTTTATAAACCCTAGGAGCCTGGGTCAAACCCTAACTAAGTCTGACTTTGACCAGTGTTTTCTCCAAGAAAAAAACCTATTTTCAAAATCAAAAGGCTGATTCCTATCATTTACCATCTTGACTGCCTATTTCCAGTGTTTGAGTTCAACTAGAGCATCAAAAAAATTTGGTTTAAAAACCCCAGGAGCCTGGGTCAAACCCTAACTAAGTCTCAATTTAACCAGTGTTTTCTCCAAGAATAAAACCTATTTTCAAAATCAAAAGGCTGATTCCTATCATTTACCATCTCGACTGCCTATTTCCAGTCTTTGAATTGAACTGGAGGACCAAAAAATTATGGTATATAAACCCTAAGAGCCTGGGTCAAACCCTAACTAAGTCTGAATTTAACCAGTGTTTTCTCCAAGAATAAGACCTATTTTCAAAATCAAAAGGCTGATTCCTATCATTTACCATCTCGACTGCCTATTTCCAGTGTTTGAATTGAACTCAAGGACCAAAAAATTTTGTTATATAAACCCTAGGAGCCTGGGTCAAACCCTAACTAAGTCTGACTTTGACAAGAGTTTTCTCCAGGAATAAAACCTATTTTCAAAATCAAAAGGCTGATTCCTATCATTTACCATCTCGACTGCCTATTTCCAGTGTTCGAATTGAACTAAAAGACCAAAAAACTTTAGTATATAAACCCAAGGAGCCTGGGTCAAACCCTAACTAAGTCTGACTTTGACCAGTGTTTTCTCCAAGAATAAAACCTATTTTCAAAATCAAAAGGCTGATTCCTATCATTTACCATCTCGACTGCCTATTTCCAGTGTTTGAATTGAACTGAAGGACCAAAAAATTATGGTATATAAACCCTAAGAGCCTGGGTCAAACCCTAACTAAGTCTGACTTTGACCAGTGTTTTCTCCAAGAATAAAACCTATTTTCAAAATCAAAAGGCTGATTCCTATCATTTACCATCTCGACTGCCTATTTCCAATGTTTGAGTTGAACTCAAGGACCAAAAAATTTTGGTATATAAACCCTAGGAGACTGGGTCAAACCCTAACTAAGTCTGACTTTGACCAGTGTTTTCTCCAAGAATAAAACCTATTTTCAAAATCAAATAGCTGATTCCTATCATTTACCATCTCGACTGCCTATTTCAAGTGTTTGAATTGAACTAAAGGACCAAAAAATTTTACTATATAAACCCTAGGAGCCTGGGTCAAACCCTAACTAAGTCTGACTTTGACCAGTGTTTTCTCCAAGAATAAAACCTATTTTCAAAATCAAAAGGCTGATTCCTATCATTTACCATCTCGACTGCCTATTTCAAGTGTTTGAATTGAACTAAAGGACCAAAAAATTTTAGTATATAAACCCTAGGAGCCTGGGTCAAACCCTAACTAAGTCTGACTTTGACCAGTGTTTTCTCCAAGAAAAAAACCTATTTTCAAAATCAAAAGGCTGATTCCTATCATTTACCATCTTGACTGCCTATTTCCAGTGTTTGAGTTCAACTAGAGCACCAAAAAAATTTGGTTTAAAAACCCCAGGAGCCTGGGTCAAACCCTAACTAAGTCTGAATTTAACCAGTGTTTTCTCCAAGAATAAAACCTATTTTCAAAATCAAAAGGCTGATTCCTATCATTTACCATCTCGACTGCCTATTTCCAGTCTTTGAATTGAACTGAAGGACCAAAAAATTATGGTATATAAACCCTAAGAGCCTGGGTCAAACCCTAACTAAGTCTGAATTTAACCAGTGTTTTCTCCAAGAATAAAACCTATTTTCAAAATCAAAAGGCTGATTCCTATCATTTACCATCTTGACTGCCTATTTCCAGTGTTTGAGTTGAACTCAAGGACCAAAAAATTTTAGTATATAAACCCTAGGAGCCTGGGTCAAACCCTAACTAAGTCTGACTTTGACCAGTGTTTTCTCCAAGAATAAAACCTATTTTCAAAATCAAAAGGCTGATTCCTATCATTTACCATCTTGACTGCCTATTTCCAGTGTTTGAGTTCAACTAGAGCACCAAAAAAATTTGGTTTAAAAACCCCAGGAGCCTGGGTCAAACCCTAACTAAGTCTCAATTTAACCAGTGTTTTCTCCAAGAATAAAACCTATTTTCAAAATCAAAAGGCTGATTCCTATCATTTACCATCTCAACTGCCTATTTCCAGTGTTTGAGTTCAACTAGAGCACCGAAAAATTTTGGTTTATAAACCCTAGGAGCCTGGGTCAAACCCTAACTAAGTCTGACTTTGACCAGTGTTTTCTCCAAGAAAAAAACCTATTTTCAAAATCAAAAGGCTGATTCCTATCATTTACCATCTTGACTGCCTATTTCCAGTGTTTGAGTTCAACTAGAGCATCAAAAAAATTTGGTTTAAAAACCCCAGGAGCCTGGGTCAAACCCTAACTAAGTCTCAATTTAACCAGTGTTTTCTCCAAGAATAAAACCTATTTTCAAAATCAAAAGGCTGATTCCTATCATTTACCATCTCGACTGCCTATTTCCAGTCTTTGAATTGAACTGGAGGACCAAAAAATTATGGTATATAAACCCTAAGAGCCTGGGTCAAACCCTAACTAAGTCTGAATTTAACCAGTGTTTTCTCCAAGAATAAGACCTATTTTCAAAATCAAAAGGCTGATTCCTATCATTTACCATCTCGACTGCCTATTTCCAGTGTTTGAATTGAACTCAAGGACCAAAAAATTTTGTTATATAAACCCTAGGAGCCTGGGTCAAACCCTAACTAAGTCTGACTTTGACAAGAGTTTTCTCCAGGAATAAAACCTATTTTCAAAATCAAAAGGCTGATTCCTATCATTTACCATCTCGACTGCCTATTTCCAGTGTTCGAATTGAACTAAAGGACCAAAAAACTTTAGTATATAAACCCAAGGAGCCTGGGTCAAACCCTAACTAAGTCTGACTTTGACCAGTGTTTTCTCCAAGAATAAAACCTATTTTCAAAATCAAAAGGCTGATTCCTATCATTTACCATCTCGACTGCCTATTTCCAGTGTTTGAATTGAACTGAAGGACCAAAAAATTATGGTATATAAACCCTAAGAGCCTGGGTCAAACCCTAACTAAGTCTGACTTTGACCAGTGTTTTCTCCAAGAATAAAACCTATTTTCAAAATCAAAACGCTGATTCCTATCATTTACCATCTCGACTGCCTATTTCAAGTGTTTGAATTGAACTAAAGGACCAAAAAATTTTACTATATAAACCCTAGGAGCCTGGGTCAAACCCTAACTAAGTCTGACTTTGACCAGTGTTTTCTCCAAGAATAAAACCTATTTTCAAAATCAAAAGGCTGATTCCTATCATTTACCATCTCGACTGCCTATTTCAAGTGTTTGAATTGAACTAAAGGACCAAAAAATTTTAGTATATAAACCCTAGGAGCCTGGGTCAAACCCTAACTAAGTCTGACTTTGACCAGTGTTTTCTCCAAGAAAAAAACCTATTTTCAAAATCAAAAGGCTGATTCCTATCATTTACCATCTTGACTGCCTATTTCCAGTGTTTGAGTTCAACTAGAGCACCAAAAAAATTTGGTTTAAAAACCCCAGGAGCCTGGGTCAAACCCTAACTAAGTCTCAATTTAACCAGTGTTTTCTCCAAGAATAAAACCTATTTTCAAAATCAAAAGGCTGATTCCTATCATTTACCATCTCGACTGCCTATTTCCAGTCTTTGAATTGAACTGAAGGACCAAACAATTATGGTATATAAACCCTAAGAGCCTGGGTCAAACCCTAACTAAGTCTGACTTTGACCAGTGTTTTCTCCAAGAATAAAACCTATTTTCAAAATCAAAAGGCTGATTCCTATCATTTACCATCTCGTCTCCCTATTTCAAGTGTTTGAGTTGAACTAAAGGACCAAAAGATTTTGGTATATAAACCCTAGGAGACTGGGTCAAACCCTAACTAAGTCTGACTTTGACCAGTGTTTTCTCCAAGAATAAAACCTATTTTCAAAATCAAAAGGCTGATTCCTATCATTTACCATATCGACTGCCTATTTCAAGTGTTTGAATTGAACTAAAGAACCAAAAAATTTTAGTATATAAACCCTAGGAGCCTGGGTCAAACCCTAACTAAGTCTGACTTTCACCAGTGTTTTCTCCAAGAATAAAACCTATTTTCAAAATCAAAAGGCTGATTCCTATCATTTACCATCTCGACTGCCTATTTCCAGTGTTTTAATTGAACTAGAGCACCAAAAAAATTTGGTTTAAAAACCTAGGAGCCTGGGTCAAACCCTAACTAAATCTGACTTTGACCAGTGTTTTCTCCAAGAATAAAACCTATTTTCAAAATCAAAAGCCTGATTCCTATCATTTACCATCTCGACTGCCTATTTCAAGTGTTTGAATTGAGCTAAAGGACAAAAAAATTTGAGTATATAAACCCTAGGAGCCTGGGTCAAACCCTAACTAAATCTGACTTTGACCAGTGTTTTCTCCAAGAATAAAACCTATTTTCAAAATCAAAAGGCTGATTCCTATCATTTACCATCTTGACTGCCTATTTCCAGTGTTTGAGTTCAACTAGAGCACCAAAAAAATTTGATTTAAAAACCCCAGGAGCCTGGGTCAAACCCTAACTAAGTCTGAATTTAACCAATGTTTTCTCCAAGAATAAAACCTATTTTCAAAATCAAAAGGCTGATTCCTATCATTTACCATCTCGACTGCCTATTTCCAGTTTTTGAATTGAACTGAAGGACCAAAAAATTATGGTATATAAACCCTAAGAGCCTGGGTCAAATCCTAACTAAGTCTGACTTTGACCAGTGTTTTCTCCAAGAATAAAACCTATTTTCAAAATCAAAAGGCTGATTCCTATCATTTACCATCTCGTCTCCCTATTTCCAGTGTTCGAATTGAACTAAAGGACCAAAAAATTTTAGTATATAAACCCTAGGAGCCTGGGTCAAACCCTAACTAAGTCTGACTTTAACCAGTGTTTTCTCCACAAATAAAACCTATTTTCAAAATCAAAAGGCTGATTCCTATCATTTACCATCTTGACTGCCTATTTCCAGTGTTTGAGTTCAACTAGAGCACCAAAAAAATTTGGTTTAAAAACCCTAGGAGCCTGGGTCAAACCCTAACTAAGTCTGAATTTAACCAGTGTTTTCTCCAAGAATAAAACCTATTTTCAAAATCAAAAGGCTGATTCCTATCATTTACCATCTCGACTGCCTATTTCCAGTGTTTGAGTTGAACTCAAGGACCAAAAAATTTTGGTATATAAACCCTAGGAGCCTGGGTCAAACCCTAACTAAGTCTGACTTGGACAAAAGTTTTCTCCAAGAATAAAACCTATTTTCAAAATCAAAAGGCTGATTCCTATCATTTACCATCTCGACTGCCTATTTCCAGTGTTTGAATTGAACTAAAGGACCAAAAAATTTTAGTATATAAACCCTAGGAGCCTAGGTCAAACCCTAATTAAGTCTGACTTTGACCAGTGTTTTCTCCAAGAATAAAACCTATTTTCAAAATCAAAAGGCTGATTCCTATCATTTACCATTTTGACTGCCTATTTCCAGTGTTTGAGTTCAACTAGAGCACCAAAAAAATTTGGTTTAAAAACCCCAGGAGCCTGGGTCAAACCCTAACTAAGTCTCAATTTAACCAGTGTTTTCTCCAAGAATAAAACCTATTTTCAAAATCAAAAGGCTGATTCCTATCATTTACCATCTCGACTGCCTATTTCCAGTTTTTGAATTGAACTGAAGGACCAAAAAATTATGGTATATAAACCCTAAGAGCCTGGGTCAAACCCTAACTAAGTCTGACTTTGACCAGTGTTTTCTCCAAGAATAAAACCTATTTTCAAAATCAAAAGGCTGATTCCTATCATTTACCATCTCGTCTCCCTATTTCCAGTGTTCGAATTGAACTAAAAGACCAAAAAATTTTAGTATATAAACCCTAGGAGCCTGGGTCAAACCCTAACTAAGTCTGACTTTAACCAGTGTTTTCTCCACAAATAAAACCTATTTTCAAAATCAAAAGGCTGATTCCTATCATTTACCATCTTGACTGCCTATTTCCAGTGTTTGAGTTCAACTAGAGCACCAAAAAAATTTGGTTTAAAAACCCTAGGAGCCTGGGTCAAACCCTAACTAAGTCTGAATTTAACCAGTGTTTTCTCCAAGAATAAAACCTATTTTCAAAATCAAAAGGCTGATTCCTATCATTTACCATCTCGACTGCCTATTTCCAGTGTTTGAGTTGAACTCAAGGACCAAAAAATTTTGGTATATAAACCCTAGGAGCCTGGGTCAAACCCTAACTAAGTCTGACTTGGACAAAAGTTTTCTCCAAGAATAAAACCTATTTTCAAAATCAAAAGGCTGATTCCTATCATTTACCATCTCGACTGCCTATTTCCAGTGTTTGAGATGAACTCAAGCACCAAAAAATTTTGGTATATAAACCCTAGGAGACTGGGTCAAACCCTAAGTAAGTCTGACTTTGACCAGTGTTTTCTCCAAGAATAAAACCTATTTTCAAAATTAAAAGGCTGATTCTTATCATTTACCATCTCAACTGCCTATTTCAAGTGTTTGAATTGAACTAAAGGACCAAAAAATTTTAGTATATAAACCCTAGGAGCCTGGGTCAAACCCTAACTAAGTCTGACTTTGACCAGTGTTTTCTCCAAGAATAAAACCTATTTTCAAAATCAAAAGGCTGATTCCTATCATTTACCATCTCGACTGCCTATTTCAAGTGTTTGAATTGAACTAAAGGACCAAAAAATTTTAGTATATAAACCCTAGGAGCCTGGGTCAAACCCTAACTAAGTCTGACTTTGACCAGTGTTTTCTCCAAGAATAAAACCTATTTTCAAAATCAAAAGGCTGATTCCTATCATTTACCATCTCGACTGCCTATTTCAAGTGTTTGAATTGAACTAAAGGACCAAAAAATTTTAGTATATAAACCCTAGGAGCCTGGGTCAAACCCTAACTAAGTCTGACTTTCACCAGTGTTTTCTCCAAGAATAAAACCTATTTTCAAAATCAAAAGGCTGATTCCTATCATTTACCATCTTGACTGCCTATTTCCAGTGTTTGAGTTCAACTAGAGCACCAAAAAAATTTGGTTTAAAAACCCTAGGAAGCTGGGTCAAACCCTAACTAAGTCTGACTTTGACCAGTGTTTCCTCCAAGAATAAAACCTATTTTCAAAATCAAAAGGCTGATTCCTATCATTTACCATCTCGACTGCATATTTCCAGTGTTTGAGTTCAACTAGAGCACCGAAAAATTTTGGTTTATAAACCCTAGGAGCCTGGGTCAAACCCTAACTAAGTCTAACTCTAACCAGTGTTTTCTCCAAGAATAAAACCTATTTTCAAAATCAAAAGGCGGATTCCTATCATTTACCATCTTGACTGCCTATTCCCAGTGTTTGAGTTGAACTGAAGGACCAAAAAATTTTGGTATATAAACCCTAGGAGCCTGGGTCAAACCCTAACTAAGTCTGACTTTGACCAGTGTTTTCTCCAAGAATAAAACCTATTTTCAAAATCAAAAGGCTGATTCCTATCATTTACAATCTCGACTGCCTATTTCCAGCATTCGAATTGAACTAAAGGACCAAAAAAGTTTAGTATATAAACCCTAGGAGCCTGGGTCAAACCCTAACTAAGTCTGACTTTCACCAGTGTTTTCTCCAAGAATAAAACCTATTTTCAAAATCAAAAGGCTGATTCCTATCATTTACCATCTCGTCTCCCTATTTCAAGTGTTTGAGTTGAACTAAAGGACCAAAAAATTTTGGTATATAAACCCTAGGAGACTGGGTCAAACCCTAACTAAGTCTGACTTTGACCAGTGTTTTCTCCAAGAATAAAACCTATTTTCAAAATCAAAAGGCTGATTCTTATCATTTACCATCTCGACTGCCTATTTCAAGTGTTTGAATTGAACTAAAGGACCAAAAAATTTTAGTATATAAACCCTAGGAGCCTGGGTCAAACCCTAACTAAATCTGACTTTGACCAGTGTTTTCTCCAAGAATAAAACCTATTTTCAAAATCAAAAGCCTGATTCCTATCATTTACCATCTCGACTGCCTATTTCCAGTGTTTGAGTTCAACTAGAGCACCGAAAAATTTTTGTTTATAAACCCTAGGAGCCTGGGTCAAACCCTAACTAAGTCTAACTCTAACCAGTGTTATCTCCAAGAATAAAACCTATTTTCAAAATCAAAAGGCTGATTCCTATCATTTACCATCTTGACTGCCTATTTCCAGTGTTTGAGTTGAACTAAAGGACCAAAAAAATTTGGTATATAAACCCTAGTAGCCTGGGTCAAACCCTAACTAAGTCTGACTTTGACCAGTGTTTTCTCCAAGAATAAAACCTATTTTCAAAATCAAAAGGCTGATTCCTAACATTTACCATCTCGACTGCCTATTTCCAGTGTTCGAATTGAACTAAAGGACCAAAAAATTTTAGTATATAAACCCTAGGAGCCTGGGTCAAACCCTAACTAAGTCTGACTTTAACCAGTGTTTTCTCCAAGAATAAAACCTATTTTCAAAATCAAAAGACTGATTCCTATCATTTACCATCTTGACTGCCTATTTCCAGTGTTTGAGTTCAACTAGAGCACCAAAAAAATTTGGTTTATAAACCCTAGGAGCCTGGGTCAAACCCTAACTAAGTCTGAATTTAACCAGTGTTTTCTCCAAGAATAAAACCTATTTTCAAAATCAAAAGGCTGATTCCTATCATTTACCATCTCGACTGCCTATTTCCAGTGTTTGAGTTGAACTAAAGGACCAAAAAATTTTGGTATATAAACCCTAGGAGCCTGGGTCAAACCCTAACTAAGTCTGACTTTGACAAGAGTTTTCTCCAGGAATAAAACCTATTTTCAAAATCAAAAGGCTGATTCCTATCATTTACGATCTCGACTGCCTATTTCCAGTGTTTGAATTGAACTAAAGGACCAAAAAATTTTAGTATATAAACCCAAGGAGCCTCGGTCAAACCCTAACTAAGTCTGACTTTGACCAGTGTTTTCTCCAAGAATAAAACCTATTTTCAAAATCAAAAGGCTGATTCCTATCATTTACCATCTCGACTGCCTATTTCCAGTGTTTGAATTGAACTGAAAGACCAAAAAATTATGGTATATAAACCCTAAGAGCCTGGGTCAAACCCTAACTAAGTCTGACTTTGACCAGTGTTTTCTCCAAGAATAAAACCTATTTTCAAAATCAAAAGGCTGATTCCTAACATTTACCATCTTGACTGCCTATTTCAAGTGTTTGAATTGAACTAAAGGACCAAAAAATTTTAGTATATAAACCCTAGGAGCCTGGGTCAAACCCTAACTAAGTCTGACTTTGACCAGTGTTTTCTCCAAGAATAAAACCTATTTTCAAAATCAAAAGGCTGATTCCTATCATTTACCATCTTGACTGCCTATTTCCAGTGTTTGAGTTCAACTAGAGCACCAAAAAAATTTGGTTTAAAAACCCCAGGAGCCTGGGTCAAACCCTAACTAAGTCTGACTTTGACCAGTGTTTTCTCCAAGAAAAAAACCTATTTTCAAAATCAAAAGGCTGATTCCTATCATTTACCATCTCGACTGCCTATTTCCAGTGTTCGAATTGAACTAAAGGACCAAAAAATTTTAGTATATAAACCCTAGGAGCCTGGGTCAAACCCTAACTAAGTCTGACTTTGACCAGTGTTTTCTCCAACAATAAAACCTATTTTCAAAATCAAAAGGCTGATTCCTATCATTTACCATCTTGACTGCCTATTTCCAGTGTTTGAGTTGAACTCAAGGACCAAAAAATTTTAGTATATAAACCCTAGGAGCCTGGGTCAAACCCTAACTAAGTCTGACTTTCACCAGTGTTTTCTCCAAGAATAAAACCTATTTTCAAAATCAAAAGGCTGATTCCTATCATTTACCATCTTGACTGCCTATTTCCAGTGTTTGAGTTCAACTAGAGCACCAAAAAAATTTGGTTTAAAAACCCCAGGAGCCTGGGTCAAACCCTAACTAAGTCTGAATTTAACCAGTGTTTTCTCCAAGAATAAAACCTATTTTCAAAATCAAAAGGCTGATTCCTATCATTTACCATCTCGACTGCCTATTTCCAGTGTTCGAATTGAGCTAAAGGACCAAAAAATTTTAGTATATAAACCCTAGGAGCCTGGGTCAAACCCTAACTAAGTCTGACTTTGACCAGTGTTTTCTCCAACAATAAAACCTATTTTCAAAATCAAAAGGCTGATTCCTATCATTTACCATCTTGACTGCCTATTTCCAGTGTTTGAGTTGAACTCAAGGACCAAAAAATTTTAGTATATAAACCCTAGGAGCCTGGGTCAAACCCTAACTAAGTCTGACTTTCACCAGTGTTTTCTCCAAGAATAAAACCTATTTTCAAAATCAAAAGGCTGATTCCTATCATTTACCATCTTGACTGCCTATTTCCAGTGTTTGAGTTCAACTAGAGCACCAAAAAAATTTGGTTTAAAAACCCCAGGAGCCTGGGTCAAACCCTAACTAAGTCTGAATTTAACCAGTGTTTTCTCCAAGAATAAAACCTATTTTCAAAATCAAAAGGCTGATTCCTATCATTTACCATCTCAACTGCCTATTTCCAGTGTTTGAGTTCAACTAGAGCACCGAAAAATTTTCGTTTATAAACCCTAGGAGCCTGGGTCAAACCCTAACTAAGTCTGACTTTGACCAGTGTTTTCTCCAAGAATAAAACCTATTTTCAAAATCAAAAGGCTGATTCCTATCATTTACCATCTCGACTGCCTATTTCCAGTGTTCGAATTTAACTAAAGGACCAAAAAATTTTAGTATATAAACCCTAGGAGCCTGGGTCAAACCCTAACTAAGTCTGACTTTAACCAGTGTTTTCTCCAAGAATAAAACCTATTTTCAAAATCAAAAGACTGATTCCTATCATTTACCATCTTCACTGCCTATTTCCAGTGTTTGAGTTCAACTAGAGCACCAAAAAAATTTGGTTTAAAAGCCCCAGGAGCCTGGGTCAAACCCTAACTAAGTCTGAATTTAACCAGTGTTTTCTCCAAGAATAACACCTATTTTCAAAATCAAAAGGCTGATTCCTATCATTTACCATCTCGACTGCCTATTTCCAGTCTTTGAATTGAACTGAAGGACCAAAAAATTTTGGTATATAAACCCTAGGAGACTGGGTCAAACCCTAACTAAGTCTGACTTTGACCAGTGTTTTCTCCAAGAATAAAACCTATTTTCAAAATCAAAAGGCTGATTCCTATCATTTACCATATCGACTGCCTATTTCAAGTGTTTGAATTGAACTAAAGGACCAAAAAATTTTAGTATATAAACCCTAGGAGCCTGGGTCAAACCCTAACTATGTCTGACTTTGACCAGTGTTTTCTCCAAGAATAAAACCTATTTTCAAAATCAAAAGGCTGATTCCTATCATTTACCATCTTGACTGCCTATTTCCAGTATTTGAGTTGAACTCAAGGACCAAAAACCTTTAGTATATAAACCCTAGGAGCCTCGGTCAAACCCTAACTAAGTCTGACTTTGACCAGTGTTTTCTCCAAGAATAAAACCTATTTTCAAAATCAAAAGGCTGATTCCTATCATTTACCATCTTGACTGCCTATTTCCAGTGTTTGAGTTCAACTAAAGGACCAAAAAAATTTGGTTTAAAAACCCCAGGAACCTGGGTCAAACCCTAACTAAGTCTGAATTTAACCAGTGTTTTCTCCAAGAATAAAACCTATTTTCAAAATCAAAAGGCTGATTCCTATCATTTACCATCTCGACTGCCTATTTCCAGTCTTTGAATTGAACTGAAGGACCAAAAAATTATGGTATATAAACCCTAAGAGCCTGGGTCAAACCCTAACTAAGTCTGACTTTGACCAGTGTTTTCTCCAAGAATAAAACCTATTTTCAAAATCAAAAGGCTGATTCCTATCATTTACCATCTCGTCTCCCTATTTCCAGTGTTCGAATTGAACTAAAGGACCAAAAAATTTTAGTATATAAACCCTAGGAGCCTGGGTCAAACCCTAACTAAGTCTGACTTTAACCAGTGTTTTCTCCAGAAATAAAACCTATTTTCAAAATCAAAAGGCTGATTCCTATCATTTACCATCTTGACTGCCTATTTCCAGTGTTTGAGTTCAACTAGAGCACCAAAAAAATTTGGTTTAAAAACCCTAGGAGCCTGGGTCAAACCCTAACTAAGTCTGAATTTAACCAGTGTTTTCTCCAAGAATAAAACCTATTTTCAAAATCAAAAGGCTGATTCCTATCATTTACCATCTCGACTGCCTATTTCCAGTGTTTGAGTTGAACTCAAGGACCAAAAAATTTTGGTATATAAACCCTAGGAGCCTGGGTCAAACCCTAACTAAGTCTGACTTTGACAAGAGTTTTCTCCAAGAATAAAACCTATTTTCAAAATCAAAAGGCTGATTCCTATCATTTACCATCTCGACTGCCTATTTCCAGTGTTTGAATTGAACTAAAGGACCAAAAAATTTTAGTATATAAACCCTAGGAGCCTAGGTCAAACCCTAATTAAGTCTGACTTTGACCAGTGTTTTCTCCAAGAATAAAACCTATTTTCAAAATCAAAAGGCTGATTCCTATCATTTACGATCTCGACTGCCTATTTCCAGTGTTTGAGTTGAACTCAAGCACCAAAAAATTTTGGTATATAAACCCTAGGAGACTGGGTCAAACCCTAAGTAAGTCTGACTTTGACCAGTGTTTTCTCCAAGAATAAAACCTATTTTCAAAATCAAAAGGCTGATTCCTATCATTTACCATCTCGACTGCCTATTTCAAGTGTTTGAGTTGAACTAAAGGACCAAAAAAATTTAGTATATAAACCCTAGGAGCCTGGGTCAAACCCTAACTAAGTCTGACTTTGACCAGTGTTTTCTCCAAGAATAAAACCTATTTTCAAAATCAAAAGGCTGATTCCTATCATTTACCATCTCGACTGCCTAATTCAAGTGTTTGAATTGAACTAAAGGACCAAAAAAATTTAGTAAATAAACCCTAGGAGCCTGGGTCAAACCCTAACTAAGTCTGACTTTCACCAGTGTTTTCTCCAAGAATAAAACCTATTTTCAAAATCAAAAGGCTGATTCCTTTCATTTACCATCTTGACTGCCTATTTCCAGTGTTTGAGTTCAACTAGAACACCAAAAAAATTTGGTTTAAAAACCCTAGGAAGCTGGGTCAAACCCTAACTAAGTCTGACTTTGACCAGTGTTTCCTCCAAGAATAAAACCTATTTTCAAAATCAAAAGGCTGATTCCTATCATTTACCATCTCGACTGCCTATTTCCAGTGTTTGAGTTACACTAGAGCACCGAAAAATTTTGGTTTATAAACCCTAGGAGCCTGGGTCAAACCCTAACTAAGTCTAACTCTAACCAGTGTTTTCTCCAAGAATAAAACCTATTTTCAAAATCAAAAGGCGGATTCCTATCATTTACCATCTTGACTGCCTATTCCCAGTGTTTGAGTTGAACTAAAGGACCAAAAAATTTTGGTATATAAACCCTAGGAGCCTGGGTCAAACCCTAACTAAGTCTGACTTTGACCAGTGTTTTCTCCAAGAATAAAACCTATTTTCAAAATCAAAAGGCTGATTCCTATCATTTACAATCTCGACTGCCTATTTCCAGCATTCGAATTGAACTAAAGGACCAAAAAAGTTTAGTATATAAACCCTAGGAGCCTGGGTCAAACCCTAACTAAGTCTGACTTTGACCAGTGTTTTCTCCAAGAATAAAACCTATTTTCAAAATCAAAAGGCTGATTCCTATCATTTACCATCTTCACTGCCTATTTCAAGTGTTTGAGTTCAACTAGAGCACCAAAAAAATTTGGTTTAAAAGCCCCAGGAGCCTGGGTCAAACCCTAACTAAGTCTGAATTTAACCAGTGTTTTCTCCAAGAATAAAACCTATTTTCAAAATCAAAAGGCTGATTCCTATCATTTACCATCTCGACTGCCTATTTCCAGTCTTTGAATTGAACTGAAGGACCAAAAAATTTTGGTATATAAACCCTAGGAGACTGGGTCAAACCCTAACTAAGTCTGACTTTGACCAGTGTTTTCTCCAAGAATAAAACCTATTTTCAAAATCAAAAGGCTGATTCCTATCATTTACCATATCGACTGCTTATTTCAAGTGTTTGAATTGAACTAAAGGACCAAAAAATTTTAGTATATAAACCCTAGGAGCCTGGGTCAAACCCTAACTAAGTCTGACTTTGACCAGTGTTTTCTCCAAGAATAAAACCTATTTTCAAAATCAAAAGGCGGATTCCTATCATTTACCATCTTGACTGCCTATTCCCAGTGTTTGAGTTGAACTAAAGGACCAAAAAATTTTGGTATAAAAACCCTAGGAGCCTGGGTCAAACCCTAACTAAGTCTGACTTTGACCAGTGTTTTCTCCAAGAATAAAACCTATTTTCAAAATCAAAAGACTGATTCCTATCATTTACAATCTCGACTGCCTATTTCCAGCATTCGAATTGAACTAAAGGACCAAAAAAGTTTAGTATATAAACCCTAGGAGCCTGGGTCAAACCCTAACTAAGTCTGACTTTGACCAGTGTTTTCTCCAAGAATAAAACCTATTTTCAAAATCAAAAGGCTGATTCCTATCATTTACCATCTTCACTGCCTATTTCAAGTGTTTGAGTTCAACTAGAGCACAAAAAAATTTGGTTTAAAAGCCCCAGGAGCCTGGGTCAAACCCTAACTAAGTCTGAATTTAACCAGTGTTTTCTCCAAGAATAAAACCTATTTTCAAAATCAAAAGGCTGATTCCTATCATTTACCATCTCGACTGCCTATTTCCAGTCTTTGAATTGAACTGAAGGACCAAAAAATTTTGGTATATAAACCCTAGGAGACTGGGTCAAACCCTAACTAAGTCTGACTTTGACCAGTGTTTTCTCCAAGAATAAAACCTATTTTCAAAATCAAAAGGCTGATTCCTATCATTTACCATATCGACTGCCTATTTCAAGTGTTTGAATTAAACTAAAGGACCAAAAAATTTTAGTATATAAACCCTAGGAGCCTGGGTCAAACCCTAACTAAGTCTGACTTTGACCAGTGTTTTCTCCAAGAATAAAACCTATTTTCAAAATCAAAAGCCTGATTCCTATCATTTACCATCTTGACTGCCTATTTCCAGTATTTGAGTTGAACTCAAGGACCAAAAAACTTTAGTATATAAACCCTAGGAGCCTGGGTCAAACCCTAACTAAGTCTGACTTTGACCAGTGTTTTCTCCAAGAATAAAACCTATTTTCAAAATCAAAAGGCTGATTCCTATCATTTACCATTTTGACTGCCTATTTCCAGTGTTTGAGTTCAACTAGAGCACCAAAAAAATTTGGTTTAAAAACCCCAGGAGCCTGGGTCAAACCCTAACTAAGTCTGAATTTAACCAGTGTTTTCTCCAAGAATAAAACCTATTTTCAAAATCAAAAGGCTGATTCCTATCATTTACCATCTCGACTGCCTATTTCCAGTCTTTGAATTGAACTGAAGGACCAAAAAATTATGGTATATAAACCCTAAGAGCCTGGGTCAAACCCTAACTAAGTCTGACTTTGACCAGTGTTTTCTCCAAGAATAAAACCTATTTTCAAAATCAAAAGGCTGATTCCTATCATTTACCATCTCGTCTCCCTATTTCCAGTGTTCGAATTGAACTAAAGAACCAAAAAATTTTAGTATATAAACCCTAGGAGCCTGGGTCAAACCCTAACTAAGTCTGACTTTAACCAGTGTTTTCTCCAGAAATAAAACCTATTTTCAAAATCAAAAGGCTGATTCCTATCATTTACCATCTTGACTGCCTATTTCCAGTGTTTGAGTTCAACTAGAGCACCAAAAAAATTTGGTTTAAAAACCCTAGGAGACTGGGTCAAACCCTAACTAAGTCTGAATTTAACCAGTGTTTTCTCCAAGAATAAAACCTATTTTCAAAATCAAAAGGCTGATTCCTATCATTTACCATCTCGACTGCCTATTTCCAGTGTTTGAGTTGAACTCAAGGACCAAAAAATTTTGGTATATAAACCCTAGGAGCCTGGGTCAAACCCTAACTAAGTCTGACTTTGACAAGAGTTTTCTCCAAGAATAAAACCTATTTTCAAAATCAAAAGGCTGATTCCTATCATTTACCATCTCGACTGCCTATTTCCAGTGTTTGAATTGAACTAAAGGACCAAAAAATTTTAGTATATAAACCCTAGGAGCCTAGGTCAAACCCTAATTAAGTCTGACTTTGACCAGTGTTTTCTCCAAGAATAAAACCTATTTTCAAAATCAAAAGGCTGATTCCTATCATTTACCATCTCGACTGCCTATTTCCAGTGTTTGAGTTGAACTCAAGCACCAAAAAATTTTGGTATATAAACCCTAGGAGACTGGGTCAAACCCTAAGTAAGTCTGACTTTGACCAGTGTTTTCTCCAAGAATAAAACCTATTTTCAAAATTAAAAGGCTGATTCCTATCATTTACCATCTCGACTGCCTATTTCAAGTGTTTGAGTTGAACTAAAGGACCAAAAAATTTTAGTATATAAACCCTAGGAGCCTGGGTCAAACCCTAACTAAGTCTGACTTTGACCAGTGTTTTCTCCAAGAATAAAACCTATTTTCAAAATCAAAAGGCTGATTCCTATCATTTACCATCTCGACTGCCTAATTCAAGTGTTTGAATTGAACTAAAGGACCAAAAAATTTTAGTATATAAACCCTAGGAGCCTGGGTCAAACCCTAACTAAGTCTGACTTTCACCAGTGTTTTCTCCAAGAATAAAACCTATTTTCAAAATCAAAAGGCTGATTCCTTTCATTTACCATCTTGACTGCCTATTTCCAGTGTTTGAGTTCAACTAGAGCACCAAAAAAATTTGGTTTAAAAACCCTAGGAAGCTGGGTCAAACCCTAACTAAGTCTGACTTTGACCAGTGTTTCCTCCAAGAATAAAACCTATTTTCAAAATCAAAAGGCTGATTCCTATCATTTACCATCTCGACTGCCTATTTCCAGTGTTTGAGTTCAACTAGAGCACCGAAAAATTTTGGTTTATAAACCCTAGGAGCCTGGGTCAAACCCTAACTAAGTCTAACTCTAACCAGTGTTTTCTCCAAGAATAAAACCTATTTTCAAAATCAAAAGGCGGATTCCTATCATTTACCATCTTGACTGCCTATTCCCAGTGTTTGAGTTGAACTAAAGGACCAAAAAATTTTGGTATATAAACCCTAGGAGCCTGGGTCAAACCCTAACTAAGTCTGACTTTGGCCAGTGTTTTCTCCAAGAATAAAACCTATTTTCAAAATCAAAAGGCTGATTCCTATCATTTACAATCTCGACTGCCTATTTCCAGTATTCGAATTGAACTAAAGGACCAAAAAAGTTTAGTATATAAACCCTAGGAGCCTGGGTCAAACCCTAACTAAGTCTGACTTTAACCAGTGTTTTCTCCAGAAATAAAACCTATTTTCAAAATCAAAAGGCTGATTCCTATCATTTACCATCTTGACTGCCTATTTCCAGTGTTTGAGTTCAACTAGAGCACCAAAAAAATTTGGTTTAAAAACCCTAGGAGCCTGGGTGAAACCCTAACTAAGTCTGAATTTAACCAGTGTTTTCTCCAAGAATAAAACCTATTTTCAAAATCAAAAGGCTGATTCCTATCATTTACCATCTCGACTGCCTATTTCCAGTGTTTGAGTTGAACTCAAGGACCAAAAAATTTTGGTATATAAACCCTAGGAGCCTGGGTCAAACCCTAACTAAGTCTGACTTTGACAAGAGTTTTCTCCAAGAATAAAACCTATTTTCAAAATCAAAAGGCTGATTCCTATCATTTACCATCTCGACTGCCTATTTCCAGTGTTTGAATTGAACTAAAGGACCAAAAAATTTTAGTATATAAACCCTAGGAGCCTAGGTCAAACCCTAATTAAGTCTGACTTTGACCAGTGTTTTCTCCAAGAATAAAACCTATTTTCAAAATCAAAAGGCTGATTCCTATCATTTACCATCTCGACTGCCTATTTCCAGTGTTTGAGTTGAACTCAAGCACCAAAAAATTTTGGTATATAAACCCTAGGAGACTGGGTCAAACCCTAAGTAAGTCTGACTTTGACCAGTGTTTTCTCCAAGAATAAAACCTATTTTCAAAATTAAAAGGCTGATTCCTATCATTTACCATCTCGACTGCCTATTTCAAGTGTTTGAATTGAACTAAAGGACCAAAAAATTTTAGTATATAAACCCTAGGAGCCTGGGTCAAACCCTAACTAAGTCTGACTTTGACCAGTGTTTTCTCCAAGAATAAAACCTATTTTCAAAATCAAAAGGCTGATTCCTTTCATTTACCATCTTGACTGCCTATTTCCAGTGTTTGAGTTCAACTAGAGCACCAAAAAAATTTGGTTTAAAAACCCTAGGAAGCTGGGTCAAACCCTAACTAAGTCTGACTTTGACCAGTGTTTCCTCCAAGAATAAAACCTATTTTCAAAATCAAAAGGCTGATTCCTATCATTTACCATCTCGACTGCCTATTTCCAGTGTTTGAGTTCAACTAGAGCACCGAAAAATTTTGGTTTATAAACCCTAGGAGCCTGGGTCAAACCCTAACTAAGTCTAACTCTAACCAGTGTTTTCTCCAAGAATAAAACCTATTTTCAAAATCAAAAGGCGGATTCCTATCATTTACCATCTTGACTGCCTATTCCCAGTGTTTGAGTTGAACTAAAGGACCAAAAAATTTTGGTATATAAACCCTAGGAGCCTGGGTCAAACCCTAACTAAGTCTGACTTTGACCAGTGTTTTCTCCAAGAATAAAACCTATTTTCAAAATCAAAAGGCTGATTCCTATCATTTACAATCTCGACTGCCTATTTCCAGTATTCGAATTGAACTAAAGGACCAAAAAAGTTTAGTATATAAACCCTAGGAGCCTGGGTCAAACCCTAACTAAGTCTGACTTTAACCAGTGTTTTCTCCAGAAATAAAACCTATTTTCAAAATCAAAAGGCTGATTCCTATCATTTACCATCTTGACTGCCTATTTCCAGTGTTTGAGTTCAACTAGAGCACCAAAAAAATTTGGTTTAAAAACCCTAGGAGCCTGGGTCAAACCCTAACTAAGTCTGAATTTAACCAGTGTTTTCTCCAAGAATAAAACCTATTTTCAAAATCAAAAGGCTGATTCCTATCATTTACCATCTCGACTGCCTATTTCCAGTGTTTGAGTTGAACTCAAGGACCAAAAAATTTTGGTATATAAACCCTAGGAGCCTGGGTCAAACCCTAACTAAGTCTGACTTTGACAAGAGTTTTCTCCAAGAATAAAACCTATTTTCAAAATCAAAAGGCTGATTCCTATCATTTACCATCTCGACTGCCTATTTCCAGTGTTTGAATTGAACTAAAGGACCAAAAAATTTTAGTATATAAACCCTAGGAGCCTAGGTCAAACCCTAATTAAGTCTGACTTTGACCAGTGTTTTCTCCAAGAATAAAACCTATTTTCAAAATCAAAAGGCTGATTCCTATCATTTACCATCTCGACTGCCTATTTCCAGTGTTTGAGTTGAACTCAAGCACCAAAAAATTTTGGTATATAAACCCTAGGAGACTGGGTCAAACCCTAAGTAAGTCTGACTTTGACCAGTGTTTTCTCCAAGAATAAAACCTATTTTCAAAATTAAAAGGCTGATTCCTATCATTTACCATCTCGACTGCCTATTTCAAGTGTTTGAATTGAACTAAAGGACCAAAAAATTTTAGTATATAAACCCTAGGAGCCTGGGTCAAACCCTAACTAAGTCTGACTTTGACCAGTGTTTTCTCCAAGAATAAAACCTATTTTCAAAATCAAAAGGCTGATTCCTATCATTTACCATCTCGACTGCCTAATTCAAGTGTTTGAATTGAACTAAAGGACCAAAAAATTTTAGTATATAAACCCTAGGAGCCTGGGTCAAACCCTAACTAAGTCTGACTTTCACCAGTGTTTTCGCCAAGAATAAAACCTATTTTCAAAATCAAAAGGCTGATTCCTTTCATTTACCATCTTGACTGCCTATTTCCAGTGTTTGAGTTCAACTAGAGCACCAAAAAAATTTGGTTTAAAAACCCTAGGAAGCTGGGTCAAACCCTAACTAAGTCTGACTTTGACCAGTGTTTCCTCCAAGAATAAAACCTATTTTCAAAATCAAAAGGCTGATTCCTATCATTTACCATCTCGACTGCCTATTTCCAGTGTTTGAGTTCAACTAGAGCACCGAAAAATTTTGGTTTATAAACCCTAGGAGCCTGGGTCAAACCCTAACTAAGTCTAACTCTAACCAGTGTTTTCTCCAAGAATAAAACCTATTTTCAAAATCAAAAGGCGGATTCCTATCATTTACCATCTTGACTGCCTATTCCCAGTGTTTGAGTTGAACTAAAGGACCAAAAAATTTTGGTATATAAACCCTAGGAGCCTGGGTCAAACCCTAACTAAGTCTGACTTTGACCAGTGTTTTCTCCAAGAATAAAACCTATTTTCAAAATCAAAAGGCTGATTCCTATCATTTACAATCTCGACTGCCTATTTCCAGTATTCGAATTGAACTAAAGGACCAAAAAAGTTTAGTATATAAACCCTAGGAGCCTGGGTCAAACCCTAACTAAGTCTGACTTTGACCAGTGTTTTCTCCAAGAATAAAACCTATTTTCAAAATCAAAAGGCTGATTCCTATCATTTATCATCTTCACTGCCTATTTCAAGTGTTTGAGTTCAACTAGAGCACCAAAAAAATTTGGTTTAAAAGCCCCAGGAGCCTGGGTCAAACCCTAACTAAGTCTGAATTTAACCAGTGTTTTCTCCAAGAATAAAACCTATTTTCAAAATCAAAAGGCTGATTCCTATCATTTACCATCTCGACTGCCTATTTCCAGTCTTTGAATTGAACTGAAGGACCAAAAAATTTTGGTATATAAACCCTAGGAGACTGGGTCAAACCCTAACTAAGTCTGACTTTGACCAGTGTTTTCTCCAAGAATAAAACCTATTTTCAAAATCAAAAGGCTGATTCCTATCATTTACCATATCGACTGCTTATTTCAAGTGTTTGAATTGAACTAAAGGACCAAAAAATTTTAGTATATAAACCCTAGGAGCCTGGGTCAAACCCTAACTAAGTCTGACTTTGACCAGTGTTTTCTCCAAGAATAAAACCTATTTTCAAAATCAAAAGGCTGATTCCTATCATTTACCATCTTGACTGCCTATTTCAAGTGTTTGAGTTGAACTAGAGCACCAAAAAAATTTGGTTTAAAAACCCTAGGAGCCTGGGTCAAACCCTAACTAAATCTGACTTTGACCAGTGTTTTCTCCAAGAATAAAACCTATTTTCAAAATCAAAAGGCTGATTCCTATCATTTACCATCTCGACTGCCTTTTTCCAGTGTTTGAGTTCAACTAGAGCACCGAAAAATTTTGGTTTATAAACCCTAGGAGCCTGGGTCAAACCCTAACTAAGTCTAACTCTAACCAGTGTTTTCTCCAAGAATAAAACCTATTTTCAAAATCAAAAGGCTGATTCCTATCATTTACCATCTCGACTGCCTATTTCCAGTGTTTGAGTTGAACTAAAGCACCAAACAATTTTGGCTTATATACCCGAGGAGCTGGGTCAAACCCCAACTAAGTCTGACTTTAACCAGTGTTTTCTCCAAGAATAAAACCTATTTTCAAAATCAAAAGGCTGATTCCTATCATTTACCATCTCGACTACCTATTTCCAGTGTTTGAGTTGAACTAAAGCACCAAACAATTTTGGTTTATAAACCCAAGGAGCCTGGGTCAAACCCTAACTAAGTCTGACTTTGACCAGTGTTTTCTCCAAGAATAAAACATATTTTCAAAATCAAAAGGCTGATTCCTATCATTTACCATCTCAACTGCCTATTTCCAGTGTTTGAGTTCAACTAGAGCACCGAAAACTTTTGGTTTATAAACCCTAGTAGCCTGGGTCAAACCCCAACTAAGTCTGACTTTGACCAGTGTTTTCTCCAAGAATAAAACCTATTTTCAAAATCAAAAGGCTGATTCCTATCATTTACCATCTCAACTGCCTATTTGCAGTGTTTGAGTTGAACTAAAGCACCAAAAAATTTTTGGTTTATAAACCCTAGGAGCCTGGGTCAAACCCTAACTAAATCTGACTTTGACCAGTGTTTTCTCCAAGAATAAAACCTATTTTCAAAATCAAAAGACTGATTCCTATCATTTACCATCTCGACTGCCTATTTCGAGTGTTTGAGTTGAACTAAAGGACCAAAAAATTTTGGTTTATAAACCCTAGGAGCCTAGGGTCAAACCCTAACTAAGTCTGAGTTTGACCAGTGTTTTCTCCAAGAATAAAACATATTTTCAAAATCAAAAGGCTGATTCCTATCATTTACCATCTCGACTGCCTATTTCCAGTGTTTGAATTGAACTAAAGGACCAAAAAATTTTGGTTTATAAACCCTAGGAGCCTGGGTCAAACCATAAACCGTAGGAGCCTGGGTCAAACCCTAACTAAGTCTGACTTTGACCAGTGTTATCTCCAAGAATAAAACATATTTTCAAAATCAGAAGGCTGATTCCTATCATTTCCAATCTGAAGTGCCTATTTCCAGTATTTAAGTTGAACTAAAGCACCAAAATATTGTCGGTTTATAAACCCTAGGAGCCTGGGTCAAACCCCAACTAAGTCTGACTTTGACCAGTGTTTTCTCCAAGAATAAAACATATTTTCAAAATCAAAAGGCTGATTCCTATCATTTACCATCTCGACTGCCTATTTCCAGTGTTTGAGTTGAACTCAAGGACCAAAAAAAAAAGGGTTTATAAACCCAAGGAGCCTGGGTCAAACCCTAACTAAGTCTGAGTTTGACCAGTGGCAAGAATAAAACATATTTTCAAAATCAAAAGGCTGATTCCTATCATTTACCATCTCAACTGCCTATTTCCAGTGTGGTTGAGAGCCAGTAAAACGAGTAAATGGTTTTTTTACACGTTAATTTGGCCGCCTACACGATAAGATGGCAGACTGTTTACAACACTTACATCAATAATCTCCCTATCAGTTGGTGCAGCCTTCTCTTTCCCTGTAGAATATAAAAATATTCAAAAATCAACCTGTTTCTTTAATTCTTGCAGAGTTTGTATTTTTAGTCCAAGTAAAAGTTTGCTTTTATTGTACATAAAATGTTACCTTGATTAAAAAAAAGTTCATAAAAAAAAGTTAAAAAAAAGTTTATACAATTATGTGGGGGTGGAATTGGAGATGGCATGGACAAGTTGGCTAGTATATAGAAAAAACTGACAAAGTTATATTTATTTTTTACTGCACCCATATCCAGTTGGGTTAATTCACTACTAACTGTTTTAGTAAATTTTTGTAGTATGAGCACACAATTAAAAAGGATCGTCGGGGGAATCCCCAAGCTGACACTTTAAGCATACTGCTGACAAAGCAAAAATTTATGATATGCAAACAATTGATCCCTGAAAAAGTGCTATCACCAGCATGCACCGGAGTTGATATAGCCAAAACAAAAACTGCTCAGTGTAGAACTGGGAGGAACACAGGTAATAGGTTTTCCCATGTCCAACATCTTGGCAAGACCTTGTAAGATCCCCTAAGATCTTTTAAGATCTTGTCCAATCTTGCCAAGATCTTATCTTGGTAAAATCTTGGTAAAATCTTGCCAAGATCTTTTAAGATCTTGTCATATCTTGCCAAGATCTTGTCTTGGTAAATTTTTGCTAAAATCTTGCTAAAATCTTGCCAAGATCTGGCCAAGATCCTGCAAGATCTGGTTCCAGAAAATTCTTGTTTCTCTCACAGGAGATCTTGCCAAGATCCCACAAGATCTTGCTAAGATCTTGTTAAGATCTTACATGATCTTGTCAGGACATCTTGTTGAAATCTTGATAAGATCTTGCCAAGATTTTACTAAGATCTTGCAAGACCTTGTCAAAACATCTTGTAAGATCTTGTTAGAACATAATGTAAGATCTTGAGTGATCTTGATAAGATCTTGCTAAGATTTTGTAAAGATCTTGCAAGATCTTCTCAGAACATCTTGTAATATCTTGTCAGAACATCCTGTAAGATCTTAAGTGAGAGCAATAAGATCTTGCCAAGATTTTATAAAGATCTTGTAAGATATTGTCAGAACATCTCGTAAGCTTGTAAGATCTAAGAGATTTTGATAATTAAGGTCTGAGTTAATTTACTGACTTAAAATAAATAATGATTCATTGAAAGATTCATTGACCTAAAATAAACAACAATTAATTGAAAGTCTAAAAAAGAGATACTTTAATTACGAATACTTCAACATTGCAACAACAAAGATATCATTACTGTAGCTTCTTTTGTTAAAACAACATTTTTAATTAGTATATTTTAATCCTAATTTAATCCATATATTTTCTTAAAAGTGTCCGCGATTAGTATATCACACGTGATACGCTAGAAGATTTGACACTTAAATAAAGTTCATGATGATGATGATGATGTTTGACTAACTCCTGTGGTCGAACAAATGACATAAAAATCAATCCAAAAACTTGATGAGTAATAACACAAACACGAACGCACGCAGTCGTGTTCAACTCCAACAAGTAAATCCACACAATTCAGACATTGTGACGTTCCTCTCACGAATTAGCGTTCAAACAAAAGCATAATGATCCAACTTGTCAATAAAGTTCGCAAAATAAGCGGTGAATTCAACTCCCAGAGGCGATGCGATCTAAATGTCGACATTGATGTCGCAGTTCGTCGCGTGCTCGTTCAGGACTGGGAACTAGTATGAGGTCACATATTATGCATTGACCAATCAGAACGCAGGATGTTCGGCGGTTGAAATTTTAACGGTTCGAAGTTTGAGGACGGTTCGTTGATCTTCTGTGTATGAAATTTAGCTTTTATTTCACTATTTCAAAGCTTTTGACTGATCCAAGCACAACATAAGGCTTTACTGATGCCAGAGGGAGGACAGGCAGAAGTAGAAGACTTGCCAAATCGCCTTCAAGTCGAACGATCAATCGATCGATGTTCAAACACCGACATGGTTTTAAACATCCAAACGCTGACTCGCGCACTAAATACTTGAATTAAGGTGAGAAGAGGTAATTTTACTTGGTTATATTAGTGAATAGATTGATTTACGTGGTCTGAATATGTTCATTGTTGGTGTATACTTTTGGGGGAGTACTGGATCTTCACATACATATTTTACTACTGTATTTGACTCACTGATGGTGGTTGTCTGTGTTGATCTAGGCATTTCTAATGTTTGCTTTTCCATTCCCGATTATATTTCTTTATGTTTCTCAGTGTAGTTTATAAAACGTCTATCTTTTAGCAATTGACAGTACATACCGTCCACAGGATGATAATTAAAAGCGAATACTGTCAGGCAATAACTTGCATGTGCATTGACATGAGGCTAACATGTGCAATTACTTTCTTTCAGGGAGACTCCGATGTATTAACACAAGCAAAGAAGAAGAAAGGCCAGTACTTGCAGCTGAGTGTGTTGCTTGTACTACTTGCCCATTTGACTTTTGTTTGATATATATACATTTAGCCTAAAAAATATGTACTGGGCATACAGAGTTTAAACATGTCCAAATACCAGCAAATGTTTTTTGACAGTTTAATGTTATGGACACTTACATTATAATTTGGTCCACGTATAGTGCATTTCTTTTGATATTGTCAATAGCTGACACAGTTGCAGACAAATAATAGAGATGCGTGTGTCTGCCATCAAAATTGTTGTGGTCTTTAAAAGTTGGAGTGCCCCAGCTTCTGAACTGATCGAGTATCTATGGTGCCGCCATGCATAGATTTATCCTTGTTATGGTATCTAAAATTATTCTGTTTCAAGTTGTTAATAATAGATTTAATAGGACTTCTGCACCATTGATAGAGCAAGCAATACCAGCCACTTTATGGTCAATTTAATGTTGTGGACATTAAACATCCACTTTTTAAAACTATGCAACAGCTATAGCATCATTAGATTTATTAATATTGAATTAGACATACTAATATTGAATTAATACTACAATCAATCAATGTGTATACCTTTGCAATAAAATGAAATTGAAAGCTTTACACTATTCTGTTGTGGCTTATAAAATTGTACTATTATCACAAGATAACTTTTAGGATCTTGCAAGTTCTTGACAAGATATACCATGACCTTGCAAGTTCTTGCCAAGATAATACTGGATCTTGTAAGTTCTTGACAAGATATACCATGACCTTGCAAGTTCTTGCCAAGATAATACTGGATCTTGTAATTTCTTGACAAGAACCTTGCAGGTTCTTGCCAAGTTAAAACTGGATCTTGTAAGTTCTTGACAAGATATACCATGATCTTGCAGGTTCTTGCTAAGATAATAATGGATCTTGCAAGTTCTTGCCAAGATATACCAAGTCCTCTAAGGTCTTGCCAAGATATGCCCTGATCTTGCAGGTTCTTGCCAAGATCTTGTCAAGATTTAGCAAGATCTTGCAAGATTCTCAATTAAGATCTTGCATCATCCTGCAGGATCTTGCAGAGATCTTGTAGGATCTTGTTTAAGATCTTGGCAGGATCTTGGCAAGATCTTGCCAAGATTCTGGACATGGGTTGAGATTGCAGTTTGCTAGATCACAGAATCATGAAGAGATTTATGACGGGACTGAGATGTGGGGATGTGTTTTGGCAAAACTTAGCCTAGCCACCCAGGAGCTATAGTCTAACCCTAATTGACTCACACTTTGACTGGTGTTTTCTCAGAGATTAAAACATTTTTCAAATAAAAAAGGCAGATTCCTATCATTTACCAGCTCAAGTGCCTAATTATTTCTCTGTTCGAGTTGGACTCCAAGACCAAAAAAATTTTGTTTAATTTAACCCTGTGATTAGTCAAGCTCACAGAAAAACTAATGCACTCTGCTACTGGGCCATGCAGTAAAACATAGATGGTACTGATAATATTGGTGAAGTAGATATATTGAAACTTGCCACACAGAAGTTTCATGAGAGAATGCTTTTCTCAATAACATGTCATATTGACTTGCCCTATCAGCACTGAATTTTAAGGTAATATACTTTACACACACTGTGCATCTCAACATACGTTTGGGGGGACTCCCATATAAAAAAGGATGGGGATCAATGCTCATCGTATCTCTTAGGGGTCAAAACCATGGGTTGGGTACGACTTAGGGTGCTCAACACCAAACGCTGACAATTGTACGTGACGTGTTTCTGTCGATTGAACTTCTTTTGTTTGAAAACAGCAAGGAGTAAAGTACTGCTTCATAATATCATCCTTTTATTGGTACCCTTTAGGGGTCAAAATAAGCTCAAACCACGCCCGTTTTAGTACCTTATAGGCGTCAGAACGAAATTCCCGACGAGCACCCCGTCATTTTAATGTGGAAGTTCCCCGGGCATGCGTTTTGCAGTTTTTCATATAATCGGTGTATCTCCAAACGACTTCATAGAGCCATTTGAAATACAAACAACAAAGAAACTCACTTTTTCGTGGCTTTCTCTGCTTGTTCTGGGGTTTCATAGCATACACTCGGAACGCTGAATTGCCATGTGGCTTGCTTCTCTCCGACAGCTGAACCACGTCTTTCCTGGCATTCAGAGCACAGCGGAAGTTCGCTTTCCATTTTTTCGGGTCTGGTTTTTCGCCTGCTCTATACTTCCCAGTATGTATCGCCCACTCGCGAAACAAGTCGGAGTCACGGAATCTCCAGTTCTGTTTTGAGCCGTGCTTCCAGGGAACTCGAAACACACCTTCTTCTCGATCGATCCACTGCAGGCCCGGAAATTTACCGCTGCCCAGCTGAGTTTGTAACCAGTCCCTCATCTTCAATTTGGAACACACCACGGGCATATTTCTGCTGCAGTTCAGTCGTATAACTCGACAAGAAAACGTCTTTAGAGGAAAAATAGGCCGCTGTCTTCTAATACTGATATGTGTTTTCAATAGTTATTGAGCAGCCAGCTGTGGTACGTTTGATCTTGATTTTCAGACCCGTTGAATTGCAGAATCTTTACGAAAATCTCACTCCGTCACATTCAACGCTCGAATTCAGTCACTCATGCAAGTTCAGTTGTTGTCTACTTGGCTCGAGCAAAAATCCTTTCCTAAAAATCTCGTGATAACCTGTTGGGAATCGAGTGCGGGGAAATCCCCAAGAGTCCGTCCAGCCCCACGCTGCTGACGTCATCATTTTTGCTCTGTGCATTGCTGTGGTCAGGGCGTAGTGCGTGTTTATTTATTTATTTATTTATTTATTTTTTTGCCCTACTCTACATAACCGGCTGCCCTTCATAAATTGTCCTGCCTGTTTACAGACAGTTTCGGTTTTCTTAGCTCCAGGTACATACGATCATGAAGGAAGGTTTCGGGATTTTCCCTTCTGAATATTCCAAACTCGTGAGTCGCGCGCGGTGGCTGCCGCTCCGGCTGTGTGGGCCGCGGGGACCTGAGCAAGATACCTTCTGAACACCGCGGCAAAACTCATTACAGCGTAAAAACGTAACTGTGGATGATCTGTTTTTTTTTTTTTGTTTTTTTTTTTATTTTAGACCCCCTTTACAATTACCAACCTGAGTAATAACAAAACCAAGGTACGAATTCAATTATCTACATTTTTTGTAATTTGTCTTGTTTTATTGTTGTCGTTCTCGACTCTTTCCCATGCAGCTCAAAATGTCGTCTAGACCACGCTACCTGTTCGTTGATGTAACTACTGGAAAGAGAAAAGCAGCCTGACAGAGCCCGACACTAATCCAGAATACTCACCCAAGTGGAGAACTGTCGGTTATGCAGCGCACTGCTCCAAAACCACAGCAATTGCAAGGTATATGACCAACTTCTCAGTAGCACTCGCCTCGTTCATTTCAAAGCTCTTCTAATTATTGCTACATGTGTTAAGTCAGAATATATAAATGGCGCTCTTTTCTGCGGTCGAGAAATTCGCTTGGCAACGGCTGGTGCTTAGCCATCACATAAAATTTATTCTTTAATACCACTAATTCACGTTTCTGTTTTATTTTACCATTTAAAAAAATCATATAAAGAATACAGAGTTAGGGAAGTATTTTAAAACAATGTTAAGAAAGGCACGATTTCAAGAACATATATTCACCAACTCCACAATGTATGTTGGGTGCAAAATTATCAAATTGGAATATTTAAGTCGACATTATTGCAAGTCAGCTAATTTTTAAATTAAAAATCTAAACACATACGTAATTAGTTTCAAGGTGTCTTTCCTTAAGGCATTGTTAACTGTGAGAAATACCTACAACATTAAATTTTAAAAGGTCTACTTTATCCCAATGTATATGAATCACTGTTACTCGTGTTCTTGATAACGAACTGTAAAATGAATGTGCAATTTGTTAAGAGATAGAAAGGCTGCAGCTCAGCACGAAACTGTTCTAATATTTCCGGCTGGCTTAGTTTTGAAAGCAACGAATCCTGAAATAGACTTTTATAAGTGACGCTGAATTTTAGTTCATGACATATCAATTCTCACTATATCACTCATATATTTCTTCTTGGATGGTTGGGAGAATTTGTATTGAAAATTCAATCTGCCTTTCCACCCCACAAGGTCTTCTGGGAAGATACGTGAACCGCGAAAAAGAATCAGACAGCTGGCAGCGCATTGTCAACAAGAAATACGGGAAATTTGCAAATTTCAATTTGCCGAACGAGAAGTTGAAAAACACATTGGAAAACCTGGATAACAAACGCGACGGGTGACACGGAGTAGAAGCAAACTTAACTTTAAATCATCTGTTGTAACGCTTGCACTCCCAAACTCAAAATGCAGATTGCTACAAATGTATGAGTGACGTAGGGAGATAGTTGAATCGGCAGCTTTCAAGCAAGGTATCAAGGCAAATTATCCATACAGTGTGAAATATATCGTTGATTACTCTTGGGACAGAGGGTTTTAAATCTCTTGAAAATAAGCGATGGATATTACATAAGTTTATTGCCACCTAACTCCAGATCGATAAGAATTGAACGGTTTAATTGGGTGTTATTTATAGTCTATTTTATTTTGCGATTCAATATTACAAGACACAAACTTTTGTGGCAACGCTCACATACAACATACGAAGAATATCTTAAGAGTATTCCATACTCCCTCCCCCCCTCATCCCAGTGGCAGTTAATGCTTTAGCAGTTAGTGTTCAATGCTTAGCCTTCAAGGTAAACGTTATTGAAAGTTAAGTACGTTTATTATACGGCCGCGTTCAAAGATAAATGCCCAGTGTAAACACACAGCTTTATTCATGCGAAAACTTGGGCACCATGCCTGGTCTCTGGGTCGAGGTGTGCTACTCGAACACTGAGTACTGGTTACGAATACAGTGGCACTGGTTTCGAATTTTGCGAATTTTGTTTCTTTTTTGCAAATTTTGCGAGTGCCGTCAACAAAAAATCTGTTGCTCTTATCTATGAAATCTGGCTTTAAGTCTGAAGGCGGCCTTTCTTGTGTGTACTTTATCACTACTGAAGTATACATAATCAATTATATATGTGATCCTGAAGCGTTTTTAAAATGCAATTAGGCAGAGGCAGGTCAATCTGCTTTATAGCATGATAAATTGCGCTATAACTCAGCGTAGATTTGGAAGTTATACGGACTACATAACAACAATATCACACGCACTCGTGTAGCAAAAGCAAAACGCTTTCGAAGCGAGTCTATTATCATAATATTTACAAATACTTTATCTTTAAAGTACATTATATTTTACAAGATTTTAACCCTGGCTTTCACTCCAAAGCTCAAAATGCAGATTCTCTTAAACTTTAAGAGGAAGTGTATAAGTGATGTACAGAAAACTTATCTTTAATCAGCTTTTATCTACACAATCTAATCGAAAGCCAAGTTCTCCTTATTGTATGATTTATTTCTGGTGAAAAACTGTTCAAACAGAAAACCGAATTTGATTCTTGGGAGTGAAAAGGTTAAACGTTAATTTACACGGCAGGGGTAATCCCAAAATGTCAATCAAATCACATATTATTTATTTTTAACATAATATTGTAATAAATAGTTTATCATACATATCATGATTTTGAATCAGATTTAAAGAAAAATGTTCTATAATTAATTTGAAAATATAGCAGTAGCATTGACACCGTTATATCGAATAACAATGTTTACACGATCCTATAGTTTATCACTATGTAAGGCTTGACTTTAATACTTTAGTATGAACACATCGTTAAGTATCTATTAGATTTACTACGGTTATTTATTAGGGTTGAGTAAACAACAAAAACAAAAACAAGAGTAAAGGTTCAAAGTTAAATCTGGTAGGAAGGTAGGCAAAAGTTTTCAGAACAAAATTTGGGCCCTTAGGGCTCGGTCGCACTAGGAAGTTTAGTCGATAATAACTCAGCATCGAGAGCAATACGATGGCTTCTTCAATCTTTGGTAGCAGCTTGCTGACACACATTTCTGGTGACAAGCGCTGTTTGCACTTCAAATGATGCAAAATAATGTTGATATTAATGTCGTTAAAGTTACAAGTGTGACCGGAGCCTTATTGAACAAACTATTTCATGCTATAGACCGCTTTCACCTCGTGGAAATGTCGCCCATGTGAGAGACCAGAACAATAAGATTTTTTTTTTTACATAAAACGGCTCTCAATTCCAAATTCTTTTCTTCTGGCCTCCAACATGGCCGACTATGGTATCACGTGACAAGATACGTATGATGAAGAAATTACGAGAGCTTTAATGTTAATGAAAATACTTCTCTCACAGACGAGGTTCAGAGATGTCGCCCTTGGGACTGACTCGGATTGTCCTGCACAGCAATACAACATCTTTTATGAGAGAAAACAAATGTCTTCAACTGACTAATAGTGTATGCCTCGGGCTGTGCATGCATAAACGAAAAAGAACGATGGAGTGACACAGTGCTTTAGTTATGGTGCTTTAGTTTCTTGTCAATGGGCGATTATGAACTCAGTATGAGGTTTATCAGTCTTCAGTAACAATACATTATCACCGCAACAATCGTACGGAATGTGACACACAAAACAAAAACAACAACAACAACAACAACAACAACAACAACAACAACAACAACAAAAAGATAACGACGACACTCAATCATAAACCAACACTCCCACGGAATGTGACACACAAAACAACAACAATAACAACAACAACAATAACAACAATAACAAAAAAAAGAAACACACACACACAAAAAAGATAACGACGACATTCAATCATAAACCAGCTCTTCAATGAGAAAAGTTCATAATGGGCCAAATTCTGACTTTTTATGTTTCCTGTACGCCTTTTTGTGACCGTGATTTATTAGGCACTTGCGTTATCTGAAGATGGTTCTTCGTTTTTTCTTTTCCTTTCTTGTGCCAGTAGATTTCCACTCCAAGCACAATGAATGATAACAGCAGCCCTCCAGACAGCACAATATAAACGCCCGCCATGCTTTCCAGACCAATCCGCTTTCGTGACAAAGCTGCAAACAGAGTTGTGAGTGAATCCATAAACTACTTCTCAACAGGCCATTTCCTATGGAATGTGCTTTTACATGAAAATGAATCTGATTCACATTAAGATGCAAAATGTGACTGACACTAACTTTAAATGTTAAAGGGGCCCTCTCAGCCAATGAATTTTTTTGTTTGCATCTGCAATGTGCAAGAAATCCGAGGCTGAATTTGGTTCCCAACACAGAAAAACGTAATAAATCAATAGCAAAACAGGTAAGTAGCACTTTTAGGCGAAAAGAAACTAATATTCTGCTTCAACGAGTCGGATGGAAATGGTTGCTAATTTCAGTGGCCCTAAAAATGGCTGATCAAAGTTTTCGGCGCGCAAAGCACTGTGGTCGAAAGGGCTCCTTTGGTGGTGGTGGTGACTGCAATGCATACGTCAAAACTGAACTGTGGTCAACGGCACATTTGATTCGTTGTTGTTACAGTAGCACAAATATATATTCATAGCGGCTAACCATCGTCATCTTCCTTCGGGCATTTATTTGCGTTGTCCCACCATTTCCGGCGCAGTTGATCCAAATAGCCTTCTTGTTGAAGACTGAGTATCTCGAGAGAAAAGTTCTTCACGAAGGGGTTGTCAGACTGGAGGGCAAAACCCAAACCTTCTTCCATGCTCAGGGCTGGAACTTCATAAACAACAACAACAACAACAACAATAATGATACAGAAGTAGTCAACCTCATGTCTTTACAACAAGTTTTCTTTGTCAGTATATACGACTCATTACTTTTCAAAGGCAATGTTCTTATGATAAGTCAATTTGAAGTGAAACTTGTCTGATAACGGACGAGTAATAACTTGGAAAATACTAATCTATGATGTAAGTGCGAGAGAATCGAGAAGGAAAAGATGAACTCGGGAGGAAATGAGAAGGAAAACGAAAAGGACGATAGAAAGGAACAGAGAAGATAGAGGTACACTTTCCATATTATGTTACTATTCAACATCACTCAATTTCTGACTTACCCAATCACGCAAGCATTACTCACTAACTCACACATTCACTCACTCACGTACCCTCTCACTCACTCATTCAGACAGTCAGTCAGTTCAGACAGTCAGTCACTTACTCTCTTACTCAGTCCCCTCGCCCTCCATTTACTCACATTTTATTCTTCTCACTTGTCACAGAACTCAGACAATCTTACTCACTGACTTACTGAATCTATCTATATTTACTTCAACGAAAATCAAACATACGAACAAACAAAAAGCAAGGCCGCGAAACTTACGTGTTACCAGGTCACACGGCTCATTGTTTGTCACGTACTCGAGGAGCGGGCCATCGCCAATGTGGATATACTTATGGTTACGAACCCACTTTAGAGCCTGACGAAAGTCCTGTGGAATCCAACTCCTGTTCATGTGCTGCCAAGTCCTTTTGTAAAGTTCGTACTTGCTATTTTGGAAGAACGAGTAATAGGAAGTGCCCAAAGTGACACCGACTTCATAATCGGAATTAAGCGCACCGTTTAAATCTTTGATCGGTTGATCAACGTTCTTGACAGTAAAGAATGCGGCAAGGTTCGCTGTGTACGTGGAAACCAAGATCAGAATGCAAAACCAGTAGCAACCAGCTAAGACTCGACCTAAAAATAAATATAGATATAGATATAGATATGGATAAAGATATAGATTTAAATATCAATATAAATATCAATATAAATATCAATATATAAATATCAATATAAATATATAAATATAAATATAAATATAAATATAAATATAAATATAAATATATAAATATAAATATAAATATAAATACATAAATATATAAATATAAATATATAAATATATAAATATAAATATAAATATATAAATATAAAAATATATAAATATATAAATATATAAATCACTTCATTAAAGTCTCAATGGGTTTAGCACTGCCGTGCTAATTGGGCAGACTTGAAATGCAGAAACGAAATATCATAAACTGAACGTAAATTTATTAAGAATCCCAACTGGTCAGAGGCTAACCAGTTGGCTATTTACATAGCGTGGCCGAGGATTTGAAATCAGAGCTACCGTCTTAGAAATTCAGTTAGTGGTCAGAGCGGGACTTGAAGCTGGGACGTCCGGCACCCTAACCACCACACTGCCTCCACCTATCAACAGTGTTTCACCTTTTCTCGCAATCTTTGTTGTGCATTTTCGTCTCTGTGAAAACCCTGTCCGCGTACTTTGTTATTTAATTTTGTGTTTTAGACAGGATCTCTTGATCCACTTCTTTTCGGGGGCCCCAAAAGTCGGAAGATAAATTAGCAATCGTTTCCATCCGACTCGTTTGAGAAGAAGAGCCAAAGTTCCTTTGGTCTAAAAGTGCTACTCAGTTACATATTGTCGCAGAAATCTTACTTCGCTCCGCCGGTTCAACACGTACACTCGAGGACTGTATCTTTCACGTTCTAATCACTTTACTTCTTTTTTCCGTCTTACACAATCTTCTTTTTTCTCAATCTGTTACACAATCTCCTCGTGTTTGTCACGAGGCCTCGGTTTTCAGTAATGAGTTTACAATCAATTATTGGTAATGTAATATTAAACTTAACATGAACAGAATCTTAATTACTTAATTAACTAGACAATAAACATTGACACAAAATACAACACTCTCCCCCCCTTGACTCACTTAGGAGTCAAGCATTGCTCCGATCGCGATCCTATCCCTTGCAGATACTGCTGCAGCACGCTTATGTTGCTCTCTAAACTCTACGTTGGGCCTCTCAATTTGTGGTACTGGCACCACCAGCTCTGGGCCCTCACTCACAGCCCTTACTTCAATAGGCAGTAACTTCTGTACGGGTCTAGACAGACGCCCTACTTTACCCCCCTTTGCTACCCTCACTACTGCACCCCTGACCACATCATCTCTTCCACGCACCAAACTCTCGACAACTCCCATCGTCCACTTGTTTCTCTTCAAACCTTCTTCCGCCACAACTACCACGTCACCCAACTCCACCGCCCTTCGCACGCTGCCACTCTTGCTGTCGTGGTGCTCTCGCAGGTCTGCCAAGTATTCCCGTCGCCATCTACTCCAGAAATGGGCAAGCTTCACGCTGAGATACTTAAATCTGGAATTGGTATCTACCTGCCTGTCATTGGCTGGCTCTACTACCTCATCTGGCATTGATCTAATTCGCCTACCGTAGATGAGGTGTGACGGTGTCAGTGGTTCCCCGGTTGGCTGATCATACTCATAGGTCAGCGGCCTAGCATTTAACGTACCTTCTATTTCAATTAATGCTGTCAGCAACTCATCATAGGACAGTCTGGCGTCTCCCAGAGTCTTCTTTAGGCATCGCTTGACGCTTCCTACCATGCGTTCGAAGAACCCTCCCCACCATGGGGCTCTTTCAAGATTGAATCTCCAGTCCATGCGATTTTGCTCTAAATGGGCTTTCACCTCTGGATGTTGGTACAACTCTCTCAAAGCCTTCTCCGTAGCCTTGAATGTCTTACCGTTATCAGACACAATGAGCGAAGGAGCACCCCTCCTGGCTGCGAACCTTCTCAAACATCTCCTGAAGGTTGCTGCTGTGAGATCTCGCACTAAGTCCAGGTGTAATGCTCTAGTTACGCAGCAGGAGAACAGCGCTACATAAGCCTTTTCCATGTTACCCGGACCCTTCTTGAAATACAGCGGTCCGGCAAAATATACTCCTACCTTAGCGAATGGTTCAGCTTGTTTCACTCGAAACCCTGGCAGATCCGCTACTTCTGGTGCTTTGCAAGCTCTGCCCTCTTGCTTCTTACAGGTTACGCACTTACCTAATAGCTTCTTTACGACTTGTCTGCCCTTTGGAACCCAGAATCTAGATCGCAGTTCAGCCAGTGTTGCTCGCACCCCACTATGATGTACCTTACGATGACCATCCAAAACAATCATGTCTGTCAACCTGTGTTGTCTTGGTAGTATTACTGGTCTCGACGCTTCCACCCCTAGGTCTGAGTTGCAAAGTCTCCCCTTGCATCGTAAAAGCTCTGTCTCCTCGATCAACCCAAGTTTGCTTACCAGTTGGTTGAAGTTATCCTGTTCCTTCAACTTCGTTTGGGCTGACTTGACCCATTCCTTTTTCGCTGCACACAACTCCTCCCTGACTAGTCTTCCAGAGAACCTTGGTTGTTCCTTGTTCTTGGCTCTTGTGTTGTGTATGAACCGTCGCATCCAGGCTGTTACCTTCATGAGCTTCAGGGGGTCACTGAAACGCCCCAGCTCGAGGACCGCAGATATGTCATGCTGTTCACTCACCTGTACAGCCATGATCACCGTTGCCTTTTCTTCGGTTTCGCTTTCTAGTGTCTTGGCAATCCTTGTGACAGACCAGCCTTCTTCAGGACCTGAGAGCCATTTTGGTCCTTCCCACCACAGCTCACTTCTCTTCAGTTCTGCAGCCCCAACCCCTCTCGACCCCAAGTCGGCTGGGTTGTCTACTCCAGGACAATGCTTCCAATCCACCCCGGTTGTTAACCGGAGTATCTCTCTTACACGGTGCTTCACAAACTGTTTCCACTCCCCCCTGTTCTGTAGCCAATACAGAACAGTTAGACTGTCAGTCCACAGTGATGTAGTTCTTACCTGAATTTGCGATTTTAAGGCTTTCTTCACCGCCTCCACGAGTTGCGCTAAAATCCGAGCTCCCATGAGCTCCAGTCTGGGGATAGTCATTTGCTTCAGCGGTGCAACTCTCGTCTTACTTGTCAAAAGTGTAACCTTACGACCTGCCCGCGCTGTGTCGTACACAAGGTATACCACTGCGCAGTACGCCTTCTTACTTGCGTCCGAGAATCCATGTAGGTGACAATCGGTCACCTGTCCCTGGTCATACACACATCTCGGGATTACTATCGCACCTGTGTGTCTCAGTTCTTCTATCCACCTTTCCCACTTCCTCCTTATCTCTCCGGTCAGTTCCTGGTCCCACCCCAACTTTAGTGCACACAGTTCCTGAAGGAGTATCTTCCCGCTGATTATTACTGGACTTACAATTCCCAGAGGGTCAAACAAACTGGCCAATTGGCTGAGTACGTTTCTTTTGGTCATCTGAAGTTCACGTGCCCTCTCATAAATGTGCTGGAATCTAAGGTGTAGGGTGTCCTCGTCTGGATCCCACGGCTGACCGAGTACCTTGTTACTTGGGCCAGCATATGCACCTGTCTCTTCCTCAAGGCCACTCACCTCGTTCCTTACAAGGTTGCCTTCAGGCACCCCTAATGTAGCCTGTGCATAACTCACTTCCTCTATACTACTCCCTTCTTTCTCTGGTTCGCGAGCTTCACTAGCCTCGATCAAGCCCCGCAGGTGGTTGTCGTTCGTCCGCCACTTCCTTAACCTAAAGCCACCATCTGCCAATCTCTCCTTCGCCTTCACATATAGGGCGTGGCTGGTCTCGACTGAGTCCTCACCTGTAATGAGGTCGTCCACATAAAATGACTCCACCATCTTGTCAACAAAGGCCGGGTCTACCTCTTTATACTGCAAAAGGTGGTGGCGCAATGTGCCATTCAGGAGAAATGGTGACGCGTTTAACCCAAATACAACACGACAGAATCTGTATACCATGATCTGTGAATTGATATTACGAGGGTCCTCTGGCCACAAAAATCGGAGGCTATCCCTGTCATCTTCATCCACCTCGACATTTAGAAAGGCCTTTTCTATGTCGGCAATCAACACAACTCTCTTCGTCCGGAACCTCAGCAGGATGTCATAGAGAAGAGGGTTGAGTGACGGCCCGACATGCAGACACTCGTTCAGTGACTTGCTGCCCTTACCTTCCTTCGAAGATGCGTCGTACACAACTCTTACCTTAGTTGTCTCTGCACTCCGGCGCACAACTGCGTGATGAGGAAGATAGTGTTCCTTGCGCTTCCGGTTGCATTCCAGCTCTGAAACTGGTTCAATGATGCCTGCTTCTAATTGGTCCCTAATGACAGAGTCATATTCTTCCAGAATCTCTGGTTCCTTCTTGAGTTTCTTTAATGTGCCTTTCAACCTCGACATGCTGTTAGCATAGTTAGACGGAAGTTCTTCCTGACCTGCCTTCCATGGGAGCTTTACTGAATACCTAGTACCATTGAAGGATATGCTATCTAGAAATTCTTCCTGCACATCACTCACCTCTCTGATGCCCAGTGTCTCCAGGTCCCACAACTTCTTTATGTTGTCGTCGACTCTCCCTAGACTGGCACTGCTTTGGGTGAGGAGCTGGGTGACTTGTGTTGTCACCTGTCCATCTTCAGATGCTGGCTCACATCGCATGGGTCCAGACAGGACCCACCCTAACCGAGTCTCTACAGCCACCGGTTCACACGGCTTCCCTCGAACTATTTTACCCTTGTGAAATTGCCACAAAAAATCCGCCCCTATCAGCAACTCAATCTCCAGATCATCACGGTACTTACACACATCAGACAACCACAACCCCCTTAAGTGTGCATACTCAGCCCTCGCGATCTCTGGGTGCTCGTTACGAACGCACGATATTTTTGGCACAACATAGGCTTCCACTCTTATGCCCTCCCTACTATTTACGGCCATTACTGTAAACTGTACTACATCCCGCAGGCCAGATTCCTCCCTTGTATTCCCAAATGTACTTATGCTAAGCCACTCCCTCCTAACTACTGTTAAGCCAATAGATTCCGCCACTCTTGTGGTAATAAACGACTTGTGGCTCCCCGTATCGAACAGGACTCTAACCTTACCCTCCCCATGTCCCTTTATACATGCTTGAGCGGTTTGAAGAGCAACCTTAATACCCCCTGTCCCAACATGCATGCTACTAGGACTAGCGGAAAAACTTTGCCTCTCAGAACCCCCTGAGGGCCGCTACACAATGCAGAATGATGATTTCCCTTGCACTCCTTACATTCTACACTAGCATGGCAGTCCCTGGCGCGGTGGCCCTTATTCAAACAACGATAACACCTAGCGTATTTACGTAATAAGTTCTTACGTTCCTGCAAGTTCTTGATCTTCGCACAATGTTCCGCTTCGTGATGCCCGTAGCAGAATGGACACTTCCCTTCTCTTCCTCCAGTGAACAAGGCGCTAGTTGTTGAGGGTGGTGGCCTGCTATTCCGTTGTGCGAACTGTGCCTTGTCACTTCTCGCCGGCGTGGTCCGCGTGGTGGGCGTCAACTCGTGTGCTTTCCGCAGCTCGATTTCGTTGAGCAAGGCTCGCAGTAATTCGGCCATGTTCCACTCTAAGTATTCCGTCCCTCTCGTGAGAGTCAGTCTCAGCGCCGGTGGAAGCTTCTCTATGATAGACGGAACTACGATACTTGAGTAGGTGTTCTCCTCCACTCCTATCGCGTTCAAGCCTCTGTAGTGGGTCTCGATGTTATCGTACATCGCTCTCAAGCGGCTGGCATCCTTCTCGTTGTAAATGGGCGCGACGTTCAGCATTTCGTTCACATGCGTTCGTTGGATGACCGTTCGCTTACCATATCTCCTTTTCAGAAGATCCACCGCCTCTCCATAGTGTGCAGCGGTCAACGCGAAACCCGAGATGCTTGTTTTCGCATCTCCTTCTAAGAGTCCCCGCAGATAAGAGAACTTATCCACGGTTGAAAGGCCTTCGTTTTCATGAATCGCGCTCACGAAGCAGTCCCAAAATTCGTGCCATTCATGCACCTTGCCGTCAAATTTCCGTATCTCTAACTTCGGCAGTCTTGCCCTGACAATTTTCTTCGGTGTTGTCGACGTCGCGGGAATGTGATTCGGTTCCTGTTGTTGGGGGTGGCTTGGAAGCGCGAGAACCTCTTCTATCGCCACGATTACCCGGTTCATCTCCGCTCTAAATTCTCCGGCTTCCTCGGTCTCGGCTGCAATTGATTCGTCCGGTTCATCTTTACTTGAGCAAAGCAGCTCGAGGATTTGATCGTCCAATTCTCTCAACATGGTTGACTGCTCCTTAAGTGTCCGCTTGAATTGCACAAGCTCCTTTCTTTCGCCCTCACTGTCTTCCCTCGGCAAGGCCTCTACCTTCCCTAGTGCCTCAGTTGCCTTAAGAACAACCTTCTTTACGTAAGATCGGTGTCCACCGCGTTTCTTCTTTCCCTTCGCAAGCTCCTCCATTCTTTCAACATTCACTTTATGTATCCGGCTCGAAGGACCACTGTGTCGCAGAAATCTTACTTCGACTTCCGCTCCGCCGGTTCAACACGTACACTCGAGGACTGTATCTTTCACGTTCTAATCACTTTACTTCTTTTTTCCGTCTTACACAATCTTCCTTTTTCTCAATCTGTTACACAACCTCCTCGTGTTTGTCACGAGGCCTCGGTTTTCAGTAATGAGTTTACAATCAATTATTGGTAATGTAATATTAAACTTAACATGAACAGAATCTTAATTACTTAATTAACTAGACAATAAACATTGACACAAAATACAACACATATCTTTTCATCGATATATTATTACGTTTTTCATGTTCGGAACCAACTTCACCCTCTGATGTTTTGAACATTACTAGATGTGAGAACAACGATAAATTGATTGAGAGTGCCCCCTTAAAATTTCCAAATAAAAAAGTGTTTTTTGAAAACAACTAAAAACTTTAAAAAGAATTAAAGTTGATTACCAGATGTTTTGTAATAACAGCTTCAATCAATGAAACTTTTACCTGATAGCGCTTTCGGAGTGTTATCGCCTCCTTGTTGCAACATACAAGCCAAGGAAAACCAGAAGCTGTTCAACAAATCAAACTCCGACGACGTGCCACGACCAGAATCATCCTTATATCCAAACGGACTGAAGTAATTCAACACGAAAGTAGCGCAGGATACAACCAAAAGACAAACCAAGAGCATGACCCACACGGGGGTATCAAAAGGCATCAAGAATTGGAGAAAGTCTGTTTCTGCAGCAGATTTCTTCTTCATGATCATATTCGAAGTGAAGTACATGTACGCCACTGTGAAGTCCACCACCTTTTCTCTGGTCTCTGTCACAGTCAAGGGGGCTGCCGCCAGGTCTGCTTTCTAAAATAATAGGATCACTGTATCTATTCAGCATGTTTTTATCTGTCTGTCTCCGCGTTGTCGGAATCGACAACGTTAGCTTTTCTTGACCAATAATTGATATAAAATGTACAAAAAGTACCGCTTACAGATAAGCTGCCCTATCGAGCGCGTACCGGCTTCGAGTATTGAGTAACGGGCAAGCGAACATCGTCGAGTAACGAGCGAGTAAAATCTCGGATCGAGTGATCATCGGTCCGCCATTGTTTGATCGCCAGAAGTCTAATATCGAACTGCCTGATACGTAATGAATATAATGTGCATTAAGTTTTTAACGTCTTGGCCAGGCAACCCAGGTTGAGCCAAGTCAACACAAGCTGACCTGGGTTGGTTGGCCAAACAGTGAAAAACTTAAAGTGACGTATAAACGAACCAAACTCCAAAGACTTGCTAAAACGAGTTATAAATATGATTAGTTAGCTAGGTTAACAAATCGAAGCGAAACACAGGGACAAAAGAAAAAATACAAAAGGCTATCTAACATACCATACCTTACGAACTAGTTCTCCGACCACGCCCGTCCACCGTTCGTTGATCTCGGCTCCATAAGTTCCATTCGGTGAAGGGTAAATGTCATAAGTAAACTTCAGAGTTTCGGCCAGTTTCTTGAGCAGATCGATGCAGTATCCCTCATAAGTAATGTTCCCAGTAGAGTCGTTTTTGTAGATTACAAATGGAGGAGCCTAGCAGAGACATAAAGGTGGTGTTATACTGGTCGATTTGCAACTATACGATGTTGCTCTAAAAATCGTTCAGGTGTAACACCCCATTGCGAACGATTTTTCGCACTGATTGCAGTGCTGCAAACGCGTTGCAAGTTTTTGAAAGCGGTTCAAAAACTTGCAACACCGTTGCGTGAATTTGGAGCAAACCGGCGTTGCAAATCGACCAGTGTAACACCAGCTTAAGAGGCCGATTATACATTCAATAATTTTGGAAAATGTATTTTCAGCATACTTGCTTATTTGCATAGTAGCCATGTACACTGTGCATTTAGTTTGTTTGACCCTCTTTTCCAGGTGAAATACACAATAAAAATAATAGTTTAATCAACTATCATCTGAGCAAGGTTTCAAACCCAAGTTCTCCCTACTGTATGATATATTTGTACTGCCAAACTGAAGGAGAAATTGAACTTGATAATAATAATAATAATAATAATAATAATAATAATAATAATAATAATAATAATAATAATAATAATAATAATAATAATAATGTCATTTATTTATACACGGTATTAGGCGACTGAGCATTAGAGCTGATGTGGCCGTGTTGTACGCATTTTGTCGCACGTCTGCTCGTAATCAACTTACCCGATTTCCACGTACCGATCTGAAATAAGGTTTTCGTTATTAAAATAGTTACGTTTCTCTTTAGCTTTATTTTCTCCTATGCCCTATGCAACTTTTTCTCTCTCATTAGTGTTATTGTTAAATTCATGTTTCTGTTGTCACTGGGTTGTTGTTATTGGGAGTCAAAGGGTTAACTAGAAAAAAGAGCGGAAAGAAATGACTCAGCGGTGAATACTTTAGAGAAGACTATTTGTTAAAAGGTCGGGAGCCAATGATTGAAAGACACAATAGAAAAATGAAATCCCAGAATCATAATTGAAACGATTGTACAATCATAGTACTAACCTTCATAGTCACAACACGAAGCTTTTTGCCTTCCAGTTTTAAAGCATCGCCTGTTGGCTCTACAATTTGTCGCACGTCTTCGCTCATAATCAACTTATCCGATTTCCACGTTCCGATCTGAAATAAGGTTTTCGTTACTAAAATAGTTACATTTCTCTTTAGCTTAATTTTCTTCTATGCCCTATACAACTTTTTCTCTCTCGTTAGTGATATTGTTAAATTCATGTTTAAGTTGTCACTGGGTTGTTATTGTTAAAAATAGTAGGTTAAATAGTAAAATTTAGAGCATCTATGTCAAGCATAGTCAAGAACAAGAATATCGTATTTACATGTGCTTACATGAACTATTCACCTTGTTTGCTGTTTTCTGCTTTTCAACTTAATAAATTGATGTGTTTTTGTATAACAATAAAAAAAAGTATCGATACTCAGTTTTTCTTACCTTAACGAAGGAATTGTTTCCAAGGTTCATCACATCAAGCTCAACAGAGCTTCTCAAACCAGCCTCGTCAAATTGAATCTTTCCAGTGATTCCTTCAAGTTGAATCTGAGAAAATGGACATCATTAAACCCGTGAAAGTTTCTTCTTTAGTCGATTAACGTATGCACGTAAGCAAGTTTACCTCACGACACCTTATTAACCCTACGGGTGTCAGAAGAAAACTGTGCTCAAAAGTATCACCAAAAGTATTCCAATAATGGGATTCCCATTACAGCTTCGCTGGGAGAAAGGTTCAGCTGAACTTCATCGACAAAATGTTACCAAAAATGAAGCAAATTTTATTAAATATGTAAAACTGTCTATTTCTGTTGTTTCGACTCAAATTAACACTTAAAAGCGTCACTCTCATGTAACCCACAATAAAAATACAAAATTACTGTTATTTTTCCTTTTACTTTTTCAACACGCTTTGGGCTTCGATAACTCTTTGAGATATTAACCTAAATCACAACAGAAAGTTCGGTTGAAATTGGACGGATTGGTTTGTGGATACAAAGGCTCAAAACAACAACAATCAAATACACAAAAATTCAGGACTTTGCATTTTCCAGACACACCTTTTTCATTTGGCTTGTTAATGACATCCTGTTTGACGGACTATTGAAAAGTTGCCCCCAGCCTTTTTCTGTTGACACAACAGCGAGGGCCTGGGCGAATATCTGACCTGCATCATGTGCGAGGACAACATTTTCCTGTAAAAACATAATAAATATAAAAAAAAGTCTATAAAATGACTATGATACTACGCGCGCCCTGATTGGCTAAATAACCGTATAAGATGAGAGTATCTTTCATGCATGCTTGTTGCGTGATGTATTATAATGACTAATTATTTTATAAAAGAAACATATAATGCGCTCCCGTGTAATATAGCCTCATCTAAACACGCTGGAAGTTGGGAGAAAACGAGAGTAGCGTCGGGAAACCACGAGGCCGCCGAGTTTCTTAATTATCAGAAGACAGGAGCTTATGGAGAGGTTATCCAAATAGTTTGATGGAGACCAGATGGACGAAGCCCTCGTAACGTTATGACAATCAATATGAATATGTTGGTTTACATGGCGTTTTTACATCGCAAACTAAAGATGTATTTATCATACCTTTAGCGTAAAGAGATCAGTCACGGCGTTGTTAAACTTCGATTTCAAACTGTCCTCGTATTGTTCCGACTTCTGATTAAGTTTGCGAGGCAAACGGAAACCGAACACTTTGTCTGCAGATGGGGCTGTGATGTTCAGAGGAAACTGGAGGGATAAATAAAAGTATCACGCAGTTCTCAGTCATGTGCTTTCAGTCAAAAAATCATGGAACGGAATGAAGAGCTATATTAGAAACGCTAGCAGCTGAAATGCTGAAATAACCAAAACAATTTTATACGTTATAACAATTTCATAACGTCATTTCTCCCTCTCCAGGATAAGAGGTTAGTTTCGAAAACTGGAGGTAAAGACAGAAATGTCAGAGCAAAGGAATTTATTTCTTTTTCTGTTTCCCTGTCTCTCTCCTCCAGCATAAGAGGTGTAAAGTCTATGTAAGTCTAAATCTAATGACAAATATACACAATGAATATCTGATATTGACATTTGTTGTAAAACTGAACTTAACACAGCTGACTTACGTGATTTTGAAGGATCCAGATAAAGTTATCCATGTAATCATAAGACCGTTCCTAAATATTAAAATACGAAGATAAGACAAAAGATGTAGTGCACAAAATCTTATGATTTCCACGAGAAAAGTAATTATCAGAATCATTAAATCAGTAACCCAAATAGAAATGTAATACCCTAGGAATAATATCAGTCAGTCAAGCGCTTGATAACAAAAAATAAAACTTTCCTACTATAGTGGCATGCTATTGGGTTTTTTGTCCTATGATTTTTGCTCCAAATGTCTTTTTCAAGGACCATTCTAAATCGCGTTCTGTAATAAAGTATTGCTACATTTATAACTACATGGATATGTGATGCCACGTAATATGTGACGTAATTTCGGCCATTCATCCGAAAAATCCCCAAAGAAGTAGTAGTAATGATGATAGTTTAACTTCTAAAGTTATCCGAGCATCCCTGGTATTATTAACAAAAACTGTAACAAATGTAAAATGTAAAAATGTTACATTTGTGATTGGTAGGAGGACTACGTAATGTCCGATTTCTGCCTGTAATAATACTCGTAGTTACGAATTCGTATAGTTACAGACCGAATCGGACTCCTCTCAGTCCGCTTACCATTATTAATCGTGACATTATTTTTATTTCTCGCCTCTGAAAGTAGTTTCTGTCGATACATTCCATCTGCATACAGGAGAACAACGCTTATCTTGTACTTTGATAGTTGCTTAATCGCCTTTAACACGACACTTTCCACCGTCTCGTTTCCTTGTCGATGAAGTTGAATGGTATGTACAGTAGTGTTATCGCTGACATATGTCTGGAAACTAGATGCCTGGTAGACATACCTCACTGAAAAAAGAAAAAAGAAACTAAAAACACTTCACTTTTACGTAATTCAGAACTTACTGGTCCGTATCAAGCAAGATTAAATTAAAACAGTGTTCTTTAAACTTTGAGCCTTATGTACCCTACCTTCATATAAAACAGCGACTTTGGACCATTGAAAAGTCTCCAGTAGTTGTACCGTTGCACGAGCGTAGCTTGAATAACTCGCAGACAGAGAAACACCCACGTGTTCACACTTGCTCCAGTAATCGTGATTACTATGGAGACGGATCAGCGGTATCCCTGTGAACATGCTGAGCACGCATGCGGGGATGTTAGAATCCTGCTGTGCTTCGATAAGCGCCACCACATTCTGTTGCTTAAGTGCTGAAGCTGCCAAAAGAAAAACAGGTGCTTGAACGTGTAAAACTGTATCTTTCTTTCCTGAGATATTTATTCATTTCAGCATGTCCACATATACGTTAATAAGTTCCAAATGTGTCCACACATTATTAGAAACTACACTTACCATAGTTGAACAGATTCTTCTTCTCTGAGGAGTTACGAAGTTCAAGGACAAATGAATTGTTCAGCTGCGAGGTTTTGGCATTGGTTTGGTCCAAGGCATAATTGAGAGATGCAACTTCAAGTTCACTGCTAGAGTTCTGCAGTTCTGCAAAAGTAAAAATATATAGAAAAAATTGGAACAAAGTAATGGTTGCATGAGGTATTGACCCTTTCACTAGGGAGTTTAAGAAACCTAGGACGGCGACGGCAACGCGAGGAACCAAAAAATAATGTCTCTGTTTTCCCTATGTCTTTGTAACTTTGCCTATTCTTAGGTTGCTCGATTTGTTCCGTTTTTGCCAAGGTTGTATTGATTTCATCGTTTCCTACTAAGAAGAACGACTGCCGTTATTTTATCGAACTGCCGACCACGTCCTGATCACGACATAAAAAAAAAAGCATTTGAAGTCGCACGCGAGAGCACCGCGACCCCGAGAACATGTCAATTTCAGATATTCACGTGCTTCTTTTGTCTTCTGTGATTAGTTTTATTGTTTCACCGACGTCGTCGTCGTCCTCTCGCGTCCTGTATCTTAAAGTCCCTATTCTCAAGTTCAAAATGCAAGTTCTCCCAACCACTCGAGAGGAAAACATATGAGTACCGTTATGAGAATTGATAGCTTGACCAGCCTTCACCTGAGCGAGTTATCAAATAAAGAGACCAGTTGCAGAGTAAAAACTCGATACTTACCGAGATAAAGTTTCTTTGGCTGAGCTGCACATCGCTTGAAGACTGCGTCAGTCGTGAGAAACAGGAACAGCTTCAAGGAAAAACTTACGCCTTTCATTTCACCCTAAAAGTTAAAGACGAAAAAACATAAAACAGTTGAAATCTTAGAAACACAGGGCCGATTTTTTAAACAAAGTCTAACTTAGACCTGGTTTATCGCTAAATTGAAGTTTAGACGGACTCCGTAAACCAGGGTTCGCCAAAGGTTAAAATGCATTTTCAGAACATACATCGGCGTCGGTTTATAAAGACCACGTTTAGCCGTAGTCCGATAATCATGGCTATTGTTTCAACTATGTTTAGACCAGGGCTTTCTTAACCGCGGTCCAAACCTTGTTTAAAAAAATCGACCTACATAGTTTCCCGAAACAAATACTACTATATAATGATATCAATAGTAGTAAAAGATTATGTCGCTCCGTTAGACAAGTGTATCTCTTTAAATTGCTAAGGCGTCTTGGAAAACTAGAATACGGTCACGCCCAAACTTTCAAACGAAACCTGAAGGTGTGACCGATCTAATGAAAGGTCCGTGTCCTAGTTGTTGTTGAGTCGATTCAAGTATAATTCAGGATCATAAACCTCCGCAGAAATACCAGAACATCTTAAACTCATTCAGTTATATACTTTTAAAAGTAGGGAACAATTTTCAAACACTCCCATACTTCCATACCACTCCCACAAAATATCACGTATTTCAATGAAGCCAGCAAAGCTATTAACTTCGTATGGTTAGGTTTAGGGCTAAATACATGGTTAGGATTAGATGTTTTGATCTTTAACCATAAACCTAGCTCTAAGCCTAATTCTAAGAGACTTAGTTATACCGTTTTCTTTGATTTAATTCCCCATCCCCCGTTTTAGTAAAATCCCATACTAAATATACTATTCAAGATTATACATCTTTACGGAACTACCAAACATTTTCTATGGATTTACTCAAAACTCAAACCACGAGTGTTTTACGAGAAATTGCACAAACAACCGTGCAAAAGCGGGAAATGATGCCAACGATATCCTCATTAGTGAGGATATGGAAAATACACCATTCGGGTCCCGGATGTAGTTTCGTATGGATTTTACGTACGCACGGTATATTTTCCAGTAAAACACTTGTGTCTATATAATAAATAACTATAATTCTCCACTTCTGAAGAAAGGATTAAAATAAAATATACCCAAATTTAAACAGAAAGAATCAAACGAAATCCGCTCATTACTGTCTACAGATGTGCTCTCCCCTTTTAAAGCTTTCATTTGAGTAGAAAAATATTTACATTTCCTGCGACTTCAAAGTTTGTTTAATTTACCAGCGGAAAGAGTATAGGATGTGGCGTGGGGGAGTCAAACGAAAAAATACATTTTTCAAAAACCTAGCGCGAAGGCTGAGTTTCCATAACCAAAACGTACGAGGGTAGTAACAAAGATACCTACGATAAAGCCAAGCACTTACCTGCGAGCAGTGCATTCAAGTAAGTGGCCACTCCTTCCTCTTTCTTCTACAATCTCAACCTTCAAACGTCTGTAGAAACTGTAGTCGATACACCCGTCTGCAGTTGAAGGATTAAAAGATACAATGGTTGTCAGTAAACGATAATTTTCGAGTCAGCACATCTTCTTAGTGTGGATCGACTTGGTCAGAAAAATGACTTTTCCATTAAATTCGATAGGGCAAAATAGGAATATACTAAATTACTTCATTAATGCAAATGGGGCTGTCTTTTTTTGCAGATGTCACTGTAGAAATGTTTGCGCTGCGTTTGGGCACGCTGCCAGCATTGATCTTGTGTCAGCTTCAAAGATTCTCTTTGCATTATTGCATCGGCTACACAAGAAAAACCTCTGCGTTTTAATTATGCAAGTTCAGTTTCTTCGAGAAAGATTTTAAGTGATTATAAAATGGTAATAATAAAAATTTAAAATTTGAGACTCGCGTGTTTACGCTGTGTTTGGCGCTTCAAAGGAACTGTATTGCAAATCGATTAGGTGGTCCACACTTCTAATTACTAATCCTCTGCCACTGTTTCTGAAACTATTACCGTTAATATCTTGTGGCACAACTATTAGCGCCATTAAAAAGAAAGTAATAATTGTGGCGTGGGGGAGTCTAACGAAAAAATACTGTGCGGAATGGCGCCTAAATTAGAGTAAATATGGTAATACGCATTTTTTCAGACCGTTATACGCTTTTTTACGGCAGGTCCGCGTTTTTCAACGCATTGTTCGAAAACCTAACGCGAAGGCTGAGTTTCTATAACTAAAACGTACGAGGGTAGTAACAAAGATGCCTACAATAAAGCCAAGCACTTACCTGCGAGCAGTGCAATTCAAGTAAGTGGCCACTCTTTCCTCTTTCTTCTACAATCTCAACCTTCAAACGTCTGTAGAAACTCTAGTCGATACACCCGTCTGCGGTTGAAGGATTAAAAGATACAATGGTTGTCAGTAAACGATAATTTTCGAGTCAGCACATCTTCTTAGTGTGGATCGACTTGGTCAGAAAAATGACTTTTCCATTAAATTCCATAGGGCAAAATAGGAATATTCTAAATTACTTCAGTAATGCAAATGGGGATGTCTTTTTTGCAGATGCCCGTAAAACTTGTAGCATCTAACGCCGTGTTTACGAGAAACATTTATCGCAGTAAAAATATTACCGCGGTAAATTTGCACTTACAATGCCCTGCAAGAAAAACACAAAAACGACAGAGACAGAAATGCGAAGTAGACCAATGTAATAGCGACCGTGAGAGTTCTGAACTCTACATTACTGCTTTTATTTCACAGGACAAAATTCTCTCTCGTCTGCATTATCGCTTGGCTGATTTCTGCGAGTGAGCAGTCAAATGCAAACACCTGTACGACATCTGTGGAAGGGATGACGTTAACACGGCACGCTTACAAATCCATTGCAGTTGAAGACATGCAAGTTTGCTTTCACAACTGCCAACGCGAGGAACTCTGTCAAAGCATTAACTTTTTTAAGGAAGGGGGAATATGGGGAATATGTGAATTAAACAACCGGACTCTGTCCATTTACCCTCAGCATCGCAGGATAGGAAAAGGCATGTACTATTTCGAGAATCCTTTCAGAGGTAATTTTACTCCTTAGAGTCCATCTACAGTCAACTCTCGCAAGCGCGGACACTAGTATAAGACGGACACAGCTTGGATAGTTTTAGTTTACGTTGCCTTTTTTCCAGCGATGCAATAGTGGCTACTGTATGATGACAAGATAATTAATTAAAAAGCATAATTATTTGAAGCATATTTTCAATTGGTTTATTTGCAAAACATTATTTTTACTATGTCTCTGTCGTGAAGAGAAATGCCAGTATCTCATATAGTGGTAAGATAAATGGCTATTGAAGTGAACACGGCTATTCTACATTTAAAAAAAAGGCTTTTGGTGAAGAAGCAACCAAACAACAAGGACTCCTCTATTGACAGTGCATCTCGTTGAATCACTCCGGCTAATGAATGACAAATCATTACTATTGGCTTAATGCGAACAGTTAAATCGTAGAAAAAATGCCTCAAAATAGGCAAAACGAGCGCTGTTATACCGAACTGACTGTAGTTTCCAGCCTATGCGTTAGACGCATAAACGTGCGTTTTTAAGCATATTTTTTCTTGAAACATAAGGAGCTTAACCCTTCAAGAGATTTGGAGTCCCCGCTGTAAATTATAGCTTCAATTCCTCTTGGGTAAGCTCTATTTACCTGAGGGTTAGCCTAATTGCTTGGATAGAATATGCCTGTAATTATGGCTTCAGATCCTCTTGGGTAAAGCTTCATTTACCTGAGGGTCGGCCTAATTGCTTGGGTAGAATATACCTGTAATTATGGCTTCAGATCCTCTTGGGTAAAGCTTTATTTACCTGAGGGTCGGCCTAATTGCTTGGGTAAAATATACCTGTAATTATGCCTTCAGATCCTCTTGGATAAAGCTTTATTTACCTGAGGGTCGGCCTAATTGCTTGGGTAAAATATACCTGTAATTATGCCTTCAGATCCTCTTGGATAAGCTTTGTTTACCTAAGGGTCAGCCTAATTGCTTGGGTAGACTATACCTGTACGTATGGCGCCAGATCCTTTTGGGTAAGCTGTATTTACCTGAGGGTCAGCTGTATTTACCTGAGGGTCAGCCTAATTGCTTGGGTAGAATATACCCGCAACACTGGCTCCAGATCCTCTTGGGTAAGCTCTATTTACGTGTCTGTCAGCATATTGCTTGGGTAGAATATACCTGCAATTCTGTATCGAGACCCTTTTAACAATTCTTTAATTAAAACTCCTTGTTGACGGCACCGGGAAACCCTCAGCCACAAGTGACATTTATTCGCCGGCATTTTTTATCAGGTTTATTTAGAAAACCCTCAGGTTCAAATTTTCGCCTATTATACTCAGAGCCTTATCTCAAGTTCCGGAGAGTCGACCTTTTCTGAACGAAATAAAATTGGCCTTCAGAAGCTAGAAGAAGGAGAGAGCCAGTCAAACGACGACTAGGCGGTTGAGCAAACAAAGGCCGTTCATTTTTTTTCCTGGCTAGTTCATGCCACGCTCAATTTTTATCGCGATACAAGTTGTTGAAGTTTATATTATCAAGGCTACACGAAAGATTTAGGTTTAGCGAGGCTTCGTCGTTTATACACGTTCGCCCATGTGTTGTTGTTCAGGCGGTTATTACTGTCGCCTAGCCCAGGGACCCCAAGCTGTCATCTAGCGCCTCTTGCCTCATTACGTCATGAAGTTAATGAATTTGTTAGCGGCTTATCACATCGTCCAGCGAAGCGCCAAATACTTTGTGAAGAGCAGGGCCCGGTTGTATAAAACGCTAACGCCAGGGACCAGGCATTTATTCCTATTGTTATTAACGCCTAGTCCCATACTTCCACACCACTTCCACAAAATATCACGTATTTCAATGAAGCCAGCAAAGCTATTAACTTCGTATGGTTAGGTTTAGGGCTAAATACATGGTTAGGATTAGTTGTTTTGATCTTTAACCATAAACCTAAGCTCTAAGCCTAATTCTACGAGACTTAGCTATGCCGTTTTCTTTGATTTAATTCCCCATCCCCCGTTTTAGTAAAATCCCATACTAAATGTACTATTCAAGATTATACATCTTTACGGAACTACCAAACATTTTCTATGGATTTACTCAAAACTCAAACCACGAGTGTTTTACGAGCAATTGCACAAACAACCGTGCAAAAGCGGGAAATGATGTCAACGATATCCTCACTAGTGAGGATATGGAAAATACACCATTCGGGTCCCGGATGTAGTTTTGTATGGATTTTACGCACGGTATATTTTCCAGTAAAACACTTGTGTCTATATAATAAATAACTATAATTCTCCACTTCTGAAGAAAGGATTAAAATATATGCCCAAATTTAAATAGAAAGAATCAAACGAAATCCGCTCATTACTGTCTACAGATGTGCTCTCCCCTTTTAAAGCTTTCATTTGAGTAGAAAAATATTTACATTTCCTGCGACTTCAAAGTTTTGTTTAATTTACCAGCGGAAAGGGTAGAGTATGTGGCGTGGGGGAGTCAAACGAAAAAATACTGTGCGGAATGGCGCCTAAATTAGAGTAAATATAGTAATACGTATTTTTCAGACCGTCATACGCTTTTTTACGGCAGGTCCGAGTTTTTCAACGCATTTTTCAAATCATGAAGAGATTTATGACGGGACTGAGATGTGGGGATGCGTTTTGGCAAAACTTAGCCTAGCCACCCAGGAGCTATAGTCTAACCCTAATTGACTTACACTTTGACCAGTGTTTTCTCAGAGATTAAAACATATTTTTCAAATAAAAAAAGGCAGATTCCTATCATTTACCAGCTCAAGTGCCTAATTTCTCTGTTCGAGTTGGACTCCAAGACCAAAAATTTTTTGTTTAATTTAACCCTGTGATTAGTCAAGCTCACAGAAAAACTAATGCACTCTGCTACTGGGTCATGCAGTAAAACATAGATGGCACTGATAATATTGGTGAAGTCCAGCCGGCCGACTTTCACATAATTGTCTGTATATAAACTCTCTATAAGCCGGACAGGGTTTGTTGGGCCCAGCCGGCCGACTTTCACTTATTTGCCTGTATATAAACTCTCTATAAGCCGGACACCTCTATCTGACGGACACCTAGATCAGGTCCCGGGGGGTCCGTCGTAGAGAGAGAGAGAGAGAGAGAGAGAGAGAGTTCGCTGCATTCTCAAATTTAAGTTGATATGGTATGTTTATCTTCGTCTGTATCGTCATGAATGTTTTACTACAGTATAATATTTAGCTTGCTCCTCCTCTTTGAACACACACAAAAACTATAGTAGAAGAGCTTCAAGCTTCAACCTGAATCAAATAGTTAAAGAGGCAATCGAAGTAAAAATATATAGTGGTTTCAGGATAATTTGGCTCGACTTGAAATTAAAACCTTCCAACTGTCAACTAAAACCTGACGGTGTGACCACTCTTCAACAAGTACGGTCCTTAGCTTAGCCAGCTAGCTTAGACATGGTTGTCACTAAATTGAAGTTTAGACGGACTCTGTAAACCAGGGTTAGCCCGCACTATACATTTAGTGCTAGTCTCAAATGCGCAGGCTTGCTTGCAAGTAATTTCAACAAACTTGCCCACCTTTTGGTTTGAATGAATTAACCCTTTCTCTCCAAGATTAGCTCAAAATGCTAATTTTCCCAATTTTTTTTGTAGAAGAACATGTACGAGTGTTGCAAGGAGAATTAATAGCTTAATCAGTTTTAATCTGAGCAAGGTATCAAAAGCCAAGTTCTCCTTACTGTTTATCTCTGGTGAGAAACTGAAGGAGAATACTGAAGTTGGTCACTCTTGGGAGTATTCAAGGGGTTGACGATAATTCACTCGTTTATAACTTACAGTCCCAGTGTGTTATTGCTCTTTCTATTTATTTATGTGAATACCGTACGTTAATATTTTCGTTTTCTTGTATCTATTTAAATTTTCCTTATCCTACTCTTGTAAATAAATCTGTATGATAAAGTTATGTCTTTTGTTATGCTGTATTATTTCACGTACTTTATTATATATTGTTAGCTTCACTCTTTTTGTATATATTCGTATTCTCCTTATCCTGCTCTTGTAAACATATTTGCATTACTGATAAATTTGCGCAGAAACTGTAAATTAGAATAATATTTCAATTTTGTACAAATCTAAAACATACATTTGGTTTTTGTTCAGTCTTTTTTTACTTTATTCGGTTCACAGTTCTTTGCTCCCTTCCATCCTCCTATTTATCTTCTATCCTTCCTTTCATTTCCAGAGAATCTGACTAGCACCTACTAACCTCCCTGGAATGAAAACTGCATGATGGAATGATTATATTTTCTTTGTATATACAGTAGTCATAGCAGAATCATGGTGAAAAGCTCGGACGTGAATAGTTAAGAACTGCATTTAAAATATATCTTACTATTTTAACTCAAAGTCCTTAATTCATATACCATAGAAAATTTATTATCATCCATATCTTGTTTCATCTAAATCCGTTTCTTTCGAAGCTACAAGGTGCGGCTACGCAACTTGTCCTCTTGTCAGATGTACCGCAGCAGGGTATACACTTTCGAAATAATTAACTGTGTCATTTATGTGTTTATTGTCCCGATGGCGTCGTGGCCGTAACCGGTGACATTATCCAAAGGAAAAGATGCCCACACATAGCACTGGGACAAGTCGTAGAGTGGGTCAGGCCCTGCAGAAGGGTCACACATTAGCCATCATTGTGTATTATAAATATTACATCGCTCTTTTTTTATCAAGGGTACTGTGTACAAATTGTACTGAACTAGTGGCAGGACATGCCAAAGAGAATGTAAGTCCCAAAACACAGAGGGATAAAAAGAACCATCGTTTTGGGAAACAGTAAGTATTTGCGAAATACAGAACTAAACAGGCAGAGGGGAACAAACAGAGAAAGATAGACTTAAAGACAAGTCAAAAAGGAAAGAGATGTCCATTACCAGAGAAAATTAAAGGCAAGACTGAAAAATAAATTGATAAAACACCAGAGGAGAAAACAAAGATATTTTTGGCTCAGTTTCGCAGACAGTATTTTCCAGCCTTGCAAAGCAACAGGTGGAAAATCCATCTGTTTTCATAGGCTACACAATATTGGTAACATTAACCTTTCACTCCCAAGAGTGATCAACTTCAATTTTCTTCTTTAGTTTCTCATCAGAGATATATCATATAGTATGGAGAACTTGGCTTTTGATAACCTTGCTCATATGAAAGCTGTTTAAACTTCAGTTCATGAAATCAATATACTTTCTCAAAGAAGTCAATGCATGGAGCACTGATTTACTCACCTACTTTGAGGAACTGAGGGCTGTCAGCAGCATGCGTCATCTTATCGATCAACTGAGGAAAAGGAATACACAATCTCATGATTGGCTTATTATTGGTATTAATAATCTTTTCACTCCTTCAGCCTCTGGACAGATAGTTGGCTTTCAATAGCTTGCTTAGATGAACTCAATTAAATCAGTTCTCAGTACATCGTTCATACATTTTCATTTCAAGAATGGTGCCACATGTTTGGCAAGATTATGTGGGAGCTGAAGCATTCCAGGGAGGGGGGAGGGGGGAGGGGGGAGGGGGAGTACTTAAAATTTTGGGAGTGTGCTGTCCCAGACTGAAAGCCCTTACCCTATTTCAGACTATTAAGTTGGCAATTTTTGATCCAACTTTAGACCAAAATTTGGAATTTTGAACCCTATTTTAGAGCAAAGTTTACAGTTTTTGACTATTTTTAGACCAAAATTTGCAATCTTCAACCCTATTTCAGACTAAAATGTGTAATTTTCTACCCCATTTCAGGCCAAATCAAAATCTCTGACCCTATTCCAGATCAAAGGCTTAAAATCGATACCCTGTTTCAGACTAAAATGCTGAAAATGATACCCTTTGGGGCAGCACAAAACTATATGGCTCATGTATGGGAGTACCCCCCCTCCTCCCTTGTATGCAGGAGTTGGAGTTGACTAGATATGGGAAACTGGGTGATGCAGGCATACTTATGCCATTAAAAAGGTCAGCTGGGCTATAGATTCATTGCAGTTGTCTAGTTCCAACAGGGACTATTACTGTACACGTAGTATTCAATCTTTAGTAATTACAACACTTACATCAATAATCTCTCTATCAGTTGGTGCAGCGTTCTCTTTCCCTGTAGAATATAAAAATATCCAAAATCAAACTGTCTCTTTAATTCTTGCAGAGTTTCTATTTTTAGTCCAAGTAAAAGTTTGTTTTTATTGTACATAAAATGTTACCTGGATTAAAAAAAAAGTTCATTAAAAAAAAGAATTAAAAAAAAGTTTATACAATTATGTGGGGGTGGAATTTGAGATGGCATGGACAAGTTGGCTAGTATATAGAAAAAACTGACAAAGTTATATTTATTATTTACTGCACCCATATCCAGTTGGGTTAATTCACTACTAACAGCTTTAGTAAATTTTTGTAGTATGAGCACACAATTAAAAAGGATCACGCGATATTAAATGCAAATGCATTACACTCCAGACAGCTGCAAATATTGTATTTCTAGGTGAACAGTCAGTATGGTCAGGGGAATCCCCAAGCTGACACTTTAAGCATACTGCTGACAAAGCAAAAATTTATGATAGGCAAACAACTGATCCCTGAAAAAGTGCTAACACCAGCATGCACCGGAGTTGATATACAGCCAAAACAAAAACTGCTCAGTGTAGAACTGGGAGGAACACAGGTAATAGGTTTTGTGATTGTGGTTTGCTAGATCACAGAATCATGAAGAGATTTATGACGGGACTGAGATGTGGGGATGTGTTTTGGCAAAACTTAGCCTAGCCACCCAGGAGCTATAGTCTAACCCTAATTGACTCACACTTTGACCGGTGTTTTCTCAGAGATTAAAACATATTTTTCAAATAAAAAAGGCAGATTCCTATCATTTACCAGCTCAAGTGCCTAATTTCTCTGCTTGAGTTGGACTCCAAGACCAAAAAAATTTTGTTTAATTTAACCCTGTGATTAGTCAAGCTCACAGAAAAGCTAATGCACTCTGCTACTGGGCCATGCAGTAAAACATAGATGGCACTGATAATATTGGTGAAGTAAATCTATTGAAACTTGCCACACAGAAGTTTCATGAGAGAATGCTTTTCTCAATAACATGTCATATTGACTTGCCCTATCAGCACCGAATTTTAAAGTGCACATAAGCCTTCAGAGGATACATTTTTATACGGAATTAGGAAGTAATCTAAGCAACTTATGCCCAAAAGAAAGCCTTTCCGAAGCGTTCTTATATTTTTTTCACGCGTTTGAAATCGGAAATATAAAATTCAGACCGCGCAATGTAGGAGACTGGGACCTGTGACGTCAGAGGAGTGGCGCGTTTCGGCTCGGCACCTCTTCATAGCTCTTATTTATCAGGTTTGTGTACGTTTTTCTCGCTGTTTACCCGTGTTTTTGGACTCGTACGGCAATGGCGAGCTCTAGAAGCGATGAAGAAAGCGGTATATCTGATATCTGAACTATATTACATTGATTCCACGTGTATACTGTACGATATCCACTATGAAGTCCAACCCGTGCGCTGACAAGAGCTACTTGCTGACCAAGAATGGCATGAAGCGTAACAGAAAGGAAAAGGAGGGAAAAGAACAAGAACCATAACACTGCAAGATTGCTCGGAAGAACATTTTGGAGCCAGTAGTTGGTAAGCGTAAAATATGTCCGAGTTTTGCATTTGTTTACGTGGTACATCTGTAATTGCTTCTCTGTGTTTTACTCATATTTTAGGTGTTCGTGTGGGAATTTCAATGTTGATGTGCTACGGCAGCATCGGCATTCACAAGCATTGAGATTCTGCGGATGTCTCACGATAACTCTCGCTCGGGATTTCGACTGAGAGCAGTTGCGTAATTCGTCACGGCAGTTGACCACGGTCAGTTATATTTGACTTCGAGAGAGAGCGGCTCTTCTGAAAACTCCTGGAATGTACAAAAACAGTCATTCTAAACTTCCCTGTACGGGTAGACAATAAAGTATTACACTTTAATTGCGGTTTGTGGCGCCCTTCTTCACCGTTTGGAGGATTTTGCTTTCGCCGCGGTGGATCAACAGGCGACTGTCAACAGTCAGAACGACTCCTTTCGGAGATTGCCAAAAATTTCCAACTTCTGCGGCCGTCGTCTAACTTCGGCGATTTGGAAACCAAGTTGTTTGAGTAAATATGTGCCACAAATCCGGCACACGGTCGACTATAGCCCTAGAAAAATCTAGCCGAAAAACCATCTTTCGCTCGGTTTCAAACATGAATTGCAGTGTCGCAGTGTTGACCTCATCGACCATAAACCTCCGGCGAACGCGATGGTTTGCTCATTTGATATTCGATACCTACGATAGAAAAGGTAACAAACTTCCCACAGCTGAATATATTTTGGATTAAATATAATTACTTATTACTACCCGTCGACAAATTGTGGGACCCGACGATTACTCGGTCAATCTTTCCCCTTCTTATCAACTTTGTACTACAATACCGAGATTGTCCTTTACCAGGTCCAAGTCGAGATTGTGCAATTCGTTATTGTCAGTTCCATGCAATGTCAAAATCATCTGGTTTGAAATAAGCTGAGCAGAACCGGAATTGATCGTCAGCTCCCATTTCACACGTTTGGCCTTGACAAACTGGACCATTTCTCTTTCGCTTCCTCGCTTCACCTCTTTGGTCATTCGGAAACTGAATCATATAAAATGCGAATCCTTGCTTATGATCTGGCTCCAAGGAGCAGCCTCCAACAACACATCTATAAGGCATTTCGGAGTAAAACCGGTGAAAACTCTGTTCGGACGAGTCGAGACGCCACTCCTCTGACGTCACAGCCCAGGCCCTTGATCAATCATCTTACGCGGACAAATCTAAACCGGAAGTCAAAATGGCACTTTTTCGCATGTTTACCGGGCGAAAAAAAATATAAGAACGCTTCGGAAGGGCTTTCTTTTGGGCATAAGTTGCTTAGATTACTTCCTAATTTCGTATAAAAATGTATCCTCTGAAGGCTTATGTGCACTTTAAGGTAATATACTTTACACACACTGTGCATCTCAACATACGTTGGGGGGAACTCCCATATAAAAAAGGATGGGGATCAATGCTAATCGTATCTCTTAGGGGTCAAAACCATGGGTTGGGTCCTACTTAGGGTGCTCAACACCAAACGCTGACAATTGTACGTGACGTGTCTGTCGAATGAACTTCTTTTGTTTGAAAACAGCAAGGAGTAAAGTACTGCTTCATAATATCATCCTTTTATTGGTACCCTTTAGGGGTCAAAATAAGCTCAAACCACGCCCGTTTTAGTACCTTATAGGCGTCAGAACGAAATTCCCGACGAGCACCCCGTCATTTTAATGTGGAAGTTCCCCGGGCATGCGTTTTGCAGTTTTTCATATAACCGCTGTATCTCCAAACGACTTTATAGAGCCATTTGAAATACAAACAACAAAGCAACTCACTTTTTCGTGGCTTTCTCTGCTTGTTCTGGGGTTTCATAGCATACACCCGGAACGCTGAATTGCCATGTGGCTTGCTTCTCTCCGACAGCTGAACCACGTCTTTCCTGGCATTCAGAGCACAGCGGAAGTTCGCTTTCCATTTTTTTGGGTCTGGTTTTTCGCCTGCTCTATACTTCCCAGTATGTATAGCCCACTCACGAAACAAGTCGGAGTCACGGAATCTCCAGTTCTGTTTTGAGGCGTGCTTCCAGGGAACTCGAAACACGCCTTCTTCTCGATCGATCCACTGCAGGCCCGGAAATTTACCGCTGCCCAGCTGAGTTTGTAACCAGTCCCTCATCTTCAATTTGGAACACACCACGGGCATATTTCTGCTGCAGTTCAGTCGTATAACTCGACAAGAAAACGTCTTTAGAGGAAAAATAGGCCGCTGTCTTCTAATATTGATATGTGTTTTCAATAGTTATTGAGCAGCCAGCTGTGGTACGTTTGATCTTGATTTTCGGACCCGTTGAATTGCAGAATCTTTACAAAAATCTCACTCCGTCACATTCAGTGCTCGGATCCAGTCACTCGTGCAAGTTCAGTTGTTGTCTACTTGGCTTGAGCAAAAATCCTTTCCTAAAAGCTCGTGATAACCTGCTGAGGGGGTACGGGGAAATCCCCGTGTCTCGGGCCCCACGCTGCTGACGTCATCATTTTTGCTCCGTACATTACTGTTTATCAGTGCGTAGTGCGCATTTATTTCTTTTGCCCTACTCTACATAACCGGCTGCCCTTCATAAATTGTCCTGCCTGTTTACAGACAGTTTCGTTTTTCATAGTTCAGGTACATACGATCATGAAGGAAGGTTTCGGGATTTTCCCTTCTGAATATTTCAAATTTCATGTATTTTTTTCCCACGATCGTCCGCCACAACGCTTTAAAATATAACTGCACATGCAGCACTTCTAGAAATAATAAACAACATTGATAGAATCAGTACAAAAAACCAGATGCTTTCTTAATGTGTCGAAATGTTTTGAATAGAAAAAAATACAGTGTGGGGCCCCGCACTGGATCAAATTATGTGTAACTAAAAAACCAAAAGATATTGCTATGCCTTTGTAGGAGTATAGCAGAAGTGGTGTAGTAGTAGCAGCGTACTATGTCTAGTAGTAGTGACTGGCACATCAGTCAGAATAGATGTCCGTCTCTTTAATTTCTGAACCAAATATCTGCCCTCCAAAAATGACGCCATTCCCTGACTGCAAATGTAACCGCATAATTTAGCAAAGGAACAAAAATCTATCGAACTATTTGTTTTGGAGTGATGAAACGCGACCCAAAATGTGTAATGCAGGGAAATTCCCAGTTCACTTCCGAGAATCGGGAAAAACCCCGCCGTGATTTCGGTAAACACTGTGCGCGGACGCGCGAATAACTCGTGAGTCGCGCGCGGGGCTGAACTCCGGCTTGTGTGGGCCGCGGGGGCCTGAGCAAGATACCTTCTGAACCAACACCGCGGCAAAACTTATTGGATAATCTTTTTTTGTTTATTTTAGACCACCTTTACACTTACCAACCTAAGTAGTAACACAACCACTAACATGCATGATAACAATAATGGTAACACGGCATGCCCGTAAATGTGGCAACAATTAAACTATGAAATCTTTCACAAGAAAATATTGTTTAAAGACTATAAAGTCCACCAATTATTTCAACAAGAAACGTTGAATGTGTAGAGTTACTGTATGTACATTGTAGGCAACTGTTCGTCAACCGACAAGAAGTAGTTCGGGACATTTTATTCCTGTCCAATCATCGACTCTGTTAGTCTTGTTATTAAATAATCACGTAAGGTGATAAACGTCTCAGTCATCTCTGTGAATTGCATTCGAGCCAGGACGACGAGACGAGGTTGAACAAATGATGGATTGCCAGGTCTACTCAACATAAGTTAGCAGTTAAAAGTTGAGTATGGCGGATGGATTAAACGCAATGAATAACGATATAATGGAGAGAGCGAAGTCAAGATATATACCATAAAAAGAACGAATTTATCAACAGTAAGCGTGTATAATCACTAGATAAGCACTGAAACTAACCAGCTAGGAAACTCTAATATTATCGAACTGGAGGAAAAATTGAGCAAGTATAAGTCGGAAACACTGAATTAGAGCTGTCAATTCGTCACTTAAAAAATGGCAGGACAGCCGAAAGATGGCGTAAGAAACACACGTGCAAAACGACTCCTTGTGTCACTTCAACAAGGCTGTTTCGAAGTTATACCACATGTTTTCCGCTAGGGTAGAGGGTAGGGTTCTTCGGCTTTGGGAATTCAAGTCATTCGCTCGCAGGAAACAGATGTATAAAGATCATGGCTGTATCACTGTGTGTGGATTACATCCGTAGAAATACAGGAGCAAGAGCATCATTCACTGCCCAGTCGCCCATGTTGAACAGAGTGTATTCCTTTCAGGATCGCCAAGGTGGATTCTGGAGTCAAGGGGCCGAGTGCCATGCCATAGTCCTCAGATCTCTCGACCTTCACGTCCAAATGCAGCCGCGGTCGCCGATCGGAGGGACTGGAAGGGCATAGCCCACCTGATTTAAGAAATCGAATATTAGCACAAAATTTAAGATCTTTCGGTGGTATAGCTTCAATCCACGAGCTTTTGAATTAATCATCCGTAAAAACAGATCATGCATAGAGAAATCCGGTCTCAACGAGCCCAGGTTGCTGGCTTGGGGAATTTAAAAAACGTGTCAGTTTGCTGAGACGGGTTCGAAACTGAAGTCTCTGTGTCGACATTGACGCAGTAATAAGTAATGCTGTAATCAGCTGTAACTGGGGCAATGTCTTAGACACTGCATTACATATTACTGACATGGGAGGATCTGTATTTTGAGCCTCGACAAATTTAACAAGTCACCTGAATCAGTGCTGTCTTCGTTCGTGCCGAGGTCATTGAAATCGTCATCAAACGGAGATGGCGAAGAAGTGTCGCTTGACAACTCATCCACCAACTGCAATGACATTAATGGAACGTGTTACTACATGCTGCTGTTACTGAAGCTATTACTGCTAACTATACTAGTACAACTGTGACGAGTATCAGTATTTATTATATAGACACGAGTGTTTTACTGGAAAAATCCATACGAAACCACACCCGAGACCCGAGTGACGTATTTTCCATATCCTCACTAGTGAGGATATCGTTGGCATCATTTCTCGCTTTTGCACGGTTGTTTGTGCAATTTCTCGTAAAACACTCGTGTCTAATATAATAAAAAGAAAATTACACGGCGGCTTGAAGATATGGATTTTATTTTCTCGTGGTTAAAACAATATTTTACTCACTTGCGAAGCGCTCGAACGTAAAATATTATTTTTACCACTCGAAAATAAAATTCATATCTTCGCGCCGCCGTGTAATATCCTCTATATACAGTACCGCGCTTAAAGGTAAGTTATCCTGTCCAGCGCATATAGGGCGAGCGAGCTACGCGTATCGGGCATCGAGTTTCGAGTAAAGGGCGAGTGAGGAACGAGTAACCAGCGAATAAAATCTCGAACCGAGTGGTTATAGTAACAAAGAAAAGCAAAAGGTCGATGTCGGATCGCCAGAATCTGATGTCGAACTACCTAATATTCTCAGTTTCTTGCATAAAAGGGACGTGTTCGAAGAAAGTTTATGCTTCGTGTGTGAATGGGAAAAATCTATAGATGTGCTAGACATCCTAGATATCTAAACAAGAAAAATATATACTTACGTCGATTATTTCTGAATCACTCGGGACGGAATCTTCTGAAATGACCAATAGAATATAGAAACGCTCATAAGAGACGATGAAAGCCACAGGAGATAAAACTCAACTCATCTGCGACGGAGCAAAGCAGTCCCCTTACCTTTAATTGTTATGGTTTGCAAGCCACATATTCCGTCCTAAAAGAGACAAAAGTCGAACTTTGTCAGCGATTAAATTTAACTGTATAACAAAAATCACTGCATCATAGGTGATAAATAGTTTTAGACTGCCATCGTTTTGTGCTTGACCATTGTTTTCAACCAAAAGGAAAGCTCAGAGGAGTTGGACGTAAACAGTGCTATAAGAATGTACTCAGTGATAGCTTTCAATTAAGTGGTAACACCTTTAGGTTTTATTTGACAGTTCAGGAGTTGGAAGCTTACATCGTGGTGAAAATCTCCACATTCTCTCCTCTCTTCTGGAGAAAGTGGTTCCTGCTTGATCATCGGGTTGGCCATTATTCCGATGTCTATACAACGAGAGCAAAAATGTCAAGTCAGTTGCCTGTTTCTTCTGTGATTCGCAATTCGTTCAACCTCTCACGAGTCGCGACTGTGTGCCCAGGCTCCTGTGACCTTATTCTGGGCAATGTGGCTCTTCCGTTGTCTAATCCCTTCACTCCCCCATATAACTGGGAATACGTACAGTAGTTGTCCAAAGCAAGATTACGCTGAACCCCAGATAAAGTTCAAATTGTGTTTAATCTTAAAGCCTTAGATACTGAGAGATTTTTCTCAAGCAGCTCTTTACTTAGATTTTCAGTGAAAGAATTAGTGAGTCCTTTCACTCCTAAGGGTTATCAACTTCAACTTCAGTTTCTCAGCAGAAAAACATCATACAGTATGGAGAACTTGGCTTTTAAGAGCTTTCTCAGAAGAAAGCTGATATAGCTTTCTCAGAAATACCTTTCTCAGAAATACCTTTCTCAGAAGAAAGCTTAAACTATCAGTTCTCACTACATCACTCATACGTTTTCTTCTTAAAAGCTGGGGTAATCTGCATTTTGATTTGGTAACTCAGAGCTCTTTTCTCGTACAGATGCGGTATCATTTCGATTCACTTCTCACCTCTCATTTCTGGCCTCGGGTCTGCCCAGCGAGTGCCCAGATAATCATGATCTTTTAAATGTGGCAGGGGTAGGTAATTTCTTGGAATAAAACCAAGAAAGGGATCAAACGATATCCCGTATGAGGAGTAGTCAAAGACCACAGTCTTGGGAAGAGTTGGTGCTTCCTATGGAAAAAGAAATACGTTTTATAAAGTCTGCACGTCAAGGCAACTTCAATACTAAAAGCCCTCTCCTTCTATGATACTATCGTTAAATTCTTGGACGAAAGTCATAGTGCTTTAATGCCCGAAATAAGTAAAGTTGCAAGTATAAGCTGCTCCTTTTCGCTCCAGGATCCCAAGCTCTGAAGAATGGAATCGAGAACGATCTAACAGGAAAAGGGACGACTTCTCACAGACTAAAAATAACACTTAGGGAAGAAAACGCAACAGCAAGAGCTCTATTTCGCTTTCGAAGGGGCTGGATTTCAGTCGTAACAAGCACGTGCTGCATGATGTGTGGTTGAAACTGATCAGGAACTTTTAGCGTTTCGCTTTCATTAGCAAAACCATTTTACTTTCGTTGCCCGGCAGTTGTTGTCAGTTCAGCATCCTGCCTCAACACAGGTCTTTGTTCTTTCTTTCCATTAACAGGCATGATTATCTTTGAAGACTCTCTTTTAAGTGCAGTTACATTAATCTGACATTGGGTGCAAGTATTCAAAGCTTGACAAGGGTTTTATTGTAAAAGGCGAATGTGAATGTAACGGATAATGCATTGATTTTCTTGTAAATGTCTCAAGTAGTGAGCACGCAACATCGTGAAATATACGTGCGAGCAAATGCGAGTGAAAAAAGGATCGTCGTAATTGCTATAATGAGCTTGTCGTTACAAGCCCTCGGACTATTTACTGTTAAGCTTACAGTGGAGACACATAATGCACTATGAAAAGAGTTGCCTTAGTTTGGCGCCCATTAAGGAGTATTTTTTTAGTGAATGGTAGCAAGAATTCATATTTCCAGAACAGGAATTAAAAAACAAAAGACTCGATGAGCTTTAGATCATCTCTCACTCATTGACGCAACCGAATGACTTCTATATTTGACCGTGTGTTTCTATCGCACCACGCCAAGAATCGATGACATTTACGAAGCACAAAAGAGCTGCTAGTGTTTAACTTTTTCACTGCTAAAAGCTAAAGTATAGAAAACCAGAAAACTTTAATATTCCAAACCCAATGAAACTTAAATGAAACCTAAAGGCGTTGTCGCTCTTCAACAAAAGAGCTTAATGAGTTACGTACATTCTAGAGGCAGTGTTCAATACTGTTACTGAGTAGAGTAAACTTTCGCATTCCAAGGTTTGATATGGGCAGAGTTTTGAAGGTTTTCTGAAACACAGTATGTATCTCTCTAGGTATGCTCTTCCGGTATTTAAGGGCCGGCTCTCACTTCTAAAGTGACATCTGATTAGCTAATGTATACCATATGCACATGTTGCAGGTTGTCTATTGAATTCTTTTGGAACCTAATCAAACAAAAATTGATCCTGCACTCTCGGTCAACAGGAAGTCCACCACAATTTCATCGACAGGAACTTGGTACTATTTTCAGAAGCATGACACGCTGGATCTGATGTTTTGCAGCCGTAATAAAGGAGATTAGAACTGGTACACACGAAGGGAAAAACCTAGCTAAGAATAACGATGAAACGCAGAAAGAAAAAACCTTCAGTGCGCGCTCATTTATGTCCCTTTTTTCGAAGAGGTTGTATGTTCTAAACAAGTTTAAAAACTAAAAATATTGGCGCAGCAGTTCCATGATTAGAGTCACTTTCTGAAAGGAAAAAGAGCACCCAAAATTCTATCCCAGGACAATATGCTGTATAATTGTATTGCTTCAGACGAAACAGGACTTTGCTTCGGGGCCGCGTCACAGAGCAATTATAACTGTCCAATAAGATTTCGACACAGCACAATATTTGTTACACCTACATGCACCGAAAGGGAGGGTCGTTAAAAGGGAGTAAACTACAATAGAATTTAATGCTTTGCAAAAATATTACCGATATACTTCGCGAAAGTGACCCTTATTCGGCGTTACGCGAACATTGGACTTTATCAACAGAAAGCTGGCGAAGACTGTACTTTGACCGAGGGATGTATTTTAAACGAAGGCTGTACTTTGACCCGCATGCATTCTCAGCTTCAGCTTCCGTAGAAATTTTCGCCAGCTTCGTCGCATGATCTGATTTGGACAGCACCGGCCTCGGATTCAGGCTGAATTCAAGTGGTGCGTTGATACTCACCCATTTCTAATGTATACATACTCGCAAAGTCAGCCATTTAGAACAGGAGGTGTTAGTATCAAGACAAGGCCTGCGGTTTTACTGACTCGTAATATTGTTCTTGGGGTTGTTTAACTATGTTACATTATGATACGAAGCAATATATACCTTAACCACACACTTCGAAAGAGTCTCCTTCAGCGAGTTCTTTTGCAGCTCCTTCTCGCCATCACGATTTCCACTGGTACCTGCAAAGCAGTTGTGACGGGTACTCAAATTAATAAAAAGTACTTACCATAAGGTCAACTATCAGACTTGAAAGGGGACTACTTTTGCTGAAAAATGCAAGCAATTCCTGCAGCCTTTAACTAGCTATTGCGCCTCTTTGCTTGCTTATCTGCTTGGCTCTTTACTGCTTCACACGGTAAAGCAAGCGCGAGAGTATGGAAAAGTTCCTATGCGTTTACATTTGCGCTTGTTTCACAAATTTCACCGTGTGAACTGGTCGCTTGCGCTCGCGTTTGTGCTTGCTATACCCGTGTGCGCCAGCCTTCTTCTTTAGTGCGATTCTTTCACTCCCTACTGTCTTCTTCTTCTTCTTCTTTTTTTTTTTTTTTTTTTTTTATTTTTTAAATCCTCTCTTTTGCGTGTCAGCGTTCACTAAAGGCGGGGGCGGGTGTCCTGTGATGTATACCTTCTTATTTCCTATTCCTTTTCCTGTTCGTCTCATTAACAATATTTTATGTCTGTTTATGTCTCTCCTCACTAGCTACAAGGTCCGTTCCTAGTCTCTTGAAAACATGTTCAATTGAAATTTCGATACTTTCGATCCAGATTGCTTCACGTCAGTGCATCAGAAATACCGACAAACAGCTAGCAGACCACGTGGTATAAAAGTAATTAACTTTTGGTTGCAGAAAACCAGGATTTTACTTTTCGTTGTTGTTGTCTCTTTTTTGGCTTCTTGTCATAGAACGAGAAGTGACACAGTCAAGGACTTGGAAGACACACTGCAGACACGAGTCATATTCTACATTACGTCATTTTCTTGGAATAGGTTGAGCGTTGACTTTACTCGTCATGAAATGCGCAAAGTGCAGTTTGATGCATACTTCGTGAATAAAAACGATTTCTCTAGTTTCGAACAAGCATCAGTTCGACTGAGATTGTGGTTCCGAACGTAAACAGCATCGCGATAAATATTTAAATTCGTCGCCATCCAGCAGTTCTGAGAAAGCACGCGACGGCTCGAAAGAATTCATTTCTAAAGTGCCACATCAAATTGAAAAGCCTTTAGTTTGGAACTGCAGCGAGTGAAAAAGAGCTGAAATAATGATATCATTTGGTTAATTAAATCTGCCAAGCTAAACAGACCTTGCCGAATGCAAAAGAGTTCGAACCCACACAGTGTTTACTCGAGATAAAGGAAGCATGCACGCTTGAGTCAAGTTCTTGATTTTAGCTGGGCGTTTCGTTCGACGCAGATAGTTTGAAAAACTGAAATTTCCGTGTTCAACTCAACATGAAGCGACTGATGGATGTGTGTTTTTCTTTTTTACTCTACTCACATTTGATAGGTTTTGCGGAGACCTCCTTCTTCTCTGATTTGATGACCATCTGATAGACTTTAAACGCATGGTTTCCCCGACTTACTCCTTGATTCGGCACCTCACGGATGTCCGGCAAAGCGTTCAACGCGCATCGGAAATTCGCTTTCCATCGTCGTGGGTCTGGCTTGTCGACCTGCTTTCTGTAGCGACCGCTGTGGATGGCCCAGGATCGGAATACGGACGCATCTTTCTCCAAGTTCCAGCCGTGTCTGGAAGCATGTTTCCAAGGCACTTTGAAGATCTTCTTGTCCCGATCGACCCACGAGAGACCCGGAGTTTTCCCGTTGTCGATCTCTCTTTCCAGCCAAGGACGAAGACGAAGCTTTTCCGCGGGCATATCGCGACCTTTTAGTGTAAATTAATCAGATACGGCCGAGGCTGTTTAAACGACTGAATCTATCCGCGCTCTTTCGCTTTCTCGGCCAGCTGCTGCACGGGTGAAAGCGCAAAAATCTGGGCTGAATGACAACAGTCAAGTTAGTCTAGTATTCACGGCAGCTTCTTCGTAAATGACACTCCTTCGGCTGTAGCGCTTATATTATCGTTTCTCGTCACGTGGGGAATCCCCGGAGCAAATTCTCGGAACCGAAATACATTGACGTAATGAACAGACACGTGTGAATAATTTATATCTCGCAGGAGTCGCGAAAGTCGTGTTCGCACGAATTGAAGTACCAGAGTCACGAAAGATATTGGATCGGGGCAGACGAGTGGAGATGAATGCGTTAGCTTCTTTTCTCCTTGAGATAAGTGCCGAGAGCAAATTTTTCGAAGCCGAAAAACAAGACGGGTTCATAATCTAAAATTAAACTCCTAATTTGAATACTTGACATTGACAGCTGGAATAATTCCTGTTCGCAGGTACGATCTTCAAACAACACAAACGAAAGGGACGAAAGCCGTGGTGCGAAAGTAAAAGTTTTAACGCTGGTTCGAAAGAAATGTGCAGCGAGGAGCTATGAGCGCATATAAATTTGTGAAATGTCTACTGTTCGGGTCGCGTTTCCGCCTGGGGACACAACAAAAGGCTGAGATGGAGTTTGATCAAAAACAATAGCTTTTGACCTCCTGAAACAACCGAGTTTATCATGTTTCGTTATAAGAAAATGAACACGATGCTTATTTTTAGTTTCAGGTTCAAATTTTTAGTCAGTTGATTGTGTTGGTCATTTATATGCCATGTGTTTGGTTGATAAGCTGATAGCTGTGCCGGACGTATGAATCCCCGATTGTTTTTACAGTGTCCTTTGTTATACAACCCTGAGGGAAAACTATACGACAAAACAACACATCATGCAAATATATTACGAAATCAGACACTCACGCTGTTAACTTCAATAAAATGATGAAAACTATCCCTTGTCGTATTTCCTGTTTTATTTGGCAGTTTGCAACAGATTAAAACTCCTACGCCTCCTCTAAAGATCACAGTTTCAGCTTTGTCGAATTACTGTACAATATCTTGATACTCGATCAAGAGTCTTTTCCTACGCAAGTGTGATGGGCAGCGCTATTTTAAGTCAACATGGGTGCGTCCAGTGGCAGTCGCGTTGTGACGTATCGTTCAGCTTCGGTGAACTTCCGGTATTTGAATATTAGAGTGAGTTGTGCAAAAGCACTGAGAAACGTCCGATATTTGAATATCAGAGACAGTTATACAAAAGTACTGAGAAAGACCGCCTTTGACGTGATCATTTGCACAATTAAAGCGAGGACTTGGACTTCTTAAAGCACTGTACTTTTTTCCCCGCCGCATAAAGCTTAATATTGTTGGACCAATAAAGGGCACAGCCCCAGGTCATAGGAATGAGGGTGTGTGAGTCGTCCGGGAGTCACAAGACCTGTTGTTTATCGCAAACATTGTTCTGCCCCTTTCCGCTTTTACCAAGTACAAGGGACATTGTCTGCTCAACAAAGATTTATCAAGCTAAGCATATTTCTTTTGTTAGAGGGTTTTGCTTAAGATGCAACTCCGCATGGGTCCCTCTCCGGAAGTTCTTGCCAAACGTCGCCTGGCTAGTTTAAGACCAAGTTTTTTGACACTTTAAGTCAGATGTCCTTCAACCCAAAATCTACTTAGTGCAACTGGACATCTACTCCTGATAATCCTTTTACAAGTCAGAAGCTATAATTATTGCACAGGATGTACGGTGTTCCTGCTCTTTTTGTTTTTTGTTTTGTTTTTTTTCTTGTGTGTGCGTGGTTTTGTTTGCTTGCTTGTTTTGCTTGCTTGTTTCGCTTTTTGTTGATGCATTTTTTTGCAGCCTGCCAGTATGTTATTTTGCAAATCTTGATGATATTTATATTTCTTGTTCGGACTTAAAGCTAATCCTATTTAGTTGGCAGTGTCTCAAACCTTTTTATCGCTATTTCAGCGAATGCGGTAACGGTATGCTGCCCGGCGACAAATACAGTCACGGTACGATGCAAAACTCGAAGTCACAAGGACTTTGTCCAGCTAGTAAATCGAAAGAACTTCAGAGGTTGAAACTTCTCTTTATTTGTTGTTATTATGGTCCGAGAATCTGTGCCCGCGCGAATCATATCACACGGAGGAAAATGAACGCATAGATTTGATTATGTATGTTAAATCAGTGCAGTTCTTCAGAATTGTAACAACACTGCAAGACGGAACGGAAACGGCGTCAAACCTGACCGATTTATGTTTACTTAGTAAATTACTTAGTACATTGGATTGTGAACGAGCACCACCCAACACTTTCACACTAATGGCGGAAGAACCTATCGATAACAAGGATTATATTAGTATTCAATATCCCGAAGGCTGCATTGTTCGATACAAAGTCCATTTTCATACAATTATTTTAAAGTACTCTGCGGATAATTAGCCTAGTCAAGGTGTTATGTTTAGTAATCTATAAATAGAGATTAACTCATGCAACAATAATTGCATTGTCGGCTCATACGTCTTGAGACTTTTTGTCAGAAGCCGAATATCGACTTATAATTACTAAAATCCGGTGCCAACGAGTGAGAGTTTTTAATAGCTCTAAAGTCCCCGACGATATTTTGCCGCAACGGTGACACACTAATTCCATTGTCGGGTCATATACCGTCCTGAGACTTTCTGTCATAAGCCGAATATCGACTCATAATTACTGAAATCTGGAGCCAACGAGTGAGGGTTTTAAAAGCTGTAAAGTCCCCGACGATATTTTGCAGTAACAGTGACACAAATTCTCGAACATATACCACAGATATGGTGCGCGTTCGCTGTATATAAAAGGGGACCACCCTCGGGAGAATTTTTTATATTAAGAACAAAATGGCCGAGAAGGATAATAATACCAAGCAACTCGTCGCCAGACTGCGACCAGTCCCACCTTTTCCGTCTTAACTTTTGCGAACAAAATATTCAGTATAACTCCCTTCACCGCCAGGGGTTAAAATTGACTCAACCCTATGTAGACCTAAATGTGTGACCACTCAAATAAATCCCTCGATGAGTATATTCTAGCTAAGTGTTCACTTAGTCCAACTGATTAACTGTCAAATGAAACCTAAAAGTGTGATGGCTTAGGAAAAAAATCTCGATTAGTCATAAATTCAAATAGCAGGGCAGGAGGGAATTTAGCGGGGGGGGGGGGGGGTGGATTGGGTGGCTAGCCACCCCCCCCCCCCCCCCTCTGAAGTGGCAAAAAAAGGAATTTTGGGTATTTTGAAATAGAAAATAGAAAAATAATCAATCTGGAAATGTGTCTCAATATGTGTAATTTTATTTTCTAGTTAAACTAGTGATAAAAATACACTATTTGATTTTCTCTTACGTGAGTCAGTCACTTCAGGAGTATGAGGAGCACGGAAGCGGAGAGATCGTTTTCTTGTGTTGGAAGCTGGTTCATACTTTGCTCCGCAGCACAATGACCAACGGACGACTGTCAGGTTTGGCTGTCATCGCCATGCATGCACACACAGTTCCCATCAACAGAAGGTAAGTTTGCGAGAAATTTATGGCACTGCACCCCAGAAGGATGTCACAGTTCACTTTTGGCCGATTAACGTAACTAAGGCAGTATGAGCCAACTACTTCTTTCTTGTTTTAGACCACATTGACTTTATCGTTAGGAGAAATTCAACAATTTTCTGATACATTAATAACGCTGTTTAATCTATAAACGGGTTTATTCTGCCTCAGTCTCGTTTTCCCACGCGATTATATAATTTATACTTACTACATACCTATAATTTATATTGCACTAATCAAAATTGTGCTCACCATGCGTAAAATAGTAATATCACGTTTGAAAATTAGACTCTTACCTGTGCTCCAAAGTGGTCTCAAAACGCAGGAAATACAATTTCAGAGACTCTATATTTCAAATTTTCCCCCCTAGCAGCTCGCACCTCCGGCGCTCGAACACCAATACTCGGCCCCCAGCCACCCCCTCTTTAAAAATTCTAGATCCGCCCCTGCAGGGTTTAATTCCAGCTCCTGACAGCATCTAAAGGCTTCCTGTATAAAGAATACGGACACTCGCCATATCTCTTGCGTGTATAAATGGGATTGTCCAACTTTGAAAATCCGATTGTGGTGGTGATGAACTGTCAACTGACAGACTGAAATGCGGAATATTGTCTAAACTGACTTATATACCAACAAGGAAATGGTGCTAATGGCAACTGAAACGTACAACTGGTAAAGAAGTAACGACCCCATCCAGACTCTGGTTATATGCACCGTTTTCGGACGCCGAACTAAACCAAAATGTCCATACCACAACACACTAGTTTCTCGCTCTCTGATTGGTCGATTTACCGTGGTAAATAAGAGTCCAGACAACGACGCTGACGCCAGCTGACGCCAGCATATCACGTTTTGCAGCGAAATACAACGAAAGTTTCCTGTATATTTTTAAATGTTGTGGTAAAAAACAGATTTCCACTGGTTTGTCGTGGTTGTACTCTTATTTACCACGATTTACGTCATCACATGGTCAAAATTAGTTGTGGACTCACTCGGCGAAGCGCCTCGTGAGTCCACAACATTTTGCCCATGTGATGACGTAAATCGTGGTAAATAAGAGTCCACACCACGGCAAACCAGTGGAAATTTATTAACTGTCCACCATCGCTCCACCGCTCGGGTATACCTCAGCTGTGCTGGGCCCATAGTAATGGCAAAGAATCAGGGATGGTCCTTGCGCAAGTTATATGGGACTGTGGCGCCCATTAATACTTGCGGTCTCATAAAAGTTACAAAGTTCACTCGTCTTTTGTTCAGAACTTGCAACAGCGTGGAGGACACCGCGGAAATACGTATTTCGGCCATGCGGTCACTTTGCTTTTGAGTCAGCGGTTATTGCACAAAAACCGTGGATTCAGGTGTAGATTTTGTAGTTAAATGTAACGTTCGTAAAACCTCAAGACTTAGGCAAGAAACTTAATACTAGGACTCGATACTCAACTGTAAGTTAGTTCAAGGCATTTTCTATAACATAATTTGTGCACAAGAAAAACGAGGCTTGCACACGATGTAAAATTTTAACTCGAATTATAAGAAGTTTGATAACCATGGCGACGAACGCTGACCAACGGAAGTGACGTCAAGAAACGTATTTCCGCGGTGTCAGTGTGGAACCGGGATCGGATATTCTATCAGCCTGTAAGCGCACAGACAGTACAATCAGCCAATTTTAGTGCGAGACACGCTTCAAGGAATAGAATCGGAAAGAGCCTAGAGTATTAGCCTCGAACTTCTTTGAAAAATACGATGCATCGAGCTGTATCGATACACTACGGTCTGTATCGAAACCCGTACAAACCGGCCAATGGCGCTGTTTCACAGCAAGTACGAGTGGGCGGCGCAAAGAACCATGGGTACTTTTTAAATTTCGGTACCCACAAGTCAAGTGGAAGCGAATTTCCGATCACGCGGATTCTAAATTTCAAAGAAAAACAAACATACAACCAGCAGAACAGTAGATGATTGTCTTACCGGAATCAGTCTGAGCTCCAATCCGTTCTTGTGCAGTAAAAGACTGAAATATTATATCAGTTCATTCTTCCATTCTGAAGTCTGTTGTCTTGTGGGTAGCGGCTAGATATTACCTGTAAACACCAAGAACTAGACTTTAGGTAGAGTAATCAACGGCAATTTTCTCTTTCAGTTTCTCACCAGAAATATATCATACAGGAAGGAGAACTTGACATTTGATAGCTTGCCAAGAAGAAAGCTGATTAAACTATCAATTCTCACTACATCACTCATACATTTTCTTCTTCAAAGGCTGGGAGAATTTACATTTTGAGCTTGGGAGTGAAAGGGTTAATGAGAACTGAGACGTTTTCAGCACTGACATACGCTAAAGATATTTTTTGCAATTGGTAACGTAATATTGATCCGGCATAGGCGACACCTCGCATGGGACCCAGAGTCTAGTTCGTGTCGCACCGGGTTTGGCAAATATACACACTTTCAAATCTCATTTCGTGTATTGCAAGCTGACTTTACGTCCTCGATCGCTGCCACGTTTGTGCACCAAACTAAAATCAAACAGCTCAAGGAACACACAGTCGGATGATACTAATGGAGAGTTTTCATTTGATTGGTGGTCACATTCGCCTTTGGCCGTGAAAGGGCGTTTTAAAATAATTAAATGGACTCTAACATCTTTGAAAAAACTCGTAGTTCACCTTATATTACACAATCCGTCTTGTCATTAACGAAGTATATTGAGAAGCGGCGGTATATTTTAGTATCCATTAATTGAATCCTACCGCGATAATCTAAAATATGTATTCAGACAAATCTACTGGTCGAATTTTGAAAACTACAACCTGATCGCGCGCCAGGTCTTCGGAATTTGTCGTGGAAATTTGCTATCCTTGTGGAAAGCTCTGAATTTGTGTTAACATCGATTCTTTAGGTCCGATCAGTTCTCTTTTCTTTCCAGAAAGGAGACTATAAAGGGTTCATTTCCACGTCAAAAAAAAAAAACGTTTAAAAGAGTTACGGAAGCTTTCATATTGCGAGCAGAATGCCGGTGTTCATTTTGAAAACAACGCGGCTAATTTTGGAGGTACCAACCCATTATACTTTTACATTAAAACAGATGATGAGGTTTACATCAGAAACACATCCGCGGTGCAATTTACTTTACTCCTATATAAATGTCAAATTGTGTAAACTTGCGGGGAAATCATGAAATTTTCAGAAAAAGGGACAAAGGATTATAAATGTTAAATACAACTTCAACACTTGATAAAAATGGAAAGACAAATAGAAATTCCAAGTCACGGACGCCCTGCTAAAGTTTAAGCCTTTTCATAATACTGATTATGATTTAGTTTCATAACAAAACTTGTGTATTTTTGGCCGGATCATGCACAGTCAATTAATGGTCAGACGCGGTACAACCGAAGCAGCTGCTCCCTAAATCCATTTTCCCATTCGTGCTGTCAGGGTATATAATATCGGAGACACCCAAAGCCATTAAAGATTATTTAGACATATATAAGACAACAAATGGGAAAGCTTTGTCATGTTAAGACAGGCAGGAAGCAAACTAACCAGTATTAGGATCGAACGTGCCCTCGGCTACACAGTCTTTGAGGATCACTCAAGGACCGCCAAGCTCTAGAAAGAAAGGAGATCATAAAGGGTATATTTTTAGGCACCTAAAGAAAACTTCAGAATTCTCCAGTGCGGGAGAGCCGTTAAAATCCCACTACAACCCGTCACTTTAGGAGCACAAGGGTCGAGGAGGAACGAACTAATTTCATCTTTGAGGCGCTGTCAAGTTCTGGAAAGAAAAGAGAACTCATCGGACCTAAAGAATCGATGTTAACACAAATTCAGAGCTTTCCACAGGGGTAGCAAATTTCCACGACATATCGCGAGACTATGTTATGATTTCAAGCAGCGGGGCGTGCATTAGAAAAGGATTATGCTTTGATATCCTTTTTTTAAGTAGCGAGGCTTCGACTTCATTAAACGAAATCCTGTTCTTCATTTATCATCTATACAACAGCCCTGTGAGGCGCAGACAACAAGGAATAAAGATACGGCCGATAGACGATGGCTTCTAACAGTGATGATCTCGCACAGATACTGGCCTCCAGAGGAACTGGTGAGGTTATAGTCGAATCCGCCATTATGTGCATGGTAAACGTAATTGCAATCCTGGGAAACGCTTCCGTCTGTTACGCCATTTACAGAAATCAACACCTTCGGACGCTGACCAACATGTTTGTCATTGCGTTAGCCGTGGCGGACATAATGATGGCTTCGTTGTGTACGCCATTCTCCGTCGCTACTCTTGTGTCGGGGAGGTGGCTGTTCGGCGATGCGTGGTGCAAATTCCAGGGGTTCTTCGCCTTTACATCTGGATTGGCATCGCTCCTCACAAGGGGCCTCATCTCTGTGAGCCGCTTTTACTGCATCGTCAAGAATGCCAAATACAAAGTTCTATTCAAGAAGAAGTCAACGCTGGTGTTCATTCTCCTGATGTGGATCATTGCGTTGATTGACTCTGCCCCACCGCTTTCCGCGCTCTTCAGTCCTGCCGGCTACAAATTCCAACCCGGCAAAGCCATGTGTCTATTCACCTTCGAATACAGCCTCGGTTACACGCTTTTTACTGAGATCTGCTTCATAGGGCTGCCGTTGCTCATCATTGTCTTCTGCTACACTAAAGTTTTCCGAAACGTCAACAGGAAAAATAGAGTGTTTAATTCCGACAATATAGAAACCCTGCGAGCGCACGTAACCGAGGCGAAGATATCAAAAACATTGGCAGTGGTCATTGGTGGGTTCGCAGTCTGCTGGCTTCCTATTTCAGTCATAGATACTATTGATGCAGTCAGAGGTACTTTGACTGTCCCCAGGGAAGCTTACCTGGCCTACACGTTCCTGGCGTATGGAAGTTGCACCTTAAATCCGTTCATCTATGGTATTATGAACAAGACTTTTAGGAGAGAATACGTACAGATTGTGCGGGGCTTCTGTGGTCTGAGACGTTCGCAAGAAAGGAGCCGTGGACTAAACTCTTTACGTATGAAGGGAAACTTTCAGTCCCCTCGCGCTTCAAGCCAGGAAAATGGAAAGTTGAGTCCTCAAACTGAGGAAGAGTGAAAAAAAAAAGCGGTTTTGAAGGACTCCTATTTTTCTCAATCGTCCTGTCTTGTCCTCAGTGCATTTCTTACAGAGGGAGAAAAAGGAAGGATACAACTCATTTTATCCAAATTGCCGAGTTTTGCACTTAACTAGGTATATCGTTAGATGAATCATCACACACTGTATTCATATTTTCGAGTTTCGAGTCTGGCACAAAAATCAAACATCAAACAATCACTCTCTAACCAAATATTAGCATTATATGCAGGATAAAAATTCGCTGGATTAACTTCGACTGGACATCGATAAAAACATGTAGAATGAACGTAATATATTAATATTGTAGTTATACATCCAATAATGATTATTATTATTAGTATTTAATTAGGAAGGCCTCATTACCCGCGGGTGCTTTTCGTGAGGGTCCTCAAACATGTCTACAAAATATAATTTGGGAGGAAGCTGGGTCACGTGTATCACTCATTATATTGCCCTTGCATTATTGACTTAATCTCTTATTATTGTCCTTAAAAGTAAATATTGTATTCATCCATACTGGTGTAGTTCCCTGTGCACACCTAGGCAGTAAGGATAATAAAATTTGCGTGGTCTAACGTTTACATTGCCCACAGCTCGGAAACCAGCTTGATTTAATGCGATAGAACTGCTTAAAATTGCAATGATATTTGAAAAGCAGAGTACAGTAAATTTTGTTTCAAGGCGCCGACTTGTAAAATATAAGTGCAATACTTTATTGAATCATTGCCTGGGGCCAATTCAATAAACATTTACACGTGCATTTTACAAGTCGGACCATTACTCAAACACCACTAAACGGACTCCAGTTCCAGCAAAGTCTGTACAATATTACAGATACAGGTCCCCAGTGCACAAGCACAACAGTATTTGGCCATTGTATTGGATTAAAGTGTGTTCTAACGTGTGAAGAAATTGGTCCGACTTGTAAAATACACTTGTAAATGCTTTATCAAATTGGCTCCTGATTGTGAAGAGGCTATACCGAAAACAAAGCTGTGAAACGAGAAACTAATTTTTCACAAATCGAAACCGCAACACGCCTTTCCAACATATGTTGGTTATACATTGAACTCTCTCTAAGACGGGATCTTAGTCTTGTCCGGGTTTGTTTTGGATACAGACAGCTAAATGAAATTCAGCCGGCCGGGACCAACAAAACCAGAGGTGTCAGTCTTATATGGTGTTCGTCTCGAGAGAGTTCATTGTACACTAAAATTGGCGGATGAATAAGCTGTCGGTAGAACAGTGGCCCAGCCAAAGTGTGGGCTGTATCGTGTAGTATCTAATTTCAGTACACAAACAAACGTTAAAATATGAAAATTTGAACTAATCTGTTGTGCTGTTATTTTCGTTGTTGTAGCTGTAACACGTTTGGACACCTCGTTCAATGTCTTTTTTTCCCTTAAGGGACATTTGTTGGTTGGTGCATGTTTAATTGTTTGATTTTATTGTCAAATTGTTGCTATAATAAGAAAATAAAATGATAAGCAACATTATTAGCATCCACCCTTTATAAGAAAGATCAATTTCACTTAATTACAAAAAAATGCGTTTTGAGAGGCGAGAGTTTCAGATTTATTGCTATTGATAACTAAGAACGCGATTCAGAAATAGCAATGATAAGACAATAAAAAACATCAAAGGAACTGCCAGAGAAATAACAAAAAAAAAAAAAAAAACATTTTGCCAATGAAAATAGAAACAGTCGACACTTGTCGGAGCGACATTCAGACAGGCGGTAAACACTGTGCATGAATCAGCATCATAAATATGGCCGGATGGTATAGAAAGTCAACAGTAATCTCCACATCAGTTTACACACAACCAGACAATACACAATTGGTTGAAACGCGAGTAGATGACGTGAAGCTGTTTTTGTGTGACAGAAATTATGAATGTCAGCTTTCCGACCGATTTGTCAGATGATACAGGACGCTATTGTTTTACATACAAGGCTGCAACTGATATAGAAAAGCAGAACAAGCATGGTTACGTCAAATGCAATTACACGCAACTGAACTGCGGTTGAGCGGTCATCAGCGGGGCATTTTGTCTCCTATGTAGCCGTTCGTACTGTTGGACAAGCGTAGAACGCAGATAACTTATTCTTGGTACGTTTAGTTCCGCCGCGACCTTGGCTTTGATGGTAAGTCTCGAATGACCCATCATCATGCACCAATTTTTAGGCCATATTTCTCTGATTGCATCCAAAGATAGTGTTGTCCTAATACATACTTCAGAAACTATACCTCTTCCTCTATTTCTCTAGCTATACAGTTGTACCTGAGCGAAGAAAATGCCAGTTTTATTGACTTTTGGAGAAGCAAGCTTGTACTTGCATGACCTTTGACGTATTTTTACTTTCTTCATGATGCTTTAACGTAAAACAATTCCAGAGAAAATTAATTTAGCCTCTCCTTTCTTCCTTACTTCCTCTGACAGTTGATTTAGTAAGCATTTTTTGCTTGTATTTCCCAAGTTCCGATACATAAGACAGTATAACCTTTGGGCAAAGGATAACACATGCAATAATATGCTGTGTCTTAGCTGTTTCAACTGACAAGTCTGGCAGTCATACCCCCGGGGGGGTACTCAATAGGAATTTGGGTAGGGGTGTTCCGCCGACTCTATAAAACCCTGACCCTATTCAAGACACAAAAATGGAAATTTTGCTACCCTGTCTAAGACAAAGTGCTCTAATTTGATACCCTGTTCAAGACTAAGTTTAGATAATTTAGCCTGCGTTGCACGCGTTTCCACTGGAACATATGAAGAAATCACGCGAAAATGACGAGAGCAAAAATGTGATTGAGGGGGGAGGGGAAGAGGAGAAAATCTTCAGAAAATAACCCTGTTTAAGACACGAAAATGTAAAATTTGATACCCTGTTTAAGACAGAAGACCCTGAAAATGATACCCTATCGGGCGGAACATACCTATATAGGAAATATATGGGAGTACCCCACCCCCCCCCCCCCCCCCCCCGGGGTCATACCATCTGTTATAATATCCCGCTAAGTACAAGACGAAGCAGTTGATAGTTCGATATCCACATTTCCTCGGTTATGATGACAAATAGATGTCTTTTTTTAAACTGATTAGTTGATAGTTATATATAATACCACAAATACCTGATGACCCGAAAATAGTAGGAGGCTCATTGGAAGGAAGCTGAAACTGCAATTGGAACCATCAGCTAAACTTTACGCGGAATGAGAAAACTAGGACGCCATCGAGAGAATCAATAAAATCATTTCTCCATGTCTTTGTATCCTTGCCTATTTGTTTCATTTTCGTCGAGGTTCTATAGCGTTCATTGTCTCGTACTGTACAAGAAGTTAGAACGACTCGAAATGTCGTACACGATATCTGACTTGAAAAGGAAGGGTTTTATTCACGTGCATCTTTCGTCTTCTGCAATTAGTTTGTTCTGTCGAAGTTGGCGTGGCCGTCCCTGGCCTCTTTTTATTGAGTCACCTAATCATGACAAACAAATGACAAAAAAGAAATCGAAACTGTTACTGCTGAGTTTACACAATAGGGAGTTTAAGAGACCTACTGTAGGACGGCGACGGCAACGCAAGGAACCAAAAAATAGTGTCTCTGTTTTCCCTATGTCTTTGTAACTTTGCCTGTTCTTAGGTTGCTCAATTTGTTTCGTTTTTGCCAAGGTTCTATTGATTTCGTCGTTTCCTACTAAGAAGAACGACTGCCGTTATTTTATCGAACTGTCGTCCACGTCCTGAAAACGACGTAAAAAAGAAGCATTTGAAGTCGCACGCGAGAGCACGGCGAGCCCGAGAACATGTCAATTTCAGATATTCACGTGCTTCTTTTGTCTTCTGTGATTAGTTTTATTGTTTCACCGACGTCGCCGTCGTCCTCTCGCGTCCTGTATCTTAAAGTCCCTATTGTGCGTGTAGACCACGTTAGCCGGAAGTATACGGGCCGGACGTACATACATGTTTTCGATCGACTTCCGGGAAGGTTCGTGCTATAAATAAACCAACAAAAGGATAAAAAGGAAGAAAAAACTTTCTTTGTATGACTACACAAACTAAATCCCGACCGTTCTCACAGCGGGTTTCATTGCACAGTCTGATGTCTGGGGCAACACATTACTGAATATAATATGCCCAAAACCAGAAACACAGTAAGACGCCATTTTCAAGCAGTGCAAAAACTATCGTATGAAAATGAGTTTGATTTGCATGAAAACGAAGATGCTACTTTTCATTAACAAAGATTTCGACGGAAATGGCTTATTACTTAACACTTAAAACCACTCCAAAGGAAACCATTATCTGATAAGCGCAGTTTCGCTAAGTATGTTTGTAAGTCGTAGCCCATGCTTTCACTAATAGCACGGTTTGCTTTAGTTTTGTCCACTTATCATTCAATCTTATCAACGACTACGTTGCTTTGTCTGTAAACTCAACATTAAAAAAATCCATCAAGAACGGCAAATTAACCAACGCCATTCGCATTGTACAGGAGCGGTTCAGGAGTTTGAAGTTCTCCAAATAAGGCTTTCCCAGGCAGTCGAAGCCGGAAGGGCACATTTTGTCAGTTTTATAGCTTGCATCAGGTTGTCGTCTTCATCATTCTACTAACAATTTTATCCTCGTGCTGCTCACTAAATGCGGTTCAACATCTGATGTTTTTCGCTTCATACCTTGTTCAATGAAGGGTCATTAGACTCAAACTCAATTTTCTCCTTCAGTTTCGCACCAAAATTACATCATACAGTAAAGAGAACCTCTTTTGATACCTTGCTAGTCAGATAAGAGCTGATTAAAGTATCAATTCTCATTACATAAGTCATACATTTCTTCTTAAAAGCTTGGGAGAATCTATATTTTGAGTTTGGGTGTGCAAATTGGCGAGGATACGCTTTGAACGAAAACATGTCTCAGTGATAATAGCTTTTGGCAATATTTACGGCTGCGAGAGACAAGCAAGGACTTTTGACGTCAGTAGTTTCAAGAGATTGAATTTGACTGGTTTAAAAGGTCGAGCGGCGTCAGATTTAAGTAAACAAGCACTTTAGAAGAAAAAAACAAGTACTATTTAGCAAGCTGCAGCTATCAGATTAAATAAGTTTAAATTTTACTCCAAAGGAACCATTCTTGGCGCTCTCGCATGAAACAGCTCAAAAACGATTACTGATTTGAATATATTCACTCATTGTGACGTTTGGATGATTTCCTTCCACAACTTAAGTTCAAGAAAACACGAGGTACGCTAGCGTAAAGCACTGGCGGGGATAGTTTGACAGCCACTGGATTAGTATCGACAGCGCTGTTTGAAAGGTAAATACTGCTGTGTTATAAATACACTGTAAGGAATTGAGAAAAGGCACGATTCTTTGGCCAAACCAGGATTGCTTAATCCAGTCAAAATGCGGAAATAAACGCAGAAAAAGCATTATGAAAATTAGCATAATATCGCGACGGAATGATGCAGAGTTACGAGTTGGCTAAGTTCCTCACGCCACGATTAGGCTAATACTGGGATCTCTTTGACGCTGTCATTTTAACCTGAAAATGAAGACATTTTCCCGCTCACAACACGACTTTCTCGATATGTTTTGACTAGAATATCTTCAAACCGTACTCGATGCTAGGCAATGTACATGCTCTGCAAATCAACGAGAAATATAGTCTGCTAGCAGCCGTTTTTATGGTCGCAACACCTTGTGCCCCTCCCCCCTCAAACACAACGTGTTGCGACCACAAAAACGGTTGCGAGGAGACTACAAGAAATACAATTTGGGCCTATTTTTTAGTGTTTTTAGTGTTTTACTGTATTTTTTTTATAATACGAGTAAACGTGACTGTTTCACATTTTCTGCTAGGAGCACTTTCAATTAAGTGCATGTGTAGTGGTCTTTACGCCTTTATCTTGAAAATGTTTCGTTATCCCTTGAGTGTCTTTCATTTCCCTAACTAAAGTCGAGTGCATTTAAATTCAAAGGAAAACAAGGTTACGTCGGTGGAAATCACGTCCGAAATTAACCTTTTGACGTAACCTGCATACGAGTTGAAAGAAAAGCAGCATTTTAAACTCACTTCTAAAGTAAAATATTCCAGCAGTTTGGTCTGTCAATTTGAAAAAGCCAAAGGAAACATTAGTTCGGGGTGTATTCGACGTAATGGCTACTCTAAAGTGAGAATCAATCTTGTTAATCTTGACTGTTCCTGACGTGTTTTAAGATTGTTATCTCGCCTCGCTATGATTTTATTTGGTCTTAAAGCATCGTGTTTCAATAAAATGCACAATGTTCACCAAACGACAAGATTTTAAATTTGTGAGACCAAGCCTTGGTCATCACAAATTCTCTCAATCATTGTTCAATAAATTTTGTGAGTGACACGATAACATTTGATAATTCATTTTTAAGTGCCTCCTTCAGCCATAATCCTTCGCACGCTTAAAGCTGTTTTTATTTGAAATGATATTCTAAGGCTTTTTACTTTTTACAATTTTTGTCATGGACACATCTTGCTTCCTTTCAGGCCCTACTACTAAAGTCGATCGGTCATTGCAAAGCACAAATCACAACTCAAAGGGCAAGACAAAGCCAAACCGTAGACTACTCTCTCAGTAAAAGCACTTCAAAGACAGCACGTACAAAACGAATCGAATTTAACACTTCAAGAGCTAATTTCCGTGAAGACAAAATCGACTCAAAAGTTCGCCCGGATCATAATTGAGAACAACTCTTTCCCAGAATTTCAACTCCTTACCCTTTTTAAGGGGTTAAAAAAATTAAATTAAGAAAAGCGTTCTTAAAATATTAAAAAAAAAGAACATTCTTGGACCGAAATACAGTGACCATATAGTACAACTAATAGAAATAATGCCAGAAAAATCGCATGCGACAACTTGACAAGGCGAAGAAGATCTCAAACAAAAAGTATTAGAATGAATCTCTATAAAATGCCAGTACGACTCTCAGTAGTTCGGCCGTTCATACGGACCGTTTAAAAAACACACAATATGTTAACTTTCTTCTAATCCCTTTCCTATACCGCGGCTTGTAGTAGTGGTAGTAAAATTGGTAGTAGTTGTAGTACATGTATTTGCTCGTTCGAAGTTGTAATTACATTACTATAAATATAATAGCATTAGTAGCTTCAGTAACAGTTATACGACATTTCTATTAACCCTGGATTTGCTATAAAGAAACACGTTTTGTTTTTTAACTTATGGACTTTGGTTAGGTCGGACGCAAAAAGTAACCATGGCGTCACCAGAGCTGTCTAGACCAGTGGACATCGCCTTTAAAACGATAATTTGTGTTCTTCTTATCGCGGACCTGATTGGGAACGGCCTCGTTATATTTGTCATCCTCAGCTGCCGCCGGCTTAAAACGCCCATGAATTGCATGCTGATCAACTTGGCCTTGGCCGACATAATCGTCGCCGTGTTCTTAGCACCAAGTTTTGTCGTAACCGGTTTCTCTCACCCAGAGGGCGCTACTGGCGACTTGCTGTGTAAGATTGTGACCGGGAGCAACATGGCGTGGGTTGGAGGATTAACGTCGGTGTTTTCACTTGTTTTTATCGCTGTTGAACGCTACTACGCGGTCCTACATCCGTTCAACATCCAAGACAAGATCACTCCCAGAACAGTCAAGGTATCCGTGCTGATTAGCTGGGTAACCGCAGTCGTCTGCGAACTGCCAGAATTCATCTTTGAAACTTACCAAAAGGACGCCGTGTTCAGGTGCAAGGAAGTCTGGCCAAACGATTGGTTTCCGGTGGTTTATGCAGTTTTTTGGCTCGTCCTTGCTGGGATCTTACCAATAACCATCATGTCCGCTCTGTACTACAGGATTGTACGCTCTCTCTGGCTTGACGATCAACTTAACGGTCAATTCTCGCGTCAGGTTGTTACGCGCTCGAGAAAGCAAGTCACTAAAATGATGATCACCGTTAGTGTCATCTTCAGCCTCTGCTGGCTTCCGGTTCTCACGGTCTATATCACTAGGAATGGTTGGCCTGGTCTCATTGTTCACGAGGACATCGCCATCCGAGTGTGCTACGGACTTGTGGCGTTTAACTCCTCATTCAACCCGTTCTTGTACACTCTCCAGTTCGAGAAATTCAAGAAGCAGCTGCGGAGATTGTTCTGTTCCTGGAGAGAAGGTACCCACGACCTACGAAAACGTTCAACTCGTAACAGTTTGATCAACGATCAAGCAATGTTTTTTCAAGGGGGTATCCAGAATACTGCTTTGTGATATCAATACAAGGATCTTGATATAATAGGATCAGTCCCTCACACTGGCAACATTATCCAGTTTGTTTGACCAAAAAGAACATACAGTGCACAATGTCACATCATACTGAGCTTTTCTGTGATATAAAGAATTTTAAGAGGACTAAGTCACTTTAGTGAAGTCTTCCTTGTAATCAGAAGTGTATTTTAGTGATTACAAAAATCAAATAACCATGAAGTGGTCATAAAGGTAACAAAGATTATGACTTCTTAGATTATCAATACTGGCATTTCTTTTTTTTTTTTTTTTTTTTTTTATGGTGATCACATCATTAGCTCATGAAGGATGTAATTAAATCCCCTCTTGTTTATGATTGTCTAAGTCAACTATCTGATTACAATGTGTTGGATTAATGATAGTTTAGAGGATAATATGCGCCAATTACATGTGAGGAAATATTGTAACATTACTGATAATAGTAATTATAATAGATCACTTATTTTAGCTCATTTATTTATGCATGGTAAAAATTATAGCAGAGCTGATGTGGTCATTATATTATAATTGTTGTGAAGTTCTGTTTTCTAAGACATTGGGTGACAATAATACCCACTGCAGGTATATTTCAATTCTAAGAGTGTCTCCAAGACATATCCTGTCCAAGATGCATTATCATACAAACATGAATGTGATTTATATTCAAAGCAAAATAAAGAAACCTATATAGTATTACACATCTGTTCAGCACCACATGAAATATAACTTTGAGGAAATTCCAAATGTGGCATGACAATAAAGTTATTTAATTAAGTGGGACCTAAACTCACGGATAAGCAAAACAAAGAAACATCTCTTACAACACTGAACCATATAACTTAAACAATGGAGGAACTCCAAATGTTGCATATGACTTGAGTTATTGAATTGGTCGGAAGCAATTTCACTGCATTTAGCTACGATTATCAGTTCAGATTTTTCGTGTTTGAAAGCATTGCGATGGTAATGCTAATGTGCCAGTTATAGTTTCAAAAAGATCGCTTTGTGTAAAGAAACAATAGTCAAGGTGCATAACAAGAAACATACGTAAACATCGCAATAAAACAAAGAAATTTCTGCCTCGACCGGTCAGCTACTTTCCAAGCTTCAGATAAACATTTCACGGATCAAGTAACTTATATGTCACCCTCGCCTTCCGGGACAGACTACGCATTGGCTATAATACACACATCAATACACATCATACACTTCATAGCGTAGGACTTGTGTTGAATTCTTTCTGCGACGCTCATTAATTATCTGCCAAACTGGTTTACTGATGGGTGATATATGGCTCCGACAACGAGTCCAAACCCTAGTATTAGAACGATTGAAACAAAGACGAAGTCCGGCTTACCTCTCGGTTAGATTTTGAACTTCTTCTCCTTCAGTAACGCCTCGAATCGCCCAAAAATTCCCCTGATAAACTAAAACCGCTGTTACGTCCGCCATATTTGAAACCTGGTTACCAAGTAGCTAAGACCCAGTCTTACTCGATTTGGTTGGGACGAGTTCGCGGCACCAGGCCTCGTTTTGGGCCATAGTCCACTTTTCACAACAACTGAACAATCACGGTGATGCACAGTATCGCAAGGCATTTTGGCGAGCCACCTGACGATAAAACTTAGCGGCCAGAGTGAAGAACTGCAAGCCTTGCGTCCCAGCAAATTTTCTTTGGCAACCCGGCTTAATATTTCTGAACTTCAAAGTAATGCTGAAATTTTGCATTCTTACATATTCCTTCATGCTTTTTCCATTTCTGGCACTCAAAATGCCTCAGGTGATTAATTTTCAGTCACGTGGTGAATTTGGGTCATGTGACAAAAGCAAAGAGCCAATTGTATGTGGAAACAAATTAAACCAGCTGAACAAAGAGGTTTTTTTTATACCGGAAAATAGGAAGTGAGTAGTTGGCGGCTGCGCATAATTGTGAAATTGGCTTATTGCCGGATTAAATGCAAAATCAAATTTATGTCAAAAGAAATTTCAGACCGAAACAAAATTTGTGGCGAATCCTTTACTATATCAGGCAAAAAGTGATGAACGTGTACAGTACAGTACAGTATAGATGCTCCATTAAACGCCTAGCCCTTGGAGGTAGCTGGTCCATCCCATTGGGCGATCCAGCTCTGAAATTCACTTTTCATTCTCATCATTGCGCGCAGGTTTGTCGAAGCCAGTCCATTTCTCGAGCTTTCGCCAGCGATCGGTGGCATACTTTCTCTGCGTTTCTGCGAACAGAATTTGTTTCTGGGGCATGAAGTTGGGCATGCGTACTAAGTGTGCTAGCCAGCGTGGGGTTTGCTTGCGTACGAATACGTCAAGTCGGCCGGCGTTGGTTATGCGGTAGAGGTCCTCGTTTGAGTACACGTATATGCATAGTGCCAGTCCTGGCTGTCAATCCGCTGCTTGTAGGCTGTTTCGGACTCGCGCTTGTTGCGTGGCGGCGGTACGTTGCGTCGTCGGTGTCCGCCCTTGATCATGGCCATGGCATGGCATTGACATGGCCAGGAGAATCGCGTTCAAAACGAAGCCAAATCGGAAACCATCAAATGGTTCACTATTCACACTACAGAACTGACAGTTGCCTCAGTCATGCGTTATATTAAATTTAGGGGTTTTCTTGTACAGATCAACCAGCCTTATGTCAGCAGCAAAATCATTTGCATTTTAATATATATTATTAATCATAGAACTACTCAAATGGTCCACAGAATACTTTGTTGCGACCACAAAAACGGCTGCGAGCAGAATAACAGAATACGGCAGCTATTAAAACTGCACGACATGTTCTTGGAATTCAGATGAATCGCTGCGGATTGTCGATTGACGAAACGTCGACACAAGCACAAACAGAAAGGAGGAAATGAGAGAGCTTTTCAAGATCCTTGTGTCGCTTTTTTCAATTAGAGTTGACATTTTCGTTTAGTTGCTGGGACATATTCCTTTCTTTTGGTTATGTCCGACCAAAAATATAATTAAAATATTTTTACACCTGCAGCTATTTACCTTTCCTATGAATTGAGTTTCCTTTTCAGCTTATAAAAATTGAACCATACGACTTCTTTTAGGCTTCCTATAATGACAAATTTCCGCAAATTACTACTTCCTGTAAGTGATCAACTCAACCAGAAGCCAAAAGAGTACACTTTTAAAACGCGAAGTTTTACTGTCCTAAAACAAAGTGAATTTCATTTCAATAATATTCGGCTCTTCTCTGCAGAAATGAGTGAAGAAATGACGACTTTACTTGAGGACTTATCATCAAGAACCTATTCACTGGTCATCGCTGAGACATTAATTTTCTCCTGCGTTAACTTCACCGCATTTCTTGGCAATTTGTTCGTACTAATTGCCGTTTATCGTAACGGCAACCTGCACACTATTCACAACATGTGCGTGGTTGCTTTGGCAATCAGCGACATTCTGATGTCTTCGTTCTGTATGCCGTTTTCGGCCGTCACTCTAGCTAAAGGCAAGTGGGTTTTTGGGGAGACGTTTTGTCAACTGCATGGTTTTGAAACTTTTACCTTTGGCATGGTATCGATTCTCACCATGGGATTAATCTCTGTAAGCCGCTACTTCTGTGTTGTGCGCCCAAACCAATTCAAGATCCTGTTCACAAGAAGGCGTACTCGACTGTTTATAGCAGCAACATGGTGCCTTGGTCTCACTGGCTCTGTTCCTCCCCATTTCTTCAAACCAAGCAGTATTTATTTCCAGCCCGGTAAAGCAATGTGTCTTTATAAGTTCAATGCCAGCATCGGCTACAGTCTGTTTATTGAAACCGTCTACGGCGCAGCACCTCTGTTATTCATCGCAGTATGCTATGCCAAAGTATTCCGTGAGGTCTCCCGTACGAACAAGGTCTTCTCACAGCAAAACGATATGCAGAGTTTGAGGGCAAACGTCGCGGAAGCGAAAGTGACTAAAACTCTTGTGACCGTGCTGATAGGGTATCTCATGTGTTGGTGTCCAGTTGTAGTTATCGACTTTATCGACATGTGGCACAGTGAACCGACCCTGCCAAGACAGGTGTATCTCATATATGCATCCCTGCTTTATCTGAGCAGTACTCTCAACCCCTTCATCTACGGCATTATGAACAGAACATTCCGTAGAGAATATTACTTGTTTGTGAAAAGTATATTCTGCTTCAAAGCGACAGGAGGAATGGTTGACGAGCCGTAGTCTAACAAAAAGAAAAAACTGCTTAATGATCAATTCAATTTAAGTTGGCTCCGGTGTTTCATCTGGCGAACTCGTCCATGACAAACTTTGAATCATAACTTGTTTGGCTTTAATGCGATTCCTATAAACTTTGAGAAACACTGCAGTTATCATTCTCAGCAATAATATGATAGAATTCGACTTAACTGGGGAAAAATATTTTCAATGCCGGATATTATATCTTAAATGGACAGCACTTTTTGAACAAAATCGCACCCAGTGAAAAATGTTGCTGGTATATTTTTGTTAAACTTCTGGAATCAGCTTATATTGACTTTATACAGTAGAACCCCTCTATCTCGAACTCGGTTACCTCGAAATTCCCGCTATCTCGAACAGAAATCGATTTCCATTGAAAACGAACTTGATAGAAATTCCCTATTGGTAGAACCCCTCTATATCTCGAACTATTTGTCGGTTCCCCTGAGAATTCGAGGGAGCGAGGTTTTACTGTACATACCTTAACCAAGTTTCAAAATCGTCGATGAAACACGGGAGTCACCTTAACAGCTAGACATCGAAGCCGTCCAGAGCGAGAGTTGTGCGAAGAAGGCTTGCTAGAACATTCGTGTATTTCAAGTGACAAAATCTTGCAGAACTCGGGTCTATTCGGTTTCGAATGCAACTTGACACAAACTACAGTTGTATATTTATCGAGCAAAATCTAAGATGGAGCGCACAGCGCGATAAGTCAGTCCACTGCGGAAACATGGCGCCGTGAATTGTCATTTAGATTGCTTCGTGCAGTCATAAAATTTTTAGTTTAAAAAAATAGGAAGAAAGCCGGGCTACAATTCATAGTGCACGATAGTTAGCAAAACTAACTCTAAAGTTTAAGTCGAAACCTTTTGTCACGCGCGTTCCGTGTTCATGAATGCTAGAGCAGGTGACGATTTCCGTCGTGGTTCACAATGAAACGGCCACAAATTCAACTCTTTGCCGTTTCTTGTTTCTGTTTATTCATCTCTGTCGCAGTCTCTAGTTTTGTGTTTTTCTTACAAGAAAACGTTCCATTTGGAAGAAAGAGTGTTCTGAAACAGATGAAGAAAAATATATATTAAGCTGCCCAGTCAAATAATTTTTGTTCAGTCCTCCATCAGTTATTAGAAACCCGTACAAGAAGCAGATGACGGCGATGGCAACGTACTAAGAAAGCCGTGTTGTTGACAAATCCCTTACTCCCTTCAGGTTTAAAACCAACAAAATATTTAGACCTAATGGCCAGGATTAGCCTAATCGTACTTTAACCCTTTCACTCCCAAGAGTGATCAACTTCAATGTTCTCTTTTCAGTCTCCCACCAGAGATATATCATACAGTATGGAGAATTTGGCATTAGATACTTTGCTCAAATGACAGCTGATTAAAACATAAATTCTCTTTTCATCACTCATACATTTCCTTATTTTATGGTTGGGAGAATTTGTATTTTGAGCTCGGGAGTGAAAGGGTTAAAAACCGGGGCCAGGTGTTTGTTAAAAGTCATGCCATGAAAAGTATATTGGCGAATAATTAAAACATAAACAAGTAAACAGGTGGTCGAAGCCAGTCCATGCATTATCTGATATCACCGCCGACTTTGTGTCAACTGCCATTTTGTATATTTACTGCGAACGGTGTGCCACTTTGCTCTGATGATCAGTGTTGGTATACGTGCACTGAACTTTGCGAGGTACGTTGGTTGTTGTTGTCCATACAAACACTAATTCCCACTTCTAAGCGCACACAAAACATCAGAGTTAAAGAAACAACAACAACCGAGTTACAAAATGTATCATGAGCCACCGAGAGACAGGCCATGGACTTCGGAACCTGCGATTAATTTTTAAACAGTCAAGCTCTGACTCTGTAGTCAGCTTTAAATTGTTTTGCTTCTTCCGTGGCTCTACGCAGCTCCTGCCCACCATTAGGGAATAGACTACGTTTAAAACACTGGACGCCATTAGGAATTATGAGCTGAGAAACGGCGTCCAGTTTTCATACACTGACCCAAAGTAATGGATTCATCATAATTACGTTTTTCAAAACAATGTCTAAAATTAGTTGCGGTCATCTATTAAAGCGAATGAAAAGAAGACAAAGCGTGATCAAGACAAGCCCTTAATCCCCTGATTCCGTTTGCAAAGCCTATGGTACCGTTGAAAATGGCCCATAAATTTTAAAGAGGATTGAGCATAAAAAGTGGGTCAGTTAGCGGGCGTATACGCGTATTGTATTTGCGTGTGTTCGAGCGTTGTCGTGAATATTGCATGAAGCAGCCAGAGAAAGATGGATAATTTGGAAAATAAATGTCATCATCTGTCTTGGCCAATGCTAATTTCGTTTGACAGAAAAAAATAATCCAGAAACAAACTTTCATTGCGGCATGTCCGTTTAGTTTTATTTAATTGCATGGTGTTTTAATCGACCTGCACAGTATTTACATTAAAAACAATTTGTTCCTTTTCTGCGTATAAAATGGCTCCTTTAAAAGCACTTAAGAGCAGCTCCGCGTAAATATCGACTAAGGTGGTGCAAAATAAAAAATCATAATTTCTCTAATTCCGCCAGGATAATGCTATTGGATCACTTATTGTAGAAATTTAAATTCGTTCAGGCAAATATTTATTTTCTGAGCGGCCTTTCCTCTCCGGCGGCGTCCTGACCGGGAAAAATGAGCCGAACTCGGAGGCCCGTTTTATACAACAAACTCAACAATAAATCTTGAAGCAAACTTAACCACGCATTGCTTGATGTCAGCTCCATGTCTCTCGTTGTTATGATAAAAATTGGGTAAAAATAGCATTTTTGACAGATTTTTGAAATGCGATCACTTTACCAACGTTTTGCAAGGTCGTGAGGTCTGGGGGCATGCTCCCCCAGAATATTTTCAAATTTTGGCTCTTGGAAATGCCATTTCCTGCATTGCCCGTGAGATATTTCAATAAATAAATAAATAAGTCAGTAAAACGAACCATTACAAATTCACAGTGATGTTAGCACTCGGTGTCACGTTTTAATACGTGTAAACACAAGCAAGTAATTACACTCTTTCTCCTCACAGAGATTTTGAAGGCGTTCTCTAGCAGTTTCGTACACTATAATACGAAAAAATATATATAAAATCAATTCAAAATCAGCCAATTTAATGATAAAAACGTCTCAGGCAATACAAAATTGTGTTTTTGTCAGATTAAAAAATATTCTCCAGATTTCAGCTGTACGCCCTTGCGTACGTGCGTATATGGTAGCTACGCCCCTGCCTACACAAAGCTTTCAGGCGGCTCGTCGAGGGTGTCTCGAAAACTAAGACTCCTAAATATAAGCTAAACAATTCGATTTTTTCTTATTCTAATTGCTTTTAGAAAAGCTGGTTGAGGGAGACTTCAAACAAGGCAGTAGCCATTTCGCACATCACGAGCCAGAAGTGCACATTTTCTCCTTCGCAGCAGGGCCTCCTGATTGCTACCGATTAATGACAAATCCAACGGGGCTTCTTTTGTCAACTTTGTCAATTTGTACAGCGATTGTTACGAGTCTGCATAAACCGTCGGCAGGGGTCACAATGTGAAACGCGCATAATTACAAGCGTTTGAAATTATTTCTTTCATACTCATAAAGAGGGTAGGTATTAGCTGCTTCGCATGTTGGTGAACTTTAAAACAAATTCCGAAGACGTGCAACATACAAGCATTCATACTACTAAGCTTGGAACTGAGGCCGTGAAAAATATTTAGCACTGTCCCGTCAAAATCGGACCGACCCGGGAATACATCTGAGTGAGAGTAGCGTCAGATCCGTAGTATCCGCAAAAAAGACCAGAAGGTGAGTAAGGGTGATTCCTTCGTGATGGTGTTTTCTCCAGAAAATTGAAACCACTGCCGAGTGAAGTCAACTTATGTGCCCCGTTCGCAAGGGTTTCGACTAGAGCTACCGTACTTCGGGTTCCGGAGAATTATTGAGTCGTTCACGCTGAATTTATAGGTAGTAAAAAACAAGCGAAACATCATATATGAAACATCAGCACTCGGTGTCACGTTTTAATACGTGCAAACACAAGCAAGTAATTACGCTCTTTCTCCTCACAGAGATTTTGAAGGCGTTCTCTAGCAGTTTCGTACACTATAATACGAAAAAATATATATAAAATCAATTCAAAATCAGCCAATTTAATGATAAAAACGTCTCAGGCAATACAAAATTGTGTTTTTGTCAGATTAAAAAATATTCTCCAGATTTCAGCTGTACGCCCTTGCGTACGTGCGTATATGGTAGCTACGCCCCTGCCTACACAAAGCTTTCAGGCGGCTCGTCGAGGGTGTCTCGAAAACTAAGACTCCTAAATATACGCTAAACAATTCGATTTTTTCTTATTCTAATTGCTTTTAGAAAAGCTGGTTGAGGGAGACTTCAAACGAGGCAGTAGCCATTTCGCACATCACGAGCCAGAAGTGCACATTTTCTCCTTCGCCTTAGCTTTACTTTTGCATGCGCGACAGTCGTATGAATAAAGGGTCTTTCTGAAGAGATGGTTCAAACCCAAAAAGCTGCCCGACGGAAGACGGGCTGCGGGCAGGCTGTAGAGGACGACACCTGGAGGATCTTCAATTAAAAATATTTTGCCACCCTTTCCTTGTTCTGATGTGACTCCTGGCGTATTTGTGGATTTTATATTATAAGTCGGCCCGAGTTAAAAGCTAAAATATTTGACCTCAAAATCGAAATCCCAATGAATCACTCTTGTTGACACAATGTCTTGGCTACAAAACCTGAGTGCTCCAGGGATACGTTTGTTTCTGTGGATTTGTTATGCGTTTAAGTTCCCGTAAGCGCTTTTGCTAGCGGTTGCGGCGAGCTTAAGGTGGCTTGTAATAGTTTCTGGCAGTTTATAGACCAAGAAATGACCTGCTGTTTAGTTTAATCGGCGTTTACTTTCTTAAAAGGGTATTATGTCTTTGGCATTGAGTTCTTATGAAGAGTGTGTTCTCATAAATTTTGAGCAGATATCGGTTGCCATGGTGACACAACGTCACCTGTTGTGAGTGATATAAAAGCGGGAAAAAGCTAGTTATATTCATATTCCTTCGGTGAATTTTTTTGAAAATTTGCACAATTTTTTGTGTACGGAAAGCGACAAAATAAATAAATTTGGTAAAATTCTGTCAACACGTTTTGCAGGAAATCCATTTTTTCTCTCATTTGGTTTTCTGTTGACAGAAATTCTTTAAAAAAGAATGAGGAAAAAATAGAGACAATTCACCGACTCGGAGCGGAATTATCCGTAAAAACACGAAGGAAAACCGCAAAATTTTCGGGTGTACAAGATCAGCATTTGCGCATATGCACGATACCTGCGCGTGCATTTCTCCTGAACGGGCAGTTCTTTTTCCGGTGTCTGTATCTTACGCCAAAAACGCGCCTGATTCAGTCCGAGGTTTTGTACGATTAGCTAGTTTTTCATAGCTAAACGCTTTGGAAAACTATATCAAAGCGGAAACGGAAGTCAAAAAGCTGTCAGCAATCAGCTGTCAAAATTTGATTTAAGGTATCAGGATACCCTCCGGACTTTGCCAGATTGGAAAAAAAATTTTTTGGCGTAACGAAATTACTACATGTTTTACCTTGTGTTTCTGAAAACAAAATTTGGATACCTATTTTTTTCCCCGAGATATTTAAACGAAAGGATTTTATCTTTCTCTTTCTCGCCGGAAACTAGCTGTCAGCAGATCGTTAGTGTCACCCGTAACTGCGCAGCATGCGGCTTGCGCGTCAGTCGCGCAAAACAATAAAGTACAAATTTTAGCCGCGCAACAGGTAACGCATGACTAACAGCAAATCTGCAAGAATAACGAAATACCGCAAGAAGTCTTTCCTTGTACGCCTTTGTGAACGCTTTTCTATGTTTACGCTGAAACAAATTAAATATAACCACGTGAGCGACGAAATGTCACAACGTGTGATTCTTGCACAATGCCGGTTTATAAACCTAGAGCAGCGCGTGGACCATGCTCGATGATGGTGGCTCAAGAGCACTCCTGCTTTTCGCAGCTCTCTTTTTAGAACGAGTTTGTCGTTTGCTTGAACTCATTCCGAATTCCAACTGTGGCTGCAAAAGGTTGAATTGGTGTTGAGTGGTGAGTGCAACTGTGAAGGGAAAATAGATGTTGCAAAACTTACCCCAACGAAGCGTTGATGTCCGTAGTTATACACGGCGGTCTTTTGTGCTGCGTGTTTCAATTACCTACAAAGATGCCTGGAAAGTCTCTATGCGAAAGCACTAACTGCGGTGTTTTGACAGATTGCTGACAGATGAGGCGATTATGTAAACAGGTTTCCGGCTCCCTGGTCAGAATCTTTTAAATGTGTTTTTCTCGGTGTTTTTAAAACGCGGAAAAGTGTTTCTTTCGGAAACCTGCATTTCAATGGATTTTAATCGATTGGCTTGAAACTTGGCAAATATGTGAATGAATATCAAAGCTACAAAAAGGTGTCTCCGATTTTATTTCTTTTTTTTCGTTCGGAAGATATGTCCGCTTTTGTCTTGCGCATAGCTAGAAATATGATCGGCCAACTTTAAAAGTCAATAACTTTGTATATGGACAAGATATCAAAATTCGGAGACACCTTTTTTTTCTTCATTGTGTCAACAGTAAGCTGAAACAATAAATAATCAAATCGGGTAAAATCCGAGTGACATTAGGCTTTTTTAATGAGGCAAGGTCAAAATTCACTCGGAAGCTGATAACTTTCTTTCTTTAGCAAATTCAAAAAATATAAAGCTTTAAACTAAATCTGTGATTGTTGAGCTTTCAGAAAATATATATTTTATTATTAGTTAAATGTAACGCTAGCGCGAAAAATGGGTTTGAACGCATGTCGTTCACGAGGGTATCCTGATACCTTAAGGCGAGTTTGTACAAAGCCGCCACTTTCATTCATGAATTGTCACAGCGAGCCGCTCCAGCTGCTTTGAGTTTTTCCTCCATTTTTCAGTCGTTGAACAGTGAATAACCTAACCAGAACCTGTATGCCATTACATATTCACTAATTCCTTCTCTCGGTTGAAGGCAATTTTGTTCAGTTCTGAAGCCGTACGGCGGGGTAGCCTCTTCTTCACAGTTAAAGGTTAACTAACGTCTGGTGGGGCTGACACTGAGGGAGGAATACGTGTCGCGTTTTTTCGCGTAACGTACACTATAATACAAACAAATATATGAAATCAATTCAAATCAGCCAGTTTAATGATAAAAACGTCTTCAGGCAATAGAAAATTATATTTTTGTCAGATTTAAAAAAAATCTTAGATTTCAGCTGTACGCCCGTGCGTACGTGCGTATATGGTAGCTACGCCCCTGCATTGAGGACAAACTCAAGAATTAGCTAGGATTCAAATCGCATCGTGATGAGGAAACCTAAAAGTTGTATGGAAAAGTATTGCTCTGGAATTAATTGTTTTACAATGGAAGTACTACAATGTCTAGCCTGAGAAACACTACCAGCCGGATTCGTGAAAGAGTGTAATTTTTACGGTGAGTCATTTGTAAGACTTTGGACTGAAGTACGCCTGTGCACGATGAAAGCAATATGACAGCGGAAAAAATACAAAATATTCAGTGGACGTTCAGGTATGCCTGATTTTTCTTATCCAGTGTTTACTATTTTTCATCGTTTCATCATTTGTGGATTCCTACCGAATTACAGTCGCAAAGTGAAGTTTATGCAATCGAGTTCACGTTCAGCTGTGTTATTGTGCTCTTGGCTCGTTTCTTGTCACTACTGTCAACACTATAAGTCAAGAAATCGAAGGAAAAATATATATATTTGTTTTTTACCGGGCTTGGTCGGTCCGTATAGGGTAAAACTGTGCTATCGGCATTGATACGGACCGAGGCAACAACTATTCGGGCACAATTTTCCTCTATTACGTACCTCCTACCCGGTAAATAATCTATATTTCTCAAAGGTGGAAAAGCTTTCTTGTGTTTGCCAGGTATTTGTCGGTCGCACATGTCCCTTGTGTGATCGATGTGTCTTTCGGAGTAAGATTCTCGATGTGGAAGACGAGTGGGCCAAGGTGAAATTTCGACTTACTCAATGTTTCGCGCGTCAAAAAACTATTTCGAGCCACCTTAAATTTGCAAATTCTTTTTTTTCCGTTTTTTTTTTTCCGTTTTTTTTTCTTTTTTCTTTTCTTTTTTTTTTTTTTCTGGGTCGCTAGTCAGCACACGGTGAGTGGTTCACACTGTCACATGATATGCGATGACGTAAATTGACCTTGCAAGCAACTTGAGATGTGGGTTATTGAATTATTCGTTGCTTGTGTGTAAAAGTTAATTGTATCCCATTCAAACTCAACACCGTTTGGCTTTGTGGAACATGCACGGATAAACTGGATTTTAGGGAATGATTTTGGCTTGCGTTCCTAGGTTCATCGCGGAAGCTTTGAGATTCGATTATTTGATGGATACCACTACAGGATTGGTAATAACTCTGTCGCCGCTAGTTATTTAGTCCTGACGAAACTTTCTGTGGCGACACGAATACTTCTGGGAAGATACCAAACCGAAAACAGAAACCAAAGCTATGATGAGCTTTAACCGTAAAACATTGGCGATTTATGCTTTACTCTGTACATCTGTTGCCTCATAAAATGCTCCTGCTTATCGTACATTGCCTGATGAAATGTTTCTTCCATTTGGTCACGTAGTCTTTGTTTCGCAATGGCCATTGTACGTATACTATAAATGAAAAATACACCGAAATAGTCCTGAGCATTGAGTTTGCAGTCACAAATGGACGGAACGCGCTGCGAACAAAACCGCAATAATAACGAGAGCGAAGCTCGAGGGCAACTGTGAACTTCGAGGAACAGATAATGTCCAAGGACAATTATCTGTGCATATTTCCGAAGCCAAAAGTAGTTTATTGTCTTTATTATCCTTCAAATATTTCCTCTCGCAGTGCAAATAACGGCGCGGAAACTGTGAAGCTTTTTAGTGCTTTCTGGAACTGCATTTTCGACCAATAATTTGATGTCCTCCTCAGTAGTCATCTTGTAATGATTTTTGTGACTAAATAAATAGAACTGTGTTCGGATATTGTCAATAAACAGCGTTAGTTCGCCAGGCGGGGGTTATTCGCTGATAACGTCCGCTCACGAGCGAAGGTTATTCGGTCACGTGTCACGATTCTACCAATCACGCGCGGGAGGAAATATTTGATGGGTCATAAACTATGCTAATCAGCGGCGCCTTGACTCGCAAGGAATAATACTGCAATAAAATATGTTGTTGCAGAGTCACTATGGGCTCCTTTGATATGTTTCAATCCAAATCTCCTGAATACTATATGCCCGGCTACGGCCAAGCGACGGGTAGCTTAAAGGGGCTCGGTCATGAGTTACGCGCATGCGTCTCTTTCAGTAAAATAACGCGGCGCGCATAAGTGAATGCGCTCAAAAATCGGACCCTGCTGAGAATTTTGGCACCTTCAATGTTAGATACAGCAGGAGGGCAAAAGAGTGAAGCTCGCCATGTTAGTCGATATTTACGCGGCGCCTCTCTCAAATAACACCGCGAAAACAAATGGTCAATAATATGAAACAAATCAGTTATGATTTCGATCCCAAAATAATTAATTTCAGCAGCTAAAGAAACACATCGTCTACAGTGTACTTCTTCCCCTACATGGCTGCCGAAAAAAATATGACCGCGATTGAATAAAGTTATTTAATTAAGTCGGACCTAAACTCACAGATAAGCAAAACAAAGAAACATCTCTTATAACACTGAACCATATCATTTCATATAACTTAAACAATGGAGGAATTCCAAACGTTGCATATGACTTGAGTTATTAAATTGGTCGGAAGCAATTTCACTGCATTTAGCTACAATTATCAGTTCAGTTTTTTCGTGTTTGGAAACATTGCGATGGTAATGCTAATGTGCCAATTATAGTTTCAAAAGCCCGCTTTGTGTAAAGAAACAATAGTCAAGGTGACAAATCAAGAAACATACGTAAACATCGCAATAAAACAAAGAAATTTCTGCCTCGACCGGTCAGCTACTTTCCAAGCTTCAGATAAACATTTCACGGATCAAGTAACTTATACGTCACCCTCACCTTCCGGGACAGACTACGCATTGGCTATAATATACACATCAATACACATCATACCCTTTAAAGCGTAGGACTTGTGTTGAATTCTTTCTGCGACGCTCATTAATTATCTGCCAAACTGGTTTACTGATGGGTGATATATGGCTCCTACAACGAGTCCAAACCCTAGTATTAGAACGATTAAAACAAAGACAAAGTCCGGCTTACCTCTCGGTTAGATTTTGAACTTCTTCTCCTTCAGTAACGCCTTGAATCGCCCAAAATTCCCTTGATAAACTAAAACCGCTGTTACGTCCGCCATATTTGAAACCTGGTTACCAAGTTGGACGAGTTCGCGGCACCAGGCCTCGTTTGGGGCCATAGTCTACTTTTCACAACAACTGGACACGCAAGGCATTTTGGCGGGCCATCTGATGATAAAACTTGGCGGCCAGACTGAAGAACTGCAAGCCTTGCGTCCCAGCAACTTTTCCCGTGCAAACCCGGCCCCTTTCACTCCCAAGAGTGACCAACTTCAGTTTCTCACCAGAGATAAATCATACAGATAGGAGAACCTTGCTTTTGATACCTTGTTCAGATAAAAGCAGGTTAAATTATCAACTATCTTGCTCATACAGTTCCTTTTTAAAAGGAAGGAGAATCTGTATTTTGATCTTGGGAGTGAAAGGGTTAATATTTCTGAACTTCAAAGTACTGCTGAAATTTTGCATTCGTACAATTTTTTTTTTCTTTCATGCTCCTTCCATTTGTGGCACTCAAAATGCCTCACGTGATGAATTTTCAGTCACGTGGTGTTGGGTCATGTGACGAGATCTTGCAAAGAGCCAATTGTATGTAGGAACAAATTAAACCAGCTGAGCAGAGAGGTTTACTTGACAGACACCTTTTTAATACCGGAAAATAGGAAGTGAGTAATTGGCGGCTGCGCATGATTGTGAAAGTGGCTTATTGCCGGATTAAATGCAAATCAAATTTATGTCAAAGGACATTTCAGACCGAAACAACACTTTGTGCCTCTAAATAGTAAATGATCAGCCCCAAGTGCTGAACATGGGCAGGTGAATCGCGTTCAAATCGAAGCCAAATCGGAAACCATCAAATGGTTCACTACTTACACTACAGAACTGACAGTTGCCTCAGTCATGCATACATTAAATTTAGCGGTTTTCTTCTTCTATTTTTTTTTTTAAACATCGACCGATAAAACGTTCAATTCGTACACAAAGGAATATTACTTTAATTTATTTACACTTTAGCCAGTGGATTTGCGCGTAACATAGGCTAGGGTTTCTAGCATTTTTCCTTGCCCCGCTACCGCTTTTTTTTTTTTTTAGCTATACTTGGGAAACCTGCTTTCGACTGTGAACCGCTATAACTCTTAGTTTCTGGCAGCCATTAGTGAATATACTCTGGTGTCTATAGATATTATTAGAGCGCCACTGTGCGGCGCACCAAAAGAGAATGACTAATGTTAACAGCAGATTCCGTTCACAATTTAATAAAAATTATACATTATTAATCATAGCACTACTCAAATGATCAACAGAATACCGCAGCTATTTATACTGCGCGACATGTTCTTAGAATTTAGATAAATTGCTGGTTGCGCTGGTTCATGCGGCACGAAATATCGACACAAGCACAAAAAGAAAGGAGGAAATGAGAGAGCTTTTCAAGACCCTTGTGCCACTTTTTCCAAATATTATTTAACATTTCCGTTTAGTTATTGAAACATATTTATTCCTTTCGGCCAAGTCCGACGGAAAATCTAATTAAATTATTTCAACATCTGCAGATATTTACCTTTCCTATGAACATGTATAGAATTTCCTTTTCTGCTTAATATGAAAAGTGAACCAAATTTCCGCAAATTACTACTTCCTGTAAGCGACCAACTCAACCACAAGCCAAGAAAGTACACTTTTAATACGCGAAGTTTCACTGTCCTAAAACAGTGTGAACTTCATTTTATTAACATCCGGCTCTTTTCTGCAGAAATGAGTGACGAAAATGACGACTTTATCTGAAGACTTATCATCAAGAACCTATTCACTGGTCATCGCTGAGACATTAGTTTTCTCCAGCATTAACTTCACCGCATTTCTTAGCAATTTTTTAATACTAATTGCCGTTTATCGTAACAGCAACCTAGACACTATTCCAAACATGTGCGTGGTTGCTTTGGCAATCAGCGACATTCTGATGTCTTCGTTCTGTATGCCGTTTTCGGCCGTCACTCTAGCTAAAGGCAAGTGGGTTTTTGGGGAGACGTTTTGTCAAATGCATGGTTTTGGAGCTCTTACCTTTGGCATGGTATCGATTCTCACCATGGGATTAATCTCTGTAAGCCGCTACTTCTGTGTTGTGCGCCCAAACCAATTCAAGATCCTGTTCACAAGAAGGCGTACTCGACTGTTTATAGCAGCAACATGGTGCCTTGGTCTCATTGGCTCTGTTCCGCCCCATTTCTTCAAACCAAGCGGTTTTCATTTCCAGCCCGGTAAAGCAATGTGTCTTTATATGTTTAATGCCAGCATCGGCTACACACTGTTTATTGAGACCTTCTACGTTGCAACACCTCTGTTAGTCATCGCAGTATGCTACGCCAAAGTATTCCGTGAGGTCTCCCGTATGAACAAGGTCTTCTCACAGCAAAACGATATGCAGAGTTTGAGGGCAAACGTCGCGGAAGCGAAAGTGACTAAAACTCTTGTGACCGTGCTGATAGGGTCTCTCATGTGTTGGTGTCCAGTTGTAGTTATCGACTTTATCGACATGTGGCACAGTGAACCGACCCTGCCAAGACAGGTGTATCTCATATATGCATCCCTGGCTTATCTGAGCAGTACTCTCAACCCCTTCATCTACGGCATTATGAACAGAACATTCCGTAGAGAATATTACTTGTTTGTGAAAAGTATATTCTGCTTCAAAGCGACAGGAGGAATGGTTGACGAGCCGTAGTCTAACGAAAAGAAAAAACTGCTTAATGATCAATTCAATTTAAGTTGGCTCCGGTGTTTCATCTGGCGAACTCGTCCATGACAAACTTTGAATCATAACTTTGGCTTTAATGCGATTCCTATAAACTTTGAGAAACGCTGCAGTTATCATTCTCAGCAATAATATGATAGAATTCGACTTAACTGGGAAAAAATATTTTCAATGCCGGATATTATATCTTAAATGGACAGCACTTTTTGAACAAAATCGCACCCAGTGAAAAATTTTGCTGGTATATTTTTGTTAAACTTCTGGAATCAGCTTATATTGACTTTATACAGTAGAACCCCTCTATCTCGAACTCGGTTACCTCGAAATTCCCGCTATCTCGAACAGAAATCGATTTCCATTGAAAACGAACTTGATAGAAATTCCCTATTGGTAGAACCCCTCTATATCTCGAACTATTTGTCGGTTCCCCTGAGAATTCGAGGGAGCGAGGTTTTACTGTACATACCTTAACCAAGTTTCAAAATCGTCGATGAAACACGGGAGTCACCTTAACAGCTAGACATCGAAGCCGTCCAGAGCCAGAGTTGTGCGAAGAAGGCTTGCTAGAACATTCGTGTATTTCAAGTGACAAAATCTTGCAGAACTCGGGTCTATTCGGATTCGAATGCAACTTGACACGAACTACAGTTGTATATTTATCGAGCAAAATCTAAGATGGAGCGCGCACATCTTAATTACAGTAATAATTACAGTCTATTTGTATGTGGGTGGCCAATTGCTCGCTCAACACAATCGGACCTCGTATTATTAACCGGGTTTGCTCGCTCACTACAATCGGACCTTGTATTATTTAGTGACTTGATTTCTTTTTTCTGTCATAGATTTTAAATTCGTTAAACGCGGTTTAAAAAGTTGTTGTGTTCAAAATTGAATCCTTGCCAAAATTCACACATTTTGCCAGACTTCGAAAGCGTGTAAACAAGCGACTCTCGCTTTGAAAAAAAATAATAACATACACGTATAGTCTGGTCCTCACTAGCGCATAAGCATATAAAGCATAAGCATAAGAATACGAGAGGGACAGTGGCGCCATAAGCATAAGCATAAAGCCTGGTCCTCACTAGCGCATAAGCATAAGCACTTTGATCCTTATGCTTATGTCGTCACTGTCGCTCGCTTATTCTTATTCTTATACTTGTGCTTATGCTTGTGCTTATGCTTATAGCGCTAGCGAGGACCAGGCTTATGTGGTTAGGATACAGCGTTGGCTGGAGAAATCGCGGCTTTTCTTAAGATTCATTAGAATTTTGGTGTCGAAGATTGACTTTGCTGACTGTGCAAAACTGATAGAGTCACGATTCTATTTACGCTTTTTTTGGCCTTCAGGCCTCGGGAGTATTCTGTAATTGCGTTTAAAAGTTGTCTCAGCGAATTTTGGAGTTCAGCTAGTGTTCACGAAAATTGCAGACTGTACACGTTGTCTGAACTAAACCGACTGCCATGCGACAAAGAATTTTTTTAGCGACCGACTAGTGACGTCGCTACACAAATCGTGGTTTGTAAAAATGATTTTGAAATAATCTCCAAGCGGAAAATAAACAAGAACCCCGCTTTCCGAACCCACTACAGAGCGAGGGGATATCTGCGATTATCGTATTTCTAGTTAAAACATAAACAAGTAAACAGGTGGCCGAAGCCAGTCCATGCATTATCTGATATCACCGCCGACTCTGTGTCAACTACCATTTTGTATATTTACTGCGAACGGTGTGCCACTTTGCTCTGATGATCAGTGTTGGTATACGTGCACTGAACTTTGCGAGGTACGTTGGTTGTTGTTGTCCATACAAACACTAATTCCCACTTCTAAGCGCACACAAAACATCAGAGTTAAAGAAACAATAACAACCTGGTTACAAAATTTATCATGAGCCACCGAGAGACAGGCCATGAACTTTGGAACCTGCGATTTTTAAACAGTCAAGCTCTGGCTCTGTAGTCAGCTTTAAATTGTTTTGCTTCTTCCGTGCCTCTACGCAGTTCCTGCCCACCATTAGGGTCAAAAGACTCCGTTTATATTGGTCGATGTATGAAAACTAGACGCCATTAGGAGTTATGAGCTGAGAAACGGCGTCCAGTTTTCATGCACTGACCCAAAGTAATCGATTCATTACGTTTTTCAAAACAGTGTCCAAAATTAGTTCTGTCGTTGCGGTCATCTATTAAAGCGAATGACAAGAAGACAAAGCGTGATCAAGACAAGCTCCCCTTAATCCCCTGATTCCGTTTGCAAAGCCTATAGTACCGTTGAAAACGGCCCATAAATTTTAAACAGGATTGAGCATAAAAGTGGGTCAGTTAGCGGGCGTCTGCGTGTATTGTAATGGCGTGTGTTCGAGCGTTGTCGTGAATATTGCATGAAGCAGCCAGAGAAAAATGGATAATTTGGAAAATAAATGCCATCATCTGTCTTGGCCAGTGCTAATTTCGTTCGACAGAAAAAAAATAATCAAGAAACAAACTTTCATTGCGGCATGTCCGTTTAGTTTTATTTAATTGCATGGTGTTTTAATTGACCTGCACAGTATTTACATTAAAAACAATTTGTTCTTTTTCTGCGTATAAAACGGCTCCTATAAAAGCACTTAGTAAACAACACCGCGAAAACAAATGGTCAATAATATGAAACAAATCAGTTATGATTTCGATCCCAAGATAATTAATTTCAGCAGCTAAAGAAACACACCGTCTACAGTTCCTCTTGCCCTACATGGCTGCCGAAAAACATATGACCGCGATTGAACGAGGATTTGATATTGAACGCCTCACGAACAAGACCGGGGAAATCTCATAATTTCAGATTGGAAATGGACAACTTGTAATTGTAGTACACAGTGGATCTTCTCTGAGAAAATACCTTCCACTTTACTCCTTACCGGGCGAGTTATCTCACTATTGAAAAATATAGTTCCTGCAGCCGGTCACGTGAAATCTGTCGTGAGCGACCGCAAACACCTTACATTTCGAGCTATATGTTATTATTACTATTCTAGTGCTGAATTTAGGTATTAAAAGCGATCACCTTCTGGGATCAGACAGTAATTTTCAAGGGAACTAACAACATAACAGCAATACGGAGAACCCTGTTTCGTATTAGAGGCTGAAACGGATAAAATACACATCCGTGATGTGACGTGCGAACTGAAGGGTCTTATCATTTTGACAGCTAAAGTTGCCAAAAAAAGAAAGGAAAAGAAAAGAAAAAAAAGGAAAAGAAAAAAAAAAAAAAAAAAAAGGGAAAAGAAAAAAAAAAAAGAAAAAAAGAAAGGAAAGCCTCCAAACTGAACAGTCAACATGCGACTCTATTCTGACAAATTTCCGTAAACGACGATCCTTAGCTTGAAAACTAAAATGGTCACAAGGATAATGCTTACATATTCTCTTCTCTGCAGACTGTGAGTGACAAAATGAAGACTCTAGCCGAAGAGCTGTCATCAAGAACTACTTTCCAAGTCATTGCTGAGGCACTACTTTTCTTCATAATTTGCTGGACTGCAGTTTTTGGCAATTTATTTGTATTCTTTGCCGTTTATCGTAACAAAAAGCTGCGCACTATTCCCAACATGTGTGTGGTGGCTTTGGCAACCAGTGACATCTTGATGTCTTTGTTCTGTATACCGTTTCTTGTTGTCACACTCGCTAAAGGAGAATGGATCTTTGGCGAGACGTATTGTCATGTACATGGTTTTAAAGTTCTCATCTTTCGCCTGGTTTCGCTTCATATTCTGGCACTAGTCGCTATAGCTCGCTATTTCTGTGTTGTGCGCCCAAACCAGTTCAAGATCTTCTTCACAAAAAGGCGAACGCTACTACTTTTGGTCGCAATATGGTGCCTTGGGACCGTCAATTCTCTTCCGCCGTTTTTCTTCAAGACGAGTGGTTTTACGTTTCATCCCGGCAAAGCAATGTGCCTCTATAATTTTGGCACTAACATCGGTTTTACACTGTTTATTGACATTATCTATGTCGCCACACCTATGCTAATCACAGCCGTTTGCTACGCCAAAGTATTTCAAGAGGTTTCTCGTAAGAACATGCTCTTCTCACAGCGTAACGATATGCAGAGTTTGAGAGCGAATATCGTGGAAGCGAAAGTGACTAAAATCCTTGTGACCGTGCTGGTGGGGTTTCTTGTGTGTTGGTTTCCAGTTGCTGTTATTCATTTTATCGACATGGCACACCGTGGGCCGGTGCTAGCAAGACCAGTGTACGTACTGTACATTTCCCTGGTTCATCTCAGTTGCACCATCAACCCCTTCATATACGGCATCATGAACAGGACATTTCGCAGAGAATACTTCTTGTCCATGAGAAATATTTTCTGCTTCAAAACGGTAACAGTGAGGGATGAGCCGTAGGCTGGCCAGACGAACAATTATGTGTCTGAATTTTCTGTACAGAAGAACATGAACCGTAATCTTGAACCATTGGACCTAATGCTCCCAGCATCCGCAAATCGAAGGACATGAAGTATTTTAAAGTTCCTTCGGAATCCTTTTGATTTTTTACTTGTTAGTATATAACAGTGTCATTTGTATGTGCTTAGATTGATATATCACATATGGTAGAGAACCCTGTTTCATATTAGGGCCTGGACACCAATGTTTTAAGTCCAAGGGTTTAGACATTTTACCGAACCGGGCATTGTAAGGAGCGGGCGGTTTCTTTGACCAAGGCTTGTAATTAGGGGCCATATTTAGGAAAGCGGGTGACAGTACATTAAGCACAGGAAGCACAAAAAGAAAACGAAAAAATTAAGAGCTTTTTTGAAGATCCTTGTGTCACTATCATGGACAACATTTCCGTTCATAGTTTAATTGTTCATATTATAATAGACTATCTTCATGGTCACCAGCAAAGAATTAAACTAAAACGTGTAACACCTGCGGATATATGCCTTTTCTATTGAAATAAGTTGACTAATTAAATTGATAAATATCCCTTTCTGCGTAGAAAACCAGAAACCCGGAAAAGTAACTTACGGGAGGTTTCACAGGAGGTTTCACAGTGAAAAGCAATGTGAACGGCTCTATTTCAATGTCATCCGGGTATTCACTGCAGAAATAAGGTAGCAGCAGGCTGTTTGTCCACTGTCATTGCGTATTTACTGTCAAAGTGTGCCGCGCTGACTTTAACTGATCAGTATTGGTAAGTACATTTAACTTTCGATGTACGTTAGTATAGATGTCAATTCATACAAACACTCTAGTCATTCCCACGTCTATACGCGCACACAGCATGGAATAGTTGTCAAATCCTTCAAAACATCATCGTTGAAAAAAGTAAACCGAGTTCTTAAATACAAAATTTATCGAGAGCCATGCAGAGACTAGCCTTCTACGCAGCCGTCCTTAGTGTCGCTCCCTCTCTAGTGGCTGCGCAGAGGTCTACCCAGAGACAGATCGCTATTTTAAACAGTCAGGCTTTGACTGTTAAGTCAGCTTTATATATTTTTGCTTTCTTGTTGGCCATCATTTGCGAAAATATTTCTCTGTCTTTATGATAATTCTTCGGGCGTCACTGCGCTTTACAAAAAGACAAAACACGAGTGTCACGTGTCCCGCGATATAGTGTGTCATTGGTTATCTATACAACTTGAGCAAGTGTTATCGTGTAATCATAATCAACATCTTCAGATGCACTTAGTCTATTTGGCTGATTTTCTAAACAGATATTGTTCGTCGGGAAACAATATTGATTCATTTCTTTTTAGAATGGTGTTTCCTGGCAGCGGAGGTTCATCCTTTAGATTAATTACTTAGTTCCTACTTCTTCCGTTTGCAAACAAAGCTTTTTTCCAGGTGTGGCTGAAATATTATTCTTGAATTTTACTTCTGCCGCGTCGGTTTTCTATCTCAGCACACAAAAAAAAAGGAATTGCTACAGTAATCGTTTTACCGTTCAATCGTTTCGCCGAGCACCTTAAAACGTTCGGTCTGCGCTTGATAATGACAGTGTCTCCCAGCGCCAAGGCAAGTAGGGTTTAACTGTACTTGTAAGTACCAGAGAAAAAGCGGTCAATGAGGGAAGCTATAATCTGTTCTTTTGTTCACTATACCTGAGTCGTAATTGCAAACCACTACTTATACAGGAGCAATACAAAGTGGAAACAAGGATGTTCATTTGTAGCGCTTGTTACAGAACAACTGATGAGGTTCACGACAAATTGCTGCTTGTGTTTCTCGCACAATATCATGATAAAATAATCAAAAAGGGTTTTCATTAGGGCCTTGCTAAACAGCGAAACGAAACAGCGAAACAGTTTCAAAATCTTAAAAAAGAAAGCAAACCCCATTCTAACCAATTTTCGCTGTTTCGCAAATCCCTTTTTCATTGCCACATCGCATTTCCGTTTAGTTATCAGAGCATCGTCACCAACGAAAAATTTAAATGACGTTCCTGACACCTGCATATATTTATCTTGAAAATATATTTCCTTTACTGCGTATAAAATGGCTCCAAAAGTAGTTGAGAAACGGAAGATGGTTAAACACTTACTTCAAGAATAATCGATCTTTTGTCCTCCGGCTAAAGTCCTTTAGCCGGTGTTTTTATAAATAATTAATTACTGCAACTATAAAGGAGACGAATGTTCGTGGTGGGATTGGGAATTAACGACATTTTGACGTCTTCGTTTTGTATGCCGTTAGGAAATGTGCCTCCTCTTTTAGTACACGACCGACATACACACGCGTACGAGTAAAAGAATAGTGGAGCGAGGAACTAGACAGGAGACAAAACCAGTGCACTTGTGACTTGAAGAAGGTCGATAAATTTAATAACTTCTGATTCGTCTTTGACAACTTAAAATTGCAGCAACAGTGGATCTCCCCTGGACAAATACCAGCCGTCAGTTCCTTTTGGGCGAACCACCTCACCAAGGTCTTTAAACTGTCAGTGAATGCCTGTTGAATCCAAGTAAGCGACCACCTTCTGGGCCCAAACAGTAATTTTCAAGGGAAGTAGCAGAGCGACATGGACCGGATAAAAACACTCATACGTATAATATGACATGCAAACTGACAAAAAGAGTTGTCATTAAATTTGACAACTGAATTTACTAACAAGTCAGAACTGAGCAGAACAGCCAACAGGCGACTCTATGGTGTCACTTCCGAAAGCGACCATCCGGCCTAAAAAGCTTCAAACCAAAAATGGTCATGTACTTACGAGAGCTTCCACTGTACGGTAAATAGTGCGACGAACTTTTATACAAAATAATGTTTGAATATTCTCTTCTCTGCAGACATGATGAGTGAAGAAATGAAGACTCTGGCCAAAGAGCTACAATCAAGAACTTCTTTCCAAGTCATTACTGAGACACTAGTCTTCTTCATGATTAACTACACTGCATTTATTGGCAATTTGCTTGTAATCGTTGTCGTTTATCGTAATACAAATCTGCGCACTATTCCCAACATGTGCGTGGTGGCTTTGGCAATCAGCGACATCTTGATGTCTTCGTTCTGTATGCCGTTTTTGACGGCCACTCTTGCTAAAGGAGAGTGGATCTTTGGCGAGACGTACTGTAGTGTACATGGCTTTGGAGTATTCATCTTTCGACTGGTATCGCTTCATACTCTGGGACTAATCTCTATTAGTCGCTACGTTAGTATTGTGCGCCCAAACCAGTTCAAGGTCTTCTTCAGAAAAAGGCGAACGCTACTACTTTTGGTCGCAATATGGTGCCTTGGGACCGTCAATTCTCTTCCGCCGTTTTTCTTCAAGCCGAGTGGTTTTAAGTTTCATCCCGGCAAAGCAATGTGCCTTTATCATTTTTACACCAACATCGGTTTTACACTGTATATCGAGACTATCTACGTCGCCACACCTCTGTTATTCATATCCGTTTGCTACGCCAAAGTATTCAAAGAGGTTTCTCGTACGAACAAGCTGTTTGCACAGCGTAACGATATGCAGAGTTTGAGAGCGAATATCGTGGAAGCGAAGGTGACTAAGATCCTTTTGACCGTGCTGGTGGGGTTTCTTGTGTGTTGGTTTCCAGTTGCTGTTATTCATTTTATCGACATGGCACACGGTGGACCGGCGTTAACAAGACCAGTGTACGTCTTGTACATTTCCTTGGTTCATCTCAGCTGCATCATCAACCCCTTCATATACGGCATCATGAACAGGACATTTCGCAGAGAATACTTCTTGTTTGTAAGAGATATATTCTGCTTTAAAACGACTAACGAAAGCTAAAAACTGATATGCGGACGGGCGAAAAATCCGGCTGAGGTAAATAGACAAATAAGAATGTGAACTGCCTAAACACTGGGAAAACATGAATGGACCTTGCTCCTGAAAATATCCACGAATTGAAGGACATTTTAAACGTCTGGGCAGATTCCCAGGCCGGCCTTAATGAGAGGGAGAATGTTCCAATTAGTAGGAGTTGGGACAAATTGTCGGGAGCTTATTAAAAGGAATTCTTGCTGTAACCAATTTCGCTTCAATTTTATTGTTCAATCTTAAGTTCACGTTCTGACAAGCTACATAAGCTACATTCACGTGACACGTGGTTTACAAAGGTATTGTATCGTTATTGCTTTTCTGTGAATAGATTATTTTACTTGTAAACATTTAATGGTTGAATTAAAACCTGTCTCTGTCTCTTTATGTTTTCCTTAAGAAAAACCCTTCTGGAGAAGTTCTGAACGTTGAATATTTCCGATGGAGAGAATAAAAGTCTGTCTCTCTGAGATTATTTACATTTGATATCTGCGGTGCAGTTCGCCACCAGTTATTGAACACCTAGAATGCAAAGACCTCACTTTATATCCTAGCCTTTGCAGTGATTATATACATGAACAATAACAGACAGTATAAAACACATGAATTGAAATAAGTCCTTTAAATGAAAAATGCTTTGAAGAACTATCTAACATTTTCGAACATGATATGTTTGCAAGACTTAAATTAAGTTTTTCGACTTGTGTAAACGCACTTAATTTTAATTGCAGCAAGCATAAAAACTAACACCGAAACGTTTCGCAGAAGCTTCGATAAAACCAACTGAGTGTGAATATGGCTGAGGAAACCGCAGACATAGTTGCCCAAGAACTGGCTTTCAGAACTTCGTCTTTAGTCATCATCGAGACATTATGTTTTGCCATCATAAACGTCACTGCACTTCTTGGCAATGTTTTGGTAAGCCTTGCCTTTTATCGTAATATTCGCCTCCGCACCATTCCTAACATGTTCGTGGTGGCTTTGGCGCTAACGGATATCCTGATGGCTTCTCTTTGTATGCCTTTCTCGGTGGTTACGCTCGCTAAGGGAGAATGGGTCTTTGGCATGCATCTATGTCGTGCGCACGGCTTTGAGATTTTCGCCTTTGCCCAAGGTTCACTGGGCATTATGGGACAGATCTCGGTAAACCGCTATTTTCGTATCGTACGTCCAAACCGATTCCCCGTACTTTTTACCAGAAGGAGGGTAATCATTTTGATAGCAGTCACTTGGTTTACAGGCATCACTGCTTGTACTCCTCCGTTCTTCTTTGACGTGGGGTTCGAGTTCCAGCCCGGAAAGGCAATGTGCATGTACAACTTTGGGTCTGTCATCGCTTACTCCATTGTCGTCGAGATTGCCTTCATTGGCATACCACTGATGGTAATAACAGTGTGCTACGCAAAAGTCTATCGAGAAGTCTCTCGTACAAACAAAGTGTTTTCCCAAGAAAACAACATAGAGCGACTGAGAGCAAATATTGAGGAAGCTAAAATAACCAAAACGCTGGCGACAGTAATGGTTGGGTTCTTATTATGTTGGATTCCAGTGAGTGTCGTTGATGTCATTGACATGCTCCATAACAGACCAACACTGCCAAGGCAGGTGTATCTTGCGTATTCGTCCTTGGTGTATCTTAGCAGCACCATCAACCCTTTCATATATGGTGTTATGAACAGGGCATTCAGAAAGGAATATTTCCGGTACATAAAAAAAGTCTTGTGCTTAAACCCGCAGGAGGAATAATTGAATACTCTAGTAAATGAATGTCAATAGGTGATACTACGTAGAAGTAAAACAACTTAAAATTAACTGCGCATTATTGCTTTTGTCGTAATTTCTTATTCGTTTGAGGAGTAGGGTTAGTTTTGTTTTGACCTAAAAGGCCCTATTTTGTCACCGATTTATTGTGCTTTTTCGTGCTGGAACCAAAACTTCAGCCTTTTTCCATTGTTTATTTTTTATATTTCGCGCCACACGTCCAGTAATAATTAGTACAGGCGCATAAAATATCACAAATTTTGTTTTATGTTATATGTCTGCATGTCAGTTGATGCCTGTATAAAGCTAGTGCCAACGCACCCTTTGTTCAGTATATTTTTTTCATACCAGGAGTTGTGCGGAAGGCTGAGTTTGCAAATGAACGGACGTAAACATTTACTGCTAGTTAGGACGGAATTGAAGTCGAAGAATGTAACTTTCCGTACTGCCACTTCACCCTTCTACTTCTGAGAGTGATCAACTTCAATTTTCTCCTTCAGTTTCTCACCAGAGATATGTGATACAGTGTGGAGAATTTACTGCTTGATAGTTCAATCAGACGAAAGCTGATTCGCCTATAAATTCTCACTATATCACTGATAGATTTTCTTCTTGAATGATTCGGAGAATTTGTATTTTGAGCTCAGGAGTTAAGAAGACCCCAGGACTTGGACTTGAGCAAGTGTCAACGATTGGAAGCTTTTTACTAAATTTTGTGTTTTTTCAACATTTCCGTGTTTAATTTAAAAGTGCTAAAATTTCCTTATTAGTCTAATATGCTATGTTTATTCTCTGTTTTGTGTATAACTCCAAAAATGGTTATAAGAAGGATTAAAAGCAGGTGGTCTAAATCTAAAACAACCAGTCATATTTCTAGCCAAGAGGTTCATTGTAGTCCACGATTTACATTATATTAGTTATAACAAATAACTATCCATTTTTTGTCCCAATGAAAGACAATGTTTCATTGTTTTTAAATTTAAATATCCATTGATGTTCGGATGAGACTTCAAAAAAATATACGTAACACAAACTCAGTGTTCAAACAGAAGCTGGTGGCCTTCGATGATGAACAAAAGTCTATAATGTTATAAAAAAACCTTTTCACAGCCAAAGGTGAGTTTGACCAAATCTAGAAAACACTTATTTCAAGAACTGTCAGCCAGTAAAACCATCCACAGAAAAAAAAACATTTTGTCAAAACCTGCATTTCAGTTAAATATTTTACTGTTACGCTCTCAACACATCTAAAAGAAAAACTGAGTGATAAAAACTCTGTTCAACAGCATCCTGAACTATTGCCACTTTTGAGGACCGCATTCATTTGAGTGTCAAACTTTTAGCTTATTAGTGACAGTTCTGGACTTGAAGTTTCTGGGGCCAAATGTGCCATGTTAATATTTCCTTTGCACCCATATTTATGAAAAGAAAAGAAAACTATTCTTTCCCAAGTGAATACTGATTATCATGATTAAACTTAAAAACACTACTGACAAGCACTTGAAGGCGAAGCCTCCAGCTTTCTTAAGGCTGGTTCACACGGTAAAGCAAGCGCAAACGCAAGCGTAAGAGAATGAAAACTTTTCCATTCTCTTGCGCTTGCGTTTGCGCTTGCTTCACAAATGTTACCGTGTGAACCGGTCGCTTGCGCTTGCGTTTGCGTTTACGCTTGCGCTTGCTTTGAACCAGCCTTTAGAGTATAAGCTCGTTCACTGTCAAACGCTTTATTGCTTAGTCGATCCATTGTAAGTCACCACTCGGACAAAAGCTCTCAACAAGTACATTATATATATGATAGCAGACGTTCTAATATCGTTGGCAAACGCATATTCTTGAATGTCAGTGAAGGAGGATCGTCAAGCAACATTCTGAAGAAAATTAAACATCATAAAGAAATCGAGCAGTTTCTCTGCGTTATCTATTTGCCTCAAAAACGTTCTTAATTTTAGTTTAATATCACTCGGAAGCGTTGTCAGTCGTGAGAAAATTTGTTTCGTTGATAACTCAGATCCTATAAGTCATCTTTCCATAAATTGTTTTTGTTCCGGTGTAGTTGATAAGTCATCTTATCTGCATTGATAAACGGAAGTTGTAGGAAGAAGACAAAAACATGAATAAAAATTGGAGAGAAAAGATATTGGAAGACAACCGAACGATAGATAGCACGGCTGTATAATTATTCTTATGTTGACGGAAATAATAGAGGGGAGAGTCTTGCTAAGGCTTCTGCATAAAATTTTTGCTTTAAGCTGACAAATCTCTGCCATATTTACCGTCAAAACTATAGATGCTTCATTATGTCAGTAATGTGGATTTAATGAAGTCTTAAAAGCACGCGGGACTCGACCAAACACCCCGTAATATTTTTGTACAATCAATACGAGATTAAAGGGGTTTTAATGAATATCGCTTCGACAAACAGTGACTTGATATCTTGAGAGTTGCAACAATTACCTGTCAGTGATTCCTTCAAAAGTTGGCAACCTCCCTCGGAAAGACCTATCAAATATTTTAATGACCCCCGAACCTAATCTTACAAGTATACGGGTGCCGCGAGCCGTCAAAACACTCAATTTCTCATTCATTTTATTCTGCTTGGCGAAATATTACTGAGATTTTACCGGCAGGAATGAGTCAGATGACATAAATAATGTTACAAACGTCTAATAACATCCTTACCCATACACGATTTATACTTACTGCCAAAGGTTAATTTAGACTTTACTCAACTCAGAAAGCTTCCAGCTCTTGAACTGGCTGTCAAATCAAACCTGAGAGTGTGACCACTCAGATAGAAGCTCTCAATGAGTACATTAATAGCAGTGTTCACTTCCAGCTAAACTTGAAACCTGAAAATGTGACCACGGGCAAACGAAAGTTCTCGATGAGTACATTCTAATAGCAGTGTTCACACCCAACTCCTGGGAAATTGTCAAATGAAACCTAAGGGTGTGACCACTCAAACGAAAGCTCGCGATGAACACATTCTAATATAGCAGTGTTCACTTCCTCCTGAATTGTCAAATGAAACCTAAAGGTGTGACCAATCAAACGAACGCTTTCGATGAGTACATCCTATATTGTGTAAGTTGCCGACTTTTACCCTTGATTTCGAAAAATCGATATACAGGCTCAAAAACAGCGTTATCTCAACAAGACAGTCGGTTCCCGAGACTAAGGCTGTCAGAAGATTCTCTTTTCAAACAACGGTGTCATTTCTCGTATAGATAAATATTTGCAGAGTGAAAAAAGGATTTCCGGTGCGCCACCTGTTCTAATTAATTCAGACTCGCAGTTCAATAAGGTAGCGCCTTTAGAAAATGTAGACGTTTGCTCTGACGGGAGCAGATTTAAAATGACAGCGAACGTGAGCAGCCATCTCATTTCGTGTCTTGTGGCTTTAATTTTCGCTTAAAAACATAACTATCCAGTTGCTAAGGCACTAAACCCTTAACACGAAACAGACACAATACATCAAAACAGTTTGCGAGTAAGTCACTAGCTTTGTTATCTTACTTTCTAGCAGACAAATGGAAGGCGAACTGGACAAACTATCCCAGGAATTAGCTTTAAGGACCAACACACTCAAACTCTTTGAGACAGCGTATGTATCTCTTATCAATTTCACTGCACTGATTGGGAACTTGCTGGTGTGTTTGGTCGTTTACAAAAACCCTCGTCTACGCACCATTCCTAACATGTACGTGGTGGCTTTAGCAATCAGCGATATCTTGATGTCTTCGTTCTGTATGCCGTTTTCGGCGGTCACTCTCGCTAGAGGCAAGTGGATTTTTGGCGAGTCGTTTTGTCGATTTCATGGTTTCGGAGTCCTCACCTTCGGCCTGGTATCGCTTCATACCATGGGACTAATCTCTGTAAGTCGATACTTTTGTGTCGTACGCCCGAACCAGTTCGTGATTCTCTTCACAAGAAGGCGTACGTTACTTTTCACAGCAGCAACATGGTGCCTTGGCCTTATTGGTTCTGTTCCCCCGCATTTCTTCAACCCTAGCGGCTTTCAGTTCCAGCCTGGCAAAGCAATGTGTCTCTACACATTCGACACCAACATCGGCTACACATTGTTTATCGAGATTGTTTACATCGCCACACCTCTGCTGCTCATAACAGTATGCTACGCCAAAGTCTTTCGAGAAGTTTCCCGAACAAACAGGGTCTTCGCACAGCTTAACAATTTCCAGAGTTTGAGAACGAACATCGAGGAAGCAAAGGTGACTAAAACTCTCGTAACCGTAATGGTCGGATTCTCCTTGTGCTGGCTTCCGATTTGTATCATCGACATTATTGATGCGTCTCGCGGGAAGCCGACGCTTCCAAGGCAGTTGTACCTCATGTACAGTTCTCTGGTCTATCTGAGCAGCACCATTAACCCCTTCATATACGGCGTTACCAATAGAACCTTCAGGAGAGCATATTTTAATGTCGTGAGGAGAATTCTCTGCTTGGAAACTGAAAGTTCAATACAAGACTCCGCCGCTATTGCCGCAGCAACAAGTATGCATGGCTTATCTTCCAGACAAAATCAAGTAGCTGATCAAACCTGATTTCATAAACGACGTCCCGCTGTTTTATAGTGAACCATCATCTCTGTTACCAACTATCAGGATCTTCTTTGTCTAGAATCGTTAGACGTGGACTCGTCACCAAAAAAATAATCACTGTCACTGAAGGGCGCTTTCATTGTTGCTGGAAGAAAATGTACCATATTTTGAACATAAGAATTCCAAACTATCATCTTTATTCCGAAAGTATTTCCAGAGGATTTCAATAACATTTCCATAGTATTTCTACACCCTAGAATAATTTCCATGGTACACTGTATTTGATACATTGGCGTGTAGCTAATAGCCTGGGTTCCTTGTACTGACCTCTTAACTTAAGCAAACCAGCCGAGTTCCCATTGATGAAAACGACAAACTATTCAAGCGCGGGAGATATGTAGTTGGATTTTATTGTTAAACTCTTACGTACAGATGCAAATGCATGATAATAAGGGACTTCACAAAATAAATAATGCATGACGTATAAAGAAACAAGAATGACAAGTTGTCCCAAAGGGATAAAACAGCGCTACCAATTTGGGAAAATTAATTTAGTATGGGGAAAACTTGCTCTCTTTCTTCCAGTTTACATACTTATGGACCGAGCGGCCTCGGCCATGTCAAAAAATATAGTAATAAAAAAATGAAAGTACGAATGACGTGCGTACGTATGAAAGTTCTTACTGTTTTAGTTTCGAACTCAAACATGTTCAGTACTTGACTTCTAATGACGTTATGTGCTACACGTACGGAGAGAAAAACCAGTCGATACCCCTTCACAATAGTAACTAAATAAAATTACAAGTCTGAATGTTCCTGATGTCTTGTAAATGATCGTCCATAAAAAAGTTGATAATTGGTGCCGTAGCACTGCTTTTAATTGGGCTCAAATAAATGATGTCATAGATCATTAAACTATTCTGTCATCACAGTGCGAAACTACAAGTAAACATTTTTTTAAGTCAATTATCTGAGCATTCAAATGTTCGCGTGCACTTAGAACTTCCAAGCCACAGATCGGATCGACTGTCCTTTCTTTGTGACAAAAGTAAATGCTTCAAGTTTACCGTAAGTTACAAGAACGATGGGCGATAGACATCAGGCAGCGCTCGACCTTGTATTTCTAGTTGAAGCATTGTATTTCTGCACGAACGCGAAACGTATAAACAAAAGGTTTAAAAACATTCATTTGGATTAGCTAGAATTACTCCTAATGGTTTCGTTCCAACAGTTTCATCAATAACTACACACAGAGACGTTGCTTTGTTTATATGGCTCATAACAGCCACTGCTCATCCTTAACACTCAGTGTCAACAAAATTTAGTCGTTTCGAACTCTAGCAATCTTCCCCGCAAACCGAGCTGGCTCGGATTTTACCCGCAAGCGGCTCACGTCCATTTGTGACGCAGTCGGAAATTCTGACCGTGTGGTGGCATTTCCATTCGGTAACTTGTATGGCTTGAATGCTATACTGATTTTCCAATGCTATATACAGAGGATAGATCTATAGCGTTTCTCATTCACGAGTTGAGTCACAGGAGCCTTTGATTTTCTTTAAAACAAGGTGACAAAATGGTGTGACTACTGATGCTGCAGCTTAAACTCAAGTTTTAATTGCCATAACTAACCAGAATCCTTTCCTTCAAAAGGACACTGGTCGAAATGGAGAAACTGCAGGTTCTCAATATTTCCTTGAGTTTTGCAAAGGTAACTAAGAACAAGGAACTTGAAGGGAAACTTCATAATGAAATTGGTGCCTATTATTGTTCTATCGGAAAAAACGAAAAAGGTTTGGAGCATTTTAAAGTGTATCTTACTATCGCGAAAGAGGCTGGGGACAAGCAAAAGGAAAGAATGGCTTATGGAAACCTTGGAATTTGTTATAGGTTTCTCCGTAAGTACGCTAAGGCTATCAAGTGCCAGAAAATGCGACTTACTATCACAAGAGAAATTGGGAACAAGCAAGACGAAGTATATGCTTATAACAGCCTTGGAAGTTGTTATCACTCTCTCGGTCAGTACGCCGAGGCCATCAAGTATCAGGAAATGGGGCTTAGCATCGCAAAAGAGATTGGGAACAAGCGAGGCGAAGGAGATGCTTATGGAAACCTTGGAAGTTGTTATCAGTCTCTCCGTCAGTACGCCGAGGCTATCAAGTATAAGGAATTGCAACTTACTATCGCAAGAGAGATTGGAAATAAGCAAGACGAAGAATATGCTTATGGCAGCCTTGGATATTGTTATCACTCTCTCGGTCAGTACGCCGAGGCTATCAAATATCAGGAAATGGCACTTAACATCGCAAGAGAGATTGGGAACAAGCAAGGCGAAGGAGATGCTTATGTAAATCTTGGAATTTTTTATATGTCTCTCGGTCAATACGCCGAGGCTATCAAGTATCAGGAAATGGTACCTAACATCGCAAAAGAGATTGGGAACAAGCGAGGCGAAGGAAATGCTTATAGAGTCCTTGGAATTTGTTATCAGTCTCTCCGTCAGTACGCCGAGGCTATCAAGTATAAGGAATTGCAACTTACTATCGCAAGAGAGATTGGAAATAAGCAAGACGAAGAATATGCTTATGGCAGCCTTGGATATTGTTACCACTTTCTCGGTCAGTACGCCGAGGCTATCAAATATCAGGAAATGGCACTTAACATCGCAAGAGAGATTGGGAACAAGCAAGGCGAAGGAGATGCTTATGAAAACCTTGGAATTCTTTATATGTCTCTCGGTCAGTACGCCGAGGCTATCAAGTATCAGGAAATGGCACTTAACATCGCAAAAGAGATTGGGGACAAGCAAGGCGAAGAAAATGCTTATGGCAACCTTGGAAATTGTTGTCAGTTTCTTGGTCAGTACGACGAGGCTATCAAATATCAGGAAATGGCACTTAACATCGCAAGAGAGATTGGGAACAAGCAAGGCGAAGGAGATGCTTATGAAAACCTTGGAATTCTTTATATGTCTCTCGGTCAGTACGCCGAGGCTATCAAGTATCAGGAAATGGCACTTAACATCGCAAAAGAGATTGGGAACAAGCAAGGCGAAGAAAATGCTTATGGCAACCTTGGAAATTGTTGTCAGTTTCTTGGTCAGTACGACGAGGCTATCAAGTATCAGGAAATGGCACTTAACATCGCAAAAGAGATTGGGAACAAGCAAGGGGAAGGAGATGCTTATGAAAACCTTGGAATTCTTTATATGTCTCTCGGTCAGTACACCGAGGCTATCAAGTATCAGGAAATGGCACGTAACATCGCAAAAGAGATTGGGAACAAGCAAGGCGAAGGAAATGCTTATGGCAACCTTGGAAATTGTTGTCAGTTTCTTGGTCAGTACGGCGAGGCTGTCAAGTATCAGGAAATGCAACTTACTATCGCAAAAGAGATTGGGGACAAGCAAGGCGAAGAAAATGCTTATGGCAACCTTGGAATTTGTTATAGGTTTCTCCGTAAGTACGCCAAGGCTATCAAGTATCAGAAATTGCGACTTACTACCGCAAGAGATATCGGGAACAAGCAAGGGGAAGGAAATGCTTATGGCAATCTTGGAAATTGTTACCACTTTTTCGGTCAGTACGCCGAGGCTATCAAGTATCAGGAAATGGCACTTAACATCGCAAAAGAGAGTGGGAACAAGCAAGGCGAAGGAAGTGCTTATGGCAACCTTGGAAATTGTTACCAGTCTCTTGGTCAATACGCCGAGGCTATCAAGTATCAGGAATTGCAACTTACTATCGCAAAAGAGATTGGGGACAAGCAAGGCGAAGAAAATGCTTATGGCAACCTTGGAAATTGTTACCACTTTCTCGGTCAGTACGCCAAGGCTATCAAGTATCTGGAAATGGCACTTAACATTGCAAAAGAGATTGGGAACAAGCAAGGCGAAGGAAGTGCTTATGGCAACCTTGGAAATTGTTATCAGTCTCTTGGTCAGTACGCCGAGGCTATCACGTATCAGGAAATGTGGCTTACTATAGCAAGAGAGACTGGGAACAAGCAAGGCGAAGGAAAGGCTTATGGAAACCTTGGACAATCCTATCACATTCTCGGTCAGCACTCCAAGGCTATCAAGTATCAGGAAATGCAAATGACTATCGCAAGAAAGATTCGCGATAGGCAGAGCGAGGGATTTGCTTATGCCTGTCTTGGAAAATATTATGTTATAACCCATCAGTATGCCAAGGCTGAAAGAAATTTAAAGAAAGGTGTAACATGCTACGAAGAAATGTTTGAGAATTCACCAAACTTGGATAAATGTAAAGTCTCTATTATCGATACGTTTATAGGAATCTACAAGAGATTGATTCTAGCACTTTTGTCTCAGAAAAAAAGAGGTCAAGCCCTTATTATTGCCGAAAGAGGACGTTCAATAGCTCTGGCTAAACTAATGCTTTCCTCAAATCCTAGCACACATAAAGTGGTCACCGAAGACAAGGTTTCAGACCTCTATGGCATCTGTAAAGTGGCCAAGACTCTAGAAAACACAGTCTTCTTCTTCTGTACATTTTGTGTCGATAGAGTTTACACTTGGGTCATACAGCCAAATGAAGATATAATGTTCCACGAATGCGGCGCTGGAGTGTCACAACAGTACAGCAAGAATTACACTAAAACGGATATATTTCAATCTGTTGAAGATTTGAACTCGCTGATAAACAAGGCTATAGGGTTGATGAAACCACGTGGGTCTGACAGATGCGAAGACCGCTCATTATCGTTTCTTTACCCAGAAAACTCACAACCTTTTAAGAATGAATCGGAACTCGGATTTCCTTGTGCCGCAATACCTGGCAGCTCGACTGTCCCAAAACCAGTAGTATGTCAGCCCAGGGTCTCTCGTCCTACACCTGCGCAAGAACAGGAAACAAACAAGACAAACGGCTCGGCAGTTCCACAGGAAGCTGGGGTCTCCACTAACCCTCAAGAACCAGACGACTCAATGCTCAACTGTCTGCTACAAAATCTGTACGAGATTCTTCTGAAGCCTGTGCGGCAATATGTAGTAGGGTCGCAAGTAGTTGCTGTTCCTGAAGGTCGACTTGCTCTGGTTCCATTTGCCGCTCTTCTGGATGAAAACGGGAAGTACTTGGTCGATTCCCTACGATTGAGACTCGTTCCTTCTCTAACAACAGCGAAGATGATCCGAGAGCGCCCAGTAGAACCTACAAGCCTAACAACGCCCTTAATACTAGGAGACCCAGAGGTGGGAACAATTACGAAAGGTGACAAAGTATTTACTGTGAAAAGACTACAGTTTGCAAAGAAAGAAGTCGAGACGGTTGGAACGATGCTCAAAGTTAAGCCACTCGTAGGAAAAAGAGCAACCAAAGAAATGTTTCTACAAAACGTCGAGAGTGCCAGTTTGATTCACATTTCAGCTCATGGAGATGCAGAGAGAGGAGAGATCCTGCTTGCTCCTTCTTCTACAACTAGAAATATAATTAACAATGCTAAAGATATCATGCTGGTCATGTCCGATCTCGAAGGTAAACACATCAAGGCAAAGTTGGTCGTTCTAAGCTGCTGTTATAGCGGCTGTGGCGAAGTCAGAGGGGAGGGCGTGGTCGGAATCGCTCGTGCATTTCTCGGAGCTGGAGCTCGCGCAGTTCTTGTAACGCTTTGGGCGGTTGACGATGGCGCCACTTGGTTATTTATGTATAGCTTCTACGAACACCTGCTTCGTGGAGAAAGCGCAAACGAGGCTCTGAATGAAGCAATGAAAGCCCTCAAGGGAACCGAGAAGTTCCGTCATCCTCGCTACTGGGCTCCTTTCGCTCTCCTTGGGGAAGACGTGACTCTATTCAGTAAGCCGTGATAATGGAAAATTTTCATGAGGTAAGATCTGTCTGAGGTTGTTGACAATGTACCGTAGGGCGAGCGTCTGAGTAGTTCTAACTTCAGCTCAGTAGGAAAGTGTAAGGAAATAGTTATGTAGGTTTTAGAGCGACTTTCGGATGACTGTCGATAGCCAAAACCAAAGTAAGTACAGAGCCAATCACAGAGGCGTAAGAAACACTTTAAACCAATTAGAAGCCATAGCAATTCGCACCAATCAGCAGTGCAACGAAGCTCCATAACCATTTTCTTGCTTGCGTGATGAAACCGCAATCAGGTTTTGCTTCTGATCCTGATTGGCCAAAAATCCGAAATCGTAGCAAACGCAACACCACGATCTCTATCGACAGTCATCGGGTCTAGATTCATTAACCCTTTCACTCCCAAGCTCAAAATGCAGATTTTCTCAACCTTTTAAGAAGAAAAAGCATAGGTGATGCAGCAAGAATTGATAGTTTAATCAGTTTTTATCAGTGAGCAAGGCATCAAAAGTTAAGTTCTCCTTACTGTATTATGTATTTCTGATAAGAAAACTGAAGGAGAAAATTGAAGTTGATCACTATTGGGTGATAAGGCAATCATCAATTAGGTGTTAAAATGCATGCACCTCGGGTATACGAGGTCAAAATTGCGCGACAAAAATATCCAATTCCTAACTTGGCTTTCACAAGTTGAAGACATTCGCGAACAATCGTCCAGAGCACATTCTGGATATTCAGTATTTTACGAATTATTTTTTTGGGAATGATTCGCGTGGGTTTATAACAAATATAATCTTATGAAATATTTAGGTTGAATCCTACGTTGTGCTATATCAAAAATAATATCTCTGATATTTCTAAATTGATTGCTGTTGTTGTTAAGATTTGAAAACAGCAAACGATTATCTCAGACCCATATAAGTTTGCAACAGCTTAAATTCTGAGATTTGTCCCTAAAATTTCCGGATATACATGTATATGAATTAATATTTTTCAATGTGTGCATTTGTTGTGTGAATGTGACATGTATCGTTCAGTTAAAAATAGAGATTTGTAGTGGACCAACAGATGGAATTATGGTGATAGAGCGGTTATTGGATGACTTTCGAAATCTAAAACAAAATTATTGCAAAGCCAATACTTTCAACCAACCAGAAGCCATTCAGCCATTCCCAAAGTCATTCATTTGGTTTTTAACTTTGAAGAAATGACCAATCAGCAATGTAGGAAAACGTCATCGTCACGTGGTTGCTTACGTAACTGCAGATTGAATTGGTTTTCACACGATTACTTTCAACAGTCACTTAAAAACCGCCCTTACAGTAACAAGTGCCTACATTGCATAAACTTATCAGAGTTGACTATTTTGATGTGTAGTTACGTCCATGTCAGTTCCAAAGATAATATGCTCCGATGCTCCTTCACCACCATCGAGAATTGCTTCGTGGTCCCGAAAGGTTCCAATCTCTGAAGAAGAAACCAAAGGGAGGAATATTGTAAGCAAAACAAGAGAGTTTTCTAAACGACAATTTGGGCATCTTCAATAAAAAACAAACAAACAAATCGAACCGATAAACGAAACAGAACACCAACAATAGAAACATTATTAGTTAAACCTGAGTGATAAAATTCAGTTCTGAAGTCAATTTTTTAACAGAGCAGATATACCATCCACGGGTATAGACTTAACCTGTGTTTATAAGGATGCGTTTCTTTCACCTGTCGTTTTCGCTGGTTACAAGAAAACGGGAAACCGGCTCTACTTTTGGTTGCGTTTTCGAATCGATGCTTTAATAGCCGGATGCGATCGCTTTTGGAAAAAACGGGAGATGAAAACGCAGACGTGTAAAACGCAGTCCTAACTGCTCACCAAGATGTCTTCTCAGAAAAGCCCAGATTGCTTCTCTGTTGAGATCGACGGCGGTGTTCGTGTCCAGCACTCTTTCCATCTTCGCCAGGCGCAGCACATAAGGCGGGAGGGTCGAAGGAATGTCGGACTGATTCAAATGGCCCGTACCCCTGTATAGCACAAAATTACACACGATAGTTTTTGAAAACCGCCAAATACAATGGAATCCTGATTTTTCCAACCCTCGAGTTTTCGAATCTCCAGAGTACTCGAAACAAAATTCCTGTTCCTTGGACCTATAAGAACAATGGGCCACCCCCGATTTCTCGAACTCCCAATAACTCGAACCAGTTTTCGTTTCCCTTGAAGGTTCGAAAAATCGGAATTCCACTGTAGTTCGATAGTCATTTAACAGAGTGTTCTAGCTACGTTGAGACAAATTCATCTTTGGCAATGGTTAGTACCTTATGGCAATGATAGGTCGTTCGTCTGGAAAACAAAGAATAGTCACTATAGTTAGTAGTGCCAGCTTTTCTGTAATGACCATGCACTCATTGTGGAAACTGAGGTGTGGTAATAAACACCGTCCAGTACTAACGTTACACCACACGGAACATCTTAATAATGCATAGATCAATTCCAGTTGTAACCATCTCCTCCCCGGGCAACCCCGGGGATTCAGTCAGACCTTGTTGCCCCGGGGGCGGGAAATTTATATGAGAACCGCAAAAAGTTAAGAGGAAAAGAGTGAGAGATTGAGTGAAATTGCCATTTTTTTCTTGCCCGGGGACGGGGAATTTGTATCCATGGATGAAAAGTCCCCAGGGTCGGCGGGGGGAGATGGGAACAGCTGGAATTGATCGATGCATAACAACTACAGGCCATTTAACAAGAGGGAATTTTCTTGAAACTTGTAACGCAAAGCGTCACCTTCTCTTTGCGACTTGAAATTGAACGGAAACTACGAGACGAGTTGCAGGAAAAGTTCAACATCTTCTACTTTTCTCAACATTGCGTGGTTTTCTTGCAACGTATGACATGTACATTGTGACTTGTCTCGCAATGCTGTCGTTAGAGTTGCGAAACAAAATGTTGGGAAACGTCGCCTTCTGTGACACGGTCTTATGAACGATTGGGCATTTTCGCAGACCATCTGAAAAAGTGTTGCCTCATACCTGGCTTAGCTTCGACAAGTTTATTTAGGGCTGCCATGTTGTCACGCCACCGATGGTACTTCTCAGAGTTAACAAAAAGAATTGGCTGATCCAGCTTCTGTTCGTGAACTTCGTTCCCCAAAGGAAACATCCAAATATCTAACGCAACGCCGCATCTAAGTGAAAATTAAAGGCACTATTTAAACGAAAAACATTCAAAGTTTAAAAACGATAATGTTCCATGAAGGTGGGTAATGTCAGTAAGTATACAACATGTTATTGTTTAATCTTTGAAAATTTTCCTCGTTGATTCAACATATCAGACGTACAGAATGAAAAACTAGTACTAAAGAAAACTAGATTTAGACTGAGTCGGCGTAGAGAATAACGTGCATAATGAATCGACTGAAGGTCGATGTGTACAAACTAAACGTCGTAAAAGAATTTGAAGCTGACGTTTCGAGCGCTAGCTTTTTTTTCGAGACTTGCTTCGACAAAGAGCTATCGCTCAAGACGTATGCTTCCAATCCTTTTACGGCGTCTAGCTTGCAAAATTCGACACTTAGTCGATCCATTGCACACGTTGGAGGTTAAGTAGCACTTCTAACCTGAATCGCTTATCATTTATTAAAGACTGCACTGTGGTTGCTCCTCCAAATGAGTGTCCTACCATAGCAACCTTGTTCAGATCGAGTCGCCCCTACCAGGAACAAAACAAGCCGACAAAACGGTTTAGCAAATGTAGCATCTATTAAATGGGCAAACAATTTCAACAAAATATGGTTAAAAAGATTTTTAAATCAATCATATTGTTTCAACCTTAATGTGCACAAAGAACTATGCTCTACATTGATTTAGAAACATCAGCATCCAACTGCACCTTAAAGCAACTAAGGTCAATTGAATTTTCCAGCAGATTCTCAGGTCCATTTCCACGGTGCAGTTTCTCAAGAATTGTCAGTGCATTGCTGCTCTCTTCTGCCCTTTGGTTGACCTGTAAAAGCAAACAAAAAGCTGTTGAGCATTCAAAAGAAAAAGCCACAGGTTCAAGAAATGCATGCATGCCATACCAGTACTCCTAACTTTGTAACTGTACCCAGCTTGCAAAAATAAAACATATTATTTGAAATGGTTGAAGGAAATGAAGGAAGGAAATTAGAACAAGAGAAATCAAACAATAGAAATAAACTAAACAATGAATAAACTAAAATTAAATATATTCTTTTTGAAGTGTTCTCCTGCCCCAAGCATTTTAGTCTGAAATAGAGGCAACATAGATTATTTGTTTGTTTGTTTGTTTGTTTGTTTGTTCTTTTTTTGTTTTGGTCTTATGGTACAATTTTGACTGGGATATACAGTCACTACATCAGACCACAACTTAAATATGTAATTATATGACTGTACATGTTGGGCAATGGGCATTCTGAGAAGAGGAATCAGAAAATCACTGACCTGTTTGTTTCGTAACATAAATTCATCAACACATGGGCTGAGTGGTTGATATGGAATCCACTCCCCTTTCAAGTTTTCACTTCCTTCCTCCTTCTTCAATACATATGTTGCAGATGCTGATGCATCTCTGAAATAATTTGAGGAAACCATATTTTATATGAAGCGTCTATATACTGACAAAACTGTATGAGAATAGAGTCATCATTTAAAAATTTAATGTCAAGTGCAGCATTATTTATAACATTTAGCAAGTGGCAAACAGTATACCTAGCACACAATATTGCCACTTAAATCACAGATTTAAACAAATTGTGCCAAAGTGCCTGTCCTTTGTGTTTGAGAACTTATCCCTTTCCCTCCCAAACTCAAAATGCATATTCTCCCAGTCTTAAAGAAGAAATGGTATGAGTGAAGTAATGAGAAATGATAGTTTAATCAGCTTTCATCTAAGCAAATTATCAGAAGCCATGTACTCTGTACTAGATGTATGATATCTCTGGTGATAAACTGAAGGATATATATATATATATATATATTTTATATTATTTTGTAAGTGGCTGTCCTTTACATTTGAGAATTTACCCCTTTCCCTCCCAAACTCAAAATGCATATTCTCCCAGTCTTTAAGGAAGAAATGGTATGAGTGATGTAATGAGAAATGATAGTTTAAACAGCTTTAATCTAAGCAAGTTATTAGAAGCCATGTACTCTGTACAGACATCTATGACATTTCTGGTGATAAACTGAAGGAGATTTTTTATATATGGTGTACCTATGCTCCACACACGCCACAACACATCCATGTGAAGCCAAATCACCACAGAAGATACTGTAGAAATATCTGTTTCCACCTAAACCAGGCGAGAACACAACACATGGCAGTGTGGAGAAATCTGCAACCTCGGTACCTTCATGCCCTGTTTCAGAAATTAGGGGTGCATTCCAGACAGCAGGAATTCTTATGCTTCCTGTGAACAAATTACAGGGATAAAGAACAATCATTATGTTTAGTTATTATGCCTATCTTCATATATTTTTGAGGTGCAAATAGCTTGGGAGCCAGTTATTTATTATAGTATTCTTGCTTTCATTACCAAGCTCGAAATGTAGATTCTCTCTAGAATATGTTATGTTTGTAGTGAGAACTGACAACTCAATCAGTTTTTATCTCAAAAAGCTATAAAATGCTAAGCTCTCCATGAGCATAGGTTTCATGACATCTCTGGTGAGGAAATTGAAGTTGACCACTCTTGGAAATGAAAGGAGTAACAGCAACCTGTTTCCTAATCATTTAATATTTTCTAAAATTTGCTACAAATAAACAATCATGTTGCTGTTGTTGTTGTTGCTATTACTGTGTCAGAGTTTCTGGCCATTCTGGAATTTTCAATCAAGAGTGAACTTTCAGTCAGGTAGAAATGGCCGGATGAGGCAAAAACAGCTGCAAAGGGGAGGGGGAGGAAGGGAGGTTCCATTCACCTCCCTCCCCCTCCTCCTCCACATGTACTAGATCTACTGGAGAAAACTATAACTGCCTTTTCTCTACAATCCACTCCCCCCCCCCCCCCCCCCCCCCCCCCACACACACACACACACACACACACACAATGTCGCCAGATTTGATCTCTCCTTCACAGATTTCATCTACTCTCCCCGAGCTAATTAGCATGTACTGTACAGTATATAGTACTCGACCACAATGTGTGAGTCATCAAAGCCGTGCCTCAAAATTTATATCTACATGTAATTAGATTGGATGCAATAAAGTATACTGCAAATCAAGACTTGTAACAAAGATATTTAAAAGCCTAAAACCCTGATTTTTTTTTTGTCATGAAATTAACAAGCATAGCGATCATGAAGTAGAAGTAAATAGCTGATCTGACTCCACGCTCGCTGCACTATATCTCTGTAAAGTCTGAGTGAAAGTTCTCACCTGTACACCAATGTATAAACGATCCCAACCAGCCCGGCAGTTTCATAAAATTAATCAAGCCATCAGCATATTCTCTCTGTGGAAACCAAAGACATCTTTCGTTGTCCTTAGCGATTCGTTCGGTTCTGTCTGTTGGATAGAACAACCGAACGAAGCTCCCGCTCGAGTCTGCTTCGGCCGTCGTCATGAAATCCGTACAACTGACGGCATAAGGACCGGTGTAATCTAAGAGTTGACAAGGGGCTCTCCAGAACGAGAACCAGCGAGGCATCTTGGCGAAATTTTCTTTTGAATGCCAACCGCACAAGAATCCTGAGTCAGTCGGCAACGAGCCGGAGCGGCAATGTTCACCAGGCGTTCCTTTCTCTTGTGCGAGAGACTGGCCTCAGATGCTGGCATGCTATTTCTTGGGGGATAGGGGACGGGAGGAGAATTTTCTGCTTGGAAAATGAAATTTTAATCCAGAACTCAGGCGCTATTGTCGCAACAACAAGCATGATGTCTTATCTTCAAGACAAAATCATGTAGCTGATCAAACCTGATTTCATAAAAACGACGTCCCGCTGTTTTATAGTGAACCATCATCAAAAGCACCCAACGAGGATACTTTCTCAAAATATGTTTCCTTGTGCAAATACAATGGATAGCTTCCCAAAAAGCAGTTCTTTTCGGCTATTTTTCTGTTGCTGGCAAACACAAAGGTGTTCCACATTCCCAGGAAAGCAATTTCCGATTGTCCATTTCCCAGCAGAACAATCCCGGAAAAATCTCCCAGCAACTGATCAAAATCACCTTTTTTTTTTCCGGCCGGAAACAAAATTACTGCTTCCAGGCTTAAGAATACATATTTTTCGGCGGCACAAAGCGACAGGCGGAAAATCTGTCTATTTTCAAAGGCTATGCAAGACTCAATTTTGCCAGCGATCCGAAATGAGTGCTTTTTCCCCCAGCGCGCAGTAAAGGAAAAACAAAACGCCTGCCAGCACAGGATGCTGTGTGGAACACATCTTTTGCGGAACAGTTCCGATGGTTGCTCCTCCATCACCCTCTTTGTTACCAACTTTGTTTAGAAGCGCTGGACGTGGACTCGTCACCAAAAAGAGAATAATAATCACTGTCATTGAATGGTGCTTTGATTGTTGCTGGGAGCAAAATGAAGCTCTTCCATATTTTGAACACAAGAATTCCAAACATTCATATCTATTTCGAAAGTAATTCCAGAGGATTTCAATACTCTACACCGACAGAATAATTTTCGTGCACACTGTATTTGATACATTGGCGTGTAGCTAATAGCCTGGGCTCCTTGTACTGAACTCCGACTGCCCATAGACAAAAACGACAAACTGTTCATTCGCGGGAGATATTTAGTTGGATTTTATCTCTAAACTCTTACGTACAGATGCAAATGCTCGATGAAAAGCAGGAGCTTCACGAAATTCAAAAGGCATGACGTATAAAGAAACAAACACGACAAGTTGTCCCAAAGGGATAGCCGGACTAATTTGCTCGTAAAACAGCGCTACCAATTTGGGAAATTTATTTATGGCAAAAATTTGCTCCATAAAAAAAGAAGTTGATAATTGGTGCCGCAGCACCGCGTTCAACTGGGCTTAATTAGATGACGTCATAGATCATCAAGGTATTCTGTCATCACAGAGCGAAACTACAAGTAAACATTTTAAAGTCAACTATCTAAGCATTCAAATATTCGTGTGCACTCAGAACTTCCAAGCCACAAATCGGATCGACTGTCTTTTCTTTGTGATAAAAGTAAATGCTTCAAGCTTATCTAAACTACAAGAACGATAGGCGATAGACACATGACAGCGCTCGACCTTGTATGTAAGTGAACTACTTTCTAGTTGAAACATTGTGTTTCTGCACGAACGCAAAACGTATAAATAAAAGTTTTAAAACCTTTTGTTGGATTAGCTAGAATGACTCCAAATGGTTTCGTTTTTCTTCCAATAGTTTCATTAATAACTACACACAGAAACGTTGCCTTGTTTATTTAGATCAGAACAGCTGCTGCTCATTCTCAACACTCAGTGTGAACAAAAATTAGTGGTTTCGAACTCTAGCAATTTTCCCCGCAAACTTCCCGATTTAGAAATTGATTCAACCAATCAAATTCACCGACGAGGATACCGAAAATTATACGTGTACATATAATAAAGGTGGAAGCCTTCGTTAAAAAGTATTAACACTCTAAAACAAGAATCGTCGTTGCCCTCTTCCTCATTGATTACGCTGGAGTTGCTTTTGGTTTTAAAACGTCTGACACCATCGCACGTTTGACTGAGATCCGTCAGAAATTACGGCAAGTGTCTGGTAAGTAAATATATCTAGAGGTGGGTTCGATCCTGAACATTCCTATAATTTTGCAAAAAACAGTTGGTTCTACTCGATATCACTTTTTTAACAGTTGTAGTTGTATTATTCAGTTTATTTCCATCGTACTTGGCACAAAGCAACAACTTATCACAAGTTTGTGTGTGATACGGAAGAACGCTTGAATTTTGAAAGCTCCGTACACAGGAACTCTAGATGCTGAATTGAGTTAAAAGTAAATACTGTGATTAGAGTAATGATTGTACTCATTAAAGCTCTCACTTAAGTAGTCACATCTTTGGGTTTCACTTAAGTTGGAAGTGAATAGAATTAACCCATTAAGAACTTTCATTTTCAGAGCGGTCACACTTGGTTTCATTTGACAGTTCAGAAGTTGGTGTTTTTTTTTTTTATTTTTTATTTAAACATATTTGTTGCATACATTTGCTCCAAGAGCCCTTGGCTCATCGAGGGAGCTCACATATATTTATACAACTAGTTCACACGATTTGGACTATAAGATATACACGAGAACAAGAGAACAAAAACAAAGAAAAAAGACAAAGAAAACATGCGAAAACGAGCAGGACAAAACAAGCAAACACAAGAAGAAATAGTTGCAGTAGATAGATGTATGCACAACCGGCAGCATGCTTCTCTCAGCTTTTTACGTTGTCTTATCTATGTCAAATCTATTTGAAAGACTTATGTAATTATGAATGGCTTTAAAAAGTTCTGTGTTAGTTAAAAAATCTAAATTGCCGTCCCCATTCAGTAATATATTTACTTTTGTTGTGTCTGACATTCTTAGCCATTTATCGCCAAAAATACGTGCAGCAAGGGTGAGTAGGGTATGTCTTTACTACTGTAAAGTCTGAGTGAAAGTTCGCACCTGTACACCAATGTATAAACGATCCCAACCAGCCCGGCAGTTTCATAAAATTAATCAAGCCATCAGCATATTCTCTCTGTGGAAACCAAAGACATCTTTCGTTGTCCTTAGCAATTAGTTCGGTTCTGTCTGTTGGATAGAACAACCGAACGAAGCTCCCGCTCGAGTCTGCTTCGGCCGTCGTCATGAGATCCGTGCAACTGACGGCATAAGGACCGGTGTAATCTAAGAGTTGACAAGGGGCTCTCCAGAACGAGAACCAGCGAGACATCTTGGCGAAATTTTCTTTTGAATGCCAACCGCACAAGAATCCTGAGTCAGTCGGCAACGAGCCGGAGCGGCAATGTTCACCAGGCGTTCCTTTCTCTTGTGCGAGAGACTGGCCTCAGATGCTGGCATGCTATTTCTTGGGGGGATAGGGGACGGGAGGAGAATTTTCTGCTTGGAAAATGAAATTTTAATCCAGAACTCAGGCGCTATTGTCGCAACAACAAGCATGACGTCTTATCTTCAAGACAAAATCATGTAGCTGATCAAACCTGATTTCATAAACGACGTCCCGCTGTTTTATAGTGAACCATCATCAAAAGCACCCAACGAGGATACTTTCTCAAAATATGTTTTCTTGTGCAAATACAATGGATAGCTTCCCAAAAAGCAGTTCTTTTTGGCTATTTTTCTGTTGCTGGCAAACACAAAGGTGTTCCACATTCCCAGGAAGGCAATTTCCGATTGTCCATTTCCCAGCAGAACAATCCCGGAAAAATCTCCCAGCAACTGATCAAAATCACCTTTTTTTTTTCCGGCCGGAAACAAAATTACTGCTTCCAGGCTTAAGAATACATATTTTTCGGCGGCACAAAGCGACAGGCGGAAAATCTGTCTATTTTCAAAGGCTATGCAAGACTCAATTTTGCCAGCGATCCGAAATGAGTGCTTTTTCCCCCAGCGCGCAGTAAAGGAAAATAAAACGCCTGCCAGCACAGGATGCTGTGTGGAACACATCTTTTGCGAAACAGTTCCGATGGTTGCTCCTCCATCACCCTCTTTGTTACCAACTTTGTTTAGAAGCGCTGGACGTGGACTCGTCACCAAAAAGAGAATAATAATCACTGTCATTGAATGGTGCTTTGATTGTTGCTGGGAGCAAAATGAAGCTCTTCCATATTTTGAACACAAGAATTCCAAACATTCATATCTATTTCGAAAGTAATTCCAGAGGATTTCAATACTCTACACCGACAGAATAATTTTCGTGCACACTGTATTTGATACATTGGCGTGTAGCTAATAGCCTGGGCTCCTTGTACTGAACTCCGACTGCCCATAGACAAAAACGACAAACTGTTCATTCGCGGGAGATATTTAGTTGGATTTTATCTCTAAACTCTTACGTACAGATGCAAATGCTCGATGAAAAGCAGGAGCTTCACGAAATTCAAAAGGCATGACGTATAAAGAAACAAACACGACAAGTTGTCCCAAAGGGATAGCCGGACTAATTTGCTCGTAAAACAGCGCTACCAATTTGGGAAATTTATTTATGGCAAAAATTTGCTCCATAAAAAAAAAAGTTGATAATTGGTGCCGCAGCACCGCGTTCAACTGGGCTTAATTAGATGACGTCATAGATCATCAAGGTATTCTGTCATCACAGAGCGAAACTACAAGTAAACATTTTAAAGTCAACTATCTGAGCATTCAAATATTCGTGTGCACTCAGAACTTCCAAGCCACAAATCGGATCGACTGTCTTTTCTTTGTGATAAAAGTAAATGCTTCAAGCTTATCTAAACTACAAGAACGATAGGCGATAGACACATGAGCTAGAATGACTCCAAATGGTTTCGTTTTTCTTCCAATAGTTTCATTAATAACTACACACAGAAACGTTGCCTTGTTTATTTGGCTCAGAACAGCTGCTGCTTATTCTCAACACTCAGTGTGAATAAAAACTAGTGGTTTCGAACTCTAGCAATTTTCCCCGCAAACTTCCCGATTTAGAAATTGATTCAACCAATCAATTTCACCGACGAGGATACCGAAAATTATACGTGTACATATAATAAAGGTGGAAGCCTTCGTTAAAAAGTATTAACACTCTAAAACAAGAATCGTCGTTGCCCTCTTCCTCATTGATTACGCTGGAGTTGCTTTTGGTTTTAAAACGTCTGACACCATCGCATTTTTGACTAAGATCTCAGAAATCACGGCAAGTATCTGGTAAGTAAATATATCTAGAGGTGGGTTCGATCCTGAACATTCCTATAATTTTGCAAAAAACAGTTGGTTCTACTCGATGTCACTTTTTTAACAGTTGTAGTTGTATTATTCAGTTTATTTCCATCGTACTTAGTGGCACAAAGCAACAACTTATCACAAGTTTGTGTGTGATACGGAAGAACGCTTGAATTTTGCCGGAAAGCTCCGTGCACAGGAACTCTAGATGCTGAATTGAGTTGGAAGTAAATACTGTGATTAGAGTAATGATTGTACTCATTAAAGCTCTCACTTAAGTAGTCACACCTTTGGGTTTCACTTAAGTTGGAAGTGAATAGAATTAACCCATTAAGAACTTTCATTTTCAGAGCGGTCACACTTGGTTTCATTTGACAGTTCAGAAGTTGGTGTTTTTTTTTTTATTTTTTATTTAAACATATTTGTTGCATACATTTGCTCCAAGAGCCCTTGGCTCATCGAGGGAGCTCACATATATTTATACAACTAGTTCACACGATTTGGACTATAAGATATACACGAGAACAAGAGAACAAAAACAAAGAAAAAAGACAAAGAAAACATGCGAAAACGAGCAGGACAAAACAAGCAAACACAAGAAGAAATAGTTGCAGTAGATAGATGTATGCACAACCGGCAGCATGCTTCTCTCAGCTTTTTACGTTGTCTTATCTATGTCAAATCTATTTGAAAGACTTATGTAATTATGAATGACTTTAAAAAGTTCTGTGTTAGTTAAAAAATCTAAATTGCCGTCCCCATTCAGTAATATATTTACTTTTGTTGTGTCTGACATTCTTAGCCATTTATCGCCAAAATACGTGCAGCAAGGGTGAGTAGGGTATGTCTTTACTACTGTAAAGTCTGAGTGAAAGTTCGCACCTGTACACCAATGTATAAACGATCCCAACCAGCCCGGCAGTTTCATAAAATTAATCAAGCCATCAGCATATTCTCTCTGTGGAAACCAAAGACATCTTTCGTTGTCCTTAGCAATTAGTTCGGTTCTGTCTGTTGGATAGAACAACCGAACGAAGCTCCCGCTCGAGTCTGCTTCGGCCGTCGTCATGAGATCCGTGCAACTGACGGCATAAGGACCGGTGTAATCTAAGAGTTGACAAGGGGCTCTCCAGAACGAGAACCAGCGAGACATCTTGGCGAAATTTTCTTTTGAATGCCAACCGCACAAGAATCCTGAGTCAGTCGGCAACGAGCCGGAGCGGCAATGTTCACCGGGCGTTCCTTTCTCTTGTGCGAGAGACTGGCCTCAGATGCTGGCATGCTATTTCTTGGGGGGATAGGGGACGGGAGGAGAATTTTCTGCTTGGAAAATGAAATTTTAATCCAGAACTCAGGCGCTATTGTCGCAACAACAAGCATGACGTCTTATCTTCAAGACAAAATCATGTAGCTGATCAAACCTGATTTCATAAAAACGACGTCCCGCTGTTTTATAGTGAACCATCATCAAAAGCACCCAACGAGGATACTTTCTCAAAATATGTTTCCTTGTGCAAATACAATGGATAGCTTCCCAAAAAGCAGTTCTTTTCGGCTATTTTTCTGTTGCTGGCAAACACAAAGGTGTTCCACATTCCCAGGAAGGCAATTTCCGATTGTCCATTTCCCAGCAGAACAATCCCGGAAAAATCTCCCAGCAACTGATCAAAATCACCTTTTTTTTTCCGGCCGGAAACAAAATTACTGCTTCCAGGCTTAAGAATACATATTTTTCGGCGGCACAAAGCGACAGGCGGAAAATCTGTCTATTTTCAAAGGCTATGCAAGACTCAATTTTGCCAGCGATCCGAAATGAGTGCTTTTTCCCCCAGCGCGCAGTAAAGGAAAAACAAAACGCCTGCCAGCACAGGATGCTGTGTGGAACACATCTTTTGCGGAACAGTTCCGATGGTTGCTCCTCCATCACCCTCTTTGTTACCAACTTTGTTTAGAAGCGCTGGACGTAGACTCGTCACCAAAAAGAGAATAATAATCACTGTCATTGAATGGTGCTTTGATTGTTGCTGGGAGCAAAATGAACCTCTTCCATATTTTGAACACAAGAATTCCAAACATTCATATCTATTTCGAAAGTAATTCCAGAGGATTTCAATATTCTACACCGACAGAATAATTTTCGTGCACACTGTATTTGATACATTGGCGTGTAGCTAATAGCCTGGGCTCCTTGTACTGAACTCCGACTGCCCATAGACAAAAACGACAAACTGTTCATTCTCGGGAGATATTTAGTTGGATTTTATCTCTAAACTTTTACGTACAGATGCAAATGCTCGATGAAAAGCAGGAGCTTCACGAAATTCAAAAGGCATGATGTATAAAGAAACAAACACGACAAGTTGTCCCAAAGGGATAGACTAATTTGCTCGTAAAACAGCGCTACCAATTTGGGAAATTTATTTATGGCAAAAATTTGCTCCATAAAAAAAGAAGTTGATAATTGGTGCCGCAGCACCGCGTTCAACTGGGCTTAATTAGATGACGTCATAGATCATCAAGGTATTCTGTCATCACAGAGCGAAACTACAAGTAAACATTTTAAAGTCAACTATCTGAGCATTCAAATATTCGTGTGCACTCAGAACTTCCAAGCCACAAATCGGATCGACTGTCTTTTCTTTGTGATAAAAGTAAATGCTTCAAGCTTATCTAAACTACAAGAACGATAGGCGATAGACACATGAGCTAGAATGACTCCAAATGGTTTCGTTTTTCTTCCAATAGTTTCATTAATAACTACACACAGAAACGTTGCCTTGTTTATTTGGCTCAGAACAGCTGCTGCTCATTCTCAACACTCAGTGTGAACAAAAATTAGTGGTTTCGAACTCTAGCAATTTTCCCCGCAAACTTCCCGATTTAGAAATTGATTCAACCAATCAATTTCACCGACGAGGATACCGAAAATTATACGTGTACATATAATAGAGGTGGGTGCCTTCGTTATAAAGTATTAACACTCTAAAACAAGAATCGTCGTTGCCCTCTTCCTCATTGATTACGCTGGAGTTGCTTTTGGTTTTAAAACGTCTGACACCATCGCACGTTTGACTAAGATCCGTCAGAAATCACGGCAAGTGTCTGGTAAGTAAATATATCTAGAGGTGGGTTCGATCCTGAACATTCCTATAATTTTGCAAAAAACAGTTGGTTCTACTCGATATCACTTTTTTAACAGTTGTAGTTGTGTTATTCAGTTTATTTCCGTCGTACTTAGTGGCACAAAGCAACAACTCATCACAAGTTTGTGTGTGATACGGAAGAACGCTTGAATTTTGAAAGCTCCGTGCACAGGAACTCTAGATGCTGAATTGAGTTGGAAGTAAACACTGTGATTAGAGTAATGATTGTACTCATTAAAGCTCTCACTTAAGTAGTCACACCTTTGGGTTTCACTTAAGTTGGAAGTGAATAGAATTAACCCATTAAGAACTTTCATCTTCAGAGCGGTCACACTTGGTTTCATTTGACAGTTCAGAAGTAGTTGGTGTTTTCCCGGGGGGGGGGAGGGGAGGGGGGGAGGGGAGGGGGAGAGAGGGGTATCCCGTATATGTGCCCATGTGCCGTCCCCAAAGGGTATTTTTTTCAGTCTGAAATAGGGTATCGATTTTGAGACTTTGGTCTAAAATAGGGTCAGAGATTTTGATATTTGGTCTGAAATATCCTCCCCCCCCACGGGATGAGGGCGATTTTTTTTTTAGCTTTATAGTAGATTTCAATTATGTGTTTGGAAATCGTTAGCATTTTAATCAAAATTGGTGATAACCGCCTGGAATTAATTTAACTGTTTATTTCTCGGAATTCCTTTAGAAACTTTTCACAAAATGATCAGAAGCCAAGTTCTCCTTACTGTATGATAAATTTCTCGTGAGATACCGAAAGAGAAAATTGAAGTTGATCACTGTTAAGATAACTTAAAGTAAAATACGAAGCCAAAAAGGAGTTCAGTTATTCGAAACACTTTCAAGTCAAATGCACGTTTTCCGAGTTCACTTTCCTAAATACAGATATTTTACTTTCTGAATTTTCAACATGTTTTTTCTTTTTTGAAAACAAGGTAACAAAATTGCGGTTTACGTCGGAAGCCGTCGTCAAAATTTGTCCTTTTTGTGGTGTGACTACTAACGCTGTAGCCTAAACTCAAATGTTAATTACTGTTCATATTACCATCACTAACCCAGAATTCTTTCCTTCAAAAGGACACTGGTCGGAATGGATGAACTACAGGTTCTCAGCCAAACAGCTTTGGAGTATGAAGCATATCTTACTTCCGCAAAAGAGATTGGAGACAAGCAAAGGGAAAAAATGGCTTATGAAATGCTTGGATTTTGTTATGTGCATCTCCGTCAGTACGCCAAGGCCGTCAAGTATCAGGAAATGGGACTTAACATCGAAAGAGAGATTGAGAACAAGCAAAAAGATGGAATTGCTTATAGAAACCTTGGAATTTGTTATCAGTTCTTCTGTCAGTACGACAAGGCCATCAAGTATATGAAATTGCAACTTACTATCGCAAGAGAAATTGGGGACAAGCAAGGCGAAGGAAATGCTTATGGAAGCCTTGGAATATGTTGTAAGGATCTCGGTCAGTACGCCGAGGCTATCATGTATGCGGAATTGCAACTTACTATCGCAAGAAAGGTTGGGAACAAGCAAGGCGAAGGACATGCTTATAGCACCCTTGGAGATTGTTATAAGTGTCTCGGTCAGTACGTCAAAGCTATCGAGTATCAAGAAATAGGACTTAACATCGCAAAAGAGACTGGGAACAAGCAAGGCGAAGCAAATGCTTATAACAGCCTTGGAAATTGTTACCAGCATCTCGGTCAGTACGCCAAAGTTATCAAGTATCAGGAAATGGGACTTGACATCACAAAAGAGATTGGGGACAAGATAGGCGAAGTAAATACCTATACCATCCTTGGAACTTGTTATAAGTCTCTCGGTCAATACACTAAGGCTATCAAGTATCAGGAAATGGCACTTAACACCGCAAGAGAAATTGGGAACAAGCGAGCCGAAGGAAATGCTTATGGAAACCTTGGAAATTGTTATTATTGCATCGGTCAGTACACCAAGGCTATTAAGAATCAGGAAATGGGACTTAACATCGCAAAAGAGATTGGGAACAAGCGAGGTGAAGGAAATGCTAAAAACAACATTGGAAATTGTTATAAATTTCTCGGTCAGTACGCCAAAGCTATAAAGTATTTGGAAATGGGACTTAACATCGCTAGAGAGATTGGGGACAAGGAAGGCGAAGGAATTGCTTATGGAAATCTTGGAAGTTGTTATCAATGTCTCGGTCAGTTCGCCAAGGCTATTGAATATCACGAAATAGGAATTAGCAGCGCAAGAGAGATTGGGAACAAGAAAAACGAAGGAATTGCTTACGGAAACTTTGGAGTTTCTTATCGGCTTCTCGGTCAGTACGCCAAGGCTATTAAGAATGCGGAATTGCAACTCACTATCGCAAGGGAGATTGGAGACAAACGAGGCGAAGGATTTGCTAATGGCATCATTGGAAATTGTTATCACTGTCTTGGTCAGAACGCCGAGGCTATCAAGTATGCGAAATTGCAACTTACTATCGCAAGAGAGTGTGGGCAAAAGCTTGGCAAAGCAAATACTTATGTCACCCTTGGAAATTGTTATCGCTGTCTCGGTCAGTACGCCGAGGCTATCAAGTATCTCGAAATGGCACTTAACATCGCAAGAGAGACTGGCGGCAAGCAAGACGAAGGAAATGCTTATGTATACCTTGGACATTGTTACCGCAGCCTAGATCAGTATGCCAAGGCTGAAAGTAATTTAATGAAAGGTGTAGCATGCTACGAAAAATTGTTTAAGAATTCACCAAAATTGGACAAATTTAAAGTATCTATTATCGATACCTTTACACATATCTACAAGATATTGATTCGAACACTTTTGTCCCAGAAAAAGAGAGGTCAAGCCCTTATCATTGCCGAAAGAGGACGCTCACTAGCTCTGGCTGAACTAATGCTTTCCTCAAATCCTGGCTCACATGAAGTGGTCATCCAAGGCAAGGTTTCAGACCTCCATGGAATCTGTAAAGTGGCCAAGACACTAGAAAACACAGTCTTCTTCTTCTGTACATTTTGTGTCGTTAGAGTTTACACTTGGGTCATACAGCCAAATGGAGATATAATGTTCCACGAATGTGGCACTGGAGTGTCACAACAGTGCAGCAAGAATTACACTAAAACGGATATATTTCAATCTGTTGAAGATTTAAACTCGCTGATAAACAAGGCTATAGGGTTGATGAAACCACGTGGGTCTGACAGATGCGAAGACCGCTCATTATCGTTTCTTTACCCAGAAAACTCACAACCTTTTAAGAATGAATCGGAACTCGGATTTCCTTGTGCCGCAATACCTGGCAGCTCGACTGTCCCAAAACCAGTAGCATGTCAGCCCAGGGTCTCTCGTCCTACACCTGCGCAAGAACAGGAAACAAACAAGATAAACGGCTCGGCAGTTCCACAGGAAGCTGGGGTCTCCACCAACCCTCAAGAACCAGACGACTCAATGCTCAACTGTCTGCTACAAAATCTGTACGAGATTCTTCTGAAGCCTGTGCGGCAATATGTAGTAGGGTCGCAAGTAGTTGCTGTTCCTGAAGGTCGACTTGCTCTGGTTCCATTTGCCGCTCTTCTGGATGAAAACGGGAAGTACTTGGTCGATTCTTTACGATTGAGACTCGTTCCTTCACTAACAACAGCGAAGATGATCCGAGAGCGCCCAGTAGAACCTACAGACTTAACAACGTCCTTAATAATAGGAGACCCAGAGGTGGGAACAATTAGGAAAGGTGACAAAGTATTTACTGTGCAAAGACTAGAGTTTGCAAAGAAAGAAGTCGAAACGGTTGGAACGATGCTTAGCACCAAGTTAAGCCACTCGCGCCAAGTTAAGCCACTCGTAGGAAAAAGAGCAGCCAAACAAAAATTTCTACAAAACGTCGAGAATGCCAGTTTGATCCACATTTCAGCTCATGGAGATGCAGAGAGAGGAGAGATCCTGCTTGCTCCTTCTTCTGCAACTAGAAATATAATTAACAATGCTGAAGATATCATGCTGGTCATGTCCGATCTCGAAGGTAAACACATCAAGGCAAAGTTGGTCGTTCTAAGCTGCTGTTATAGCGGCTGTGGCGAAGTCAGAGGGGAGGGCGTGGTCGGCATCGCTCGTGCATTTCTCGGAGCTGGAGCTCGCGCGGTTCTTGTAACGCTGTGGGCGGTTGACGATGGCGCCACTTGGTTATTTATGTATAGCTTCTACGAACACCTGCTTCGTGGAGAAAGCGCAAACGAGGCTCTGAATGAAGCAATGAAAGCCCTCAAGGGAACCGAGAAGTTCCGTCATCCTCGCTACTGGGCTCCTTTCGCTCTCCTTGGGGAAGACGTGACTCTATTCAGTAAGCCATGATAATGGAAAATTTTCATGAGGTAAGATCTGTCTGAGGTTGTTGACAATGTACCGTAGGGCGAGCGTCTGAGTAGTTCTAACTTCAGCTCAGTAGGAAAGTGTAAGGAAATAGTTATGTAGGTTTTGTAGCGACTTTCGGATGACTGTCGATAGCCAAAACCAAAGTAAGTACAGAGCCAATCACAGAGGCGTAAGAAACACTTTAAACCAATCAGAAGCCATAGCAATTCGCACCAATCAGCAGTGCAACGAAGCTCCATAACCATTTTCTTGCTTGCGTGATAAAACCGCAATCAGGTTTTGCTTCTGATCCTGATTGGCCAAAAATCCGAAATCGTAGCAAACGCAACACCACGATCTCTATCGACAGTCATCGGGTCTAGATTCATTAACCCTTTCACTGCCAAGCTCAAAATGCAGATTTTCTCAACCTCTCTATCGACAGTCATCGGGTCTAGATTCATTAACCCTTTCACTCCCAAGCTCAAAATGCAGATTTTCTCAACCTTTTAAGAAGAAAAAGCATAGGTGATGCAGCAAGAATTGATAGTTTAATCAGCTTTTATCAGTGAGCAAGGTATCAAAAGCTATGTTCTCCTTACTGTATTATGTATTTCTGATAAGAAAACTGAAGGAGAAAATTGAAGTTGATCACTATTGGGTGATAAGGCAATCATCAATTAGGCGTTAAAATGCATGCACCTCGGGTATACGAGGTCAAAATTGCGCGACAAAAATGTCCAATTCCTAACTTGTCTTTCACAAGTTGAAGATATTCGCGAACAATCGTCCAGATCACATTCTGGATATTCAGTATTTTACGGATTATTTTTTGGGAATGATTCGCGTGGGTTTATAACAAATATATAATCTTATGAAATATTTAGGTTGAATCCTACTTTGTGCTATATTAAAAAATAATATCTCTGATATTTCTAAATTCCATGATTGCTGTTGTTGTTAAGATTTGAAAACAGCAAACGATTATCTCAGACCCATATAAGTTCGCAACAGCTTAAATTCTGAGATTTGTCCCTAAAAGTTCCGGATATACATGTATATGAATTAATACTTTTCAACGTGTGCATTTGTTGTGTGAATGTGACATGTATCGTTCAGTTAAAAATAGAGATTTGTAGTGGACCATCAGATGGAATTATGGTGATAGAGCGGTTCTTGGATGACTTTCGAAATCTAAAACAAAAGTAATTGCAAAGCCAATACTTTCAACCAACCAGAAGCCATTCAGCCATTCCCAAAGTCATTCATTTGGTTTTTAACTTTGAAGAAATGACCAATCAGCAACGTAGGAAAACGTCATCGTCACGTGGTTGCTTACGTAACTGCAGATTGAATTGGTTTTCACACGATTACTTTCAACAGTCACTTAAAAACCGCCCTTACAGTAACAAGTGCCTACATTGCATAAACTTATCAGAGTTGACTATTTTGATGTGTAGTTACGTCCATGTCAGTTCCAAAGATAATATGCTCCGATGCTCCTTCACCACCATCGAGAATTGCTTCGTGGTTCCGAAAGGTTCCAATCTCTGAAGAAGAAACCAAAGGGGGGAATATTGTAAGCAAAACAAGAGAGTTTTCTAAACGACGATTTGGGCATCTTCAATAAAAAACAAACAAACAAATCGAACCGATAAACGAAACAGAACACCAACAATAGAAACATTATTAGTTAAACCTGAGTGATAAAATACAGCTCTGAAGTCAACTTTTTAGCAGAGCAGATATACCATCCACGGGTATAGACTTAACCTGTGTTTATAAGGATGCGTTTCTTTCACCTGTCGTTTTCGCTGGTTACAAGAAAACAGGAAACCGGCTCTACTTTTGGTTGCGTTTTCGAATCGATGCTTTAATAGCCGGATGCGATCGTTTTTGGAAAAAACGGGAGATGAAAACGCAGACGTGTAAAACGCAGTCATAACTGCTCACCAAGATGTCTTCTCAGAAAAGCCCAGATTGCTTCTCTGTTGAGATCGACGGCGGTGTTCGTGTCCAGCACTCTTTCCATCTTCGCCAGGCGCAGCACATAAGGCGGGAGGGTCGAAGGAATGTCGGACTGATTCAAATGGCCCGTACCCCTGTATAGCACAAAATTACACACGATAGTTTTTGAAAACCGCCAAATACAATGGAATCATGATTTTTCCAACCCTCGAATTTTCGAATCTCTAGAGTACTCGAAACAAAACTCCTGTTCCTTGGACCTATGAGAACAATGGGCCACCCCCGATTTCTCGAACTCCCGATAACTCGAACCAGTTTTCGTTTCCCTTGAAGGTTCGAAAAGTCGGAATTCCACTGTAGTTCGATAGTCATTTAACAGAGTGTTCTAGCTACTGTACGTTGAGACAAATTCATCTTTGGCAATGGTTAGTACCTTATGGCAATGATAGGTCGTTCGTCTGGAAAAAGAAAAAAGTCACTATAGTTAGTAGTGCCAGCTTTTCTGTAATGACCATGCACTCATTGTGGAAACTGAGGTGTGGTAATAAACACCGTCCAGTACTAACGTTACACCACACGGAACATAGATCAATTCCAGTTGTAACCATCTCCTCCCCGGGCAACCCCGGGGATTCAGTCAGACCTTGTTGCCCCGGGGGCGGGAAATTTGTATGAGAACCGCAAAAAGTTAAGAGGAAAAGAGTGAGAGATTGAGTGAAATTGCCATTTTTTTCTTGCCCGGGGACGGGGAATTTGTATCCATTGATGAAAAGTCCCCAGGGTCGGCGGGGGGAGATGGTAACAGCTGGAATTGATCGATGCATAACAACTACAGGCCATTTAACAAGAGGGAATTTTCTTGAAACTTGTAACGCAATGCGTCACCTCTTTGCGACTTGAAATTGAACAAAAACTACGAGACGAGTTGCAGGAAAAGTTGAATAGTCTTCTACTTTTCTCAACATTGTGTGGTTTTCTTGCAACGTGTGACATGTACATTGTGACTTGTCTCGCAATGCTGTCGTTAGAGTTGCGAAACAAAATGTTGGGAAAAGTTGCCTTCTGTGACACGGCCTTATGAACGATTGGGCATTTTCGCAGACCATCTGAAAAAGTGTTGCCTTATACCTGGCTTAGCTTCAACAAGTTTCTTTAGTGATGCCATGTTGTCACGCCACCGATGGTACTTCTCAGAGTTAACAAAAAGAACTGGCTGACCCAGGTTCTGTTCGTGAACTTCGTTCCCCAAAGGAAACATCCAAATATCCAACGCAACGCCGCATCTAAGTGAAAATTAAAGGCATTATTTAAACGAAAAACATTCAAAGTTTAAAAACGATAATGTTCCATGAAGGTGGGTAATGTCAGTAAGTATACAACATGTTATTGTTTAATCTCTGTACATTTTCCTCGTTAATTCAACATATTAGACGTACAGAATGAAAAACTAGTACTAAAGAAAACTAGATTTAGACTGAATCAGAGTAGAGAATAACGTGCATAATGAATCGACTGAAGGTCGATGTGTACAAACTAAACGTCGTAAAAGAATTTGAAGCTGACGTTTCGAGCGCTAGCTTTTTTTCGAGACTTGCTTCGACGAAGGGCTATCGCTCAAGACGTATGCTTCAAATCCTTTTACTGCGTCTAGCTTGCAAAATTCGACACTTAGTCGATCCATTGCACACGTTGGAGGTTAAGTAGCACTTCTAACCTGAATCGCTTATCATTTATTAAAGACTGCACTGTGGTTGCTCCTCCAAATGAGTGTCCTACCATAGCAACCTTGTTCAGATCGAGTCGCCCCTGCCAGGAACAAAACAAGCCAACAAAACGGTTTAGCAAATGTAGCATCTATTAAGTGGGCAAACAATTCCAACAAAATATGGTTAAAAAGATTTTTAAATCAATCACATTGTTTCAACTTTAATGTGCACAGTAAGAACTATGCTCTACATTGATTTAGAAACATTAGCAACCAACTGCACCTTGAAGCAACTAAGGTCAAATGAATTTCCCAGCAGATTCTCAGGTCCATTTCCATGGTGCAGTTTCTCAAGAATTTTTAGTGCATTGCTGCTCTCTTCTGCCCTTTGGTTGACCTGTAAAAGCAAACAAAAAGCTGTTGAGCATTCAAAAGAAAAAGCCACAGGTTCAAGAAATGCATGCATGCCCTACCAGTACTCAGTAACTTTGTAACTGTACCCAGCTTGCAAAAATAAAACATATTATTTGAAATGGTTGAAGGAAATGAAGGAAGGAAATTAGAACATGAGAAATAAAACAATAGAAATAAACTAAAACAATTAATAATAAAACTAAAATTAAATATTTTTTTTTTTGAAATGTTCTCTTGCCCCAAGCATTTTAGTCTGAAATAGAGGCAACATAGATTATTTGTTTGTTTGTTTGTTTGTTTGTTTGTTCTTTTTTTGTTTTGGTCTTATGGTACAATTTTGACTGGGATATACAGTCACTACATCAGACCACAACTTAAATATGTAATTATATGACTGTACATGTTGGGCAATAGACATTCTGAGAAGAGGAATCAGAAAATCACTGACCTGTTTGTTTCGTAACATAAATTCATCAACACATGGGCTGAGTGGTTGATATGAAATCCACTCCTCTTTCAAGTTTTCACTTCCTTCCTCCTTCTTCAATACATATGTTGCAGATGCTGATGCATCTCTGAAATAATTTGAGGAAACCATATTTTATATGAAGCGTCTATATACTGACAAAACTGTATGAGAATAGAGTCATCATTTAAAATTTTAATGTCAAGTACAGCATTATTTATAACATTTAGCAAATAGTATACCTAGCACACAATATTGCCACTCAAATCACAGATTTAAACAAATTGTGCCAAAGTGCCTGTCCTTTGTGTTTGAGAACTATCCCTTTCCCTCCTGGTATGAGTGATGTAATGAGAAATGACAGTTTAATCAGCTTTCATCTAAGCAAATTATCAGAAGCCATGTACTCTGTACTAGATGTATGATATCTCTGGTGATAAACTGAAGGATATATATATTTTATATTATTTTGTAAGTGGCTGTCCTTTATGTTTGAGAATTTACCCCTTTCCCTCCCAAACTCAAAATGCATATTCTCCCAGTCTTTAAGGAAGAAATGGTATGAGTGATGTAATGAGAAATGATAGTTTAAACAGCTTTAATCTAAGCAAGTTATTAGAAGCCATGTACTCTGTACAGACATCTATGACATTTCTGGTGATAAACTGAAGGAGATTTTTTATATATGTGTACCTATGCTCCACACAAGCCACAACACATCCATGTGAAGCCAAATCACCACAGAAGATACTGTAGAAATATCTGTTTCCACCTAAACCAGGCGAGAACACAACACATGGCAGTGTGGAGAAATCTGCAACCTCAGTACCTTCATGCCCTGTTTCAGAAATTAGGGGTGCATTCCAGACAGCAGGAATTCTTATGCTTCCTGTGAACAAATTACAGGGATAAAGAACAATCATTATGTCTATCTTAAGTTATATATTTTTGAGGTGCAAATAGCTTGGGAGCCAGTTATTTATTATAGTATTCTTGTTTTCAATACCAAGCTCGAAATGTAGATTCTCTCTAGAATATGTTATGTTTGTAGTGAGAACTGACAACTCAATCAGTTTTTATCTCAAAAAGCTATAAAATGCTAAGCTCTCCATGAGCATAGGTTTCATGACATCTCTGGTGAGGAAATTGAAGTTGACCACTCTTGGGAATGAAAGGAGTAACAGCAACCTGTTTCCTAATCATTTAATATTTTCTAAAATTTGCTACAAATAAACAATCATGTTGCTGTTGTTGTTGTTGCTATTACTGTGTCAGAGTTTCTGGTCATTCTGGAATTTTCAATCAAGAGTGAACTTTCAGTCAGGTAGAAATGGGATGAGGCAAAAACAGCTGCAAAGGGGAGGGGGAGGAAGGGAGGTTCCATTCACCTCCCTCCCCCTCCTCCTCCACATGTACTAGATCTACTGGAGAAAACTATAACTGCCTTTTCTCTACAATCCACAATCCACACACACAATGTCGCCAGATTTGATCTCTCCTTCACAGATTTCATCCACTCTCCCCGAGCTAATTAGCATGTACTGTACAGTATATAGTACTTGACCACAATGTGTGAGTCATCAAAGCCGTGCCTCAAAATTTATATCTACATATAATTAAATTGGATGCAATAAAGTACACTGCAAATCAAGACTTGTAACAAAGATATTTAAAAGCCTAAAACCCTGAAGAAGGCTAACAGAAGATTTTTTTTTTGTCATGAAATTAACAAGCATAGCGATCAAGAAGTAGAAGTAAACAGCTGATCTGACTCCACGCTCGCTACACTATATCTCTGTAAAGTCTGAGTGAAAGTTCGCACCTGTACACCAATGTAGAAACGATCCCAACCAGTCCGGCAGTTTCATAAAACTAATCAAGCCATCAGCATATTCTCTTCGTGGAAACCAAAGACATCTTTCGTTGTCCTCAGCAATTCGTTCGGTCCTGTCTCCTGTTGGATAGAATAACCGAACGAAGCTCCCGCTCGAGTCTGCTTCGGCCGTCGTCATGAGATCCGTACAACTGACGGCATAAGGACCGGTGTAATCTAAGAGTTGACAAGGGGCTCTCCAGAACGAGAACCAGCGAGGCATCTTGGCGAAATTTTCTTTTGAATGCCAACCGCACAAAAATCCCGTCGGCAACGAGCCGGAGCGGCAATGTTCACCAGGCGTTCCTTTCTCTTGTGCGAGAGACTGGACTGATGCTGGCATGCTATTTCGTGGGGGGATAGGGGACGGGAAGAGAATTTTCTGCTTGGAAAATGAAATTTCAATCCAGATCTCAGGCGCTATTGCATGATGTCTTATCTTCAAGACAAAATCATGCAGCTGATCAAACCTGATTTCATGAACGACGTCCCTTTATAGTGAACCATCATCATCTTTGTTACCAACTTTGTCTATAGAATCGCTGGACGTGGACTCGTCACCAAAAATAGAATAATAATCACTGTCATTGAAGGGTGATTTAATTCGTGCTGGGAGCAAAATGAACCTCTTCCATATTTTGAACATAAGAATTCCAAACTATCATATCTATGAATTTCGAAAGTATTTAGTGCAGAGGATTTCAATAACATTTACATAGTATTCTGCACCGGCATAGAATAATTTTCGTGGCACATTGTATTTGATACATTGGCGTGTAGCTAATAACCTGGGCTTCTTGTAATGAACTCCGACTGCCCATTGATGAAAACGAGAAACTATTCATTCGCGGGAGATATTTAGTTGGATTTTATCGCTAAACTCTTTTAAAGATGCAAATGCTCAATGAGAACCAGGAGCTTCACGAAATACAAAATGCATAACGTATATGAAACAAAAATATCAAGTTGTCCTTAAAGGGACAGATTATTTTGCTCGTAAAATAGCGCTACCGATTTAGGAAATTTAGTATGGGGAAATTTTGCTCTCGTTCTCTAGGCCATGTCAAAAAGTAAAAAATAAAAAATAACATTAAAAATATTAAAGTACGAATGACGTGCGTACGTATGAAAGTTCTTACTGTTTTAGTTTCGAACTCAAACATGTTCAGTACTTCACTTCTAATGACGTCATGTGCTACACGTACGGAGAGAAAAAACAGTGATACCCCTTCACAACTACGGACATCAACGCTTCGTTCGGGTAAGTTTCGCAACATCTATTTTCGCTTCACAGTTGCACTCACCACTCAACACCAATTCAACCTTTTGCAGCCACAGTTGGAATTCGGAATGAGTTCAAGCAAACGACAAACTCGTTCTAAACGTAAAAAAACGTTCACAAAGGCGCGCATACAGGGAAATATTTCTTACGGCATTTCGATATTCTCGCAGATCTGCTGTTAGTCATGCGTTATCCGTCGCGTGGCTAAAATTTGTACTTTATTGTTTTGCATGACTGACGCGCAAGCCGCATGCTGTGCAGTTACGGGAGATACTGACGATCTGTTGACAGGTAGCTGCGAGAAAGAGAAATATAAAATCCTTTCGTTTAAATATCTTGAGGAAAAAAATAGGTATCCAAATTTTGTTTTCAGAAACACAAGGTAAAACATGTAATAATTTCGTTAAGCCAAAAAAAAGTTTTTCGAATCTGGCAAAGTCCGGAGGGTATCCTGATACCTTAAAGTAAAATACGAAGCCAAAAAGGAGTTCAGTTATTCGAAACACTTTCAAATGAAATGCACGTTTCCCGAGTTCACTTTCATAATAGAGATATTTTACTTTCTGAATTTTCATGTTTTTTCCTTTTTGAAAACAAGATGACAAAATTATGGTTGAAGTCGGAAACCGTCGCCAAAATTTGTTCTTGTTGTGGTGTGAATACTGACGCTGTAGAAACTCAAGTTTAATTTACTGTTCATATTGCCATTACTAACCCAGAATCCTTTCCTTCAAATAGACACTGGTCGAAATGGATAAACTACAGGCCCTCAGCGAAAAAGCTTTGTATTATGAAGCATATCTTACTTTCGCTAAAAAGATTGGAGACAAGCAAAAGGAAAAACTGGCTTATGAAATTCTTGGAATTTGTTATGAGTATCTCGGTCAGTACGACAAGGCTATCAAGTATACGAAATTGCAACTTACTATCGCAAGAGAGATTGGGGACAAGAAAGGCGAAGGAAATGCTTATTGCATCCTTGGAAATTGTTTTAGGTATCTCGGTCAGTACGCCGAGGCTATCAAGTATACGAAATTGCAACTTACTATCGCAAGAGAGTTTGGGGACAAGAAAGGCGAAGGAAATGCTTATTGCAACCTTGGAAATTGTTATAAGTGTCTCGGTCAGTACGTTAAGGCTATCACGTATCAAGAAATAGGACTTAACATCGCAAAAGAGACTGGGAACAAGCAAGGCGAAGCAAATGCTTATAACAGCCTTGGAAATTCTTACCGGCATCTCGGTCAGTACGCCAAAGTTATCAAGTATCAGGAAATGGCAGTTGACATCACAAGAGAGATTGGGGACAAGCTAGGCGAAGGAAATACTTATACCATCCTTGGAACTTGTTATAAGTCTCTCGGTCAGTACGCCAAGGCTCTCATGTATCAGGAAATGGCACTTAACATCGCAAGAGAGATTGGGAACAAGCGAAGTGGAGGAAATGCTTCTGTAAACCTTGGAAATTGTTATAAATGTCTCGGTCAGTACGCCAAGGCTATCACGTATCAAGAAATAGGACTTAACATCGCAAAAGAGATTGGGAACAAGCAAGGCGAAGCAAATGCTTGTACCAGCCTTGCAAATTGTTACCAGCATCTCGGTCAGTACGCCAAGGCTATCAAGTATCAGGAAATGGCACTTAACATCACAAAAGAGATTGGGAACAAGCAAGGCGAAGGGCATGCTTACCAAAACCTTGGAAGTTGCTATCACTGTCTCGGTCAGTATGCCAAGGCTATTAAGAATCAGGAAATGGCACTTAACATCGCAAGAGAGATTGGGGACAAGGAAGGCGAAGGAAATGCTTATGGAAACCTTGGAAATTGTTATAAGTGTCTCGGTCAGTACGCCGAGGCTATTAAATATCATAAAATGGGACTTAACACCGCAAGAGAAATTGGGAAAAAAAAAGCCGAAGAAGATGCTTATGGAGTCCTTGGAGGTTGCTATCTGTGTCTCGGTCAGTACGCCGAGGCTATCAGTCATACGAAAATGCAACTTACTATCGCAAGAGACATTGGGGACAAGAAAGGCGAAGGAAATGCTTATTGCATTTTTGGATATTATTATAAGTGTTTCGGTCAGTACTCCGAGGCTATCAAGTATCAGGAAATGGGACTTAACATCGCAAGAGAGTTTGGGGACAAGCAAGGCGAAGCAACTGCTTTTTACATCCTCGTAAATTGTTATCAGTGTCTCGGTCAGTACGCCAAGGCTATCAAGTATCAGGAAATGGGACTTAACATCGCAAGAGAAATTGGGGACAAGAAAGGCGAAGGAAATGCTTACAGCAACCTTGGAAGTTGTTATCATTGTCTCGGTCGGTATGCCGAGGCTGAAAGTAATTTAAGGAAATGTGTGGCATGCTACGAAAAATTGTTTGAGAATTCACCAAACTTGGATAAATGTAAAGTATCTATTATTGATACGTTTATAGATATCTATAAGAACCTGATTCTAACAATTTTGTCTCAGAAAAAAAGAGGTCAAGCCCTTATCATTGCCGAAAGAGGACGTTCAATAGCTCTGGCTGAACTAATGCTTTCATTAAATCATGGCTCACATAAAGTGGTCATCGAAGACAGGGTTTCAGACCTCCATGGAATGTGTAAAGTGGCCAAGACTCTGGAAAGCACAGTCTTCTTCTTCTGTACATTTGTAAAGATCGATAGAGTTTACACTTGGGTTATACAGCCAAATGGATATATAATGTTCCACGAATGCGGCGCTGGAGTGTCACAACAGTGCAGCAAGAAATACACTAAAACCGATTTATTTCAATCTGTTGAAGATTTAAACTCGCTGATAAACAAGGCTATAGGGTTGATGAAACCACGTGGATCTGACAGATGCGAAGACCGCTCATTATCGTTTCTTTACCCAGAAAACTCACAACCTTTTAAGAATGAATCGGAACTCGGATTTCCTTGTGCCGCAATACCTGGCAGCTCGACTGTCCCAAAACCAGTAGCATTTCAGCCCAGGGTCTCTCGTCCTACACCTGCGCAAGAACAGGAAACAAACAAGATAAACGGCTCGGCAGTTCCACAGGAAGCTGGGGTCTCCACTAACCCTCAAGAACCAGACGACTCAATGCTGAACTGTCTCCTACAAAATCTGTACGAGATTCTTCTGAAGCCTGTGCGGCAATATGTAGTAGGGTCGCAAGTAGTTGCTGTTCCTGAAGGTCGACTTGCTCTGGTTCCATTTGCCGCTCTTCTGGATGAAAACGGGAAGTACTTGGTCGATTCCCTACGATTGAGACTCGTTCCTTCACTAACAACAGCGAAGATGATCCGAGAGCGCCCAGTAGAACCTACAGACTTAACAACGTCCTTAATAATAGGAGACCCAGAGGTGGGAACAATTAGGAAAGGTGACAAAGTATTTACTGTGCAAAGACTAGAGTTTGCAAAGAAAGAAGTCGAGACGGTTGGAACGATGCTCAAAGTTAAGCCACTCGTAGGAAAAAGAGCAACCAAAGAAATGTTCCTACAAAACGTCGAGAGTGCCAGTTTGATTCACATTTCAGCTCATGGAGATGCAGAGAGAGGAGAGATCCTGCTTGCTCCTTCTTCTACAACTAGAAATATAATTAACAATGCTGAAGATATCATGCTGGTCATGTCCGATCTCGAAGGTAAACACATCAAGGCAAAGTTGGTCGTTCTAAGCTGCTGTTATAGCGGCTGTGGCGAAGTCAGAGGGGAGGGCGTGGTCGGCATCGCTCGTGCATTTCTCGGAGCTGGAGCTCGCGCGGTTCTTGTAACGTTATGGGCGGTTGACGATGGCGCCACTGGGTTATTTATGAACAGCTTCTACGAACACCTGCTTCGTGGACAAAGCGCAAACGAGGCTCTGAATGAAGCCATGAAAGCCCTCAAAGGAACCGAGAAGTTCCGTCATCCTCGCTACTGGGCTCCTTTTGCTCTCCTTGGGGAAGACGTGACTCTATTTAGTAAGCCAAGATAATGGAAATTTTTCACGAAACAAGATCTGTCTGAGGTTGTTGACAACGTATCGTAGGACGAGCGTTTGAGTAGTTCTAACTTGAGCTCAGTCGGAAAGTGTAAGTAAATAGTTATGTAGGTTTTGTAGCGACTTTCGGATGACTGTCGATAGCCAAAACCAAAGTAAGTACACAGCCAATCACAGAGGCCGTAAAAAACGCTTTAAACCAATCAGAAGCCATAACAATTCGCACCAATCAGCAGTGCAATGAAACGCTATAGCCATTTTCTTGCTTGCGTGATAAAGTCGCAATCACGTTTTGTTTCTGATCCTGATTGGCCAAAAATACTTCCAAATTTGTTTGGATAAATCCGAAAGCGTAGCAAACGCAAAACCACTATTGCTACCGACAGCCATCGGGTCTAGATTCATTAACCCTTTCACTCCCAAGCTCAAAATACAGATTCTCTCAACCTTTTAAGAAGAAAGAACATGGGTGATGCAGCAAGAATTGATAGTTTAATCAGCTTTTATCTGAGCAAGGTATCAAAAGCCAAGTTCTCCTTACTGTATTATGTATTTCTAGTGAGAAAATTGAAGTTGATCACTCTTGGGTGATAAGGCAATCATCAATCAGGTGTTAAAAAGCATGCACTTCGAGTATGCGAGTTCAAAATTTGCTCGACAAAAATATCCAATTCCTAACTTGGCTTTAAGAAGTTGAAGACATTCGCGAACAATGGTCCAAAACACGCTCTGGATGTTCATTAGACCACGAATTACTTTTTAGGAAAGATTCACGTGGATTTATAACAAATATATAATCTTACGAAATATAATCCTACTTTGTACTATATCAAAAATAGTATCGTTGATAATTCTAATTGACTGCTGTTGTTGTTAAGATTTGAAAAAAACCAAACGATAACCCAGTTCCAGATAAGCTCACAACAGCTTAAGTTCTGAGATTTACCCGAAAATTTCCGGGTATACATGTATATGAATTATTATTTTTAAATGTGTGCATTTGTTGTGTGAATGTGACATGTATCATTCAGTTAAAAATAGAGATTTGTAGTGGATCATCAGATGGAATTATGGTGATAGAGCGGTTTTTGGATGACTTTCAAAATATAAAACAAAGGTAATTGTAAAGCCAACACTTTCAACCAGCCAGAAGCCAAAACGTAATTTGCGATTCATTTGGTTTTTAACTTTAAAGAAATGATCAATCAGCAGTGTTAGAAGAGTGACGTCGTCGTCACTTGGTTGCTTACGTAACTGCATATTGTATTGGTTTTCAACAGTCATCCAATAACCGCTCTCATAGTAACAAGTGCCTACATTGCATAAACTTATTAAAGTTGACTATTTTGATGTGTAGTTACGTCCATGTTAGTTCCAAAGATGATGTGCTCCGATGCTCCTTCGCCACCATCGAGAATTGTTTCGTGGTCCCGAGAGTTTCCAATCTCTGAAAAAGAAACCAAAGGGGGAATATTGTAAGCGAAACAAAAGAGTTTTTTAAACAACAATTTGGGCACCTTCAATAAAAAACAAACAAACAAATCGAAACGAAACGAAAGAGAACGACAGCAAATGAAACGTTATTAGTTAAACCTGAGTAATAAAATACAGCTCTGAAGTCAATTTTTTAGCAGAGCAGATATACCGTCCACGGGTATAGACTTAGCCTGTGTTTACAAGGATGGGTCTCTATCACCTCTCGTTTTCGCACAAAAACAGGAAACCGGCTCCACTTTTGATCATCAAACGGAAGATGCGTTTTTGAATCCGAGGGTGCTTTTTTAATCGCCGAATGCAATCGTTTTCGGGTAAAACGGGAGATGAAAACGCATACGTGTAAAATGCAGCCCTAACTTCTCACCAAGATGTCTTCTTAGAAAAGCCCAGATTGCCTCTCTGTTGAGATCGACGGCGGTGTTCGTGTCCAGCACGCTTTCCATTTTTGTCAGGCGCAGCACATAAGGCGGGAGGGTCGAAGGAATGTCGGACTGATTCATATGGCCCGTACCCCTGTATAGCACAAAATTACACAAGACAGTTTCAGAAAAACGCCAAATATAGTGGAATCCCGATTTTTCGAATCTCCAGAGTACTCGAAACAAAACTCGTGTTCCTTGGACCTATGAGAACAGTGGGCCACCATAGACTTGTTAACATCGTAATTTTACCCCGATTTCTCGAACTCCCGATAACTCGAAAAAGTTTTCGTCTCCCTTAAAGGTTCGGAAAGTTGGGATTCCACTGTAGTTCAATTAGTCATTTAACAGTGTTCTAGCTACGTTGAGACAAATTTATCGTTGGTTAAAGATGAACAAGATCTATGGATCAGGGTTTACACAAGTCCACAAGAAAACTATTCAATTTCCATGAAAAATAGACCTATGCACCGACATGTTTAGGATGGACGTTAGGAGGAACGATACGCAAGTTTAGCCAAAGTCGAAAACTTGGGTTGACTTGCGAGTGGCGGATTTGTAAGAACAGGAAGGAAGTGTGCCTTCGTACCTTATGGCAATGATGGGTCGTTCCTCTGGAAAGCAAAAAAAAAAGAAGAGTTACCAGAGCTATTAGTGTCAGCTAGTCTGCAGTGAACTTAAGAAATTTCCACTGGTTTGCCGTGGTGTGGACTCTTATTTACCACGATTTACGTCATCACATGGTCAAAATGTTGTGGACTCACGAGGCGCTTCGCCGAGTGAGCCCGCAACTAATTTTGACCATGTGATGACGTAAATCGTGGTAAATAAGAGTCCACACCACGGCAAACCAGTGGAAATTTGTTTTTTAACACAACATTTAGAAATATACAGGAAACTTTCATTATATTTCGCTGCAAAATGTGACATGCTGGCGTCAGCATCGTTTTCTGGACTCTTATTTACCACGGTAAATCGACCAATCAGAGAGCGAGAAACTAGTGTGTTGTGGTAAAAACTACACTTTATGTATTAAAACATTTAATGTGGTAACTTATTACGGTAATAAATACCTTCCAGTACGTATTATAGTAACCTCAGATAACGTTAAACCACACGGAACTTCTTAATAATGACTAAACTGGCCATTTAACAAGAGGGATTTTTTCTTGAAACTTGTAACGCAACGCATTGTCTTCTCGTTGCGACTTGCAATGCAACGAAATATACGAGACGAGTTTCAGGAAAAGTTGAATAGTCTTCTACTTTTCTCAACATTGCATAGTCTTCTTGCAACGTGTGACATGTACATTGTGACTTGTCTCGCAATGCTGTCGTGAGCGTTGCGAAACAAATGCTGGGAAAAGTTGCCTTCTGTGACACGGCCTTAATTATGAAGGGGTTGGGCATTTTCGCAGACCATCTGAAAAGGTGTTGCCTCATACCTGGCTTAGCTTTGACTAGTTTCTTTAGTGGTGCCATGTTGCCACGCCACCGATGGAACTTCTCGGAGTTAACAAAAAGAACTGGCTGATCCAGCTTCTGTTCGTGAACTTCGTTCCCCAAAGGAAGCATCCAAATATCCAACGCAACGCCACATCTAAGTGAAAATTAAAGGCACTATTTAAACGAAAATCACTTATAATGTTTCCTGAAGGTGGTTACTGTCAGTTAGTATACAACATGTTGTTGTTTAATCTCTGTACATTTTCCTCGTTAATTCAACATATCAGAAACTAGTACTAAAGAAAACTAGATTTAGACTGAATCAGAGTAGATAATACTGCCGTACATAATGAATCGACTAAGGGTCATTAGTGTGCAAGCTAAACGTCGTAAAAGACTTTGAAGCTGACGTTCCGAGCGCTAGATTTTTGTCAAGACTTTCTCCGATGAAGGGCTAGTGCTCGAAACGTAAACTTCAAATTATTTTACGGCGTCTAGCTTGCACACATTAACCCTTAGTCGATACAGTGTACATAGAGGTAGCACTTCTAACCTGAATCGCTTATCATTTATTAAAGACTGTACTGTAGTTGCTCCTCCAAATGAATGTCCCACCATAGCAACCTTGTTCAGATTGAGTCGCCCCTGCCAGGAACAAAATAAGCCAACAAAACGGTTTAGCAAATGTAGCATCTATTAAGAGGGCAAACAATAATTTCAACCTTAATGTGCACAGTAAGAACTATGCTCTACATTGAATTAAAAACATTAACATCCAAATGCACCTTAAAGCAACTAAATTTAAATGAATTTCTCAGCAGATTCTCAGGTCCACTTCCATTCTGCAGTTTTTCGAGAATGGTCAGTGCATTGCTGCTCTCTGCTGCCCTTTGGGTGACCTGCAAAGACAAACAAAAAGCTGCTGAGCATTCAAAAGAAAACGCCACAGGTCCAAGAATCACATGCATGCAGTACCAGTACTCGGTAAATTTGTAACTGTACCCAGCTTGCAAAAATAAAACATACTATTTGAAATGGTTGAAGGAAATGAATAGAACATGAAATTAAACAATAGAAATAAACTAAACAATTAATAAAACTAAAATTACATATTTTTTGAAATGTTTTCTTGCCCCAAGCATTTTAGTCTGAAATAGAGGCAAAACAGAGTTTTTTCTTTTTCTTTTTCTTTTTCTTTTTCTTTTTTTTTTTTTTTTTGTCTCATGGTACAATGTAGTGACTGGGATGTACAGTTACTAGATGAAACCATGTAATTAATATATGACTATACATGTTGGGCAATGGACATTTGATCTAAAAAAAGGAAAGAAAATTACTGACCTGTTTGTTTCGTAACATAAATTCATCAACACCTGGGCTAAGTGATTGATATGGGATCCACTCCTCTTTCAAGTTTTCACTTCCTTCCTCCTTCTTCAATACATATGTTGCAGATGCTGATGCATCTCTGAAATAATTTGAAGAAACCATATTTTATGTGAAGCCAATATATCCTGACAAAACTGTGTGTAAATAGATTAAATTTTAATATTTTAATGTCAAGTGCAGCATTATTTATAACATTTAGCAATTAGTGGCAAAGAGTATGTCTAGCAGACAATATTGCCACTCAAATCACAAATATAAACAAATTGTGCCAAAGTGGCTGTCTTTTGTATTCATGAGTTTATCCCTTTCCCTCCTAAACTCAAAATGCATAATTATGCTCCCAGTCTTTAAAGAAAAAAATGTCAAGTAATGTGATGAGAAATGATAGTTTAATCAGCTTTCATCTGAGAAAGTTACCAAAAGCCGGATTGTACTCTGTACTACAGTACATCTAAAAGATTATTTTTTAATATATGTACCTATGTTCCACACAAGCCACAACACATCCATGTGAAGCCAAATCACCACAGAAGATACTGTAGAGATATCTGTTTCCACCTAAACCAGGCGAGAACACAACACATGGCAGTGTGGAGAAATCTGCAACCTCGGCGCCTTCACGACCTGTTTCAGAAATTAGGGGTGCATTCCAGACAGCAGGAATTCTTATGCTTCCTGTGAATAAATTATAGGTATCAAGAACAATCAGTATGTTATTTATTAAAGTCCACCTTCATATTTTTTTCAGATGCAAATGGCCTGGGAGCCAGATATTAAATAGTAATAACTCTTTTAATCCAAAGCTCAATATACAAATTCTCTCTAGTAGATTATTTTATATAATTATGTGGTTGTAGTGAGAACTGATAACTCAATCAGTTTTTGCCTGAAAAGAAATGCCGAGTTCTCCATAAGCTGCATGATATATATCTGGTGAGAAAACTAAAGTTGTCCACTCTTTGGAATAAAAGGAGTAACTCAACCTACATTGTATTCCCCTCTCTGTTCCCTAATCATAATTGTAATGTTTTTCTGAAATAAACTGCTGCAAATAAACAATCATGTTGTTGTGTTGCTGTTGTTACTGTGCCAGAGTTCCCATTCATATCAGAATTTTCAATCAGGAGTGAAATTTCAGTTAGGTAGGAATGGGCAAGGCAAAAACAGCTGTGGAGGGCAGGGGCAAGGAGGAAGGTTCCCTTCAACCCCCCCCCCCCCCCCCCCCCCCATTCCCCCTCTACCTCCCCATGTAGATCTACTAGAGGAGACTTGATTTGATCTCTCTTTTACAGATTTCGTCCACTCTCCCCCAGCTAATGAGCATGTACAGTATATAGTATTTGACCACAAACACTGTGTCAATCATCAAAGCCGTACCTCTGTACACTACAAATCAAGACTACAAATAAAGATATTTTTCCAAAGAAAGGAAAAAGAAAACATAGAGCAAATATTTTTGTGTGATGAAATGAACAGGCATAGTGATCATGAAGTAAAAGTTATAACTAATCAGCTGACTCTCCGCGCTCGCCGCACTACCGTAAAGTCTGAGTGAAAGTTCTCACCTGTACACCAATGTAGAAACCATCCTAACCAGCCCGGCAGTTTCATAAAATTAATCAAACCATCAGCATATTCTCTCCGTGGAAGCCAAAGACATCTTTCGTTGTCCTTAGCGATTCGTTCGGTCCTGTCTGTTGGATAGAACAACCGAACGAAGCTCCCGCTCGAGTCTGCTTCGGCCGTCGTCATGAGATCCGTACAACTGACGGCATAAGGACCGGTGTAATCTAAGAGTTGACAAGGGGCTCTCCAGAACGAGAACCAGCGAGACATCTTGGCGAAATTTTCTATTGAATGCCAACCGCACAAAAAGCCTGAGTCACGGCAACGAGCCGGCGTGTCAATCCTCACCAGGCGTTCCTTTCTTTTGTGCGAAAGACTGGGCCAATACTCGCATGCTTTTTCTTGGGGGATAGGGGACGGGACGGGCCTCGAGAAGGATGCTTCCGGTGTCTGAGGTTTATTTGATTTTTTAAAGCTTCTTTTTCCAGCCAGTAGCGTGAAGAGGTGACATGTCAAGAGATAAAGAGAGAAGACCGCTCATGGGCAGTTCGGAATCAGATACATCAACATCGGAGGTAGGAAGGCAATTTGACGTGCATCGACTATACTTATCAAACTATAAAACAGTAAAGGGCCTAGCTGACCTCGAATGACTAATAAAACATCCATTTCACACCAAGGAGCTTTAGAAATTCGACTCCATGTTTATACTACTACGATGAAAGCGTTGTCTTTGCCATTGACTCTCTTTTACGAGTCAAAGCAAACCCCCTTCATAATTATTAAGTACCTCTTGGTATCTTTTCCGTTTTGTACTTTCTATGCATTGATGGTCAGCTGGTTGCTAGCCCATTAAGGTTTTACAATTTGTAGGGTTTGTCGAGACTCAAAACCTTCGAAGAGAAGTGAAGCCGCCGTCATTGTTTATCTACAACTTCCTCGTGCACCAATTATATAATCACTGCAGCCTGCAGCGTTGGTGGTAGTCTATAGCTAAGTGTAGCTAGATAATAGTATGTCACCACGAAAGATCTGTCTGGAATGTCTCTAGGTATTAAAATATATTTACTATTCTATCATTGTAAAAAAAAAAAGTTAGCTTTAGCAATGCTTGATTTAGGGTCATGCCATAATTATTCTCTATATACTGTGACCATGGATGCACATCCATTCATATGGTTCATTATTTTTTTCAGGATCATGTTTTCACCAGCAAGTGGGGGTTGATATTTTCTTGCCTGGGGTGTGTTGTGGGAACTGGAAACATTTGGAGATTTCCAAGGATTGTTGCCAAGAACAGTGGAGAGCAGGGTATGTTGTACTCAGTAACTCAGTATTGCCAGAATACTTTCTAGGGGAGGGGTGGGTGGGGATTTTGAGGGGGAGGCTTATTGTAAGATTACTTTAACATATCTGGATTGATACAGTCAAGTTCACCATATCTATGGTTGGGAAGTCTCTTAATCCAGGCTTCTGAGCCACACTCTAAAGCATGGTTTCCATATGTTCACTCGAAGCAATCTGCATGATCATATGAAACTTACACAGTCATCAACAATTTCTGCAACCCCGGTGATTCCGGCAATCAAAGCAACTATAATTAGTGTTTAATAATGGGAACCTGGACAACCCGGAAGATAATAGAACTTGACTATAATGTAGACTAATTGTATCTAATTGGGTGTAATATTAATATACTGAATTGTTTGGAAAATCATTCACAGGTAGCCTGCAGTTCTTGATTGCATGGGTACTCTTCTTGTTCCTGTGGTCTATACCAATTGTTTTGATTGAATATGCTGTTGGTCGGTTCACCAAGAAAAGCACTATTCGATCCTTCCGTGTCCTACTGGGCCCCCTATCGGCCTGGTGTGGAGCTTGGATGACCATTGTAAACTCTATTATCTCGTAAGTGCTAATTTATCAAAGCTGATTTCTGCCTTTTAAACTTCAGTTGATCACAGTAAAGTAACACATAGTACTGAGTCAGAAAAAAGAAACATGAGGCTAAAATCTGATCAGCATGTGCATGCATGGTCTTGTTGTAAAGGACACTATAGCAAAGAAAGCAACAAAGGAGGGAAGAAAGAATGAAATAAAGGTTAAGAAAGTAAGTAAATGTGTCATACCTGGGTGGTACTGTATATGAAATTGAAGCCGAAATCCCAATCGATTTCCATTCCTCTTCCTGCCCTAAAGAATAAAAGATATCAGTTAAGTATACGTTGGTCTATTAAAATGTATCGTTTTTTTTTTTTTTTTTTTTTTTTCTTTTTTTTAATGCAGGAAGGAACGATGGGTAGGGCTAGTGAAAAGGGCAGGAATGGCAAACAGAACGTTCTTTTATTTAAGAAATATATGACGCGATATCGTGTAATATAGCCTCATCTAAACACGAGGGAAGTCGAGAGAACACGAGAGCAGCGTAGGGAAACCACGAGGCCGCTGTCTATGTAATAGAGTTCCTTATGTACTGATTGATTGTTCTGTATGTCTAATGTTTTTCAGGTGCTACTACTCCGTGGTTCTGGGATGGTGTTTTTACTACTTGTATTATTCCATTGCTTATGAACTTCCGTCGCAACCAAAAGACAGCAAAGCAATCTGGCATGACCTTCAGGTGCAGTGAACATCAGTGCGAGATTTCTCAGTAAAGGAGACATGATTGTTACAATTGACTGTTTGTCAATTAAAGCCGAATTTTCGTACTTCTGATTATCTTCAATTTTCTCCTTAATACCTGTCAAACAGAAATGAGAACCTATCATTTGACAGTTTGTTCAGACGAAAGTTCCCGATAACTCAAACCAAAAGTAGTTTCCCTTTGATTTGCTACACTGTAATTTTACCCCCAATATCTAGTCGAACTTTTGATAACTCGTTGGTTATCAGGATTCCACTGTATCATATTCTTGGTATAAACGTTCAAACGGATTTTTTTTAATGCAGTAAGTTATGAGGGTTAATAGACATTTCCTTTCATCTCTCCTAGAGCACACAATGGCCAGTTTTCCTCCATTTCCTCAGCTTACTTTTTGCTGGTTTGACTGTCGTGAAGGGCGTGACGTCGATCGAACTTGTCAACAAGCTGATCGTGCCGCTTCTCCTTCTCATCCTTGTCTTTTCCTTCTATTGGTCACTCACGCTCAAGTATGCCAGCCACGGAATTAAATTCTTGTTTTCTCCGGACTGGAGTAAGTGGACGAGGGCGTCAGTTACCCAAGGAACAGCACACGTGCGCGCACATGTTTGTCCTCACGGCCGCACCCATACTCTACTCTCAGACACACACAGTTGCCCGCACGCCCTCACACACAGCTTACTGGACTTGCCTTTGTGTAATATGTTCCATACTTCTAAGAATCTTCGTTGTTATTTCACACTGTTGTCTATTCGTCAGAAAAGTTAGGCGAGCTCCCGCTCTGGGTCGATGCAGCTACTCAAAACGCTTGGGATACTGGTGAGTAGAATTTAAAATAGTTATGTCGTGAAGGTTTGCTCGCCAAAGGCATACCAGAAAGCCAAAGCGGTATTGAAATGGCTGTGAGTCGCAGTTTCGTTGGCCAGAGCACTGCATTGCAAGGCACGACGACAGCTCACAGAACCGCTGAATTACACACACGGTACGGCGCAGACGCTTGTGGGCAGGCCAAGACAGTCATAATTATATACAGTCAACTCTCTCTAAGCGGACACCTCTCTAAAGCGGACAGCATGCAGATTTGGTCCTTGCCGATTTTCACTTGTTCCTCTGTAACTGAACTCTCTCTAAGGCGGACACCTCTCTAAGGCGGACACTAAATCTAGTCCCCAGGGTGTCCGCCTTAGAGAGAGTCGACTGTGGCACAATTTTTTGTGACATGTGTGTCCAAACGCAGTTTACAAATACAGAATGCATGGGATCGTACTTTTAACACAATGACTTATCTACACAAACACGCACAAGCATTAACACGCTCATGAATAGAACAGTGCTCCCCTTCAATTTGGCGATGTACAGTCTTTCTCGGCTCTTTTTTAGGTGCCGGTGTGGGGATGTTTTTGACATACGCGACGTTCATGACGAGACACAACAGCGTGGTCAAGATCGGGACTCTACTTCCTGCTTGTAACAACCTTATAAGGTATCAAGCAATCACGTACCGACAAGCTAATTGGCTGTGTACAATGGTATAGTTTAGAGGCCCTCTCAGTCAATTCAATGTTTTTGTTTACATCCAACCCAAGGCTAAATTTGGTTCCCAACACGTAAGAACGTAATTAAAAATAGGTTAGTAGTACTTTTAGATTAAAGAAACTAATTTATTATATAGACACGAGTGTTTTACTGGAAAATATACCGTGCGTAAAATCCATACGAAAGTACATCCGGGACCCGAGTGGGGTATTTTCCATATCCTCACTAGTGAGGATATCGTTGGAATCATTTCCCGCTTATGTACGGTTGTTTGTGCAATTTCTCATAAAACACTCGTGTCAAATATAATAAAAAGAAAATTACACGGCGGCTTGAAGATATGGATTTTATTTTCTCGTGGTAAAAACAATATTTTACCACTCGAAAATAAAATTCATATCTTCGCGCCGCCGTGTAATATCCTCTATATACTTAATAAGCAAGTCGGATGGAAATGGATAGATATTTATTGACCCGCCACTGGGGCCCCGAAAGTCGAAAGATGAATAGCAATCCATTTTTATCCGACTTGTTTGAGGAGTATATTAATTTCTTTTGATCTAAAAGTACTACTAACCTATTTTGCTTTTGATTAATTACGTTCTTTCGTATTGGAACCAAATTTAGCTTTGGATTTTCTAGATGTAAACAAAAACGTGGAATTGGCTGAAGATCTTTCATTATCGTTTAGTACAAGGTATTCAGTGGATTACTGATTGTATTCCGGGCTTGCTGTTTGCAGTTTGGTGTGTGTTATGACGACGTTTAACACCGTTTTTCACTATGAGATGGACAACGCCGAGGCGGGAGAACAAAACATGACAAGCATTATGCGTCTCCTTCAGGAAAACGGGGACGGAAACACGGGCTTAACATTTATATGGTAAGATCAGGGGCCAATTCAATAAACATTTACAAATGTTGTTTACAAGTTGGACCATTACTCAATCACCACTAAACGGACTCTAATATGAAAAGTGTGAACAATATTACAGATAATGTCTCGAATGTATAGATATAAAAGTATTTGGCCGTGGATTAAAGTGCGTTTTAACGATGAGAAAGTCGGTCCTACTTAAAAAAGACACATGCAAATGTTTCACTGAATTGGTCCCAGGGTGGGAGTCTGAAAACAGATTTACATTTTTTAAGTTTTTAGCGAAGTCCTTGTGACTGGCGAGTAAAATCTGGGATGGAGTGATTATCTAGACAAAGACAAACAAAAGGTCATTGTCTGATTGCCAGAGTCTAATATCGAACTGCCTAAAAAGTTCTTTGTTGCAAAGAAAAAAGACAATTTTGAACCACCCTCTAAACTTGACGCGAGATCAGACATCATCATGACAACATTAAACGACAACATTTTCGTTCTATGTGTTTCCAGTCCCGGACACATAATAACTTACTTTCCCTCTTTGATCTTATTGTAGGATGCCTGTGTTATTCCATAAGATACCGAGCATTGGCCGAGTGTTGTGCGCTTTGTTCTTCCTTTGTTTATCTCTGGCTGGAACCAGTTCATTGGTTGCTTGTCTTGAGTTGCCAGTTCATAATTTGGAGGACATGAAAGGTACGTTAGGTGGCATTACAACAACAACAATAACATGTTCATTTGCACCAGTTTAGAAGAAATTACAATGATTTTTAGGGAGAAGACATTGCAGACGTTATGGGTCGTTACTTTAAATTGTACAAGGATATGAAACGTAACGTGTTGTGGTGTTTATGTTTTTAGCAGAAGGGATGTAAAAGGAAGGTCGCGTTCCACAGCATGGTACATCTATCGTTCGTTTGATGTGTTTTCAAAGGGCACCTATCAGCCAATCCGACATTTTGTACACATCCGGGAACATGTAAAGAACTTGAAAAAATGGATTTACTTCACAACACTAAAAAACATAACAAATCGATGATAGAGATATGATAAATAACACTTTTGGATCAAAAGAAAAGTACCTGATTATGAAGCGAGTCGGATAGTACATGATTACCAATTTTGTTCCATTTTCGGAGAAATGAAAATAGCCGATCGATTATTTCAAGCACGCACAAGGGCTCCTTTAAAATCCATATCAAACGATCGACCGATCTCGCTCTGCAACGTACGTTTTTAATTTGTCTATTTCCTGTGTTATAGTCCCTCGGAAGTACTCTCTGCCCATCGTGGTGATAATAATTTTCTGTGGAGGTTTGCCTTCAGCTTTGGACATGAAAGTTCTTGTAAATCAGGTATGGGCCTTTTGTGAAATTATTGGAAATCAGGTTTGCGAAATTCGTGGAAATCAATTTTGTGAAATTCTGGGAAACAGTTTTGTGAGATGTTAATGCTGATATATCCTCTTCTACAGGACTTCGTGTGGGGTTTCGCGTTGATCATCGCAGGCATGATGTCAATTTCACTTCCGATTCGTTATGGAATAACTAGCTTCCGGCAGGAACTAATAAACACGGTGGGTTTTGCAGTGATTAGATAACCAAGTCAGGTCAGCAATGTGCGTTGTTTTTAAGTTACTATAACTAGTTAACGGATGTCCTCAGGAAGAATCACTGCGGATATGCAAGATGAATGCGATAGCGTTCTGGGGTCAAAGCAGTTTTGGGTTAGATCTAAACTTTTTTTTTTTGTTCTTTTTAAGCTTGAAAATGAGAAGCTTTCGTTTACAAAACAACTTCCTCGATATATTTTATGCTAGAAAAAACTTTTTAGATAATCTTTCGTCAAAAATCTATAGCTTGTTGGCCAAGAGCGCAAGAGAAAGAATTTATTTAATCATGGGTTAGCTCAGTCGAACTTTGAACAACCGGTTCCCGTAACAAAGACGTCGGCTACTTATCTATAAAGTACGCGTTTAAATAATATGGTGAAGGCACTGTGGAATCTAATACATGATACCGTCAAGACATAGAGAGCGTTGACTGTGGCGCAATTTTTTGTGACATGTATGTCCAAACGCGGTTTACAAATACAGAATGCATGGGATCGTACTTTTAACACAATGACTTATCTACACAAACACGCACAAGCATTAACACGCACATGAATAGAACAGTGCTCCCCTTCAATTTGGCGATGTACAGTCTTTCTTGACTCTTTTTTAGGTGCCGGTGTGGGGATTTTCTCTCCGACAACGTTTATATGTCTCCAACTTCACCTCTTTCTTGATTTTGTTTTCAGTTTGGACTGGACGATTGGAAACTTCCAAAACTTTGGGAATACATTGTACAGTAAGTGTGATATAATGCAATGTGACGTCATAAGTGATGCCATGCGATACGTGATGTGTCAGGCAGTAAAAGAAATTTGTAAAAATCTGTTGTTCGACTTCTTCAGGTATTTGGCTCCGGTGGAATCCGTCGCCTTATTAGTTTGGTTTGCGTATGACAACATACATTCTGATCCTAATTGGTACAAATTGGGAAAAGAGACGTTCATGATGTGCATCGTACAGGTATGCCGCTTATTCTTCGTAACCCACCTGCCAGTCACTTGCTCTGTGTCACCCCCCACCCCCCACTCCCCCCTCATCATTTTCTGAACTCTGGTGCTTCAGAACCCATCTGCATGTCAACTTTCTCCGTGTCAGTCCCCCCCCCCCCTCCCCCTCATCCTCTGAACAATTCCTTGCAATTTCCAAGTTGAGCGCGAGTTCACTCAGATCGAATCCGTTTGTTTACATGACTGTAATAAATTGACTCAAGACGTATGCCAATATCCGAATTTCACTCCTATTGTGAAACGAGCAGCCAACGAAAAACAATACAAACAAAAGGTCTATTGAATTTAGCGGCTGCGTCCATATTGACCGCGGTAAATTTGAATGCGGACGTTTTTAAAAAGGAAATGAACGAATAGTACCTTAATTTATAGTGTCAAAGTCGCTTAGGGCCGGTTCACACTTGGATCGCTAGATGGGAGATTTATCCGAGATCATTTTGGTGCGCATTTACGAGGGTCAAAATATAATAATCACTCGACCTAAGACTGTTCACGCTCGGCTCGCATGGCGGGCAGCAATATATTCTGAAACATTGACATGTCTCATACTTAGCTCCATCTTTCTTTCTTTTTCGTCTTTTTTTCTCTTGCATAATCCTTAGTGTGTGTTGATTAAGACTATTATGCAACCTGTAAAGGTGGTCCCGGCTACTAGTTAACTTGTGCGGGTTTTTTTCGGACCCACTTTACTCATTCATACTTATGAGTAAACAAATTTCTGCTGTTGTTGTTGTTGTTGTTGTTGTCAGTGGCTGATTGTGATGTTCTGCCTGATCATGATCAACGTGGCTTGGCGTTTTTGGCGAAAAAGACGGCGAATCTACAGGGTGTCACCGCGCATTTACGGCGCAACAGACCAGCAAACTGCTTAAGAGGGGATTGCATAAAATTGTTATTCTAGCGAATAATAACACAGTAACCAATTATATCGACAATGACTATATTAGACCTAGAAACTAGCGATTTGTCGGTTAATTTAATGAATAAATCCTGTAAACCTAGTCTGCTCGCAGCCGTTTCTGTGGTCGCAACATCTTTAGCCCTTAAGGCCCCTGAGGCTGCGAGCAGACTACTGTAAACCCGTCCTGTACTGTATCGTACAAAGTACAATATAAGTATAAGACGCTTCTTTATTTTTATAACTTGATTTATACGGCAATAAGCCACTTTTACACTCATGCTTAGAAGCTAATAGTATACTTTTTATCTCCCGTACAAGTGTGAAGTAAATTTTCTATCAGTTTTGCTATTGGTAGACAGGTTCAGAGTTTGGTTGTTTACAAAGTTGCCTTTGGGGTATAACGCATTCACGTATGAAATTATTATTATTATTTATTATTTTTTTTTTTTTACAGTATTTTAGTTAGTGTTTATTGATTTTGGGACCTTTCAGTGTTTCTCAGATTTTAAATTTAAGGGCCTGTTCATATTTTGTTTGCTGAAATGAGGTCGGTCCGAGATCGGTGCTGAGATCTTATTCACTGGCGTACGTTCCAACTATCGAAATAAAACACATACTTATAACATCGATCTAACTAAAGGTCGACTCGGCTTGCACTCGGGTCATACTCGACTCGCACTCGGTTCACACTCGGCTCGCATTTTCGCCCGGATCGATCTCAGATCGCTTTACTGCCTTGTTATGATATGTAGCGGTTCCCGGATGTAGGAAACAGTACTCAAAGAGTTACCTGAAAGCCAGAAAAGCTTAATGATGCGGCTTAGAAATGTGTCAATAAATTATTAGAGTGATAAAATAAACAATGCAAAATCATGTTGCCAAGGTTTTGCTTTTGATATTAAAAGGGGCCTCGAATGTTCTGGTTCAGCCGTTAAGCCGGTTCAATAGAGAGCTTAAGCACCAGGACGGGAGAGGACGACGACAACGTCGGTGAAACAATAAAACTTATTGCAGAAGACAAAAGGCGCACGTGAATATGTGAAATTGACATGATCTCGGGTCGTCGTGCTCTCGCGTGCGACTCCAAATTCTTCTTTTTTATGCTGTTGTCAGGACGTGGACGACATTTTGAGAAATTACGACAATCGTTCTTCTTAGTAGGAGACGATGAAAGCAATAAAACTTCGGCAAAAACGGAACAAATTTGAGCAAACTAAGAATAGGCAAAGTTACAAAGACATAAGGATTACCGAGACACTCTTTTCCTGGTTCCTCGCGTTGCCGTCGCCGTCCTAGTTTGCTTAAGCTCCCTAATGTCTTAAGAAAAACGACTGGGCCTGTCAGTTCTCGAAATGTCGCCCATGTTCTGACCACGACCTAAAGACTGAAGCATTTGAAGTCGCACAAGGGAGTGATGAGACAAGATACGGCTCAAATTCCATATAATCACCTGCACCTTTTGTCTTTTGTCTTTTTCGTGACGTTGTCATTGATTTCTCGTTCCCCGATGGCCGTCGAATTCGTTACGCCGTGGCCGCCATGTTGAAATTGATAATATCTCCAACTTTGTACTTCAAATCTCCCAGGAATGATGGAAAACCCTCTATTGAAATTAGCTTATGATTGTGACCGCGTCGTCGCGGTTTACATGTACAAAATGGCAGCATAAGAACAAACACATTGTCTTGCTTTGAGGACCCAATCGCACTGGATTATTTAGCAAATAATAACTATAAGCATCCAGAGGCAAACGACGGCTTGTTCGGCGAAGTTTGGTAGCAACTCACCGACACATTCTTCAGCGACAAAACGCCGTTTGCACTTGAGAAGTTCTCAATGTTGACATTGTCGTTAAAAGTCACAAGTGAAACCGGGGCCTTAGTCAACTGATACAAACTCACCAGAAGCACGTCCGCTCAGCTTGGAATCGAACTACCAAATACAAAGGTGACGAAAAAAAATTCACACACTACACAGAACACTGGTATGCAGCAAGCAGTTTCCGACACAAAATTTTCTAAAAATCACGCTTTTCAAAATGGTCGCGAGCACGGTTTCATGTTTGCATGAAATTTTAGTGAGGAAATTTCAGGGCAAATTGAAAGTTCTGTTGCCATGTCGACACAAAGCGTTTCCTCTGATCAAGTAACATCACTGATTGAAATCTAAACTTTATTGTTCCAATAGTGAAATCTTAGTGAACAATATCCACATAAAATATATCGAATGGTATTTTGTACTGTAATAGTTCCTCATAAATAAATAGATCTGTACTGATACGGTTTGAATCAACTCATATGTCCCATGTTCATGAATGTTCGTTCTGATATCGCCTAACTACGTGTATCGTTATACGGTCACGTGCTAATACTTCCGCACTAGGTGTATTGTCTTAATATGGTCACGTGTTAATACCTCCGCACTAGGTGTATTCTGACCAAGCCTGCCGCCCCACCTGACGCTAACCACGAGTATGAAGATTTGTTGGGATTGAACCGAACCTGAAAAACATATATGAAACAATGACAAGGGTGAACTCACAATATTGCCCAGCACTTATCAATGACAAAACACTATTGGCCAGCAATTATCAATGACAAACGTTTGTACGCTTATAATAAGCCACTTTCATTATGCGCAGTAGCAAACAATACTTTTACTGCCCGTATAAATGAGTGTTTGTCTGCTAAATATCTCTGTTAAGCTCCGCCAAGTTTTATCGTCACGCCAAAATATCCCAGCCTTGCAAAATGCGTATGATTCAGAAAGTGACTTACAGTCAAAATAGTAATTAAAAGCAGAGAAAACGCAACAGCAAAGCAGATGCACAAATGACAAATCCCATACCCCGGCTCAAGCAAAGCCACGTACAAACACGAGTAAGAGTACGAAAGAAAGCTCACAAAGTCTGTTCCAGGTTCCAGGTTCCAGTCTCTCAGAAAAATGTTCTAGCCCAAGTCCTTTACGCCTTTTTTGTGCGTCTTGCTTTCAGTATCTAGGAGCCTGGGAGCTCAAGCACAATTCAAGTATTCTCTCACCTTGTGTATGGCTTCCAAGTGCGGTCGATCATACACAGTCGCCTGCATAAAAGAGTGATGAGACAGCCGTTTGACTTCTTCGCTGTTTCTCTCTAAAAGCTCCTTAAATTCCAGCTGTACAAATGGAAAGGCAATTGTCAAGAATTAATCCTCAAGATACACCAGGTTCTTCTAACCATTCCTGTAAAAATGTTAGTAATGACCCTTCAATTCCTTAACAAAAGCTCATGATTGTGTTTATGAGGCTCAAATTAGGTTGGGTTGTCAAATGGTGAAAAACTTGGGTGAAATTTGAGCCAAGTCGAACCAAGTGGCCCAGGTGACCAAACGATACCCAAGTCGAAAACTTCGTTGGCTTGGAGTCCGTTTGGCAACCCAGGGCAAGCCGTCCGTACGCAAGTTCTGGTTTTCAGAAACTTCCGTTGATTTGGATCGACTTGGGATTCCGTTTAGCCGGTGACCAACCTCAAATTTCTCCTTCAGTTTCTCACCAGAAATATACCATACAAAAAGGATAACTTTGCTTTGATAACCTGCTCAGATGAAAGCTGATTGATCTATCGATTCTCGCTACATCACGCATTTAAATTTCCTCTTAAAAGGTTGGGAGAATCTGCGTTTTAAGTTTGGGAGTGAAAGGGTTGCTGAACGCTTCCAACGAGTCTCCAACAGCTAGTAACAACTTACTGAATTAACATCATTGTAGACCAGTCGATACTGCCCCATCATCTGCTCCATTGAGAGCGGACTGAACGTCTTTGTTTCTTCCGCCGTCTTCTCATTTGTGTCGCTTTGAGTTTCCGGCCTCTCTTTGCTGACGTCACTTCCCCGTGACTCTTCCCCATCTTCACCTGTCACGTGTTGCTGCTGATCTCCTTCTATGTCATCACACTCCAGCTTCTCTATTGATGCTCTGTAAATGCTCTGAAACAAATAAAGCCGTTCGTGTTACCTTGGAACACGAAAGCCTTAAGCGAGAACTTCTAGCCTCAGTTTTTGGACGAGGTAGTCTCTCAGCTTTTCACTAAGCATGGCACGTTTTAGCAGCATTTCGTCAAGGAGCCGCCCCCCCCCTCCCCCCCCCCCCCCCCCCCGGAATGGATACTCTTATCATCACGTCCAACTGCGTGCGTGAGTACAAAAATAAGCTACACCGATAAGATGGCGAAAACGTTCTCTATCTATTACAAAACATCACAAACTGTCTGAGCAGCACCTACCCATCTAGCGCGTTTTCTCGTCCTGTTGTCATTCTTCAAATGAGCGAGCAAGAAGCCCACGACTTCTCCGGCTGCGTCAGCGCTCGCCAGTAAGTTCCCGTAGTCGCACAAAGACAACGTCTGTCAATCAAAATTGAAACAAATAAAGAATCAATCAATCAACGTTCATGACACAAGAAGCTCGACAGCATTGTTCCCATAATCGCACAAAGTCAACGTTTATAATCAAAATTGAAACAAACACCAAACAAAGCTAGTGCTACGATCAGTCGCTGCTCACCAGAGCTGCGCCGTTGTGCTGGTTCACATGTAGGGGGTAAGTGGTGTCAAGTTCTATAATGTCCAAGCATCTGACACCGCGTGCGCATGGAGGGACGAAGAAACACTCGTCTTCTGCCGTCAGTATGCAGCTGAGGTACAGAGGCCACTCAACTTCGTACGGTAAACAAGATGTGCGAACTGGTGAAAAAATGTAAAAAAAAAAAAAAAAAAAAATTTGAGAAGAAATGCATTAATGACCAAAGAAGCAAGGCCCGCCAAGTCTTATCATCAAGTGGCCCGACAAAATATCTCACCCTTGCGCATGATTGTGAAATACTGGATAACCAAACAGATACCGAATAGCCAAATAAGGCCCGGGTTAAACTTCGATCTTAGCATGCGTCGAACTCAATGCAAATGAGCAAAATCCATTGAGCTAATTTGCCTTGAGTTCGACGCATGCCAAGATCGACGTTTAACCCGGGCCTAAGACAAGATCATTCACGTAAAGTAATTACATACGTAACCAAGGAAATAATCAGCAAAGCTTGATATAAAACAAAATGAAAACTGTGGCTATGACTGACTAGCCCAGGGCCCGGTTGTTCAAAGAGTGGATAGCGCTATCCACAGAATAAATCCTTATCCTCTCGACTGAATTAAGCCTAATGGTTAATTATATCCACTGGATAGCGATTTATCCGGCGAATAGCGCTATACACTCTTTGAACAACCGGGCCCAGATATCTTGAACAGCTTTCTTCTGAGAAAGTTTTCAGTAAGATCTACCAAGTGTAGGAAAGTGCTAACAGTTATCACGGTGTATTCCCTGGTACTAAACAACATACCCCTCCTGTTAATCATCACAGGACCAAATGGTTGGCTGATATCCCAAACTTTGTAATTCCTGTCATAAGACCCTGCGAACAGTAAAACGGGAGTGAGAAGAGAAACGAATGACGTCACCTCGAACTCTCCTTCAATTTCTTACCAGAGATATATCATACAGTAAGGAGAACTTGGCTTTTGGTAGAGATGAAAGCTGATTAAACTATCAGTCCTCACTATATCATTCAATCATACATTTTCTTACTAAAGCTTGGGAGAATTCTGCTGTTTTTAGCAGCGTTAGTCTTCAGGGTTCGAAATGGCTAGAACGTTTGGTCACGCAAGTTCTAAGCGATATTTACCTGTTAGTAAAAAGCTAGGCTTGGCGGGGGACCAGGCCAGGCAGCGGACCACGGATGTGTGGGCTTTGATGTGCACAAATGGGGCAAGACCTGTGGAAAGAAGAAGAGTTTAGTACTGCATGTATTATGGGGAACAAAACAGCGAGAGCGAGAACAAAGACAAGAGCAAGAGCAAAAACAACAATAACAACAACAACAAGAGCAGAACAAGAACACAAGCAAGAACAAGGATTAGAGCAACAACAAGAGCACGAGCAACAGCAACAGCACTAAGAAAAAGAACAAGAGCAAGAGCAAGAAGATAAAAAATAGAGCCTCTCTATTCTGAGTGTTTGGCCAGAGGTCTAAAAAGTAGAATAGACTACTGTTACTCTTACGGCGTTCCAGTACCTCAATCAACTTTTAATTGATACACCGGCGTTTTTATCACCACGCCGACGCAGTTAATCTAGTTCTCTTAATGAGCTGGTATCACAGTGTTTTACATACGTCTTGTCAGCCCTCCATTCTGATCAGGGTGTCCGCATAGAGGTGAGTCATTCAGTAGATCCCATATAGCAACGGTACCTGATGCATAAACGACACGAATTTACATATCACGACCAAAGGTGAGTACTACGCGAGCAAAAGCACAAAACACACGCAGGCGCACTGCACTACGTTCATTACTGGCCAATCAGGAAGTACACCAACACTGACCAATTATATTATAGTGAGCCTGAGGTACAGCGATTCTTTCGTAAAATCAAAACCAAAGCACACCGCCAATCACAGAGGCTGTGAGAAACACACGCAACCAATCCGACGCCAAAGTAATTTGCATTTGGGTAACTTTGAAGAAATAAATCAGAATTGCGAGGAAACGCCATCGCCACCTGTTAGCTCGCGTGACAAGACCGCAATCAGGTTTTTCTTTCGTTTCTTATTGGCCGCGAATATTGTCCGACTTGTTTGGACTGACCCAAAAGCAAACGCGAAACCGAAGGAATCACATTATTACCTTCGACAGTCATCCGAAAACCGCTCTATGAGGCAACACAGCTAACGGCAGATATAAGGAGGGCGTGATATCAGTGACAAGTGAAATAAATATGGTTCAACCACCTAAACTGCAAGCTAAGCTACACTAAAAATGTTTCACTGAGCCTACCATCAGAAAATCCTGCAGCAATCTTCTCGTGCACAAACCCCGGAAGCCAGCGCACACAGAAGGCCTGGCCACACTGCATTTCGTACCGAACTCCAACGGCACAAGGCACCAACTCCACATGGGGCGTGCAAGAAAACACCACTGATGAACAAAAACACACTCTTAACCCTTTCACTCCCAAGTTCAAAATACAGATTCTCCCAACCTTTTAAGAGAAAATGTATGAGTGATGTAGTGAGAATTGATAGTTTACTTAGCTTTCATCTAAGTAAGGTATCAAAAGCCAAGTTCTCCTTACTATACGATACATTTCTGGTGAGAAATTAAAGGAGAAATCGAAGTTGATCACTCTTGGGGGTGAAAGGATTAAGTACACCCGTGCGTCCTTTAATGGCCCCTTTATACCTTATGATTATAAGATTTCGTCGAGAAAAATAAAACGAAAATACTGGACAGACGAATTGTGTTTTAGTGTGACTAATTAGACGCAGTTACAGTAGAGGTTCATAATGCACATTTTCTCAAACAATTTTAAAAATAAATAGTATGAGTGATGTAGTGATGTAGTGAGAATTATTGTTATTCAATCAGCTTTTATCTGAGCAAGCTATAAAATGTCAAGTTCTCCATACTCCATGAAAGATTTCTGGTGCGAAACTGAAAGAATTTACGATGATCACGCCTGGGAATGAAATGGTTAACCCTTTCACTCCCAAGATCAAAGTGCAAATTCTCCCAACCTTTTAAGAGGAAATTGTATGAGTGATGTAATGAGAATTGATAGTTTAATCAGCTATCATCTGAGCTTTGAGACTTTGTGCTTTTTTATGTAAAAAGGAATAAGTGACCCCGCGACCTGTCACTTTCCAATTATTTATTAATGGTGGCCATTAGTGGTGCGACCTACAGCATCATGGACAACGTTATCCAGATAGTTTCCTACCGTCTGAAAAGGAGAACTGTTGTGCGTCAGGACCATTCTTCAAACATGACGTCACAGACAACAACTGGCTGGGGTGAGGAATGCTGTTTTAGAAAAGAACCACAATTAATATAAAACAACGTGAAAAATATACCCCAAAATAACAAGCCGCTTACCTCAAGATACGAACAATGCCATCACTACAAGCCAAGGCCAAAACGCCCAAGCGGGCCAAGCTGTCACCCTAATAAAATAAATAAAATAAAAATCTGGGCACGAATAGGCTAATCCTGGATTAGGTATAAACTTTCTTGTCATTTTTTAGCCAGAAAACGTAAAAGTTTCGTCCACAACGACCTTCTTGATAACGTTTTAAGCTGGAACAAGCTTTCTAATCCATCTTCGAACAAAACCTTGCTGTTTATTGGAAGAGAGGTCGAGAGAAATAATTTCGTTAATCCTGGATTAGCTTAATCGACTTTCGAAAAACCGGGCCCAGATTAATCCTTCAACGTGTATTGTCTTTATAAAGTTAAATGCGCCTGAGAACAGGTGTTAATGTTTCCACGAAATATACGATTTCATCCTTAGTAGTTTCTTCTAAAAATGTTTGGGTCACATATTGCACAGTTTCCAGCAAAGGGCGTAAGGTAATTTTTTCGACATAGTTATGTAGTTTCTGTGCTATGTTCTAGACTATTTGAAGGACACCATTTCAACCATGTGTTATGCAGTACATTCTACAAACGTCCGACTTCCGTTAGTTCACATGTCAAGCAGTGTTCTCGAAAGGCACCATTTTGATTACGCCTGGTATAGTTTCCAGGAAGGACATTTTTTCTAAATTACTTTCCTGAGGAAGAATATAATATAAAAAAATAATAAGCCACCTGTGTAGAAACCTCGGCATCAGACTGCCAGGTCCCGGATGGACACCAACTGATTTCCCACAAGGCACCAAAGCTGTGTGCAATGGCAAGTGCTAGTTTTGGAGTGTCTCCAGACCTGGTGCAAAAAAATCAGTACGATTTTGACGGTTAATTACAAAGCCACTACCTACGAAACTAACAGTCGCATACAACGTAACGTGCAATTGTGTGAAAACGGATCTAAAAAATAACACATAATATACTGCTACACAATTTAAACCTTGATTATGTTTATTTCGCTTTCGAGACCATTCTTTTGCTAGTTAATTAATAAGTAATGCGACATTAAACTTACTTAGCAGAAGACACTTTCAGTTCCCCCGTGTCCCACAACTGGATAAGCCCCTTTTTGCTGTAAGCCGTGTGAATTTTGTGAATCTGTTGGAAGGAAAAATAACACACAGGCTTTACTATTAGCAAGAACATAAGTGCTGTTAACATTTGAGCATTGCCTTGCGTCCTTCCACGTCTTTTTCAGGGCGAGAATAGAGTTTACTTCAATCTAGCCATATGCACGAGGTAGTTGCAAAAAAAAAAAAAAAGAAAGAAAGGAAGGAAGGAAGGAAGACGTGTTTTAAGCAAAACGTTTTCAGTATTCCAGTCCTACTTCATCACATTCCCGATGAGTGCTAACAGCCAGAAACTGCCTCCACTTGACATGTTCTGCATAGAGAGAAGAATGTATACTTATAGAATATACCCTCACATGACAAGTGTACAGAAGGAGTCTAACCAAAGAGCATGGGAATCTTGTTAGTCCTGGGTTAGTCCAATCGAGCTTTAAAATGAGCCCAGCGCGATACATTGCAAGATTTAATAGACCCGTTTGAAACCAGTTTAGACATTTCAATCGGTCAGTGAACTGGTTTTAACCAGATCAACCAGTCCTAAAATGTAGAAGTAAAACATAAAGTCGCGCTCACCGGGTACTGGACACCAGTTCATGGCCCACACAGGAGCTCCAACATTAAACGTCACATCACCATGGATACCACCTAATATAAATAAACAAAATGGCTTGAGAGAAAATATAAGTAAAGCCGGCTTTCTACAGCCTACAGTTACATATACTTTAAAACTACATATTGTTAGATTATTGCTTGAAAAACAAATGACGATAGGACTGTACAAAGTTATAAATATCATCTGATATTGTAACCAAGTTCCCGACAACCCTAGTTACTCCTCAGAGAAGAGGATGATGCCATTTTGAGCGCATTCACACTTGGATCGTACAGTATTGTCGCGCGTTCACATTGTGAAAAACAAAATCAATTAGCAAGATCTGAGATCGATCTACGTTCAAACTTGGCTCGCATTCAGCCAGGATCACTCGTAGATGGGTTTGACTTCCCAGTGTAAAACGGTCCCTTGGAATGAAAGCCAGCCTCGAGGAAAGCGTTTTCAAATGCTACCTACACACTAAAACAACAACCTAGTACATCTGAAAAAAGTATAAATGTGTAGCATCTGAAATTTAGCAGTGCCGAAAGTCTAAAACTGAGCTTCCAGTAACGGGCTCACACCACAGGAAAATCATGAACTATGAACTCACTCTCTTCCTTGGTCGTGCTCTCAAATAGGGGGAGTTGCCTGTCGACATCATTCTTCTTCTTCAAGCGGTCAACACGAAAACGAGGCGAAGTCCGTCGCGTCGGGAGATAGTCCTCTATTTCACTGTAACAAAACAAAGTGTCAGCGAAACGATGTTGCGTCCCATCATTGAAATTGATGAATTTCGTTCTTTCAATAAACCCTAATTTCTTCGTTTTCGCAAGATCTTGCTTTTATCCTGGATAGTAACATCCTGCCAAGATCTTGCCAAAATCCCGACAAAATCCTGTGACGATCTTGGAAAGATCTTGCGAAGATGTCACCTAAGATTCTCAACCAGGGAAATAACATCAATTGGACATCCCATATGTCTTCATGTCATGTGGGGCAGTTTAATGCAACTCCCTTGTACGAACACCCGCGCACAACTTTTATGTATGCCAATATTTAAGTCATACTTAATGAACAAGTGATGTATACATGAACGGAACGTAGGACCTACCTCTCCCCTAACTTGGACCAGTATTTCATGGAAGGCATCAAAAGAAGGAAAGGAAGTTCCTGGATAAAATTTTTCTCGCGCCTAAATAGAAACAGAACAGTAAACAGTAAACATATGCGCGATTTTACAACCTTCAAATATCTTTATTAAAGTGAGAAACACAGCGGCTTCTCATCACCAAACTACAAACTTAAGCCCGTACTGATCATTTTACGACCCCTCGCCGACAAAGTACCGACCACAGAACAACCAATATACCGAAAACCGACGCAGACAAAGAGACATTACGATAGCCTACGGAAAATGTACCGATCCCGCACCGACCACCTACCGAACACAGTACCGACCAACCGACAAAAACACAAAACACTAAACAAGACAAACAGACGAAGACATAAAAACCGAAGAAAAGACGAAAACAGGCGCTGAGATAAAAACGGAGACAGAAAGTGCAGCTTACCAACATTTTGTAAATTGAAATTCTGCCGTCGTGGGGCCAGTAAATTGTTCAAGAACGGCTGCACGATTTGACCAACGCATCGACTTTGTCGGTGTGTTCTTTTGCTGCATGCGGCCTTTTTTTGTGTCCCAAACAATAATGTCGCATTCTGAAATGTCGTCTTCCGCATCACTGCCATCCTCTTCTTCTTCCACCTCCACTTCCAGTATTTCATCATCTGATGACTCGCTTTCTTCCTCAACTTTGAACTCTTCTTCGTCGGACACCGCGTCTTCGTCACTCGTCGCTTCCTGAGAATCCTTCGTCGCCTCACCATCTGCGTGTATTCGCTTCAAGAGAATATAAATAGACTACAGTCAGCTCTCTCTAAGGCGGACAGCATACAGAGTTTGGTCTTTGCCGATTTTCACTTGTTTCTCTGTAACTGAACTCTCTCCAAGGCGGACACCTCTCTAAGGCGGACACTAAATCTAGCCCTAAGGGTGTCCGCCTTGGAGAGAATTGAAAATATCACTTAAAGGTGTTTTACAAAGAAATACTGTAATAATGCTTGCAGCATAACCAATTGCTATACTGTACAATAAATCAAAGTTAGTTACAGTATATCTTAGAAACAGTTTGAGTGACATATCAGATGCAATCTTCTCTAACTTTACTGCAAGTGATACCTAAACATGTCTGATACCAGCTCTTAAGAGAACTAGATTAACTGCGTCGGCGTGGTGATAAAAACGCTGGTGTATCAACAAAAAGTTTATATAGGAATTGGAACGCCGTAGCCGTAACATTTTACCACAACATACTAGTTTCTCGCTCTCTGATTGGTCGATTTACCGTGGTAAATAAGAGTCCAGACAACGATGCTGACGCCAGCGTGTCACGCTTTGCAGCGAAATGCAACAAAACTTTCTTGTATATTTCTAAATATTGTGGTAAAAAACAAATTTCCACTGGTTTGCCGTGGTGTGGACTCTTATTTACCACGGTTTACACCATCACATGGTCAAAATTTGTTGTGGACTCACTCGGTGAAGCGCCTTGTGAGTCCACAACATTTTGACCGTGTGATGACGTAAATCGTGGTAAATAAGAGTCCACACCACGGCAAACCAGTGGAAATTCATGAATTATTCATCTTGATTACCCTTACCTTTGCATGGACGTTGGCGACGTGGCCCCTCGCTCCTTCGGAAGAGAAATATCTTTTCTGACAGAGAAGACACTTGAAAGGACCAAACTCTTGACCACAGGAGTAGTAATGATCCAACACACTAGTCACGCCCTTCAAAACTTTCCCACATTCCTGAGAAATTCCGAAATTCAGACAGTGAACGAGATATATCAAAACATTATCTGTTAAAACAGGTTTGCATATTAAGTGAAAGACAAATGGAAACAAAAGCTTATGATTTCGTCATTTTATACGCCCGTATTGTATTTTTATAAAATAGCTATGATACTACGCGCGTTCTGATTGGCTAAATAACCGTGTAAGATGAGAGTATATTACACGCTGACGCGATACGTGATGTATTTTATTGAAGAATTATTTTATAAAATAATGTATAACGCGTTCCCGTGTAATATAGCCTCACCTAAACATTTGGGAAATTAGGAGAACACTCGAGTAGCGGGGCGGCCTCGTGGTTTCCTTACGCTACTCTCGTGTTCTCCCAATTCTCGCGTGTTTAGCTGAGGCTATAGTACACGGAACGTGTTATATATTTCTTAAGTATTGCATTGTTTAACCATATATTATAAATGTTATGGACCGTCAATTTCTGACTGCATCAGGCGTGGATAAAAACGTATCATGAATCAACCAAGGGTCGATGTAGTGAAAACTGGACGCCATTAAGAAGCTTGAGCTGACGAGCGTTAGCCCTTCGCCTTCGTCCCATCCATTTACTCTCGCTACGACAAAATGCTCAAGCTTGAAACATCAGTTCACAGTTCTTAGCGGCGTCCAGTTTTCACAAATCGACCCTTGGTTGATTGATCATACTCTATTAACACTAAAGTACCTCGTTAGGGCAGGTACCACTTCCTTGCTTGCGTATCTTAGCAGCCCACTCTTTCTTCTCTTTCTCGGACAACAAACTCTCTCTTGTGTTGAGAATGTACTTGCCGAGATCGATGGGTACAGGTGCTTTATCTGTAGCAATCTTGTGTAACTTCTTTTCAGCTCTGCAAAGAAGGAAGGATTCGTATAACGGTAACCATACCTTAACATAATTATACTGTTTAGTTTCAACCAGGGCCAACCAATTGGATCTAAAGTATAACATTACAACCGAATGCTAGCACTTGTGAAAACTAGTTTTGATACTGCGTCGGCATGGGCATAAAACGTATGATAAATCAACTAAAAGCCTTCCTCAGAAGAAGCTAATAAGCTTTGTTGACGACGTCTAGCTTTCCCACTTATCCATAGTAGTTTAACATTGGCGACTTCAAGCACACCCAAAACAAGTTGTTACTGCATTCGTTAGCCTGTAATTCGCATATCTGCGTTAAAATAAATAAATAAATAAATAAATAAATAATAAAATAAATATCGTTTATTTAAAGTCGAAGCATTAGGGAGTGGTTGCCCATTCTCCCGAGCCAGAGGCTCATGTTTCAAATGTCCGACCGGTGGAATACCTGTAGAAAGAAGACAGGTTCAGAAGGGAAAAACCGTTGGAGTTGCCTCCTCGGATGAAAAACCTTCTTACTACTGCCGGCCATGGGAATTGAACCCACGACCTCCTGGCTTGGAGCTTCATTACGGATTCAGATCCACCACCCCCAAACCGCTCGGCCACCAAGTCAGTACAAGCGTTCTCGTGTATGAGTGTTTTATTGTGTTTGTGAGCCGCGTAATGTATTGCATGTTTGTATCTTTGTCTGTCTGTGTATGTGAGTGTTATACTGTGTGTGTACTGCATGAGGAATCTGCGGTGGAAACAATTCCACTTGAAGTGTCATTTGAACCAACTTACTTTACAGCCGCGTTTCGCTTTCCTCGACCACTTGCATTAGTTTCGTTTTTTTCAGGAACAGGAGCCTCGTCTTCTGGTTCAGCTTCTACCTGCAGTTCACAACCTTGTTTTAACTTTCTGTACTTTCTGTAATATACATACAAAAAGAGCACGTAGGCTACCCCACAATTAATATTACGGATGGGTTGTATGTTACACGTTAAATACTGTGAATTACCGTAGTTTTGTTCACCTTTAGTTGCGACTATGCGCTACTTGATCCAACTTGTATTCACGAGTACTCATTAGTATAAGTTTAGCCGAAACAATAGTGACTCATTTGACTCGCTACTCGTCACTCACAATCAATAACAAGTGAAGGCAAAACATGCACTGTAGCAACTGTAAAGCTAAATTGTATAGTATAATAGTAGATTGTTATTCAAAGCAAGTGGAGGCAGTGTGGCCGAGTGGTTAGGGCACCGGACTTGAAATCCAGAGGTCCCAGGTTCAAGTCCCGCTCTGACCACTAGCTGAATTTGCAACACGGTAGCCCTGAGTTCAAATCCTCTGCCACACTTTGTAAATAGCCAACTGGTTAGCCTCTGACCAGTTGGGATTCTTAACACATTTGCATTCAGTTTATAATATTTGGTTTCTGCATTTCAAGTCTCCCCAATTAGCACAGCAAGTGCTAAATACATTGAGACTTAAATAAAGTGATTTATTTATTTTATTTTATTTATTTATTTAAGCAAGACTTCGTCTTTCAATTCTGTACTAATTAATTTGTACAGGCACATATGTACCTACAATTCAAAGTTATGAAATAATATACCTGCACCGTATGTTGAGCTTTTATGTGATATTTCAATCCAGGGTTTGAGAAATACACCTTGCCACAAACATCACAAGTAAACTTCTCTCTCTCTTCGGGAGTTTTTCCACAAGTTGTGAGATGTGTTGTGTACCCTAGAAAGCTTGTGAACTTTGCTGGACAGCCCTTATTTGGACAATCAAGCTTCTGGTTTTTGTGTAGTTTCTTGCGCAGTTTCTTATTCTGAAATAATAAACTTGTGTCAGCAAGGATAAAAAAAATAATATTGTATACAGTGCAACCTCCCTGAGCAATCTCCTCTCACAAATGACTCAAGAAACTGCCTATCCGTATTGTTTAGCCAGAAAATACTCAAAAGTTAGGCACATTTTTGAGTAGGAAATAAATAAATGTACTTTTAGGAGGGACTGATTATTGCAAAAAAGACCACTGACATATTGGCAGTTTATTAATAAAATATGGTAATGTACATAATTATGAATATTGAAATAATAGATACTTATCCAAATGCCTTTCTAAGTCTAATAGCTTTCTGATAGGATGTTTTTAATACTTACATCTTTCTTTGCATCCTTAGGTTGCTGCGTTTTTGGAGCTGAAAATATTGAAAGAAAATGTACACGTATCAAATATTGTATCAATCCAAGGTTGAAGTGAATAAGTGTAATGCCATAAGGGAGATTAAGAGGTTAGCTTTCTCATACATCCAATACCTCTCATGGTATGTCATCAAGCTTTCATCCACTCCAAACTTATTTTGATACAGATACATTATATGGCACATCATATTGACACTGGTTGCATATATTATCGTTTTGAGTGGAGTTTTCTTTTTTAATATTTTTAAACAAATAAAAACATGCCAGGATTAATAGTGCATTATTCTATAATTTATTATCAAATTCATAGTAAGTAGCCCCAACACTTTTTAACTCAACTCCACACCCAGCCCAGCCCAGCTTACACCTATAAAACTCCAAACAACCTCTGTCAATTCCAAACAACCTCTGTCAATTCCAAACAACCTCTGTCAATTCCAAACAACCTCTGTCAATTCCAAACAACCTCTGTCAATTCCAAACAACCTCTGTCACTTCTTAATAGTTCATGGGCATTACTTGGTTTTCTTGGCCTTGCTACTTTCGGTTCTGGACTTTGTTTTGTCTTCTTTGCGGGTGGATCTGGTGCCTCCTCTGCTGGCTCCTCTTGTTGTCCCCTCTTTACCCTCATTCTTGGTGACTCTCTCACTTCAACTGCCTTGCATCTGCTGCTCTTCCTACTTGGGGTATCTTTAGCTGCTGCTGTGCTGCTCTCTGATTTCTTCTTCCCTTTTGAAGGGCGGCCACGCTTCTTGGCTGGTGGACTTTCATGTGCACCACTAAAACATTATTTACGATGCATTAGACTTCAAAGTTGCAGTTTTACAAACTTTTCTTACCATTCTGCTGTGCTTTACATGAACTACTGGGAAAAAAACACTTTGATGCAGTACATTTTTTGGCAAACTATACCACTTCAAAAATACATTGTATGTAATAAATAAATCAACTGAGCTTACTGTGAATGACAAATACATGTAATAATGTTTGTTTGAACTACTTGCACATCTGTTCCTTCATCACTATGTGCATCTGAAAATTCTACAATAGTTGTATCAAATATTGATATTATTCACTAAACATTCATGTTTATGTTTTGTGTACACTTTCCCAACTTTTCCATTTCTCTCTCTCTCTCTCTCTCTCTCTCTCTCTCTCTCTCTCTTCCTGTATGCCACTGAAAAATTGTTAACACTCATGCATCAATCAGTTTATTTTCACCTCCTGTTTTTGCTGTTTAAGCAGAAATTAGAATATCACACCTGTCCAATATTATTTTACCTTGGACCAGATAATCCAGGACTGGACAGTGGACTTTCGTTGTCACTACCCACTGCATGGACTTGCACCGAATGCTTACGCAGTGCAACACGTGATTGGAATGATTCCATACATTGGTTGCACTTGAACCTCCTGGCACTCCCATCATCGTCACACCCCTCATGGTTCCCTTGTTTTAAGTGATACTTCAAGCCCCACAGAGATCTGAAATCCTGTTGACATCCTTCCACAGGACATGAGATTGATCCTTTCTCTGCTAGCTTCTCTTTTAGTTCATTCAGGTTGAATTCGCCGGTCTCTTCAATTGATTTATCTTTTGCTGATGACATTGCTAAAAAAAAATACGAGGTAGAGTCATCAGCATGCAGAACTGCAAGGAGTGTACACTGTGGGCTTTGCTTGGTCAAAGATGGACAAAGGCTGCCTTGGCTAAATAGTTGAGTTCATCTAGAACACATTTTCGATTCGATCAGTCATATAAACAATCTTGGGATGAAATATACATGCGTGGACATTTATTATGTACGAAGATCGATTCAAAATGATCGCATATTCTGTACACTGTAAAAGCCGGACGGTGTTATACTGGCTTTGATTGCTCGAACTCATAAAAGAAAGCAAGCATTGGACTCAATCAATCAAATCAATCAAAAGAATATGTAAGCATTACAGAACGCTACCATCTGCAAGGCTACTGGGTCGATCGAAGATAAAATACGTATGATTGAGGAAAATTCTTGGTTTGTTAAGTTACACGCATTAGTGGAGAGGTATCCTTCTGACGTGCTCACCTTAAGAGTTCCTGGGCTCAGTCTATGGAGCGGGAGTGAGTGAAACAGTGCTGAGCATGCATGTAACTTCTTCGTCCGCCATTACTTTTGGAGAAAGAAACCGCTGCCCGGATGAACTGTTAGCCCACGGCTCGGTGCAGCCTGGGTCGAGTTTTTATTTGCCATGTTTTTTTTTTGTTTTTTTTTCTTTTCTTTTCTTTTCTTTTCTTTTTTGGCTGACGTCTTTACTGGCCTGCATAAGAAGCTTTTCCGTAAATTTCTGAAATTCGATTTTTGACCACGCGAGATTTGGGGAGTGCGCAAACTTTTTTTGCTCGCCCGAAAAAGTCTTAGCATGCGCTCAGAAATCTTGCACGGTGTTCACCCCGGCAACGACTTTATTAATTGTATTTTTATTTTCATTTGGTGAAGCTTGAATAAAACAGGCTGAGAACTAAACAAATAGGTTGCTTTGCATTACAAATGGTGTTTAGACAATCCATTTCCTATAACACAACCGCGTATCGGCCTTCTTTGGGTTGCTCTCTTCAATGGCCAGTTCTCTTGAATCCGTCTTGAATCCGTTTATTCCAAACTTGAGGCTCTTTCTTTTTGCGGAACTGTTTGTCTAAGCAGTGACGAAACTGACAGCGCAAGCTTTGTGATTACACTGTTCAGCTGCCTAGTATTTGTTTTCCATCTAACGTCAAGCGTAGCAATGATTCATTAATTCCCCACTCATTGCGTTCGACTTTTACAAGCACATGCCACAAAGACAAAAACAAGAAAATTAACTGTGCAAGCCTTGAATTCTGATAGGCTGTAGAAAAAAGAATAATTGCGCAAACATATTTTTGTGTATCTAGATAGTGACGGGGAAAACAAGCAGTTCGTTTTATAGTTCTTTCAGAAAAGCCTCGCATATCGCATCTTCCCATGCGACCGCTTAGTATTTGCGGTGTGCCATGAGCTGGCTGACATCAGCGATGGTGAGTATGCGAGGCTGTTGTTTTCACGGCTTCTCCTGAAGTGGCCTTGATCAAACATAAACGGCAAAGTGTACGTGTAAGATGTGTAAGACTAGAACATCGTCTATAACTCATGAACTTAGGGTTTGACAATTACACTGGCGTGACTGTTCCTCAGTGATCAGTCGATCGACTAGCTTTCAATAAGCAAATAATAACAGTGGCGTTCGTTTGTATTACATATTCTCCCAACGTATTAAAACGCACAAAATATGTATTCCGGTGCATCAATTCATTCAACTTACAATTTGGCGTGAACTGTTTTGTCGATTTACTACGGGCCGGAATGTGACTCAGTTGTAAAAGCACCGATGCTGTAATCATTTCACTGTACATGTAATTCAATCTCTTAGGATGACATCGAGAGAAGCGAATATTTAATTATTTGGGTTATTCAGCAGTGTTTGGACTATATTATAGGTTCTTTCATTGGGTATCAATGGTTGGGTATTGAGACTCTTCAGAAACGAAGCCGTTTTCCCGTTCAGGAACATACGTACTTTTCCAACCCCGGCACCCCAAATTCTATAGCTAAAGGAAAGGGCCAATCATGTGAATTTACCGTGTGCGTTTTAACGTCTGTTAAAGCAAGGCATAATCATTAGTTTTGTTCTGAATTTCAATAGATGTTTAATTGAAAAGACCACGGTTACACTACATAATACCCCGCTCTTATTTTAATTATAAAAGCTTTTGTCTTTTTCCTTGTCCTTAAAGTGCTCTATATGCGACTGATAAAAGGTGCGGGGTCTTATACACTAGTTTTGTGGCATCAGCAAGCGAAGGCCCTCTGGGGGAGCGTAAACAAACCCCCCCTTGAAAAAAATGACAGGCATAAAACGGCGCACATAATCCTTTTCACATTATGGTTTCCGTCTATTTGCATACAGATAAACTTGTTGCTAATTTACGTGGAGGTCACAGCTTTTTTGTCCTATCTTCCCAATGGCCTTATATCCTTTGGACCAACAAAGGCTTTTGCTAAATGCTCCACCTCTGTACAAGGAGCAATACTCCAGTATCCTGCCTACAAGTCGATGATCTCCGATAACATCCAGGATTGCTATTACTTGTGCCGCAATGATGCGCCTTGTCAAAGTATCAACTTCTACAAGGAGAAAAAGACCTGCGAGCTTAACAACCGCACAGCGAACGAACAGAATCCGCTGAAACTCGTGGATAATGGAGCCGTCTTCTTTTTTGAGAACCCCTTCAGAGGTAAGTGTGATGCTTACTGGTTGGCTAGATGATTCAACAGCGCTTGAAATGTGTGGAATAGTCATACCAGAACTTTTTCACTTGACGAAAACTTTAAATTAAATGCTAAAGTGAGACAAAGCCCGGCTCATTTACTTGGATGATTTCACAAAAACGTGCAGCAGTGATCAGCCAGGGGGTTAAGATATACGAGAGCCCACTTACCAAAGCAGAAATCACACCTCCGCGTAAACTGGACTTTACCCATATACATTTAATTTGGTGATTTTATTTTATTGCTAACTCAAATGCAGATATACATATTATATATTTTTCATTATTATTTAAGCATATGTGAGAACGCAAGGCTCATCGCGGGGGCTTACGTAAATTATGTTGTATACAATAGTTTTTAGGCTAATCGTTTAATAGTCCCCTAATGTTCATTTTTGTAAAGAAAAAAAAAAAAAAAAAAAAAAGCAGAAGCATACCATAATAAACAAGACATAATAATGGTATTCGAGATGTTCCACCTGAAGATTTAGGGCGCGTGCGGTTGAGTCTATTCCGGAATAAGAATAGCTAAAACTACCCAAACTGTTGCTTGTTGCGAGAAGGGGGGGATTTTGTTTGAGATTTTTAAAAGCTTAACGCTAGCATTGCGAACAGCTACCGATTTATTCATCGCCAAGTCATGCAACTCCAAACCAAAGAATTATACCGATCAACATACTATTCCTATTCCGGAACAGACCCAATCGAACGCGCCCTAAGAAATGATAACTATCGGTTAACCCTAAGAATTAGTACGAGTCCTTCGATTTAGATTTCAATCTCTAATGAAAATATTGTCTGTCCGGTGGGTTAAATGCTTTACTTGTAAATTTGGTAGAATTGAGTCAAAATTAGATTTCTCAAACCTTGACACATCGCCAGAAATTCCGGACATTTTGCGTCCACGATTGCTTCCGGTCTTTCCCAGCGGCGTGCGGTATGAGCATGCGCCATTCACACATTCAACATTGTTACGTACTTTGCCTCAGTGGAGTGGGGGAGGGATGGGTTTCTCCGGTTCAAAAAGAGACTGCTACGTTTAGGAGACGTGCCGCTGAACGACCTAGTTGAAATTAGCTTTCGTTTGGTACAATTTTCATGCGATTTGGAGCTTCCCAGCCCAAAATATCAACATCCGAAGTCAGCGTATTTCACGGGAGGTATTCGCCATGGCTGGCTGTGAACTGCAAATTCAAACACAAAAAGTACACATCGAATTTGCTCCACGGGACTGACTGAGGCTTCACAGGAGATGTTCAATCCTTCGACAATCAGGTACGGGGTAGACATTTTGCGTTTTACCCAAGGTTCTTGTATTAAATGCAGCTTAAAAAGTGACAGTAGCCGGTTTTGAGCGTATTCTGCTATCAATCCCTTCTTACGTCGGCCGAAATTTTAAATTCAAAAAAGTACACATCGAATTTTACCGGAGATAAATATTTTTTGTACTGTTGTGTTTAGGAAGCTTTCCTCTTCCGAATGCTGCCCAGACATTTTTACGAACGTGCTTCAGTTAAGCGAAAAGCACAATTTATTATCAGATCCCATACATTTCTTTGTTATTTCTTGAGCGGCTGTCAGCGTGAAACCTGATGCCTCTTCCGAGATGGCGCAACCGGATGTCTGAAATTTCTGGCGATGACCAAAGTATTTATTGCACCTGTGTAATGACCAAAATGGAGCCACTTTTGACTTTGTTGTGCCGGCGCTAAAAACAAATCAAATAACCCCCACATTTCCGACATGGATAATAAAGAAAATCTCAAAATAGTGGTCTGTCCATGCCTTGCAAAAACAGATCTATTTTCACAGCGCCAAACAACGAAAAAGAGAAGCCCTTTCCGTAACACAATGCTTTTCTTACATTGCTGCCGAAGCCAATTTTGTGATTAAAACATCAACGTCCAAGGACTCGTTTGTGCAGGTGAGAGCCGTAATTAAACGTATTCATTTTGAGCGATCGGTGCCTTCAGAACTGTCAAGTTTTCCACGGATAATTGAATTTCCTGACAAACAGAGCTTTTTCATTTTGTTCGAAGTATTCTGCGCATTTTAAAATAAATTGCCCCCTTCTTTGCTTGCACCGCTGCTTCTGGCTGTTGTACAGATTATTAGTTTGAATAAATATAGAACGAGATAAATTAAGTATTTTTTCTTATTTTATCTTTTTTTCTGACTTAAGGTTGAACCGTCAACCATTGCAGATTCGTGTTAGTTTATTTTGATATTATTGTTTCATGAGCTTTTCGTTGTTTTCAGTTTCTCTCTTTCTACCTTCTTATTTTGTATCTGCATTTCTATCTTTGGCTTGTCAATCTACCATTTGCCCGCGCCCTTTGTCATTCTTCAAAAATCTTAACACTTCGGCCACTTCGTAGTATTCCTAGTGTTACGGGGAGTAATTTCTTTTAACCAGGAGTGCTCCTCCTGATAACTTTTTGGCCTGCAAAAGTTACGAGACATAAAAAGGGCGCGTCTTTCTCACCAGATGAACTTGAGTGCATGTTTAACTTTGCCAGATCATTTTTGCCCAGAAAACACAATTGTTCGAAAACAATAGCTTGTTCTGTCATTAACAATGTGTTGTATACCTTCACAGGAGCTATGCCTGCGCACTGACTCAATCAGGTTCCTATTCAGAAGTAACATTGTTTTATGAATGAAGGAACAATGTCATAAATTCTTAACAATATTTGTGCATATGTTGTATCTGATTCACAATATTTCGCCTGCAGCTCAAGATTGTAAATCAGATAGAACATCGTCACTCATATTGTAAACAATACTTAACCTCAAGAAAAACTGTGCTGTTTCTGTCACAGAACCACTGGGCTCCTCTGACAACGTTCCCGCGCTTTCCTGTCAAGAAATCAAAGAAGCTTCCACCGGAGCACCCAGTGGAAGGTACTGGCTTCGTGACTCATCCGGAAAGACGATTAAAGCTTATTGCAACATGACTCAGGGAGGTATGTGACCAAAGGGCCGTTAAAATTCCAATTTCGTTATTTAAAAATCACTTTAGTTACAAACAAAGTATAGAGAGTAAATATCAATGGAAAACCAAAGGAAACAAGCTTCAATCTGGACCGTCTGATATAGCCGACTCTATTAAAGGGTGTTTTCGCATTTGGTACTTAATCCCGGAATATGAATAGCCAAAATAACACGCAAACGCGTTTTTTTTTGGGAGCTATTACTATAACGGAATGCTCGGAGGGAAAGCTAGCCATATAAGTGTAATTCATCGAACTTTCAAACTGACACAGCCCAATCAAGATAAAAAGCATGATTGTAAACATTAATCAATTCAAAAGGCCATGAGATACTTAAGGCAAAAACAATCGATGTGTGTAATGCGAGAAAAATTGTGATAAATATGTGATGGTGTGGAAGCGGACTAGGTTATCTTTATTACTTGTAAAGACTGGTTTATAATGAGTAAAAGCAAGCACAAGGAGTGGACCTTAAGTTACCATCGCCTTGCACATGCGTTTGCCGTACTCGTGTGAAACCAACCGGTAGGGCCAGCTTTAATTGGCTTCTGACATGTTGAATACGACATTTTTTACTACAACATGCTAGTTTCTCGCTCTCTGATTGGTCGATTTACCGTGGTAAATAAGAGTCCAGACAACAATGCTGATGCCAGCATGTCACGTTTTGCAGCGAAATACAACGAAATTTTCCTGTATATTTCTAAATGTTGTGATAAAAAAACAAATTTCCACTGGTTTGCCGTGATGTGGACTCTTATTTACCACGATTTACGTCATCACATGATCAAAATTAGTTGCGGACTCACTCGGCGAAGCGCCTCGTGAGTCCACAACATTTTGACCATGTGATGACGTAAATCGTGGTAAATAAGAGTCCACACCACGGCAAACCAGTGAAAATTTATTAAATCTCTATTGCTTTAGTACGAGAAGAGTGCACGGGAAATCCCTGTCTAAATGGAGGAACGTGCAACTATCAGGGGAGCGGCCATTACACGTGTTTATGTCGACCAGATTATGATGGTGTACACTGCGAGTCAAAGGGTAAGTTGAAGGTACATCCGCCTCCATAGCTAGAACGATAATTGTATAGTCGCGCCAGATAAAGACTAGATTGGTTCATATTGGTCAATATGTGGAAGTATAAGTATACGTTAAAAGTGCCCTAAGGACACCCTGTTACCCATTTAGCATAAAATTGTGATATCTTGAATCACTTTGTGTTACTGTGGAAACATCTGACATTTAGTCTTGGGAGATACGGCAGCTTCCCAACCGCTTCCCAATGCCGCGGATATCAAACATGAAATGATACGATATTTGAATTTAGTAGTGATGCTAAAGGATTTCTGACACGTTAATAAAATTATTCATTCATTCATTCATTAGTATGATTTACACAAAATGTGTTTCTATAACTGTTTTTGCAGTGATTGGGTGTTACACCTATAAAAACTTATCAACTGAGGACCGCAACGAAAAATTTGTCCTGAAGATCTCAAGCAAAGCGATGTGTGATTGTAATTCCTCCGTCATTTCCGGTTGGCACCGCTTCACCGGAAGCGCGGGAAGTAAAATGCCAACACAGTGCGTTCCAACGTATCGCTGCAATACGCATGCGCCTGGCTGGATGACCGGATCGCTTCCGAGTCCTTACGAAGGAATTGTCAAGCGCACTGTCTGTTTTCACTGGAATAAAGACTGCTGTTACTGGAAGGCTAACATCTCGGTGAAGAACTGCGGAGGGTTTTACGTGTATAATTTAGTTAAAACTCCGACGCGCTGGCTTCGTTATTGTGGTGGGTGATAAGGATACTGTTTACATGGGATGGGTCTGGCTGCCGTGGCATAAGGCACCAGGCCTATTTTACTGTTCGTGGACATGTACTAAAGATAACTGTAATACATATATCGTGGCAGACGCTTAGGCGTGTAGTACGGCTGTTTATGACCCATCAAATATTTCCTCCCGCGCGTGATTTGTAGAATCGTGACACGTGACCGAATAACGTCCGCTCGTGAGCTGACGTTATCAGCGAATAATCCCCGCCTGGCGAACTAACGCTGTTTATTGACAATATCCAAACACAAGTCTATTTATTTAGTCACAAAAATCATTACAAGATGACTACTGAGAGGAGAACATCAATTTATTGGTCAAAAAAGCAGTTCCAGAAAGCACTAAAAAGCTTCACAGTTTCCGCGCCGTTATTTGCGCTGCGAGAAGAAATATTTGAAGGATAATAAAGACAATAAACTGCTTTTAGCTTCGGAAATATGCACAAATAATTGTCCTTGGACATTATCTGTTCCTCGAAGTTCACAGTTGCTCTCGAGCTTCGCTCTCGGGCAACTGTTCGCTTCTCGGAACAGATAATATCCTCGGATAATTATCCGTGCATATTTCCTCGCCAAAAGTAGTTTATTGTTTATATATCGTTACGCGAGTCGTGCAGTATTTTGACGAGCCGCTTCGGCGAGGCAAACTACAAACGGCAAACGGCTAAGTATCTAATAAGTTATTCATTATCCAAATCCAATAGTAGGGTGCAAATACCGTAATGTTTTTGTTTTAACCTGGAAACGTACACTCCATACGGCTGTATATTTTGCACGTTACTATGCGATATTTGCACGTTAGTAAGGGAGTTAGATAGAAACCATGTTTCATGCAACGCAGCGCCATTGCACGAAAAATTGTAGAACTCCACCCCTGTGAGCGCTTTCTTCTGAGTAAAAGCGTTGCTCAGGGCAAAAACATATGCAACCTAACAACACCCCTCCCAAACATGAAGCATGCATACACATCTTAATACTTTAGCAATGGAAGGTATCTTGAGAAAAGGGACATCTGGTATAATATATACCTCATAGGAGTTTCATTTTTTAAAGTTTAGAAAGTATAGATATAGTTTATAATATAACTAGAGGACTTAGTAGTTAATAGTTAACCTATCGCACCTGACCTCAACCGAGGCACACGTTTTAGAACCCAAATAATATGTAAACATATTGCAGCCTTTCCTCCTGGTATAAAAAAAACTTTAGTACTGTAAGCTGCATTTCTTGTTGCGCTCCAGCTTAGAAAACCGAAACGTTTGCAGTGTCGTACAGTCACACCTAATGTTATGTTTTCTGCGATACAAAAAAGCTTTAGGGCAGCTCACCAAATGTCTGCACTGATCCTGGTCCTTCCGTACACGTTCCTGCTGTCCTCTTTCTTGATACACGTACCCTGCTATGTTTTATACTTCCCTCTCCCACTGCCTTCTGCTGTGCTTGTACTAAATAATATCTAGGTAAATCAACCGAGGATTACACACTGCTTTTAATTTATGAAACGTATTATCACGTATCAACCTTTGAGCTACATTGTTATTTTCAGGGAGTTATTTTAACTCCAAAAAGAGAGTTAAGAAAAGTTACAGAACGACTCCTTTTTTGGAGTACTTTTTACTCCCACTTTTAAACTCCCTCATGAAAGTAAAATTATCTCCCTAAATAAGGAGTTGATATCACCCCTGTTTTGGAGTACTTTTACAGGGCTGATATCAACTCCTATTTAGGGAGATAATTTTACTTTCATGAGGGAGTTAAAAAGTGGGAATAAAAATTACTCCACAAAAGGAGTCGTTCTGTACTTTTTTTTAAACTCCCTTTTTGGCTTTAAAATAACTCCCTGAAAATAACAGTGTACCCTGGTCCCAGAGGTTTTCTAATTCTCCAAGGGAAACATTGAGCCGCGTAGCGGCGAAAAGCGGTTCAGTTTCTGCCCTCCGTTGGAGCACGCCAATCGTGGGGATTACACTAAATTAGCCAGGGTTTACTCTGATTCTAATCCTGAGAATTCAAACTAACGTTCTGCACGGGAGAAAGTCGATCTAACCTTTGGTTCCTCCGGCTCAATACTAAGTCCTGATTAAGACCTAACTCAAACTTAAAGGACTTTAGAAGCAGGAGATCAGCACTCACTTGCCTTCAAACCAAGCAAAGATCTGACCAATACACACCGAGGCGGGAGTTTTAGAAGCCTGTCGTGTAGCAGTTCACAAGACAGGTTATAACTAATTTATATAGCACTTTATGAGGAGGTTATAATCTTAGCAGCCTTTACAATTTCCTCTAGTCAACCCTTTTTATTGACCCTGGCCTTCCTCCCTCGTTCGAAAATTAACCCTTCCCATCCTGTTAAGAAACAAACAACCCCTACTGTTGTTTTTGTTGTTGTTGTTTTTCAAGTAATTGCTCCCGTATTTTTAAAACCAGTTCGCGAGCATGGTCAGTCAGTTGTTTGCATTGCTTCTATGTTCACGTGGTCAGTTGTTTGCATTGCTTCTATGTTCACGTGCATCTCCCTTATCTCAGGCTACTCTTCATTCCGTGCTGTTTTTGGTTTTTCCTTCTGTTGTTCTTCGTTCCTCGGTTCTGTGGCGTTCTGCCGTGCTGGAGCTCCTGCCTTCTGCGCGGCGGCTCTTAGCATGTTCATGTGAATAAACGGAGTCACGACATAGTTCAAGTTGGATGAAGAGAGTAAGAGCGCCTTTATTCCTCCGACGTTAGGCAAAGTGAATCTTACCAAAAATTTGGCTATGACAAACGACGAAAGAGGCAGCCAGCTAATTGTAAAGAAAAACAGCACCATATAAGTAAACCTGGTTACTACGAGTTCCGAGTTCTGGTTGCTTTCTGCGAAAGGCGATGAGCGGAGCTTTTTTACGATTCGCACAAACGTTGTGAATATTATGAAGACGGTTGCGAACAGATAAATATTTAAAAGTGCCACGGTGTAAGTAGTAGAGACTGTCTTGCGTCTGTTTTGTCCGTGGCAGTTGTTTTTAGCTTCGTCAACAGAAAAAATCAAAAGAACAGTGATCGGCGCAGCAGCAGCTAGCCATATTCCTTTAACAACTTTGCGCACGTTGTTGACTGTAATGCGCCTTTTAAAGGGGCGCACGACGCAATCGTGTCTATCTATCGCCATGGCAACAAGGGTCATAGTTTGCAAGCCAAGGAGAAGTACAGGAGAGGAATATCTTACGACGCAAAGCGTCTGGGGAAAAGAACCTTGCAAAAACTGCTCCAGAACAGTGATGGCGAGGAACAGTGGAAGGTAGAGACCACTGGCGAGTGCGCCAACCAAGGAGAGATTTCCAAGTAGAATGTGAGGAACTTTGCGGAGATCTTTCCGTTTGTACAGAATGTAGCAGACTTGGAGATTTTTAGGAAAAGCCACGAGAATTGCGGCAGCGAGAACGAGTACCATAGCAACGCTAAGGCTCTTGCTGCCAGGAGCCGGGTACTCACTGGAAACCGACCCGTTGCTGGAGTTTGAAACTGAAACTGTGTTGTTCATCTTCAAATGGCTCGATGTCGTCTTCGCGCTGAGAGAGTGGAAAATGCAGCACGGATTCAAACGCTTTCTTTTTACATATTTCAACAACAATACGCTTAGCTAAGTGAAGTTCCTGTCGCGGATGTTTCTGAGGAGAATTTGACAGATCTTAAAAGTTGTTTTGATGTATTATACCAAAATGTTTTGTTTTGTGAATAAAGGACGAAATATCAAGATTTGCACGAATATCAAACTGTGATTTCAACAACCGCAGCAAATTAATAAGATCGTGCACCAGAATTAAACTGACTGCTGGTGTTTAAAAGTAGGCCAATTTATTTTTCTTGTTTTGATAAAATTAACCGAATTTGGATGTCTGACTCGACTGGGATTTACTTTGGTACAAGAGCTAGCAACTGTGGGTTTCCCACGTTCCCGTCTACATTATTCATTCCCAGTCATCGAAAAATACTTTCGAAAGGACGTGATTGAGATCTTATTGATGCTGTTGAGACTTTTGGCGATGTGATAATTACAATGACAAAAGTAATACAGCATGCCCCGGTAATACCGTAATGATAATCACAGTGATAAAAGTAAATTATGTTTACATCAATTTCTTCGCCATATATTTAATCTTTGGAGCTTGAGATAAAAAGAAAAAACGCCAAAAACCAACAATATTTCAGGCATGAGAGCTGGCAGTATCTTACCGTCAGTAACTTGGTTATTTTATTACTTATAAATGACATTAGATTCAGTTTAATATACTAATTCATGCTGCGTGAACCGTTTACTGATACTTTTTAGCTTACCTCGTTAATTCGTGTACCTTCTACATGGATTGTTTTTTTACATAGGAAAATGTAACATTTACACAACTTTCGTGAAAATAAAAAGAAAACGCTATCTACGTACAGCTTTGTGTCTTGTTAATCATAGCAAAACTGTAAAGGGTGCCAACCCGACCAAAACACTTTACCACAAAAGATATTGTAATAGCTGAAGCACTCCGTAAGTTTTTAGTGCTTTCGCATATATTACCACCAAAAAAAAAAAAAAAAAGGGAATTTCATCCCAAATTATTCATTAAAAACAACACGGCACTGAATGATAAAATATGAATCCCACACACGCAAAACAAGAAAGAGGGCTGTTCTAAAATATTTTTGTGAAGTACCAACGACAACCAGCGGACTTTACAAACCTCGTAGAAACCTCTCGTGCAGCACTTTATGAGGAGGTTATAATTTTAGCAGCCATTACAATTTCAGGCGGCCAACCCTTTTTATTGACCCTCCCCTCCCTCCCTCGTTCAAAAATTAACCCCTCCCATCCTGTTGAAACAAAAGTAACTCCTACTGTTGTTGTTGTTGTTGTTGTTGTTGTTTTTCACGTAATTGCTCCTATTTTTAAAATCCAGTTCGCTTGTTTGCTGGCTGAGCGTACAGCATGGTCAGTCAGTTGTTTGCATTGCTTCATTGTTCACGTGCATTTCCCTTATCTCAAGCTGCTCTTCATTCCTTGCTGTTCCTGGCCTTTCCTTCTGTTGTTCTTCGTTCTTCGCTGTCGCTGGAGCTCCTGTCCTCTGCGCGGCGGCTCTTAGCATGTTCATGTGAATAAACGGAGTCACGACATAGTTCAAGTTGGACGTCGCCAACAAGAGCGCCTTTATTCCTCCGACGTTAGGCGAAGTGAATCCTACCAATAAATTGGCTACGACAAACGACGAAAGAGGTATCCAGGAAATTATGAAGAAAAACAGCACCATGTAAGTAAACCTGGTTACTACGAGTTCCGAGTTCTGGTTGCTTTCTGCAAAAGGCGATGAGCGGAGTCTTTTTACGATTCGCACAAACGTTGTGAATATTACAAAGACGGTTGCGAACAGATAAATATTTAAAAGTGCCACAGTGTAAGTAATAGAAACTGTCTTGCTTCCGTTTTGTCCGTAGCAGTTGTTTTTAGCTTCGTCAACAGAAAGAAACAAATGAACAGTAATCAGCGCAGCAGCAGCTAGCCATATTCCTTTAACAACTTTGCGCACGTTGTTGACTGTAATGCGTCTTTTAAAGGGGCGCACAACGCAATCGTGTCTGTCTATCGCCATGGCGACAAGGGTCTTAGTTTGCAAACCAAGAAGAAGCACCGAAGAGGAATATCTTACGACGCAAAGCCCCTCGGGAAAAGGTCTGTGCAAAATCTGACCCGTAACAGTGATGGCGAGGTATAGTGGAAGGTAGAGACCACTGGCGAGTGCGCCGACCAGGGAGAGATTTCCAAGAAGAATGTGAGGAACTTTGCGGAGATCTTTCCTTTTGTACAGAATGTAGCAGACCTGGAGATTTTTAGGAAAAGCCGCGGGAATTGCGGCAGCGAGAACGAGTACCATAGCAACGCAAAGACTCTTGCTGCCAGGAGCCGGGTACTCACTGGAAACCGACCCGTTGCTGAAGTTTGAAACTGAAATTGTACTGTTCATCTTCAAACGGCTCGCTGTCCTCTTCGCGCTGACAGGGTGAAATTTGCAACACAGATTCAAACGCTTCGTTCTTATCAAGTTCCACAACAATACGCTAGCTAAATGAGTTTCTATCGCAAATGTTTCTGAAGAGGATTTGACAGATCTTAAAAGGTCACTTATTTCGAGGATGAATTTTACGATATTGTTTTTTTCTGTGTGAATAAGCGACGAAACATACAAATTTGCACGATAATCCCCGAACTGTCATTTTACCAACCGCAGCAAAGTAAGATACAAATAAGAACGGAAAGGCTTGCAGTGTTTAAAGCTTTACGTCTTATTTATCGCAAAATTTTAAAAGGAGTCAATTTGATGTTTTCGCTCCAACCGAAATCTTTGTCGTAAAATATGTTAAAATCTCAAGCACTTTGTTGCTATATTTTCAAAGTTTTTAATGCTTTCGCATTTAGTGCCTAAGAGGGTGCTTTTAAATACCAAATTATTCATAAAAGGCGACACGGCAATGAATGATAAAATATAAATCGACACGCTAAACCACAAGAAAAGAGGCGGTTTAAAAATATGACGACAACCAGCGGACTTTGTTCACCTAATTATAAATAAACTCGGTACAAATTAAATTAAATCCGCTCGATATGAGAGCAAAAAAGATCAGGTTATATGCGGGAATTAGTTAGAGTTTTAACCGGCTTGTATAACCGTATTCAAATACAGTTAAAAGTGAGATAAGACAAGATTACCTGGTATAAAAGCGCGCATCCAAACTTGGCAGGCCACAACCTTCGATATGAAGTTTGTTTAGCTATCACTCGTGCGTGAACGTTGTAGAAAACGGCTTTAAAACTCAAGATAGCCGTCCTAACTCAAATAAGGGCGCAACGTAAAGCATTTACATCGAGGACGAGTACAGTCTGTTGTGAAAGAAAGTTGAAAGTTGAATTTGAAAGTTTTGGCCTCAAGGTTTCGTGTTGAATTTGAAAGTTTTGGCCCGTCTGGCTTGTATGCACGCGAAACCTTGAGAAAGTAGTCTATTATCATCTGCTATCACTGACTATCATAGACAGCATGATCAAACGGAAAAAAAAAACTCTTATCCATTATCATGGTGATTTGAATATGGTCAAAGCGAAAGATAGTTTATGATAGTGCATAATAGTTCGTATCCAAACGGGCGCAAGAGGTCAAACTCAAATCAACCATCATCGACCATCATCATCATTTGATCGGGCTTAACAAAATGACTGCCAACCGGCACTTTTCAGTACAACTGAGGCTTTTATTGAAACTATCACTTTCTACATTTTTTTTTTTTTAATTTTGTAATCTTACTAAATTCACCTAACCGTTACAAATTCCTAGAAAAATAGTATATGTCACCTTTTACTCAAAAGCAGGTCAAAGAGTCACTTCTCCCAGCGACCTTTGCGGGAAAAGACGCAGTCATGAGGCGCAGCGTGAGCCTTTGGTATTTTTTAAGTGTGCTTAGCAACCGTGCCTTTGTTCATGACCGTGTTAAGAGTGGTACCCAAAGTTTCTTATATGAAGTGATGGAGTAGCAAATTCTCCCCACACTAGATGTACGTTTTTTCTCAAGACAAGTTAAAAGAATTTAGTCTTTGTCAAAAATACACGAGTAAAAGAGCAAATGTTAAAACAAGTACCCATTCAAAGTCTTACCTCTTTACAACCTGGCTAAAACATTCTTAACAAATTAAGGGCTTTTAAATTTAATTAAACCTGGTAATTAAATTTTTTCCCAATCAAAGTGTAAACTATTTTAAAATATGAAAAAATCTCATAATCTATAGTATAATCTCATTTGAATTCGCAATGAGCCCACAATTCATTGGCTGGACCAGCAGCTATTCTAATGACACGCATGCGGAAAAAATTGCCAAAGATGTCACTAGTTGTGACGTTAGATCAACAACAAAATGTTGGTTGCCGGCACGATACAAAACGTGCATTTATACTGTCTCAGTAATACAAAGTTATTTAACAATATTTTAAGTCCATAGACTGTTTCTACTCAAGGAGATTCGTACCAAAGCAGGAAGCCTTAGACGATCGATTTCCGATTATTGCCCGAAGATATCCGAGCCTTATCCAACCGACCTCCGAGTATTGCCCGAAAAGATCCGTTCCCAAGCAGAAAGCCTTATCCGACTGATCTCCGAGTGTTGCCCGACTTCTTATCGATACGCCCTAAAGATCCGACTAATGACCGAACAGATCCGTACTAAAGCAGGTACCCTCATCCTAGCAATTCGTTTCAATTATATTTTTCGATAGCTCAAAATGGGCAGAATACGTCATTTTATCGAGGGTGCGAGATAAAGCGGCGGTGAAACGCAAAATTAAAATGAACTAACTCGAAAAGAGTAACTATACATCGGGGGCGAACGCATTCCGCCCTGAAAGAAAGTAAAAAATAAAAGCTATATCCTGTTAAACGTGGGACGACCGACCAACCTTGCTTCAACAAATTACTTCATTACGAGAAAAGCATCAGCATAATATAGAAGTATTCTTCTCCTAGTTTCTCGTCGAATGTCTCCTTTTGGCAGTGCAAGAGAACCATGCATTATAATTGAAATCCTCTAAAGAACGGCCATAATCAGATGCAACGTACTCGGTAAAAAGAACCTGGAAATGAGGTCAATAGCGAAGCTCCTAATAAAGGTTACAGTTAAGATACCAGAGTGTGATTCTTGGATATGTCGCTGCGTAGCCATTCATGTAAAGAACGGTTGCCTTTGGGCAGGGGGTGGGGGTGGAGACTGTTCTGCATCAGTCGGGGAGCACGTGGACAAAGCTGACTGGAAACACACCCCTCTCCTCGGGGTGACCTTCCAATTCACCAATCTGTAAAGGAAAAGCTCCACTCCATTAGAGAAGTGCGTAAATCAAACTCACTGATACAGAGTGATACCAGCTCTTAAGAGAACTAGATTAACTGCGTCGGCGTGGTGATAAAAACGCTGGTGTATCAACAGAAAGTTTATCGAGGTACTGGAACGCCGTAAGAGTAACAGTAGCTGACGTTTCGAGCGTTAGCCCTTCGTCAGAGCGAATGAGGATTACTGATACAGAAACTCATTGACTGACCGACTTGCTCCGACGAAGTGCTGACGTTCAAAATGTCGACTTAAACTTACTTTTAAAAGTAAGCGGCGTTTAGGTTTTCCACATCGACTTTTAGTGATTCATGAAATATTATTACACGACTTCACATTTTCGAGTGCAAATACGGGCAAAAACGAGTGCAAAGATGGGAGCGTATTGCACTCGTCAGGAACCAGATCAACTGGTTTATTAGCTTACGTGATCAGTTTTCGCAAGCAAACTTTACGAACGCGTCATTTTTTTGTTCCATTTTGCGCGCGGCGAGAATGTTTGCCCTGCTTCGTTTGTCGTGTAATAAACAATTTATTACACGAAAAGTCGTGCAATACGGCTGTATTTTTACTCGTCAGTTTTATTTTTTCTCGCCTGAAGCAGGCTCGAAAAAATAAAACCGACTCGTAAAAATACTCCGCCGTATTGCACTCCTTCCCGTACCTCTTTGTATGGGTGGCATGAAGAGAATTTACATGTTCGATCACCTGTCGCTTAGTGTGCAAGTGATCAGATGCTATGTTCTCCATATGTCACTACACCTTCTTTCTTTGGGCTTGTAAGGAGAAAATGTATTCACTCTCCCACGTTACTCACCCACCACTCGGCGTCATCACTTTCACCGCTCACAAGAATGATGTCTCCCTCGCTGAACGTCAGTTCGTCTTCATTGTCAGCTTCACAGTCATACAGCGCCTGTACCCGACGGGGATGTGACGATGGACTCTGCAAAGATGAAAATAACACAGAAGAGCTACAATGGGCTGTCCGTTCTACTTTGCTATTCTCCATAACTTTGCTGGAGTCGATTAACTAAAAGAAGATCCCAGCACAAAGCAATGTGATGTTGACTTTTTTGTTATTTATTGTTGCTGTCGTTTATGCATTGTTGTTGTTTTTGTTGTTGCTATAGTTACTTCCGCACTTTGTATTGACCTTTGCTCAACTTACAATCGTTCCATACAATCGTGGAGGGAGCTCTGGTGCGGCTGAATCCTTCCCGTCATCCGCTGCGAGGTTACCAATACTTTTTCTCTCTAGTGTTCCTACAGAAGCAAAGTTAGTCAGAAAAACCAAACAAGATTTTTGAGATAAAATGAACCCAGCAAAGGTTTAGGTCACACAGACTTACCACTCGAGGTCAGCTTCGAGTCTTGCCGTGGAGGAGGATGCGGCGACGAAGGAGCCCTGGAGATACATGACACACACCATATGTCACATGACACATGAGTCACATGATACATGAGTCACATGATACAAGAGTCACACGATACATGATTTGTTCTATATTTTATCAGGAACAGATGCAAAATTATAACAATTTGAAAATCGACTGGTCTATGATAAAGATACCCAGAATAGCTGGGAAGCTAATCTAGCTGGGTGTCTAAATATGTCAAAAACAAATAGATTAGGTCGAGATGACTAGACATGGTCATACACATAACATGAAACATGAGTCATAACATGGGACGATGCTTACAGCACATTTACGTACTCAGGTATTGTGCTTGTGTGTGGGCCTGGGCGCCCTTTAAACTTATAAATCATGAGATTGATGAACGTACATATATTTTCTATATCATATATCATGAAGTATGAAAAGTAGACATTTTATAGTTGGCTCTTCTACTGAAAGCTGATCGAATGATCAACACATTTTCTTCACAAATAATAGCCCCTCACCTGGGCGGAGTCGCTCCCCCAGGCAGCTCCCCATTGGACAACCTGTTCGCTTCAGAAGCACCCGTGGTACACGGAGGAGAACCGGATGCGCGCGTCCGAGGAGGCAGCCCATCAGGCCCGAGGGATTCCAGAGGCACAGAGTTCTTCTTTTCCAGGCTTTTCCGCGGCGCGGGATCGTTCGCACTACTGATGACGTCTGATGACGTCATCTTCTGATGACTGATGACATCCTCACCAAACGGCGTTCGTCCTTCGGATCGTGATCTTCTGTGCGTCGGCACGGGTGGCGGCTGTGGCTTCACGCCCGGCGCGGTCCGCTTGGGAGGTGGCGGGACCGGGGGTGGGCGTCTGCCGGGCTCCTTGTTTTCCGCTGGCGGGACCGGCAGGGGAACGTGCCTTTTCTCTCGGCTCACGGACTGGCTGCGGATTGGCGGGACTGGCGGCGAGTCATTGGAATCGCTTGCGCTCAGCTCCGCGCTAGAGGTTGATTAGTAACATGGTATCAGATAAGTCTGGTCGGTTATTGCATATTACTTATTTATGCAGTCAACTCTCTCTCTAAGGCGGACACCTTCGCGACTACAATCCTGGCCAAAAGTCATGGGACACTTAGCTTTTTATCTGAAAATGATGACACTTTCACACTTCCAGCCCCCCTCCCCCATACAATGTTGACTGAGTGTGCTCAAAGTGCACACTCTTTAAGCAACATTGTATAGGGGGAGGGGGGAGCCGCTTTTGTTGCTGAACAAGAGTGATGGTGAAAAAAATAGCATTTTTGCAGATTGTCCCACATACTTTTGGCCAGGATTGTAGATTTAGTGTCCGCCTTAGAGAGAGTTGACTGTATATTATTTTGTCCTGCTTGTGGTGGTGTAACGGACCGTCGTCAGAGACAGCGGTCTGTCGGATGACTGTCAAAAATAATCGTGTGATTGCTTTGGTTTTGTGTTTGATACGGATTGTCCCAAACCAGTTTGATAGCACACTAGGCCAATTAGAAACAAAAGCAAAACCCGATTGTAGTCTTCTCGCGCAAACAAGGAAGTGGCCTTTTATCGCACTGTTAATTCTTCAAATAAAACCAATCTGTTATCCCGTTACCTATGTCTGTTACCTGTGTTACCCTGTTACCTTGAACTAAAATGCCACACATTTATGTAAAATACCGAATCCTGAAACCTGTAAAATTCCAGGTATCCCGAAACCCACCATATCCAACAAACCACATGACAAAACAACTTACGGTGGCGCTGTAGTCTTGGGTCCGTGTCCGAACGTGCTGCTCAGAGCGTCGGCCATCATCGTAGAAAAAATCATGCTCGATCTGATGGGGACCGCCACGGTCTGGGCACCAGGCACGGCTAGCGGGGGAGCAGGAGCTTTGCGCCTCGTAAGGGGTGAGTCTCCTGCCCCTTGTCCCAAACCAGGATAGAAGGAGTTGGTCACTGCCTGGCGCGGCTGCGAGGCTGCGGACCGTGATGGCAAGATGACTTGACTGACAGGCCTGGGTGGGAGCAGGCGTCGGTGGCGGGGAGGAGTCGGTGGATTGGTGCGAGTCTGCATATGAATAGACATGAGTCGAGAGTGACAAGAGTCTATATGCGAATGAGAAAATGGGAAAAGAGACTGAGACAAAGGAATAGAAAAACTGGTTAGCCTCCGACCAGTTGGGATTCTTAACACATTTGCGTTCAGTTTATGATATTTGGTTTCTGCATTTCAAGTCTCCTCAATTAGCACGGCAAGTGCTAAATACATTGAGACTTAAATAAAGTGATTTATTTTTATACAGAGATGAGGAAACAGGGAAACAGATAGATACAAGACGCAAGAGATCGAGAAAGACAACCCGTAATAAAACGTCAGAGATTTTTCATGGCAGTAAAGTCAAGTCAAGTCAAGTCAAGTCAAGTTCTTTATTTTTAATAAAGTAAATAAAATAACTAAATAAAATCTAAATGTTAGAGTATTAAGTCGAGAGGATATTGTGAATCCGCTCACCTTTACATCTCCTTTGGAGTCGTTTAACGTCTCCTCGTCGCTAACTTCTGCTTTGATGTCTTTGATGTCAATGAGTTCTTGGGGATCCTCGTATATTCCATCGAGACAAGTCTAAAAATAATTGCAATAGTCAGTAACAGTTGTTAAAACCACTTTATGACAGATGGGAATTCTGGGATTGCCATCCAAGCATTTAGGTGCAGACATTGGGAATACTGATCACATATAGAATGTTTTTACAGTTACTATCTTGGACAGAAATGAAGGGACTATGAACAGTCTTACTCAAAGCAACGGTAAGATCAGAAAAACAAGATCTTGTCGTAAGTGTGACGTAAGAAGATCAATCGCAACCAAAATTTATACTGTGTAAAGCGGCCTTTAGTGATCGAGTCCCGTGTTATTGCCACAGTCAGTAAGTTGCGTGACAGTTGTGACGTCACTTACCTCATTGAGCCCCCAGTCAATCTTCACATTGTCACATTGCGTCAGTTTGTCACAAGACGCCAACTTCAGCTGCGAGGAAATGTGAGAAGAGGTAACTTGTGACTTGTAACTCTTGTGACAGTTACTGACAATCAAACGGCTTTAACTTTTTGACTCCAAACAGTGACACGGGATGCAGAGGGATTCGTTTGCCTTCCACCATGTAAAACTTAGCTATTTACTGCACCTACGCGAAGGATACCGCAAGACGACTGCATCGTATAATTTTTTACCTTCGCGCGCACGCTATGAAATCGTCTTGCGGTATCCTTCATGTAGGTTAGTATATAGGGTTTTACATAATGGAAAGCAAGCAAACTCGTCTGCGCCCTGTTGAGTGATCAACTTCAATTTTCTCATTCAGGCTCTCACCAGACATGGGTAACTCTGAATTTGAATAACGAATGAATGACACAAGTTGAGCACGAGTTTACCCACCAGCTCAATACACTCGGTCTGACCAAGATCAGTGGCAATTTCGATTGGTGTCTTGCCATCCTTGTTGGCTGTTTAAAAACAAACAAAACAAACAAACAAACAAACAAACACAAATGCATGAATAGAATGCCTTCGGATTCTACGTGTAAATACAGCAACGAGGTCGCTATACGCTCGCCCACTAACATCAGCACACTTTCGGACTTTTCTTGATTGGTTTATTTATCTTTTAAAATGCTTGAAAAGTTGAGCAAGTTAGTTTTTCCTTATCGAGAATTTAAAAAAATTGATGCACCCACTTCAGCCTTGGCCTTTTTACACATTTTGACTTTACACACTCTCAGATGTAAACAAAAACAAAAACAATGAATTAGCTGACAGGGCCCCTTTAAAGATACTTTCTCTGCTGAAAATGTTGGTGAAGCCTCTCCTGGTAAGATTCGTTGATAGAGTTGCTGAGTGCCCAGCACAATGAAAGGTACGTACCTTTGTTTAAACTGTCTGTGCCGCCAGCGCGTAGTATTAGCCTGATGCATTCCGCTTTGTTTGTCAGTGAAGCGATGTGCAAGGCTGTGTTCCCATCCACGTTCACAGCATTCACGTCAGCACTGAAAAGATACAAGGAAATACACTATAAAGTAATCATGGTTATAAATACAGTTTTCCTCCTCATTATCATTATATCATCATTACCATTAATATTATCATCGTCATCATTATAATATTCATCATCATCGTCATCATCAATATCATCATCATCATCATCGTCGTCATCATCACCACTGCCATCATTCTCATTAGTATGATTATCATCGTCATCAAGAACGAACAATCACCATCATCACCACCTTCTTCATCATCACTTTCCATCTTGTATCATTTCTCCCCTGTTCAGTTGTTTTTAGGTTACATTTACTTACCAGTTTTGACAGAGGAAGTCCAGGATATGTAAAGACGTCAAGTCTTCTTGTTCTACTGCTACGTGAAGGGCCGTGGCTCCATCAGGCTAGAAAATACAAACAACACAGATCAAGCAAATGCTAAGATACACACAAAAACCAGGGGATCGAAAAATGTCCTTCTGCATCACTTGCTATGGGCTAGCAGGTAGCACAAGTGTGGAACCCGGATTGAGGGCACTCTAGCCCTGAACATAATACACCTTAGTTGTTGTACAATAAACTGAAGGAGCAGTTCTTTTTCGTAGGTATCGAGTAACTTGATTGGAAATTGATCTGTCGAGTTGTCAACGAGCTGATACAAATTACAGAAACTGAATTAGTTTTTTCCTATATTTGTGCAAAGGAGTTCGAACGTTCTGAAAGGAAACGTTACCCTTAACCCATCACTCCCAAGTTCAAACTACAGATTCTCCCAACCTTAAGAAGAAAATGTATGAGTGATGTATCGAGAATCAATAGTTTAATCAGATTTCATCTGAGAAAGCTATAAAAAGCAAAGTTCTAATACTGGGTATGATATAACTGAAGGACAAAATTTAAGTTGGTTACTCCTGGGAGTGAACGGGTTAAGAATAAGGAGATCGAGGAACAGAGAAAGTCAAACGATAGACATATAGAAATACCCCCATCAGGTACAAAGGAAAAAGAAAACGTTTCTTGGCAGCCTGATGTCAAATTTTGCTAGTCCCGGGCATCGGCATCGCAGAGCTTTCTAGCCCTGCACATTTAGCAAAGCGAGTCACAATTTACACAAACTGTTAAACATCACAAAAATTAAACTCTCACGTGATTCGGAAGACATGCTGATAAGTTCACTCCCTCCGCAAACCCTTGCAAAACTGCCAAAATGTCACGTGACTTCACAGCTTGATGGAGTTCCTAGGGAGAAAGCAGCAGTCCCGGATGTAAAACTGAAATATATATCACCTCAGTAACTTGGACTCCCTGATTTAGTGTATTACTGTTATTATATGCGAAGAGAGCAAGTATCGAATGTTATTGGACGACGGATGTAAAGCTATTGGAGATTTCAAAACAAATTAGGTCTACAACAAAAAAGAAAGCAGAGTGGATAACGACGCTACCTACTTGTAGTATTTTTTGGGGATTGTCTCCAGATTTTTGAGCGAATTTGTGCTGAATGTATTTGGATCGGATGAATTCCTTTCTTTCCTCCCTGCAAAAAATAACGCCAGCAAATAAATAAGATCAAAAAGTGACATTTTATATACTAGTGAACAAAATCAAAAATCCTCCACCAGTAAACAAAACCTCCCTTCTCCATTCTCCCAAATTTCCACCAGTACACATCAAGACAGACAGACAGACGATGAAAACGTACGTCACCTAGCCTGTGAACAGGCTCTCTCTCTTTTACGGCCGCGCGAGGTCTGGGAGAGGCCTGTTCACAGGCTATACGTCACCTAAAACCTGCTCTCTCTCTCTCTCAGTCACGTATCACACAAAAATCAATTTTTTTTTTTTTTTTTTTTTTTTACTTCTTCTTCGTTAGCCATGGGCTAGCAGGTAACACAAGTGCGGACTCAGGAAACTCTAGTCCTGATCATATAACACTCGTTTCAGTGTCAACTGCAGATGCCGTTCTTTTCACGCGTATCGCCCGTAATTGGAAAAGAGAAGCCTTCTAACTCGTCCGGCAAAGAGTAGACATTTCTTGTTAGCCCGATGTTAGAATTTTGCTACAGCCCGGGTGTAGGGGCTAGTGGTTTTTCGAGCCCTGACAATACCCTGATGTAGTCCTCAACAGCAACAACAACAAAAAGACAAAAATTTCAGTTGTAAGTAATCAAGGAGTGGAACAATTCATGTTTGTGAAGAGCACTTTTTCTGCTGTCGATTGCATGGAAAATATCGTCTCAAGGTATGGCGCATGAAACTTCAAAGTTTGAACTAAGGTGCATTGAACATCAAAGACGTTGTGTCCACCTACATTTTACTTGAGGCTGATGGCTTCTGGTTGTAGTCTAAGGTGGACTCCATGATTTCGTTGAAGCCATAATTACCAATGGCCTTAACAAGCTGTTGACAAAAGATGTACCATCCTTTAGTACCTGGGTCAGAGGGTGTGTGTGATTAAGCGAATAACTGAATGACTGAATGAGTGAGTGAGTGAGTGAGTGAGTGAATGAGTTAATGGATGAGTGAATGAATGAATGAATAAATGAGTGAGTGAGTGAATTTGTGTGGGTGAGCGAGAGAGCGAATGGGTGACTGAATACGTGAATGAGTGAGTGAGTGGGTGAACGAACGAGAGTAAGACTAGTCACTGAATGAATGAATGAGAGAGTGAGTGAATGTATGACTACTATAATGTGTTGGTGTCCGTGATTGAAAGGCATTGATGTGTGAGTGATTGAGTGAGTGAGTGAAGGAACACATGAAGAGAATTAGTGGTATTACCAATAATTCTGCTGTTCCTAGTTTATCAAGTTCAATGGAACGGATTCTTGACACGTGGACACCCATCTCGCGGTGAACACCAGAGCACTCGATACACATGAGAACGCCCAGATTTGTGGCCAGCCATTTGGGTTCTGCATCAAAGACAAAAGCACATGCACAGATGAAATTAAATAGCATTAATTTAGCATTATTTGTAGATTTTCAGTTTTTCATAAACTTCTCCTAAAACTGAGTACAGTCAACTCTCTCTAAAGCGGACACCCTCAAAGGCGAACAGCATGCAGATTTGGTCCTTGCCAATTTTCACTTGTTTCTCTGTAACTGAACTAATGCGGACACCTCTCTAATGCGAACACTAAATCTAGTCCCGAAGGTGTCCGCCTTTGAGAGAGTTCACTGTATATCTGAACAGCCTTCCGTGCTGTTGTTCAAATAAATCCATAAATTTCTGGATTGATTCGAGTTCGTTCTGGTCAACTACTACTTAGAAATTCATGATCTTTTCAAGGACTGCTGTACGAAGTCAAAGGCTTTTCAAGGCGTCATACAAATTCATGGAATTTTCAAGACAAGCAGTCAAATTCAAGAGCTTTTCAAGATTGCGCGAACACTGGTAGCACAAAAATTGTTTCACACGCACTCCCTCTTAAAGACATGCACGTATACACGATACACACTGTGTATCTGTCTGACTACTTATCTGTCTCCTTTTCCGTCTCAACCCTCTCACCCACAGTCCTTTCGCGCCAAAATCCACGACCCGCCATTTTTAGAGAAAGTCGAAAGATAAACAGCAATCCACTTCCATCCGACTCATTTGAGCAGAGGATTAGTTTCTTTTGACCTAAAAGTGCTACTTGCCTCTTTTTCTTTTAATTTGTTGCCTTTTTTCATGTTGGAAACCAAATTCAGCCAGATCTTTTCACACAATTCTAGATGTAAACAAAAACATTAAATGGGCTGAGAGGGCTCCTTTAATCTATGCATGTCTGTTTCTATCTATTCTCTATTTCGAATCTCTGTCGCCGTTCTCTATCTTGTCATCTCTCCCTTTAATCTTCAGTTACAAATACAAAAGGTTCACTAAGAAACGTCCGGCATGCCTTTGGTGGAGCAGTCCGCGCATGTGTCGTTACCAGTCAGGCTCAAAACATGCGCCACAATTTTTTGTCGAAGCTGCAGATGAAAAAAAAAAAATTCAGTAAAACAGGTCTTGTCTCAATTTAAAAAAGACAACACAAGAGGAGTGCACAAATATCCTCACCTCATTGAGATTGTGAACTACAGAGTTAGTGTCTTCCGACTGCGGACGGCAAAAAAAAAAAAAAAAAAAAAAAAAGTTACAAAAAACTCGAGATTCGTGTTAAAAGGCACACACCATTTGTGATAAAGTATCTACAATCCTCGTCAAAAACACTGGGACATGTTTAAAAAAAACAGCCATTACAAGGACTTCAGTTTTGGCCCCCCTCCCCCCGTCACAATGTTGAAAATTTTGAAGACAAGTGCTGTAAGATGTTTGCCTCGTACCTACTTTGCAACGTTGAATGGGGGGGAAGGGGGGGGGGGGGGGGGGGGGAGGAAGGAATAATCTGTCATAGTAGCTGAAAGTAGGAAAACATCGAATACCATAGACATATGTTTCCTTATACGCGCAGCTACAAGTTACGGGCTCACAGTTCCCCCACCCTCTCATTTCATAGAGGAGGATTTAGTTGTCCCATCACTGGTGACTTGAATCAACGGTACTTACTTCATCTGTACCACCGAAAGCTCGCTCGAGGGCTTCCTTGCGACTGTTGCTGAGCACTGATACCCATCTGTGTACACAAAAGGGCAAGTTGTTTAAAGTGCCTATAAGCCTTCAGACGTTACGTTTTTATATGAAAGTAGGAAGTGATCTAAGCAACTTATATTCAAAGAAACTCCGTTCCGAAGCGTTCTTATACTTTTTTCACGCGGTTGAACTCAGAATTCCGAAATCTTGACCGAGCGACATGGGAGACTGGGTCTGTGACGTCAGAGAAGGCACTGGCATCGCTTTGGCGTCTCTTTACCTTAGTTGTTTTTTTCCCTTGGTTACGTTTTTCTCAACAACACATCTATGAGCATAATTCTCACCTCGCCAACTGCAAAATCTGTGTGAAAGTTTTGTTTGACAAGAAACGAATCCCTCCTCTGACGTCATAGCCCAGGCTCTCGATCGAAAAACTTTGCGCGGTCAGATTCAAAATGGCGGTCAAAATCGCGTGTTTGCCGGGCGGAAAAATATATAAAAACGCTTCGGAGCGGAGTTTCTTTGGCCATAAGTTGTTTAGATTACTTCCTACTTTCATATAAAAACGTAACGTCTGAAGGCTTATAGGCACTTTAAGCTGCGTCTTAATTTTAACCCTTTCATTCCTGGAAAGACTAGGATCAAAATCTCCTTTGAGAGGAACCAAAAAGCAAACGCGTTTATACGCCCACTTGTTCGTTGCACCAATAAAAGTTAAAGAACGCCTTAAAATCTTCCTCCCATTGTATTTATTTCAATCGTGAGGGAGCCCGAAGAAAATATGGCACAAGATGCTGGCTTCACAGACAGAACCGAAGTAACAGAAGGAGAGGTTCCCAAATTACTTGCGAGGAGAGGTTACCAAATTAGTGTGATAGAATTGCAAAGTGGATTTGTCATTTTCTCCATGTAGAGCTGCATATGTAGCTCTATTTGTAAAACAAAACAAACAAGGCTACGACAACTTACGCCTCAAAGTCGGCTTCGTCATCCACTTGAAATAAAAACGTCCTGTTGTCTGAAAGTTGAAGCGAAAATGCATCTCAAATAACATGCCATAGGTAAAGTATAAAGGCTACAGGAACTCTGTATTTAGCCTTCTTTAAACTTCGGAAAACTGTCCGTGTACCATTTACTCGCATTAACTGTGTTCCGATTAGGAGACTATTTGTGGTCGGCTAGAATAACAGATACTTGAATAAAGTTGTGACCACGATGAACGAAAGGCAAAGACGAAGAAAAAGCGAGCAAAGGAAAAAGGATGACCATGTACTCACGCGAAACAATGGTCAGCACGTGTTTCTTTCCTTCTTCCTGCTCCTGCAGTAAAAAAAAAAAAAAGAGCAACTCAATCACATAGCATAAAAAACAAGCAGTCAACTTCCTCTTAACGGGTACCCCTCTGAAACCGACATTTCTCTAAGACGGGCACCTGGGTCCGGTTGTTCAAAGAACGAATAGCGTTATCCACCGGATAAACCCTTATCCAGTTGATAAAATAAATCCACTGGATAGCAATTTATCCGGGCCGGTTTTTCGAAAGCCGATTAAGCTAATCCAGGATTAACGAAATTCTTTCTGACGACCTCTCTGCCGATAAAATGCAGGGTTTTGTTCAAATATGGATTAAAAAGCTTGTTTTAGCTGACTAAGTATCAAGGAAATCGCTGCAGGACAAAACCTTCACATTTTCAGGCTTATAAATGACAAGAAAGTGTACACCTAATCCAGGATTAGCCTAATCGTGCTTTGAAAAACCGGGCCCGGATAAGTCGCTATCTTGTGGATAAGTGTTAACAGTTAAGCTCTTTTATAAACTGGATAACCATTTATCCGATGGATAGCGCCATCCACTCTTTGAACAACTGGGTCCTGGTAGGATCGGTCTCTGCCGTTTCTTCAGTCATTTTACTCTAACTGAACTCTCTTGGAGACGGACAACTCTTTAAATGGACAGTTGGAGCTGGTGCCGATGGTGTCCGTCCAAGAGGAAGTTGACTGCATATTTCTTTTTTTTTTTTTTTTTTGAGGTGGGGAGGGGGATGAAGCGGACGCAACACATGAGGCAATTCGATTTCCATTCGATACACGTAGAACCTGCTCTGATGACTAAGGACGTGGGCTTCGGTAGTTACAAATAATTGAGTGAAGGGCTGCGGGGGTGGGGTAGAGGGGTTTGGATGAAGAAACAATAAAACAGAGTCGACAGAAATAGAGCGGGTGAGTGAGTGAGTGAGTGAGTTAATATGAAAACGAGCGAGTGAATTGAACAAGGCAGGCAGACAGAAAGTAAGAAATGTGTATAGCGGCGAAAACACACATATTTTACACAGGTTTTACAACAATATCTTAGCTCACGCACCTTTACTTGACAGACTAATAGATTTAAAGTTTGTGTCGGACGACTTGTCTGCAAAAGAAACAAAGAGAGTGTTAGTGAGGGCACACACAACAAGACCACCAAATTCGACACATCGTAAAAATCCGAATGTTGTCCCTGTGAGAACTACGTTTGACTGCGTTGGCGTGGAGATAAAACGTATAATGTGTCAATCTAAAACTGACGTGCCTGCTGATTGCAAATGACCTTCGTTTGAACGTGTTTCTTGCAGCTCATGGTTGGCTGAAAGCGTTTTCTAACGGCCTTTGTGATTGGCGCTGCAATAATTGTGGCTTCTGGTTGGCCAAAGTAATTTTCTCACAGCCTCCATAATCACTTTGGCTTCTGATTGTTTGAAAGTGTTTGATTGGCCCTCACTCACCTTGGAATGCGCTATAGTGAACAGCCCATCCTTCACAGCACAGTATCTCTTCTGCCAAACTTTCCGTAACCTAGCAACAATCCAAGCGGACACCATAATTTAATGGTTTCCATGGTTTCCACTTACATTATTCCTTTTACATTATAGGAAATCATTCTTGAACCAAGTTAATTTACTTGTAATTGTGAATTTTCGTCACCTCGTCGATAATCTTGATTGCAAATTTTGAACACGGAAAGGCTACAAAAACCCTTAAATCGTTCCTAACGCTCCTTGCACAGTCAAGGAATTCGATGGAAAAAAGAATCATAAACGAGCTTTTTCGTGCCATATTCGATTTCACAGCGGAAAACCTCATTTTTAAACAGAAAGGTTGACTTGCAAATGCTCACTGAATTGCCCCAGCTTGTCGCCATTTTCTCCACGCCGAACTACATTCAGCTGTCTCGTGTGAATTGAAAGAATAAGTTTGCCTCTGATCACGTTACCACAAAACTTACCCTTCGCTTCTCTTTAGCATGTGCCCAGCCCTCTCGGTTCCAAATATCTTATCTCCCTGCTGTCCATGTAAACTGTAGCTGCTAGTTTTTGATGAACTACTCTGGAAAGACAATAAAAAAATGACACACATCTGTCAATACTGAAAGTGTCTTGGGACTGTTGTTGGTGACTGATGTTTCGACTACCTGAGCTGAACTCATCTCATAGTCAATTGAAAAAGGTTTAATAGTAACTTAACACACACAACCACTTACTGCTTCTTTCGGCTCTAATTGTAGAGCAGACTTAATTTCATTCCTCATATTTATTAGTTCCTTTCGATCTTCATCTTGCTTAAATCTTTGCTGCAAGTCAAAACAAATATGTATGACATTTAGGACCGTTATTCGTTAGAAAAATATTAACAAATAGGAGCTTATTGAGAGCTTTCAAAATGTTCTATAAGGGTTCACATACAGAAACATTTTCGTACATCTTTACGTAAGCCCCCTCGAAATATATAACGCGTTCCCGTGTAATATAGCCTTTGTCATCTAAACACGCGGGAAGTTCGGAGAACAGCTTGGAAAAACCATGAGGCCGCCGAGTAAACTACCTGAAACTCCATGACCTGGACACATTGTGCTGAATTTCATTTCACTTTTTCCAGGCTTGAAATACAAATTTCAAATTTCACGACTTTCCTTGACCTTCCCACGACCGAGTGAACCCTGTCCATTTTTGCACAAAATTGAACTTGGAACTTGGAACTTGAACTTTCGTAATTTTTCGTAAGTTTGTGCTGTGCGTGTTTTTATCTTTTTTCCATGCCCCTTCTCGACTCTCTACTTGCCTGCTGCAGGTTCTGTACCAGTTCCTCGACATAACCCCGCATGGCTTCCATTATCTGAAGCCCATCCTGTAGATAACTGCAAAGGACATGAGCAAACATGTATTACCGTACTTCTAAAGTGTTCAACAAAGTACTTTTTACCACAACACACTAGTTTCTCGCTCTCTGATTGGTCGATTTACCGTGGTAAATTTAATACATTTCCACTGGTTTGCCGTGGTGTGGACTCTTATTTACCACGATTTACGTCATCACATGGTCAAAATGTTGTGGACTCACGAGGCGCTTCGCCGAGTGAGTCCACAACTAATTTTGACGGCATGTCGTGACGTAAATCGTGGTAAATAAGAGTCCACACCACGGCAAACCAGTGGAAATTTATTAATTAGAACACGCGCAGTGCTCTATGGGTACTCCCCTCGTTCAGATTAGACAGAAGAAAAGGGGAGGCGCGCCCTCAAAAGCCGCATGCTTTTATGACACTCTTTGTAGATTGTTTGAAAACACTGACGCAACAAAAAAAGGTATACTTACGATATTTGGGCATGATAATACTCGACGAGATGTTGCACAAGCTCCACTCCTTCCTTTACCTTGATTTCATTCACTTTAATGAGGAACTTCAGGGAGAAAATAAGAATATCAATCGACTTTATAAGTTACACATGACAAGCTATCGTTCTATTGCTTTGTCAGCAGTGAATGTAGACAGGTTCGGAAAGAAAAAAAAAAAGGCTGTTGTTTGGCCAGAAAAGGAGGGACTCTTCACAGTCTAGGTCAGGGTTTGAAGGAATAAGCGGCACCCCTCAAAAGGGGGTGGGGTGGGGGGAGGAGAGAGAGAGGCTAAAACGTACCTCACACATTTGCAGTTGAAACATCCTTCTTTCCCGCTCCGTTTCTTCGGCCATCTGGTTCAAGCAAACAAAACAAAGTTTATTTGCGACCCGTTACATCCAAGTAGGTTTTGAATACCTTCATCATACACCCACCTCTCCTCCTGTTACTTCGGTTCTGATAAAGCCAGCGTCTTGGGCTATCTTTTTCTTCTCCTTCTCGATTTTTGTGCTGTTAAAAAACAATTACAACATTTCACACAAGGTATTATCATTCTGCACTTTGTCTCGCAATGCTGCCAAGTTGCAACTGAGTACATGCCACACGTGGCAACAAGACCACGCAACGTTGCGAAAAGTAAAAGAGTGTTCAACTTTTCCGGTAAATCGTCTCGCAACTTTTCGTTCCGTTGCAAATTGCAAAGAGGGGGCGTCACACGCGCACTTGGGGGACGATGTTGCGCTGCAACTGCAAGGAAAATTGCCTGTGCAACATGGCTTATGACTATTTGAACAGCTTGTGTTTGAACCTTGGGCCCGGTGGTTCAATATTCGATTAAGTTAACCCAAGATTACCAACCAAATCTTTTTCCTGCGTACTGTACGTACAAATGTTTGGTGAATCCGGCCCTGGGAGCTGATTCTATCGAGTTCATGGCCCAGTTGTTCAAAGCCCGATTAAGCTAATACAGGATTAACCAAATTCTTTCCTTTGTCCTTTTCGCCAACAAACTGCAAGACCAACTAAAAAGCTTCTTTATGCTCAAAACTTATCTAGTACACTGAATTCTGAGCCAAACCTTCCCGTTTTCAGGTCTAAAACCGAGAAAACGTTTCCAGGGTTAGCCTAATCGTCCTTTGAACAACCGGGTATAGTCACCACCTGACGCTTCATTTATATGATATTGTCTTTTGAGAATTATGATCAAGACGAAATAGCTTAACATAAAAACGAGTAGCAACCAAAAGAACATACCACTTTGTTTCATAATCTTTCCACGTTTTGTCAAAGGCTTTCCTCATATCCTGTGCAAGCGCAAAAAATCAAAACTGCATATTGAATGGCTGGGAGACTAGAGCCGTTTTCACATGAATGTCGACAGTAGTCGTGTGATTGTCTTGGTTTTGCGTTTGCTACGCTTTTCATTGGTCATAAGAAGTTTAGCAACATTCTTGGCCAATCAAGAGCAAAAGCAAAACACGCAAGAAAGCAAGTGGCGATGACGTGTTCTCGCACCGCTGATTGGATAGTAAAACCAATCGCGATTGCTTGGTTTAGGTTTTGGTTTTGCTCGCACTTCTAATTCGTCGGATGCGTTTTTGCTCGCCTCATTGATTGGCTCTGTGATTGCTTTGGTTTTGGTTTTCGACAGTCATCCGAAAAGCGCTCTGTTTAAGTAATACATAACGTGTTTCCGTGTAATATAGCCTCACCTAAACACGCGAGAAGTTAGGAGAACATGAGAGAGAGTAGTTCTCGCTACTCGAGTGTTCCCCCAACTTCCCAAGTGTTTAGATGAGGCTATATTACACGGAAACACGTTATATATTTCTTCATAAAATAATAAGTCAATAAAATACATCACGTATCGCGTCAGCGTGTAATATACTCTCATCTTACACGGTTATTAAGCCAATCGGAACGCACGTAGTATCCTAGTTATTTAATTTATAAAACAAATTACTGGGCTTCACTTACTCCTTTCACATCCTTCAGATCTCCCTTGAGAAGTGAGTCCAGCGGATACAACAACATGTTACCACAGCTTGTATTCTATGGGACGTAAGACATCATGCAACAAATTAAGTTAAACCCAAACTTCAGAGCTCCACAAGACTTCATCACTCCTAACATAACACTTACCAGGTTTTTCTGTAATGAAGATAGCTCCTGAAAAAAAAAAGTCATGAATATATGATGAGAATTAAGATGTACTGTATCAGCAGAGTCAAGGCATTCAAAGTATTCAAAAATCTGGAAAATATATAATATTTGGTTCACGTTTGATACATCTAATACCAACCTTCGCACTGACAGAAAACTTAAGAAATGCAGTCCCTGCAAGATAAATAAATAACAATTATTATTATTATCCTGATATAATAATATGCTAAGAGTCTGTCTCTTTCTCAGATATATGATATGTCATTATGGTACAAGGTTTTAGTACTCAGCGCTCGACATTAACGGTTGCCCGGGGCAACCAAAACTTTTGGTCGGGCAGGTAAATTCAGGGCCGGGCAACCAGAAATTATGAAACTTTCTATTCCTTGAAGTCAATCTTCAGTCCAAAGGGCAACCAACCTAAAAACCTTAATGTCGAGCACTGGTACTGTATTGGCATTTAAGTCTTATAAAGAACTGAAGGGGTGTAAGAGGCTATCACAGAAACATTAATAATAGAAACACTGTTCCCTGTAAAAAAGAGGGGGGTTAACTTCTCATAATACTGTGGGTATAGGAATGTGTTGCCTATTATGAAGGTGCTTGAAAACGGTACCCTTTGGGCCAGCACATACAGCTATAGATCCTATATGATTTAATGTATATGGGAGTACCCCCTGTAACTATACCAGCCTATAATATAGTTCTAAGATCTTAATTCCAGTATCAAGACACCCTATCCACCACAAGCATCTCTGACATTGTGTAGCATTACACCCTACCTACCTATTCCAGTATCTGCTTCCCGTGAGAGTGACACAGATCCAAGTTTCTCGAGATTTTCTGCTAAAGATGCTAAATTGGTAACATTCTCTGAAAGAAAGACAAACACATATTTCTTAGTTTTTATTTTACCTTCTTTTCCTTTACATTTAATCTTTATTTGTTGCCTTGTATTCCATTGTTTTGTAATGTGTTATGCTGTTCTGTTTAGCATTGTTTTGTTTTGCTATAATTTTTTGTTTTATTTCTGTCTTCGGCAGGGCTCCACTGTACTAACCTTTGGCTGACCCATGAACAGCCTTGACTGATTTCTTGAGTTTGTATAGAATATTGCGGTCATCATCTAGACCCTGTGGAACAGAATAAAAGTCTGGTTGTGAGTATGGACAAATACCGTATGTAAAAGAAAGTATGAAAAGAAACTTTCTTAGCCATACACGTACAACACTAAATGCACCTTTAGTACAACCTTGTTGTAGGGGCAGTCTTAGAGACAATCTGCCCCCCCCCCCCCCCCCCCCCCCCCGTCATAAATAAATGACCTTTCCTTTACAGGCCCAGCATTTTGGTCAGAGAAAAGCCCTCCTGTTGTAATGAAACATTAGGGGGTGGGTATTTCTCAGCCCCCAAAAAGGGGTCCGTCATGTAAAATTGAATATCTCTTCATAAGGGTGGGTCAGCTTAAAAACTGCTTCAATCTTCAAATTGTTGTTATTCAAATACTCTCGAAAAACAAGAAATTCCAATTCAGGCAGACTATAAAATTCCAATGAAAGTTTCTCTGGGTCTCGCACCTTTGGCACGAGAACTGTTTTCCCCATTCTCCATATGTGAATCACTGGAAACATGAGACAACGAAGATGGAGGATCATTCATCTTGTTATGCAAATGATCATTTTGCTTTAATTCAGAATCAAATAAAAAAGTACTCCAAGAAGAGCTGATTTATATCATGAAACTTTCTAAAAGAGTACCCTGAAAAAACCAGATGTTATTTCACTGACTCTACATTCCAAAAGTTTCTGGGAGAGCATGGCCTCTAGAAGCTTGTGCCTTTGGCACTCTCAAATTGTTCACAGAGCTATCTTCATCTATTCGGATATGCCAGGTTGACAAAAAGCTCTTATGAACCCAAAGGACAAGATGAGCCTGATGATGTTGTTCTGACTGATCTTGATAGATGAGGGAGGAAGGGTCATGATCTTTTTTCTGTTATATACCAAAGGGATGCAGAGATACCAAGCCCCAAAAATTTTTGGGCGGGAGATTTTGGTTGAGGGTCTGAGGCCCACTTGGTCAAATGGCATGAGGGGGGGGGGGGGGGGGGGTGGGGGTAGCAAAAGGAGTCTGCTTCAGAGTTGAGGAACTTTATAGCCAACACAGTGAGCTGAAATTATGCTTTTCAGCACTTCTTACAAGATTTTTTGTTGTATTCAACTTAATTATTACAAAAATATGTTTTGATTGAGGGAAGGGGGAGATTTCAGATTTTATGTGGGAGATTTGAGGTTCATACAGGAGATCGAAGTGAAGTCACGGGTGAACGAGAGATGAGGAGCTCATGCGGGAGACTCCCGTATAAAGTGGGAGAGTTGGCATGTCTGGGGATGGGTCATACAAAATTTCCAGGGCTGGGTCATAATAAACCAGACCCACCCCCTCCCAGAAGGATCACATGTAGTGCCATTGTTAAAATCCCTAAAGTAACCTGAAAGATTCACAATAAACAACCAGAAAAAAATAGTGGGCCATCAAGAGATATTTATATGGACAATCTAAACCGGAATAATATATCTAATTGGATTAAGCTGGATGTCAAAGTTCTCAAATCTTACGCATAAATGTTTTTAAAAATATTCATATCACATACGATGTGCTTGGTGACATCGGAAAATAAATAATTAAGCAAAAGCACAATAAGGTATACTGGTACGCTGTGATGGGCTTGGGAAGTATATTTATAAAAAGAAATAGATGTGACTATGAGTATATCTGTGTGCGAATTTCGTCGAAGACAATGAGAGAACTGCTTGGAATTTTAATTCTAATCTTCGATCACCAAAATACCAAACTGTGATTTCAATGTTTATAATGTCGGATTTCTTGTGTAAATATCCTAGTTGCTAACCGGGTGATCAAGTTATTTGTTGACGGCAAAATGAACGCGAAATTCGACCAGCAATTGGCCAACGAAACAAAATTGAAGTAAATCAGTCATAGACATGACGAACTAAATGCAGGGAGATGATCGATCGATAACAAATATTAAGAACTCTCGATCTTTCTTCGGCTTATGCCTATCAAGGAGTCGCGAGTAATTAATTCCTTTCAGATCAAGGCCACTTTACCACTGATACGACATAAACTTCATCATTTCCTATTTGAGAACTACGTCGTAATATTAAATCGGTGTTTACAATACGGTTGCCGAACTAATATACCAGTTTATCAAACCCACATACGGCGTAAATCACTTTGTACGAGTCCCAGCTTTCTTAAACATCTGTTTAGCGATAAAACAAAACCCAAATCCACATGGAAAGACGGCCCGAACGAAAGTATTCGTGACAGTATAATATCTCACCTCCTCGATCTCCCCGACGGTGTTTCGACAAGAAGTCATGGCTTGAAAGAAATTTGATGTGGTGGGCGAGGAGAGGTCATCTCTAGCCTCCTCGAGGAAGCCTCTGACAGAGATTCTGTCAGGCATCTTCGTAAAGGCAGTGAATCGGCGTAAAAAGAGTCGCTCGCCAACAAGTTTGGAGGAAGTTCCGGAACACTTGACTGAGCTAGTAACCAGGCTCCCTCGTACAAGCTCGTGCGAAGGTGTGGCACCGCAAGTCCGGCCGGAAGAGGAATCAGCCCGAACGTTGCTTTTCTGAGAGTCCGAAACAAAACGCGCCTGACTATCTGTTTTGGCGGACTTTGTACCATATGGGCCAGGATCACGTGTCAAATAAGAAATCAACAGTAATGCTAGCTAAACTATGGCACATCTCATCGATTTCTCCGGATAGTGTCCGATTGAGTTTCACCCGGTTCCAAACTGGGCTGACGAAAAAATATTCTGTCCAATCTCAGTGACAGAAAAACTATTGTTCAAAAAAATTAGGGGAAGGAGGCACAACAAAACAAATACAATACAATACAAACAAACAAACAAACAAAACACTTTTTTGTAAAAAAAAAAAAGCAGTGATGATCAAAGCTGAAATGCATGTAGAACACGATATTCACGTGATATTCTGAAATGAGACTGCAAAAAAATGTATTCGACGTAGCACTGCTCGAAGTCGCCGCTGAGTTATCGATGGCTGTAGATGAATAATTCTTGATACTTGACGTGATTTAGTTCGCGCAGGCGGCCTCCTGGTTCCCGTAATGGCGAGGTAATCAGTGATTCGAAAAACATCGGCCGTCACTGACTGATACGGTTAATTATTGTAGGATGCATCAGTGAACGGCGCGACAGTGAGACGGCCATGATAACAGGTTGAGTCAGGAATGTCACTATCCCCGTCCCTTCAAATTAGATTATACAGGATGCAAGGAACAAGATGGGTGTTCATCTAACCCATCAAAAAGTTCCTCTCAAATGTTCGCATATAAATTTATTTCGGCTGCCAAAACATAAGCCGGAGTTATGCCGAGTCGTTTATGTGCGTCCCTACAGTGCCCGCAAGTTACGGCATGGCATTACCAGATTGATCCACAGGAAGTAGAGAGGGTTATGGGTCGCTGGTCTCACACGTCACCGTCAGTATAATTTTCTGACTTACGGCTATGCGGCTAAAGGTAGTCTGCCGGCATAAGCCGTCTAGGTTTTTCTTTCAATACTTCTTAACATTGTATGACGGTTTACATTTACTTGGTAAAGTTTTTATAATGTGTTATATTTTTAACAATAATATATATGGCTGATTAGGTTGTCTTTTTAATTATTATTAAAACATAGATAGTAAATACTGTTTAATTTATTTTAAGTGAGAGGTAGGGTTCGGGCAAGTATAAGTTTTAGATTTTATTTTCAGTTCACGTTCACGTTTGAAGGAGTTTTATTGAAGCTCCTAAGTGTAACGTGGGTAAATAAAGTATTGTATTGTAGTTGTATTGACTTACGGCGTAGCCCCAGGGCTAATGCTTCTTTTCGCGTTTCGTTCGTACGTACATACACGTACACGTCCGCGTGTTCCTGTGTGACTTAGCACGCTTATTCGGGCTTGTCTTCTTTGCGTTTAGTTTCTAGTTGTGCGTCAGTACAGGCTTGCTTCGCCTTACAACTGTTCGCTCGTCCGCCAGGTTTTGTTCAAGTACCCGCGTGTTCCTTGTACTCCACACAGCAACGTGCTTGTGAAACTTATACGTGAGAAGAATTGATGATTTTACAATGATCAAGCTTAAATATAGGCTGAACACTTTGGGATATACAAGTCTGAAAAAGAATGGGTCCTCTCTCCCTTTCCCGAAAAGGAAAGTCAAGTATACATCACACCTGACGCACTTCAAGTTAGCACGCGTTTCCAAAACAACCACCCTACAAGGCAATTATGCCATCTCCCCAATGGGTGCCACGTCATAGCTGTAGTAACAAACCCAGTAAATACATGCAAAAGCCAGGGTAAAACGAGAAAAAACAAGAAGGCTGGTAAAGCTGTCAGAACAACCACCCGGTCATCCAAATTTTTGAATGAAGCAAACCTCAGTTTTACGTTCATGATATTTTAAAAATCTGTAGCGTGAACACAACTCCTTGTTACCACACATCCTTCCCTCGCGCGTACACACACACACAAATACTTTTGTAAAACTCCTTTATTTGTATCATTGTACAATCTTCGAGATAAAGAGCAACTTTACTATGACTGCAGCACAGCTTCAGTTAACATATTCTCTTCGCGTGTTCCAATTCCCTAAGATCTTCCTTCATCTTAAATTCCTATCCCAAACTTGCTACTCCAAAAATGAAAAATGCTCGAACTAGCTCTTTTTGTGGTCGTCTCAACTCGACCACAGAAACGCTAAACGCAGTGAAAACAGCCAAAGAAAAATAAAAGAGCTAACGGAACGCCGCAAGCGTAAAAGTGCTATATACACAGAAATTTAAATAACTCTATAATCTAGAGGAAAAAGGAGGGAGGGTCACCCATCGCCAGATCAGGCACTGTTTGGTCTGCCAGTTTTTGGTCAATACGACATGGATTGGTTATGGGAAAGCTGGAAGAGAACCATGGATGCTCGAGAATCTCCACAGCCGTTAGTCTCTCGCTCGGTTCCCGGCGCATCATGGATCTGATGAGGCACTTAGCTTTAGACGAAACGGTATCCGGGATATTGAAGTGTCCTCGGCGAATTTTCGTGAACAGTACGCTGGGGTCCGTGTCGTGGAAAGGGTAGCGGCCTACAAGCATTGTGTACAGCATGACACCGAGGCTCCAAATGTCCGCGCACTTGCCGGAATAGCCCCCGCTGGACTCTAATATCTCAGGGCTCACATAAGCAGGGCAACCATGTTTGTCTTCAAGAATATCATCATCGCCTGATAGTAGACATGCATCCTCGAGCCCTTCAAGTTTGACTTCGGTCCTAAAATAGAACAGGAAGAAATGAAGCTCACATTAGTCTTTGGCTCTTAGGGAAAAGTTTCTGCGTACAGTTTTGATAAGTAACTGTGGGTAATAGTATGGAAAATTTGGTCCATGGGGGTGCTCCTTCTAATTTTGGGTGGTAGTGTGCTGCCCTGAGTTCTGAAAACCCTTACCCAAATTCAGACCAAAATATACACTTTTTCTACCCCATTTCAGACCTTTATCCCTAAATTTTCACTCTTTCAGGTCTGTATACGAAAATGTGCACCCTATTTCAGACCAAATGCCAAAAACTATTCAGACAAAAATGTTTGAAAATGATACCCTTTGGTATGATACCCCCCATGTGATGATGGTGTGTGATGGTGAGTGATCTTGCTCAAACAGTAAACCATTCGATATACTGGTATGGGCCCTTTGATGCAAGCTCCCAGCATTGGCAACTCTTCATAAAAAGAGTAAACTTGCTCCCAGGAATGGTTGGAATAATGTTTTGAAGATTATAAGGCCCTACATCCCTTGAAGGACATTCTCAGTCACATTTTAAACAAATTTATCCAGATTATACTGCTTATCACATAGATGCTATCCCAAGCTAAAAATTAATACAAATTCTCCCAGCCATTCGAGGAAAATTGTATTGAGTGATGTAGTGAGAATCCACTTTTCTATACTGATATTATGTAAATGAAAGAGAAAATTGAAAATGACTGCTCATAGAAATTTTATCAAGAAATAAAAGTAGAGCCCAAAATAGCCTAAACTACAGCAAGAAATGCTACAGGTAGCTTCTTATGACGTCCTTTGTTGCCACTTTGTGTCTGATAACAGATGTGAAAACCATACCAAGTGCAAGAAATAGCCCAGAAAAGATAAAACTCACATCTCTCATTCAATCCAGAACAGCCGACTAATACAAATTTTGCAATATTGTTCAGGTTTTCTAACATCAGAATAAGCAGCAATATGATGACAAATGGCTTGAACACCACATCAAAAATAAAGGAGCACATTAAACAGAAAAAAAAAAAACTTTGCATAAATTCAAAATTTCTGTTCAAATCTCTCATAGTGACATCTGTGTAAAATTTCCTGTAAACACAGTGTAGATTTCATTAAAAGGTTTTAAACTGTGTACTGCCCAAATGAAAACAGAATCCGGTTTAAGTAGGCTCAAATGAAGCAACAAATGGAGTGATCTCTATAAGACAAAGAAATGCTCCAAACCCTTAGCAGCTGCATCACATAATCACAATGTTTTTGATGGCAAGTGACAAATCTTAATGGTATCAATTAGTGTTACATTTGCACTTTGACAGGAAAATCCATTTACTCATACATGAGGAAATACATACACGAAAAAATACAGAAGTCTGAAAACAAAGGAAGGAGTGCACATTATGGAATTTTCTCCTTCACTCAGCGGGCTCTTGCGGCTTGTTTCAACAGACTCGGCAATGCGAAAATCCTAAAGTGAACAATTTTATAACTGCTTCAGAAATATTGGTGATAGACTTTTTAGATCTTTATTGCCTTTGTCTCTGTCTCTCAAGCAAACAAACTCCACATTAATATTGTGTCATTGAACTAAGAACATTTCTGGGTAGGTTGCTCAATTTTTATCAAGCAGAGAGGTGCTGGGGTCTCAAAAAAGTAGAAGCAACAAATTCAGTAAGAAAGCTTTTAAGAAGCTTAGAAAACAATGTCCCTCGTTTTATACATGCTGCCCGTACTTTTGAAACTATACCCTCATTGTTTTAAAACCGATTGTTTGACATCGTAGCAATTGGCGGAAGTGAAGTTTCCCCACGTGGCTTCATGCAAGAGCAACGTGCCACGAGGAGTAGAAATATTTCAGCGATTTCACTTTCGTGAACTCACAAATTACTGCAATCAAATCGAAAGCTGGTCATCGGTAGCTAAGAAAAAAGCAAAAGAGATACGAGAATGGGTGACTCGAAATTTCCCGCCACAAGGCCTGAAAACATTTCCGGTATTCTTTTAGGATCAAGGGTTGTTTTCATTGCGACGGGACCCACGCATTAAAATAAAGGCTGCGTTTTATAGTAGCCACTCGAAGAAAAAAAGAACTGATTTTATCGAGACGTTTAACAGTGATCAGGCTTTCTGCCTAATTTGTACTGCCCACACGCTCGTAAATCAATCTAGTTAAAAATAAAGGCTGAATCATCTTGCGCGCACGTCATACGCGAAATTTCATACGCCGTCTTGGCGAAATTCCGAACCACGGCCTAAATGTGTGAATGTTACGCATATCTTGCGCAAAAGGACCGGAAATTACCTCAAAAGCTCTGCTAGACCATTGTCCTGCCAAACCTACAAACGCTTCAAAAATTCGTTGCCAAAACTCGCTCGATTTCAAATATTAAAAAAAAAAAAAAAGTATGGCGAAAACAAGATAATGACTACAAATTGTCTAAGATTTGAACCACAGCTTAAAATATATAAGGCAGTGGTTTTCGGTTTTGTAATGCACTAAACACGCTTCGATTTGCAAACAAAGTACCCGCGAACCACGCCGAGGACTTTGTCTGGGGTTGACAATACTCAATAGGCACATGGAAGGGGACCTAAAAATAATGTTTGAGTCTACATTCGCGTCCCATAAACGCAACAAGCAGTGCCAACAACAAAAAACGAGGTCTTACCTTTCTGCGTTTTTAAACACAAACTTCCGGAGCTTAAGGTCCCGCAGTACGACGCCCGATTCATGGCAGTGCCCAACGGCATTCACAATTTGATAAAACAGTCTGCTTGCTTGTTCTTCTTTCAGCCTTCGTTTTGTTCGCACAAACGAGTGTAGATCTCCAAAAGACCTCTCAAAGAATACATAAGCGTACGAATCGCTGATGAGAATTTCAATAATCTTGTTTATACCGTGGTGAGTTGGCAGATAAAACATGGGGGCGAGCGTGGCACGGAACCTATTTACGTCAATAATCTTGCTTGCCAATTCCACTTTCGTTTCAGTATCGACGGCCCGATAAAGAGCACTTCCACCAGGTCGTTCCAGTAAAAGATACCTCCCAACTTTGCATACTTGTGGCACTTCATTTGTCCGCTTCGTCGCTTGGTGTGTTACGGTCAGGTTTGGCAATGGCGTAGGTTCAATATTTGTCTTGGATGCATTGCGCTGATAAGGATGAAAACGCGTCGACGAAGAGTTCATTTAAAACCTTAGACGCCTTTTTTTACCTTAAAACTTTCCTTTGAACGGTGTGTGGTGAAGGGAGATCGTTAAGCCCACGAATCGCGAGTCCGTTGATGTTCTGTTTGGGCCAAGTCAGCGTATGACGTTGCATACAAAGCAGCGACGATGGCGTAAGTTGCCGATTCGCTCGTTAAGATCACTGCTCTCGGCTCCTTCCTGGTTCTCCGAAACGGTCTGCGTCGCTCGGTGGGCCTTCTGGCCTTCCCTTCACCAAGCAAGCAAACAAAAGCAGATCATGATGGTGAAATGATCGGACGAAAATGTCGCAACTAACTCACGAAACTCAATCAAATGAACCAGACTGACGCAATGGCTTTTTCTCTGTTGCGTAGCCACTCTCCATATTTGGAAGTGCGCTCATTATCATCAGATCATCTGACGCCAGTTGCACTTTCTGATTGGTTCAGAATACAATACCAATTGTTTGGTCCTGAGGGGGAAGTCCTTCCGGTTAATTTGAATAAGAAAAATTTTGTTTTTTATGCGCTCACACGAAATCATATTTCATCATACTGAAAGTCCAAAAGCGCTGAATCCCATGACTATCACAGGATCTATGTGGAGCTTTTTGCTTACTATGTGTCTTGAGCGATTTTTAATGGCGGAAACGGGCGGCGAGAAGTCCGGTACAAATGCTGATTGGAGTCAGGAAGTAATTGTCATGCCTCTAAACTGACCGAATTGATTGCAGAGCAACAAAACAAAGATGCCGACAACATTAAGGTTCAATTTATTTCGTCTAACATTTGCGTTTTTTCTGTCTTCAAAGAGTTCGTGCCTATATTAATATTCCGTGCGTGAATAATCAACGTTGTGGTGTGGCCGCGCTTTCGTTACAAGGAAGAAACGGGGCCAAACAATGGCTATAGCCACAATAGTTGCCCTTTTTTCTGCCTAATTCCTTCTAAGCGTACGAATTAAAAAAATAAGTCGTCCGCTGAAGATATTTCGAGCGTATTGCGCCGTGAAACGTGATAAACCGTGTACATGCGGTACTGCATGATTGCGTGATGTTGCGATTTGCTTGTGCAACTTGTGATTAGCATATGGAAAATTCGAGATCGCCGTCACAAAAACCACTTTGCGATTTATTAGACTTTACCAGAAAAAAAAAAAAAAAAATGCTCAAAAAAAGCAGCTGAGATTCATCGATACAAAAAAAATTATCGCATTCAACCTGCACCCGGCGCAGCTGCCGATTCCCAACTAAATTATGAAAAGATTTTACGTAATGAACGTGTCCTGAATATTTTGTAGGTAATTTTGTTTGGATACCTCATCAATTCGTTTATTTCTCTCTCTCTCTCTCTCTCTCTCTCCCTCTCTCTCTCTCTCTTTCTTTTTTACTTCATTTCATTTTATTTGTTCTTTTCGCTTTATAGTTTCTTTGCTGCAGTCCATATCGGTCAGTATTTGGTAGCTACCTTGTGGCTACCGGCTGGTCAATATATACATTTGATGGGATCCTGGGAAATATTCGTTTTCGTTTTTTTTAAGTGCGAGATTCGTAGGACAATGTTGTTAATATCTGGCAGCCTGATGGCTGCTTCTGTGGAAGAGGGGTGAGGGTGGGGGGAGTACGACAGAGTGCGGTCACTGGGCTCACGGTGTCGCCGGCGGAAGCAGTCGAATGCCCGATGAATCATCACAGCAAAATGGCTCCAAATCGGACATACCGTTTGTTCCGGGATTTGTACGCAAAGAAACACCGCCAATCACAAAAAAAATATTTAACAATCGACCATAATGACGTATTCACAGCTTTTTCTATTCAATTGAATTCAGATCATGCAACAAGAATATGAAAGTGGTTTTGATTGTGTGTCGATATAATACTGGAAATTCTTTTCGAATCCATTGCATCCTTATTTTGTGTCTTTCTCGTTTGACGCCCAGCGTGCATGCTTTCAGGTGTCTGTTTCGGAGTCAGCGCATGGCTGTGCGTCACGAAACAGCAAACGGACCTAAGTACCCAGCTCCCAACGGGGGTGGGAGAGGGAGGGGGGGGGGGGGGGGGGGTAGGGTGGCCACTCTGATAAACTGTGACGCCATGTGTAGCTGAAGGGCATCGATTTCAAGCAATTTGTTCAGGGTAGATTCAGGTTATTTGGTCTTAACTCCCCCATGTCCCCTCCCCCTCTCTTTCTCTCCCTCGCCCCAGGTGCAGTGAGCTAAAAAATAAATAAGTAAAGCACACTACGGTTTGACCTGGTACTCGAACACATGCAGATAGCAAAGACGATTCATCACTGTAATATTATTCGTTTGCTTCAGTCTCTGGATCCGAATCACTTGCATCTCAACAAACACATTAGTGCCATACTAATATAATCAGAAGCGAGTGCGATACTGGCCCATCGATCGACTTAATCAGTATACCGACTGACACACAGAGCCGAGCTAAATGATGCAACGTCCTGTCTGTCGACAGCAGTGATATGACTATTTAGGTGGCAAGCCCATATAAAGCTCACTACCAAAATAGTGTGCGTCTTTTCATCGATCGCTCATATATAAGCCCTCGACTCTTAGTTAGTGGCTGCGGGCGGTCGACATGAATGCTACTACATGGTTTTATTCCATTTAGACCGGGTGGCAAAAATAAATCGTTTGATTTCCCAAACCCTTTAGGCCTGTCCCCAAGATTCGTAACCTACGTCAATTTGAATTGCAGTCGTCGTTGATCCGGCTGTCAAAGCCATAGTCCTATCGCGGACCGAAAACATAAACGTAGCCCTTTAAAGTGGCGAAGTTCCGTAGCCGACGATGACAACATTGTCTTCTTTTATCAACACACCTCGATCTCACTGTATTGCCTTTCACTTGCAAAACCGGCGGCAGTCAGTGATAACCTGACATCCGAGATATTGTAAGAGCCGCCCGACTAGGTGGCTGCTTGTGTGTGACTAATCCTTAACTAAACCTTCCGGGGGGAGGAGTGGTACTCCCATTTATAAGCCATTTAGTTTATGTGCCGCCCCAAAGCTATCGTTTTCAAGCATTTTTAGTCTCAAATATGGTATGAAATTTGCCCTTTTGGTCTGAAATAGAGTATTATGTTTTTGTCTTTTTGGTCTAGGATAGGTATGATTATAACAGAAATGTGTCGCCGCGGACACTGTACACAGCAAATGGAAGAAAACACAAGGCGGAAATCGTTGCAAAAGAAAAAAATCTTGAAAAAGGTCTGAAATAGGGTCAGTGGAGTCGAGTCTGAAATAGAGTATAGAAAATCAGTTATTTTGGTCTGAAATAGGGTAAAGGCTTTCAGGATCGGACGGCACACCCCCCACCCAAAATCATGATAAATGTCCCCCCCTCCTCTCTCCAAGGCTAAACCTATTACACCCTCCACTTTTTGTATCCCTTTGGTTCTTCTTTTCTTTTGTATATAGTGCGTGGAAATAAACAAAAACTTGAAACCTAATCCGGCTCTGACAGATTGTTGTGCTCAAAGCAGTCATCTAACACAAGTCTTGCTGACGTTCGGCATAAGCCTTTTAAGTCCACATACACCCCTCTAGAACAGACCTGGTGAAACCCAACCTGGCGTGAGATTTTTTCCCCTCCCTGGGGAAATTTTAGCCTACCTGGGCTCTGGTGAACTTTTTTTATTTACCTGACCAGTTTTTGTTGTCCTTGGTGTACTTTTTACCTCCCCGGTGGAATCTCAATAAAACATATTATAAAGTATTTACATGTATAAATAAGAACTTTTCACAACCTGGTATTTCTGACATGGCGAAGTTTCTGCAAAAAGCCTGTGAACATCCAGATCTCGCCAGGTCTGGTACAGAGGGGTGTCCACATCACTCTACGTAAAAATGACGTTTTGCACTGTACGCGCTTGATATGGAACCGAAAGTCAGTTGACGGACGTTTCACGAGAGTTTATAACCATTTGTCAGTGGCAGCCGGTTCCCACATCAACCGGGTGCTCCAGACCGTTCGTTGGTAGTTACGTCAGTTTCACCGCGGCGCCAAACCGGCAACAAAGACGGAAATTATAGACGGGGCTTTCCGACCACCTCAGACCCAACCCCTCATGCCCCTCGGGGGAATAGGGACCAGCAACCTCAGGCCACTCGGGAGAATGAGGACCAGCAACCTCAGGCCCCTCGGGAGAATGGGGACCAGCAACCTCAGGCTCCTCGGGAGAATGGGGACCAGCAAACTCAGACCTCTTTGGGGGAATGAGGACTAGTAATCTCAGACCCCGAACAGGCAACTTCTCAAATTTCGCAATTGTCTCCACAAGCTTCCGTTGTTTTGAAGAACAATTTATGCCATTGAAATTCGGTTGGGCTTCCGGTACAACAGCCGATCCGGTTAAACTGCCGTCTGGCTGTCCTGCCCGTCTCATGAGATCGACCTTGTTTGAAGGGCTAGGCTGGGCGGAGCCACCGCGTACAAAATTTCGGTATAACCCCATCACTCCTAAGAATGATCCACTTTCGTTTCTCTTTCAGTTTCTCATCAAAGATTAATGGTACAGTTGGATTGCAGTTCCTTTATTGACTCAGTTCAGTTCAGTCTCTGTCTCTCTCTATTTCTTTCTTTTTTATTTCATTCCACTTTATTTGTTCTTTTCGCTTTATAGTTTCTTTGCTGCAGTCCATGTCGGTCAGTATTTGGTAGCGAGCTTGTGGCTACCGGCTGGTCAATATATACATTTGATGGGATCCTGGGAAATATTCGTTTTCGTTTTTTTTAAGTGCGAGATTCGTAGGACAATGTTGTTAATATCTGGCAGCCTGATGGCTGCTTGTGTGGAAGAGGGGTGAGGGTGGGGGGAGTACGACAGAGTGCGGTCACTGGGCTCACGGTGTCGCCGGCGGAAGCAGTCGAATGCCCGATGAATCATCACAGCAAAATGGCTCCAAATCGGACATACCGTTTGTTCCGGGATTTGTACGCAACAAAACACCGCCAATCACAAAAAAATATATAACAATCGACCATAATGACGTATTCACAGCTTTTTCTATTCAATTGAATTCAGATCATGCAACAAGAATATGAAAGTAATTTTGATTGTGTGTCGATATAATACTGGAAATTCTTTTCGAATCCATTGCATCCTTATTTTGTGTCTTTCTCGTTTGACGCCCAACGTGCGTGCTTTCAGGTGTCTGTTTCGGAGTCAGCGCATGGCTGTGCGTCACGAAACAGCAAACGGACCTAAGTACCCAGCTCTCAACGGGGGGTGGGAGAGTGGGGGTAGGGTGGCCACTCTGATAAACTGTGACGCCATGTGTAGCTGAAGGTCATCGATTTCAAGCAATTTGTTCAGGGTAGATTCAGGTTATTTGGTCTTAACTCCCCCATGTCCCCTCCCCCTCTCTTTCTCTCCCTCGCCCCAGGCGCAGTGAGCTAAAAAATAAATAAGTAAAGCACACTACGGTTTGACCTGGTACTCGAACACATGCAGATAGCAAAGACGATCCATCACTGTAATATTATTCGTTTGCTTCAGTCTCTGGATCCGAATCACTTGCATCTCAACAAACACATTAGTGCCATGCATACTGATATAATCAGAAGCGAGTGCGATACTGGCCCATCGATTGACTTAATCATTATACTGACTGAAACACAGAGTCGAGCTAAATGATGCAACGTCCTGTCTGTCGACAGCAGTGATATGACTATTTAGGTGGCAAGCCCATATAAAGCTCACTACCAAAATAGTGTGCGTCTTTTCATCGATCGCTCATATATAAGCCCTCGACTCTTAGTTAGTAACTGCGGGCGGTCGACATGGCTGCTACATGATTCTATTCCATTTAGACCGGGTGGCAAAAATAAATCGTTTGATTTCCCAAACCCTTTAGACCTGTCCCCAAGATTCGTAACCTACGTCAATGTGAATTGCAGTCGTCGTTGATCCGGCTGTCAAAGCTATAGTCCCTCGCGGACCGAAAACATAAACGTAGCCCTTTACAAGTGGCGAAGTTCCGTAGCCGACGATGACAACATTGTCTTCTTTTATCAACACACCTCGATCTCACTGTATTGCCTTTCACTTGCAAAATCGGCGGCAGTCAGTGATAACCTGACATCCGAGATATTGTAAGAGCCGCCCGACTAGGTGGCTGCTTGTGTGTGACTAATCCTTAACTAAACCTTCCGGGGGGAGGAGTGGTACTCCCATTTATAAGCCATTTAGTTTATGTGCCGCCCCAAAGCTATCGTTTTCAAGCATTTTTAGTCTCAAATATGGTATGAAATTTGCCCTTTTGGTCTGAAATAGAGTATTATGTTTTTGTCTTTTTGGTCTAGGATAGATATGATTATAACAGAAATGTGTCGCCGCGGACACTGTACACAGCAAATGGAAGAAAACACAAGGCGGAAATCGTTGCAAAAGAAAAAAATCTTGAAAAAGGTCTGAAATAGGGTCAGTGGAGTCGAGTCTGAAATAGAGTATAGAAAATCAGTTATTTTGGTCTGAAATAGGGTAAGGGCTTTCAGGATCGGACGGCACACCCCCCACCCAAAATCATGATAAATGTCCCCCCCTCCTCTCTCCAGGGCTAAACCTAATACACCCTCCACTTTTTGTATCCCTTTGGTTCTTCTTTTCTTTTGTATATAGTGCGTGGAAATAAACAAAAACTTGAAACCTAATCCGGCTCTGACAGATTGTTGTGCTCAAAGCAGTCATCTAACACAAGTCTTGCTGACGTTCGGCATAAGCCTTTTAAGTCCACATACACCCCTCTAGAACAGACCTGGTGAAACCCGACCTGGCGTGAGATTTTTTCCCCTCCCTGGGGAAATTTTAGCCTACCTGGGCTCTGGCAAACTTTTTTTATTTACCTGACCAGTTTTTGTTGTCCTTGGTGTACTTTTTACCTCCCCGGTGGAATCTCAATAAAACATATTATAAAGTATTTACATGTATAAATAAGAACTTTTCACAACCTGGTATTTCTGACATGGCGAAGTTTCTGCAAAAAGCCTGTGAACATCCAGATCTCGCCAGGTCTGGTACAGAGGGGTGTCCACATCACTCTACGTAAAAATGACGTTTTCCACTGTACGCGCTCGATATGGAACCGAAAGTCAGTTGACGGACGTTTCACGAGAGTTTATAACCCTTTGTCAGTGGCAGCCGGTTTCCACATCAACCGGGTGCTCCAGACCGTTCGTTGGTAGTTACGTCAGTTTCACCGCGGCGCCAAACCGGCAACAAAGACGGAAATTATAGACGGGGCTTTCCGACCACCTCAGACCCAACCCCTCATGACCGTCGGGGGAATAGGGACCAGCAACCTCAGGCCACTTGGGAGAATGGGGACCAGCAACCTCAGGCCCCTCGGGAGAATGGGGACCAGCAACCTCAGGCTCCTCGGGAGAATGGGGACCAGCAAACTCAGACCTCTTTGGGGGAATGAGGACTAGTAATCTCAGACCCCGAACAGGCAACTTCTCAAATTTCGCAATTGTCTCCACAAGCTTCCGTTGTTTTGAAGAACAATTTATGCCATTGAAATTCGGTTGGGCTTCCGGTACAACAGCCGATCCGGTTAAACTGCCGTCTGGCTGTCCTGCCCGTCTCATGAGATCGACCTTGTTTGAAGGGCTAGGCTGGGCGGAGCCACCGCGTACAAAATTTCGGTATAACCCCATCACTCCTAAGAATGATCCACTTTCGTTTCTCTTTCAGTTTCTCATCAAAGATTAATGGTACAGTTGGATTGCAGTTCCTTTATTGACTCAGTTCAGTTCAGTCTCTGTCTCTCTCTATTTCTTTCTTTTTTATTTCATTCCACTTTATTTGTTCTTTTCGCTTTATAGTTTCTTTGCTGCAGTCCATGTCGGTCAGTATTTGGTAGCGAGCTTGTGGCTACCGGCTGGTCAATATATACATTTGATGGGATCCTGGGAAATATTCGTTTTCGTTTTTTTTAAGTGCGAGATTCGTAGGACAATGTTGTTAATATCTGGCAGCCTGATGGCTGCTTGTGTGGAAGAGGGGTGAGGGTGGGGGGAGTACGACAGAGTGCGGTCACTGGGCTCACGGTGTCGCCGGCGGAAGCAGTCGAATGCCCGATGAATCATCACAGCAAAATGGCTCCAAATCGGACATACCGTTTGTTCCGGGATTTGTACGCAACAAAACACCGCCAATCACAAAAAAATATATAACAATCGACCATAATGACGTATTCACAGCTTTTTCTATTCAATTGAATTCAGATCATGCAACAAGAATATGAAAGTAATTTTGATTGTGTGTCGATATAATACTGGAAATTCTTTTCGAATCCATTGCATCCTTATTTTGTGTCTTTCTCGTTTGACGCCCAACGTGCGTGCTTTCAGGTGTCTGTTTCGGAGTCAGCGCATGGCTGTGCGTCACGAAACAGCAAACGGACCTAAGTACCCAGCTCTCAACGGGGGGTGGGAGAGTGGGGGTAGGGTGGCCACTCTGATAAACTGTGACGCCATGTGTAGCTGAAGGTCATCGATTTCAAGCAATTTGTTCAGGGTAGATTCAGGTTATTTGGTCTTAACTCCCCCATGTCCCCTCCCCCTCTCTTTCTCTCCCTCGCCCCAGGCGCAGTGAGCTAAAAAATAAATAAGTAAAGCACACTACGGTTTGACCTGGTACTCGAACACATGCAGATAGCAAAGACGATCCATCACTGTAATATTATTCGTTTGCTTCAGTCTCTGGATCCGAATCACTTGCATCTCAACAAACACATTAGTGCCATGCATACTGATATAATCAGAAGCGAGTGCGATACTGGCCCATCGATCGACTTAATCATTATACTGACTGAAACACAGAGCCGAGCTAAATGATGCAACGTCCTGTCTGTCGACAGCAGTGATATGACTATTTAGGTGGCAAGCCCATATAAAGCTCACTACCAAAATAGTGTGCGTCTTTTCATCGATCGCTCATATATAAGCCCTCGACTCTTAGTTAGTAACTGCGGGCGGTCGACATGAATGCTGCTACATGATTCTATTCCATTTAGACCGGGTGGCAAAAATAAATCGTTTGATTTCCCAAACCCTTTAGACCTGTCCCCAAGATTCGTAACCTACGTCAATGTGAATTGCAGTCGTCGTTGATCCGGCTGTCAAAGCTATAGTCCCTCGCGGACCGAAAACATAAACGTAGCCCTTTACAAGTGGCGAAGTTCCGTAGCCGACGATGACAACATTGTCTTCAAAAAAAAAAAAAAAGACAACATTGTCTTCTTTTATAAGCACATCTCGATCTCACTGTATTGTCTTTCACTTGCAAAACCGGTGGCAGTCAGTGATAACCCGACATCCGAGATATTAGTAAGAGCCGCCCGACTAGGTGGCTGCTTGTGTGTGACTAATCCTTAACTAAACCTTCCGGGGGGAGGAGTGGTACTCCCATTTATAAGCCATTTAGTTTATGTACCGCCCCAAAGCTATCGTTTTCAAGCATTTTTAGTCTGAAATATGGTATGAAATTTGCCCTTTTGGTCTGAAATAGAGTATTATGTTTTTGTCTTTTTGGTCTAGGATAACAGAAATGTGTCGCCGCGGACACTGTGCACAGCAAATGGAAGAAAACACAAGGCGGAAATCGTTACAAAAGAAAAAAGTTTTTGAAAAAGGTCTGAAATAGGGTCAGTGGAGTCGAGTCTGAAATAGAGTATAGAAAATCAGTTATTTTGGTCTGAAATAGGGTAAGGGCTTTCAGGATCGGACGGCACACCCCCCACCCAAAATCATGATAAATGTCCCCCTCCTCCTCTCTCCCGGGATAAACCTAATACACCCTCCACTTTTTGTATCCCTTTGGTTCTTCTTTTCTTTTGTATATAGTGCGTGGAAATAAACAAAAACTTGAAACCTAATCCGGCTCTGACAGATTGTTGTGCTCAAAGCAGTCATCCAACACAAGTCTTGCTGACGTTTGGTATAAGCCTTTTAAGTCCACATACACCCCTCTAGAACAGACCTGGTGAAACCCGACCTGGCGTGAGATTTTTTCCCCTCCCTGGGGAAATTTTAGCCTACCTGGGCTCTGGCAAACTTTTTTTATTTACCTGACCAGTTTTTGTTGTCCTTGGTGTACTTTTTACCTCCCCGGTGGAATCTCAATAAAACATATTATAAAGTATTTACATGTATAAATAAGAACTTTTCACAACCTGGTATTTCTGACATGGCGAAGTTTCTGCAAAAAGCCTGTGAACATCCAGATCTCGCCAGGTCTGGTACAGAGGGGTGTCCACATCACTCTACGTAAAAATGACGTTTTGCACTGTACGCGCTTGATATGGAACCGAAAGTCAGTTGACGGACGTTTCACGAGAGTTTATAACCCTTTGTCAGTGGCAGCCGGTTCCCACATCAACCGGGTGCTCCAGACCGTTCGTTGGTAGTTACGTCAGTTTCACCGCGGCGCCAAACCGGCAACAGAGACGGAAATTATAGACGGGGCTTTCCGACCACCTCAGACCCAACCCCTCATGCCCCTCGGGGGAATAGGGACCAGCAACCTCAGGCCACTCGGGAGAATGGGGACCAGCAACCTCAGGCCCCTCGGGAGAATGGGAACCAGCAACCCAACATGGTCTCGAACCTGAGATTAGAGCTTATTCACAATTGTGAATCATGCCAAAATTATCATATATCGACAATCCTACGTCATGCGCGTGGCACTGGGACTTTGATCGTTTGCATCTTTCAATAATGGCGGATAAGGAGGGCAGACACATTTACCCTTTTACTTTTCAAACGTCTTGTCACAGGGAGGCCACACAAAACTCACTGTGAGTACAGGCCAAAAGAAGCCCCAAGGAAAGATCATGGGCAAGACTTTGAAGATTTTTCCAGTACTGTTTCAGGTGCAATGTTTTTATGTGATCTTTTTTCTGTGTAACTGATATTTTATACTGAGTGTTGTGAATTACGTTATGCTTGTGTGTAGGTGGATGTACAATAGGGTATACATGCACATAAATACATGTGTGTGAAGCAGTTAGTTTCTGTGTTTCTATATTCCCTATTCACAGCAAAAAAGTCACTGTATATATTTGTCATAGTGCTTTTGATGTGCCTATTTATTTGTGTATTATATACTTATATTTGCATATTTAATATTTTTTCTTCAGTTGATATGACTCATGGTAATGGCGACAAAGCCACCTCGATGAGCACAGTTTCAGCTGCAAGTATGTCTGTGTGAGATGATGCTCTATATTTTAGAGGAGGGATATTTAAATAGTGGTAGTGATGGCAATAAATAACCTTACTTTCTCATTACCTGAAATCCCATATGGTCCAGTGGTTAGGATGCGACGCTATCTTCAGTGTCGAGGCCCAGGTTCAAGTCCTGGTGTGGGATTTTTCATCCTATTCTAACTTCTTCTTCCTCTTCTTCATCTTCTAACAGAGTCAGGAGTTTGCAAAGGAGCAATACTAAAGCATTATTAATAATTATATTAATATGCAATAAATAAATCACAATAAATTAATATATTGTATGGCTCAGAGAGTAGCCAGAGAGTAGCTTGCATGTTCCATTTCATAAGCAATGAAAGAGTCATTTAATATTTTTGAATTTTATTTTGCATTGTTAATGCTCACGGTCTGTCAATTAGGGCACTGAAGAAGCTGGCAGGGCTACTCCAAGTATGTTTATTAGTATTACAATCATTACTGCAAGTATCATCAGGAATAATAGGGATAAATTTGTTACAGAAAAACAGTTGCCCCCTTTTTGACTTACTTAAAAAATCAGCAGATGTATTCCTCAAAGAGTGGCAGACTAGGAAGGCTCCACTCCATCAAAGATGGAATGCACAAGCAGTTTAAACAAAAGCTAGGCAGACTGTCGCGAAGACCTTTTAATACCATAATGTCCACCCATGCAGTTGCTGACAGCACTTATGACATGTGTAATAGCAACAATGCTCCCATTTGTATATTGCCATAGCCACAAGTATTGTGGCCCTTGTGATCAAACTGTTTGTGAGTTTTTACCATTTCTTGAGTGCAATATAGCTGCTGAATGCTTTTTAGACCTGTTCAACCAGCGTTCAACGGATGTTGAAAAGTTTACAGGCTTGTGATTACAATACCGCGCAATACATGTTCACCTTATTCACCAGTTTTCTAACAGTTCACCCTCACAGTTATTTTAAAACGTGTGTTAATATGTACACAACTGTGTGGATGTTTGCATGTTGTTGCTATTTTATGACAGAATTTCAGAGTCCTCTAAACAATGCATGAAGCTGCACTGAAAAATTTGCTAAGAGAAACTAGAATTGAAGTTCTGGTGCCCAGATACAATACAATCACCGACATATCGCTGGACAGCGTAGAGATTCTTGAGGGTGCCTTTCCTTGGCATTATTATCAAGTGGCAGTTTACACTATATTGCTTTAATTATCTATACGAGGTAATATTATTTTATTTGTACTGTAAGGACTTTTTTCTTTCCATTCATTAAAGGTGTTCCTGTTCGTGGTAAACTGATTAATCCTCGAGAAGATTGGCACGATCAAGCAGTGCATCAACTAGCAAAAAGTTGATAAACAATGAAATGTCAGGCTTCTTGGTTTTGTGTAGGGAGACTTAATACGGGCTTAAAAGCGAAGATACATCTCATAAACGAGGAGCAGACCACAATCGGCACAATTGTGGGTTTGATAAAACAATGAAACTTGTTTGTTACTTTGTCCAAATACTAATTGAAAGTTTACGTGAATTGTTTCTTTCTTTCTATTTTTTGCCAGATATTGTTGCGGCAACTAATGGTTCACATGAATCACGCAGGGTGACACTACTTAAACGTCAAGCCCTCAGAAATCTTGAGCCTAATAACTTCAATACAGTTAAATGCTTAATAAATATGCTCATGAAGAACTCAAAGGTGTGATCGCTCTTGCTTTTCTATGGAGCAAGTTCTTGAAGAATTTTGCGTATAAAAAGGTCATGCCTAGTTTGACGATATTACCCCAACACCCCCTAGTCACGTATATATATTTTGGTTGGTCAACCTACTATTTGCAAGAAGTAGTCAAAATGTTTTCTTCCCTTGGTGATATCAATAGGTTTAAAGCAATAAAATTTGCAAAAGGCACAGTGTTCTGACTGATTTTATGTTTATTATGATAACGCACATACACGAACGACCGTAAACTGTGTTGGAGAGGGACGGATAGTAGGAAACCCCTAACATTACATCCAAAAGCATTAAAATCTGCATCACAAGAAATCTCAACAGAGTTTAGCCCCCCAGCCCCCGTCGGCTTGATGTGATCGGCCATGTCCTCTACCGTTGCGCTTGGAAAAGCTTTGATGATTACTCTATCACAGATAGACAAACAGACAGATAGAAAGACAGACAGACAGAAAGACTAACCCCCACCTTTCAAGCAAAATCTGCTTGAATAACGTCAATAATGCTTTGCAATTTGTGCTAGGTATGTATTAACATGTACAAGTAGGAGGCGAGCAGCCCAGGAACAGCATCTAGCATTTTCTGTTAAGGAGTGGTGCACGGCACACTTTCAACAATTTGTAATAAATCTATATCAAATGGACCTCCCACTAGCAAAATCTGGGGCTGAATGAATTAGTTCTTTATGCTTCCATCAACATCACAGTCCCTCTGAAAATAAAAGGCAAAAGTGTCAAGACAAATTATCTATACCCTATTTCAGACCCAACTACAAAAATGTATACCCTATTTCAGAACTATTTCAGATATTTTTTTCATGTCCGCAACAACTGATTTCTGTTAAAATCATACCATATCCCAGGCCAAAAAGGCAAAATCGATACCCTATTTCAGACCAAAAAGGCAAAATCTATACCCAATTCAGACTAACTGCTTGAAAATGATACCCCTTGGGGCAGCACATACATATATGGCTTATATATATATACATATGGAAGTACCCCCCTCCCCCCCCTTTTTTTTCTGGGTGCATCCCATAGTATTCTTAAAGTGCTTCCAAAGCTCTCTAGGGCTTTAACTGTTCTCAATAGACTCTTAAAAATGAAGACTTTGCTTTTTTGATGGATCTTGTTGCCAACTGGCCGGAACTGTCTGTTTTTTTCTTTGTACAGTTTACTCTTTTGTTTCAGTTCTTTGTATTCTACCATATGTTACTTCTCTTTTGGGCTACTTAAGGCAATAGCTTTTTTATCAGTCTTCAGTCAGTCAATAAATCAATCAACCTTTTTGTGTATCTGTGAAGTGAAGCCAACAAATCTTCAGCAACTGGACATCTCACGAGTCTAGAGTCGAGTCATCAACATTTTTGGTCCTTCGAGCCGGATGGCAGAATTTGGAAATGATTGACTCTAATCAAGAGTTGGAAGGTTCACCGAGACCGAGAGAAGATTTAAACATCAAAGCAAATGAGTATGCAACAAGCACAAAGCAAGATGTTGTCGGCGGCGCAAGAACAAAAAAGCCCACAGCGAAAGGCATGGCTTTTCAAGCCCACATTAAATGGCAAAACGGTCAATCTGCCCAAAGGAAAATATCGCGTCAAATGAAGAAAATAGAACTGCTCACTGAAGACTATGACAACGTGCACATAGTTCAGAGTGAACTGAAGACTTTGCATGAAGTTCTTGAAGACCTGCAAAAAACACATGTCTATGTGGTACTCTGACCACAAAGGAAGAAAAACTCATTGCAAGGGACTAATACCAAGAGCACAAGATAATGGGTGATTTCATTGACAAAATCGGAAATTGGACTACCTTGGCAAAGCGCCAAATAGAGGAACAGCTCAATAACGGTTCAATTATCTCCATACTGTCTAACCGTTCCAAGGCTTCTTTAAGAGCTTCATCTGTCTCTACGAGAGCCAGAGAAAGAGCCAAAGCAGCAAAATTAGGTGCCAGAGCCACTATGCTAGAGAAAAAACAAGCTCTTCAAAATGAAACTGTAAGGCTTGAACTGCAGGAAGGGGTTGGAGTGGCTCAAGCTCGTGAGCGCGCATACGCTCAAGTGGAACAAGAACTGAACTTTAACGACGGGATGAATGAATATCTCGATGAACACAAAGTTACAGTCGCAGCAACCCGCTTCTGCTTTATCAAAGGCTTTATCTGTCTCTCAACCTATTGAGCTACAGTCCCCAGTGACGAACGTGATTACACCAGATTTTCACTGAAAGCAGACAAATTCCCTGTAACCGAACTTTTGAAGAACTGTACCCGGAAGGACAACCAAAGAAACTGATAAAGGGGTGTCTATTCATGGACCCCAAGAAGGGTTACCTGGAAGCAAAACAGCTGCTGGAAGAAAAGTATGGTGACACAGAGGATCTCCAATGCTTACCTCAAGAAAGTAACTGAATGGCCGACCATCAAACTGGGAGATGATGTTGCCCTTGATCGGTATTCAACTTTCCTGACCCAATGCCTTAGCCATGATGTCTCTCTTTCTTTACGATCTTGGACCACCAGCAAAAATCATCAAAACATGGTGAAGAAGCTCCCAATGCAGCTGCAGGATTGTTGGTGCAGTGAAACCAACAAAATGAGACTCTACCAAGATACCATTCCCAAATTCAGTGATTTTGCCAAGCTCGTGAAGACAGAAGCGACAACTGCTACTGATCCAGTATTCTCCCACAATGCCCTGGGCTCACTTCCCAGTGTAGAGAGAGCCACTGCCACAAGCAAAGGCCTCCCAACGTATGCTCCCCCAGTTATTTCACAATTTATGCAACCAGTCATTACCACAACAGGTGATGAGAATGAGACTGCAACTCCTTTCTTCCAGTGTAACATTGTACACAGAGAAAATGAACATGCATCGAGGAAGCACCATCATTGAGCAAAATCAGCCTTTTTTGAGCAAATGCAGGCTATGATCTTTGGAGTCAAATCAAGCCCATGCAGTGCAAGTTCCTGTTTGAAACAAACAGCTCTCGACCACTCTCAAGAGTATGACAAAGTAACGATCCAAACAGTTTTGAGACCATTACATGGACAATCTTCTCAGGTCTCTCCCATCAGACCAGGAAGCAATCAGCCTTGCATTACATATGACTGACCTCCTGACAAGGAGTGGCTTTCGCCAAGCTACCAGTTGCAGATTATGCCCACCAGTCACTGGATTTAGAACTGGACAGCGTTCCTGTTGAGCGGGCACTAGGTGTGCTTTTGAACACGGAACAGGATACTCTGGATATCAAGATTGTGCCAAAACTTTTTGCATCCGCCATGTGAGGTATCCTGAAACAGACCTCTCTTATCTTTGACCCACTTTGGCCTAGTGGCACTGTTTGTGTCAAGGGCCAGATTGATCATACAGGGACTGTGGAGGCGAGAGCACACAATGGATCAGCCAATAACAGGCCCAGTATCTGACGCTTGGGAAACTTGCAAGACGGAATGGACATGGCAAAGCTATCAATCCCCAGATGCTACAACAAGAGTGAAGGTCACATGGTACAGCGCCAACATCATGCGTTTGCTGATGCGTCTGAAACTGCCTTTAGTGCTGTAGCTTACCTAAGAATCCAGTCTGAAGACGGCATTCACCACTGCTCCTTTGTGCTTGGAAAGGTGAAGTACTGAGATTAGAGCTGCAAGCTGCGGTCCTGACAGTACGGATTGGCCAAACCACCCAAAGAGAGCTAGATATTTAGGCTGAGCAGATCACCTACTGGACAGATTTAACTACCATGCTCCAGTATACCAAGAGTGAGAAAGCCAGATTTCACACTTTTGTAGTCAACGGGGTGCTGAATTGAGAAGGCTCGGATTCAAACAAGTGGAGGCATGCTCCTGGCTACCTAAACACTTCTGACGACTGTTCCAGGGGCTTATCTGCACAAGACCTAACACAAGAAAGCCCATGGATCCAAGGACCGAGTTTCCTCTGGCAAGACGAAAGTCACTGGCCAGAACAAAAAATCTGCCGACCTACTGATTACTATGACCCTGAAGTTGAAGTTGAGATGTGGTCCGCTTTCTCTTCCAAAGTGGACAACACCTCAATGGATCCAGAGAAAACCTCCTCATGAATTAACCTACGTAGAGTGACCACATGGATCAAGAGATTCACTGCTAAATGCCAGAGAAAGCTGAAAAAGCAAGTGTCTAATCTCACTGCAGATATGAGGTGTCCCTCAAGGAGTTAGCCTCTGTTTTATCACTCATTTCTAAACCAGTAGGGCATGGCACCAGTGACACTCAGAAACGTCTTGGTGAAGTACTCAATATTGTCAAGAACATTCCATCATACTAGCTTCAGAGTATATATACATGAAAACTCCCTACGTTCCAGTTGGTATTCCAGGAATTCACTTTCCGCATCTAATGTTGTGTCACCTAGCCAAGTCTCTGTGAAGATCAATACATCCAGTTCGAGTAGTAGCATTGGAGCTTGCACAGATTGGATTAGTTCTTGGAATGCGTGCATATAAATGCCCTGTGGTAACTGCTAGGCCAAGTTTGCTGACGCAACCTTCAACCAGTTGCTGCTGTGCACTGAAGCAGCTCTTCTTGTACAGTTTTGCGACAGGGTTTTGTTGCAATTCTTACTACGACCCATGTCAACAAAAACAAAGACATGTTCTTACCTTAGTCCAAGAGGTGTAAAGTGATGGTCACACCAGGACAACAAGGAGACCGCAGCAGGGTGAGAAGCAGTAACACGCCAGGGCGACAACCAAACACGCCAGGGCGACAACCAAACACGCCAGGGCGACAACCTAACACGCCAGGGCGACAACCAAACACGCCAGGGCGACAACCTAACACGCCAGGGCGACAACCAAACACGCCAGGGCGACAACCAAACACGCCAGGGCGACAACCTAACACGCCAGGGCGACAACCTAACACGCCAGGGCGACAACCAAACACGCCAGGGCGACAACCAAGCACGCCAGGGCGACAACCAAACACGCCAGGGCGACAACCTAACACGCCAGGGCGACAACCTAACACGCCAGGGCGACAACCAAACACGCCAGGGCGACAACCTAACACGCCAGGGCGACAACCTAACACGCCAGGGCGACAACCAAACACGCCAGGGCGACAACCAAACACGCCAGGGCGACAACCAAACACGCCAGGGCGACAACCAAACACGCCAGGGCGACAACCTAACAAGTCAGGGCGACAACCTTACATGCCAGGGCGACAACCAAACACGCCAGGGCGACAACCAAACACGCCAGGGTGACAACCAAGCACGCCAGGATGACAACCAAACTGCCAACTGGACAACCCGATACGCCCAGTGTGTATACATTACAAAGTCAAGGAAGCATCCTACACGGCATCGAAACGCAAAACGCAAAGGCGACAATCAGACACGCCAGGGCGACAACCCCCCGCAGCTACCCAACACGCCTTACGACGGCAGGCAGGCACGAAATGGGGGAAGTAGGCACAAGACGAGAGGCGGTCGCAGCTATGCGCCGAGTATCGAGACGGTAGGCCTGCCACATAATGACAGAACGTATACCACAGCAAGACGTGCCATTCCTGCCCGCAGCAAGACAGCATAAAGGTTTCGAGAAGACAGCCGGTTACCAGTGCAAGACGAGTGGCGGACACTGCAAGACGGGAGGAGGTCGCAGCAAGACGGGTGGCGGTCGCAGCAAGACAGCAGGCGGTCGCAGCAAGACGGAAGGCGGTCGCAGCAAGACGGAAGGCGGTCGCAGCAAGACGGGTGGCGGTCGCAGCAAGACGGAAGGCGGTCGCAGCAAGACGGCAGGCGGTCGCAGCAAGACGGAAGGCGGTCGCAGCAAGACGGAAGGCGGTCGCAGCAAGACGGAAGGCGGTCGCAGCAAGACGGCAGGCGGTCGCAGCAAGACGGCAGGCGGTCGCAGCAAGACGGAAGGCGGTCGCAGCAAGACGGCAGGCGGTCGCAGCAAGACGGCAGGCGGTCGCAGCAAGACGGAAGGCGGTCGCAGCAAGACGGCAGGCGGTCGCAGCAAGACGGAAGGCGGTCGCAGCAAGACGGAAGGCGGTCGCAGCAAGACGGAAGGTGGTTACAGGAAGGCTCCACAATCTTCTTGACTGCTTCTTGCTTGTTCCTGACAAAAGGAGAAACACCCTATTTTATGACAGTGGTCGTGCTAAGAATGCCAATGACATCCCAGTTGCAGAGTGGCCTGTACAAGAACTCGAGGAAGAGCTGCTTCAGTGCACATCAGAAACCTGTTGAAAGTCCTGTCTGGCAACTTGGCCTACAGTAATTGTAACCAAGTTTCTTTTCCTGTAAGCATTGGACACAGCTCAACCAATTCACCAAGGAGCAGACTTGGCGTCTGACCTCTAGCACATCTTTGAAATGCACACGATGCTTGCCAAAGCAACCATCCCCACGGCAAGACAACCACCCTGTCACTGATGATGCAAGAAACACACCAGTTTGAGACTCGATCCTCTTCCTGACCACCATCATCCTACTTGAGGCTACATCCTGGATTAGTAAGCCAACTACAAAACCTATCAGATTAGAGAAGCCTTTTCTTCATCTTGGAGCATGCCCTAGCTTGCATATTCGAGTCCTGTAACACATGTGCTTTCCTCCAGAACTTCCCAACTGCCTTCAACAATCATCCAAGGACCCAGCTGACATCATAGGCATTTATTTTGTTGCAAATTGCATCAGATAGTATCTAGCTGTTGCCACAGCACGTTTGAACCCATAACCAAGGTACCTCTTTCTGTAAGTAAGACTTACAGAAAGAGGACAGACCCCACTTGAGCAGATCACTTACCAAACGAGCCCCACCCCAACTGCTAAGCCAGGTGATGAGAGGCCAGCCAAAGCTGATGCAGGAGTTCTGATGTAGAGCTGATAAGCACTGCTGGTCCACCTCCCCAGGGCTTGAATGAGGTGATCCAGCACTCCACTGCGAGCTGCGACTGTGGTGGCTCCGATGCGAAAGCTATGGCTCGAGAAGTTGCCCGGCACACCTGCAGCTGCCAGGATTTGGCGAAGCCAGTTGGTGAGTAAGGTGCGAGTCAGAGGCCGACTGTCCTGCAGCAAGAACAAGGGGCCTGGGGCAATACCTCTGAGAGCTAGATAAGCCAACATGGCCTGAATAGCGCAAAGAGGTGTACCAAGGCCAATATGAATAAAGCAGCCAACGTGGAATGGATCAGTCTTGGACACCTTAATCTTAACTTGCAAGCAGGAAGGGTTAGAGTTGGAGTTCACAGCAATATCTGATACCTCAAGGTGAATGGAGGACTGGAAACTGGCAAGGTTGGGGACTAGAACTCCGAGGATCTCAAGAAGCCAAAGAAGGCGAGAGTGCAGGCAGCCCAGAACATGCAGTGGTCAGGAAGAATCAGATCGAGGGAGTTGGCAACAATCCACATAATGGAGTCAGTCACAGGCAAACGTTCGTCGGCAGGAGAGCCTTGTTGACGCTTGATGCTATGAACCACCCTGGAGACGTAGACAGTTGGCTAGAGGATCAGGGAAGCCTTGTTCAATGTGTAGAGACCGTACAGCGGAAAGGTAGACCTTAATGGAGGAATGTTGGAGAGACTCGGCTAAGGAAGTTGCAAAAAGGCAGAGGGTCCACTCATCGGCTGGACAAGGAGAGCCACTGGCGTGAAGCCTGCCGGAATGAAGACAGAACTGGTGAAACCTGTCTTGGGCAGACGTATAAGTTTGGTGAGTAGAAGGGGCCAGACCTTCATAAGAAAATTCCAGCACCACTGCTCTAGCTGGGCGAAGTCAGATCCTTGAGAAGCTGATGCGGAATTGGAACTGGAAACGGGTGTGCCTCAGGAGCTAAACACCAGAATTCCTGCCAATTAAAACGAGAAAGGGCATCAGCAATTGAGTTCCGCACGCCAGGAATGTGTTAGGCCATGAAGAAGTTGAAACAGGCTGAGGCCATAAGCAGACTACGCATTAGATGCATCAGCTGGGGGACCTTGGAAGTCCTAGAGTTGAGGACCGACACGACAGCTGTTGTCAGAACGGAACAAAATGTTCCTCTTAGCCCACCTTGGGCCCCACAGATGCGCTGCGATAACCACCAGGAAGAGTTCCTTGTAGGCAATAAACTTGTGCCGTTGGATGGGCAACCATTGACCAGAGAACCATTCTCCGCGGAAAAAGGCACCAAAGCCAAGCTTGCTGTGTCAGAAGTGACCTCCAGATCTAAATCCGGGGTCAAGCCTGGATAGAGCCAGAAGCTGACGCTGTTCCGCGAAGAGACAAATTGAACCCACCACTGGAGGTCAAGGTGGAACTCCCAGTTCAACCGGATAGGATGATCAGGTTGCCAGAAGCAGCAGAGCAGGTCAATCATGCGATGCAGGAAGGTTCGGCCAGGCCAGACCACTTTGGCGGCGAAATGGAGGTGGCCGATCAAGGATTCAAGTTGCCATCTGTTGCACCAGCAGCGAGGAACCCACGAGAAGAGTAATTCTTGAAGGGCAAGTAGCTTCTCAGCTGGTAGGCGAGCTATCTGGTTGACTGAGTCAACTTCGATGCCCAAAACAACCATACAAGTTGTGGGTCTCACACACTTAGTGGGATGCAGTGGCAGGCCCAGCCAATGACAAACGTTTAAGGCAGTGTCGAAATTGTGAGCACACTGTAGAGAAATAGGAGGGCCTGCACTGATGAAATCATCCAAGTAGTGAACGAGATCGGACACCGCGTAGTTCACGCGTAGGATCCATTCCACTAAGTCCGCTACCAAGTTGAAGATGAAGGGCGCTGAAGGCCAAACGGGAGCGTGAGATCAATGTAAAACTGGCCTTTCGATACTTCATTGGCCAGATAGGCATCAACGATGGCCGAATGTTGAAGGGCAGACGGCTTGTTACGTTTAGAGGAGCTAAGGGGAGAGGTTGCAAGGAAGCCCACCTTAAACCCATGCCCAAGCCCCTGGATTACGAAGAAACTCTATCCTGGTCCGGGTGCTCACGCAGCTCCTGGGCGAAGAGGTCAGGGACGAGAGGGCTAACTAATTCGACTGGAGGAAGGGGAGGCCACGCTAGAAGGGGAAGTAAAAGCGAATTGGCAACCAGAACACGCACGCAGCAATGCAACCAAGCAACTCAAGCAAAACTTAATGGAACTAAGAAGCAACCAAGGCAACAGCAACAGCAAAACTAGTGACTAGCAAGAAAACAGAAAAGAATTAAAGTCCCTTCTTGGGATGCTTGGAGAGCTCCTTGGAGTCTGGGCCAAGCGACAAACCATGTTTGGCGTCAGGCACGATGTCTCAATCGGGCAAATCAAAACAATCCTTGGCACGATGTAAGCCAGAACAAGAACTGCATTTGTGGGTAAAGCGGCAGGAAGAATAAGGCACAGAGCAACGACCACAGTTCCATGACCTGCAGACAGCAAGCAACGAGTTGTTACCTCAAGCTTCGCTAAGCTCCGAAGACGGGATACAGAATGGATCCAGGGCGAGGCACCCGCTGAATGGAAATTGAACAGCTGGACATCCATGCTTGACCAATCCTGCAGCTTCATGGCGGCGGTATGCTGGCAAATGGCGCAATCATAGGCCAACCAAACACGACCGGCAAATTTCCGGTAAGTACGGAGGATTAGAAGCTTGTAGTTCGTTAAATCATGCCAGCGGTGTTGGAAGTGAGAAAACAAGGACCAAGGAAAAAACTGAGAACGCTTCAGTCCAAGACACAATGCCCTTGATGCGCCGGCGTTGTCTCTGGGAGTGGAGGTGAGAACGGCATGCCCATCAAACAGCAGTTGAGGCTCGGGTTCAACTTCTGACAAATTCGCTGAGAATCCACAAATTTGCCCGCCACAGTTTGTGCCACCAGCTTTGCAGGTACAGGACAGAGATGGAGCAAGATGAAAAAAACAAGATGGAGCAACAACAAGCACATGAACAGGTGCGATCGAACTCACGATTGGTAGAACAGATGCCAACTGTGACAAGGCCGCAGGTCCAGCAGGTGGCAAATCGGCAGCTAACACAGCATGAACTGCAGCCACCAGAGGCGATGAACTCTGGTGAAGGACTAGGATCAGAACGCGGCAGCGAAGAAGGAGCTGTCACCAGAGAAGATGAAGTTGTGGTAGAGTTGAAGTACTCGACGCCACGGCCAAAGAGTAAGCACTATCAAGACTATTACGAGTTTGACGCAACTACGCAAACTTAGAGCCAAGCAAGAGATCCGCAACGATCTGCAAGCAAACTGCAAATGCCACAAGCCGTGCAAAGCCCCAGAATGCCATGGGGCACCCCTGCTGTGGGGAGCGACTGCTGACCAGCAATTGTCTCGAGGTTAACTTTGCCTAAATTACATTTAGCCACATTTAAAAGTGCATAAGTTTCCAGTGGCCAAGAACAGTGCTACAAACCAAGTTTCAATAATATATTATCTACCTATTTAGGAAATTTTGGAGGGAATTTTGTAATTTTGGGAAGACTTCAGAAAAGTGCTCTCTCATAAGAGAGACTGACCCGGATCAACTGCTGTGACAAATTGCACAAGGTTCTAACAAATGGTCACACCGAAGATCTTCGAATAAGTGCCCCACTCTATTAGATGACAACCCCCCCTCCCCCTCTTGGCCAAAATTTTAAATAAGTGCCACCTCCTCTTTACAGACTTCGTCGTTTTTGCACTGATGGTAAATTAGCACCATCGAAAATCAAAATCGATGTTTTATGCTTTAAAGTATGTCGTTATTAATAGATCTATACGAACTGCTTTGTTGTTCATAAGCAAATGATACGCATTGCAAAAGTAAATGACCAGGGAAAATTTAATAAGGGCCTCCCCTCAAACAAGCTTGCCCTTTGAATAAGCATTCCTAACCTAAATTTGCTGAGGCCCAGGATGCTTGTGGTATGACCGAATGGTAAAAAATCTAAAACACTTTACTTATCTTTCTTGAGCCATGTTTCATTTAGAAGTTGTGCCTCAGTAAGAACTGAAAAAAAAAAAAAAAAAGGAAGAGAGTTGCACATAACTTCTGGTGGAAGGCCAGAGGGCACAACGTGCGCTACACTACATTTGTGGCAGTGCCAATCGAGAACATTTTAGAAAAACAACAGCAAAAAAGTTCACACCTGAAAAATAAAAACACAGGCAAAGCAATAATTCTTTGTCAACCAAACTGATTAGACATTGTTTTCAGCAGCCAATATCTGTATTGTTTGCACAACTTATCATTTGGGATTTTTCTGCATAATATCATAGCAGACCTGGAAATTTTGGCACTTTGGATTAAATCTATCTAATAAAAAAAAGCAAGCTGTTCACACGTATGTGACAGACAGCAAATTAGGTTTTTGCCCAACATAGTGCAGCAAACACCGAGTATAAAATATAAAATATAAAATTCAAAAGTGCCCTCCCATTTAAAAACATTCATGTCCACAAATTAATGTAAAATAAAGTCTTTGAGAGGATAGGACTCACTGAGAACGTTTAGAACACCTCTTTCAAAGACAAAGTAAATAACATCATACATGACTGTAGAATAACATGTCAGAGCTTACGGTTTTCTGTTCAATACATTTCTACATTCATCTTCCGCTTGAAGCCATCTCCAGCCAAATAATCCTTGTAAACTTTGAGTCAAGTCCATGTGCCATGCCTCTTTTCCACTGTCCTGAAAGCTGTGTGATGTGAAAGCTCTGCGAGAAAAGAGAGAAATGCATTAAATAACCTGGAATGTTTCAAAGACAGGCAAAAAGCTAAGTGTAAGTTCGTTTCATTCATTTGTATGTTGCAAGTTTCAACTTAGTAAGACTCACCAGAAAGCCTGACTTTCGCTCGCTATGTCATTTTTGGTTTACAAATCTCTTCTCGCAAACACATCCATCTTTGTCGGAGTCTTCTCACAAATGGCTTCTGTGCATGATGGAACGAAAGGTGTGAAAAATGCAGTCAAGCCAGTTTTGGCACACTTGTCAGTTGGATGCATGAACAAAGCAGCATGGGATGCATGACCAAAAAGCGCAAGAGGTTGGGTGGGGTTTTTTGTGTTATAAGTAAACGGCCACTGCCATATAACTAAAAAATAGATATCTAAAAAGTACATGTGCCTACTGCTCTAAAGCAGGGAGGTTACTGAGTAGGCATGAGAGTAAAACCTGATAACTTATATGTAAATTAGTGGACAACAGTTTAAAACACACTAAAAAAAGTCGAAATATCATGGCTTTTGTGCCCCTTGTACAAACACGTTTATTACTTCGCACTGTTCTGTTGTCACAGCCTGCAGATCATAAGGACATGACTCAATTGCTAATTTATCAAGGATTATGCCGTCTTATGTTTTATTCATCATCGTCGGTATAGAGAAGCACATTTTGTCTTTTAGGCTTGTCAATTTATAAGAGATAATATCATTTAAATATTATTTCAAAAGCAGCCTCTATTTTGTGCTCAACGTGAGCAACTTCAAAATATGTAAACTAACATCAAGCCAATATGAGTATATTTATTTATAATTTGAATACCTGTGCAGTTGCGTCGCCGCCCGAGTCGCCGTCTGTACTCTTCACGTTGACACTGAGAATAGCAATCATCTTGTCCTTGTTGTTTAAATCATGTAGATCAGATATTTCTACATATTCGTTCCAAACGCTGTCGAATCTTTGAAAATATATTCGCCTATTTTGCAAAACGCCAAAATGAGCTTTTGTATATTGATTTAGGTCCTCAAGAGACTTGAAATGCTGGACCTCAACCACTTGGCGTCTGTCACGAAGCTGTAAAAGGATCTGCAACGCCAGATAAACATTCTGTGTTTTTATTCTGAATACATGCATTCCACATGGCTACTCGAGCAAACAAAATATTAAAATATGCACCTATTGCAAGAATGAAAACACAAATATGCAAATAATCACGTTCTTATTGCTGCAGTGCACCTAACTATGACTCAACAGAACACGGATGGTTTAATTTCAGGCCAATAACTCAAGGATTTTACCTTCTTCATTTCCTCCGTCGCCATGTTTCATGCCATGCTTTGAGACATTCTCGTTCCAATCTCCCAACGTACAGTCATCTCCAGGTCCCCGCTGTAAATCTCATCCACGTCCCCGGTAACCGTAGCCTGCGTAGCTGGCGGTCTCATTCGATGCGGTTGAACAGTGTTCAAAGACCGCCTGCCCGAAAACTGTGGGTTTTCGATATCCGCCCACTTTTGACAGGCCAATCAGCAATGGGCTGTCAGTTGTCAAATTTTCTGACACCATCTGATACATGATATGTGTTTTCACAGCAAACTTCCCATGGTGAGCTGAGTAACGAAAATATTTTTGTATACTAAAATTACGGATCCAAAACGATAGATATCATAAGTCGTTCGGGTCACATGAAAAACGGATTCCGCTCCAGTCACATGGCTTTGGCAGGATTTACTTTTGCTTTATTTGTAAAATCACACCGTCGCCAACCCGCTGTGGTTTATTCAAGACCTGACGACAGGGAAGGGAAACGAATGAACGCTCTACAATTCGTACGAGACTCTTACAAGAGCGAAGGAGTGAGAGCGTTTTATCGCGGACTTAAGGTGATGTTACACGAGACGATTTTTAACGACGATTTTTCGCCCAACACCTACAATTTTGTAGCTAGCGCTTTGGCTTTTACTCTAAAAACATGGCGAACCTTCGCCAAAGGCAGAATTTTGTGCAAAGATTGCTATTCATTGATAGTTCGACGATTACTAGGCAAGAGGTATAGAAAAAAAAAAATGTTGCGCAAAAAATCGTCGTTAAAAATCGTCTCGTGTAACATCACCTTTACGGCGTCATGCATTGGAATATCGCAAACTGTCGTCCACTTCACAATCTACGAACACATCAAAGCCAGAGTTTCAAAGGTTCGTACGGCAAAACCCCCGCAGAAGTTACGATTGGGCGCTTTCTCGGCAGAGCAATAAACACCGACTGTGGCGTATTTGTAATAATATCAAGCAAGCTCTCACTTGTGAGTTTCGTGGCTGTGCAACCTAGCGATTGTATTTTCGCTATTTGGTCACCTATCAGGCTCTTGAGTGGAGAGACAACCAAAACAGACGCGAAACCGTTTCCAGCAAACACTGAACAAGTAAAAATCAGGCTTTTTCCAAAGCCAGTCGGCGACCACATGCTTCCCAGACAATCTTTTACGGCAGTTTCCTGATCTTTTTTCAGGACGATCTCACGGTCGGAACCTCTAGTATTTAACTTTTTCTCGAAGCTTCTTCCACAACAACATCGATCAAACACGCCATCTCTTGCGCGTTTCTCTCATTCCGTTCACTTGAAAGACAGTTTATTATTCTCAGCCAATCAGAATGCTGCGTGCACTGGTGCACGCAGCCAGTCGAAAACCCAAAGTCTTCGGGCAGGCGGTCTTTTCCCACGCCCCCGCCCCCCTCCCCCCGCCCCGTAATTTTGTCACTCGACCTCAGTCTCCCATCCGCCATCAGCACAAAATGGCGCCCGTGAACACTGTTCAACCGCATCGACTGAGACCGCCAGCTACGCAGGCTACGGTAACCGTAGCACTTCTAATGATCAAATGTCGTTTTTTGCCCCGCTAAATGCCCCCCCCCCCCTTATCCCCGCTATTCCCGGGTTGGGGGGGGGGGGGGATTTACATTGACTGGTGCATCACTGATTTGATATTCAGCCGCCATTTTGTCAACCGTAATATTGCGATGTTTAGTCACCAGTACTTTACCGTAGTGCAGTGACGTAGGATTGTCGATATATGATAATTTTGACATGATTCACAATTGTGAATAATCTCTAATCTTAGGTTCGAGGACATGCTGAACAACCTCAGGTCCCTCGGGAGAATGGGGACCAGCAACCTCAGACCTATTTGGGGGAATGAGGACTAGTAATCTCAGACCCCGAACACGCAACTTCTCAAATTTCGCAATTGTCTCCACAAGTTTCCGTTGTTTTGAAGAACAATTTATGCCATTGAAATTCGGTTGGGCTTCCGGTACAACAGCCGATCCGGTTAAATTGCCGTCTGGCTGTCCTGCCCGTCTCATGAGATCGACCTTGTTTGAAGGGCTAGGCTGGGCGGAGCCACCGCGTACAAAATTTTGGTATAACCCCATCACTCCTAAGAATGATCCACTTTCGTTTCTCTTTCAGTTTCTCACCAAAGATTAATGGTACAGTTGGATTGCACCTTTATTGACTCAGTTCAGTTCAGTTCAGTCTCTCTCTCTCTCTCTCTCTCTTTTTTATTTCATTCCATTTTATTTGTTCTTTTCGCTTTATAGTTTCTTTGCTGCAGTCCATGTCGGTAAGTATTTGGTAGCGAGCTTGTCTACCGGCTGGTCAATATATACATTTGATGGGTTCCTGGGAAATATTCGTTTTTTTTTTTTTTTTTTTAAGTGCGAGATTCGTAGGACAATGTTGCTAATATCTGGTAGCCTGATGGCTGCTTGTGTGGAAGAGGGGTGAGGGTGGGGGAGTACGAAAGAGTGCGGTCACTGGGCTCACGGTGTCGCCGGCGGAAGCAGTCGAATGCCCGATGAATCATCACAACAAATGGCTCCAAATCGGACATACCGTTTGTTTCGGGATTTGTACGCAACAAAACACCGCCAATCACAAAAAAATATTTAACAATCGACCATAATGACGTATTCACAGCTTTTTCTATTCAATTGAATTCAGATCATGCAACAAGAATATGAAAGTGGTTTTGATTGTGTGTCGATATAATACTGGAAATTCTTTTCGAATCCATTGCATCCTTATTTTGTGTCTTTCTCGTTTGACGCCCAACGTGCATGCTTTGAGGTGTCTGCTTCGGAGTCAGCGCATGGCTGTGCGTCACGAAACAGCAAACGGACCTAAGTACCCAGCTCCCAACGGGGGTGGGAGAAGGGGGTGGGATAGGGTGGCCTCTCTGATAAACTGTGACGCCATGTGTAGCTGAAGGGCATCGATTTCAAGCAATTTGTTCAGGGTAGATTTAGGTTATTTGGTCTTAACTCCCCCGTGTCCCCTCCCCCTCTCTTTCTCTCTCTCTCCCCAGGCGCAGGGAGCTAAAAAATAAATAAGTAAAGCAGTACACTACGGTTTGACCTGGTACTCGAACACATGCAGATAGCAAAGACGATCCATAACTGTAATATAATTCGTTTGCTTCAGTCTCTGGATCCGAATCACTTGCATCTCAACAAACACATTAGTGCCATGCATGCTGATATAATCAGAAGCGAGTGCGATACTGGCCCATCGATCGACTTATAATCAGTACTGACTAACACACAGAGCCGAGCTAAATGATGCAACGTCCTGGCTGTCGACAGCAGTGATATGACTATTTAGGTGGCAAGCCCATATAAAGCTCTACCGAAAAAGTGTGCGTCTTCATCGATCGCTCATATATAAGCCCTCGACTCTTAGTTAGTAACTGTGGGCGGTCGACATGAATGCTACTACATGATTCTATTCCATTTAGACCGGGTGGCAAAAATAAATCGTTTGATTTCCCAAACCCTTTAGACCTGTCCCCAAGATTCGTAACCTACGTCAATTTGAATTGCAGTCGTCGTTGATCCGGCTGTCAAAGCCATAGTCCTATCGCGGACCGAAAACATAAACTTAGCCCTTTACAAGTGGCGAAGTTCCGTAGCCGACGATGACAACATCGTCTTCTTTTATCAACACACCTCGATCTCACTGTATTGCCTTTCACTTGCAAAACCGGCGGCAGTCAGTGATAACCTGACATCCGAGATATTGTAAGAGCCGCCCGACTAGGTGGCTGCCTGTGTGTGACTAATAATTAACTAAACCTTCCGGGGGGAGGAGTGGTACTCCCATTTATAAGCCATTTAGTTTATGTGCCGCCCCAAAGCTATCGTTTTCAAGCATTTTTAGTCTCAAATATGGTATGAAATTTGCCCTTTTGGTCTGAAATAGAGTATTATGTTTTTGTCTTTTTGGTCTAGGATAACAGAAATGTGTCGCCGCGGACACTGTGCACAGCAAATGGAAGAAATCACAGGGCGGAAAATCGTTACAAAAGAAAAAAAAACTTTGAAAAAGGTCTGAAATAGGGTCAGTGGAGTCGAGTCTGAAATAGAGTATAGAAAATCAGTTATTTTGGTCTGAAATAGGGTAAGGGCTTTCAGGATCGGACGGCACACCCCCCACCCAAAATCATGATAAATGTCCCCCCCTCCTCTCTCCCGGGATAAACCTAATACACCCTCCACTTTTTGTATCCCTTTGGTTCTTCTTTTCTTTTGTATATAGTGCGTGGAAATAAACAAAAACTTGAAACCTAATCCGGCTCTGACAGATTGTTGTGCTCAAAACGGTCATCCAACACAAGTCTTGCTGACGTTTGGTATAAGCCTTTTAAGTCCACATACACCCCTCTAGAACAGACCTAGTGAAATCCGACCTGGCGTGAGATTTTTTCCCCTCCCTGGGGAAATTTTAGCCTATCTGGGCTCTGGTGAACTTTTTTTATTTACCTGCCCAGTTTTTGTTGTCCTTGGTGTACTTTTTACCTCCCCGGTGGAATCTCAATAAAACATATTATAAAGTATTTACATGTATAAATAAGAACTTTTCACAACCTGGTATTTCTGACATGGCGAGGTTTCTGCCAAAAACCTGTGAACATCCAGATCTCGCCAGGTCTGGTACAGAGGGGTGTCCACATCACTCTACGTAAAAATAACGTTTTGCACTGTACGCGCTTGATATGGAACCGAAAGTCAGTTGACGGACGTTTCACGAGAGTTTATAACCCTTTGTCAGTGGCAGCCGGTTCCCACATCAACCGGGTGCTCCAGACCGTTCGTTGGTAGTTACGTCAGTTTCACCGCGGCGCCAAACCGGCAACAGAGACGGAAATTATAGACGGGGCTTTCCGACCACCTCAGACCCAGCCCCTCATGACCGTCGGGGGAATAGGGACCAGCAACCTCAGGCCACTCGGGAGAATGGGGACCAGCAACCTCAGGCCCCTCGGGAGAATGGGGACCAGCAACCTCAGGCTCCTCGGGAGAATGGGGACCAGCAACTTCAGGCTCCTCGGGAGAATGGGGACCAGCAACTTCAGACCTCTTTGGGGGAATGAGGACTAGCAATCTCAGACCCCGAACACGCAACTTCTCAAATTTCGCAATTGCCTCCACAAGCTTCCGTTGTTTTGAAGAACAATTTATGCCATTGAAATTCGGTTGGGCTTCCCGTACAACAGCCGATCCGGTTAAATTGACGTCTGGCTGTCCTGCCCGTCTCATGAGATCGACCTTGTTTGAAGGGCAAGGCTGGGCGGAGCCAACCCGTACAAAATTTGGGTATAACCCCATCACTCCTAAGAATGATCCACTTTCGTTTCTCTTTCAGTTTCTCACCAAAGATTAATGGTACAGTTGGATTGCAGTTCCTTTATTGACTCAGTTCAGTTCAGTCTCTCTCTCTCTTTATTTATTTCTTTTTTATTTCATTCCATTTTATTTGTTCTTTTCGCTTTATAGTTTCTTTGCTGCAGTCCATGTCGGTCAGTATTTGGTAGCGAGCTTGTGGCTACCGGCTGGTCAATATATACATTTGATGGGATCCTGGGAAATATTCGTTTTCGTTTTTTTTATGTGGGACATTCGTAGGACAATGTTGCTAATATCTGGCAGCCTGATGGCTGCTTGTGTGGAAGAGGGGTGAGGGTGGGGGGAGTACGAAAGAGTGCGGTCACTGGGCTCACGGTGTCGCCGGCGGAAGCAGTCGAATGCCCGATGAATCATCACAACAAAATGGCTCCAAATCGGACATACCGTTTGTTCCGGGATTTGTACGCAACAAAACACCGCCAATCACAAAAAATATATAACAATCGACCATAATGACGTATTCACAGCTTTTTCTATTCAATTAATTCAGATCATGCAACAAGAATATGAAAGTAATTTTGATTGTGTGTCGATATAATACTGGAAATTCTTTTCGAATCCATTGCATCCTTATTTTGTGTCTTTCTCGTTTGACGCCCAACGTGCGTGCTTTCAGGTGTCTGTTTCGGAGTCAGCGCATGGCTGTGCGTCACGAAACAGCAAACGGACCTAAGTACCCAGCTCCCAACGGGGGGTGGGAGAGGGAGGGGGGGGGGGGGGTAGGGTGGCCACTCTGATAAACTGTGACGCCATGTGTAGCTGAAGGGCATCGATTTCAAGCAATTTGTTCAGGGTAGATTCAGGTTATTTGGTCTTAACTCCCCCATGTCTCCTCCCCCATGTCTCCTCCCCCTCTCTTTCTTTCCCTCTCCCCAGGCGCAGTGAGCTAAAAAATAAATAAGTAAAGCACACTACGGTTTGACCTGGTACTCGAACACATGCAGATAGCAAAGACGATCCATCACTGTAATATTATTCGTTTGCTTCAGTCTCTGGATCCGAATCACTTGCATCTCAACAAACACATTAGTGCCATGCATACTGATATAATCAGAAGCGAGTGCGATACTGGCCCATCGATCGACTTAATCAGTATACTGACTGACACACAGAGCCGAGCTCAATGATGCAACGTCCTGGCTGTCGACAGCAGTGATATGACTATTTAGGTGGCAAGCCCATATAAAGCTCACTACCGAAATAGTGTTCGTCTTTTCATCAATCGCTCATATATAAGCCCTCGACTCTTAGTTAGTAACTGCGGGCGGTCGACATGAATGCTACTACATGGTTCTATTCCATTTAGACCGGGTGGCAAAAATAAATCGTTTGATTTCCCAAACCCTTTAGACCTGTCCCCAAGATTCGTAACCTACGTCAATGTGAATTGCAGTCGTCGTTGATCCGGCTTTCAAAGCCATAGTCCTATCGCGGACCGAAAACATAAACTTAGCCCTTTACAAGTGGCGAAGTTCCGTAGCCTTTTAAGTGCACATACACCCCTCTAGAACAGACCTGGTGAAACCCGACCTGGTGAGATTTTTTCCCCTCCCTGGGGAAATTTTAGCCTACCTGGGCTCTGGTGAACTTTTTTTATTTACCTGCCCAGTTTTTGTTGTCCTTGGTGTACTTTTTACCTCCCCGGTGGAATCTCAATAAAACATATTATAAAGTATTTACATGTATAAATAAGAACTTTTCACAGCCTGGTATTTCTGACATGGCGAAGTTTCTGCCAAAAGCCTGTGAACATCCAGATCTCGCCAGGTCTGGTACAGAGGGGTGTCCACATCACTCTACGTAAAAATAACGTTTTGCACTGTACGTGCTTGATATGGAACCGAAAGTCAGACCTCTTTGGGGGAATGAGGACTAGCAATCTCAGACCCCGAACAGCAGGCAACTTCTCAAATTTCGCAATTGTCTCCACAAGCTTTCTTTGTTTTGAAGAACAATTCATGCCATTGAAATTCGGTTGGACTTCATGCTAAACAGCGTGCTGAGAACATCCGGTACAACGGCGCAAATCCGATTAATTGCCGTCTGGCTGTCCTGCCCGTCTCACCCCGTACAAAATTTCGGTATAACCCCATCACATACACTGTCGTTTCTCTTTCAGTTTCTCACCAAAGATTAATGGTACAGTTGGACCGCAGTTCCTCTATTGAGTCAGTTCAGTCTTTTAAACTCGTAATTATCCGTTTTAGTAGTAACCTGTCCTGGTCAGGGGCGGATTTAGGAGGGGGGGGGGGGGGGGGGGGGGGAGTGGATTGGGTGGCTAGCCACTCCCTCTCAAGTGGCAAAAAAAATTGGAAGTTTGGGTATTTTGAAATAAAATAGAAAAATAATCAATCTGGACATGTGTCTCAATATTTGTAATTTTTGTTTTCTAAACCAGTGATAAAAATACACTCTTTGATTTTCTTTTGCGTGAGTCGCTCAGTTCAGGAGTATGGGGAGCAGGAAGGCGGAGAGATCTTTTTAATGTGTTCGTAGGATTCATACTTTGCTCCGCAACACAATGACCACCGGACAACTGCCAGATTTGGCGTCATGGCCATGCAAGCACACACAATTTCTATCAACAGAAGACAGGTTTGCGAGAAAGTTATGGCACTGCACCCCAGGAGGGTGATGTCACCTTCACTTTTGGCCGATGAACGTATCTTAGACAGTCTTGTTTTAGACCATATTGACTTTATCGTTAAGAGATATTCAGAAGTTTTCTGATACATTAATAACATTGTTTAATCTATCAGCGGGTTTATTCTGCCTAAATCCCGTTCTCCCTCGCGATTATATAATCTATACTTACTACATACCTATAATTTACATTGCAGTAATCCAACTGTTCTGGCCAAGGGTAAAATAGAGTATATCACGTTTGAAAATTATTCTCTTAACTGTGCTTCAAGGTGGTCGCAATACGCAGGAAATGCCATTTCAGAGACTCTAGATTTCATAATTTCCCGGGGCAGGGGGGGTGTAGGGCATGCCCCCGGACCCCCCCCCCCCCCTCCCCCCAGCTGCTCGCGAACACCAATACTCGGCCCCCAGCCACCCCCTCTTTCAAAATCCTAGATCCGCCTCTGATGGTATCCCAAATTGCTGTCTTTCCCGCACAAGCAAATGTTTGCATGTAACATAAAATCACTGTCGATACTTTCAAGCTCCTCGGAAGAAAACCAGCTCCGTGATGACCATAAATCGCTTTTTCCCACAAAGCCTGCTGTCTGCTCCCATTGTTTTTAAAAGCACGCCCGCGTTCATTTATTCGCGGTTTAACTCCACGGATGCAATACACCCCCTGCGCTTTTGTTTTACACTAAAAGTTCTGAGTTCACCATTTTGTCTTGAAAAGCCCATGGGGGAAGGAACACAATGAATAATAGATTCTAATCAGCTTCTATTCATTGCCTGTCTTTTCAAGCAAGCAAGCGTCCTGCAAAATTAAGTAATTTGATAACTTCGCTCAGCGCGCCCACATCATCAGTTTCGACGAACGGGTAGCATTCGGATTTCCGTTCCTTCCCATCGATGGACGACGAACGATCAAGGAGTGAGTTCACTTCGCTCAGCAAATTGGGAAAGAAGTCAAGCGATGAACAGCATTCGGATTGGAAGGAATGCAAAGCTTCGAGGACGATGAAACGACCGTTAGGAGTGAGTTTACTTCGCTCAGCAAGTCGGGAAAGAAGTAAAGCCATTAACAGAAGTCGGATTCAACTCAAGCTCAAGCCGTGATGAAAAGATTGTCCCATACCATCGCTAAACGGCAGCCAGGTTTAATAAGAGGTAATAAACCTCGGAAGTTCTTACAGCAAGTCGGACCGAAAGACTTCCTGGGATCGCTCATCGGTGGCACGCCAGGCCGGAAGCTCTTACAGCAAGTAGGACCGAAAGTCTTCATGGGATCGCTCATCGATGGCACGCCAGGCCGGAAGTTCTTACAGCAAGTCGGACCGAAATACTTCATGGGATCGCTAACCAGTGGAGAGCCACGCCGGAAGTTCTTACAGCAAGTCCGGCCGAAAGTCCCCCGGTTATTCAATAAATAATTGATAACATGAATTTGAGTTTTGTGTTTTGATTTCCTGCCCTCATACACAAGTTTCATACTGCCAGCTGTCAGACAGTGGTTAATTAACAAACTAACCAAGAAATAAGTCACTATCAATGAGTAAAGGAGGTTAATATTTCAAACAAAGTCAAACTCTATTGAAATTTTTTCAATGACACAGTTTAATATAAACTGCCCTTTCAATTTTGTTTTCAAAAAAATTGCCCAATTTTCAATTGAATAGATATATCAACCTAATTGATTCATTGACCGATATACCCGATACATCAACATTATACAGTTTATTGATCGATTTGTATATTTGGTCTATTTTCAATTGAATCCAATTTGTCTATTTTTCTAAATTTAACTGTATGGATATATAAACCTATTTGATTTATTGAACGATATGCTCGATACATAAACTTATTTGGTTTATTGATCTATTTGCTAAATTTACAATCGAATGGATATATCAATCTATTTAATTTTTCTGACCGATATGCTTGATACATCAACTTATTCGGTTTATTGATCGATTTGTCTAGTTGCTAAATTTTCAATAGAATGGAATATCAATCTATTTGATCTATTGACCGATATGCTTGATACATCAACTTATTCGGTTTATTGATCGATTTCTCAATTTGCTAAACTTTCAATAGAATGGATATATCAACCTATTCGAATTATTGACCGATTGATCCCTTTTCTAAATTTTCAATTGAATGGACATTTCAACATATTTGATCTATTGACCGATATGCCCGATACGTCAACTTATTCGGTTTATTGGTTGATTTTTTTTTTTTTTGTTAAATTTTCAATTGAATGGATATGTCAACCTATTTGAATTATTGACTGATATGCCCGATATATAAACTTATTCGGTTTATTGATCGATTTGTCTATTTGCTAAACTTTTAATAGAATGGATATATCAACCAATTTGATCTATTGACCAATATGCCCGATACATCAACTTATTCGGTTTATTGACTGTTTTGATTTTTTGTTAAATTTTCAATTGAATGGACATACCAACCTATTATAATTATTAACCGATATGCCCGATACATCAACTTATTCGGTTTATTGACCGGTTTGTCTATTTGCTCAATTTTCAATTGAATGGACATATCAACCTATTCGAATAATTGACCAATTTATCCCTTTGGTAAATTTCCAATTGAATGGACATTTCAACATATTTGATCTATTGACCGATATGCCAGATACATCAACTTATTCGGTTTATTGATCGATTTGTCCATTTGCTAAACTTTCAATAGAATGGATATATCAACCTATTCGAATTATTGACTGGTTTATCCCTTTGCTAAATTTTCAATTGAATGGACATACCAACCTATTCGAATAATTGACCAATTTATCCCTTTTCTAAATTTTTAATTGAATGGACATATCAACCTATTTGATCTATTGACCGGTATGCCCGATACATCAACTTATTCGGTTTATTGATCGATTAGTCTATTTGCTAAACTTTCAATAGAATGGATATATCAACCAATTTGATCTATTGACCGATATGCCCGATATACATCAACTTATTCGGTTTAATAGTTGATTTTTCTTTTTTCTTTTTTTTTTTGTTAAATTTTCAATTGAATGGATATATCAACGTATTTTGAATTGTTGACTGGTTTGTCTATTTGGTAAATTTTCAATAGAATGGATATACCAACCTATTTGAATTTATTACCGATATGCTCGATACATCAACTTATTCGGTTTATTGACCGGTTTGTCTGTTTGCTCAATTTTCAATTGAATGGACATTTCAACCTATTTGATCTATTGACCGATATGCCCGATAAATCAAGTTATTCGGTTTATTGATCGATTTGTTTATTTGTTAAATTTTCAATTGAATGGATATATCAACCTATTTGAATTATTGACTGGTTTGTCTATTTGCTGAATTTTCAATTGAATGGACATTTCAACATATTTGATCTATTGACCGATATGCCAGATACATCAACTTATTCGGTTTATTGATAGATTTGTCTATTTGCTAAACTTTCAATAGAATGGATATATCAACCAATTTGATCTATTGACCGATATGCCCGATACATCAACTAATTCGGTTTATTGGTTGATTTGCTTTTTGTTAAATTTTCATATTCGAGCTATTGACCGATTTATCCATTTGCTAAATTTTTAATTGAATGGACATATCAACCTATTTGAATTATTGACCGATATGCCCGATACATCAACTTATTCGGTTTATTGAACGATTTGTCTATTTGCTAAACTTTCAATAGAATGGATATATTAACCTATTCGAATTATTGACTGGTTTGTCCATTTGGTACATTTTCAATTAAATGGACATATCAACCTTTTTGAATTATTGACCGATATGCCCGATATATTAACTTATTCGGTTTATTGATCAATTTGTTTATATTCTAAATTCTCAATTGAATGGATATATCAACCTATTCGAATTATTGATCGATTTTTCCATTTGCTAAATTTTCAAATGAATGGACAAATCAACCTATTTGATCTATTGACCGATATGCCCGATATGATATATCAACCTATTCGAATTATTGACCGATTTGTCCATTGGCTAAATTTTCAATTGAATCTACATATCAACCTGTTTGATCTATTGACCGATATTCGCGATACATCAACTTATTCGGTTTATTGATCGATTTGTCTATTTGCTAAATTTTCAATAGAATGTATTTATCAACCTATTTGATTTATTGACCGGTTTGTCTATTTGCTCAATTTTCAGTTAAATGGACATATCAACCTATTTGATCTATTGACCGATATGCCCGATACAGCAACTTATTTGTTTTCATTGTGCCCTGTTAATGCTCATCTTCACATTTTATTACCCAATATGCAGACAGGTTTGAATAACGTTTTCAGTCAAGCCTGAGTGGCGATTCACTGCAAGATAGTTCCATCGACAAATTCAAGCTTCAACACCAGAATAGGGTGAGCCATGATGTACAGGACTTTTTTCTAATAAATGTTCCACCACATGCTGTAGACCAGTCCAACAGACAAACTTGGCTGGCTGTGCAAAAATCTCAGACGTTTTGAGCACCATACTGCAAAATTATGAAATTACTGTGAAATATCTCAGTCATTAGTTGGTCCAGCTATAGCATTTTAAATAACTACAGTTGATGAAGCTCTCCTTGCGACCATTCTCTTAAGTAACCAGTTTTACTGTAGTTATGACCACCATTGTGAAACTTCATTTGAATTGACACTCAAACTCTGTAATTAAAAGCTCTCATCGGCAACTTCTCTTGTAAGCGACAGCAACATGCCACTTTTGGGTATTACTGAGCTGTCTTTTTTTTAAAAAAAAAAAAAGCTCTCGTGAGCGACCACTCAAAGAGTGTAATTCATGTAAGTCAACACTTACACTAAAAGTATGCACTACTTGAATGATCACATTTACAGTAAACATATCACGCTAAAGGTTCATATGATGAGATCTCGAATTAAAAGTCCAAGCTCTAGTTCTAGCTACTGTTGTTATAGTGGTCCTGTACGACGAACACTTTCTTAAATTCCTGAGGTGGTCGCCTACAAAATATCTTTGACTGTACAGTGCTGGTGTGATTCATTCTGCAGTTACTGCGTATCAGTCATGTTTCTCTCTCCCAATAAACTGCAGGGTTTTATTATGGATTTGATTACAAAATTAGGATTTATAAAGATATAACAAGAAAACTCGCATAATTTGAATCATGTTTATTTCTCTCTCCCGGTTGTCTAAAACACCACAAATTGCATACAGACAGCTTCGGTATTGTCCCAGAAAGGTTTCCTGATATGTTTCATGGACTGTTCTGACGTACTCAATTCTGACGTAATCGCGTGTTGTACTATGCTACTGCTCTGCGGTAGTAAAAGGAGAAAATGTATTTTAAGCACTGGTAATTTCTGCAAATTATAAGTTACTGTTAAGCAGGACCGAAAAATTAAATAGGAGCCCTTAATTCTCTAAACAGAGGTATTTGCGAAGACCTCAATCAAAACCCTAGTTCATTAGAACGTCTGGGTGAAATGCTAATAATTATGCCTTTTCTTTGTCAAGCTTTTCTTGAACTTCCCGTACGCGACCACCCTTGGTTTAGGTTTAAGTGGTCGTTAACTAAGCAGAAGATCCTGCTTTGAGCCACACTCTGTGTCACACTATAGTACTGTGGTTTTCTTGACTGAATAACAACTTGCGTTATTATATACATGTCAGTGTTTGTCCAGTCTAGTTTCTGCAGGGGAACTATACCATCCGTAGAAAATTTGCGTGCACATGGTGCTATAGCGGAGGTAAACTTTCCCTCGCAATTTTCACTAATAGAGTTTGATTGAGAAATCGATCAATACTTTGACGTGGTCACGGTTCTTAAGAGAGGTGATCTCAGGGAGGTTCCACTGTATGTGGAAAGCATAACTTTTATATACCATAATTTTATTGTATACCTCATAGGCTCATAAAGGAACCCCTTTTGGGCGAAGGCCTAGGCAAGGGTTGTATAGCCCAGTTGCTATTTGATGATTGCGTGGATTAGACATCACTTGTATCTACTCAGTAATCAGCTTAATTTTATATATCCTGCTCAATCAAGACTGAATCTATGGCTATGCACCTGCCTGTGCAATCCAGGCAATCTGCATCCATTTATATAAGAAATATATCATACAGTAAAGAGAACTTTGCTTTTGATACCTTGTGCGGATGCCTCACACATTTTTTCCTGAAAGATTGGGAGAATCTGTTTTTTGAACTTGGGGGTGAAAGGGTTATTACCATTATGTATAAACGTTCGCATCACAATAGGATCGCAACAGGACTCATTTCGGTTGCCGAGCTTGGAACTAAATTCTGAACTGGTCGCTATCGATCAGATATGCGATAAATACCAATTTGTGTGTACAAATTACTAACATTCAAAGAAGTTATAGACACTCGGGAGCCTACGATTCTATGATATTAAACGGCTTATCAGCTCCAGCAGGGTTCCTCGATGAGACTCAGCCTCAAACTGGAACCCTGGGTTGCATTAGACTAAGCATAGTATTGAATAATTACTAAGCATGCAGAGCAAGACGGTGTAGTGGCTTCTTCTACGTAAGTTTGGTCAGTGAGAATACAAAAAAATATATAATCGTCTGCGTGCATGCCGTTTGCACAGTAAAGGAGTGTAAATGCCGGGCATGAATATCAGTCTTCAAAGTCACAAGTGAAAACGGCCCTTAACGACAGAAGAAAAATGCTGATACAAACTATTTAAAGCATTTTTCAAATAATCAGGTTCAGTTGATCGCACATTTCAGCTGGAGCTCGAAGTCCCATGTGGGCGTTTTACATGTAGAAAAGCCGGCGGCAATAACTATTTTTGGCGCGGCGTCGGCAAACGTTGATATATTCAGATATATATTCAGATATTCGGATATTTTCAGTATTAGAACTCACTATGATCATTAGATCAGCCCGGAGAAGTATAGAATATGTAGATTTGGTCCTGCGTATAAACTGTAGCCGGCAGATCAATTCCCACGCATGCAATAGAAATACGAATTGAATACGTGAGTAGCCTGCGGGGGCCTCTGCGGGTTCGTGGTCGGGACTAAAAAATTTGCTCTATCTGATAATAAAGAAACTGTTTTTTTTATTTTTTGTTCTAGAGCTACGAATTAAAACCTATTTGCTGCGGTTATAATCACTGCGCGAGAGGCCAGTTTAAACCAACCTCCGTGATGGTATTTTAATAACACAAGACCGCTGTTCGTGTGACGTCATGTTCTATGCTGGGGTTTGGATCTCTTCATATGTGAAAATAACACACTGTTCAGTCCTTTCAAGTTGGCTGTATTGCTACGACGTGTGAAAAAGGGGAAGTGAAACGATCACTGGTTGAGTCGGCTGTGCTGATGTTTTCCAAACTCCGCTCTACGATAGCGACCAATCAGAGCGTTATTATTGTACCACGTGACACATTCCAATACTAGAGCCAGTGATCGGTTGTGTACGACAGTATTTACTGCTCGTTGTGGTTTTTCTCTTGTAAATAGTTTATAGGGTTTGTCATAGATGGTCTGAGCGATGTCAAAGGCCGTCTTTTCAGACTTTCGCAGCGACGACAACACCGACGCGTTAGAACTACAGCTGTCGAAGGAAAAACTCTGCATGAATGATAACAACCACGAGGCGCGAAGAACATCTTTGCGCGATCTACCTGATCAGCCCAAAGATGACGGATCTGTTGAACAGAATGGCCACGACGGGAAGGCTGTCAAGTTCTCGAAGCGAACAGCTCTGTCTTCGGTTCGCAGACGAGCGCTGTACCAGCGAAAGCTACAAAACTACTGCTACAAATTTTTGGAACAGCCGAGCGGTTGGCACAACGTTTATCATGTAGTCTTGTAAGTTGCATGTTTTGTTGTGTTTTGTTCCTGTGATTATAGTATATGCTTCAGTTCTTGCAAAACACACGTTGGGTGAATACACCGCGATCGAAGCCTGTGTCGTCGATCTTGATCTTTTCACCAGCAAGCAAGTGACTTGTACTTAAGTTTTCTTGCTGGACTAAAATTTCTTGTCACCCCCTGATCCCGAAGCGATGTCGAAACAGCACAGTAAACAACGAAGTTTTGGTCGAAAGAACACTAATGTCGATCCATACTTTGTACTGATGCAAGTAAGAACTCTGCCTTGAAGGACTTTTTAATTGTTTGGGAAAAGTACCACACGTACCAGAATTGACAGCTTGGTGGTTGAAAGAATCACATAAAACTGCCAGATCAAGCCGTTTTGCGTATTAGAAGAATAGTCTATAGCTGAGTTAGAGCTTGAAATAGCTATGTTTACATTCGTATGACACAAACGAACAGGCCGCAAGTAATTTGAAGCGCGTATCTGTTTGTTCGGACGTTTGTTATTAAACCTTCTCCGAGTTTCACAGCGAAATAATGTTTTCCCCTAAGTATTTAATTGCATTAGAAAGAAGTTTTTGTTCGCAATTATACATCACTTGAATATACATGGCGATCGCGGTGACGATGGTCGCTAAAAAAACCCCACCACTCTCAGTTAGTGCACGCAATGATCCGACACGCAACATCAAAACAATTTTGCGTGCGACACAAGACATCGCGCGTGCAACATCCTTCTATTATCTTAGAGTGTGTTTCTCAGGCACTTGATTTATCGCCCTGTATTTGTATGATCGACGACTGTTTGTGATACATTATTTACATCATTCTCGGGTGCCCTGACCTCCCGGTTTGATCGGCAAATTCACCATTACTCGTACGTTTGTATATTTTGATAATCGCCCCGGTATCGACAATTTCGTAAAAAGAGTCCACGACGTTTTTTTTTGGCCACTGCTAATTATTCTGTAATATTCTGAATTTGTTAGTTTAAAAATCGTACAATGTAGATATTTACATGTGAACTGTCAAAATTACGAAACCAAATGGACATTTGTTGCACATAAAACCTGACACAAAGAAGCGAGTATTACGTATAATATTAGTTGTTGTATCTTAAATTAAATTCGCTGGGTTCAATTTTCTTCAATTTCATCATTCAAGGACCCCCTGTCTGCGCCAGAAGGTATTGAATTCTGAATGAAGTAACAATACACATACATATATTAACATATATTTGGAGCCAAAACAATCAAGGGAAGCAATGTATTGAGCATAACATATCAAATAACCTTACAATTTTCATTTTACACCATTCCTGATTGGTTGATCTCACAAAAGCTGCATGTCATTATTTGGTGGAATAAAGCTGCAATTTTCATATCTGAATGATATAAATATTAAAAAACAATTTGGGCTTTCAAGTGAAGAATCAGTCATACAGCTTGTGAATGTAAATTTCCCAATAAAAAATAATGAAGAAGCGGATTCATTCAACCGTAATATTTTAAAATTAGCTGTAATGTCCAAGAGTTACAGCTCCTGCTGTGAAAAGGGCCCAGTTGTTTGAAGCCCATTTGAGCCTATCCAGGGATAAATAAAGATTATTTCCCTGAACTGCTTGTCCATTGAACTAATTTAAAGTCCAACGGAAGGGCTTGGTTTAGCTCAAAACTAATCCAGGAGGCCAAGTTTGGAGCAAAGGCACTCCAATTTCAGCTGTACTATATTATTTTGAAAGTTTTTGGAAAAAAAAAAAAAAAAAAAAAATCTCTCACATCGTAGAGGTCCATGCCTTGACCAAGTGAGGCCCACATTCCTGGGATGTAAGTTTTATGTCTATGGTTTGAGGCAAACTTATAATTATTCTAACATTTCCCTTCCCTTTATCATTACACACAATGCACTAACTGTAATGTTTTTTTCCTTTGCTTCCAGAGTTCTACTTGTGCTTACTAGCCTGGTCATGACAGTTTTAAGTACGGTAGAAACAGAGAACAGCAATTACAAAGAAACATTGCATCCTTATGTTCTTGCTGTGGTAAGTTTGGAAGGTCCATGTATGAAGACAAGTAATTAAAAGGCTTCTGGCAACCATGCTGATTTAGACAGTCAACGGACACTAAATCTAGTCCCCAGGGTGTCTGCCTTAGACAGAGTTCTCTGTATAACATTTGAAATGTGAATAGAGGGGGAGGGGGCATACTAGTCAACAATCTAAATTCTGTTAGCTGTAAAAAATGTTGCAGAAGAATTGGTCATAACTGGGCCAGTGTTGTGATATGCCCTTTACCAGATATTGTGTGAGTCGTGACAAGTCTTACTTGCAAGGGTCTGCATGGTTCCATGATTGCTAATGCTTATGAAATTTACATTGTCATCATCTCAGAAGAGCTATAACTCACCTGATTTTGATCTGATTTTTTTTTTCAGGAAATATTGTTGGTCCTTGTGTTTGTGCTAGAGTATGTTGTTCGCCTGTGGTCTGCAGGTTGTTGCAGTTGTTATGTTGGTTGTCGTGGAAGAATTAAGTTTGCTGTAGAGCCTTATGCCATTTTAGGTAGGTGATATGCATACAATGTTGTGGTCAGTATAATAATATTCATATAGTGGCTGATGTTGTGTTTAATGGTATTTTGTTTGTGTGTTGGTTCAGTAGCTCAATCACTCATACAGATGTCATTCAAATAAAGTTTCAAAATTCATCATTTGGAAAATATAAGACAAAAGATACTGTAAAGCAGTTAATGTGGGTATTTATTGGACAGTAAAGTGATGTGCTGATTTGAAGTTGCAAATATGTCTGGGGTGGGGAAGAGGTCAGGAATTGGAGTGAGGGGAGTGAGGAAAGAAGGGGGAGGGGTGAGGTGGGGGTGGGGTGGGTGAATCGGGGAGCATGAGAGGTGAGAATGGGAAAAGGGATGTGGTACACTGTGGCTTCGCACCTTTTTAGCTGGTCACAATGGAGCATGTAAAGTCTTCCTTGACTGTCTTATACACCAGGGCCCGGTTGTTCAAAGCTGGAACAAACTTTCTGGCAAATCTTTGATCAAAACTCTGCAATTTGTTGGCCAAAAGCATGAGAGACATAATTTAGTTAACTGTCAGTTAGCTTAACTGAGCTTTGAACCACCCAGGCCTAGGTATAGAAATCTCAAGTTTTACTGTTGTTCTGAACTTTCACTGTGTTGATGTGTTAGAAACTAACAAGAAGTGAAAACTCAAAATATTATTTAAAATTAAAATAAAGTCGTTTCTTTTTTGTCCCTGCAGACATAATAGTGATTATCTCATCATTTCTGGCTCTGGGTTTTGCCAGCCAGGATGAAGAGGCAGCTGTTGAGTAAGTTATTTCTGTTTTCAAGGTGATCAAATTATCATTATTCTTTTACTCATACATTGCTACTGGTTACATACATTGTGTTCATGTTCAAGGGGGACTTGCACAGAGGTTTAAAGAAAGTATGATAAACTGTGTTTTCCTTTCCTCAGGGTGATAAGGTTTATACCCTTGCTTCGAGTTCTAAGGTTTGACCGGCAAGGAGGAACTTGGAAATTGCTTGGATCAGTAATATATGTCCACAGAAAGGTGATTTATAGGGGGAGAAGGGGAAATAGGAAGGGGTGGGTGGGGTAGGGTGGAGATGGGGTGGCCAAAGGGGATAAAATTTACCATGTACTATTAATGGTAACAGTCCAGTCTGACCTGTTGGGGTTAGGGGTGGGAGAAGTGGGAGGGAGGGGTATGGGGACATTTGACAAGAAACCTAATCAGGTGAACCTCATTAGAATGCGGTCTCTAGGTATTCACAATAGTACCAGTAATTCATTCCCACGTTTTTCTTCGCAGGAAATGCTAACAACTTTGTACCTGGGCTTCATCAGTCTCATTCTTGCTTCGTTCGTAATGTACCTATCAGAGAAACACCTCTCGGGTGACTTCAAAAACTGGCCAGATTCTTTTTGGTGGGGTATTGTAAGTATTCAGAGTTGTATTTGTGTAGAGTTTAGTTTTAGTTGTAATTTGTTGCATTTCCTGATGGACTAGTTTGTGAAAACAGACGGATTTTCCGCCTGTTGCTTTGAGAGGCCGAAATATACCGCTGGGAAACCGAGTCAACAAACGACTTGTCATGTCACAGGCTTTGTCCAATCGGAATTGTGCTTTAAAAAACAAGAAGTAAGACTATTCTGTCGTGATTACTGAATGGTCGTTGTTTCGATAGCCTGTGACATCACAGAAGTCTTTGGTTTCGCAGACGGCATTTTTCGGTCTCGCAAAGAAACAGCAGGCGGAAAGTCTCTCTGTTCTCGCAAGGCAGAGTTCACATGCTTTTGCTGACGCACATATTTTCTACCTTGTTCTGTTTTATTTTGTAGGTGACTTTGACTACAGTTGGTTATGGAGACAAAGTTCCTGAGACATGGCACGGCAAGCTTTTGGCTGCGCTGTTTGCGGTCTGCGGCATTTCTTTCTTCGCCTTGCCTGCGGTAAGTTATGAGAGATGCAAGATAGAAAATTCTACAGTAGTTTTAAAAGCCTCGCTTGCAAGAGGAACGCAAACAAAGCACGAGAATTCTTATTTCACAAGAAAACAGGCTCGACGCAAAAGCACAATCGAGCGACGCAAACGCAGGGTCGCGTCGCTCGTTTTTTGACCGCGAACGGATAGAGCTCGTTTTCGGGTGACTGTCGAAGACCAAAGCCAAAATAAGTACACCGCCAATCACAGAGGCTGTAAGAAACGCTTTCAACCAATCAGAAGCCAAAAGTAATCTGCGTTTGGTTTTACCCTGAAGAAAAAACTCTCAGCTCCTGATCACGCTATGTCATTTTCGCATCTTGCAGGGTATACTTGGTTCTGGTTTTGCTTTAAAAGTGACCCAGCAGCAGAGACAGAAGCATTTCCACAGGCGCAGAAGACCGGCTGCTATTCTACTGCAGGTCAGACTTGTTTTGACCGGTTTGACTAGAAGTTGACCGGTTTGACTAGTTGTTGACTGGTTTGACTAGTTGTTGACTGGTTTGACTAGCCGTTGACTGGTTTGACTAGTTGTTGACCGGTTTGACTAGGTGTTCACCGGTTTGACTAGTTGTTGACTGTTTTGACAAGTTGTTGACTGGTTTGACTAGTTGTTGACTGCTTTGACTAGCCGTTGACTGGTTTGACTAGCCGTTGACTGGTTTGACTAGGTGTGACATACGACCGGCTGCTATATTCGACTGCAGGTGATTCAGATTGATTTACGTGCAAGTTATGCGACACACATGAAAAGAACGGCATCCGTAGTTGGTTACGACAACGAGACGACTGTAATAAGTTCCGTAAATCCGGGCTACCACCGACACTTGTGAAGAAAACGGTTCGAGCCCTGCCTCCCATAACTTGTTTTGGTGATCGGTTTGACTAGGTGTTGACTGGTTTAACTTGTTTTGACTGATTTGACTCCGGGCGTTGACAGCCTTTTTCTTCTTCTTTTCCTTTGTAGTCTTATTGGAGGCTTTATTGTGCTGACATTAACTCCAAGTCCGTTGCCACGTGGCTTCCCCACATTTACTACAACCGTCAGCAGGAATCCCTCCAGCTTTACATGGAAAGAGGAAATCAATCCGGTCAAACAGGTTTGACCGTGCCCGAGAGCCCTTCTCTCTCGGACGCCATGTCACCCCTCCATAGAAGGAAACGGTCCGCTCGGGGAAGCAAACCAAAGAATGACGTCAAAGGCGCCAGATCCGACTCTGTGCTGGTCAATGCTCTGGCGGGAGGTCGCAAAGCCAGCACGTGCACCCTGGAGAACGAATTCCTCGGTATGGAAGTTAAGTTCATGGTACATTTTCAGGGACATTCCTCTTAACTTGCGAAAACCGGCGGATTTTCCGCCTGTTGCTTTGCGAGGCAGAAAAATGCCGTCTGCGAAACCGAGCTAACAAACGACTTCCATGACGTCATTGGCTTTGTCCAATCGCAATTCTCTACAAGGGGAAAAGTGAATTTCTGCAGTGTTTTAGTTCTCAATATGTCTGGTATGCCGGACCGTTGAACCGAACTGACCAACTAACTCCCGTACGTCAGTAGTCTTGACATTTAAAGACCATGGAGAACAAAAAGCAATATTGAATACATAAACAAACAAACAAACAAACAGGTAACGTAGCTAACATAAAAGTAAACAACAGGTGTATCATATGTTGTTGGCAGATGTATCTAAAAGCAACTTTTGCGGCAGCAACGAGGCAATAGTAACACTCTCCGTACCTGGGCCTCCTAACTCAGATTGCACTGTAATTTTCTCAAAGAAGGATGTAAGGCACGGTTCAGTGTCAAACGAGGGTAAGTGGAATAAACCAGGTTCTAAACAAACTAAAAGTAAACTCCTTTTGTATAAAACAGCTCACAACGAGATTTGATAGAGCGTTTTCGATTGACTGTTGGTTTTGTGTTTGTTGCACTTTTTGATTGATGGTACTTGTCCAATTCTTGGCAAATTAAAGCAAAATCCGATCGTGATATGTTCAAGCAAGCAATTAATTTTTCGTACTGCTGATTGGTCTTTTCTTCAAAGTCAAATCAATCGCAAATTACTCGGCTTCCGATTGGTTGAACTTGTTTTATCACAGCCACTGTGTTTGGATGCTGAATTTGGATTATTTTTTTTTTCGAAAGTCATTGAAAAACGGCTCTACTTGCTCGTCAACTTTGGTTTACGACCTCTGATAAACTGTAAACCTGTAAACCTTATAATTGTACATTCTAAGAAGGGTGCTGAGTCATCAAGTGAAAACTAACATGTTTTATCACAGCCTCTGGTAAATTAACTCAATGAGAAAAATAATTATGTTGTCAAACACACAAAATTGAAAAAACACATGGTAAATCAACTCCTAATTGAAACACCTAAGATCACACCGCTTTTCCAACATAAAATCAACATTTGGGGCCTTGTGTGAAATTGATTAATCTGTGTAATAAGAGATAAATCAAAAATATAAAAAAAAATATCGAAAATGAAAACCATTTGTTTTATTTAAAGAGCTAATTATAATTCAACTGGTCACGTGTTCTCTGCTTCTCATCCCCCAAATATCTCCAAAAACACGGGGCGAATCTGTCCCTTGTTTTCGTGTGTTTATTTAACATGGTTTGCTCCTATTGTTTACTGACCGTTGGTGTAACTTTTGATTGCTCTGAGCAGACGACGTCACCATTGTGGCTCCTGCAGATGGCGACGTGCCGATAATAACGTAAGTGTTTCACGTTGTGTTTCATGTAAGTGTTTCACGTTGTGTTTCACGTAAGTTTTTCACGTTGAACAACTCCTCGAGCTTTGAGTTTCGATATGGTTTCTGAAAATATATTGGGGGAGGGAAGGGGGAAGGAAAGTAGGAAGGAAGGAAGAAAGAAAGAAAGGCAGGAGGGAGGGAGAAAGAGAATACATAAGAAAAGAAGGGGAAGACAAGAGAATGGAGGGGAGGGGTAATTAAAGTGTAGCACTTCGCAATTGCAAGAGAGTCGGTAGTAATCGATCACCCGTGTGCTTTTGTGGTGTTAATTACTAATTATTAATTGTCCCCGAACGAAGTGAGGGAAATACTCACGACGCTAATGCAGTAGTATTATCGCCTTATCGGAGACTCCAAGCCTGCCGCCATCTCGAAATCTAATGTTCGTCTGTCAGTCTGTCAGTCTTGCGTGCGACCTCGTCCCCAGTTCCTATCGCGTCGCTGCAGAACCAATAACAAAGGTCGGATCGATCACGTGTGGCCCTGTAGTTTTACTCGCAATGAGAGAAATTAGATTGAACGAAGCAACTACAGTATATCGTAGCTGTGTTCACGAAAATGGAAAACTTGAAACAACAGTCTCGCGAAGCTCGTCTTAAAAAGAGAAGGAAACAGGCACGAGCAAGGCGGAATCGTGAAACGATCGAACAGCGCCAGTTAGTCTCGACAAAAGACGGAACTATGACCGAAAAGAAAACAGCGCATGAATGCCGATCGAAAGCGACATGAAGAGAAGCGGGTAACACAGACAACTCCGCAAAGAGAACAGCGCTTGAAAGCGAATCGAGACCTTCAGGAGAAAAAGCGGGCCGAAGAGAAGACTCCGCAAAGACAACAGCGCATGAATGCCGACCAAAAGCGACATGAACAGAAGCGGGTAACACAGACAACTCCGCAAAGGGAACAGCGCTTGAAAGCAAATCGGGAGCTTCAGACGCCGTTTTGTGTTAAACTCAGATACTTATTTAGAAAGGACAAGCAACAAAGGTTAGTCAGTGGAAATCGAACAATCACCGTGACAAATATATTCTATCCCGTATAGCTTGTAACTCGATCACTTCAAGAATGTATTAAAATCTGTATGCTGATCATTTTCCCTCGAAGTATTGTTTTACTACGCTTCTGTCGCCAGTTTCGGCTACCGTATTCGCTCAGAGCAATCGGAACTTGGAGTCTTGAATGATTTAGTCAGATGTCTTATTTTCTGTAATCTGACACGCGGTGATTGCAGCGAGAATCGTTCACAAGCCCTTAGAAGTATTACTAGGTCTGAAGCCCGTGTATAATTTGAAGTAAACTGTTCAAGTTTTGCTTTGATTCTGGGAGAAATCTTGCTGTTTTGAGTGGGTTCACATACAAAACAATTCGAGCCTATTAAATATGCATGCCTGAGTCTGGAGCATGCAGTCCAGAGTAAAAACAAATCGCACAGGAAGCCTATTTAATTGTACTGCCTATGAATTCAAAATTGGAAAATCAGTGTTCCTTTTTTCCCGTACTACGACGGCCAACCAACTTCAAACTTTGAGTATTAAATTTTGAGAACGTGCTTGGCAGACTGTATGAATTAATTTGACGTGCCGACCGTGGGAAATACGTACTTCGTCACGCAATCGATTCTTTTTTCAACGCAAAAATATAACACACACCATTCTTTTTCTCCTTCCTTTGCGTGTAGCACTTGAGTTCGAAGAAAAGATTGAGTCAACATTTCGGTAAAACAAAGGCTACTCTTGTTGGAAGTTACCAAAGTAAAAGTCCCATCAATGGCAGAGTGAGGGGGTATCTGCGATTATCGTATTTCTAGTTAATTACTATAGTACTAATTAACAGTTTGTTCGTACCCATGTGTAGGTTAACAAATGCTCAAAAACACGCCATCTGTCTTATTCGCCTGCTGAAACTCTTAGTTGCAGTCAGAAAATTCAAGGTAAGACAGTCCCTTCTGTCGTCTGTTTGTTTACTATAGGTAGGTGTAGTTGCTTGTGTTGTGTTAGCATCCAAATGTGTATCATAATGCGTTTACATGTATGCGTTTGAGAACTGATAATAATAATAATAATAATAATAATAATAATAATAATAATAATAATAATAATAATAATAATAATAATCATAATAATAATAATCATAATAATAATAATAATAATAATAATAATAATAATAATAATAATAATAATAATAATAATAATAACTTTATTAATGTGTCAAAGCTTCTAGCTTACTGTATACAGTATACTAATTTGGGACACCTAAGCTAGTAAAACGATTAAGAAGATTCGTCTAAAAAAATTAGTTTAATCAGCTATCATCTGAGCAAGGTATCGAAAGCCAAGTTCTCCTTACTGTATGATATATCTCTGGTGAGAAACTGAAAGAGAAAATTGAAGTTGGTCACTTCATTAATCGTAGGAGGCGCGCCGGCCGTATGACGTCAAAGACGTAATGGAGCAATACTCAGCGGGTCACGTGGAAATGCTGTCCAGAATCAAGAACCTACAAATAAAGTTTGTTGTCCTACTTTTCTATTTGACCTTTTCGTTTTCATGCAGTCTTCCGCTTTGTTCTTGGGATTTTGCCCAATAACCCTTTCACCCCCAAGTTCGTAATACAGATTCTTCCAATCATCCAAGAGGAAGCTGTGTGAGTGATGTAGTGAGAATCGATAGTTCAATCCCAGCAAATATGTTCTTTATACTGTATGATGTATCTCTGGTAAGAAGCCTAAAGAGAAACTCGTAGTTGATCACTGGAAGTGAAAGGTTATAGTTCATTCAACAACCAAACGGTACTAAGGTTTTTCCTTTTCTCTTCAGATTGAACAGGTCTCTTGGTATTAAGGGGGAGTCGGGTAAGGATTCTGTCCCCTTGTGTTGTTTGCTTGTTTTTGTTTAGACTTGTCAAGTCTCGACTTGACTGGCGCGCGTTTTCTTTTTATTATGCAGGTGACGAGTACAATATGTCCAGAGGCAGTGTCATAGGGAGGCTGGTGCAGGTTGAAAATCAGGTCAGCGTCCCCTTAAATTTGTCTCCACTGCCGGCGAGGCTCTCGTAAGCGACCAGTTTGGGAAATTCGAAAAAGTGGTCGTGACTAGAGGTGGTCGCTTGAACGAGAATGGGCTCTTGTAAGCGACCACGCGCCGAAGCAATAGAGGCTGGTCGCTTACGAGAACTTTTAGCATAAAGCTGAAGTTAAAAAAAAAATTATCTTGAACTTCTAATTCGAAATCTCATCAACGAACCATAGGCTCTATGTGTTGTATTACTGCAAGTACGATCATGTTGTCGTAACTAGAGCTGGTCGCTTACGAGAGCGGTCGCAAGGAGAGCTTTGACTGTAGTTTATTCTTGTAACCAAGAAGATTGACAATAGCTTCCCATTTTGACACCGCCAAAAATAGCGGCTTAAATTTTTCAGGCGCGCGAAGGCGTTGTGTACGAGCTTTTAACCTTTCTTTATGTCTTTGCTTATTTTTCACTGCAGGTTCAAATCTTGGACCACAAGCTTGACACAATCCTACAGATTCTCCAGAGTCGGACCAAAAACCCCTGCTGTTCCATTTTGCGAGGCTCGGGTGACGGGAACTCCGGCTCCCATGGTTCCGTCACACGAACGTATTCGGATCCCTCCGAGTCAGGCACGAGGGCAAGCATGACGTCCGACGATGCATTTTCCGTGACACCTCGTACGCTCGAACTCACGCCGACTACGAGCGAAAGCTCCCCTTGCATTCGGTCGCCGCTTTTGCAGGCAGGCGCAAGCGGCGCTGAAGGAATTGACAGACTTGAAAGTCCCGACATTGTTGCTGATCACAGGGTGAACGCTGGTCCAGATGAAAAGCAGTTGAGTGCTTCAGGGAAAGCTCATCGCCAGGGACTCGCGGACAAAAGGCAGCTGTCGGACGTGACCGAGACCGAGGAGGGGACTCAGGAGAGCTCGGTGGGAATACCGGAAGATGTTCCCAATAATGCGAGACACAGTCTGAAAGGAGAAGAGGTTGAGAATGTAGACTTTAACGAAGGTGCTACTGAAAACGTGATTCACCAGAAGCCACCCTCTTATGAAAAGGACCCTCAGAAGTTACCTGGTTATGAGTCTGGGAACGTTTTAGGAGGGAGCTCAGATGATGGGCCTGGAGGAAGTGCCGTGGGAGAGGACACTTCACTGAGCTCTGGACGTACCCGGTCTGGATCGGCCAAGAGAACTTTGCAGAAATCACCACCCATCAGGGTGTAGGTGAGGCCACTTTAACAAGGATCATAATACGAATTCTTCCAACCATCCGAGAAGAAAATGTACGAGTTATGTAGTGATAATTGATTGTTAAATCAGTTTTAACCTATCAAATGCCAAGTTCTCCATACTGGGATGTATATGGCAAGAGATCGAAGTAAAAAATGCCGACTTCTCGTTCCCAGGCTCGCACGGGGGGGGCGGGGTGAGGAAAACGAACCTGGGAACAAGAAATCTGAGAACCAACTGACACACCAGTGTCTTGGAAATACAGAGAAGTTTCAGAGCAGTCTGGTCACTTGTCTTTGTGCTTAATAGATTTTGTTAGCAGGTTGCACACATAAGTGTGTAGTATTTACCTATTTAATCCTGGGTTCATGACGAAAATTCTCCTGGTAACTCATGAAAAAACTGCACGAGTTGTGTAGTGAGAACTGAGATTCATCTGAGCAAGTTATCAGGTGACACTGTATGATATATCTTGCGGGACGAGAACAAAACATTTCTCAACACTAGTTTATGAATCTGTTCTGAACAGAAACGTTGATGATGCGAGCAGATCGCATTTAAGGTTAGTGACAAGAAATCCGAGAGATTAGACGAAACATATTTAAAAAGGTCAACGCTGAAGTGCCACGTTGACTCTGATATGTATTGAGGCGAGTTTATTTTTGTAAAATAGTATGCATGCAAATTTTAAATGATACTCTTGACTAACGTACGGAAGTTGAGTTTTCATATTGTATAAAGCGGCTGCAAATAAAGTATTATTACGAGATCACTATTTACACGTGTAAATGATTTGCTCGTGTTTGTGTACACCTCTACCATTCTGCCTCCTCCACAGTCTCTTCCTCGATCGGAGGGGAGCGCGAGGGAGCTGGGCACGAGTGCGGCGCTTCCCTCCACCCCCCATTCCCCCTTCGCGCGCGCCTCGCTAAAAGTAAGTGGGGACGCGACGAGGTAGTCAGCCATCAGCCTGAATTTCAGGCGACGGATCGGCTGAAACTCGGGCTACTCGGCCGTTATAAGCAACGGCATCACTGATGGTCCTGTTACGAGGGACAATTTTCCCCGCAAATTGCAGTGCAATGCATTACTGATGACAGCAACTTAAATACACGCAACGTTTGCCATTTGCGGGAATTACCGTAAAACCGGAATATTACGTTACCAGCACCTTCGGGTCGAAGAACTCAACTTTATTAGAGAAGGTGTATCTAAACCGTTTAAAAGGTTTTCGAGTTTGGGATAAATATAAAATGGAAATATTTGTACCAGAAAATTTGCATGCCACTGTGAAGTCTTAACCCTTTTTAAGATCTCAGTTGGAGTCTCAAATACTCCCAAAATACAGCTAAATTTCTGAAGTAGTGCTAAATGCAGTATGTGTTTGCAATATTGTACTTATTCTTTAAAATGCTTTACAGCGGAATACCTCTGAACATGTCAGAGTCTGGCCAATTAACGAACAGAAAACGAACAAATACCGAAAAAAAAAAAAAAAAACAAACAAAAAACAAAAACACTGCATGTGAGAACGAAAGATAGAGCGGTTTTCCGATGACTTTCGTCAAAACAAAACAAATAATTACACTGCCAATCCCAAAGGCGGTAAGAAAACACTTTCAACCAACCAGAAGCCAAACGTCATTTGCAATTGGTTTTACTTTGAAAAAGAGAGGAAATGCGATTCGATATCGGGTTTTGCTTTCCGTTGTTCTTGATTGGCCGAGAATGCTGTCAGACTTGTTTGGACCAATTGGAAAGTATAGCGAATGCAAATCACACTATTACTTTCGACAGTCATCCGAAAACAGCTCCATGAAGTCCGCGACGAAATGTGTCCACTAGTGAAAATGCGGCAATGAAGAACTAAAGGAATACCTTGGCGCTGTATCAGGTTCCGATGTTCAAATTGTTTTAGTTTACATCACTTACGTAGGGACTAAAACAACTGCAGTACGGTATCTTTTGTCATATCCAGCACAGCACAGTACTTTTCAAAGCAATGCATTTTCAAGGGATGATTTGTTTTCCGACGCAAAGGAGTCCAGATTCCATCACCGGACTCACGAGCCTCTAAAACAGAGCATTTAGCTCAGTTCGCTTTTCCCAGGTCAATTTTTTTCTTGATTGCTCTTGCTGAGTGATAGATCATTGAGTCGACCAGACCAGCAACTGTGAATAAAAGAGGTGCGTGAATCGTTAAGAGGCTGGCATGCACGGCCATATGGCACAAGAAAGCACTTTCCACATGGCATGACACTGAAGAAGACGGCGAATAGCAACGATGATGATGAATATGTACGGATGATGAAGATGACGACAATGATGAAACGATGATGATGATGATGATGATGATGATGATGATGGTGATGATGATAATGAGGATGATGATGACGACGATGATGATGCTGATGACGATGTTGGTGGTGGTGGTGATGATAATGATGATGGTGACAATGACGATGTGATGGTGATGAAGATGGCGATGAACGGTGTTAGTGGTGGTAATGCTGACGGTGGTGATGATGATAAAGACAATCACAATGATCACGATGATGAGGATGAGAATGATGATGAGAATGACGATGTTGATGTTGATGATGGAGGTGATAATGATGATCCTCAGATTTAAATTATGTAGTAAAGTCACAGGTGGTGAAGACTGTCACCACCAGCTCGAGAAATACGATGCCTACCCGTGAAAATGCCACCGACAATAGCACACAACCCTGTGAGGAAATGCATAAAGGATCTGAAAGAAAATGGAACACACAAACAAGTTACAAGTCGCATTCAATGTCAATCCAACACGTTGACTATTTCATTTGTCCGTCACGTACCTGCGACTTTCTGTATACTGAACAACCATTGGAGAAAATTCGTAGAGGACAAAGACACCTGAGAGATAAACAGAATCTGAGATGCGGCGGGAAAACAAACAAAACGAAACAAAACGAACAGGGATAAAGGTTTCGTGTAGGAACACAGTACCTGGGAGACCCGTCTCCCCCGAAGCGTGCTTGATGAAGCGCTTGTGCTTGGTAACGGAAAACTGATTTGTTTCCACCACCTAATAAAATAGGGATTGTCAAGTGTATAAACAATAAACTACCTTTGGCTTCGGAAATATGCACGGATAATTGTCCGAGGATATTATCTGTTCCGAGAAGCGAACAGTTGCCCGAGAGCGAAGCTCGAGGGCAACTGTGGGCTTCGAGGAACAGATAATGTCCAAGGACAATTATCCGTGCATATTTCCGAAGCCAAAAGTAGTTTATTGTCTTTATTATCCTTCAAATATTACCTCTCGTAGCGCAAATAATGGCGCGAGGACTGTGAAGCTTTTTGGTGCTTTCTGGAACTGCTTTTTCGACCAATAAATTGATGTCCTCCTCGGTAGTCATCTCGTAATGGGTTTTTGTGATTAATATACAAAATTGTGTTCGGATATTGTCAATAAACAGCCATAGTTCGCCAGGCGGGGGTTATTCGGTCACGTGTCCCGATTCCACCAATCACGCGCGAGAGGAAATATTTGATGGGTTATAAACCGACATAATTCATGGGCCAGCAGTAGCAAAAGTGGACTCACCTCGCCGTTAAGTTTGCGGTAAATTGTTGGTACGATTTTGACGAAATATTGAAACATAGTGCCATCTGCGGGAAAACAAAAAAAGGACAGAGTTGCGTCAGTCGGCAGGCAAACAAGAACGCCAAGAAATGTCAAAATATCTAAGACATGAAATGATGGAAGCAGCAGCAATCAAAGCGAGACAAGTGAACGTCTAGGGTACTGACCGGTTTCAGAAACCACATACGTATCGTCAAGAGGGTACGTCATCCCGGGATACTCGTGGCCAAACGACAGATGCCTGATGTGGTGAGTCAAGTTGAACTGTTGACAGGACAAGCACTAGTTTAACGCTTTCACTCCCAAGCTCAAAAAAAAAAAACAAATTCTCCCAACCATAAAATAAGAAAATGTATGAGTGATGAAAAGAGAATTTCTGTTTTAATCAGCTGTCATTTGAGCAAGGTATCAAATGCCAAATTCTCCATACTTTATAATATATCTCTGGTGGGAGACTAAAAAGAGAAAGTTGAAGTTGATCAGGCTTGGGAGTGAAAGGATTAACGCTTTTACTCCCAAGCTCAGAATCTCGCAAGCAGTCAAGATCATCAAGAAAAAGATGCGTGTGACACAAAGTTCAAAACACAGGTTCTCCCAACTGTTTAAGAAGAAAATGTATGGGCGATGTAGTGAGATTTAATAGTTTAATCAGCTTTATTAAGCTCACACACCTGAGTTGAACCAAACGGCTGTAAGTCGTGCACTATAAGAACAGCAAAGAACAGGAGTCAGATCAAATCTAGTACGCGTATTTAAAATGCGGAGATATATATAAATGTAACCGTAACTTAGGCCTGTTTCAAACGTCGAACTTCACATGCGTCGAATACAATGTAAATTAGCTAAATCAATAGATTTTGCTCAATTGCATTGTATTCGACGCATTTGAAGTTCGACGTTTGAAACAGGTAAGCCATGTTAGACCGGACATTTATAGCTATTAAACTTACCAGCATAGTTTCTTTATGCGAAGGCGGTGATTTTGCTTTTACTTTAAACAGCAGTCTTACATTTTAATCACATTATCTATATGCAAGTTTCCACACAGCGTTTTTATGTACAACTTACGAGTTACCTTTCTAGCTCAGAACATTTAGTGCAAGACTTGTTTTATTTTTGGAGTTCAACGCGTACGGCTGCAACTTCTATAACGAGAATGGCAGCTTCTACAGTGGAATATCTGGTACGTACGTTTTAACAGTTGTGTTCAGTGTAAATGTATGACACGTCCGAGGAATAACCAGTGCGTTGATGCATGTTTTAACAGATTAGACTTCAGAGTATAGCGCATGGTGTTGCTTGTTTTAACAGTTTAGAGTTCAGAGTCGTTGAGACATATTTTAACAGTTTAGATTTTAAAGTGTATTGCAGCTTGCTTTAACAGTTTAGAGTTCAAAGTGCATATCAGCTTGTTTTAACAGTTTAGAGTTCAGAGTGCATTGTAGGTTTAGATACGTTTGTGCCACTTACTATTGAAGGAAACTAACTTTCCGTTTGAACCTAACTGCAAGATGCGCACTAAATAGGACATAAATTAAAAGTATGTTAGTGCACGGTGCTTGTTTATACATGCAATGTAGTTTTATATGGAAACGTGCAAGAACGTCTTGAATACTGCAATTTATCTTCAGTTTACATAGAATAGTGTGCCTGTGTTCGTGCGGTGGTTGTTGCCGCAAAACTACAATTAAATTAAAGTATTTATTATGGCAAATGGTCTGATCATATTTATGGTATTTGTATCGTAAGTTTAACCTCCGGCATCAGCAGCGTTTAGCGTTTACGTATACTTCTACTGGCTGGTATTTTTAGGGTGTAGGTTATTACGCGTAAGTTACATTATGCCAGGGGATTTATCGGCTTGGCGTGATTGCAATTTTTAAAAAAACATGCGGAGAACTTAATGCTGGTTTTCCCCCATAAGTATAACAGCATAAGTGCTGGTGAAGATAACAGCGACACAAGCATATAAAAAATAATGGAAACGTTTCCTTACTTATGCTGCATCGCTGCTGTTTACACTACGCGTATATGCTTATGCTGCTAGTGAAAACTAGCCCAAGTTATACAGTAGTTTATACAGGCATGTATCTTATAATGGTGGCACCTTTCGTTGTTTATGTTTATTATTTATTTATTTGTTAGTTGCATGTGTTCTGATATTGATTTAGTCAAATTCACTCACCTTTTGTTTTTCAGGCATGATTAATAAACAGAATAATAATCTCCCCTACCTACCCCACCCCCAGGGTGTAATAAAAGCCACATTATAGCTGGCTTACCGTGAACGTGGTGCTGTTGAAAACTCTTTCCAGGGGCAAAGTGGAAGTTGCCTGCAACCTGTTAACAAGTATAAGTCAAAAAAAAAAAAAAAAAAAAAAAAAAAAATGAGCCCACCTTCACAATGGAAAAACCACAGCTGCATTACTGGAATGAATGTCACTGAATAGCATGTACCTTGCTAACTTCCAGATAGCCATACACCTGACACCCCTCATCCTTTTGCTCTTGAAGTTTGTCTTTCCAGCCCTCTCTGACACACTGTTAAAATGGATATTGAGAGGAAATGGCTTATTATAAACAGGATAAACTGCTGAGCTCATAGGGGTTTCTCTTTTAATTTCTCACCATCACATGAAAAACTTGTTGGGATGCCCCAATTAAATCTGAATTGTACAATTAGATTTCACCACTGTAATATGATAATGTGGGCAAATTTTTGGTTGCGGTATTTTGATGAGTACAAGGAAGTTTAGTTTGATAATTACATGAGATTACAAGGCTTTTATTTTTGGTATTTTGTTGGCAACTTGAAGTTTATCCAGATGCCCAGGACATAGACGAACCTGCGATATGTCGCCCATCTTGGAGACTGCCCAGCCTTTTTTTCTGTAGGCCTCCCTGACATCTTCACAAGTATTACAACACCTGCATTACAAACATATAAGGGTTAATTAAAAATGTGAAAAATGTAAAAACTGAAAAAAAAAAAAAAAAAAAAGAAAAGAAAAAAAAAGAAAACGGAACTGAAAAATTAAAAATATACATGGAAAAGTGAAATTTGTAGAAAGAAAAATGTGTATGCATGATATAGTGAGAATCAATTTATAATTTATATCACAAGGACCTACTTCTGGCTTTCACTTTCAGCACCATAGCAACTCTCACATCTGTTGGGATCTAACTGTAACAAATATAGGAGTGTCAAGATCAATAAATGACACAATGAGAGTGCATGAACGAGTTGCTGAAAGATAAAATATATTTATCAACATCTGGACATACAGTAAACACACAAATACAAGTTCTCAATGAGTGAATTCGTATGATACTGTTTGAAACATTTTGCAAAAGAAAGAAAGAAAGAAAAAAGAAAACTGTACTAAACTTATAAAAACAAGGCATGCTTACTTCTAATAGTTCTTTAGCCTGGTGACTTTTATCTCCAAGATCTGATTTGACAAAAGAAGCAATATATAACACTTACCAAAAAAAAAAAAAAAAAAAAAAAAAAAAAAAAAAATCCTAATAATTTATTATACAGTACCACTATAAAGAAAAAACTAATGATGAACTTATTAGTATTAGTTAGGTGTCAGTTGTCCACAATATCATAGACCATACTCATAAAGGCCTGTCCTCTGTTTTACTGCATTGCTGCATTAGTGCAAGAAATTATTTGTATGCATTGAAAGCACACAACAAAATTAGAAATCTGGAAATTAAAAATTTGAGTGTTGTAGGTTAAAAGTCTGCCAAGTTACAACTGTTTCAATTTGTAAGGATTTGTATGGAGAAACTGAAAGTCAGCCTGGCCTACCAAACCTTGCTACAATCTAATTGTTGCACTTTACATACGGACAAGTTCACTTAAATTCAGTGTACACCTTTTCAAACTGCACAAAGTTACTACTTAAAATAATTATGGCCTTTGACGTGGTGTTGGAAGTTTTATCTTAAAAGTTAACCTTCGAAATGTGTTTTTTTTTTTTTTTTTTACCTTCAAAATGTATGAAAATTAGTTAGTCCCACCTTTATGAATAAGGTCACTCTATACTGAGTCCAGTTCTATTCCATACCTTCTTTTTCTGCATCTTTTTCAACTGGTTTTCCTTCAAGGTCTAATCTCTTCTTAAACATGTTATGATCTACATCAATCTGAGAGACAACACAAGATTTAGAATGGCTGATATCAGCTCATTTTATTTATCACATTATTTCATTGGTCAGCTCCCAGTGGTGTGTGAGAAGTGACATTCTCTTCCAGCGGTGTGTGACAAATCATTTCACAATAAATTGCAATGTTGCCCCAAATGGAACAGAGACTTACCTGATGTTCTCCTGAAACATCCATGGCATCTATACTTAAATCTGTAAGCAACAAAGGAACAGGGCCCAGGTTGAGAATCTTAGTCAAGATCCTGCAAGTCCCTCGAAATCTTGGAGGATCTTGGCTACGATCTTGGCAATATCTTCATGATCTTGGAAAAATCTAAATAATCTTGGCAGGACCTTACATGATCTCGGGTACACATTAATATTCATTCACTAAACATATAGCAAAATTAATAATATTGTTAACCATATTATTATATAGAGCCATCTCAGATGACTATAAAAAAACCAAAACCAAAGCAAGTACTGTATACCGCAATTTATCACAGAGGTTGTAGAAAACACTTTTGATCAATCAGAAGCCAAAGTAATCAGCGTTTGGCTTTGCCATTCAGCACTGTGAGAACATGCCATTACTACTTGCTGCCTTGCATACTCTTAAATTGCCAAGAATGCTTTTAAAAGAAAGAGAAAGAGTACAAAGCAAATGCAAAACCAAAGCAAACTGTGTACTTTTGACAAGTCATCTGAAAGTGGCTCTTTACATTCAGTGATAAGCTACACTGTAGTAGAGTATAGATCTGATTTCAGAAATGTTATAAATAGAGGATATTACACGGTGGCACGAAGATATAAATTTTATTATATTGTTTTTACCACGAGAAAATAAAATCCATATCTTCAAGCCACCGTGTAATTTTCTTTTTATTATATTAGACACGAGTGTTTTACGAGAAATTTCACAAACAACCGTGCAAAAGCGGGAAATGATGCCAACGATGTCCTCACTAGTGAGGATATGGCAAATATGCCACTCGGGTCCCGGATGTAGTTTCGTATGGATTTTACGCACAGTATATTTTCCAGTAAAACACTCGTGTCTATATAATAAATAATATTATTATAAATCAACAAAGTGTTTTACGTACAGACACATGGCATCTTGGGGTATACTATGTCTACATTTATTCTGAGTTTCTGTCCTCTGGTGGTGTCTACATAAAGCTCTGGAGATACCTAAAAAGCAATACAAACAAACAAATAAACATACAAGGTACTGTGAAGTGTTTCTTGATAAAATTCTCTAAATAATGTGCAGAATATAGTCATGTGACTGTGTAACACGTCTGTGATGCACTTTTTAAGACTTACTGTTACATACACTAACTGCAACTTACAGTATATTTAAAATATAAGACTTTAGTATAGGGGACAGCACATTGGAAATGTTGGAAGTTCATTTAATATTATTTTATGATATATCTGAAGAGTTTAACTTGATTAACAGATTACCAAGTTGCATTATTTGCCTGGTATCACTAATCACATAAGGCCACCCACTAAAGACCTGGCAAAACAAGGACACGTTGTGGCAGCAACATTACTAGCATGTTTCCCAAATCCTGACCTGTTTTGCCATGCGCAAAACATTTGTTGTGGACAAAAATCTGTATCCTGGACACAAAAATGTTTCTGAAGTTTTGAAACATATTTGTTGCACCTGCACCAAGTGCAACAATGTTGTTGCATGTTTTGCCATCCTGGAAACATCGAAGGACACAATGTTGCCCCCACAATGTGTCCTCGTTTTACCAGGCCATAAGTTGCAACAAGTTTGACCACTCACCTCGGTTGTAAGAAAGTAGTTCAACTCAGATACAAACAGTATAAACATTAAAAATCCACTAATGATTGTAACTGAAAGAAAGAGAGAGGGAGAGAAACCAAAAAAAAAAAAAATAACGTTAGATCTTTAGTTAATAGTGTATGATAAAGTTTTGAAGAGCTAAGTTTGGAATAGGGCTTACATATAACTGTGTAATCGTGTATTGAAAGTAGACTAATTATTGAGCTGATATTAAATAGTCCTGAATGGTGTAGACAAGAATAAAAGAAGTGTAGATATTTTTTCATGTAAATTACATTTTAAATGTAAATCCCAGTTTGCGCACCTGGTAAAAACAAAATGTTTGGAGTGTTTTATGTCAACCATAAACTATAAAATTTATATCTCTAGTGCTGTCGATTAGCTAAGTACTAAAAGAATATTGGACTTCAAGCTATAAAATGGTGAAATGGTGGTACGACAGGATTCCACTGTAAATGTGTATGAATATAAATGATTTCAGATAATATGACTGTTGCCACGTCGCTACATACTCGATTATATTTTGAAAAAAATAATACTATGTTATTAGAAAGCAACTAACACGGACCTCACATTTGCCAATCGAACTTTCATGAAGGAACAATTTTATGGCCACGTAAACTAAATCCTTTAAGAGTTGGCACAATATTTGAATAGAAACCGGCTTCAACAGTAACGTTTACTGCTTCACCTACCAGCCGCTCCACCGAATGTCTTCACTCGAAAATCTTCCAGAGTCTTAGGGTAAGCATCGAACCTCTTCAGGGTACTGTAGACGTCTGACACTTGCATTTTGTCTTGAAATTTTGAGCTAATTTCCTGGGAAATGCCCGGTCATTTCAAACTCCTCTCGAGTGTGTCAGCTGAAGGCATGCGCAATCGACCACACGGAAAACAAATGTCCGCCCACCCTACCCCTGACGGGTTTTTATTGTTGCCCTCGCGTCAACTTTTCATTGGTGGTTCAACTGTTGCTCTGCTCTCTTCGAAACGTTGGCTTTCAGTAGTTTATTTATGTGGGATTAGGTATCAAATAGTTTGGGAAAATTCTATCCTTTTGCGAATAAAGCCGTACAGGTTCAACTTCGAATTTTTTATTCCTAAGGCGCCCATATGGTGAACCCTAAGAAAACCTGGGTCTGACCCTAACTAGCTTCAAATCTGACCGGGGTTTTCCCCAAGACTAAAACATATTTTCAAATCCAAAAACCAGATTTCCATCAGTTACCAGCTAAAGTGCTTTAAAATACAGTCTGTTTCCTGTCGGATTCGAACGGCCGTATTGAAGCCGAGAATGGTAGATTCCGAAGGCTTCCGATGCAAACTCGGTAAACATCGGTAAAACTCGTGATTATATCACCACATTCTTTCGTGCACAGTATTTTTTAATTCTTGAATATTACAAGAAGTTAATGAGCCTCGATTTTAAGCTAAGGGATAGAGTAGCAGGTCGACAAACAAACTCTGCCATGGTCGCGTTCGCATGTGAACTCGGCAAAACGCAATGTTCTGACTTCGCACTCGGCGAAAGTCAAGATTTTTCACCATGCCCCGAAAACTCTATAAACACTGTTTACACCCTACACCTATTAAGACATTTGTTTAGTTCAACGTGCATGCCAAAAGGCACACACTCTACAAATGAAACAAATTATAGCGACACGAGTAAAACATAAGGACTTTCATTGACACGACACCTGCACGACTGAAATAAAACTTGGTCTATTTTCGTTCGTTTCGTTTTATGTTTAGCACTGCGGTCTACATTTGTTGGGTATTTGTCCAGCTTTTCCTCTTCAAAAGGATCGACAGATTTTTACGTTTTTTCTTTTCGGCAAGTCTCCCCAGAATAGTGCCCCGTGCATTGATTCCTGCGTTGCTGCATGCACGTCGGCTACATGAGTTCACTGTAGTGAAACAAATCCGTTCTCTCCACTCGACTTCGAGTGTTGTGTCGTTTTAGTCGCACTCGTTCTTGTGTGACCAAGTTGCTTTTCTTTTCTCTATGAATGCCTTGATTCCTTCTTGGCCGTCTGGAAGCTTGAGATTATCTACCATAACAGACTCGGCTTGTCTAGAAAGCAAAGCAAGGCAAATGATAATTAAATGAGGTCTACAGATCGCCTGCAAGTTTGAAACACAGGCGAGACACAGACGGTCAACTCTCTCTCTCTAAGATGGACACTGTAAGGACCTGGTCTTGGTGTCCGTCTTGTAGAGGTGTCCGACTCATAGGGAGCTTAGATATACAGACAAATAAGTGAAAAGCGGTCGGACGGGACAACTAACCCTGTTCGGCTTATAGAGGTGTCCACCTAGACTGTACAGAGCTGACTGTGGTCAGAGACAGACTCAGAGGCGTGGTGATAAAAACGCTGGTGTATCAACTAAAAGTTTATCGAGGTACTGGAGCGCCGTAAGAGTAACAGCAGCTGACGTTTCGAGTGTTAGCACGAAGGGATAACGATCGAAACGTCACCTACTGTTACTCTTACGGCGTTCCAGCACCTCAATCAACTTTTAGTTGATACACCAACAGACTTAGAGGAACAGACATGAAGAGAAAGATTTAGGTAGGGAGGTGTCGTTAAAGCCCTCAAACCCTGACCTTACTCAAGACACAAATTTGGAAATTTCACTACCCTCCTAAATAAAACTCCTTTAATTTGCGACCTACGAACGCGATACCGACGTGGCAATGACAGCGTAACTTTTGGCTGCCATTTTCCCTGCTCGTTTTAATACTTACCTGTATGCTTGATCTCGGGTCTGCACGATCTGTGAATAGAAGCAAGCCTTGCCAAGCGCCAGAACTGGTTGGCTCAGGGAGCAAATCCTCTCGGCAATCGCGTCAACTTCTTCTTCGAGCTTTTCCTCGGGCACCACTTTGCTCACCAAGCCGTGCTTCAGGGCATCTAACCAGAGGAATACAAGAAAAATCAGATAAAGTAGAAGTAGATTATAAAAATTACGACTTCAGCAACATTGCGCACAACAATTGCACCGTGTGTCACCCAATTACGTGCAAAGGTTGCGCTCAATGCTGCCGGTGCCGTGGTCGAAATTAAACTATAAAAACTAAAAACATGAACTCCACTCAACTACAACATAAACCCTGCTGTTAAAATGTACTCATTGAGAGCTTTCATTTGAGTAGTCACACCTTTAGGTTTCATTCGGCAGTTCAGGAGTTGGAAGTGAACACTGCTGTTAGAATGTACTCGTTGAGAGATTTCATTTGAGTGGTCACACCTTCAGGTTTCATTCGACAGATCAGGAGTTGGAAGTGAACATACAATGCTATTAGAAAGAACTTATCGAGAGCTTTCATTTAAGTGGTCCGACACTGTTTAGATTTCATTTGACAGTTCAGGAGTTGTAAGTTCACGTTTCGGCCGGAAGTGACGTTTAGTAATTTTAGGATTAAGATTAGTTTATTTAACGTAATGTAGGTGTCCCCTATCAGTAGAGGGCCTCCCTCAGCTATAACTTTTGACACATAAATAAAGTTTATTATTATTATTATTATTATTATTATTATTATTATTATTATTATTATTATTATTATTATTATTATTTATTATTATTATTATTAGTTCGCATTTGACAGCAAAAAGCAAAAGGACTACTCCTACCTTCTGCACCAATTGGATGTCCGGTAAATAACATCTCCATGGCAACTTTTCTTGGAACGGCACGTGCCAGTGCCACTCCCGGTGTCGAACAAAACAGTCCAATGTTTACTCTAAAAATGCAGAATAGTAACGGTCAAGAGGGGTGATCACGATAATGATAACAGCAATGAAAATGGCAACGACAATGCCGCAAAGAAAAAGACAACTATGACCACAACAATGGCAAAGACAATGATGAGTCGACAACAACGACTAAAGACAGAACAACGGATGTCAACGGGAAAGGCTGGACTGGCAACACCGAGGGAATGCGGCATTGGATAAAACTGTTCCAGGCTGCAGAAACCGCGGTGCTTGCTACAAAACGTCCCCGTTTTGAAACTTTTGGCTTCAATAAATACACTCTACGGACCTACCCAGGAGTAGCAAATTGAGTTTTGTTTGTGGCAACAGCAATGTCGCAGCTGGCTACCAGTTGGCAACCGGCGGCTGTAGCAAGACCATCCACTTGAGCAATGACAGGAACCGGGATATCCTGGATAAAAAAAAACAAAAAAAAAAAAAACAAAAAAAGCAAAAAGAACACTAAATGCAGACTACTTGAAATAAAGACTAAACTGAACGACTGATGAAGCACAACATAAATTAACTACAATAACTTAAACTAGGAAAGCACTTTTGCCTATGGTGGCACTAACACAACTGTATACCTGAACCAGTGACATGACCTCTGAGCATTTCTGGAATAATTTGTAGTGGCTATCTGTGCCTTGCTCTTGAGTCTGAGAAATAAATTTTGAAATACATGTAAAAGGATGACTGGAAGAAAATATGAAAGAGGGTCCCACTGCAATTTCTCAGCACCCTCCAACGGCCCACCCCTTAATGCAAGAAAAAGCTAAGACACAAACTGACAGAACTAAGAAGGAATACGTTGAGATATGGTGGTTTCCCCTGACCCAAAACATTCAGGTGATGTCCCTCATACTTTCACAACTTTTAATTGATGCTCAATGCCCTGAGTCAGCATGGGTACATAGTTTGGTGTAGACTTCAGGAGCTGCAGGAAGTTGATTGAACTGCTATTGTCCTGATATCCTGATGTTTTTTGTTTTTGTTCTTTTGTTTCTTTTTTCTTGAATAGATGCAATAGACCTCAAAATAGAATTTGAACTGGGTTCACACATAACCATGTTTAATTGGCTATCAGTTGTCACATGACTGAATCCGGCCAACCAACATCCAACAATCGTCTCTGTGTCAAGAATATGTTGCTGCCTGCTGCCTCCTAATGGCTGCAGCAATAACTTGCACTAAATATTTGCTAACTCACCAGCTCTTTGAGATCGTGTCCTGATGAGAAGACAGGTCCATTGGCAGATATGATGATAACTCTCACATTCTCGTCTGGGTTATGTTGGATGTTTGATTCGATAGAATTCAGCATTGCAAAGGACAACACATTTCTGGTATTGTGTGAAGAAAAATAAAGAGTTAAAAAAGCCTAAGTCAAATTAAAAAAAATTAAAACTTTGCCTTCAACCAAAATAAAAGTGACACAGCGGGGGAGGGGGGGTCTGCATAACACTTAACAGTAAAAAATTCAGGCCCATAACACTTAACAGTAAACCCCATCTAGGCCCTCTGTGATTGGTATTACTTCAAATAAGCTGAGACCAATCAGTGGTGCAAGACAGTGCCATTGTCACTTGCTTTGCCATTTCAGATGTTAATCACGTTTTACTTTGCAGTACACCCCACTTGCATAAAATTCGTACAACCTCGATTACCCCACCCCCTCCCCCTGGAATGATGCCAACTGGTACTAAAAAGCCTTTTCAGAAGTATCTAAATATGCAACAAGGCCACATTACATTTTGCAACACATTTTTTTTTTTTTTTCCTTCACAAGAAATAAGGCCCTGAGGGATTGTGGTATGTACGGTACGTTTGCTTGGACAAATTATGTCGTGGTGAGGGGGAAGGGGGTCGGGGTGTGTACTGTGCTTGTGTAGTCACATTGCTTGCCTTTTTCTTGAGTTATTTAGTACGATCCTTCTGATTCCTTTTTCGTCTTGAGAGCAAAGGGTCAGTGGCTCCGGAGAACTGCTTTCTTGCGCCGACGAGAACCATCGAAGAGACGAGCGAACTGCATCCTGCCAACGTCACGATACAATTTTTTAAGAATCAAATATGTATAAACGATCCCCGTTCGCAAGCCAAAGTTATGTATACGATGAGGGGCGCATCTTTGCTCAAACATCTGTACCACTAATTTGTATCAGTATCTAAACTGGAATTAACAAAAACAAGTCATTTTAAAGCATGCATGACATGCGGTTTTCGCCAGTTTCACTGACCTAAGCGACTTCTACCAGACTTGCTGGGCCCAGTGTTTATGTATATTCGCCTTCAGCGATTGGCGCTCTAACTCACCTCTTTGAGGTTTCTAGGTTCTTACCTTTAAACTAAAATTCCGGCCACAAAATCTCCTGGACACAGGGTTGAAAATGCTCATCTTGTGGGCCTTCGAGCAACTGCACGGAAAGACCTGGAGCGAATACCATTCCAACCGAGCGAGGGTGGGGGAGGAGTTAAATGGCCAGCGGCAGGGGTCGGGTGGGGAGCTGACCAGTTACCGAGATACTGAGAAAATATTCATTTGTCAAGTATAAAATTTATTCGCATTTAACACACAGCGCACAAGCCGTATTAGTAAAAACGTTTCTTAGCCTTTCCAACGAAGAACTAATTTGTATTACAGGGGATAATATAATTAAAATTTGTATTACAGGGGATAATATTATTAATATATGTATATATACATATTTGCTTGTGTACATGAGTTACACATATATCTGTTAAAAATATGCATAAATTCACAGCCAACCACAAAGGGGCTGTGGATTTCGTATAAAAATAAGCACGACAACACGAAACAGCTTATCAGTGCCAAAACAGCAAAATATTGAGCACTGAAAGTAACTGAGAAAGAAACGGTCAACTCTATAATAAAGGTCACACTTGTACTCTATTGGTCACTCAGTTTTGGAAAATTACAACATCTGACTTCCATACCGCTAACTACAAAGTATGTAACTATTGTAAGTTTATACATCTTGAACTATTACGAAGAAAAAACTCTACTAATATTTACGATTTACACTGACTATAAATACCCAACCAATGGACAGTGGTCTGAGTATAAAATCTGACCAAGTTACCGCAACGTGAAAGTAATCTAAATCACGCTATACAAAAACAAACAACTGCAATGTTACTCCTTCCCAGATCCCGCTCTGTGCCTGGATGACGGCCCGCCCGCGTCCTTGTGCACCTCCACGGGTTCATAATGTGGATCCCCCTCCGGCAGTGCTACCTGTGCGTTTGCCAGGGGGGAGTGGTTAACTTCTGCGTTACCTGTGACTTGCACGGGCTGAACAGTGTCGTATTCTGACGAGATCTCGCTCTTTTTTGATTGAGTGTCTACCCCTTGTGATGAATCCGTACTTGCGGCTGCATTTCCAGGCGTGTATTTCATCATATCTTCCACCGTTTCATAATCTGAATCAACAGAGCCCGACGAGACGATACGCGCGGACGGAGGAACGACGGCGCCAACTCTGATGACCACTGCAGTGTTTTGGTTCGGATTGACCTCGTCATAGAGTCCAACCTCAGAAGGTACCTGGGAATTTTGGTCTACGGGTTTCTTTTCGCTGGAACCTGGAACGACAATGACTGGTTAATGCATGGGGTCAACGTCAATAATAACAGGTGAACGATGACGGCGACGACGACGACGATGATGATCATTCAATCATTTTTCAATCAATCAGTTATTTATACACGAAACGTCTAGGAGTCAGGGACTCGTTAAAACGCGCAGGTGTAAATGATGATGATGATGACGACAATAATGATGATGATGACGATGATGATAATGATAAAGAGGATGATGATACTGATGATGATGATAATGGTGATGATGATGATAATGACGATGTTGATGATGACGATGCTAATAATGATGATGATGATAATGACGATGTTGATGATGACGATGCTGATAATGATGATGATGATAATGATGATAATGTTGATGATAATATTGATGATTAATGATGATGATAATGATGGTGACGATGCTAATAAAGATGATGATGATGATGATGATGACGACGATGATGATGATACTGATGATGACGACGATGCTAATAATGATGATGATGATGATGATGATACTGATGATGATGATGATGATGATGATGATGATGATGATGATGATGATGATGATGATGATGATGATGATGATGATGATGATGATGATGATGATGATGATGATAATGGTGATGATGCTAATGATGATGATGATGATGATGATGATGATGATGATGATGATGATGATGATGATGATGATGATGATGATGATGATGATGATGATGATGATGATGATGATGATGATGATGATGATGATGATGATAATGATGATGATAATGGTGATGATGCTAATGATGATGATGATGATGATGATGATGATGATGATGATGATGATGATGATGATGATGATGATGATGATGATGATGATACTGACGATGATGATGATGATACTGATGATAATGATGATGATGATGATGATGATGATGATGATGATGATGATGATGATGATGATGATGATGATGATGATGATGATGATGATGATGATGATGATGATGATGATGATGATGATGATGATGATGATGATAATGGTGATGATGCTAATGATGATGATGATGATGATGATGATGATGATGATGATGATGATGATGATGATGATGATGATGATGATGATGATGATGATGATGATGATGATGATGATGATGATGATGATGATGATGATGATGATGATGATGATGATGATAATGATGATAATGGTGATGATGCTAATGATGATGATGATGATGATGATGATGATGATGATGATGATGATGATGATGATGATGATGATGATGATGATGATGATAATGATGATGATAATGGTGATGATGCTAATGATGATGATGATGATGATGATGATGATGATGATGATGATGATGATGATGATGATGATGATGATGATGATGATGATGATGATGATGATGATGATGATGATGATGATGATGATGATGGTGATGATGATGATGACGATGCTGCTGTTGCTGCTGTTAATGGAGATAATGATGATAATGATAATGATAACGATAATGGTGATGAAGATGATGCTGATGAACGACAAAGTATTTAAAATATAGCGAAAAGATTATGATCATTCTCGTCACCATTCATCAGTCATGAAATATTCACAATCATTACTACCACCACCCCTACCATTCACACACAACCTCAAAGCAGATGCTTTGTTCATCTAATTTCACTGCCATGTTTAGCGAGTTGCGTGAACTTAACAAACTCACCTTCCCCGTTCCCCTGGTCTCCTTCCTCCTCATTCTTTGGCAAAGAAACGTAAATCGGCGGCAACGGAGGTGGTTCGTCATCAGACGCATCGGCGTCACCGTCAGTCTTTCCGTCGCCCTCCGTAGTTACAGGAACCCGGGTCTTCTTCGTCATATCAACCCTGGCGTAAGGATAATCAAACACCTGCGCAATTTCCAAGTCCGCAGATTTATCCTCCGGACCCCGCTTCTGTAAGTGTCCTCCCTCGGTGAAGGCTCGAGGCCGACTAGCTTCGGCAACTTCCATCAGATGGTCCAGAGAAGGAGCTGGTGGGGCAGCAGAGTTTTCAGAATCAGTAGATGTTCCGCAGGCAAGTTCGGGCGTACTTGCATGCTTTAACAATCGTGGGCGTTCTGCCGTTGCGGCCGTCCTTTCGCTCTTTGCTTCCTGGCTGAAATCTTTTTGGACTTCGGCATAGGTTCCATCTTGATTGACAGAAGCGTCATCAGTGCTGTCAGCCGCTGCATGAGCATCTTTTTCCTGGAGTTTCGCATCGCTAGTGTCCTTATTTTCTACTCCCCTGACACTGACACAATGACGAACTCTTGAGTATTTCGGATCAATTTCATTTGCTTCGTTGTTCTCGGCTTTTGCAATCACACGCTGACGAACTTTGGAGTACTTGGGGTCATCGCTCTCGTTCACACTAAGGCAAGCTTTAGCACCACACGCATCAGCAGACGAAAAAACTCCCTCTTCACCTCCCACAACCTCGTAAGTGTCTTCTTCTTCCTCCTCCGCAACTAGCGCGTTAGTTCTTCCCTCCATATCAACGACTTCATACAACTCGCTCGCAGGACGATCGGACGTTTCCTCGCCTATTACATCATATGTGCTATCAACCGAGACCGGCCTGTCTTTTGCGGAATCATTGCGTACTCGGAGATCGACTGTTTCGTACGAGGCCTCGGCTTCTGTTGCCGACGCCGTCCGTTTATTTTTAGGCTCGACCACTTCGTACTGATCGTCTTCTTCGAAGCCGCCCGGCGCCGAGAGTTGCCGCTTGGGTAGACTTCGGCTCTGGTTCGTGATGGAGGGAGGGGAAGGCAGCTCTCTCGGATGGGGCTCGGATTGTGGTGTCGGCGTCGGAGCTCGGGGCCGATCTGAGACCGAAAGAAAAGCCTGCGTGTTGTCGGTGTGACTTCGGGCATCTTTCTTTTCCAACGAGGGCCGTTTATTCCTAAGGAATGAACGCTTCGATTTTTTGGATTTTTTATCTTTATGCTCCTCGTCCGCGTTGGTCCCATCATCCGAGCGGTTTGAATGAGAACGACTCCAACTTTTCCGACCTTCGCTAACTTCGGGGTGTTCATTCGTTCCACCGTCTTCGCGTCCACTCCTTCCATCTTCTTTTGTCTTTTCGGCAGGCTCGACATGCTCAGCAGGATTTGTTGACTGTATATTTACGTCACTCTTGACGTCATTGACGGGCGCTCCGGTATTTTGTTCGCCGTCGTCAGAGCGAGAACTGACTTGAGATTCTTGTCTCTTTATGATCTCCTCTCGCTTTGCATTATCTTGGTCTTTCTCGTGATCAATATTACTCGTCATCGTTGGATGGTTTGATGGACTCTCTTGAACAGAATCCTAGGAGCAAACTTTGCCTTAGTATGAGCAAATACACCGGGAGCGGGGGAGGGGGAGGGGGAGGGGAGGGTACTCCACTTAAGTTTAGGTAGGGAGGTGTGGCTACCCTGTCCAAGACTCTCGGCATGGGAACGGCATCACCAAGAAAAGACAACCCTGCTTAAAAAATGCTAAAATGGATTAATATTGCATACCCTGCAGGTATGGACTCTAACAATCCTACCCTGACCAGCAGAACGTCCATATATACACACCATTGTATTTTGAACGAGCTATCATAAGCTCTTAGGCGACTTGTGTTTAAATAAAGGATTGATTGATTGATTGGTTGGTTGGTTGATATATAGGCAATATGGTGGTGTACCTCTCCCCTCCCCCCACCTTTTAAATATGTATTTTACAGCTGGAGCTAACGTGACCTACATTACCCCCTCTCCCAAGACTAATTATTTCTAAGGCTACTCTGGGGCTTATATTGACAAGCATACCTTCATGGCTCCATCGACAGATCCTTGACTCAAAGATATAAGCTTTGCTGGGGGTGGTTTCCTACAAAGGAAGTAATAAGACAGAAAAACAATCCATCACTAATAGGTTTAGTATGAAATCATAACTTTCTACAAAGGGAAGTGACAAGACAGTCGTATAGCAGTTGAAGGTATTTCTAGAACATTCAACAAACAATAATACAAATTTAAATTATTTAAATATAATCATGATAAACAAAGATATGTGAACTGCGGACGACAATGACAATGACAGCAGCCTTCACAGCTGCAAAGCCAGGAGAGCCCAGGAAAAAATTGATAACCGTTAAAGCCCAGAATTTTTTCAAGGCTTATCCTTGCAAATGCTTCATTGCTTCATAGCTGTGAGAGCCGATCCATTTTCATTGTTATTCAGTAGACAATATTTTGTCTAGTGTTATGTAAATGTGTGACCTGTCAAGCCTGAATGCACACACTTCCTGAGTAACACCTCTATCAGAGAACTGGGCCAAGTTGTTCAAAACTCGATTACTGTAAGCTAACCCAGGGTTAATCATTATTTTTTTCTCTTGTGCACCTGACCAACAGATCAAAGACTGACTAAAAAAGTTTGTTTGGCTCAAAAATTGACACTTACAAGGAAGTAAATTTTTCAGCAAAATATTCACATTTTTAGGCTTAAAAGCTTCCCAAAATTTAAACCTTATGTTGTGCCAATTGGGTTCTCAATTAGTTTGTAAAGAGCTAAATACATTGACACTTAGCTATCAGAGCCGTTTTCGCATGACTGTCAAAAACCAAAACCAAAGTAATCACACAGGCCAATCACAGAGACTGAGAGAAAACAGTTCAGCCAATCAGAAGCCAAAGTAATTCATGTTTGGTCTTGCATTTGGTTTTACTTTCCAATCAGCAATGCGAGTACATGCCATCGCTTGCATAAGAAGTGTTTCGTTTTGGTCTTGTGCCTGATTGGTTGAGAATTCTGCCAAAATTGTGTGGACCAATCTGAAAGCGTAGCAAATGCAAAACCAAAGCAATCACACAATTACTTTCATCGGACAGTCATTCGAAAACAGCTCTATTATTATTGTTATTCTGCAATCCAAGTAACTCACATTTCTTCATCACCACATACACAGAGTGCTCCGGTGATTACAAGAATGATGACGCCTGCCACACCAACCAGGATGATCATAGCATAATGTCGGGTGTCATCCCTTGGGCTTTGCTCTGAATCAATGCTGAGGAACTTGCGACTTAAGTGCTGAGAAGTACCTACAACTGTAGACAAAATATAAAGAGCTCAAAATGTTAAGCCTAATAATATTGACATTGCTGTGCAAACTTGCAAGTTGTTGTGCATTCCATTCCATTCAAAGATTATCTATAATCGCTTCATGCATTAGAAATAAAACCTGATACAACAATATTAAAACAAACGTCATAAATATTTATACACGCATTCTTTGTATTTTTACATTCTTTGCATATATATTTATATATTTAAAAATAAATTGTTCCATGGGCGACAGCTTTATTAAAAATATACATGCCATCAGCTTCGATTTAGATCCCGATCTTTCGAAATTAAGAATCACAGTTCGAAACAAAGCAAAAATCTGGCGATTGATTAAATTACTTGAGGCACTTGGAAATCGAATGCAGAAATGCCTGTCTCCACACAAAAGCGAAAGCAACAAGTATCTCCCATCGTCGCCTGCAATTCGTTCTAATTCTCCGCTCGTGATGATCTGCAAATAAGCAAGAACAAAATGTGTGATCAACCATGCCCTCAAGCCATCAGCGATCTCTTTATCAGAAAATTGACACTGACAATTAACCGAAGATTGGTGTAATATGAAAGCTGCCGAACTGTCTAAGCAACAACTATGCCATGATAACTGATAAAAGAATTAGTCTTTCAACGTGAAAAGATCAGAAAAATGCTTCTGTTCATAATTTACCTGAAGTGTAGCGCGTCTTGTTCTTGTCAAACGAACTGCTTGTGCATATAATTCAACGCCGCTCTCACCGAATGCCATGCCAGCCGACCTCAGTGCACAATCGCCAAATTCCGATGCATTAAATATTCTTCCATCTCCGTTGACTACTTCGAAGACTGCTTCTGGTTTCATGTTCAGCTCACGCGAAGGCCGCGCAGGCATCAGGTCCAACCAGTCGCAGTTAATAAAATTTCCACTTCCGCCTGCCAGTCCTGGCAACGCCTTCCGTAGAGTTCTCGCTTGATCTTGACAGAAGCAAGCAATGAGCACCAGAAGAGAGACGACACGCATCTTGGGCAGCTCACTCTAAACTTCCACAGTCGTCTTGTTTACAGTGGCTGTGATTGTCATCAGCCTTCCACTATTCGCCCTTCCGCAGCCATGATATGCTCGAGCACGACAATATATCCCATTACCTCTTGCGGTCATGATCCGTAGGGTTAGGGGGCTGGGGGAGGGGAGGGGTAGTTGAACGGGTGGGGGTCGGGGTGGGGCTGAGCTTGGGCGCTCCCTTCCCAAAATGCCCTGGGAGCTCGTAACGAGCGAGCACGCTGTCTACAAATCATTTTCAACATGTCGTCTGCACCAAGTTCGGCCGATCTTCTGAGTGTTGGAGGGGAAAGAACCAGCGGAGAGAGCATAAGAGCACAGAATGGTACGTAACGACGAGCTCGGCCGCATAATTGCGTCAGCTATCGCTTACATCTGTTTGTTTTATCCCCTGGTAGTTACGGCAGTGAGTGCCATCGCTAATATAGTGAAAAGTTCCCTGGGCCCGGTAGGCTTGGACAAAATGCTCGTGGATGACATTGGGGTGAGTACAGTACCTGCTGCAAGTTATCCTGTGTCTGGAAAACTTTCACTCCGCTTTTTTGGGATAATCGGGGATGTGGCAGTAGGGTTAGATAATTATATAGAATGCGTTCACGTGCAGTCGATCAAAAGCCGGCTCGAGTATAAATGAACTGTCAAAGTTGCCAAGGCGCTTAATCAGGATTACAACGATCGTGTGCTTTAGGGAAAGAAAAATGTCCCCACTCTGCATGTATACGTGGATATTGATCCTTTTGAACTAGGCTTGGTGAAGACATACATCTGTTCGTACTGTACACACGCCACTCCCAAAACTGGGAGAGGAAGGGGAAGAGAGGGAGTTGTGTAATTGTAGAAATCGAGAGGTCATTCTTTTCGCCCCTCGGGTTTTATCTAGATTTCCAGCATAACTTGTATAATACCCAATTGGCATGGCTGAAGACCTGTGACCAGAACAATCCTTGATCCCTACTACAAACATGGGAAGAAGTATGCTAAACAACACAATATGGAAAGTTTTTGATAAAACTTTTCTCATATGATATAAATCACCTTTGATAATTTGCTCAGATGAAACCTGATTGGACAATAAATTGTCAGTACATCACTTGTTACATTTTCCTCTTACAAGACTAGGAGAGTCTGAATTTTGAGCTTTGGAAGTGAAAGGGTTAGTTATCAGTCTCTGGAAATGGCAGGAAATGGTGTTTTGGAGAGCCAAACTCTCAAACTTTTTACAAGGAAGCAATGTTGCTCTTGAATCCATGTTGAAGCTCACGCCTTTGACATTCACACATTTGGAAACCCAGTTACTGTAGATCCGACCAAGGGACAACTGAAGCTATTTGAACTTCTTTACATTTTCCTGCCTAAACTAAGCCTCATTACAGTACATACAAAACATTCCAGAAATCTAGTTGCTTCATGATTTACTATTTCTTTTTTGTGTCTTAGGATGTAACGGTGACAAACGATGGCGCCACCATCTTGAAACTGCTAGAAGTAGAGCATCCAGCAGCAAAAATTATTTGTGAGCTGGCCGACCTACAGGATCAGGAGGTTGGAGATGGCACAACTTCAGTTGTCATCATTGCTGCTGAGCTTCTGAAAGGTGCCAGTGAATTGGTGCGGCAAAAGATTCACCCAACCTCTATCATCAGTGGATATCGACTGGCTTGCAAGTAAGTGATGTCTCTTAAAGAAATAAAGGTTGAGGGTTTGGTACAGTACTTCCCTTACTTTTACTGACTAGGTGCTTGCAAGTGCTCATTTGTTATGAGTTTGATTGAAATAAAAAGAGGTTATTACACGGGAAGGAGTGCAATACGGCGGAGTATTTTTACGAGTCGGTTTTTTCGAGCCTGCTTCAGGTGAGAAAAAATAAAACTGACGAGTAAGAATACAGCCGTATTGCAGGACTTTTTGTGTAATAAATTGTTTATTATACGACAAACGAAGCGGGGCAAACGTTCTCGCCGCATGCAAAATGGAACAAAAAATGACGCGTTCGTAAACTTTGCTTGCGAAAATTGATCACGTAAGCTAATAAACCAGTTGACCTGGTTCCTGACAAGTGCAATACGCTCCCATCTTTGCACTTGTTTTGGCCCGTATTTGCACTCGAAAATGTGAAGTCGTGTAATAATAGTGACTATTTTGTCTCCCGACTTGTTACTCATGAGTTGCTACTGTAGTCAAATAAGTCACTATTTTGTTAAAATACTTTAAATGTGTATTTTGTTATGTTTTGATTATGTTTTGTCTGAGTGAAATGGAATGGTTTTCAGGTGACTGTCAAAAGTAATCATGTGATGGTCTTGTGTTGGTTTGGTGTTGGTCTTGTGTTGGTCTTGTGTTGGTCTTGTGTTGGTTTTGTGTTTGGTCCAAAAACAACAACAAAACTATGCATTTGCAATCTTTTTATGCAAGCAAGCTAGCATAGCATTTGCATTGTTTATTTTGAAAAGTAAAAGCAATTTATTATTGCAAATTACTTTGGTTTCTGGTTGGGTGAAAGTTGTAGCTTTACAGTGTTACTGTACTGTGTATGATTTGTGATTTTCATTCTGCTTGTTCAAGGGAAGCTTGCAAGTACATTCAAGAACATTTAAGCATCAACACAGATGATCTGGGAAGAGAATGCGTTCTCAGTGCAGCCAGAACATCTATGTCTTCCAAGCTGATTGGCCCACTCTCAGACTTTTTTGGTGAGATGATTGTTGATGCTGTGATGGCCGTAAAGCGAACCGGAAACAAGGGGGAAGCCAAATACCCCATCAAAGCTATAAATGTGCTCAAGGCACATGGTGGAAGTGCAAAGGAAAGTATACTGGTGAATGGTTATGCTCTCAACTGCACCATTGCATCTCAAGGTAAGGAAGCTGTCAAATCTATGTGTTGTTTCATGGCATCAGACATTGCACTTGAATTTTTACCATTTCTTTGTGATCTACAGCAATGCCTAAGCACATTGAGAATGCAAAAGTTGCATGTCTAGACTTCAGCCTTCAGAAGGCAAAGATGCACCTTGGTGTCCATGTGGTTGTAGAGGATCCAGAAAAACTGGATGCAATCAGGAAGAGGTAAGTGGCAGACACCCGAATCGAGAGCATGCGGGACACAATAAAAGAGCTGTAGCCATGACCCACAGCTCAGATACAGTAGTAGTTCAAACAGCAAGTTGTTGGAAACACCTACTTGACCAATGTAAGTCTGGGAACCCCAAGGGCCAGTGAACACAGCTTTCATATGCTCAACCCTTTGTGCAACCCTTTTAGTCTTGAGATGACAAACATGTTATTTTTTTTAAATGTGAAACTGAAGTTAAACATACATTGCCTTTAGAATGTACAGTATTTATCTGCAGTATTCATTCGAATGGTTGTAAGCACTGTATTTTTGCACATGTTTTTCAAATTCTTTCAATCTCTTAAGAAGAAAATGTATGAGTGATGTAGTGAGAATTGATAGTTTATGATGAGCTTTCATCTGAGCAAGGTTTCGAAAGCCAAGTTCTCCTTAATGTCTGTTGAGAATATTACTACAGTACAGTAGGTACTAAGTACTTCACAAGAAAATCATCCTGAAATGTCTGGACAGCTAAGACTTTGCTTGTTTGCTTTTTGTTTCTGCAGGGAGGCGGATATTACAAAAGAGAGGATACAAAAAATCCTGGCAACTGGGGCAAATGTAATCCTGGTCTCTGGAGGTATTGACGACTTGTGTCTGAAGTACTTTGTGGAGGCTGGGGCGATGGCTGTCAGGAGGGTTAAGAAAGCCGACTTGAAGAGAATAGCAAGGTTTACTGGTGGTGAGTGCTCATAATTTGTTAGTATTATGTTGAGGTGTCATTGCTTTTGGCTTTGTTTTGCTTAATCTGGATGAATTTTGTTAGTGTTGTGAGTTCTGAGGTCTAATGTTTTTTAGTGTTTTTCTATCTTTGCTTTAACTTTGGAGCATACTGTACGTGTGTAATACTTAGTTTGACATTTTAGGATGTGCTGTAAAAACTGTTAACCATGTACAGTGTGGTCCATATACATTTACATGTTCAGTGCATTGAGATGTATATGAAATCATTTTATTTCTAAACTTGTGTTTAATTCTTCTGTACTGTAAAAAAAGTAAAGTAAATTATCTGTATTTATACATGGTAAGTAACTCAGCAGAGCTGGTGGGGCCCTGTTTTAAATTCAACATAAATTTGTTAAGAATTCCAACTGGTCAGAGGCTAACCAGTTGGCTATTTACAGAACGTGGTTGAGGACTTGAACCCGGGGCTACCGTGTTGCAAATTCAGTTAGTGGTCAGAGCGGGACTTGAACCTGGGACTTCCGGATTTCAAGTCCGGTGCTCTAACCACATGGCCACTTTGCCTCCCACTGTTCCATTGCATCTCTGTGTTTCCTGCAATAAACCTGTCATATGTTTTATGCAATGTAAGTTAGGTACTCAGATGATTATTCTTTTCATTGCTGGGTTATTGTAGCCACCATGGTCCTCACGTTAGCCAACTTAGAAGGAGAGGAAAGTTTTGAGGCAAGCATGCTGGGACAAGCTGATGAAGTTGTCCAGGAAAGAATATGTGATGACGAGGTCATAATTATAAAAGCGTGAGTGTTACTGTTAGGTTGATATCATTACTTTATTTAAGAAATATATAATGCGTCACCGTGTAACATAGCCTCGTCTGAACACGCGGGAAGTTGGGAGAACATGAGAGTAGCGTAAATTGGCGGCCTCGTGGTTTCCTTACGCTACTCTCGTGTTCTTCCAACTTCCTGTGTGTTCAGACGAGGCTATATTACACGGGAACACGTTATTTTTATTATATTTCTTTTATAAAATAATAGTAGCCAAGAAAAAACATCGTGTATCGCGTCAGCGTGTAATATACTCTCATCTACACGGTTATTTAGCCAATCAGGGCACGTGTAGTATCATAGTTATTTTATAATACAGAATAGAGCTTTGTATTCTGCTCTGTCTATGTTGTATCAATCAGTTCTGAAGCATCTTGTTTTGGTTGGATTCACTGCCACTTTGCCATGGAAAGTTAATTTGTGATAGATGTACATGTTCAACCTATTGATCAGATAATGCAAGTTCAATGTCCAGAGGCAGTGTGATATTAACTTTTTCACTCCCAAGTTCATAATGCAGATTCTCCCAACCATTGAGAATTTAGTAGTTTCATTCAAGAAGAAAATGAAAGAGCAATACATGGCAAGAATAATATTCATAATTCATCAAATGGTTTAATCGGCTCTCATCTGAGCAAGTTATCAAATGTCAAGTTCTCCTTACTGTATGATGTATTTCTGGCGAGAGACTGAAGGAGAAAATTGAAGTTGATCACTGTGTTTCTGATTGTCTCCAGCCCCAAAGCTCGCTCTGCAGCTTCTATAATCTTGAGAGGGGCTAATGATTACATGTTGGATGAAATGGAGCGATCCATTCATGATGCCATCTGTGTGGTGAAGAGAGTGCTAGAATCCAAGTCTGTTGTACCGGGAGGGGGTGCAGTGGAATCCGCCCTGTCTATCTACCTTGAAAACTTTGCAACGTCATTGGTAAGTGTGGAGTCCGTCTAAAATTCAATTTAGCGGTAAACCAGGTCTAAGGTAGTCTTTGCTTAAAAAGATTAGCCCGAAGACTTTATCCTCAAAACTTGGGAGCTAAGACTCGATATTCTCGATACATTTTAAAAGGGAAGATAAGTACAAGTTGTGCATAAGAAAAACGAGGTTGTGAAATTCAATCCTTGTGTTTGTTTATGTATCTATTTATTAATTCGTTGTTGGCTATCCAGGGCTCAAGAGAACAGCTGGCCATAGCGGAGTTTGCAAACTCTTTGTTGATAATCCCGAAAACCCTTTCGGTAAACGCAGCCCAGGACTCCATAGACCTGGTGGCGAAACTGAGAGCATACCACAATACGTCACAGATCAATGCGGAGCGAACAAACCTAAAATGGTAAGCAGGCTTCTGTGTGACTCTACATTGTGTCTTTTGCAGGACCTCCCTGAAAATCATCTTGGTGAGCAGAGCACACCTGTCTCAATATTGTTATTATTACTATTGTTCCTCTAAAACTATAAAAATTAATATGAAGCAGAAAAATGAAGAAAAAACTAATCGCTTCTTGTTACCCGCAGGATTGGCCTTGATTTGATCGAAGGCACCGTGCGTGACAACAAAAAGGCGGGTGTCCTGGAACCGAGTATTAGTAAGATCAAGAGTTTGAAATTTGCCACGGAGGCTGCGATTACTATCTTACGTATAGACGACATGATTAAGCTGACTCCTGAGAAAGAAGAGGGTCATTCTTACCAGGATGCGGTTAGACAAGGCACTCTATAGTTTAGTCCAGTGTGGGGTCATCTTGCTAGAATGGCATTAGAGCCGTTTTCAGATGACTGTCGAGAACCAAAGCCAAAGTAAGTACACTGCCAATCACAAACGCTATAAGAAAGACTTTCAACCAATCAATAGCGGAGGAAGAAACCAGCCAGCAGTGCCTTTTTGCTGGTTTTGCTGCTAATTGGCCAAGAATGCTGCACCCAATTGTGATGTGCTCACTCAAGCAAACAAATGCTGATGACATTTTCTTGTGCTACTGATTGGCCTTATCAAAATATACAGCAATTTCAAGTTGATGTGAATAAGCCTAAAGGACCTGTTTTTCTGAAGAATTGTACTGTTTATCAGGGGACCTCAGCAACTTGTCTTGCTTTTTTATTTTCAACCTTTACGATTGGGTCTTAATTACTTTGGTTTTGGTTTTCGACAATCAGCAGAAAACCACTCTGCATGCGAACTGCACACTGGAGCACCGCGAAAATTCACCATTTGATGTCATGTTGGACAGCACTCTAAGCCCTTGGACATACATTTTTGACTTATCTTCTGTCAATCAGCAGTCAGCCAGAAAGTTAGGTGTATGTTTACTGTTTTACGTAACATAAGTTGTGCAAAAGAAAACCAGGAATTGCAATTGATGAGTCTTCAGATTGTGTAAACGCTTCAAGAAGTTTGAATTTGCTGTCGTTTCCAATTTCTGCCTCAATGACTGCTGACCCAAAAAATGATGTGTTCACAAGGTAGTTGCATTTGTTTGGTCTTCGCCCCTCAAGTAGTAATATTCGCATTGCTCTACCAGTCACAATTAAAGCTGTTGGATGTACCTCCTTTGTGATTTTATTCTTAAACAAACGTGGACCCATGTCAGTGGCATCATTCAATTTGGTGTCCCAAACTACACACACAGCATCGTGTCTTTAGAATAATTTACAAAGCGTGGAAAAATGTTTTACAAAGTGTATTTAAATAGCAGGTCACGCATATTTAAACCGACCGAAAACGGTCGGAGTTTGGGGAGACTTTGATCCAGTCCCCAAACCACACACGAAATGGCGGAAAAATTGCTCAAGAGTGCCCGTGTGTGTTCACGGCTGGTTTTATGCTTGGACTGGAAGACTGCGAGACTCTCCTCCCACTCCTCTTTGCACTGCTAAACGACTGCTGGATATAGAGGCGAAGTTTGTTGGACACCGAATTTACCTCGATCAACTGCCGTCAAAACTCGAACATTGGTTACGTGAAGACATCAGACTTCAGAAGTTGGCGATAAAACGTAAGTGCGTCTGGTGAAAATCTCTTGTTGCCCAGTTGTCATCTGCTCCTACGATGTTCTCTTGCATGAACTGTTTCTATTGTTCTGTAACCATGTTGTATAAACAAACAACTCAGACATACCACAGTCGATCTGCATCCTGCAATTGTGTCATGAAGTCATGTCTGAACTAACATGTCAGCCAACGCAAAAAACTCGGAATATGCTTTACCTCTGATAAAACACATGTCATGGTCACACCATACAGCTGTGTTCTTTCTTTTGTGAGCGGAACGTATCGCAAATGTTGTCACTCTGTCCGGAAATGTCACGCTAAATGTGGATCTTTGTCGACCGTCTGCCAGATGCTGCGGCAATGTGTATGTCGCCAGAGGGGGCTGAAAGGGGAGCAGAATTTCCAAATACAACCAAAGAATCGGCAGAACTCACAGCCGCCATATTAGTACCACGATTCACGTGCCAGAGAGCCAATTATATTTAGAAGACCCCTCCCTGGAAAGGAAATTTGGCATCTGACATTCTGTCACCATGTTATAACTTTAGCATGTACACTTTTTACTGGTCTTTCTGTGTGTACTTTGAATTAAATAAAACACAAACTTTCTCACAGGTCCTGTACCACGGCGGCTCCATACCCCTCCCCCCTCAGTAGTTTTTGCCACTTTAGAGAAGGGAAACTTAATGAGGGGGGAGGGGAGGGTGACTCTGTAGCACCACAAAAAGAACGGGGATGCTCGTCGGAAACTTTAGTTTTGACCCCTAAGGGGTACTAAAATGGGCGCGGCTTGAGCTTACTTTGACTTCTAAAAGGTAGCAATAGAAGTATACCAACACTCCTCGAGTGTTCGCCCAAGGCGCCGACAACACGAGACGCTACAGTATTTGCATTTTACAAATAGCTTCAAAAACCGTTCTATTGCCTGTACGAATAGTATAGAATCGAGAATAAAGAAAAATGGCCTCATGATTTTCGCATTTTCCCCGAGCGAAGCGAGGGTAATAATCACGACGCTAATGCAGCAAAATCGCCTATGTGGAGACTCCAAGCGGGTTGCCATCTCGAAATGAGTTTGTTTGTGTGTCTGTTTGTCTGGCGTACGACCTCGTCCCCAGGGCTATCGGCGTTAAGCAACGACAAAGGATCGATCACGTGTCCCGCTGTAGTTTTACTGATACTCTGAATAAGATTGAACGAAGCAACATTTGAAAACTGAAAAACTTGAAACACAAAAGTCTCGTGAAACTCGTCTTCAAAAGAGAAGGGAACAAGCTGTTTTGAGCGAGTTCACATACAAAGCAATTCGAGCTCATTGAATATGCATGCCTGAGTCTGGTGCATGGAGTCCAGAGCAAAAAAAATCGCACAGGAAGCCTATTTAATTGTACTGCCTATGAATACAAAAATGGAAAATCAGTGTTCCTTTTTTCCCGTACTACGGCGGCCGACCAACTTCAAATTTTAGTGTTAAATTTTGTGAACGTGCTTGGCAGACTGTATGAATTAATTTGACGTGCCGACCGTGGGAAATATACGTTTTTACAATAACACGTCAGTTTCTCGCTTTGTGATTGGCTAATTTTCATTATCAATAAGAGGACAGACACATAAAATCGAGTGCTGACGACAGTGATTTGGACGAAGAAGGTGAATTCAGCTTCAATTTTACCTCAGTTCTCGCAAAAGCGACATTCGGCATTTGAAGCAGAGAACCAGAAGTGTTCAGAGGCGAATTTCCTTGAGCTTTGTCTTGAAATTGTCGAGAAAACCGCAGCAGAAAAGCGTCTAGTTTCATTTCTTTCCAACTTCTTTGACAAAATTTTATTTTGCACGCGCGAAATGCTCACGCCAAACTGTCACTTTTTGGCCAATGAAATGTCTTGAATTTCAACCTCGACCAATTAGAAAGCGGGAAAAGTTGTTGACAACATTTCGGTCAAATCGAACAAAATCCAGTTTTCTTGCGTGTTTTCCCCGCGTCGTCGCTTGAGTTTTGTTATTGTAAAAAACAAATTGACGTCAGTTTTTTTATGTGTCTGTACGCGTCATAACATTGTCAAAAAGTTGCGGATCCACTCGGCGAAGCGCCTCGTGGATCCACAACTTTTTTGACGCGTTTCATGATCAATAAGAGGACAGACACATAAAAAACTGACGTCAATTTGTTAAACTTCGTCACGCAATCGACTCTTTTTTTCAACGCAAAAGTATAACACACACCATATTTTTTCTCCTTCCTTTGCGTATAGCACTTGACTTCGAAGAAAAGATTGAGTCAACATTTTGGTAAAACAAAGGCTGCTCTTGTTGAGCAGTACCAAAGTAGAAGTCCAATTAATGACAGAGCGAGGGGTATCTGCGATTATCGTATTTCTAGTAGTACTACAATATTTACCGCAAGCAATAAGTTATTGTTTGCGAATTCAAAAGGTTTTACAAAAACACGTCAGTTTCCCGTTTGTTAGATCTATACGCGATAATTAGACTACTTAAAATTCATTGTGCCACGTTCAAGTCTCCCTCAAAAATCATTCAAATCAAGTGAGACAGCACTTTGAACATGTTTTGTCATAAAAAAGCAATTCTTCTGCTGACGATCGCCCTGGCCGTTTGGACATTGAGTTTAATCCATTATTTCCAGGGGAATTTGACTTCATATGCGATATCTGGTATTTTTGCTTCTCTAATCAAGGAAGACAAGGACACACCAGTTCAGAAATTTCAGAAATCATTCATCTACTTGACGCAAACTGAAAGCTGCTTACCGCCAAACCTTGCCACTCCGTTAGGGAATGCCTTCGCCTGCAACTGTGATGTCATCGTGTTGAGTTACAAGACTCCATGTGAAAACAGGGAAGTTTTTGCTCCGCACATTTCCTACCTCCTTGGTCTTAATTCGACTTGGATGAGCGGCAGAAATATTCTCTTCTTTTCTGCAATTGACATAAAACCAGGATATCAATATTACATCTTTATGGACGACGACATAAAATTAAGGTTTAGTAAATTCGCTCCTCCAGAGATAGCAGCGACTCTTCGACCTCACCGAGCGGTGGAAAAGTGGCTCCTTGACTATGAACCTGCAGTTGGAGTATTGGATTATGGCTATCATGACGGGGCCGAAGTTCATTTCAAGAGAAGGCAGGATGTATGTGGCATAAATGAGACTTCCCTTGTCATTCCAGTGGTCTTTTTCGACGCGCTTTTTGGTGCCTTTCACTACAAAGCTGTTACACACCTAGCGCCGTACCGAGAGGAAGCAGATGAATTGGGGTCCTGGTGGCTAGCTCACAAAAATGTCATTTCAAATGCCGAAATCAAATTCCGTGGACAAGTGTTGATGTTCACTGCTGTTATTGCTGGCAATCCTAAACATCGTCCCTATCCTAGGAGGTCAAGAACTATTAGCAAACTGGAAGTGTGGAGGGGATGGATAGAAGAAGCACAACGGTTGGCGCCAATCGAGCACAACAGCTTGTTCGAGAAGATGTTGGATCAACCCTGGACGTATTCGAAAGTAGCAGACACTTTATGTATGAACGCAACTAAGCACCAACCGATTGTACCTTACGCACATTTTATGAATAACTAAGTCCGAGGTATACGGATCAACATCAATTTCCCCCCCCCCGGCCGGGGGGGGGGGTACTCATCAAAATGTTGGGTGGGAGTGTGCCGCCCAGGACTGAAAACCCTTACCCTTATTCAGACCAAAATGTGCAATTTTCGGCCCTATTTCAGACCAAAATGTGCAATTTTTGGCCCTATTTCAGACCAAAATGTGCAATTTTCGACCCTATTTCAGACCAAAATTTGCAATTTTCGACCCTATTTCAGACCAAAATGCGCAATGTTCGACCCTATTTGAGACCAAGTATCAAAATCTCTGACCCTATTTCAGACTAAAATGCTAAAATCGATACCCTATTTCAGACTAAAATGCTGAAAATTATACCCTTTGGGGCGGCACATACCTAAATGGCTCATTCCCCCCGGGAATTTTCCCTTCCACCTGTGAGAGATATCACCAGAAGGACTTTGGCATATCAGCATATGAATTGCTACTCAGGGAACATTATTCGTCTGATTTGGGCGAAATTGTCTAATTGATTCAGAGGATTTAAACTAATTGGCAAACAATACCTGTACTCGTGGCTGTAAGTATTGTAGTTTAATTCGAACAAAAACGAGCTATGCATTGTGAGTACATCTCACTCTGTCCAACAGGCAGTGTAGTCAAACCCCGCTATTTCGAAGTCCCACCGGTCATGAAAAAAAGTTCGAAATAGCGGGGTTTCGAAATAAATCCAAGGGGATTCTGCTTGACTTCAAAATTACGGGGACTTTGAATTAGCCGAGTTCGAAATGGCGAGGTTCGACTGTACTTATGCAGCGATCAATTCCAGCTGTTACAATTGCAATTAGGCAAACAGATTATACAAAATAATTTATTCCAGGACCTCCCTTGGCCAACTGCATCATATCTAATGTGCGGTGAATATTGTCGTTTTCGAACACAGAGGATACTAAAATAAGGTACAATACAATACAAATATACTTTATTTAACCACGTTACACTTAGGAGCTTCAATGAAACTCGTTCAAACGCGAACGTGAACTGAAAATAAAATCTAAAACTACCCTATACTTGCCCGCACCCTACCTCTCACCTAAAATAAATTAAACAGTATTTAATATCTATGTTTTAATAATAATTAAAGTTAAGACAACCATATGTGTTTTTGTTAAAAATATAACACGTTATAGAAACGATAATAAGAATAATAACTAAAACATTAAAATATCTTAAACCAGTCCAAACAGTCCTTTCCCATCGGGAAGTTCTGAACCCTAATGGTCAGCTGATCCAGCATTCGTGATCAGCCCCTTGGTTACTGCAGTTTGTATCTTAGATACAGAAGGAACGAGACCAAATTTACATGTAGAACAAAAATTAAGAGCTTTTTTTATGACTGCTTTATAGTCCGTTTCTTGTCAAGTTATATAACGCAGAGTGACGATAATGAACGCGCCCAGTCGCGTGTATTAATCTTGCATTCTTTTACTTGCCTCTTTATTAAATTGATACTTGTTTTTCGTTCGGCCTCACTTAGGCCTGTTTCAAGCGTCGAGCTTCATATGAGTTGAATACAATCAAATGAGTAAAATCAGTACACAAGCTACGAGGCACAGAAACATTGATGGGTTTATTATTCTTGATTGCTGATTGGCTGAGGAAACGATATGCGACTGGTATGGAATGTGGAGATTGGACCGGTGTCATACTTCTCACGTCACTTGTCAATTGTGAGCTGACAAGTTACCGTACCTTCGAAGCATTATATATTTTTTACTGAACAGAACAGCTAACGGCCGGCGGTACTTCTTCGTGCATACACACATAAATGAGTTATGTCACTGCAAGTTCTCCCAAAACAAACGAAGAATGTAGCCACGCTAAGTTCTTCAAGGGTGATATCTCTCACTGGTGAATGAGAAGATTGAAGTTGATCGCTCTTCGGACGTTGGGTTTAGTTTCTCATAAAGTGTGCGTAAGGTACAATCGGTTGGTGCTTAGTTGCGTTCATACATAAAGTGTCCGTTTCATGCCGGGAATACGTCCAGGGTTGATCCAACATCTTCTCGAAGAAGCTGCTGTTCCTGTGCTCGATTGGCGCCAGCCGTTGTGCTTCTTTTATCCATCCCCTCCACACTTCCAGTTTTTTAGCAATGTTTAACCGCTTGGGATAGGGACGATGTGCAGGATTGTTAATTATAACGGCAGTGAACATCAACACTTGTCCACGGAATTTGATTTCAGCATTTGAAATGACATTTTTGTGAGCTAGCCACCAGCATCCTAATTCATCTGCTTCCTCTCGGTACGGCAGTAGATGAGACACAGCATTGTAGTGAAAGGCACCAAGAACCGCGTCGGAAAAGACCACTGGAATGACAATCGAAGTCTCATTTATGCCACATACATCCTGCCTTCTCTCGAAATGAATTTCGGCCCCGTCATGACCATTATAGTCCAATACTCCAACTGCAGGTTCATAGTCGAGCAGCCACTCTTCAAACGCTCGGAAAGGTTGAAGTGTCGCTGCTACTAAACGTTACTTGTATGTCGTCGTCCATAAAGATGTAATATTGATAACCTGGTTTTCTGTCAATTGCAGAAAAGAAGAGAATATTTCTGCCACTCATCCAAGTCGAATTAGGACCAAGGAGGTAGGAAATGTGCGGAGCAAAAACTTCCCTGTTTTCACATGGAGTCTTGTAACTCAACACGATGACATCACAGTTGCAGGCGGAGGCATTCCCCAACGGAGTGGCGAGGTTTGGCGGTAAGCAGCTTTCAGTTTGCGTCAAGTAGATGAATGGTTTCTGAAGTTTCTGAATTGGTGTGTCCTTAGTTAAAGAAACAAAAATACCAGATATCGCATATGAAGTCAAATTCCCCTGGAAATAATGGATTAAACTCAATGTCCAAACGGCCAGGGCGATCGTCAGCAGAAGAAGATACCGTTTCATAACGAAACGTGTTCAAAATGCTGTTTCGTGTCTCTGAAAGCAATGCGCCTTCGTAGCATAATGAATCTAATTATAGTTCGAGGATCTAACTAATTGATAAACAATAACCTGTAGTTACGGTGGTAAATATTGCATTATTATTCGAACACTGGCTATAGTATAAACAAACTAAAATGCGAAAATCATTAGACCGCTTTTTTACTATTCTCGATACTAAACTTTTCACATAGCGTTTTTTAATGTGATCAGTCCCTTGCGTCTACATGCTATCTAAAATATCCACATCACTTAGATACAGTCATCCGAATTTTCCGCCCAGAGAGCTTTGACTGTATGTTCATCACAACCTTAGCTTTTCGAATCCTTGTTGACAAATGCCCCAGTATTGAATGTTCTCTAGCAGCCATGCTTACCCTACACTGCCTAAAAGAACATGAAGGGCTACTTTTATTTTGGACTGGGGGTCCTTCTGGTGATATCTCTCACTGATGAAAGATATAAAAGTGCAGTTGATCGCTCTTCGGACGTTGGGTTTAGTTTCTCATAAAGTGTGCGTAAGGTACAATCGGTTGGTGCTTAGTTGCGTTCATACATAAAGTGTCCGTTTCATGCCGGGAATACGTCCAGGGTTGATCTAACATCTTCTCGAACAAGCTGCTGTTCCTGTGCTCGATTGGCGCCAGCCGTTGTGCTTCTTCTATCCATCCCCTCCACACTTTCAGTTTTTTAGCAGGGTTTAACCGCCTGGGATAGGGACGATGTGCAGGATTGTTAATTATAACGGCAGTGAACATCAACACTTGTCCACGGAATTTGATTTCAGCATTTGAAATGACATTTTTGTGAGCTAGCCACCAGCATCCTAATTCATCTGCTTCCTCTCGGTACGGCAGTAGATGAGTTACAGCATTGTAGTGAAAGGCACCAAGAACCGCGTCGGAAAAGACCACTGGAATGACAAGGGAAGTCTCATTTATGCCACATACATCCTGCCTTCTCTTGAAATGAACTTTGGCTCCGTCATGCCCATTATAGTCCAATACTCCAACTGCAGGTTCATAGTCGAGCAGCCACTCTTCAAACGCTCGGAAAGGTTGAAGTGTCGCTGCTATGGTTGGGGGAGTGAATTTACTAAACGTTACTTGTATGTCGTCGTCCATAAAGATGTAATATTGATAACCTGGTTTTCTGTCAATTGCAGAAAAGAAGAGAATATTTCTGCCACTCATCCAAGTCGAATTAGGACCAAGGAGGTAGGAAATGTGCGGAGCGAAAACTTCCCTGTTTTCACATGGAGTCTTGTAACTCAACACGATGACATCACAGTTGCAGGCGGATGCATTCCCCAACGGAGTGGCGAGGTTTGGCGGTAAGCAGCTTTCAGTTTGCGTCAAGTAGATGAATGGTTTCTGAAGTTTCTGAATTGGTGTGTCCTTGGTTAAAGAAACAAAAATACCAGATATCGCATATGAAGTCAAATTCCCCTGGAAATAATGGATTAAACTCAATGTCCAAACGGCCAGGGCGATCGTCAGCAGAAGAAGATACCGTTTCATAACGAAACGTGTTCAAAATGCTGTTTCGTGTCTCTGAAAGCAATGTGCCTTCGTAGCATAATGAATCTAATTATAGTTCGAGGATCTAACTAATTGATAAACAATAACCTGTAGTTATGGCGGTAAATATTGCACTATTATTCGAACACTGGCTATAGTTATAAATAAACAAACTAAAATGCGAAAATCATTAGACCGCTTTTTTTAATATTATTATTCTCGATACTAAACTTTTCACAGAGCGCTTTTTAATGTGATCGGTCCCTTGCGTCTACATGCTATCTAAAATATCCACATCACTTAGATACAGTCATCCGAATTTTCATGTGAAGTCCAGACTTAAGGCTTTCTTAGGGCTATTTTAATTCTGTTTAGTCATCGAAACCAATGTAGTACGAGAACCAGTTTGTGCAGTGCCAATTTCTTAGGTGGCACACTTACCGAGTTGTCCGACCACTGATGATTGTGTTACAATCATCACAGCGCCGCTACAGCTTGCATAGTTAACTAATTGTTAAAGTTTTGTTTGCCCACTTATAAAGAAACAAAGCACTTCTTGATGCTCTGTTGATTTATATAAAGTTCAGTTAGAACGCGATAAAACTGCGGGGAACTATGGACGCCTTGGAGTCGGTGTCACGGACCCACAGTCCTTTGTGCACCAAAATGCTTGATCCGCCATTTTTATGGCCCCGAAAAGTCGAAAGATAAATTAGCAATCCATTTCCATCCGACTCGTTTAAGAAGAATATTAATAGGATATTTTTGCCTAGAAGTGCGACTTATACATATTTTGTTGTCCGTTCATTAGGTTTTTTTTTTTTTTCATGTTGGGAACCAAATTTAGCTAGCCTTGGAGTTTTTACATTTGTAACATTAAAAGAAAAACATTGGCTTGCCCAAGAGTACCCCTTAATGTATATATGAAGACGACTGCACGGTATGATTGTTGCGTGCGATTTCCTTACGAAACGAATCGCATGTCGAAAATTTCCTTGACACGATCACGGTTTGTGTGACGGTGCCTCGTAGAAAGCGTGTGACAATCGTTCACAAAAAAAAAAAAAAACGTGTAAATTAACTTTTTATATGGGAAAGGGAGAGCTTCGCCTTCTTCACCGTCCGGACATTGATTTTTTTATCCGGCTAAGCAGCCAATACTCCGGTTGAAGCTCCCGTAGGCGGAGGCCTTGGGAATCAGAAAAAGTGTCCGTACGTGGAACTGTCCGCTAACGAGTATATGTACATACAGGAGTTTGACTGAGCTAGAGTTTAAACGGTGTTTCGTAGAAGAGTCCGTAAAAAGAGTCGTCCGCTTATGAGAGTGTCCGCCCAGAGAGCTTTGACTGTATGTTCATCACAACCTTAGCTTTTCGAATCCTTGTTGACAAATGCCCCAGTATTGAATGTTCTCTAGCAGCCATGCTTACCCTACACCGCTTAAAAGAACATGAAGGGCTACTTTTATTTTGGACTGGGGGTCCTTCTGGTGATATCTCTCACTGATGAAAGATATAAAAGTGCAGTTGATCGCTCTTCGGACGTTGGGTTTAGTTTCTCATAAAGTGTGCGTAAGGTACAATCGGTTGGTGCTTAGTTGCGTTCATACATAAAGTGTCCGCTTCATGGGAATACGTCCAGGGTTGATCTAACATCTTCTCGAACAAGCTGCTGTTCCTGTGCTCGATTGGCGCCAGCCGTTGTGCTTCTTTTATCCATTCCCTCCACACTTCCAGTTTGTTAGCAAATTTTAACCGCTTAGGATAGGGACGATGTGCAGGATTGTTAATTATAACGGCAGCAACACTTGTCCACGGAATTTGATTTCAGCATTTGAAATGACATTTTTGTGAGCTAGCCACCAGCATCCCAATTTATCTGCTTCCTCTCGGTACGGCAATAGATGAGACACATGCAGTTTTGTAGTGAAAGGCGCCAAAAACAGCGTCGGAAAAGACCACTGGAATAACAAGGGAAGTCTCATTTATGCCACATACATCCTGCCTTCTCTTGAAATGAATTTTGGCCCCGTCGTGACCGTTGTAGTCCAATACTCCAACTGCAGGTTCATAGTCGAGCAGCCACTCTTCAAACGCTCGGAAAGGTTGAAGTGTCGCTGCTATAGTTGGGGGAGTGAATTTACTAAACGTTACTTGTATGTCGTCGTCCATAAAGATGTAATATTGATAACCTGGTTTTCTGTCAATTGCAGAATAGAAGAGAATATTTCTGCCACCCATCCAAGTCGAATTAAGACCAAGGAGGTAGGAAATGTGCGGAGCGAAAACTTCCCTGTTTTCACATGGAGTCTTGTAACTCAACACGATGACATCACAGTTGCAGGCGGATGCATTCCCCAACGGAGTGGCGATGTTTGGCGGTAAGCAGCTTTCAGTTTGCGTCAAGTATATGAATGGTTTCTGAAACGGTGCAGGTATAACGGAAGGAACAGAGCCACCAAAATAGAGAATGTTGTGACGTAACGCTAAAACCGTTTTCTCGAAGCAAGCAACTAGGAACAACGACCAAATGATCAAGGCGATCACTAGCAAGAGGACATGCTTTTTCATCACGAAACGTGATCAGAGAGCACTAGGATTATTGACAAAACTGAAAGCCTTTGCCGCGTTGTGTATTGAATTGATTTCTGGTGATTTTGATTTTGTCGTTAATTGGAGGTACAATTTTCTGCAAACTGTTTGGATGAGAGCGAAACAGTTAATTGTTAAATTGCACTGAGTGCAATTTAAAATAATAGTATAAATAACTATTATACTACGCGCGTTCTGATTGGCTCGGCGGCCTCGTGGTTTTCCCTATGGTACTCTCATGTTCTCCTAACTTCCCGTGTGTTTAAATGAGGCTATATTTCACAGGAACGCGATATATATTACTTAAATATTGCACTGAGTACAATTAATGTTTTCATATATAGTAACCATCAATTTTGTGTGTTTTCTGTATTTTCTATAGCCAGTTTCTGTGGCTTTATCCGACAAGAGCTAGATTCCGGTTTCCGAAAACAAGTTTTCAAACGCAACATTAGCGTGCGCGCTCAAAGCGGGTGAATTTTGTTTGAGATTTCAGTCCCAGCAAACTCTTTTTAGTCACTTGACGTAATCATATGAGTTGAGAAAAATATTTGTTTCTTTTGGCCAAATAATAATTTGTCGTTGATTAGTTTACGTTTTTATTTTGTTTAGCGGTAATCAGCTTTTAGTTTGCATCAAGTAGATGAAAGGTTTCTGAAATAGTGCGTCCCTGTCGGTCAGTTTGACGGAAGGAACAGAACCACAAAAAAAAGTAAGTAAATAGAAACATCGACGACCAAATGACGGCGATCATTAGCACGAGGATGTGCTGTTTCATCACAAAATGAGGACAATTATTTAGCAGTCTTTGCCGCGTTGTTTGACTTGTATTGAATTGATTTCTGATGCCGGTTTAATTTTAGTTTGATGACTTGCTCTTAATTTAATTGGACAAATCTTTAATTTCGCAGTAAAGTCGTGAAATTTGCGGAAAATTTCCCAAGTCACTGTTAGTAAACAGTAAGTCCGGACAACTGTCAATAACTGCTTTTATTACACGACTTCACATTTTCGAGTGCAAATACGGGCCAAAACGAGTGCAAAGATGGGAGCGTATTGCACTCGTCAGGAACCAGATCAACTGGTTTATTAGCTTACGTGATCATTTTTCGCAAGCAATGTTTACAAACGCGTCATTTTTTTGTTCCATTTTGCACGCGGCGAGAACGTTTGTCCTGCTTCGTTCGTCGTATAATAAACAATTTATTACACGAAAAGTCGTGCAATACGGCTGTATTTTTACTCGTCAGTTTATTTTTTCTTGCCTGAAGCAGGCTCGAAAAAATAAAACCGACTCGTAAAAATACTCCGCCATATTGCTCTCCTTCCCGTGTAATAACCTCTTTACATTCTAATAGTCGTTCAGTTCTTGTTCTGATCCGTGTGTATCTCAACTGACCAGCTCTTCGCGGCTGCCCACCTAGTTTGAGCAGATTATATGATTAGAATGTCGTATCGTAGATACTAATAGTAAAAAGAAAATAGTTATAGAACATCCACAGTTTTATTAGTAGTCATAATTGCCAACGAGCAAGCCGAGCGAAGACGGTCGGCTTGCGAGACGGCCAGCATAATGCCACGCGAAGTGTTGCAGCAGGCAGAAAAATTCTCGATCGAGCTGTTAAAAGTGTAATGTAAGGTGTAGATTCCCAGGAGACTTTGGTGCCGGAAATATCAGAGCGAACAGAGCCAATGAAAAGAGATGTTGATTTATGGTGTGACCGTTCTTAGCCAATCAGGTGGGAGCATTTTGCACGAGGTTAACACATGCACTCACTAGCATCTGTCATCGAGTTCTTTTTCTCTCGTTGGCACTTAGCGAAAGCTACAACTAGTTTTATTACTATTTAATGACACTTTCTTCGATGTCTTTTAAGCTTGTTTTAAACAACCAGATAGCGATATAGCACTCGCAATCTGATGAAACTAGAAAAAACAGTTTGTTTTTAATAACTTCAGTTAACGTACAGGGCCCGGTTTTTCGAAAGTCGATTAAGCTAATCCAGGATTAACGAAATTCTTTCTCTCGACCTCTCTGCCAATATACTGCAGGATTTTGTTCGAAGATGGAATAAAAAGCTTGTTCCAGCTTACAACGTTATCAAGAAAGTCGTTGTGGACGAAACTTTCACGTTTTTAGGCTTATAAATGACAAGAAAGTTTAGACCTAATCCAGGATTAGCCTAATCGTGCTTTGAAAAACTGGGCCCAGTATGCTAATTGAAACGTCGTGTTGTCACTCGTGTATTCAACAATCGCCGCATATTTTGTGGTTTTGATGCCCCGGGAACTGTGATGAAGGCCATATGTCGCCACTGCCGCCTATGATTATTCTTCTGCTTATGATTATTCTTATGCTTATGCTTATGCTTATGCTTATGATTATGCTTGCGTCGTGCGTGTAAACCAGCAGGCCTTTAATATCCTCAAACGCGCCGAACATGAGCTTAACCTAATACCTTCAATTACTATAGGTAGAGTGCACGAAATTAAAGTTGGGTGTCTGAATTTTAAACTAAGTATGGCTAAGTATATTTTAGAACCGCTCAGCCGTTACTTTCGCGTGGATCATCCGGACTTTCGGCCTTGGAACGACTATCATTAAACGCCAAACTTTTCCTGAGCGAAACAAGGTTACTGTGATGTCATCCAAATGCTGTCTTGGAAGTAATATGTGCATCCTGCAAAGCTGATATAGTGAACTTCCTCAACGGACACCCCTTTAAGACGGTGCCGTTTCTTCAGTCATTTACTAAAACTAAACGCTCTTTAATAGAGTGAGAGTTGCCTGTACAGTAATATGTTTAAGAAGTTTGCGACTTTATTCATTATGCAAAATACTGGGTCGATACAGAGCTTTTATTTTAGAGACGCTTGAATATCGTGACAACAAAGCCGTGTGACACGCTTTCGGCTGACTAAAATTAATGCTTTGTGTCTGAATTTTCTTGAAGAAAAGTTTCTTCGTCCTAAAATCAACTACTGTTGGAGAGCTAAAATAAAGCCTACAAGGTCCAAAATCGGGAAACTTGATAAAAGTAAACGTGTTATTTCGATTTCTTAAGTCAAAAAAGCTCTGTATATATACCATTTTAGAGTGTTGTGACAACGTGACCTATTGATGACAACCAAAAATTAGTATTTATTATTATTATTTGCCGTTATTTTAAACAAAATTTGACTGAGGCGAATTTGATTAATCATATGGCGAAACAACATGTTTTAGAGATTTTGAAAGAGCCGTAACAGGCGACTCTTGCTTTCAGTTTTAAATTTGTTAAATTCAAGGATGTAATGTATAAAGTAAAAAAAAAAAACACATGTATTTGGTTATGATAGCGTTGGCTTGCGAATCGCGGCTTTTCTTAACATTTAAAAAAGAAATTTGGCGTCGAAGATTTCCTAAGTATATGCAAAACTGATTGAGTCATGATTCTAATTGCGCTTTTCTTGGCTTGCTGGACAGCCTCAAATATAATCTGTAGTTGCGTGTACAGAGTTATCTCGACGAATTTTGGAGTTTAGCTTGTCCACGAAAACTTGAAAACGCATCACTGTGCACGTTGTCTGAACTAAATCAGTTTAAATAAATTTCATCTCTCAATTTTAAAATATTCCCGTTAAATTACTGTATGATGTGTTGCTAGGTGAAGATGACTAAATTGCCTATTTCATTATTAGTTCATATATTAGTTCATTAGTGATATTTCTTTTGCTACTTTAGGCGTTTCACAGTACCGTTGTTGTACTATCACAATAACAATACTATATTCTCGCTCTAAGCACTTTTATTCATAATATTTCCATATTGTTGTTACATAGAAAAGTAGGTCACACTACAGGAGCCCTGTAGCGAGGAAACAAGCATTTCAGCACGCTGGGTTTAGTTATTCAAAAAGTGTGCGTAAGGTACAATCGGTTGATGCTTTGTTGCGTTCATACATAACGTGTCTGCTACTTTGCCATATTTCACGGATTGATCCAACATCTTCTCGAACAAGCTGTTGTTCCTGTGCTCGATTGGCGCCAACCGTTGTGCTTCTTCTATCCATCCCCTCCACACTTCCAGTTTGCTAATAGTTTTTGACCTCTTGGGATAGGAACGATGTTTAGGATTACCAGCAATAGCGGCAGTGAACATCAACACTTGTCCACGGAATTTGATTTCAGCATTTGAAATGACATTTTTGTGAGCGTGGTACCAGCTTTCGTATTCGTACTCTTCCCTGTACGGCAGTATGTGAGTTATGGCCTTGTAGTGAAAGGCATTAAAAATCGCGTCGAAGAAAATCACTGGCACTACAAGAGAAGTCTCATTTATGCCACAGAGGATCCTTCTTCTCTTGAAATGAACGTCAGCCCCATTATGAAAGGAATAGTCCAATACTCCAACTGCTGGTTCATAGTCTAGCAGCCACTTTTCTATCGCTCGGAAAGGTTGAAGAGTCGCTGCCATCCCTGGAGGAGTGAATTTATTAAATTTTACTCGCGTGTCATCATTTAGGAAGATGTAATATTGATAACCTGGTCTTCTGTCCAGTGCGGCGAAAAAGAGGACGTTTCTGCCGGAAACCCATGTCGTTTTAGGATCCAAGAGGTAGGAAATGTGCGGAGCGAAAGCTTTCTTCGTTTTACACGGGGTCCGGAAACTTAACACGATGACATCACAGTTGCAGGTGGATGCATTCCCCAACGGAATTGCGAGGTTTGGTGGTAAGCAGCTTTCAGTTTCTGTCAAGTATATGAATGGTTTCTGAAACGAGGGATCTGCTCTATTTATCTTGCCATGATAAACAGGAGTCGTTGAAGAATTTTCTTTGAAGTAAGACATATAAATGAAGGTCCAGCTGGCCAAGGCAATTATTAGTAGAAGGAACTGATCCTGTTGCTTCATGTCGAAATATAATACACGATTAAATGCGATTATACGTAAAAAGAAAGGAGTTTAAAACTTTGATGCCACGTCAAGCAGATCTAGGTGGGCTGATTGTGATGCAAAGTAAAAAGAATATAAAACGAGTTGGCAGTTCTAGAGGTGTTAGAATTAATATCCTTCAGCTTTGTTCTAACAAAGATTTTATACAAAAGCGAAAAATTATATTTTAGAAGAAGAAGAATGTTTTACTGATTGTCATTTCAATTAGTAAGTTTTCCTGTAGATGGGGACTAAGGAAACCTTTGCAGGTTTTTACAGGTAGTCCTCCATTCTAATTGTATCTACCTATTTTTCAACTTAAATCAAGTATCAATCGAGTATCAAGTATAGGTCGGTAATGTTACAAGTAAAAAGCTAGCCTAGCACTAACAATAACACGCCTGATTGACGCATGCAAACGGCTTGTAATTAATTGTATGCTAATCAAAGAGATAGGAAGTATCTTTCTATTTTCGTTTTTAGAGTATAATATAATTTTGTTTCTATTTCATCGTCTGGAATGCTATTCCATATTCTCATTATGTGGCAAGTTGCTTGAAGTTGGCACATTCTTCCTCCTGATACCACTGTCGTCAGCGCCCGATTTTATTTGTCTGTCCCCCTATTGATGATGAAAATTAGCCAATCACAAAGCGAGAAACTGACGACTATAGTAAATATCCTATCCTTAGATCAAAAATCAAAGTGATTTTTTCGACAGTTTCGAACGCGAGAATGGGATCTATCCGAGATTGGCTACCTCTTCACAAGTTTTTACACAGGTGAATAGTTACAAACTCATTCTTATATAAAATCATTGTAGCAGAATCTGAATGTTGTTTTCTATGCCAAAAAGATAGAGATTCTGTTACACCTCTTTTGGGAATGCCACACATGCAGCAAAAAAAAAAAAAAAAAATTGACAAAATAATGCACTTTCTTGCATCATTAAGGTGATGTTACACGAGACGATTTTTAACGACGATTTTTAGCGCAACAATGTTGCGCGAAAAATCGTCATAGTGTAACATGGCGCGCCGGACGATTTTTAGCGCAATCTTCGTTGCGGCAACATGTTAAAAGTTTTTGAATGGCCTTCAAACGCATGCAACAATGTTCCTCGAATTTTGTTGGAGTTGCTTCGTGTAACACCCTCGCAGTCGATTTTTCGCGCAACACTAACGTCACAGGACTTATTGACGCCCTCATTATTGTGTTAAACCTCTGTATTTATGTGGCGACTCGGCCGACCAGCTCGTCGAATTTGTTTTTTGCCATCAGGAAATATTGAGCGAAAGTTCATCTTTTACGTTTAATTCTCTGGCTAACTGGTGATAAACCCCCTTTTCTTCTCTCTTCATCCATTCCCTCGTCCAAACAATTCTTTTTCGTGTTCGCGTCTGGTAATCTTCAAAACTATCAATTAATTACAACATCCGCACAAAGTTCTGCTTTTGGTAAAGGCTGTTATGTTTTTGGAGAAGGAGTCTGGGCGCTAGCTGGATGTTGCGCGAAAAATTGTCTCGTAACATGCCGTTGCCGCAACAATGTTGCGCCAAAAGTTGTCTTGTGTAACATGCATTAAAAATCGTCGCTAAAAATCGTCGTTAAAAATCGTCTCGTGTAACACCACCTTTAGGTCTTGTTTCGGTGCAGCAAAATCTGGATTTTAAAATATCTTTTGTTTGCAAGGTAGCACTGATCAAATACTACTACATCAGTGTCTGCTACTGGCACGTTTTTGCATCTACAGTTGCAGAACAAGGAATATAGTGCCATCAGTAACTGTGTTTGAATATCATCTGAAATATGAGTAATGCCGCTATAGAGAAACAAGTCTCCTTGAAGGAAGACATTCAAGAAAAGTACAATTTGAAATGATCTCCAATACCCTTCTGGTTATAACTGAGCTCTTTTTTTTTAATATTCTTCGATGTTTTTCTCACATCACTTCATTTTCAAACGAGTATTTAGACCAAATAATACCACTACTTCTGGCTACTCCAAAGTATACAATATATTATTCTTAGCATCAATGTACTGTGTTAATATATAAGTAACCCATGTTTGTTTGTATATATATACTGTTTATTCTTCAAATTGTTCTTCACTTTATGTAGGTAAATATATGTTATTATGAAAAAAAACAAAAACAAAAACAAAAAAAACAAAAAACAAAACACAAAAAAACAAAAAACAACTTCGAACCTGGCAAATGGTTTGAACCCAGGAGTGTGAACAGTTGGTTGGTTGTGATCGTCCGGGTTAGAGTAGTCTCCAGGAAGACTGTTGTTAGTGACTGACGTTTCGACTACCTGAGCGTAAGTCATCTTCAGAGTCTGAAGATGACTTACGCTCAGGTAGTCGAAACGTCAGTCACCAACAACAGTCTTTCTGGAGACTACTCTAACCCGGACGATCACAACCAACCAACTTCGAACCTGTTGCTTCCTGTCGAAACTTAATACAAAGCGATTATACGAAAAAAGAAAGGACTTTGAAACTTTGATTCCACGTTGGCAGATCTAGGTGGGCTGATTGTGATGCAAAGTAAACAGAATCTAAAATGAGTTGGCAGTTCAAGATGTGTTAGAATTAATATCCTTGTGACAAAGATTTTATACAAAGCGAACAATAATATCTATTTACTCATATGTGCAAGCAAATTACGTGAAGTTGACACATTCTTCCTCCTGATACCACTGTCGTCAGCGCCCGATTTTGTGTGTTTGTCCCCCTATTGATTGTGAAAATTAGCCAATCACAAAGGAAAAAACTGACGTGCTATAGTAAGAAAAATCCTATTTTTAGATCAATTTAAGTGATTTTTGGACAGTTTCGAACGCGAGAGAATGGGATCTATCCGAGATTGGCTGCCTCTTTCACAGGCTGTTCCTCGACCATTTTAGAAGGTGTTGTGACAACGTGACCTATTGATGAAAACCGAGAATTATTATTTTTATTATTGCCGCAAGAGAGTATGAGGTAATTACTTCATACACTCATTTGCTGTTATTTCAAACTGTGCGACTGAGACGAATTTGAATAATTATATTTTGCTTATTTTGCTAGCTTTTCTTGGCTCGCTAGACAGTCGCGGATATATTCTGTAGTTGCGTGTACAAAGTTGTCTCGGCGAATTTTGCAGTTTAGCTTGTCCACGAAAACTTGAAAACGCATCACTGTGCACGTTGTCTTGCCCTTTTAGCGGCCGACTGGTGACGTCCCTGTACAACCATAGTTTGTAAAAATACGACCAGTAATCTCCAAGCGGAAAATAGATAAGAATCCCGCTTCCCAAAAACCCACTACAGGGTGAGGGGATATCTGCGATTATGTACTTCTAGTTGCTGTAAATGCGAATTTGAATAAATCTAAATGTATTTTTGAAATATTCCCATTGAATCACCACAGGAGGTGTTTCACAGGAAGCGTGAAGATGACCAAATTGCCTATTTCTTCATTATATTGATTTTTTTGCTTTGCTACTTTAGGCGTTTCACAGTAACGTTGTTGTGTTATCACAATTAGTACAGGTAATCGCATGATTTCAAGTGCAATTTGGAATAAATTAGCACGAGTGAATTTTTCAAAGACCACAAAATTGCACGAGCGCCGCGCGTATGCATGTTAAATACTATATTCTCGCTCCAGGCACTTTTCACAATTTTTCCATATTGTTGTCACATAACAACAGTAGGTCTACACTACAGCCCTATAGCGTGGAAACAAGCACCGTAAACTCTTTTTATTATTTTTATTTGTTTCATGTACTATAATTAATTAATAATTGTGCAAAGTTTCAAAAGAAAATCACCGCAACCAATACTATATTCTCTCTTCAGTTAGGCACTTTTTTTCATAATATTTCCATATTGTTGTCACATAGAAAAGTAGGGCTACACTACGGGAGCCCTGTAGCGCGGAAACAATAATTTTAGTTATCCAAAAATTGTGCGTAAGGTACAATCGGTTGGTGCTTAGTTGCGTTCATACATAACGTGTCTGCTACTGTCGAATACGTCCAGGGTTGATCCAACATCTTCTCGAACAAGCTGTTGTTCCTGTGCTCGATTGGCGCCAACCGTTGTGCTTCTTCTATCCATCTCCTCCACACTTCCAGTTTGCTAATAGTTTTTGACCTCTTGGGATAGGAACGATGTTTAGGATTACTAGCAATAGCGGCAGTGAACATCAACACTTGTCCACGGAATTTGATTTCAGCATTTGAAATGACATTTTTGTGAGCGTGGTACCAGCTTTCGTATTCGTACTCTTCCCGGTACGGCAGTATGTGAGTTATGGCCTTGTAGTGAAAGGCATTAAAAATCGCGTCGAAGAAAATCACTGGCACTACAAGAGAAGTCTCATTTATGCCACAGAGGATCCTTCTTCTCTTGAAATGAACGTCAGCCCCATTATGAAAGGAATAGTCCAATACTCCAACTGCTGGTTCATAGTCTAGCAGCCACTTTTCTATCGCTCGGAAAGGTTGAAGAGTCGCTGCCATCCCTGGAGGAGTGAATTTATTAAATTTTACTCGCGTGTCGTCATTTAGGAAGATGTAATATTGATAACCTGGTCTTCTGTCCAGTGCGGCGAAAAAGAGGACGTTTCTGCCGGAAACCCATGTCGTTTTAGGATCCAAGAGGTAGGAAATGTGCGGAGCGAAAGCTTTCTTCGTTTTACACGGGGTCCGGAAACTTAACACGATGACATCACAGTTGCAGGTGGATGCATTCCCCAACGGAATTGCGAGGTTTGGTGGTAAGCAGCTTTCAGTTTCTGTCAAGTATATGAATGGTTTCTGAAACGGGGAATCCGCTCTATTTATCTTGCCATGATAAACAGGAGTCGTTGAAGAATTTTCTTTGAAGTAAGACATATAAATGAAGGTCCAACTGGCCAAGGCAATTATTAGTAGAAGGAATTGTTCCTGTTTCTTCATGTCGAAACTTAATACAAAGCAATTATCCGTAGCACTAGGGGATATTGAACTTTGATGCCACGTCAAGCAGATCTAGGTGGGCTGATTGTGATGCAAAGTAAAAAGAATATAAAACGAGTTGGCAGTTCTAGAGGTGTTAGAATTAATATCCTTCAGCTTTGTTCTGACAAAGATTTTATACAAAAGCGAACAATAATATTTTAGAAGAAGAAGGTTTTACTGATTGTCATTTAAATTAGTAAGTTTTCCTGTAGATAGGGACTAAGGAAACCTTTGCAGGTTTTTACAGGTAGTCCTCCATTCTAATTGTATCTACCTATTTTTCAACTTAAATCAAGTATCGATCGAGTATCAAGTATAGGTCGGTAATGTTACAAGTAAAATATACTAGAAATACGATAATCGCAGATATCTCCTCGCTCAGTACTGGGTTTTCGGAAAGTGGGATTCTTGTTTATTTTTGGTTCGGAGATTATTTAAATTTTTTTTTGCAAACCACGGCTGTGTAGCGACGTCACCAGTCGGCCGCTAAAAAAAATCTTTGTCGTACGACAGTCTGGTTTAGTTCAGACAACGTGCACAGTCTGCAATTTTCGTAGACACTAAGCTGAACTTCAAAATTCGCTGAGACAACATTTACACGCAACTACAGAATACTCCCGACGCTTGAAAGCCAAGCAAAGTCGATCTTGGACACCGAAATTTTTTATGAATTTCAAGAAAAGCGACGATTTCTCCAGCCAATGCTTTATCCTAACCACATACGTCTATGTTTTTTTTATTTTTTACTTTATAAGTTTAATACGCTTCTTCGAGTGTGACAAAATTTAGAGCCGTCAAAGCGAGTCGCTTGTTTACACGCTTTTGAAGTCTCGGGACCGTGTGAATTTTGGCAGGGATTCAATTTTAAACACAACAACTTTTCAAACTGCGTTTGACGATTTTAAAATCTTTGACAGAAAAAAGAAATCAAGTCACTAAATAATACAAGGTCCGATTGTATTGAGCGAGCAAACCCGGTCACTAAATAATACAAGGTCCGATTGTGTTGAGCGAGTATCTTACGGGGTCCCGCTAGTAGACAATAATATACAATAGACTGTAATTGTTTAATTTGGAAAGCAGTGGCCGGATATTTTCTACTTTAATAGCCTTCAAAAAGCAAAAGCATTTTAACCCGGTTACATTTTATCCTTGAATACAGTGTGCCAACAAACGCGGCGACAAAACTTCACAGCATGTGTCAGACTGTCAGTGAAATTATGCAAATATGTCAGGAGTCGGATGACACAATCTTGCACGAAGTCACTCTGAAATAGCTTTGAAAACTAGCGAAAAGATCACAGTATAATCCTACTTGGCCTTCATCACAGTTCCCGGGGCATCAAACGACAAACTATACGGCAATTGTTGAAATACCATAATGATAACACGACCGTCATTTAACAAAAGCGTTGTACGTTAATTCATGTAAATTTTCAAAACTCACCGGTTCCTGAAAGCCATAGCTTTAGCTCTTTTCCAGCAAAGGAAACAAAACCCAAAACACTATTGTTTACGTCTTCAATGATTTCAAAGTACACTGTATAGAGCAGTCCTCATACAGTACGAAAATTCCACTTTCCTTTGTATTGTGTCGTCATCTTGTCAAACTTGGATTCTGAAAACTGCATTCCTGTTATTGTAAAAGGTGAAATTTGCCACGATGATTGTTCGATTTCCACCACTGTATTTTGCTATTTCTTTCTGAAGAAGTGTCTGCGTTTTAACACAATACTGGCGTCTGGGATTGTGTTCAGGTCGACCAGTTGTGCCTTCAAGAATCCGTTTCACGGCTAGTAAGCTTGCCTCCCATACACCGGCAAAATATCCGGGCAAATTGCAGCCGTCCGTCGAACTGCTTGGCCTTGTATCTGCATCTTATTGTACAAAATCACTTCCGTTCGTACTCTTACAGCTACCGCATGTCACTAAGAAAATGGCGGTTTACAGTTAAGCTGCCGATGTAACCTCGCAGTGGTCGCTCGACGCGGATGGCCCTGGGGACGAGTCGTACCCCACACACACACACACACGAACATTAAATTTCGAGATGGCGACACGCTTGGAGTCTTCAAATGATGTGATTTAGCTGCATTAGCGTCGTGATTATTTCCCTCACTTCGTTCGGGGATAATAAGAATTGGCTAACAGCTTAACTAAAGCTAGCCTAGCACTAACAATAACACGCCTGATTGACGCATGCAAACGGCTTGTAATTAATTGTATGCTAATCAAAGAGATAGGAAGTATCTTTCTATTTTCGTTTTTAGAGTATAATATAATTTTGTTTCTATTTCTTCGTCTGGAATGCTATTCCATATTCTCATTATGTGGCAAGTTGCTTGAAGTTGACACATTCTTCCTCATGATACCACTGTCGTCAGCGCCCGATTTTATTTGTCTGTCCCCCTATTGATGATGAAAATTAGCCAATCACAAAGCGAAAAACTGACGACTATAGAAAAAATCCTATTCTTAGATCAATCAAAGTGATTTTTCGACAGTTTCGAACGCGAGAATGGGATCTATCCGAGATTGGCTACCTCTTCACAAGTTTTTACACAGGTGAATAGTTACAAACTCATTGCTTGTGACGTCACAAGCTTTAAAATGCAACGATTTTTTTTTTTTTTTTTTCTGGGTTAGAAATCTCCATGCGGTGATTGGTTCATATTATCATGTGATTTGTGATGACGTTGTGATCAAGTGACTTGGCGGGCGAGCAGTTTCGCCATTTTGAAGACAGCAAGTTGCTTGCCTTAGTTGGCTCTGTGGATTATTTTATGGGCCGCTCATCTTACTTACAAACGCATACGCCGGCTGCGGTAGACCCATACTAAATTTCATTGAGCGGTTTTGGCTTGGGTCCGTTCAGCCTCAAAAGCCATACTGAAAGCCATGAAAGCAAATGCAATGAACTTATCAATGAACTGCATAACTATGCACAACTGTACAGAAATGTACGAAGAATCTGACATCCAGAACCTTGAGAACTTGAAGGAACAAGCTGAACGAAGCCGCTCGACATACAAAGACGAGAACCTGTGTAAAGACGGCGATTCTTGACAAGCGCTTGATAGCGGATTATATGGAACTGTTTAGTATGAGGGTGAACTTGAAGGTACTTTGTATTCTTTTACTTTGTATTATTCTTGCTGATACAAGTAAAGCGTCAGAAAATCTGACTTTTGTTTGGGATCAAAATTTCACTCTGCTGTGCATTTATGTTGTTGTTGCGACATTTTGGCTCGGTGCCATGAAGGTCAAACAATCAGTGGAACAGATGGCGTTGTTATTTGAAAATTGGGAAATGGCTGAGGAAAAAGTGACCGTTGGTAGATCTCGCTTCGCTCAGTTTTATTGTATTCCCACAAATGTTTATGTGAAAGAAAACCGAAGTCCTGCAAGACGAAGTCGTGAGCCAAGCCACGTACCCTTGAATAACCTTTCACGCATTTTGAACAAGAGTAGAAAAAGCAGGCGACTAATACAAGAATACATTTCAAAGAATGTCCCAAAGTCGTCAAAAGTCCATGGTTATACCCGAGCTTACGTACTTCACAATGCTAATGCGTTCCGAGAACGTGCATGTAAACAACATGTAAACAATAAAAAAGCCACAGATGGAAATGGAAAGAGAAAATTAGGATCAATAAACCATCGCTGCGAGAAAGCTAGAAGCTCAAAAAGAAGATTGCCAAAAGTAACAGTTTAAAAGTAAGATACGTTTGTATTTTAAAATGTGTTAAAAAACAGGCATTGCAAGATCAGACGTACTCAGAGATCAAAATCACAGAACCAAGTACAATGGGTTTTCTCTGTCAAGGGATATAGAAAAAAATTCCGGTCCTTCAGTTGTTGATCCAAACAAAACGATCATCGGTTGGCTTTCTGGATGCACGGAAGCCATACTTTAAGAGCGATTTTGGCTTGCATTGTTTTTAAGCGTCGGAAGACTTGAAAATAGCCGTACACAAATGCTTGATGTGTTACCAGCGGGACCCCCGTAAAGTACGAAGGGTTGTGTTTTGCAAATGCTCGATTATAGATACCGCTTCAACCAATGTATCTGTGTTCTGAGCAATATTTGTGTGAAAGAACATCGAATAAGTAGTAGAAGACGAGTCGAAACTTGATAGAACTTGAACTTTTCCCTGCGGGCAGAGCGTCTTCCTTTGTCGGAAACTCTGCGGCTTTGTGTAACGCGCGGCGTATACGAACAGTCGGCGTTTAACTTCGTTTTGCGTGCAGTAAAGGTTCTTTGTTTATTGTCTGAGGATATTGAATTACTAATAGGTTTGAGGCAAATATCACGCGAGATTAAGATACAAGATCTGTCAATGAAATGTCACGAGCATAATATCATAGAACGGGGAATCCCGAATCATCAGCTAATTAGCTTTCACTCACGCCGCTTTAACAAAAGCAGGAAAGACCGGCAGGCGATTACATCGAGAATATTTGTCACTGAATACCTCGAAGTCTTCAAAAGCTCAAGGTTGATATCCGACTATCCGAGCCGTAATGTTCGCTCCACAAGCCCGTGATGCACGCCTTTGTTGTCACGGTATTCAAACGTCTGCAGCTTCCGATAGAGATTAATTTCGTATCGACCCAGAATTTTGCGTTAAAGCTTAATGCATAGCAGTCTTGAACATATTAGTAATCAGACTTGTACATGTAGGATGAGTAACGTCTGAGATGGCTTTTTCATACGAAGTAATTTCATCATGGGAAGTGTCATGCTTTAATGTGCTACAGAGATAAGTCTGAAAGCTTTCAATGGTTGTGTTTTCACTAGCGACATTTACTGGCGTAATTTTCCTCGAGGGTTTTGTTTGCTGACCAACTAACACTAGTGTAGGCGCGCCACTGTTTTCACCACTGAAATCAGAAATGTTAAGTTAACATATGATCTGTCATCACTTCCGTTTTCTACAAAGCACATGTTTTGAAAGATGGCGGGAGAAGAGAATGCGGTGTTTGTAATTCTGTTGCTTGTCGCGGCAGTTCGTAGTCTCGCTCGCTTGCGCCGACGAAGGCGACAATTTCACCGATTAAGGCAGCATTTACTGCAAAATCGGAGGCAGCGGATAGCGGCATTTAGATCTGTATGTAGACAAGTTGAAGAAGAAGAGAAGAGCCAAAGCGGAATGGGTTCAATTTTGGTTTGAGCAAATGTTGCTTAACCAGTATGGGGACAATTTGTGGCGTGAACATTTTCGTGTCAACAGGAATACATTTCACTTCATTTGCGGACTGGTTGGTCCACACATAATGCGACAAGACACAATTTTACGCCACGAAGAACTTGATTGATTGCGATCTTCACTCCTACTCTTCAAGAACGCAAAGAAATTTGGCGCTGAGAAAGACGTCTTGATTTTGTTAAAGTTGGGTGTGTACAGTATTTGACAGCTTGGCAGAAAATGGAGCGCTGCAATTGGCTACGCTTAAGTACACACCGCGTTACACCATCTTTTCAGGTCGTGTATTTTTGCTCGGTTTCCGGTAATTATAACCCAAAAATCCCGGTGAAAACACTTTGTAATTTACACTAATGAAAATTTACGCGAGTTACATCCTAGGTGTTTTCATTTGAACTTCCGGAATTTTCGCGTTACACTAGTGTAAAGTGTCATAGTGAAAACACAACCAATTACAGCTACTTGAACATGATGCACACGCTGGGAAGATGAGATAAGGCTATTACGCTGTCTTACAGCTACTTAAGATGTCGGGTATTCCCCAGTCAATCCCATTACAAAATGACAACACAGTTCCTCCACAAAACATGTCAGCTTGAAAATTCACTCAACAAGGTTGCCAGGTTGTATAGCAAGCGTCACACAAGTACTGTCACGTGCATCGGAAAGCAATGAAAACTGGGTTGTTGCAAACGAAGAATATTCCTACGGGGCCTTCGATAATTGTTTTCTCTCAATTATTATAATACACTTTTTCGTGAATATCTGTTTGACCGAAATTAGAAGAAAAGAGGGCAAGAAAAATAAAGGGAGCTCTTGGATCCGTCATGTGCAAAAACTGACTCGGCTATAATATCTTTTGCATATAAACGCACGACAAAAGTTCCTCTCCCGGGACCCCTCGTGTCTCTATTCATTGTACTAATGACGTCACAAGCGCACTGGCCACGGGCCTGTCTTGTTCTTATATAAAATCATTGTAGCAGAATCTGAATGTTGTTTTCTATGCCAAAAAGATAGAGATTCTGTTACACCTCTTTTGGGAATGCCACACATGCAGCAAAAAAAAAAAAAAAAAAATTGACAAAATAATGCACTTTCTTGCATCATTAAGGTGATGTTACACGAGACGATTTTTAACGACGATTTTTAGCGCAACAATGTTGCGCGAAAAATCGTCATAGTGTAACATGGCGCGCCGGACGATTTTTAGCGCAATCTTCGTTGCGGCAACATGTTAAAAGTTTTTGAATGGCCTTCAAACGCATGCAACAATGTTGCTCGAATTTTGTTGGAGTTGCTTCGTGTAACACCCTCGCAGTCGATTTTTCGCGCAACACTAACGTCACAGGACTTATTGACGCCCTCATTATTGTGTTAAACCTCTGTATTTATGTGGCGACTCGGCCGACCAGCTCGTCGAATTTGTTTTTTGCCATCAGGAAATATTGAGCGAAAGTTCATCTTTTACGTTTAATTCTCTGGCTAACTGGTGATAAACCCCCTTTTCTTCTCTCCTCTTCATCCATTCCCTCGTCCAAACAATTCTTTTTCGTGTTCGCGTCTGGTAATCTTCAAAACTATCAATTAATTACAACATTCGCACAAAGTTCTGCTTTTGGTAAAGGCTGTCATGTTTTTGGAGAAGGAGTCTGGGCGCTAGCTGGATGTTGCGCGAAAAATTGTCTCGTGTAACATGCCGTTGCCGCAACAATGTTGCGCTAAAAGTTGTCTTGTGTAACATGCATTAAAAATCGTCGTTAAAAATCGTCTCGTGTAACACCACCTTTAGGTCTTGTTTCGGTGCAGCAAAATCTGGATTTTAAAATATCTTTTGTTTGCAAGGTAGCACTGATCAAATACTGCTACATCAGTGTCTGCTACTGGCACGTTTTTGCATCTACAGTTGCAGAACAAGGAATATAGTGCCATCAGTAACTGAGTTTGAATATCATCTGGAATATGAGTAATGCCGCTATAGAGAAACAAGTCTCCTTGAAGGAAGACATTCAAGAAAAGTACAATTTGAAATGATCTCCAATACCCTTCTGGTTATAACTGAGCTCTTTTTTTTTAATATTCTTCGATGTTTTTCTCACATCACTTCTTTTTCAAACGAGTATTTAGACCAAATAATACCACTACTTCTGGCTACTCCAAAGTATACAATATATTATTCTTAGCATCAATGTACCGTGTTAATATATAAGTAACCCATGTTTGTTTGTATATATATATACTGTTTATTCTTCACATTGTTCTTCACTTTATGTAGGTAAATATATGTTATTATGAAAAAAGAAAAAAAAAAACAACAACAACAACAACTTCGAACCTGGCAAATGGTTTGAACCCAGGAGTGTGAACAGTTGGTTGGTTGTGATCGTCCGGGTTAGAGTAGTCTCCAGAAGAACTGTTGTTGGTGACTGACGTTTCGACTACCTGAGCGTAAGTCATCTTCAGAGTCTGAAGATGACTTACGCTCAGGTAGTCGAAACGTCAGTCACCAACAACAGTCTTTCTGGAGACTACTCTAACCCGGACGATCACAACCAACCAACTTCGAACCTGTTGCTTCCTGTCGAAACTTAATACAAAGCGATTATACGAAAAAAGAGAGGACTTTGAAACTTTGATTCCACGTTGGCAGATCTAGGTGGGCTGATTGTGATGCAAAGTAAACAGAATCTAAAATGAGTTGGCAGTTCAAGAGGTGTTAGAATTAATATCCTTGTGACAAAGATTTTATACAAAGCGAACAATAATATCTATTTACTCATATGTGCAAGCAAATTGCTTGAAGTTGACACATTCTTCCTCCTGATACCACTGTCGTCAGCGCCCGATTTTGTGTGTTTGTCCCCCTATTGATGGTGAAAATTAGCCAATCACAAAGGAAAAAACTGACGTGCTATAGTAAGAAAAATCCTATTTTTAGATCAATTTAAGTGATATTTGGACAGTTTCGAACGCGAGAGAATGGGATCTATCCGAGATTGGCTGCCTCTTTCACAGGCTGTTCCTTGACCATTTTAGAAGGTGTTGTGACAACGTGACCTATTGATGAAAACCGAGAATTATTATTTTTATTATTTGCCGCAAGAGAGTATGAGGTAATTACTTCATACACTCATTTGCTGTTATTTCAAACTGTGCGACTGAGACGAATTTGAATAATTATATTTTGCTTATTTTGCTAGCTTTTCTTGGCTCGCTAGACAGTCGCGGATATATTCTGTAGTTGCGTGTACAAAGTTGTCTCGGCGAATTTTGCAGTTTAGCTTGTCCACTAAAACTTGAAAACGCATCACTGTGCACGTTGTCTTGCCCTTTTAGCGGCCGACTGGTGACGTCCCTGTACAACCATAGTTTGTAAAAATACGACCAGTAATCTCCAAGCGGAAAATAGATAAGAATCCCGCTTCCCGAAAACCCACTACAGGGTGAGGGGATATCTGCGATTATGTACTTCTAGTTGCTGTAAATGCGAATTTGAATAAATCTAAATGTATTTTTTGAAATATTCCCATTGAATCACCGCAGGAGGTGTTTCACAGGAAGCGTGAAGATGACCAAATTGCCTATTTCTTCATTATATTGATTTTTTTTCTTTGTTACTTTAGGCTTTTCACAGTAACGTTGTTGTGTTATCACAATTAGTATAGGTAATCGCATTATTTCAAGTGCAATTAGGAATAAATTAGCACGAGTGAATTTTTAAAGACCACAAAATTGCACGAGCGCCGCGCGTATGCATGTTAAATACTATATTCTCGCTCCAGGCACTTTTCATAATTTTTCCATATTGTTGTCACATAACAACAGTAGGTCTACACTACAGCCCTATAGCGTGGAAACAAGCACCGTAAACTCTTTTTATTATTTTTATTTGTTTCATGTACTATAATTAATTAATAATTGTGCAAAGTTTCAAAAGAAAATCACCGCAACCAATACTATATTCTCTCTTCAGTTAGGCACTTTTTTTCATAATATTTCCATATTGTTGTCACATAGAAAAGTAGGGCTACACTACGGGAGCCCTGTAGCGCGGAAACAATAATTTTAGTTATCCAAAAATTGTGCGTAAGGTACAATCGGTTGGTGCTTAGTTGCGTTCATACATAACGTGTCTGCTACTGTCGAATACGTCCAGGGTTGATCCAACATCTTCTCGAACAAGCTGTTGTTCCTGTGCTCGATTGGCGCCAACCGTTGTGCTTCTTCTATCCATCTCCTCCACACTTCCAGTTTGCTAATAGTTTTTGACCTCTTGGGATAGGAACGATGTTTAGGATTACTAGCAATAGCGGCAGTGAACATCAACACTTGTCCACGGAATTTGATTTCAGCATTTGAAATGACATTTTTGTGAGCGTGGTACCAGCTTTCGTATTCGTACTCTTCCCGATACGGCAGTATGTGAGTTATGGCCTTGTAGTGAAAGGCATTAAAAATCGCGTCGAAGAAAATCACTGGCACTACAAGAGAAGTCTCATTTATGCCACAGAGGATCCTTCTTCTCTTGAAATGAACGTCAGCCCCATTATGAAAGGAATAGTCCAATACTCCAACTGCTGGTTCATAGTCTAGCAGCCACTTTTCTATCGCTCGGAAAGGTTGAAGAGTCGCTGCCATCCCTGGAGGAGTGAATTTATTAAATTTTACTCGCGTGTCATCATTTAGGAAGATGTAATATTGATAACCTGGTCTTCTGTCCAGTGCGGCGAAAAAGAGGACGTTTCTGCCGGAAACCCATGTCGTTTTAGGATCCAAGAGGTAGGAAATGTGCGGAGCGAAAGCTTTCTTCGTTTTACACGGGGTCCGGAAACTTAACACGATGACATCACAGTTGCAGGTGGATGCATTCCCCAACGGAATTGCGAGGTTTGGCGGTAAGCAGCTTTCAGTTTCTGTCAAGTATATGAATGGTTTCTGAAACGGGGGATCCGCTCTATTTATCTTGCCATGATAAACAGGAGTCGTTGAAGAATTTTCTTTGAAGTAAGACATATAAATGAAGGTCCAACTGGCCAAGGCAATTATTAGTAGAAGGAATTGTTCCTGTTTCTTCATGTCGAAACTTAATACAAAGCAATTATCCGTAGCACTAGGGGATATTGAACTTTGATGCCACGTCAAGCAGATCTAGGTGGGCTGATTGTGATGAAAAGTAAACAGAATATAAAATGAGTTAATGGCAGTTCAAAAGAGCTATTTTCTGACAAAGCTTTTATACAAAAGCGAGCAATAATATTTATTTACTCATATGTGGCAAATTACTTGAAGTTGACACATTCTTCCTCCTGATACCACTGTCGTCAGCGCCCGATTTTATTTGTCTGTCCCCCTATTGATGATGAAAATTAGCCAATCACAAAGTGAAAAACTGACGTGCTATAGTAAAAAAATCCTATTTTTAGATCTATTTAATTGGATTTCGACAGTTTCAAACGCGAGCATGGGATCTATCCGAGATTGGCTGCCTCTTCCACAGCCTCTTCTTTGATTATGATACAATAAAATAAAATAAAACTAGTTAGTAGAACCTTCCGTAAGCGACCACGCTTCGTTCGGCGTTTAGTGTTCGGGCATTCCTCACCATGGGAGGCTTAAAGGAACAGTGTCCCGATCTTGCGCATGTGCGAATTCAAAGTTTATGATACAATCGTTTATGTAAATCTAAGTCGCAGGAAACTAACAATCAATTTCTCAAGAACAATAACAGGAATAACGTGTATATTGAATCGACTAAGGGCCGATGTGTAAAAGCTGAACGCTGTAAAAGAATTTGAAGCTGATGTTTTGAGCGCTAACTCTTCGTCGGAGCAAATATGAAAGTGTGGATACTTCATTTGTGCGATAGTTGTGCCAACGCGCTCCTTTTTCGTTTTACATTCATAAATATACAGTAAAACTTTAGCGGGCATCCGTGGTTGTACATTTAGAGTCGTTTTCGGATGACTGTCGAAAACCAAAACCAAAGGAATCACACAGGCCAATCACAGAGACTGAGAGAAAACAGTTCAGCCAATCAGAAGCCAAAGTAATTCACGTTTGGTCTTGCGTTTGGTTTTACTTTCCAATCAGCAGTGCGAGTACACGCCATTGCTTGCGTGAGAAGTGTTTGGTTTTGGTTTTGGTTTTGTTCCTGATTGGTTGAGAATGCTGCCAAACTTGTGTGGACCAATCCGAATACGAAGCTAATGCAAAACCAAAACAATCATACAATTACTTTTGACAGTCATCCGAAAACAGCTCTAAGACATCACCAATTGTTTTACATCACATTAGCTGTTGACTGTCCGTCCGAACTGGTGCATGACGGGTAATGTACTTTGTTTTGGCCTGCTTTACAATCTTCTTTCCAGCTTAAAGTCCAAAAGTGTCTGTTGAAAGAGAAAAACAACCGTGAAATACTACATCATCTTGAAATAAATGGCTCGTTGATCGGAACCTGTTGCGTAAAACGCGCCAGAATTACGTTGTGGTTATAAAATGACTAGTCTCCGATCATCGGCTAACCAGTTCTTTGCGGGTATTGATTATAGCTTTCATCCGGGAACTTGTCATTTGAAAATGAAATTCCCAACGGGCAAAGCAGAATATTGTAAAGTTAAAAAATACCCTACTTCCCTCAATGATCTTACCTTGTGAAAGAGGGCAGCGGTAAACTTCCACTCTAAGACAAGCGTTTTCGTGCCACTGTCGCGGCTGTATTCGGATTCGTCGGGCACGCACCGCGGGCTCAAGCCTATTTACTTTTACCAGAACAGGGTTGGAATTCCCAGTGAAGACCTGCATAAACAAGATGGCAACAGGTATTACAGGAAGAAATCCTATGCAGAGTTGCAGGAAACACTAATTTCAGTTTTCAAATATGTTAATTGGACTTGTGTAGCCATAAACTGTCAATTACTGAAACGCAATGAAATTAAAGCTCTCATTACGTACATTTAAAAAGAGGTGTTCGTGTTGTTGGCGAGCGGATTTTTTTCCTTTTTCTTTTAATAAGCACGAACCTATTGGACACGAAATTGGTTTATGTAGGTAGGTAATGTTTTGAAGAGATTTATGAATTCAAAATGATTTGAACCTTTACCTTATCTAGTCCACTTTCTTTGTATGTTTGCCAGTCGTTGCCATCGGTGCTAGAACTCACGGTAAACTTACGAACAAACCAAGGGTTTGACTGAAGGCCTTGCGTCGCAATGCCTTCGATGTTGTCCACCCAACCAAGATCAATTTCTAGATATGGGTTTATATCCAGCCTAAAGCACAATAGGAAAAGCGGTAAAAGAAATGGCCGAGTAAGAAGAAGAAAGAAAAAGGAAAAACGTAAAAAAAGAAAATAATAAAAAAAAGAAAACTTAAAAGTTTGGAAAATGAACTAAATAAACAACGAGTTTTATCGAGTTTTCTTTACAGTAAATTTCTCAAAGCAATGACTCTTGTTCGTATCCAGCCAGGGCTTTTTCACCGGCTGCGCATAGTTACCTGTGGGGACACCAGCCGCTGGTCGGGTTTCGCAGGCGCCCCAGTTCTGGTGCATATTGCGGACCGAGAGCGGAACTAGCGGTGATCTGACTTCGTTTTATCTCCCCGGTCTCCATACCGGCGCTGCAGTCTACTCGGACAAGCAAGGCAATAATGAAAGTTAACATCTTCAGAACTTCGCTGAACTAAAAAATAAAATATTTTACAAATACTTCGGTTGTCGTCGTAGTTTCATTCAGTACTAAAGAAAGAATGCTTTAACACCATAGACTAAAAGCTTAAAAACCCATGCCAGATAGCCCCATAAACGTCTAACATCTTGTTTTTCTTTTTTTGTTTTTTTTTCGGAGAGCTCAGTTGCAATGTGGATTTTTGTAGTCAAGGTTTGAGTTCGCTTAATTTACAATTATGCGTTCGACCAGCAAAAGCAGCCGCCCTCAGGCTATTCACAAACCGACGCCAGAAATCATCGCTTGGAGAATTTTAAGACAATTAACGCTAACAAGAAAATAGGTCAGCGGTAAAAATCGTAAGAATGAAGGAAAAAGTCAGGCTCTTTACGTAGAACGGAGCAGGACCGGAAACTAGCAAAAACAAATATGGCGGACGAGTTAACCTATCCTGGTCGCGGAAGACATGTGACACTGTTCGTGTTATGGAAGTATCTGAAACTCGAGCAATGAAGCCCTCTATGTCCTCTCTGACTTAAAGTGCCTAGGAAAGCTGTGCCTGGTAAGAGTATTGGCTTTGGTTTTGCGTTTGCTACAATCTTTGATTGGTCTAGACAAGTTTGGCAGTATTCTTGGCCGATCAGGAACAAATTAAAACAACCCGATTGCGATCTTCTCATGCATACGAGCAAGTGGCATTGGTCACTTAAAACTATTGCAGCATATTTTGGCTTCAAATTGGTCGAAAGGGATTTCTTACAGTCTTTGTGATTGGTGCTGCAATCATTTTGTTTTTGGTTTCTGAATAAAGTATTTAAAAAAAAACCGCTCTATTTTTCTGACCTGGATTTGGGAAAGTAAACACTCGTTTTAAGGTGTCCCATCCAGTTGCGCAGCCGGTCCTGAGACTAACAATGTCGCCTTTTTTCGGCGAGCCTCCGCTAGCAGACTGCAGGCACTTGCCACTGGGAATGTGTTGAACTCCCCTGCCGAATGGTGTCATACCATTTGTCTTCTGAAACCTTAGAATATAAAAAACAGACCAACGAGTTCACTGAAGTTCTGATGATTTTTTAGGGCATTGTATGCAACTAAAATTTCACGGTATTGTTCAGTTATTCGCATTGACCGTGCCATGGCCTATTTTATGAGTCCAGTGGTCATTTCATCAAACTTTGGAAATGACAGTGCCGCTTGTAAAACCTCCAGACTTAAATAGGAAACTCAAAACTTAGACTATGTACTCAACTAAGCTAGTTTGATACATTTTCTATACATGAGTTGTGTATAAGAATAATGGGGTTTACAGTAAAGTAATGACGAACGCTGACCAACAGAAGTGAGATCAAGAACCCATTTCGGTAGTGTCTTCATCTTTTCTTGTTGTAAAATAATGGTGGCTTAAGGTATTGCCCCACCCCCTCCTAAATATGTCATATACATGTTTTACATTTTCTTATTTGACAGAAAAACATTAAATATTGGCATGCCATATTATATTAAAATGTTTGTTGCAAATCACCACATTGATTCTTGGCTGTGGTTGCCATGAATGTTGTGCTTGTGATGTAACACATATATTTTTATATATTTTTGAGTTAATGTCCCTCATTATTTAAACTGATTGGAACGAAACCAACGGCATATGAAAGAGCTAAAGGGGGTTTACTTAATTTTGAAATTTTGCTTCTAATTTATGAACCTTTTAAAGTAAACTGGGAAAATTTAACACGCAGTTTAAATTTAAAAAATCATAAAAAAAAAATTTTTTTGAAGTCAAAATGTCAAAGTACTCAGACTAGAAATCTGCTGGAAAGTGGTCATTTGGGGAGGGCGGGTGATACCTTAATGATAGGTTTGAAGCAGGCCTACACTTATTGTTGTGAGAATGCGCCCAGTAGTACTTTCCATTTGAGTCTGCACAAGTATGTGGTCACCTGTAGCTTGTTTTGTGGCATGCGTCGTCTGAAAGCGCAAGCGTTGTGCCATCACGAGGGTGCTCGCTGGCGTCCAGCGGTCTTATGCACTTCCTTGAGCATGCGTGCTGGAGCGATCCGTCACTCATCATCAGGAACCAAGTGGAGACGCCTGCGCAGTCCGTGTCGAACACCAAACGAGTGAAGTCACTTAGAGAGCACGAAGGGGACTCCGGACGAACGCACAGACCCCCGGGATTCCTGATGGCCATGTAGGCTGATTACAAACAAACAAACAAACAAACAAACAAAAAACAATTATAAATGGTATCTCTTTTTTCCCTTCATTGTTGTTTGTTTAGCGTGATCGCCAGGATGAAGGTAGTCTTCAGTGACTGAAGTTTCGACCACTTTAGTTGTAGTCATCTTCAGAGTCAAGCGAAGAGTCGTTATTTATGTCTGCTCGCACCTGTGATTGGTCGGTTGTTTGTGATGCGAGAGTTTTTACGTATAAGTTCCAGCACCGGTAAATGAATACACCATTTTCAAGATGTATGTTGCCTGTTTCAAAATAAGTCTGAATGCGAAACCTGTATGAAAAGGAGTTTGATTTGCATGAACATGAACATGCAAAGAAAACTAATTTTCATCACAAAGGTTTTGCACCAGGAGGCAACAGGTGCCTCGCAATTAGTCCATTTTTAAAAATTTTTCCTACCACAAGCAAACGTGTTGCACGCACGCGTTTCCTCTGACACGCCCAGTCGCTCGCAGTCCACGCCACCGCTGGCCGGTCGCGGGTTCGTACAAAAGCGCTCTCTCTTCTGGTAGCCGCCATTACAATGTTCAGAGCAACCGCTCCATGGCGACCAATCCTCGTAGCCTCCGTGCACTGCAAATCAGGAAAAGATTACGAAAGCTACAATCCTGGCCAAAATTCATGGGACACTTAGCTTTTTATCTGAAAATGATGACACTTTCACACTTCCAGCCCCCCTCCCCCCATACAATGTTGACTGAGTGTGCGCAAAGTGCACATCTATCTCCCAACCTATTAAGAGGAAAATTTATGAGTGACGTAGTGAGAATTGATAGTTCAATCTGCTGTAATATGAGCAAGGTATCAAAAGCAAAGTTCTCCTTACTATATGATATATTTCTGGTTAGAAACTGAAAGAGAAAATCGAAGTTGATCACTCTTGGGAGTGAAAGGGTTAATGCCAACGCGTAGTTACGTTCTTGACGTCATTTGCGTCTCGGTCAGTTCGTGGCCTTTGCTGTGTAACTCGAGGTATTAATTACGCAAGCTTCGTGTTATTTTAATATAACTTGTATAAACAACTGACCCCATGGTGTGCTCACCTGGCATGGGAAGTTGGGACACACATTTTTCGTCTGGTCGAGTGTACGCTGAAAACAGCAATGAAGAGGGGTGGGGGTATTTAGTGATATTTCAATCATGAACAATCAAGCAAACACAGATCACATCTCTGACCATTTAGTGGGCGAGGGAACTTCATTAAATCTACGAATAGAGTAGAACCCCGCTATTTCAAACTCTTAAGGGAAGCGAGAAATAGTTCGAGATAGCGAGGTTCCACCAAGGGAAATATCTACCAAGTTTATTTCCAAAGGAATTCGGATTCTGTTTGAGATAGCGGGGATTTTGAGATAACCGAGTTCGAGATAGTGGGGTTCTACTATATGTGTATGTTTTCTAGCTATAGTTGTTTTAGGCCTAAAAACAACTTCCGTCTTCTTACATTTCTTAAACTCTTTCAACCAGTACCAGATCTTCCCAGGGTTCTCCATGTCAGCGTAAATCCAGGGCGATGGTCGGTACGACCTGGGACGTGAGACCACTGTACCCCAGCGGTCGCCTTTATCTTGCCTGTCATTTGTGGTCAGCAGTGTTTCGTCGTCCAGGGACAACCAAGGCATTCGCTTGCCTATTCCAAACCGGCCAGCGGTCCATTCATCGAATCTCCATATCAGTCTGACGTCTGATTGGTTGTTGTGTCTGAGAGTTCAATGGAATAATGTTACGACTTGTTTGAACTTGGTATGTTGTGCTGTGCATTGCGTTATGGGGCGTTTCACGAAATTGCAAATCGTGGGAAAAGAGAGATAAATTCATAGACCCCTTCACGGTATTGAATGCATGATGGTTAAGATCAGGACAAAAACAAAGAAACATGGCGGCGACGCGTGCGAGAAGTCTCTGTTTAATAGTAAAGTTGCTCACAATCAGAACAACTGAAAGCTTGCAAATGACAATTTGGAGTGCTCCGAAGTTCCACCGATCAGAAAAACGAATGTATATTCAGTTTATTTGCTCTGATTACCCACATTTAACACCGTGAAGTGGTCTATAGAGCGGTTTCGGATGTTTGTTAAGCAAGGTGAATGCCAAGGACAAGGTCTGTCAGAAAACAAACCACCCAGAAGCCAAAGTAATTTGTAAATGGTTTTAGTTTGAAGAAGAGACTAATCAGCGGCGCAAGGAAATGCCATCGCCTCTTCCTTGCTTGCACGAGTAGATCAAAATCGAGTATTGGTTAAACTCGGCTAAACTCGTTTGGACCAATCGGAAAGCGTAGAAAACGCAAAATAATCACACAATTACTTCCGATAGTCGTCCGAAAACCGCTCTAAAACTTCCAAAAAATATTGAGTAAGCTACTATTAACTCGTGTCACTCCCAAGATTAAACTGCAGATTCTCCCAACCTTCTAAGAAGAAAATGTACGAGCGATGCTGTGACTATTGATGGTTCAATCAGCTTTTATCCGAGCAAGGAATCAAAAGTTAAGTTCTCCATATTGTGTGATATGTCTCTGGTGAGAGACTGAAGGAGAAAATTGGTTGGGAGCTGAAGGGTTAAAGGCTTGCCTGTGCTGTTAGCTCTTCATCGCGACTCACCTGCTAACGAAAGAATACTGGTGTGGCGCTTGCCATACTCCTCCCCATCTTTTAGCGTCACTTGCTTCCAGGCGATACTGAAATGGAAACTCGTCCTGGTCGTCGAACTTGATGGCATCAGCTTTGCCTAATATGGAGAAGTCTTGGGAGTAGATGAGTCCGTCAGCATTACGGTTGAGGACAGTGGTTTCATTCCATCCTTGGTTGCTGAGGACCTGCATCTGAAAGCGGGAACGGGCGCATTATTTTCGGTCGTCAAGTAAGATGATGTTTGAGTTTAAAATGTCTTTAGATTTTAGGTTCAGCCTGAATGACGGTCACGTACGTGGTGCCGCATGGGGCTACACATTGCGGACGTGAACTCTCTCTAAGGCGGACACCCTTGGGACCTTGCTAAATGTCCACCTTAGAGAGAGTTCAGTTGCAGAGAAGCAAGTTAAAATTGGCAAGGACCAAATCTGCATGCTGTCCGCTTTAGAGAGGTGTCCGCTTAGAGATAGAGTTGACTTAAGTTATATGCTGAACTATACTATATTTTAAGAAATATATAACGTGTCACCGTGTAATATAGCCTCATCTAAACACGCGGGAAATTGGGAGAACACGAGAGTAGCGTAGGTAAACCACGAAGCCGCCGAGTGGGTTCTGGCGCTACTCGAGTGTTCTCCCAACTTCCTAAGTGTTTAGATGAGGCTATATTACACGGGAACGCGTTATATATTTCTTTTACAAAATAATTAGTCCACTAAAATACATCAGGTATCGCGTCAGCGTGTAATATACTCTCATCTTACACGGTTATTTAGCCAATCAGGACGCGCGTAGTATCATAGTTATTTTATAAAGAAAATTTTCCTGGTATGGTATGCTACGTTTATATGCTATACTATACATGGCCATGCTCTGCTATTCACTGCCTTTTTGTCACTTTGTACAATGCTGCATCTCATATTTCGTACCAGAAGGGTCCAACCTCCGCCTTTCTGGTCACAAATGGTGTTCACGGGCTTCACACAAGGACCATCGGGATAAATCAAGTGTAAACCATCTCTGCGATCACCAATGAGGTAATACTCCCTGCAACTGACTGCAGACAGAAAGAGACAGACAGACAGAAGGAGAGAGTTTGTATGTGTTAGTCTGTCGTTTATCAAACACATTAAAATAGAGTGGGGAAAAATATTTTCAGTGGTATTGTAGCAGAAGAGCGGAGGTAATAAAGCCATCAAAATTTCGCCATGAATTTTCCTTCTGCTCCGACGATTGTGAAAGAACAATGAGTTGCTTGTTGAACCGATTTTTCCTTACCAATACATTTCTGTTTGTTGCATAGTGAAGTGTCCAGAGTTGGTTCCACGCAGTTTCCGTTTCCAGGACATTTTCTCGTGCGATACCTTCTACCTCCCCCACAGTACTGGCTGCACGCTGACCAGGGTGACCACAGGGACGTACCTGTCGATTAAGCACGTGGTTGTTCAAGCATGGCGAATGTACCATGATCAAGTTTGAAATGTTTGGAGGGGACACGAGAAAAGTGCGAAGACCAGTTGTCGAAGGCCCGAGGTCGGAACCGCAAATTTTAGTTATGTTAGGCCAGTTGAGTTGAAGATTTAGTAGCGAGAATTGAGTCTACCTGAGATAAACACACGTTAAAGAATTACAACTTTACCTGTAGTGGCCACCTTCAAAAGCAAAATCGACAAAAACACAAAGGCAAGCTGGGTCCGAATCGACGCATACATTGCTGACAGAGTCGTGCGTTTTACTGTTGTTGTAACGCAAATTTACGTCAAACATTAGAGTCCTCCATCTTTAGTTTTGGTTCACGCGGTTTGGAACCCAAACGAGTGTCTGGCTCCTGATCTCCCGAAGTGCTTGTTTTGACATGAGGTCATCGATCAGTGAAGCTTGACTGTTTTCTTTGATATCAGCGTCACGCCTTTACAGGTGTCTCTTAGCTTTGTTAAATACGACAACCCGTCAAAAAATTGGTCTATAAAATTGTGTTTGTATATAAATATAGATACAGTCGATCCCGAAAAGGTTGTCCTGTCGAAATATATATTTGGGCAATTATATGTATCACGTGACCACTGACAAATATCGTATAACTATTAAGAAATACATGATATCAACATGTTTATATAATTTGACTGTTATCAGAATGGTAAGTCCAATAGCATTTAGGGTGTTTACAGTTCAATGCACGATAGTTTTTGTAGTCACGTGACAGATATATTTGTATATTTATATATTTGGGCTGGACAACCTTTTCGGGATTGATATATATATATATATATATATATATATATTTATAGAATAACTATGATACTACGCGCGTTTCGATTGGCTAAATAATTGTGTGAGATGAAAGTATATTACACGCTGACGTGATACGTGATGTATTTTATCGACCAATTATTTTATAAAAGAAATATATAACGCGTTCCCGTGTAATTTTTATAGCCTCATCTAAACACTTGGAAAGTTGGGAGAATACTCGAGTAGACCTAAGACTATTCTGTGGACCGTTTCCTTTACAGACTCGTTTTCAAGCGATGTATGGTGGTGAACCCAGACGCCTAGGACTTGATATCTACTTCAGGGACGAAGATTGCGTTTCCAACTGAATCTAAGGCGATTACAATTCTTATCACACTTATCACAACTGATTCCGAGAATTATTTTTACAGTGTTCTACTTCCAGTTGATAATCAGTGTGAAAGTAACCAACGCACCCTAGGGCGGACCCAGACCAGTTTACACCGCGTTCAATATTTTAAAATTTAGTCCTCAGCCTCATAAATTGTCAGTAAACTACGTTTTAGCCAAATCTCTAAATTTCTGGCCAGGGTAGAATGCGGTAATAGAGACATTCCTTCGACTTAATGCACATAGGTACAGGTGTAATGCGATTTATATTAAAGTTACTTTGTGAAACTATCGATTATTTTCCTCTGTCATTGACTGGCACGAACATACTTTTCCTTTAAAGGTTGGTTTTACTGGCACATAAGCATGAAAAAAGACTGGTTTTCACTAGCGCTTAGTGCGTGTTTTAGAAAATACAGATTCTCCCAACCTTTTAGAAGAAAACGTATGACCGATGTAGCAAGAACTGATAGTTCAATCAGTATTATCTGTGAACATTAGCTCTTAAAAACCAAGTTCTCCTCATTGTGGATATAAGAGACCCACTCACCAGAATCTTCAATATTGAAGGAGGTCAGTTTACTGAAAGAAGAAAAAGAAGAAACAAGCGAACATAAACTCTTGGGGGTGCATGAAAGGGTTAATGCACCCTCCCCCCTCCCCCATAGTTTGAAAATGCGCCAACTTTAAAATTACGATCTCGGCACGAGCGCACGCTCGCACGCGCTCGCAGGAAGGATAGATAATTTATTCAAATTGATAATTTCTTGAATCCGATTCTTGCATGCGGGTGCCATACTTCAAACCAACGTTGCTTCGCTGTTTGAAGTCAAGAAAGGCATACAAGCGCCCAGTTTCAACAAGCTTTCAGTCAAGCGGCTGTAAAAGCTGCCAAGCTAGTTAACCAATACACGGGCTTTGCACACGGCGCGGGGATTTCAAACTTACGGTGCCGGAAAAATACGGAGGAACACTGGCAAAACTCCGAGTGTTAGGTACGTTTCTTTAGTTTATCCACGTTGAAACTCCCTCTCCGCGTTTTTAGTTCGTTCGCTCAAGTTGCTCGTTCCACTAAAATAGAAAACGGCGTCGGCAGATACGCATTTTGAGAGACGCGACACCGTTTTTCCCAACGCACGAGATCCGCGGTATTGAACAGACTGCCAGCTGTCTTTATTGTGCTTTCTGATAATATTCAGCTAATGTAGCTAAACGATCAGTTCGTTTCCTCTTCTGTATTATTATTGTCGTTCGCTTAAGTCTCAAAGCGCAATTTTACGAACTAACGGCCACCGATAACTTGGTTTTTAATAGCTTGCTCAGATAAAAATTGATTGAACAATTAGCATTACTCACATTTTTTTTAAACGGCTGGGGTAATTAGCAGCTTGATCTTGATAGTGAAAGGGTTAATTCGCCAGAGCCGCGTATACAGTAAATTAAAGTCAGTTTTGAAAAGCTTTGATTTTTCTCTCCGTTTAGACACATGGACACCAGCACGGAAGGATATTTTAAATTCTCCTCCCAAGACAGGCCAGCCAAGCTTTGCTGTTTACGCAGGCAAGGTAAGCCGGTCATGACCAGCGGTCAGGATATCCTTCCGTGGGGGGAAGGGGATATCCTCTTCTTTCTTTTTGGTTCTCTTCTTTTAGTCTTTGTCGTCGTCTTCTGTTCTCGTTGATAATATTATCTTCTCGATTTTGCATGTTGTTGTTATATTCCTTGTAATTATTCCGTTTAATTTATCTTCTCCTAATTGTTCTCGTTGTCGTTTGTATTTTCTTGTTGATTTTGCTATCAGTGTTCCTTTTCTGACTTGTTTTCGCCAGTTTTTCTTTTTCTTGGTCTTGGTCTTGGTCTTGGTCTTGGTCTTGGTCTCGCTTTTGCTAACTTTTGCTCTTGGTTTTGCTTCTGCCTTTGTCATTGTACTTGCTCTCAGAGTTCTTGTTCTTTTTCATCAAAGAATATTCAAAATGTTCATAAAACTTTCTTCTTTTTAGCAGGATTATCGTAAACGTCTGTGACTATGAAGAAAACCACAAAGCCACACCAGCAGGATCCATGACACAGCCTTCCAAAAACCAGCAAGAGAAAACCCCGCCTCGATTGGTCGCCCGTATCATCAGTGAAAGAGGTAATGAAGAGTTTTTTCTCTGGTCAGTTTGACGGCATCAGTTTACAAAATTTGGTTCTGTTTTGGCACACGGTACAAAGTACGTATAGCAAAGTTTTCGAGGTATACTTCTTCTTCTTGTGATAATGTCCAACTGACCAGGTTCCAGACCCTATAATGTAAGTTAGCTTAAAAGTTACATCAATTAGTCGGCGAACGCCATTCTCCGAGTCTTCGCGTCGGAAATTGGAGGAAGCTACAGCCTACGGACCAGATCCTGCGTGAAAAATGGAGTTCAATACGGATCGACCCAAAGAATATCAAGAACTTACATTCATAAATTAAGATTAGTTTATAATTTATTTAATAATTTAATTTGCGCGCGCGGGGGGAGGAAAAGGAGGGTATATAGTTAGTAACCATTAGTTAATTGAGGGCCTGGGGAAAACTCTTAAACAACTTGGTCGACTTCAGGACATCGCAGCTCAAAGTTTACATCGGGACGAGGTGACGTATCCTTTGTGTATTAAAGTAGCTATGAAGGGGATTTATATGTTAGGCTGCTGGTTTCTTTGATACGCGCGTTGTGTGATCATGCCTTCGGTTTAAACAATCGATAATTAGTCGTTATCTCGTTGAGACACGTCGGAGAACAGACTGTGAGAATCGGAAAAATCAATCGGCTTATTCGGTTTAGCTGTTGTTGATGTTGTTGTTTATACGTCCAAGTTCGCTGTCTGCCGCTAGTGCGCGCGCGCGCGACTTTACCCTTCGAGGCGTTCGGCTTTGCATTTTTGGCAATTTTTCTTATTTGATAGCTCATGTTCCGACATTTGTCTTCACACCAAGAAGTATCCCATATTTTGGCTCTCTCTAGATATCGGTTCGAAGTAACGAGCCCTTGTGGTCAGAAAGCGACCGCCTTTTGAGGCGGTAAACTGGGGTGAAGTCAAATTATATTCCTAGGATCTTGGGTGACTCACACGTGATGCAGTGTGCGCCCAGTTGGCCGATCGATACGATTATGACTCCTGTATGTGATTCTAGACAATGGTTCGATGGCTTTTTAGTATTACACACCATGTCATAGGCATTAACTGTAGGCGATTGTCGTAAGCTTAGGAGTGTGTCTTTTAAGAAGATCACGTTGAATGTTTGGTTTTATGTCAGACGTGGTTCTACAGCATGTCATAGTTATTGCAGCATTACAGCTATTGTCATAACATTAGGCGGTGTGTGTTTTTCGATCATTTTCAATGCGTACATATCTAAAAAGGGAAATGTCTTCCTCGACTAATTGGTGGAATCTTGTGTTGTTTTTCTGGTTGTATGGTCTTTTTCATCATGTTGACAACGAATCCGGCTGCCTTGCCTTGTCGAAATTCTTTGCTTGTCAATTGTCTTTCCGTTGATTGTTTGGTCTCTTCTCGTCATGGACATCTTCATCAGGAGTTGTCAGTAACAGGCTCCTCTTTTGGATAATCCATCGTCTTTTCGTCGTTGCTTTTTCCGGTTCTTGGGCGTCAATAATCGCCGTTTCGTTAACCTTTTGGCCCTTGTGACTTCGTCCTATTTTCACCTTGGCCGTTTTGGACACCATCATCTTTTGGCGTTGGCTTTTACTGACAGCGATCAATCAATACGTTTTACTTACCACTGAACCTTCTTTTGTTTTGCTACCACTCCGGATTTTCATCAACTTCACCACCAACTTCTTCGTTTGCCTTCATCGTCTTCTTCTTTAGTCCATCATTTTTCGGGATGTCATCTTTTCAAGAAATGTTGGTCCACGCAGCGTACTATTTTTGATCTCCGCTTTTTCCTGGATATTTTGGTCGTCAACTGGCTTTTTCCGTTGATTTTTTGGTTTCCCCTTCATCGTTTCTTCGTGCGATTTTGTCTCCTTTCTCGTCGACTATCAACGTTGTTTGGCTTCTACGTTTTCAATTCCTGGCTCTTTGGACTTCAGTTGTCTTTGCGTCTGGCTCTTCTGGCTTCACCTAAACGTCTTTCTTTTTGGCATACCGTTTTACCTTTTTGATCTCTTGCTTCTCATTTTACTGCAAGATATTTCGTGATTTATCGGTCAACATTGATTTGTCTTCAATTAGTTATTCCTAGTATGCCTCTTATCTTCCGGGATTCACCTTCTCTGTTTTCGTTTTGGAATACAAAGTGTCTTTTTCGACATTCGGCTCATTCTCTCCAACTCTACCTGGTCGTCGTTTGGAGTCATCGAATATTTTTGTTTTGCCTTTTGCATCGCATCTCTTGGTTCTTCACCTCTGCTGTCCTTTTCAGTCGCCGAACATTACTTTTGGTACTTTTGGATATTGTCTGCTCATCCTTTCAGCCAGACACTTTGCCAACACACAGTTTCCGTCTACTTTGGCTCTGAAGTCTCTCTCGTTGGCCGATGCCCTTTATACCTAATCTCAAGATGGCCGCCTACCCATACCGAGCCTCGTCACACAGCAGTTTCCACACATCAATAAGTTTTTGTTGGAGTTAACTACAGAGAACTTGGTTAAAAAGGAACGTATGTCCATTTGAGATTTTGTACTTTTAACTTTGTGATTGTTTTGATGTATTCTAACTTTCCTTTTTTGGTTTTCTAGATTTCTCTTCAGCTTTCAGAGCGGACTCAAGACACTACGAGAGTGCACATCAAGACAATATCCTTTTGGTATCCTTTTTACTCATGATTTTTTCTCGTGATGAGTATCGTTCGTTTTTTATATAATTTCGTGTCCAGTTGCGACAACATCGCATTCTTGTGAAATAAAACAGTTTCCTTAGTACTCTTTGAGTTGTTTTGACCAAATTTAATAGGTTTATATCGACTCCAATGGACACACGCAAGACCCAGCAGTAAGCGCCGGAAAGCGAACGAACATAGCACCGGACCATTTACCTCACAGAAATCATCCAAGCTGACGAACTATCAGAACGTTTTTCGTTGGGTATTTTAGACGAGAAAGATGCAAGCCCTGGAAGACTCGCTGAACAGCGCTACCCCCAAAGTGTAAATTCAGAAATTCAGCTTCTTTCTTTCTCTCTCACGAATCATCTGTGATAATTAGAACGACAAAGAAAACACTTTGAAATACTTGAATTAACTAGATCTATTTCTAATTAAACTCATTTTTATATAGGTTTAGTCTTAGGCTTGGTTTCAGACAAAAGGCAATTTGGGCATAACCCGTACACGATGCCATTTTTATTGCTATTGTTGTTCTTGTTTGTTTAGTTACATGCAGAGCTTCATTCCAACAATGCTGCTGTTCGCCAATCCATCTTCCACCAGGTCCATTACCCATCACGTCACGCAGATGTCTTTAATTCACGCAGATGTCTTTAATTCGTGAGTACAGTCAACTGATGTTTTTATTACACTATGATCATGTTCACCAGTGCTCGTGTCAGGGCCCACACGCCAATAAAATGTGAACAAGATATTAGACAGATACCGAGAGGGAGATGAAGCAAGACAACAAAGAATCAAAAGAGAAAGAGAGTGACAGATAAAAAAGTGTTTTTTTTTGGGGGGGGGGGGGGGGGGGGGGGGGGGCTAAAGTTTCTCTTATGAATTAGAAATTGAGTAATAGCTGAAGTTATGACTGACAACTGATAGTGGGGTAGCCCCATCCAAACCTTGGCATGCGTGAGTAACGCCGAGTACGAGTTTGTATTTGTTAGTACTGTGTACGTGCGTCTCAAGTTTGTGTCCGTGTTGTCTGTGTGCGTGGTAACTGTGCGTATAGTGTGCTCGTGTGTACATACTGACGACAAATAGTGGGGTGAACTCCCATCTAAACCTTGGCATGAGTTTAATTACGGCTGCATTCGAGTGTAAGGCCCTGATTTTTATGAAAAATAGTTGGTCCGGGGACCCGAGTCACTCTAGGCGCGCCAACTATTCATTCACTTCTTTATAAATCGAAGCGAGCGCTTACATGGCAAAGTGATTTGCCATGTGAACGCTCGTTTCGATTTATAAAGAATTGTATGAATAGTTGGCGTGCCCAGGGTGACTCGGGGAGGAGGATGACTCGGGTCCCCGGGTTAACTTTTTCTCATAAACACTGGGCCTAAGATCAAGTACGAGTTTGTCTGTGTGTTGGTATTGTGTACGCGTGTTTCTTTTTTAGTTTGTAACCGTGTTGTCTGCTTGTGCGTAGTGTGCACGTGTTTACATACTCATCAGTAAGCAACGAGGCGATCGTTTTATCTTTGTAGCTTCGCATTCGGAGGAGAGATCTCCAACACCAGGACAAGAAAAGTGATGGAGCCACAGTTACTTGCTTTTAAAATTCTATTAGGGTCGTATTGCAAAAAAATAGTTTTCAAAAGCAGTGCTTCTTCCATTTCATCTTGAACCATGTCTGTTCGGCCATAATCATATTTGGGCGTTAATTGAGTTCAGATTTCCGGCGTAAACACTTTATAATACCTGTTGCGCTGATTCCTTTATCGTTATTAAGCTTCAACTGAATCGAAGTTGATTCAAAGTGATATATTTACGAGTGACGCACTTAAAGAAAATCTTTATATCTTTTGCTGCTGAAAAACAAGCAGAGTAAAAACATAGTGGCTGAGATGTGACTTGGTACCCAAGTACAATATCCATTCTATTTTATTATTTTTTTCTCAGTTTTGCGGATAAGATATATGTTGCCGGCATGACTATTTAGGACGCGTTCTATTGGGTCTATTTCGGAATAGGACTAGCGATACTGATTGATAAAATATTTTGCTTTGGAGCTGAATTTTGTCGAGAAGTATCGGGAGCTGTTCGAAATGTCAGTGAAGGTTTTGCCGAAAAAAAAGTCCCCCAGAACAAGCAAAACTCTGGGTCAGTTTGGCTATTCCTATTCCGGAATAGGTCAATCGAACGCACCTTTTAGACTTTCCTGAGGGCCGTCTCTCTATAGTTATAAAAAATACAATGTATATAAGGTACCCAGGACAATGATATTAGTCCATAAGAATAACGAGTAAATGTTTAATTGCTTATATATTTTGAAGCAACAGGCTGTGTATAATTCTGTGCCTCTCACCCCTTTGACTTCTGATACTGATATCTCCGTTTTTCTCTTTCGCCCGAGAAACAAGCATAATATGATAAAACTTGACATTTGATACTGCCTCGCTGTTATGATGAATTTTAAACGAATTATCATTCTAACTAATTCTCTTCCGCTATTCAGTCTTTGTGACTGTCCCTGTCTCTGTCTCATTCTCTTGTGTCTCTGTCTGTCCCTTTCCCTTTCTCTGTTTTTTGATCTGTGTGCTTGCTACTTCCTGACTCCGGCTGTTGTTTTTGTCCGCATTCCTGTTTTGATCTTTGTCTCCCACTTTTCCCTCTTGTATCTGTACCTCTGTTTCTTCCCTGTTTCTCTGTTCAGTCTCCGCCTAGTCTGTCGTTTTGTACTTTTTGTATGTGTTTCTCTCCGCTATTTGTTTTCATATTGGTCTGTCTTTCTTCTGTTTTATCGGTCTCTCCCTATAGCCTCAATTTGTCCCTCTGCCAGTTGTCCCTCTATTTGCGTCTGTCTTCCACAAATCACGGAATTAAAAATAGTTCTACTTTTTGTAAATTCAGTATCAAGACCGTTTTACATGGTGCAATTTTAGCTTTCGTCTCCTTATTACACACGGCCCCCAATTTTAGACCACATTGTCATAAAACAAATTTCCCAGATAATGCTCGTGTTCGTGTCGTAAGAAAGTTGCTAAAATCGCCATCGTGTAAAACAAAAAGTTTCAGCTTATATATAACTGATTAATTGAACAAAAAAAGTTACTGGAGTATTAAGGATACTTGTTAGAGTAAAATATATGTTTAGAGTAATCAAAAAGCTAAGTAGCATACCCAATACAATATATAGAGGATATTACACGGCGGCGCGAAGATATGAATTTTATTTTCGAGTGGTAAAAACAATATTTTACGAACGAGCGCTTCGCGAGTGAGTAAAATATTGTTTTTACCAGGAGAAAATAAAATCCATATCTTCAAGCCGCCGTGTAATTTTCTTTTTATTATATTAGACACGAGTGTTTTACGAGAAATTGCACAAACAACCGTGCAAAAGCGGGAAATGATGCCAACGATATTCTCACGATATGGAAAATACGCCACTTGGGTCCCGGATGTAGTTTCGTATGGATTTTACGCACGGTATATTTTCCACACTCATGTCTATATAATAAATAAAACATATTATACTAGCAACTCAAGCTAAACATGACAAAGAGCGCCTTACAATCACTTGATTGATACGTGTATAGAAAAAGTTAAATAAAAGTATCTTTGCTTAAATCCTGGCCAAATTTCACCCTAGAATCTAATCAGATACTCCGGGTAGCACTGGTTGTCATAAAATATAGCAAAGATGCTTGGATCTGATTCGTTGTTCACCGTTGATTCGTATGTGATCTCTGGTATGCTGGCATCCTTAGGTGGAGGTACCATCATCGACTCGTCACCAAGTACGTACTGCCCCACCAACACTCGGGCGACATACATACATTTTGAACCGGTGTTTCCAGGTGAGTATTTCACAGAATACGACGCATCCCTTGCAAAATATACACCAGCTCCATATTTTTTGCCTAAGGAGTCAGTGCAAGACAAACACAGGGTTTTATTTGAGGACATTCGAGCGTTGTCAGCCACGTGACTGAATTCTGCTGAATGCACCTACGGAAAAGGCACCGTCCCAGCCCCTTCCCTCACTCCAATCAAAAAAACAATGACAAAGAACAAAGAAACAAAAGACAGAATGCAAAGTATTACGTAAAATATATACGGTAACATATGCACCCCAAAGAAACTATCAAAAACATTCCAGTCGGTTCAGGGAGAATGAATGAACGAGATAAACAAAATTAAGTAAAATGCGAGCTTACCATGTTCACCCGCAAAACTCCGGTTGAATCCCTGAGCATTGATTTTCGCAACATTTTTTGCTTTAGTGCCGTGGAATAGTTGTCTTTCGTTGTTTCGTCCTCCGATGTCTTCGTCCATTTTCTGTTTTTTCATCATGTACGCTTTATACAATTGTGGGTTCTGCACGCGTTCAATACTCCCGATTTGGACGTCACTTACGGTGGTCTGGATTTTCTGAAGTACGCTCTGGTATTCTGATGAACCCGTCGTAAGAGGTACTAAATGGACAAGCTCGTCATTTCCGGTTTGAGGATCACGTGGCATAGGGGCCCAATCATCAGGCAGACCAATCCCTAAAAATATACAATGTTACATTAAAATATTCGATATACAAGAAGTAAACTGGTATAGAATGAAAACAAGTGTCTTGGTGTTCTTATCAAATGGTCGGGGTTGTACCAAGGAAGTTTACTTAAATTACGAATTGGAGCAGTGCTCTTCGCCATGGCGCCAAATTAAAATAATGCTGGGCTATCCTTGTTATGGTTGAGCAATCCAGACTGGAAAGCGTAATTGCAAATACATGCAGCAATTCCATCAATACTGTGGAACATACCTAAAGTTTTCCTGCTGACTGTAATCTGGCCTCCTCCTTCCCTCACTCCCGTCTGGTTAGAAAGATCAATAACATAGCTGTCTCCCTGAACAGAAACGGTAACATTCGCCTCCTTGTTAACGAATGCTTTCTCTAGTTCTGCATTATTCTTTTTACCAAAAGGTATATTCACGCCTCCAATACTATAGTGCCACTGTACATTCTTGGCCACATACTCTATATATTCCTTCGCGCGTTGCTTGTCCTTATTGTAGTTGATCGCGATCCAAATCTCTCCCACAAGGGCCGTCACATTATTTGGACCGCCAGAAACTGTTATGCAATCAATTCCTGACCCTTGTTTTATCTCAACGTTTAACTTCACTGCACGTCTTAGCAGTCGGCATATTTGACGATTGGTCAACATTTTTACTGCCTTGTCTTGAATTTTCTGCGTCGTGCAGGCTTCGGAGAAACTTTTCTTCAATGCGGAAACGGCTCGTCGTGTCGTTTTCTCATTCTTTGCCAATACACAAAATGTGGCACTTTTCTCTTGGGGTGCAGTGGTACCAACTTGTTTCTGCTGCTCTTGGTTGAATGCCTGCACCATTGAAGGTTGGAATATGACAATGTTTACTTGGCGAACATTTTGACTTGTAGGAGAGAAATTGGCGAGTGCTTGGAACGTCAGTTCGGCCGAGTCTTGCGCGGACAAACCAAACCCTCCTGTCCCGAAAGCTGGTAATGACACCGACTGCAGGCCATTGTTGTCTGCCAGTCTGAGAGAGCTCTCCACGCATTGTTGGAGGTGCTGTTTAGCGCCAGAGCCTGGGATCGAGTGAATGATGTGTGGCACAGCTAAGTTCCCGCCACTAGTCATCACGGCAGCACCAGCTGTTTGTTTTCCCGCGTTTTTACACTCCGCGTCCACGGCAGGACCGCTGGCCAAGGCGATTGCTTTACTTAGTTCTCCAGCCTTTTGCATGTCCATTTCGATGCTGTTGATGTTCACTATGGCGTCCGTCTGTTCCTGGGTGATGCTTCCCTGCTTCACTTGCACGCTTATGATTGCCCCTTGAGCACCAACTGGGAGTCTGCCAGTAACAGTCGTGCCAGCCCGTTTCTGTTGTTCTTGTATAAACGCAGGTACCATTTGAAGCTGGAATATGACAACGTTTATCTCGCAAACGCTTTGGCGAGATGGAGAGAAATTAGCAATGGCTTGGAAGATTAGTCCGGCCGAGTCCTGCGCGGACAGGTTAAACGCTCCTGTCCCGAAAGCTGGTAACGACACCGAACGCAGACCTTTGGAGTCTGCCACACGAAGGACATTCTCTACGCATTGTTGAAGGTGCTGCTTATCGGCAGAGCCTGGGGCCGAGTGAATGATGTGTGGCACAGCTAAGTTCCCGCCACTTGTGATCACGGCAGCACCAGCTGTTTGTTTTCCCGCGTTTTTACACTCCGCGTCCACGGCAGGACCGCTGGCCAAGGCAATTGGCCTTACTTAAGGCTCCAGCTTTTTGCATGTCCATTTCGATGCTGTTGATGTTCACTATGGCGTCCGTCTGTTCATGGGTGATGTCTCCGTGACGAATCTGAATTCTGATTTTCGTTCCCACAGTCGAGGCAACTTTACGAGGTTGTCGCTGGGCAGAGACATGGGTTGTCAACACAGCAGTCATTGCTTGTCCGAATGCTGTAACGAGCGCCTGGTCTTTTGCAAAAACCACAAAGCGCACATCTGTGATGGAGGAACCTTGAATGGTTTGAAAGAACTGTACGCATTCCTGCAGCATGATTCTGGAGGCTTCATTGGGTGGGAAGCCCCGTTTACCAGTCCCTATGACAGGAAAAGCGATGGAGTTCATCTGGAGACGGTTTCCTTCGACAAGACATTTCTGGACAATCCCCTGCAGGCACTGTTTTTTTTGGAACGAGAAAAGAAGGAAGTTGAAGGAGTTTTACAATATTGATTGTGGTTCCACTACTGCCTTAACACCAGTGTAACACCGTTGTAAACAGCATTGTCACAAATGGAACCGGGGTTTTTTTACTCCCCGCTGTTGGTGTTCGTCTCCCCGGTAACGCGGCGGTTTCAAAGAGTTTTAACAGTGGTGTAAACCACGCTCAGGAGCATGGTGTATCGGAGTTTATCTGACCACACTTGAATTGCAACCAATGAAAAGCGAACGGAAAATAATGTTGTGACAGCAGGATCGGGTTGCTAGCGTGATCTCAATTCCTGTGCGTTTAGCAATTTGTAGTCACAGATCTCTTTCGGCTTTTCTATCGCAAGTTATTTGCGAAATGAATCCACGAGATCAAGATGGCAATCACTTCCCCTACGACTATATCCTCTGTAAATTAGTGGCATATCTGCACGGCCGTTGCCTTACCAATCCCAAATGCTATTGCAGTAACTCTGAATGCGTTGCCTGTTCCTACTCCACAGGACAACATCTACACGTTTTTGCAGAGGAACTGCGCGTCGCAGCGACTACCCGGCAAATTTCATTAAAGGTCCCGAGCGAAACACGAATGTTTCTTCTACTGTCGACCCATTTCAGCTTTATTTAATATCTCCTGCAGCCAATAGTGCGGCCGAGGATATGCCCGGACGACATGCCTTCTGCGGACTATTCTCGCTGCTCTTATTTGCCGTACTCTGATAGCGGTGACACGTTGTAGCAAAATTTGTTGTTGTAGGCCTCGAATTCGCATGTACTGCATTGAGATATCATTTCTCATTCGCAACATTCGGAAGTGTGTGAATATGAAGACAATAACCGCAATCAAGATAGCGAGTATTCGTTCTTGTGTCCGGCATAATTGTAAAGGTGGTGTTACACTGGTCGATTTGCAACGATACGCTTGCGCTAAAAATCGTTGAGGTGTAACACCCCATTGTGAACGATTTTCTTACGATGTCTGAGTGCTGCAACGCGTTGCAAGTTTTTGAAAGCGATTCAAAAACTTGCAACACCATTGCGTGAGTTTGGAGCAAATCGGCGTTGCAATTCGTCGTGTTGCAAATCGACCAGTGTAACACCAGTCTAAAGCGTGCTCTACATTACACAAACTATGAGAACCCAAATTCGCTTTCCTTTTCACAAGTTTTGTGCAGGACCGCTGAATCGAAAAAATTGGTGATCGCTGGATCGAAACTGTTTTTGCGCGAAGGCCTGGAAATCTTTAACAAAGCCTATCGATAACAATGGATACATAATTAAAGACGTAGTATACAATCAATCATCACCTTTTCAGCATTTCCTCCTGGTGTGCCATAGACAAGACACTTTGTGTGGAACACGTGACTGCAAGGAAGGTTAAATCCCGCCGTGGTTGTGACGTCACCTGCCTGAGGAGGAGTCAGAACTTTGGCCATGTCTTGGCCAGCGGCGTGTATTATACTTGTGGAGCATGCTCCTTCAGAAGTAACGAGAATATCCGCCTGAGTGTAGAAGAGAAAACATGTTTAGAAGTTCTAGATATGAACACTTCAGGAAGGAAATAAACAAGCAAATGCTTTAAACACCTTTGTCCAGCTGTAAAATATAATAGAGTATCGCACGAAAATATTTGCACAAGAACAATAAGCATTTTCATTTCTGTGATACAAAGATAACGCATTTTGTAAAAAAGAGTCAGTCATTCACTAATTTCTTTCGCTCAGTGCGTTGTTTAAAGCTCAATCCTGGTGGCTACTTATTAGAGACAGAACGTTTGTTGAGATAGAAAATACTTTTACGACGCTTGTTACCCGATGTGCTAACTTTAAAGAAAAAAGATTCACCTTTTCTTTAGTGATGTCTCCAGCCTTCCATGTTATCCTACAATTGCCAACAGTTAAAGCCGACGAGCTACCAACTGTAACATCACCGTATACGCTGACGTCATCATCACTGTCGACGTCATCTTCGTCAGGCTTCGGATCTAACTCGGCACTATCACTCTCCGGAATGATCTTCGTAAAGCTGTGCTTCATTTCGATGACACACTCGTGGTCTCGTTCCACTTCCCGTACCAGCTTTTCTCCTTTGCCCTCTGTGAGAAACTTACGCAGACCAGGTTGTTTGATTTCAATTGTGTCCGTGAATACGTTCTCTTTAGCTGTCAACAACTGTAGCATCTTTTGGGCACGTGACAGGCCTTCCTTTATCCCAGTTATTTTGAAATCTTTTGCCGAGTTGCTTTTCTCAATTTTAACTTGAAATTCCTTCAGCTTCTCCTCGATTTGTTTCTTTTCACCTTTGCACTGCTCGACGAGGAATCTCTTCATACTCACACTGGCGCAGGTAAAAGTCGTTTCTTTGACAGTGTTTTCGTCAACAAACTCCTTCGCTTTCTCCGTTGCTTTCTTGACATTTTCAGCCATGCCTAGTACACACGTGTCCCCCCACTCGTTTGTGCGCATTTCAACATTGAGCTCTTCTTCCAATTGGCTACAAAATTCTCTCCAGTTGCTTGTCAGTATTAGAGGTAAACTTTCTTCTTTGACAGTGACTTTCTCCACAGCCAAGCCGTTCACAAAATCAGCAGCCTGTTGAGCATGCTCAGACGAAGCGCCAACCACTTCAGTGACCCACTTCTCATTTTCATCAGTGTAAATCCGAAATACCGCGTCGATTTCATCAAATGCTTGAACCGTGACCATGCCCAAGTTATCATCAATAAGTTCATTGACGAAAAATTCAAAAAACTTGGGTTCAAGATTTAGAATCCTGCTAGACATCGCGTTCATCTGTTTACGGTAAAACGTCTTTGCTTCTTCGAACTGCTCCTTGGGGCCTTCGAAGGTTATTTCTCCATTCTCATCATCTATGACAACTTCAAGATCCCTATGCTTTTGCATCAGATTTTCTGCAAACTTCATTTTGTTCAGCAGGGCAATTTTCTCCTCTGGTATGCCAGACTCTTTCTCTCTGGAATAAGTTTTCTTAATCTCGCGCTCTTTGATTTCTTCCAGCTGATCTTTTAGCTTGCTTTCGAAGATTTCGACTTCGACCTTAAGACAGATCATTCGTAGCTTTCTGGAATCTTCAACGCGTTTTAGCAGCACTGACAACTTGCCTAAACTCTCAACGATGTTTCGAAACTTGTCGCAAACGGCTTGCCAGAAGTCATCTTCCACTTTAACATCACATGTTTCAAACTGGTTAAGGCATGAGTTCATTTCTTTCACGCATGCGCTTTGCCAGGCCTCTGAATTGCTTTCCTGTCCGCGGTATGTTATGACAACAGTTGCAGAGCCTGGTTTCCAGTCAAATTCACTTTGGTGCTGAGCCAGCGCTTGACTGAGGTTGGCACGATGATCTGACGCCATGATGAGCTCCATTTTGTCCACATCCACGACAAAGTGCATGGACTGAGTTGCGTTGACCGCTGGAACATTTTTGCTGTTGTTCGCAGCATTTTTAGCTGAAGTTGGTTGTGACATCGCAGGTTCTGTCACGTCCACTTTCATAAATGGATAAAACTTGCTTACGCGTAGCTGTTTGTTATTTAAAACGTGGGGCTTCGTCTGTTCTCTCAAAACTACGTTTTCTGCATCTGTAAAACATCAAGAAAAATTATAGAAGAGTCGTGAATACAGATTTAGAGTGCAAATTAAGCAATGGTTTTACATTTGTAAAACTTTGGGTTTCGCCAATTACTTTCTTTTAATACTTATATGGAGCAGTTTTTACATAGAATTTATCTGCGAAATGTTTTTGTATGTGTTCATCTTGTTTTATATTGACCACTCTGACCAGTCTGAAACTGCAGAAACTGACAAAGCAAGCATTTTACAGGTGGGACAGACACATAACATGGTGAGTTTCCCTTATGAAAGGAGGAACAGAGAAGGGGAAAGCAGGGTAGAAAAGATTTAGGCAAAGAAAAGATTTAGTTTATCCTAGCACATCACAGTAAAGTATAGCATGACATAGAAGAGCACGCAGCAAGCACAGCAATGCATATCAGTACAATGCAAAGCACATATCAGAGAAACATTATTCTGGTCGTTGCCGAGATCTGAGAGTAAAAGTTAAGAAGTTAAATTCCACTTACCATTTGGATAAAAAAAATGCACAATAGCGTGATTCTCTCCTGTTTTGAACTCCACTTGATCAACTGGCCCTCCCGCGGTCCGTTTGGCGTTCTCGAAGTACAAACAGATGGCGTCCTTGGTTGTCTTGTCTGAAAGATCCTGAACCAGAACACTTGTGCACGCTGGTACTCTCTCCAGAACCACATAAGCGCCTTCAAGGGGTCGTGTTTGGGACTTTGCCTTGGTATTTGCAAAGTCTAAATCCCAGAAAAGAAATATCCATTTAATAAACTATAAATTATTAAGTGATACAGTCGAACCCCGTTATTTCGAAGTCCCACGGGACATGAACAAAAGATCGAATTAGCGAGGTTTCAAAATAGCCGAGCCTGTCAAGCTGGCCAAGCTAATCAAAGGGGATTCGGCTTAATTTCAAAATAACGCGGATTTCGAATTAACCGAGTTCGAAATAGCGCGGTTCGACTGTATTTACTAATAATCTACAAATCCAAACTGTTGATCGTACAAAGCTTCCAAGTGAGCACTAGTTTTGGTTGTGAATTTACGTAAAGATAAACCGTTGTATACTGTGTCACCCTTACTTTTATGTATATTTACAACGTTCACATATAGCAAACTCTGATATCGATAACTTACCAATACCTTACCAAAAACTGACCGATAACTTACCGATATTTTTTCGCATAGTAACCAGAGCATTTCCATCTCCCAGGAAAACAGTTTCTATCACTTCTTCTCCAGAAACGACCTCTATGTAGTTCTGCAAGCCACCACTTGTCGTCTTTTTAGTTAGACCTTTGACGAGGAGCTTGTTGGGTTCAGGCACGTTGGCTCTTGACCTTTCAGACGCACTGGCCTCAAACCTCCCAGATAAGTTGTCCACGGACTCCTCAGGTACGTTGGGTCCAGACCTCTCTGAAAAACTGGCCCCAAACATTTCTGACACACTGGTTCCGGATGTACCACAGCTGTTATCACGTGTGGTTTTCTCACGACCACGCCCCATTTTATTCCTACACTCACGTGAATTGCTTCTTCCACGATCGGCGTTCATTTGTTTTGGCTTCGCATTTTGCGGATTCAGCCACGCTTCTCTTGGACCATCGTAAGTATGGTTGCCCCTTGACAGATTGTCGGACGATGCTCTATAGTCTTGGTGCCGATGCCAAGTCTGTAATGAAATCAGGTCCTCTTGACTGTAAGCTTGGCGCATCCCTCCGCCTCTTCCATCCCCTCTGGGGTAGCTACGCCATTCATAATCCCAATCCGTATCACGTGGTCTCCTTTCGCCGGGACGGCCTCTCTGGCTCCAAGCAGGTTCGGTTTGGTATTGAAAGTTATCTTCATATTGTTCTTTGTAGTAGCTCGAACCTTCTCCATACGGAGGTACCACCTGAAAATAGCTCCCCATGCCTCTATAACCCCATTGATCGTAATCACGTAGTCCTTCGAAACGCCAGAAGTCATTCGGCCTACCTCCACGGCCCGGGTCATCTTTGTCTTCCCGTCCTAAACCAGGGAACTCCCTTCCGCCATGTTGACGTTGCCAGTTTTGACCTCTTCCTCTTCCTCCTCTGAAATTTTCTCGATCCTGCCTGCACCGCCCTCCCCTATTTGACTGAATGGGTTTGTTTCTGAGCCAATTAATTCCTTGCTTCGGTGCGGTTTTAGAGGTTTCTCCTGCTGCAAACCTGTCTGTATCACCTACTTCTTGATCTTGCGTACCTCCAGCAACAATTCCCTTTGCATCGTTTGGTTCATCTTCAACGCTTTTTTTCAGGGATTCCACTTGAAGCTTACTTCCACAAGCCGCTGATGTGTTACCTCTTCGTTTTTCTTGTAGTAAAACTTTCCACGGCTCTTCTACTTGAACATCCTGTTGACTTTCACGTTGACTTTCATTATCTTTTGTGTTCCCGCTTTGCTTTTTCTGTGCACCCCTTTCTGTCTTTTTCCAAGTGGGTTCTTTGCATGTCGAGTCGTTTTTGGTATTCGTCTCAGGTTGCTTTTGCTTAGCCAAGCAGCTTAAGACATTATCTTCATGTAAAAGCAGACGTTTTGCATGTTCAAGATCTCCATTGACTTCTTCCCGCTTGAGCACCCTTCTGATGAAATTCGTTGGTATTCTGGTGAACGCATCGTGCAGCTGTTTAACCTTTTCTCCCAGTTCATATTCTTCTTGCCACGTGTACTCCTTCGTTTTTTCCAGGTTTGGTTTGCACGAGGAATTTCTTGCAACATCCTTTTCCTCTCGCTGTTTGACATTTTGGTCATTTCCGCTTTGCTTTCCCTGCGCACCCCTTCCTGTCTTTTTCCAAGTGGGTTCTTTGCATTTCGAGCGGTCGTATTTGGTCTTCGTCTCAGGTTGTTTTTGCTCACCCGAGCAACCTTGGCTCTGTAAAAGATCTAAGAGCAGACGTTTCGCATGTTCAAGATCTCCATTGACATCTTCCCGGTTGAGTATCCTTTTCATGAAAATCTTTGACATTGTCGGGAACGCACCGCACAGCTGATTCGCCTTTTCTTCCAGTTCATGTCCCCACGCGAATTCCTCTGTCTGTTCCAGATTTGGTTTGGACGTAGAATATCTCACAACATCCTTATTCTCTCGCTGTTCAACGCCATTGTCGTTGTCGTTGTTGCCCTCCTTCTCCATGTGCCCCATGTCGCTTTCATCTTTGCCTTCACATTCCATCTTTTCACCGCTTTCACTTTGGCTGTCGCTGCTTCCTTCAAAATCTAGAACCATTGAATTATACTAGCTAGTTAGAATTCAACAATTGGACAATTTCTGCTCTAGAAAATCACGGGCAACCTAAAATCAAATCAGTTGTTAAATTTGATCATAAATATTACAATTTCCTCGAATATGATTGGCTCAAATCTCCCTCGACAAGTCATTATTTGGACTCTTTGTGTTTGTAATCGGACACTTCTTTGTTTTCCAATTGGAAAGTTGGCTCAACCAATCACAAGAAAGTGTGAAATTTAAGTGCACCAATTTGGAAAAGAACGGCCGATTTCCGGTGTGAGTTTGTGGTATCTCGAAAGACGACTTTTGTGTTGTCACTAATTACACTTTGGTATTCTTGGACAACTCAACATGCTAGGAACAGTGATGTATCAGATAAGAAACGCGTGACCAGTCACCATTAACCCTTTCACTTCCAAGCTCAAAATACAAATTTTCCTAACCATAAAATAAGAAAACGCATGAATGATGAAATAAGAATTGATGTTTTAATCAGCTGTCATTTGTGCAAGGTATTATATGCCAAATTCTCCATAATGTATGATATATCTCTGGTGGGAGACCAAAAAGAGAAAGTTGAACTTGATCACTCTTGGGAGTGAAAGGGTTAAACGAAAGAAGACATGTTGAGTTATAATTAATGCACGCGGAATAATCGTCAGCGTTCACCAATCATATCGCGCGTACAATCCACCTCCTCATTTACTTTTACAACCCATGCATTGTGCTTGTTTGGTTCTGGACAAAGAAGGTCAAACGTCGCGTGCTGTGATAAATCACGCGAAAAGGAAAACACGGTCAACTGTAAACTTGAATGTGTGACTGTTTCTTTGCATTCTAAACAGCAGTTAGGGCCCGGTCGCACTAGAAAGTTTAGTCGATAATAACTCAGCATCGGGAGCAATACGACGGCTTCTTTAATGCTTGGTGGCAACTTGCAGACATATCTCTGATGACAAGCGCTGTTTGCACTTCAAATGATGCAAGTGTTGATGTTAATGTCGTTAAAGTTATGATGCGACCCGAACCTTAGACACATGAACCCACCGGGTTCTTATTTTTATACATATTGCTCTATTTACTCACCTAAATTTCTGTATCCCTTTCCATGATAGAACGAACTTGGGGGAATCAGCGGATCGAAACAGCTTCCTTCTGTACTGTTCTCAGAGCTGACAGAGCTACTGTCGTCGTCACTAGTTGACATTTTGTCACAATCCGTCACAAAAAGCGCTAAACTGAGAACGTCGAAAAAAAAAAAGAGCAAATTTATGCATAAGAATGTTCAGAATTTGCTAAAAGAAGCAAATTGCATTTGTATAGTACGGACCTGTGTATAATGTATTTTTAGTCAGTGAACCGAATTCTGCAATCAAGTAAACAAGTAAACAAGTAGACAAGTTACAAAACACTGTCAAAAATCAATCACATCAATTGGCGGCAATCGATTCAAATATTAGTAGCCTGGGTCAGTTTCTGTTCGATGAAACTACTTTGTGTGAATTACAGGCCCCCCTACGTCTTTTACCGTTGGCGAGGCAACCACAGACAGATAATGGTCTTGACTCTTCACTAGCGTCGTCTTTAAAAGACATTGCGGGATTGCTTGTATTGACAAATTTTTCACTTCCGCCTGAATGTCTTTTTTTGACAGATTAAATTGGCTACTAACAACACTTGGCTTTCCAGGAGCCACTACAATATCAACAGCATCAGGTGTACATTACGAGTTGGACCGGTTTTCTGAGAATAATGTTTCTGGTGTAAAATTACGTGCAGATACAGCTTGTATTTATCTTTACTTCTGAGTGGTGTTCGTGCTGTCATGTAATAAAGGAAGATAACAATTTAGTTTTAAACCTACGGTTGCGAATGTTAGTCAGTTACCTTAAAGCAGAGTAGGATGATCCGTAATTTGGTTGGAGCTTTCAGACCAGAGATGGCACAGATCTAACATTACTTTCACTTTCGCTTCAGTCTATAAGAAGCATGCAGTCGAGGCTTGAAAAACATCCGCCAAACGTACATGCCGCAGGAGCAATTGAGCTGAACTCTGCGCGTGCCTGCGTGCGAGTGCATCATCCAATTAACTTTAAGTAAATGGTCACGAATTGCCCCAAACTGGTTTTTTGTGCATTTATTCAGTGTCTGTAACACCAGCTAACATCGACACAACAGCGCTAAGCGCTGGGACCTGGTGACGAGGTCGATCCGGATGTTGGTTACCAGGATGTTACTTGACTTTAACGGTCTAATCCAATAATTTGTTCTATAGGTGTAATAAGGAAAACAATCAGGATATCCGGTTGGTATTTAAAGTCCATTCTCGCTCCTACATATTCTACGATAACCGCACTACAACTCGTCTAGACGCGTCACCTCTGGGAACTAAAGTTCGCACTCTCTATTATTCAAGCTACCATGAGCGTGGCAACCAAGCGCCTTACGCGCCATTTGGGCATTTGGGCATACACTATAACACAAGAATCCCTTGCTTGAAGGCTGAGTTTCGCTTTAGAATCTGATCAGATACTCTGGGTAGCACTGGTTGTCATAAAATACAACGAAGATGCTTGGGTCTGATGCGTTGTTCACCGTTGATTCGTATGTGATTTCTGGTCTGCTAGAATTCTTCGGAGGAGGTACCATCATTCCCGAATTACCAAGTACGTACTGCCCCACCAACACTCGGGCGATATACATTGGTTTTGAACCGGCAGGTCCAGATGCGTACCCCATTGAATACGAAGCATCTCTTACAAAATATACATCAGCCCCATAGGCTTTGTCTATAAACAACAGTAAGTCTTTGAAGGTAAACCAGGGCAAGAACAAAAAAAAACATGGCGGTGACGGGTGCGAAGTCTCGGTTTAATAGTGAAATCACTCACAATCTAGAACCACTGAAAGCTTGAAAATGTCAATTTGGAGTGCTCCGAAGTTCTATCAATCGGAAAAACGTAATGTACCTGCAGTATATTTGCCCTGGTTACCATCATGATTCAAATCCGTGAAGGGGTCTATAAGACGTCAATTCCACTGAAAAACGTTTGGATGCTGAGTGTTTAAGGATTATTCTCCATCACTTAGTAGTGGCACGGGTCACATAATTATCTTGCAAAATCCTGACTAACACCCACACTATTCTATGGCTTAAATGCCAGTTTACCTATTATCTTGACAAAGAAACGACTTCATTACTATCAATTTGGAGAGACGACTGGATACAGAAAACAAAAGACCCCATGTGCCTTCTTTTTTTTTTTCATTTTTTCATTTTTTCATTTCAGAAAGTGATAAGATACTGTGGATAGCACTGACTGTCGTTGAAAACTACAAAGGCACTTGGATTGCTCGGATTGTCCACAACAGAGTCGTATATAATCTCTGGTATGGATAGATTTTTAGGAGGGGGAACAATAATGGACCCATTGCCTTGTGTGTACTCTCCAACCAGGACTCGTGCGAGATACATCTGCCGTGCACCGCCTCCTCCAGACGCGTATCCAATAGAATAAGACGCGTCCCTCGCAAAATAGACACCACGCCCCAAAGCAGTACCTAGGATAGAAACAGTTCATTCTTCTTACAACGGCTAACCTTGGAGCCTTTGTAGAAAGGTGGCCGTCGTGGGGAGGTAGAGGTGTATTTATGAAACTTTCTCTAACGCGAGAGGTTCACACTGTGCACTTTAAGTACCCAACTTGATATGAATCGAGTTTCGTGACCTTGTTGGAGATGCTTTAAACAGAATCTATGTTTATGGATCAACAATCGGGACAAATCCAGTAACGGTCACCTCTTCACAACGGCCAGGTTCGACTGTGGGTTTTCTTAATACGCTATATCTACTGACGAAAAAACGATTACTCTAAAAGGAACCGGAACGTCAACAGTTCTAGTCACCTACCATGCGCAAGGCCCGAAAAGCTCCGGTTGAACCCCTGAGTATTGATTTTCGTAATATTCGCTGTTGCGGTGCCGTGGAACAGTTGCCTTTCGTTGTTTCGTCCTCCGTTGTCTTTGTCCATTTTCTGTTTTCTCACCATGTACGCTTTGTACAAATGTGGGTTCTGAACGCGTTGGATACTCCTAATTTGGACGTTGCCTCCGGTGGCCTGAATTTTCTGAAGTACATTCTGGTATTCTGGTGAACCCGACGAAAGAGGTACTAAGTGGACAGTTACGTCATTTCCGGTTTGAGGATCACGTGGCATAGGGGCCCAATCACCAGGCAGACCAATCCCTACAAAAAAAAAACAAAGTATTACGTTAAAATATGCAATATACAGGAAGTAAACTGGTACAGAACAAAAACAAGTGTCTTGGTGCTCTGATAAGCAGGTCGGAGTGAAACTATTAAAAAACCTGATTGCACCAAGGAAGCTTATTCAAGTTATGAACTGGAGCCGTGCTCTTCGCCCTGGCGCCAAATCAAAATAGTGCTGGGAATTCGATGCTGTGTTTGAGCAAATAGATATAACAATACCACAGCATTTGTGGAACATACCTTCTGAGGTCCCTAAAGTTTTCCTGCTGACTGTAATCTGGCCTCCTCTTTTCCCTACTCCCGTCTTGCTGGAAAGATCGATAACATAGCTGTCTCCTTGAACAGAAACAGTAACATTCACCTTCTCGTTAGCAAACGCTTTCTCCAGTTCTGCATTTGTCTTTTTATCAAAAGCCATATTCACGCTTCCAATACTATAGTGCCACTGTACATTCTTGGCCACAAGTTTCACGTTCTCCTTCACCCGTTGCTTGTCCTTACTGTCGTTAATTGCGCTCAAAATTTCTGCCACGAGGGCCGTCACATCATTTGGACATCCGCGAACTGTTATGCAAGCAACCCCCGCTTCCTGGCCAACTTTCATCTCAACGTCCAGCTTCACTGCTCGTCTCTGCAGTTGACTGAGTTGGTTATCGGTCAGCAGTGTCACCGCCTTGTCTTTGATATTGTGCATCGTGCAGACTTCGGAGAAACCTTTCTTCAACGCGGAAACGGCTTGTATTGTGCTTTCCTCATTCTTTGCAAATACACAAAATGTGGCACCTCTCTGTTGTGCAGACCTGCTTACAGCTGCGGACATTCTTACATCCCTTCCTCCTGTTGACAATTTGGGCACATATGATCGAGGACGAGGGACAGGCCTGGGTGCAGTTGTGCCAACTTGTTTCTGCTGCTCTTGTGTGAATGCCTGTACCATTTGAGGCTGGAATATGACGATGTTTACTTGGCGAACATTTTGACTTGTGGGCGAGAAACTAGCAAGTGCTTGAAACGTCAGTTCGGCCGAGTCTTGCGCGGACAGACCAAACCCTCCCGTCCCGAAAGCTGGTAATGACACCGACTGCAGGCCATTGTTGTCTGCTAGTCTGAGAGAACTCTCAACGCATTGTTGGAGGTGTTGTTTACCGCCAGAGCCTGGAGTCGAGTGAATGATGTGTGGCACAGCTAAGTTCCCGCCACTAGTCATCACGGCAGCACCAGCTGTTTGTTTTCCCGCGTTTGTGCATTCCATCTGAACCGCAGGACCGCTGGCCTGGGCAATTGCTTTACTTAGGGCTCCAGCTCTTTGCATGTCCATGTCGGTACTGTTAATGTTCACTATGGCGTCCGTCTGTTCCTGGGTGATGCTTCCCTGCTTCACTTGCACGTTTACAATTGTCCCTTGAGCACCAACTTGGAGTCTGCCAGTAACCGTCGTGCCAGCCCATTTCTGCTGTTCTTGTGTAAACGCAGGTACCATTTGAGGCTGGAATATGACAACGTTTACCTCGCGAACGCTTTGGCAAGTTGGAGAGAAATTGGCGATGGCCTGGAAGATCAGTCCGGCCGAGTCCTGCGCGGACAGATTAAACGCCCCCGTCCCGAAAGCTGGTAACGATACGGACTGCAGGCCATTGCTGTCTGCAACTCTGAGAGCATTCTCCACGCATTGCTGGAGGTGCTGCTTATCGGCAGAGCCTGGGGCCGAGTGAATGATGTGTCGCACAGCTAAGTTCCCGCCACTTGTGATCACGGCAGCACCAGCTGTTTGTTGTCCCGCGTTTGTGCATTCCATCTGAACCGCAGGACCGCTGGCCTGGGCAATTGCTTTACTTAGGGCTCCAGCTCTTTGCATGTTCATGTCAGGACCGTTGATGTTTACAATGGCGTCGACGGTTTGTTCACGGGTGATGTCTCCCTGACGCACTCGAATTCTAATTTTTGTTCCCACAGTTGAGGCAACATTACGAGATTGCCTCGGGCCAGAGACATGGGTTGTCGACACAGCAGCCACTTCTTGTCCGAATGCTGTAACGAGCGCCTGGTCTTTTGCAAAAACCACAAAGCGCACATCTGTGATGGAGGAACCTTGAATGGTTTGAAAGAACTGTACGCATTCCTGCAGCATGATTCTGGAGGCTTCACTGGGTGGGAAGCCCCGTTTACCAGTCCCTATGACAGGAAAAGCGATGGAGTTCATCTGGAGACGGGTCCCTTCTGCAAGACATTTCTGGACAATTCTCCGAAGGTACTGTATTTTTGGAACAAGGAAGGAGAGGTTAGAAACGGGAAAAATGGGCCACTTTAGAAACTAGAAAAGAAATTGAACTGATTAAGTAATTATTATGTCTTGAAAGGCGTTTTATGAGAAAGGGCACTGTTCTCTAAGTCAATATCCCTCAGCCACGTACTTACGAAATTACGTTTTTTAATGTCACCGTCACAGACGTCCCCTTGCCCAATGAACTAACTTATTACGAGTAACGAGACTAAGGTTTGCTGATATTAAGTTGTGAAGTTTCACATTACACAAGCTATTAAAATTGAATACTGGAATTAGCTGTTGTTCATAGTTTTGTGCAGGACTGACTCGAAAATTAGAGTGATCGCAGGATTGAAACTGTCTTTTCGCGCTGTGGCCTGGAAACCTTTAACAAAGCCTATCAATACCAATTGATACATATTAGTACAGAGCTTAGTACACCAGCAATCATCACCTTTTCAGCATTTCCTCCTGGTGCGTCATAGTCATGGCACGTTGTGTGGAACACGTGACTGCAAGGAAGGTTAAATCCCGCCGTGGTTGTGACGTCACGTGATCGATGTTGAGTCAGAGCTTGGGCCATGCCTTGGCCAGCGGCTTGTAAGATACTTGCGGAGCATGCTCCCTCAGAAGTAACAAGGATATCCGCCTGAGTGTAGAAGAGAAATATGTTTAGAAGTAGAAGTTCTAGATAATAACACTTCAGGAAAGGAAAATAAACAAACAAGCGACCCGGATATCTTTTCCCACTGTAATGAAAATACAAAGAATAATACATGGGCGCGCGCAGATATGAAATTTATCTTAAAACGTTCATCTCGATATCTTCCAAGTGAGCGAAGCGAACGAGTGAGATATCGAGATGAAGACTATAAGATAAATGCCATATCTTCAAGCGTCCAGAGTATTAAACTCTGGTGTGAGCAGAAATTTGCGCCACTGAAAAATGCAAGATCACTGATTGGCTGACGTTAACTCACGTGAAGATATCGTAATTTTACGCGTGATCAGATACACGACATTTCTTAGTGGCGGAAATATCTGTATCGCACCAGAGCTTATGTATATAATAAAATAGAGTAATGTACGAAAATGTTTGTACCAGAACAAGACTCACTATAATAATTGGTGTGATTTGTTTCAACTGACTGTGCACAAAGATAAAGCACTTTTTACAGAAGGTCTAACTCAGTCATTGACTAATATCTCTTGCTCAGCGCACTGTTTGTTTTTTTTTGCTTAGTCCTGGTGGGGAGCACTTATGAGAGACGGGACGGTTATTGGGATAGAAAATACGAATATTAAGACGCTTGTGACCCGGTGTGCTAATTCAGAAAAACAAAATTGCACCTGTTCTTTAGTGATGTCTCCAGCCTTCCATGTTATCCTGCAATTGCCAACAGTTAAAGCCGACGAGCTACCAACTGTAACATCACCGTATACGCTGACGTCATCATCACTGTCGACGTCATCTTCGTCAGGCTTCGGATCTGATTCGGCACTATCACTATCCGGAATGATCTTCGTAAAGCTGTGCTTCATTTCGATGACACACTCGTGGTCTCGTTCCACTTCCCGTACCAGCTTTTCTCCTTTGCCCTCTGTGAGACACTTACGCAGTCCAGGTTGTTTGATTTCAATTGTGTCCGTGAAGACGTTCTCTTTAGCTGTCAACAACTGTAGCATCTTTTGGGCACGTGACAGGCCTTCCTTTACCCCAGTTATGTCGAAATCTTTTGCCGAGTCGCCTTTCTCGATTTTGACCTGAAAGTCCTTCAGGTTTTCCTCGATCTTCTTCATTTCATCTTTTCGCTGCTCGACGAGGAATCTCTTCATACCTTCACTGGCGCAGCTAAACTTCGATTTTTTGACAGTGTTTTCGTCAACGAACTCCTTCACCTTCTCCGTTGTTTTCTTGACATTTTCAGCCACGCCCAATATCCACGTGTCTCCCCACTGGTTTGTGCGCATTTCAACTTGGAGTTCTTCTTCCATTTGGCTACAGAATTCTCTCCAGTTTCTTGTCTGCATCAGAGATAAACTTTCTTCTTCGACGCTGACTTTCTCCTCCACAACCAAGCCACTCACCAAATCAGCAGCCTGTTGAGCATGCGCAGACGAAGCGCCAACCACTTCAGTGACCCCCCCTTCTTCATCGATCACAAACACCGCGTCGATTTCATTTCGTTTGAATGCTTCCGTGACCATGTCCATCTTATCATCGAGAATTTCAATAACCTTGGGTTTAAGGTTTAGAATCCTGCTAGACATCGCGTTCATCTGCTTACGGTAAAACATCATTGCTTCTTTGAACTGTTCCTTGGGGCCTTCGAAGGATATTTCTCCATTCTCATCATCTATGACAACTTCAAGGTCACTATGCTTTTGCATCAGATTTTCCGCAAAATTTATTTTGTTCAGCAGGGCGATTTTCTCTTCCGGTATGCCAGACTCTTTCGTCCTAGAATAAGTTTTCTTAATCTCGTGGTCTTTGATTTCTTCCAGGTGATCTCTTAACTTGCTTTCGATAGTATTTATGTCGGACCTGAGACAAATGATTCGTAGCTTTCTGGAATCTTCAACGCACTTTAGCAACACCGACAATTTGCCTAATCTCTCCTCGATGCTTGGAGACTGGTCACAAATGGCTTGCCAGAAGTCACCTTCCACTTGAACATCACATTTATCGAACTGGTTAAGGCATGAGCTTATCTCCTCTACGCATGCGCTTTGCCAGGCCTCTGGATTGCTTTCTTGTCCGCGGTACGTTATGACAGCGGTTGAAGAGCCTGGTTTCCAGTTAAATTCACTTTGGTGCTGATCTAGCGCTTGACTGAGGTTGGCATGATGATTTGACGCCATGATGAGCTCCATTTTGTCCACATCCACGGCAAAGTGCATGGACTGAGTTGCGTTGGCCGCTGGACGATTTTTGGTGTCGTCCGCAGCATTCTCAGTAGAAGTTGGTTGTGACATTGTAGGTTCTGTCACGTCCACTTTCATAAATGGATAAAACTTGCTTACGCGTAACTGTTCATTGTTTAAAACGTGGGGCTTCGTCTGTTCTCTCAAAACTACGTTTTCTGCATCTGTGAATAATTATTGAAGAAGACAATAAAGTTAATCATTGTAGACTTCGAGATTGGAACAAAAAACCTAGCTTGAAATGTTTCAGTCTGTAAACATTCGGCTTTGGTACAACACGGTGCACTGAGAATAGCATGGCATAGACTAAAAGGATGCAGCACGGCACAGCAGTACATAAACATCGATCAGTGCAAAGCACAGCATATTAGAGCAATGCAGTGCCGAGCAGAAAAGATCATTGCATTGCATTGCATAACATAGCATATTTTATCAGCATAGCATGGATTGATATTGAAAATCTCCGTACTATTTATGAATAAACATTATGGGTGACATAAAGAGAATTCATAGTTGGATCGGCTGCACTGTGAAGCACGTTTTCTGCATGACCCAGTATGCCCAAGAAAACAGTAGTCTTTCTGGTCGTTGCCGAGATTTGAATAAGGCTTTATAATTTAAGTTACCCATATTTACCATTTGGATCAGCAAAATGCACAATGGCGTGTTTCTCTCCTGTTTTGAACTCTACCCGCTCAACTGTCCCTCCTGCGCTCCGTTTGGTGTTCTCAAAGTACAAACAGATGGCGTCCTCGGTTGTGTTGTCTGAAAGATCCCGAACCAGAACACTTGTGCACGCTGGTACTCTCTCCAGAACCACATAAGCGCCTTCAAGGGGTCGTCTCTGCGCTTTTGCCTTGGTCTTCGCCAAATCTGAACCACAGAAAAAAAGACTAGAAATTTAAAATGATTATCCATTTATGTGACAGCATACGCAAAGTTAAATGTTGACTTTCAACTATCGGAATGACTTCAGCATCGTAGGATGGCTGGATGGAGTTTACAGTTGTTTGTCAACAAATCTTGCGCTTAAGTTCGCCAAAAAACTGTTACATATTGAACGTTCTGTCCTATTATTGCACAAGCACTCTTGTAAAAATAGTATATCTGGTTGACCTAGAAAACTCCCAACTCCTGCAGTGAATGTCAAATGAAAGGTTATTATTAAGCTATCAGTGAATACAACCACTTTCCACTCAAATGAAGCTCTCGATTAGCGTATTATAATACCAGTGTTCGCGTTGTCAAAGAGAAACATCGCATTGAAATGTTAGAATAATTTGAATGGCCTGTCGAAGTGTCCCACCAACCACAGTAAAGAAATAAAATACGCTCAGCGATAGCTTACCGATACCTTACCAATAACTTACCGACAACTCACCGATAGCTTACCGATAAATTACCAATAACTTACCGATAACTTACCGATAGCTTACCGATAAATTACCAATAAATTACCGACAACTCACCGATAGCTTACCGTTAAATTACCAATAATTTACCGATAACTTACCGATAGTTTACCGATAACTTACCGATAACTTACCGATATTGTTTTGTAACGTGACCAGAGCATGTCCATCTTCCAGGAAAACAGTTTCCAGCACTCCTTCTCCAGACACGACCTCCATGTAGTTCTGCAAGCCATCACTCGTCGTCTGCTTCCTCAAACCTTTGACAAGGAGCTTGTTGGATTCAGACCCTACAGGCAAGTTAGCTCCTGAACTTTTAGGCGTCTCTGACACGTTGGCCCCAGACACTTTTGGCACGTTGGATCCTGGCACATTACATCTGTCATCACGTATTTCTCTCCCACGTCCACGCCCGCGAGAATTCCTTCTTCCACGATCGGCGTTCGTTTGTTGCGGGAGTGCGTCTTGCGGGTTCGCCCACGCTTCTCTTGGACCATCGTCAGTATGGTCGCCCCTTGACAGATTCTCGGACGATGCTCTGAAGTCTTGATGCCGTTGTCTCGAGTCTTGTGAACTCAGATCCTCTCGACTGTAAGCTTGGTGCATCCCTCTGCCCCTTCCACCCCCTCTCGGGTAGCCACGCCCTCTGTAACCCCAATCCGTACCACGTGGTCTCTTTTCATTGGGACGGCCTCTCTGGCTCCAAGCAGCTCCAGCTTGGTAAGGAATGTTCTCTTCATATTGCTCCTCGTAGTAGCTCCAGCCTCCTCCATGCGGAGGTCCCATCTGAGAATAGCTCCCTTTGCCCCCATAGTCCCTTTGATCGTAATAACGCGGTCCTTCGTGGAAACGCCAGGGGTCATTCGGCCTACCTCCATGGCCCGTGTCATCTTTGTCTCCCCGTCCCAAACCAGGATACCCCCTTCCGCCTCGATGGTGCTGCCAGTTTTGACCTCTTCCTCTTCCTCCTCTGAAATTTCCTCGATTCTGCCACTGCCCTCCCTGATTTTGCTGAGCGGGTTTCTTTCCTCGCCGCTTTCTTTGTTTCGGTGTGTTTTTAGAGGTTTTTTCTGCTGCAGACCTGTCTGTGTCACCTCCTTTAGCAACTTTTCCCCTTGCGCCGTTTGATGCATCTTCGCCACTTTTCTGTTGGGATTCCTTTTGAGGCTTACTTCCACAAGCTTCTGATGTGCTATCTCTGCGTTCTTCTTGTGGGAGAACTTTCGACGGCTCTTCTACTCCAACGTTCTGTTGAGTTTCATCCTTCTTTGTATTCCCGCTTTGCTTTTTCTGTGCACCACTTCCCGTCTTCTTCCAAGTGGGTTCTTTGCATGTCAAGTCGTCTTTGGTCTTCGTTTCTGTTTTCTCTTGCTCACCCGAGCAACCTTCGTCCTGGAAATGATCTCTGAGCAGACTTTTCGCATGTTCAAGATTTCCATTCACATCTTCCCGTTTCAGCACTCTTCTGATGTAAATCTTTGGTATTCCCGTTAACTCATCGTGCAACTGATTCACCTTTTCTTCCAGTTCGTCTCCCCACGCGCATTCCTTCGTCTGTTCCAGTTTTGGTTTATACGGAGAATCTCTCGCAACATCCTTATCCTCTCGCTGTTCGACGCCATTGTCGCCCTCATTTTCTATGTGCCCAACATCGCTTTCATCTTCGTCTTTACATTCCATCTTTTCACCGCTAGTTTCACTTTGACTGTCGCTCTTCTCTTCCAAATCTAGAAGCACTGAAATAGACCAGCTAGTTAGAAATCAACTTCCATTTTGGAATCAGCTTCAAACCAGGGAGACATACCATAAATACCATACAGCATGGATAAATAATTGGCTCTTGATACCTTGCTCAGATGAAAACTGATTGAACTATCAGTTCTCACTACAGTGTTGATACATTTTCCTCTTATAAGGTTGGGAGAATCTGTAACGCCCTCAACACTCACCTACTTCCAAGTCAATATCATCACTCATGATTAGAGAGGGGTGCAGCAAAGAGATTCAAAATCCAACAAGAAGTGATACCTGGGAAGAAACAGGAGCATTAGCGGCAATAGTATTTGTTCCCGAGATCTGCGAGGTACTAATCACGGCACCATCTTGTTTTTGAATCTTTGTCTGTAGTTGTTAATTTGCCCCAATGGCTTCGAGCAGGAAAGGCTCTTTTTTTCAGTCATCTTATTCATGTTCTGATAACATAAGCATATCATAATAATTTGGTAAGGGGTCGGGCGACCCCCAAACACCATGAGCAGCGGCAAAAGAATACACAGATACAAAGTCTGCGAGTTCAAGATTTTATTGTTATAAATCAATATAGAGTACAGTGACACCTTCAGTTCGACTTCATGTAAACTCAGTTACATCTGCTACTTAATATATATTTGAAACTCGGTGTAAAGACACCTTGTAGAACCGTTGTGAAATACAGTTCCTCTGATGAGCCCTCCCTTTCTACTGGGCAGGACTTCTAATTATCACTCCACACATTTCAATTGCCCCATAATGTAAGTCTCATATAGGGAAATGTATAAGTTGGCTCTTCTTGTAAGACTCGCATAAGGACGTCTCACTATTGTACCACTGGTCGACAAAAGAAGGAAACGTAATCATCGCTCCATTTAAGTCTCATTTAGGGACACTATGTAGGAAGTGACCTGATAAGGGAAGGGGACATTTAAGTTGAACCTTAACGCAAGTCTCATGTAGGGAAATATATAAGTCGGCTCTTCTTGTAAGACTCATATAATACGCCCACCTTACTGCACCTATCGTGTATGACTCATACAGAGGAACCTCTTGCACCCTTCATGTACATTGAAATGACCAAATAAGGGACCGGGACATCTTCTTCACGCAAGTCTCATATAGGGAAATATTTCAGACGTCTCTTTTTATAAGACTCGTATACGGACGTCTCACTGCACCTATCATGTATGTCTCATACAGAGGAACCCATGCACCCTTCAAGTAAAACAAACTCTTTTGGGCCCTTTAAGAAAGACTCGACATAAGGTAAGCTTCATCATGGTTCAATATGGGGAGTTTTGTTCTGTATGTTTGTGGAAATGAAGACAACGCGCGCTTTTCTTTTATTACGCCATCCGGAAGCTCCACGGGCGCGCGCACCAACACATTTTGTTTTTATTTTCTATGCCGTCAAACTTTAAAGAAGACTAACAACTCTACAAAGTCTAATCAAACTGAACTCTGCCCTGAAGAAGTATTAAACTTTAAACATCAGCCCACGTGTCCTACATAGCAATTCCAGCATGCACAACGCTGATGTATTACCACTACAATGACTAAAGCTCTCATATAAAACAACAACTATTACAAAATATAACACAAGGTACTTTTTAAGGATAAAAAAGTTTTGTGTCAAAGTAGCGCCGACATTTCGTATCAAATTCTTCATTATAAATACCGCATGAAGTAACTGACTACAAAAACAAATACAAGTTTTCATTTGTTTAATCTAAAAATGATTCGACTAGAACCACCTGAATAACAAACGCACGTTACAAAGACTGGTTTACCTGATATATTTAAAGTAGAAAGGAACGTACAGTTTCAGTACACGTGGAAGATACAGTTCTGCCCTTTAAGGCACGGTTTGCTGCTTGGCTTGCTGCTTTTCCCTTCCTGTCGCTTGAAAAGCTCTACTTTTGCCGCCTTATCGCATGAAGAAGTGCACCGTGGATATGACAACCGCCAAGTACCAAGTCATTACGGGGTAACTTCAAGGGTCACTCCGCAGACTTTATCTTCTCGGGGAAAACTCGCTTCGGGGATACACAAAGGGACTTCCAACTGCTTTCTTGAGTAAGGCGCGTTACACGGCCAAACTTTAAAGTATCCCGGAGGACGAACAAGGACCAGGTCATGGTAAAAATCAGCGAAGAGGCGTACTAGGATTTCAAAACCGCAAAGTACAAGTCAGACAGCCAACTTTAATTTGAAGTTTCCCGAAGAACTGACAAGAAGCACGTAGTGGTATACTTACAGTGAAGAAGTGTTCCAGGGTATCAAAATCGCCAACTACGGAGTCACTTGAAGCCCCGGCTTGCGAAGCGCCTCGGAGAAGGAATACGCCCTGGTAATCAGAGAAATGACCGCAGCTCTATATTAACAGCGCCAAATTTCGAAGTGTCCCGGAGAAACGGACAAGAAGCACGTCGTGGTCGTCAGAGAAGAAACACACCAGGATATCAAAACCACCAAGCACTGCCAAGAGTTCCGGAGATATTGAAGACCAGGAGCAAATGGACGCGTCTTCCACCTTGTGTATTGCAAATGCCGTAAACTTGTGAAAATCATCGTGACGTCAGCCCCATAGGGAATCGTAGAACCAATAGAATTGCCCGAAAACCATGAACCGGAATCTTATGAAAATCGGGCGTTCCGTGACAAAACGGGTGCGAAGGGAATGCAACGCCTGTCACAATGCGCCAAATGAACCATTGAAAGCATACCAGAAGTCCCACTGGCATGGAAATATTTTGCTTTTATGTGCGTGCTTCAAAATAAAAATTGGCAGGGCGAAGGTGCACAGAGTTTTAGCTGCTGACCAGAAATCGCCGACAGTTCGCGCGTGTGCAGAAAATATTGGGACTGTCGTTTTAGAGATTACGCTTGATCAAAATAATTGCACCAAGGCGAGGGGATAACTGGGAATATTGCATTTCTAGTTCATTTGATGTTTCCAAATGTTTCATGTGGTTAGTCAATGCAATTGAGCAATTTTTGGTTTGCAATCAATCCCTGGAGGCTCAGCATACAAAGACATCAAGGCCATGTCGGTTCCGAGCACAATAGAGGATAATGCTCAATATTTAGTTAAAGTTCTTCCAACATGGTCCAACTGTGGCCGCCATGACGTCAGTTGCAGGGACGCTCGCTTTTGGGCGCCTGGGAACGAGCTTACCGAAAAATGTGAAATTTCCCCGATATGAAAGTCGAGAAAAATTTGCAAGTATGCTGTCACCTTTACAAGCAGCTCAATTTACGCCTTGCAGACCTATGTTATTCTTGATTTGTCCTTCTGTTACTCAGACATACATCTATGCTACAATCTACAGTGTCCACAAACAATACGGGAGACCATATACCAAACTGTGTCCCTGAAGTACGACAATCTTGACGAAACTGATAAACAATAGCAGATAGAAACAAATTCTGAATGAATTAGACATCACGAAAGTATAACAGATGATGACTAGTTGACAATCCTTGGGAGATTTTCATTAGCGAAGTACAAATCGCAAGTCGATCGGCTGATGGCGAGGTTTATTATTACTTCGACGTGATTATCTGTTTTGGAAGAGTGTTTTATTGCCGGATTGTTCAGTGGAAAACGTGAAACTGATACTTCAGAACACTCACACACGCTGGAAGGAATCTCAAATTCAGAAATACAAGCCAGAGTTCTCAAGGCTTTCAAGGGTGTAATGAGACAAACCGCGTTTCCATTGTCGAGTGTGTGTTGTTTCTCTGCTATTTTACCGATTGAACATTCGTTTAAGGTTCCCACTTTACCTTGGTATTCCTTCGTATATTCGATAATGCTGCTTCAATCAGAAACACTAATACTGCAAGCAAAGCACTATCGGTTTTGGCAAGAGACCTTCCCGGGTTGTAATTGCAGACGGCCGTGCACAAGTTCTTAAATATTTTTCTAAGGCAACTTACCTCACAAACGAATCATTCAATTGACTTGGCCTTGGTAAGGATGCAATACATGTTCCATTTACCTTCATCGCACAAGAATCAGAAGGACATCATTAGCATTATTTTGTTATGGTCTTTCCGGGGATCTTTCGCTTCCCACGAAAAAGTTACTTTCACTTCCGGATTTTCCGGAAACATGCAATCGAGGCCCTTGAAGAGTTGTCCACTGACCGAATAGTGCGGGCACCACAATATGGCGGACGAAAGTTGAGAAGTGACGCTGTTGAAAAGAAACAGAGGTTATGGCTCCAGGAGAGAGCTTTCGACGTCGTAAATCGAAGTCTGATAAAGTTCCCTTTAGCAGAAAAAAGAAGCAGTCAAAATCTTTAAAGAAGAAGATACGAGATGCCGAGAGACTTCTTGCAAAGGTTTGTGAGTTCTTTCACACGTGTTACAGATCGTACTGCAGATGGCCATCCTGAACGCTGTTTAGCATTGATTGCTCAGAGACCATAATACTGTAGTTGGAGGATGTTTCTAGAAGTTTGTAATGCCCACTAAAGTTGCAGGTTACTGTATACAGTGAACTCTCTCAAGGTGAACACCCTCCGGACTAGATTTAGTGTCCGCCTTAGAGAGGTGTCCGCCTTGAGAAAGAGTTCAGTTACAGAGAAACAAGTGAAAATCGGCAAAGACCAAATCTTCATGCTGTCTGGCTTAGAGAGGTGTCTGCTTTATAGAGGTGTCCGCTTAGAGACACTTGACTGTATACATCTCACACACAATGATGGATATCGTCTGGCAAATTTGATGCCTGGTCATGACGAAGAATCGAGCCAAAAAAAAACAACCCATTTTTAAACACGTGTTGTAACACTTTGTAGAATATCCTACTGTATGTCAAACGGCACAGGCATCCACGAATGCTGATTGTCCAATACATGTACTGAAAACTCGACTGCTACTATACAATATGAAACCAGTTGTGTATAGTGTAGTGTCCTGTGTTAATTCTGTGGTCCACTGTAGTTTCCTTATTTGATTAGAGACAATTTTGACATCTCATGGCAAAAATGGTGAAATGGCCAAATGGTGAAAGATTGGACAAGTTCATCCAAAAGGATGACGAAATGATACCAAGTTGAATCCAAGTCAAAAAGTTTGTCAACTTGGTAGAGTAGAGTCCATTTGGTCAGGTCTTTAGAAGCCGAATAGCTAGAGCCAAACAGATTGACTCTACTTTCTGTTGATAGAATCACTACTAACAGCCAATATTATTAGGTGTGTTGTATGTTCTATCAAGTGTAAATAATTATTGTCCAATCATTCTAGCCTGATTTGCCTGCAACTGTGAGAGTGGCCCAGGAACGGATGTTGGACATGTTGAAGGGAAACCTGCAAGAAAAGGCAGTCCAGGAAAGAGAACAAAAAATGATCAAGAAGTACAAAATGGTCAAGTTTTTTGGTAAGTTCAACTTCGCTTTCATTGGCATTTTTATAATTATTACTACATATCAGTAGTTCTATCGTAATCCAATTGCAGACTGTAGCCTCCTCCCTTATCATATCAAAGTAGCAATAGTGAGGACTGAAGGTCAGGTAGTGCCATTCTAAAATATTTTAAGAACTTATCATCTTTTTCTATTTTTCTATGGCTGTCTTTATCTCACAGAGAAAAGGAAAATCACAAGGAAATTTAAGACTTGCACCAAAGAGCTTAAGACTTGCTCAGATGAAGAGAGGTACTGTATGCGGGAAATTCTTCAATTTATGGAGAGGGCAGTGTGTCCAGCTATTGAGTCTCACTTTTTTTTTTTTTTCTATTTTTTGTTTAGAAAAGAATTGGAAGAGAAGCTTGAGGAGATCAAAAAAATGTGGAACTATGTTGTGGTATGATTGTGCAACTTCTACATTTATTATTAGTATATACTACACAAGTGAATAGTGCTCTTCGTGCGCTCTGATTGGCTCCTCAATCTCGGAATATCAAGTACTATTCACCTCCCGGCAGCTTCCAGTAAAACAAAATGGCGTGTGAACCCAATTTTTGCCCACTTATGTCGGAAATAAAATAGCTATTTGGGAGTTGGTTGGTATATACTAAAACAATTATTCGCCTCAGTGTCGGTGAATAGCGGTGGATATTTACCTTGCCGAAACGGCTCGGTAAATATCAACCGCTATTCACCAACACTGAGGCGAATAATTGTTAATTATACACAGTAATAATAAATTAAACCAAGCTTACAGTACTAAGGTGCCTTGTGTAAGCAAAATATAGGCATCATAAAAATCACTGTTTTAGTGGAGCATTCATCATCTTCTCATGATTTTCTTCTTCTTTACTCATACAGTGTAAACTTAAACCTGGCTCTAGCTGCTCCATGTACAGTGCAAGACTTTCAACTAAATATTACTACTAAGCTGTATATCAAAATGCATGTCTGTTTTAATTAGTTCTTTTAAGAAAATATGTGCCATCTGATCCTTATTCTGTGGTTTTCTCTTTGCAGTATTACCCATCAGATGTGAAATATATCTCACTGTTTCCTCCCGTTCCTTATGACAATATTGAAGTTGAGCAGAAGCAAGGTACAGTAACTAACTGTAAATGTACTCTAGATGTTATAAAAGTCATGTTTGCCAGCCCCAGGGCTACAGTACTACATGTTCCCCTTTCAGTAGTACATTTTCCCAACAACTTGCTCTGTTTGAACCAGTACATGTACATGTATCTGGGCTAACAAAGATGCCAAATTATGTTTGATAAAGCATGGTGCCTGATTTTGCAAACTGTCATAAAGGAGACGTTAGTATTGTACATGATTGTATGGAACTATTTTTGGTGACAGTTTATTATTCTTTTGTGCAACACTTTATTATCTCTGTTTAACAATATTGCACCACAAATTGTTGTTGAATTATGATCTTTCACCTCCAAAATCTGGTCCCTATTGCTCTCAACCGCGAGTGCCCTGAGGAAAATAATATATTTATAAAATATAAAGTTCTGGGCATCGTACTAAGCAGTACAGTGTATATGATGAGAGAAAAATAGCTGAACATTGTTTTTGTTTTGTCTTTGTCAGAAAATATTTTGAAATTAATCACTGAGAAGGTCAGCAGTGGAGAAATAGAAGATGCATCCCAGCACATACTACACACTTCCCAGGAAAAGAAGCCAAGACCATTCTCTTCTAGGAGAAAAGTTACCCTCGATAACAAGAGGATGACAGCAAAAATAGCAAAAATAGCCAAGGACAGTGAAGGTACAGTATGTTTTATATTAAGCTTGATTGATTGAGTGTTGAACTTCAGGGTCATGGTTCTAACGTTGCTGTAGCTGCATGCATTGTTTTCACCACAGAACATGAATTTATTTTTCGTCATCAGATGATGATGAATCGAATGAAAAGGCAGAGAGGACTGGACTCATAGACGACTTTTTCATCGACACTAAGCCAGATGCAGATGCGAAAAAAGGTGAGCTGTAAGCTTCATGTCTTGATCTCTGGAGCTCTGTTCGGGTGACTTTCGAAAACCGAGACCAAAGTAATTACATCGCCTTGCAAATGATCACAAAGGCTATAAGAGTCAACCAGGATTTATATTCACAAAACGTTTTGTAAGAATGTCTGCACGAATAGAAGAGCACTGTACGAAGGTCGGAAGAGAGTTAAGGCGTGGCAAAACGAGGACTCATTGTGGCGGCAACATTGCTAGCGCGCGCATGTTTCCCAAATGTTGCCCCGTTTTGCCACGCGCAAAATATTTGTTACGGACACATTTAATGTTTCTGAAAAACTTCAGAAACATTTGTTGTGTCCGCTCTGAGCACAACAGTGCTGCTGCACGTTTTGCCACCCTGGAAACATCGAAGGACACAATGTTGCCACCACAATGTGTCCTCGTTTTGCCTTACTCTAAGTTTGGTGAATACGGCCCTCGAAACCAAAGTAACAGACTAATAAACATTGCGGAAAAACGCCCTCGCCACTTTTTTATTTCATGATTGACCGCCAAACTTATATGGACCAAGCGAATAGCATAGCCAACACAAAGCAATATGCAATCACAAAATCACTTTTAACGATTGTCCGAAAACGGGCTTTAGTGACGTAGTACGTATTCAGTATTCTCGCCTGTACTTTTCACTTTGGCCAATTATCTGTTATCTGTGGGGTGGTCAGTCCAGTTTTGTCTATCCACCGTTTTTACATGTATTTTGTTGGATATATACATCCATCTGTCTTTCTTCCTTGGCTTTTGTCTTTCTTTTTAAAGACGTAGTGCTTCCACGACTTATACCGTTGTTGTTTGTTTGTTTGTTTGTTTGTTTGTTTGTTTGTTTGTTTGTTCTTTTATTTAGAGAGTGAGATAAAAGCGACTGACAAGTCAAGACTATCACACAAAGGGTCCCAGTTTGCATTACTGGTATGAACTCTCATTTAATGTCTCTTTACTAAGGAATCTACAGCTTTAGGGGGGCCCCTCAACCACATTCCTTTGCGTGCCAAGATCGTCGATCCACTCCACCATTTTTAGGGTTCCCGAAAGTCGAAAGATTAGTTAGCAATCCAGTTTCATCCGACTTGTTTGAGAAGGCGATTGCAAAAGTTTCTCTTGGCTTAAACGTGCTACTTACCTAACCGTACAGTACATGTATTTCGTCATCTTTTTGTTACGTTTTCTTGTGTTTGGAACCAAATTCAGCCTTGGATTCTTTTAAACATTTCTAGGTGAAGACAAGAACATTGGATTGGCCAAGAGGACCCTGTTAATATAGTTAGATCAATCAAAAAAGCAATCGCACAGTTGTTTTGGACGCTCTCTCGAAAACCGCTACAAAGAACATACAGATTATAGAAAAGAAAACGAGAAAAAATAATATAGTGGTGACTACCTGTAAGATGTTGAATAAATAAATGAACAGGAAAGGTGGTGCATGTACTACGTATTTCTAGTATAATATTTTCACGTTTGGAGTAGTAAACTGTATGTTAGGACACTTGTGTATTAATCCTCTGTTTTGTTTGTTTGTTTTGTTTTGTTACCAGGGGTCCACAGCCAGAAGCAGTTCTTCGCGGAAAAGCAAGAGACGGGATCATTATGATGAACCTAAAGCAAAGAAAGCAAAGCAAAGCAGATGACAGGACAGCGATTGGAGCTTTTGTACTGAATGCATGAAATCAGGTACTGAAACTTACGTAGAAATATAAATGCAAGAACTCGCCAATTATAGCGAGCTTTTGTTGGATTTCCCCTTTCTCTGGATGTGAGAAAAGTTACAACGCCGAAATTCTTGTGAAAATGCGTCTGATTGTGAAAGCATCTTTTATGTCGCAGATGAACTCTTCAATCAAATGAAACCTATAAACATCTCATAACTAACTTCAGTGCTTTCGGTTCGATCTTATACGTGCTAATAAATGAAAACAAAGCCTCAGAAACCAGTACTGCTGTTTGAAATTTAGCCAATCAGAAGAGGATTCGTGAAGCCCGGATGTAGATTAATAACATGAGCAGGTGGCTATTTTGTGTCTGAAACTAGAAGTTCTTCTGGCGACAGAATTACACTTTAATGATTTAATTCATTGGTTTGGCGAGCTGTATGGCTCGCAGTACTGATGAGTAAACGAAGTTCTTTTTTTTTTTTTTTTTTTTTTTTTTCATTTTTCAAAGAAGAAAACGTTGTGTAGATTAATAATAACATATGACTTCACTCCCTTCGAAATCATGTCACTTGTCGGCTGTCGATAAATATTGCCACTGAAGCTTCGCAAGCTGGTCAAGAAGCTCCCCTTTCATGAAAAAATAAATAAATAAAATCGCGTCGTGTACTCAAATTAAGCTTTCTACAATCAAATGCAAAATGGTTGAGACACTCGCAGAAAAAGACCCAATCTTCTCTTCTATTCCCTCACTCTTATCTGGATTTCGTTTGACAGCATCTTTCCACCCTCCCCCGTTTCAATGTTGAGTATCCAATATCGCACAACGAGATTTCAGGCCCGAACAACATTGAGACGGGTGGAGGGGCAGAAATGAACAAAACTTAAAAGCCGATAAATTGCTCAAAATATTCAGTGTCTCAACTACTTTTGCATTTGATTGTAGATACAGTGTTAACCAGACGGTGTAATTGTCAATTTCTATCTTCGTGCAAAGAGCCCTTTTAAATATTTCACCAAGTTAAGTCGTGTCTTTTTTGTATGCTTTTAATTATATTATGGGTTTGTTTTGAATATAAGCCTGTCAACTTCTAGCCTCGCAACTTAAATTAATTAGCACAATTGGTAAAAGGAGGCCTCCGAGGACAAACATTTACATATGCAAGCAAAGAAACACGAGACAGATTTTCGCACGTGAGTGGAACCGAGAAACAGCCAGTTTTTTCGAGGGCCACTTTGCCAGGTGAGCTCATTAATAAATGCAATATTCTAAAGTGATTTCATTGTCACAATAACCATTTCCATGTTTGGCTGAAGAAGAATTATTTGTTCATAAATGACCTGTTCTCGATGTCAGTATTGTAATTATATCGAGTTACTGATGCTTCTAAGAGAGCTGACAGGTTGATTTTTGTTCTAGCCCTTCTATTTTGGCTTAGCTCGGTGCCAATTCAAGACGATTGTTTATTGTTTAAAATAGAGTGACGTGAAATGACGTTCAGAAGTGTCAGATAATAGCATCCGAGGGCCGGCACTCGTAACTTAATTATTTTTTATTTTTATTTTCTTTAAAAAATATAAAAAATATAAAAAATATAAAAAATATAAAAAATATAATATAATATAATATAATAAAATATTTTGTTTCACGCCGACAACATCTTTCTTTTTCAAAGCGAAATTCATACATTTGACTACCAAATAAGCTGCTTTCAATTGACTGACAAGTGAGGGGCGACGCAGACATTACCAGCTGGTTCTTGTGTGTTTTAACTGGTCCATTCAAATAATCTGCACTCGGTGTCCTCAAACCTTCAAGAGCAGACGTAAAAGCGAACCATATTTCACGTCTTGGGGGAGCGAATCGAAAAACGTGTGCAGAATCACTACCAGATCAATGATGTGACCACGAACCATTGTGGATCAGTTAGACCTCCAACCTTCTAAATGCTCAGCTTTGACTGAAGCAGCGGCAACATACCTGTCAGTAGGCTTTGATTCTGTCGCAATATGTCCTCGTCGTCGCCGACGGAGGAGGGCAGTGCCGAAGATTCGTCAACTATCGCGACGGTCATCGAGTTAATTGCGTTCAGTGTCGTGATCCTTTTGACCGTGACGGGTAACTCGCTTGTCTGCATTTCTGTTTACGTTTTTCGGCGTCTTCGCTCCAGCTCAAACTTGGTGCTTGTAAGCTTGGCAGTCACCGACCTGTGCATGGTTATCATCATGGTGCTGAGCGCCGTCACTCGCATCTCTGGCAGGTGGCTGTTCGGGAATACAGGATGCCACGCGGTGGCGTCCACTGGTCTGACCCTCTCCTTCATTTCCATTCTCCATCTTTGCGTTCTCAGCATCGACCGCTACGTCGCGATTTTTAAGCCTTTCAGGTACCACTTCATCGTCAAAAAGCGTCGCATTTACGTCGTTCTGCCGCTGCTGTGGTTAACACCCGCAATTGTCTTGAATCTCCCGCTTGCGGACTACGATTTCAGAGGGAGTGTTTACAACTGCCTGGAACAGGGCAGCGAAAGGCAAGGGTCCGTGTATACAGTTGTAATGGTTTTCATTTTCGTCTTTGTGCCGTTTACGATTATTTTCACTACAAACGCTAAGGTTTTCCAAGTTGCTTTTCGGCACGCGAGGACGCTTAGTCGGTTGGAAAGAAGTTTACGCGAAGCTGAAGTAGAGGCTTTTGCGCCCGAAGAACAGGCAAGGCGCGCGCGGCAGGCGAAAGTGGCAGAGTTCCGCGCCATCAGAAGAGAAATTCGAACAGCCAAGACCTTTGCTGTCGTAGTGGGGGTATTTCTTGTCTGCTATGTGCCATTTTTTATCACTGGCACGTATCGTAAATATGCCGGCAGGGAAGCTGTTCCCAACATCGCTATAATCGTAACAACCTGGGTGGCTTTCTCCAACTCGTTCTGCAATCCGTTGGTGTATGGATTGAGGCACGCGCCTTTTCGCACAGCGTTCAAGAAACTTTGTTCCTGTGCAGGTAATAAATGCGAAAGACGAAAAAGAAAGTCGTCTAACCAAATTGTTCAAAGGGGTCATCAAGGGAGTTGCCAGGAACAAACCTCATGTAGTACGGCCACGCACGATACGAAACTATAACTTTAAGTGAGGACAGGAAAAGTAGACGGGCTTTTAGACGAATAAAATAGATAATGTGTTAATAATCCCCCTCAAAAAAAGTACGCCGGGTTCTCTTGAATATCACGAGGAAACTTGTTTCTCAATAGGCTGACTAGTGTATTGTTGCTTTAGCTGCAAGATGGTGTTGTCTTGCCCAATAATCCATTTTTTCTTTTTTTTTCTGTGGCTGGGTGTGACGAACATTTAGGATTGCCTAAGTATTAAAACAGAAGGAACACTTCCGACTGGTTTTCTTGCCTTTTTCATCCGACAACGTGACAGGTTAGTCTTTTCACTTTGATATCAAATCGCGTTTTTAAACGACTCGGCTATTTTACTATTATTTATACATCTGCTTCCGTTTGTATTTACTCTTCGTGTCAGCAGAACGTTACTTCATTTTCCAGATATTACATTTTTGGTACGTATATCAACTCATCAAGTTTGATCATCGAAAAACATTGACTTGCGTGTTCTCAATTGACTTAAGCAAAAGTTGCCTGGCTTAGATAGTGTAGGGTGGTTGTGAAAATCTGGGTGAACTGCGGTCTTCAGTAAGTCTGTTGTTAGTTTTAGTCAACACTTGATTCTCAAGATGGCTTCCTCTCAGGTAGTCGAAACGTCAGTCATCAACAACAGTTTCCCTGAAGACTATTCTATCATTCGACTCCGGCGTACGATCACAATTAACCTACTGTTTAAACTCTTGGCTTCACTGAGACATTTTCCATCTTAGTTACTGTAATGATTCTATGCGAGGGACTTTATTTAATGGGCTTTTAAAGAAAATTATTACATCAACACTGGATAGGCTATTAAACTATGACAACTTCACACGATGCTGTTTAAGAGGACCGAACATTGTGTTTCGTGGGGATTTTCTCGCGGCAGCCTCTTCAATTGACTGTACTATTCCCTTCGGCTATTTCGCTTTTCTTCTTTTTTTTTTTTTTTTTTTTTTTTTTAAGTATGATAACTTCACACGATGCTGTTCAAGGGGACCGAACATTGTTTTTCATTGGGATTATCTCGCGGCAATCTCTTTGACTGAGTGTACCATTTCCTTCGGCTATTCGCTCTTCTTTTTATTTTTTCTCTCTTGTCGTTGTTTTTCTGTTTCCGTGGCGCCTTTTGGCCTTTCCCTTGGCTCATGTAATCACATCATGTATTCGGGTTTATTGATTGAATGCCGTATTCAACAAAGGTATATAATTTTCTTTAGATCATAAAATCATTTATTTATTGATCAAAATTCTGGCAATCTCATATTAGTGTTCCTGTTGCCAAAGGCGAGTTTGGGAAATGTTAAAGTTATAAGGCTGTCAAATAGACCCCTAAGACCACTCAAATGAAAGTTCTCGGTGGATACATTCTAATAGTATTGTTCCCGTTGTTTTTGATAGGTGTTTATATTATTTACATTTTTAGGTTTTTGTTTTGTTTTGTGGTTTGGTTTTGACAAAGACATACATGCGGTTGAAAACGTTCAACAGTTTAAAGGTCCAGTTTATCGTAGTAGTACTTGAACAAAGACCGCATTTTCTCTCAAAAGATTTGTGAACCATGAGTGAATGCATTGACGAAAGAATAGCTAAAATATGTAGAGAGCAGCTGAAAGAAATAGGGCGTGATAAACACGTGCTTTCGCCACTCAAATGGACTGGAACCAAGTGTGGAGAATAATCCTGAATACTGGACCTTGGCCGAACAATTAGGCAAATCGTAATTAGTATCAGTCTAATGTATTTGGGCGGACAAACTTAATGGCAGCTTTCAAAATATGGGGCAATAAAACAGATTGAGAAATTATTCCTGTCAGAATCATTATAAATGACACATCGAATTTGTAAGTCTATGAAATGCATGTTTCAAAATTTTCAAAAATTCAGGATTATTGAACGATTTTATCTAATAAAAATCCAGCCTTGTCAGAAGAAAGGACAGTATCAAATTAGTAAACGTGGACGGGTTAAAAATTTAATGGGAAACTCAGCCTTGTTTCAAGATTCAGGGTAGAAAAGAGACTTTAATCGACTAAAAAACCCAGTCCTGTCACATCGAATTAGTCAAAATATTCAGAGGAAAACAAGCCGAAGACGCGGTTTGCCTTACTTTACTAAAGTCTTTAGTTTATGGTAGACGTTTTCAATTCTGTTGTCGCTTCTGTTTACGTAAACTGAGCAAGGACATTGATTAGTGGGCGAATCGAGTATCTGCGATTTGCCAAAGCAAACGTGCTATCCATGAAAGATTTTTTAAACGTTCATTTTCAGTTTCTATTTCACCAAAACAAGTATGATTCCATGCAAGGAAATGAAATGCATTCAATTCCAAGGAGAGAAAAATGTAAAAAAAAAAAAAAAATACTCATGGTTGTCTCTTAGTTTCAATTTTACTAAATTTGTCTATTTGTGTGTATGTGTGCGCGTGTCTTCCCTGTTGACAGATTTGTTTGGCTGTATATTTAAGATATAATCGTCTCCCTGAATCAGGGATTCTAATGCGGCCATATTTGCAATTAGTTGGACTAATTAGAAATAGACTTCGAGCTCATTTCATTACCAAATTACACCGAAAGAGAGGGGGCAAAAAGACTGACTCCGTGCTTTTGCAACAACGTGAAAACTCTACTACTAGAACGTACTCACTGAGAGCTTTCTGCATTTGGGTGGTCAAACGAGTCCAGGTTTTATTTAACAGTTCAGGAGTCGGAAGTTCTTAATCCTTTGTCACATTAAAAAGTTTCACACGCCAAACTTTTTTAGCCGGCTAATGGGCAGTTATGATCGAAAGCAAGCTGCAAAAAAATAATTAAGGGATTTAATTGTGGTCAATAACTATGCACAGTCATGTTCAATTATGACTCAGCATTGATCTTTACGGTAGTTTGACGGCGCAATTGCTGTAAAAGCTGCGAAGACTATAAACAGCCTCATTTGATGAAAGCAGCGAGAAGAGAAAATTGCATTGAAATGTCGTTGCTTGCAGCTGCATCCTGGCTGGGTTTAATCCGCATCTAGATAAGTCTCCAACATAATACTGTAGTATCAAGAATAATCCCTCACTTTATTCTATAATCCCTCACTTTATTTACTATTAGTATACACCACACTAGAGAATTTCGCGCGTTCTGATTGGCTCCTTAATCTTGGAATAGCAAGCACTATTAGTAACCCTTGCAGGGCTCGGGGATCATACGGCTTAACTACAGAATACCCTGCACTTGAAACTTATGTCTATTAATCCGGATACGCGGTGAGCCTCAGGCCTCTTTGAAGTCATCTGTAATTACTCCCTGAGCTGCTGCCTGCATTGATCTTCGGCAAACTATAAGAACTTTGGTCACGTGACGATATCCTGTTAACTGTACTGTGTACCGACCATGCAGAGACACATTGGCTGTCAAAACAAAAAAGTTACTTTGTGCGATTATCGTTATGAAAGATTACCAATATGAGGCAAAGCAAAATGCTAACATTGAAGCTTGCATTAAAACTGGAGATAGGGTGTTTTTGCTCTTTTATCATAACCGACTTGATAACAATTTCAATTAAGTCACACGTTTATTATGTAAAATAGTAGTGTCGACAAGTAGAATTGTTGCGCGACGACTTGATCTGTGCGACGCAAGCTTAAGAGTCCTTATTTCACAGTGAAAATATGCTCGACACAAGCGTAAGCACAGGATAAAAGATGTCCGATTCAATGTGTTTGCGCTTGTGCTTGTGTCGCCCATTTTCACCGACGCATATCTTTTGCGTTGTGCTTATGCTTGTGCTTGCGTCGCTTGTTTTCACTTGTCGCGTACTTCTCTTGTGCTTGTACTTGCCGTTGCTCCTGAAAACCAGACTTTATCACTGCTTATGTGTTTGTTTAGCCTGTGGCTCGTCTTGAGTGATCAAGTTCAATTTTCTCCTTCAGTTTCGGCACAAAATATATAATACAGTAAGGAGAACTTGGCTTTTGATACCTTGCTCAGATGATAGCTGATTAAACTATCAATTCTCACTACATCGCTCATAAAATTTCCCCTTAAAAGGTTAGATGAATCTTCATTTTGAACTTGGGAGTGAAAGGGTTAAATATTTGGCTGCAGTTAACTGTTTCAAGCACCAGAGAAGTGATCGGTGATGAATCGAACATCCTGTCAGTCATATAGACTTCGGTATGAAGAAAATGTTAGTCTGGTTCGTAAGTTTTAATTATAGAACTTTGTCACGCCAAGGTTTCCTCAAAGTCTCAAATCTCCAACGGTGGTCATATAAGTTAAGGACAGGTTTGGAGAAGCAAGGTTTTTGATATTTGGGGGTTAAAAAAAAAAGCTACAGTTATCCATATTTATTTTATTTTATTTTTTTTATTTTTCTTCTTTTTTTTTCCATTTCTGGAGCTACACGCTTCAGGATATTTGCATTCTGGTCAGGAATATGGGAATAGCTGTCATTATCAGTAAACGATGTGTAATGGATAAAAATTGACTTATTATATGCCTATGATCACAATCGTAGGTCTGTCTGTCTGTTTATTCATTAGTAGTATATATTTATTTAAACTTTGTCTTTCTCTGATTCTCTGGTCTATAATTCAAACCCAAAACAAATGGAAAAGGTCGACGGAGGCGGAAGTTTGAATGCGCCATCCTGGCTATCGCGGGATCTTTCTCGACATATCTGTTGGATAATATTTAAAACTGTGGTTTTATTTTATTATAGAGTCTGATATTTAAATTGTGTTTCTTTTTTAACTAATGGACAGGCTTGACAAGCTGGGGTTTCAGCAGCTTTTAATAAGTGAAATAGCCTTGATTGGTCTACATATCTAAAAGTATGACAGGTGCAAAAGAGAAGACAGGATCGCTTGCTCCCCCTTAATATTTTCTCCAAATATTTAAACCGAAAATTTAATCTCAGAGACAAAATAACAAAGGAAGCCACCAGAACATCGATTGTTGTGCAGACCGAACGGAAAACCCGTTTGAAAAGCCCCTACATTAGCATAACAAAGTCGCAAATGAAAAAGTCCGCCTCGTTGAATGTTTTAATATTATAACAGCCATCACGAATTCAGTTTAATCATTCCCATGACAGCCACGCGACATTTCTTTGTTGGCTATTGTCGACTCGCGCACACAACGTGTTCCATTATACGCAGATCGTTCGATTCTTGAGGTTTAGCGTCACACGCCTTTTGTCATCGACGCTAGCCCTCAATCAGCGGGTGGCCTTGAAAGCGAAAACACCAGTGATACTTTCAGCAGCTCGCGCGGGGTGAACGGGAAGTTGACATGTCTTAAGACCCAGAGCTTCCGCTTTGGCTGATGAGAAGGAGGACGATGTCGACCATTTTGAAGAATACTTTGTGTGTGCTGTCGTTTCTGGTGCTTCTTTGTGATTCCGAATGCGGCGGTTTTGGAGTAGGAAACTCGGCAGATACGAATTCTTTGTTAGGGAGAGACGGCAGCCAAGATAATTTTATTTCTCGAAAGCGCAAAAGCGTAAACGAAGATGGATCGGAGAAAAGCTCTGAAGGATTACCTGACAAAGACCACGATCGTTCTACCAAACGCGGAGGCTCTGACGATTCCAGTTTAGGCGGCGTCTATGAAAACGCCATGGAACCTTCAGAGGCAGCAGAGGCCCAAATATTACCAAACAACACCGTCCCAGTGTCGATAAATACGAGCATCGCGGCCAATATTCAGCCGAGTGTGACTAGTTTGACCAACAGAGGGAGCACAGCAGTATCTCTGGCAAATGGATCTTCAATAGTAAGCGCACGTTTGAGTACCTGGGTCATAGTTGGATCACCTACGCCTTCTTTGAATGAGAAAGTAACGCCACAGAGTGCCATAGCCAGCATACAAGGGACTTCATCGGCGCCTCGTATCAGTCCAACCCGAACGAAAACCGCGGTGGTCGTGTCCACTGAGCAGCTGAATAGCACCCGTGTGACTCATACACATCAACACCATTCGCCGACACCCACTACCGTCACCGACGCAACGACTGGAGACGTGCAGGGCCGAGTAGATGATCCGGACGAGAAGAGGAAGACATTGTTTGGGTTCGTGACTGTTGAAATTCTTATCGCATTGCTGGCCGGTGCGGCCTGTGCAGTGATTCTTGTCGCCTTTCTCGTGTATCGCATCAAGAAGCGAAACGAAGGGAGCTACGAGTTGTGCGAAATGGTGAATTACAATGACAGAACTTACACCGGGAAGGACAGCGAGAAAGAGGTCTTTGTGTGAATGCGTGCGCAAAGCGCGCAATGTCATTTGCTTGCGGTGTGTTGTGTCTGAGCACTGAAAAGTGAAAACCCAATGTGTTCCTTGTTTCTATTCTTCCCGTCTTGGGCTGAGAATATTTAGTAAATTGAGGGTAAAACACACTCGAGTGGCAAAGCAGATGTTTTTTTTTTTCCCGCAACGCGAATCCAGTTTCAATTAAGCACTGCGTTACCTTGTCAGCGTTCTTTTTTTTTTTTTTTTTTTTTTCTTATTCAACCTCGCTGTGGATAATAGTTATATACAAGGACGAGATACACTATTTATTCATCTGAAATGTCTTTTTTTTTTATTGTGCCGAGCGGATTCCGGATATACGTTTCACCAGTTTTTAGTTGTAAAATGTGTTCATTTGTCTTTTGTCCGCTTGGCTTACAGCTTGGCAAGTATGCAAACAATGAGCGAGATCTCAGCCAATGGTAGAGCGCTCGGAACAGGACTACATTGATGTGTTATGTATTGCTGTTTACAAAGGCATGTGTACTTTTCGGGAAAGTTTCTTATTTCTATAATTTTTAAACGTCCAGTGTTTTTTCTTTTTAATTCAGTTATCCAAAACACGACCAGAAACCCATATTAGGCGATATTTGGCCGACTTCCATGCGAGATGAATAGATACAGGTTTCGGTGTGTCACATATGCTGACCACAAGATAAGAAAGAAATGCCCACGGCAATATTATTATTATGTTCGCTCGAGGAAGCAAGGATCGACCAAATATAGCACGTGCATGTGAAACAGAAAGCATCGCTTCCTGTCTTGAGATCTGTATAGGTGTTGGTCGCTAATGTCATGATTTAGCACTGAAAAGTGTGAGAAATATTGTTTTAAATTGGGAGAACTTTAACTAGCCGATAGAAAAGTACGAAATAGAATTAAATTTCAATACTAAATTTTGTAGAATGCTTCGTTAGCTGCCTGAAATTCTGAAAATAAATTCCTGACTTGAATAAACTGTGTGAGTGGGTTATGGAGAATTTAGGCGGGGGGAGGTTATATTTTCGATCAAGTCTTAGCTCCTCCACAGTTGTAATCCTCAAAGAGCAGAAAATATGATGTAGTGATGTAGTCAGAATTGATAGCCTAGTTATCTTTCTTTTTCGCATGCCGAATCGAAAATTGACATAGCTTTGTTGAGAACTTGAACTAAAGAGTAAATGAAGTGGAGCACTTCTTAGGAGAGAAGAGGCTTCAGCTTAACTGTGTTTTTTTGTCACAGTTTAACTCTTTCACCTAAGAGTGATCAACATCATTGTTTCTCTTTTCAGTCTGTGGGATGATGCATGAAATACATGAATAACATAAACGAAACTTGACTCTAGTGTGTTCATGTAATACCCTCTAGCTGTCTATGCGCGTGAGATTTGCCCCAAAACACTGCAATTGCGAGCATAACAGGCACGAGTCAAGTTTCGTTTATGGTATCCATATCATATGTCAGTTATTTTTATTTCCACTTCAGTCATTAGTTTGATTGATCAATGCATATTTCGCATTCGTTATGAAGACTTGCGGAAATTGCCTGATAGCGCAATAGTTGGCTCTGCTGACATTTTGCCCCAGAGAACCCATTGGCCCCATGAAACGTGCCTGCTGGCGGGTTCCGGATTGGCACAATGTCGTGGATTCCGATTTCCGAATTCCAAAGCGTTTCCTGTAACCCAATGACTCTATGTTGGCAGTGTGAAAGGAAAATAAATAAAAAAATGTATTAGAGCGAATCTGCCGTTTGGTCGTAAAATTGCTCTGGGGTGGGTGGGATATGTAACTTGGCCACGATGTACCCTTCCCCCAACGTCGTTCCCAGGGCTCTTCCATGTCCACTTTCTAATACTGTGGGGGGGGGGGGGGGGGGGGGGGGGAGGGGGGAAGGGTGTGACGCTGTTGTCCATAAATGCAAGATGTGGATTAGTCATCAACTGAATAAGCCACTTTCACGATCATGGACAGTTCGAGATTTGGCTCATTGAGCCACGTGCTGATAAAACTTGGCGGATGCAGGATATAACGCGTCACCGTGTAATATAGCCTCATCTAAACACGCGGGAAGTTGGGAGAACACTCGAGTAGCGTAAGGAAACCACGAGGCCGCCGAGTGTTTAGATGAGGCTATATTACACGGGAACACATTATATATTTCTTTTATAAAATAATTAGCCAAGTAAAAAACATCGCGTATCGCGTCAGCGTGTAATATACTCTCATCTAACACGGTTATTTAGCCAATCAGGGCGCGCGTAGTATCATAGTTATTTTATAAAACAAAACCAAACCAGCAGCAGAGATATTCACTTGACAGACACTCGTTTTAATATACGCAACTGTACTTACATCTGGTTTCTGTGTGACCTTTTCAAACAGTGGTTACTACCATCTAAAACACATTGATGCGGATAACTACATTATCCATACCAGCTATAAGTAATGATAATTTGTTCCCTAAAAGATCCTTCACTGATATGTATTAATATGTTCCAATATAAAAAGTAGTTTGGAGTTGATTACTTGTTGATTGGCTACGAATGCAGAACCGCGCTCCAGGACAAAACTTAAACCCAATTGCGATGTGCTCACACAACCAAGCAAATGCCAACGGCATTTTCTCGTGTGCTGTTATTTGTCTGTTCTTCAAAGACATCAAGGAAGAAGTTTTGCCAAAGTTTGGCTTCTTCGTCAAGATAGAGATCTGAGTACTAGTTTCCAGGTTTAATCCCAGCTGCGCCGCACGCGCCTGGCAGGTAGGAAACGGGTCGATCAACAGCCAAAATGTCCTACCTTCACAGCAGCTGGAGAGATCTGAACGTAAGTAAAGAACCGTCATTTTGTTCTAGCCGTTCGGGGAAATAGGTTTATTAGCCAAATAAGAAGTAGTTATTAGTTTACGATGATGGTAGAACCGTTGTCGGCCTTGCATAATTACCTGGACGATCGGTCGCTGTTCTGTTCGATGTTGCACGCAGTTCGGGTTTTGGAACAGAACAAAGTTATAGTGCATTTTCTGGGTGTTTGGTTAAGTTGGTAATGTCTTGTGGACACTGGTGATATCTTAAATACGACGGGGTTCACAAAACTCTGCCAAAACCACAGGGGTTACGCGGTTCACGCGGATGTACATCGCGCACGCAGTAATTTAATCCACGCGTGACTGAACATGCATATTAATTAAGTTCGGCTTCACAGTAATTTTAATAGTGGTCGATTTAAATCGCTCCTGTAAACTCCAAAACAGCCTAAATTCCTTCAAATGAAAGCAAAATCGATAGGATTAATATCTCCAAGTACACAAAACCTTGGTTGGCTAGCCTCTGCAGTGCCTAGATAAATCCAGAGAAATTTAGGGTGGCATTTTTGCCATTGATTCTTTAGAATATAAAAGTTCAAGGGAGTCACTTCCAAATCGCCATTATAGTGTTTCGAACAAAATACGACAGATTGCTCAAAATAAACTCCACAGTTTACAAGATTACACTTCGAAAATGCCATAGACGAAAGTTGGTTTGACAAAACTGCATACAACTTGAGAAACTGACCATTTTGAGTTCCGTTATCCATGACGAATTGCCACAGCACTTCCTAGAACATTCATATGACAAAACTTGCCCTGCCCACCCCCCACCCCCCCCCCCCCCCCCCCCTTACTGCGATTGCGCTCACCCAAAGTCATGTTTTATCAAGCGTTTTTCTCTCCAATTTCATTCTTTTCTCCATTCTTTTTGGGCAAAGAAAGCGAAAATAAAAGGCACAATCACAGTAAGGGGGTGCAGGGCTAGGCAAGTTTTGTCACTGAATATGCCAATGAAGTGCTGTGGCAATTCTTCTCATGGCGATTTGGTAGTGATCCTACTACAACCTCCTTTGGACTTTTTTATAATGAGGAAAACCAAACCTCATAGGACCTCCAAGTTTCACTTTTATTTCAACCCCAAAGGAACTCCAAAGGAAGTAGCTCAAACTACAGCATAATTAAGAAATGGCAAATTTTCCGTCGATTTAATTTGCTTTAATTTGAGAAAATTTTAGGTCGTTTTAGGTTCACAGGAGCAATTTGAATCTGCTACTTATAACTGTAAATGACAATTGAAGCCGTAAGCTCATTAAGTATGCATTTTGCGCATATTTGACTGCCACATGTTGGGAACCCCTGTGGCCAATTAAAAACACAACCATTAAATCTGACCTGCAGGGTGCGCACACTTCACAATTTTCCTCAAAAGAAAACCACAGATATTTTGCCTTGCCTAGGGAGTTTAGATAATCTAATCTTGACCATAACCTAAACCTATAACCCTAATCCTAACCTTTTATTCTAACCCAGCTAAACCTGAAGCTAACCTTCCTGTTTACATGGAAAGAGGATGAGAATTAAGATAGCCTCCTTTACATGCCAAGCTGCTATCCATAGGGCTATCCCGCCTAGAGTCCGAAAGGCATCGGGCGGTCCTGAGATTTGAGAGAGCAACCAGTGGCACCACTAAAATTAGCCCCTCATGGAGGGTAACCCTACCTCGAGCATTTATATGGCCAAAATTGTCCCTGCTGGGAGTTGTCCCTGCTGGTCAGGAATATAGGGATGGTGTGTGCTGCCACAAAGTGTATTGTTTTGGTATAGAATAGGGTATAGATGTTTGTCTTTTTGGTCTGGCATAGGGTGTGTTAATGTCAGATAATACTTATGGGCTTATACTTAAATATTTAATTAAGATGGACTTTTAAAATTCAATATGGGTAAGGTAAATTAACAACTTACTGCAAAAAATATTCATATTACCATCTGCCTAAACAAATAATTATAATTGCTCATTTTGTCTTTTTTTCCCCTTTATTTTGGAATCCTTAAGTCATGGAAAGATAGTGGTTTAGTTCTCACAACATCAAGCAATGAAGCAGCCAAGATGTATGATGCAACGATTACTCAGGTACCATAATGGCAATAAAAATGCAGCTGGTCAATAGAGTGGCAGTAAAGTGATCTGTGATGTCACAAACTTTACTTTTCTGAAATAATGGATTCATTCAAAAGTGTTTGAAATTAAATATTCTGAAAATGCTATATAAGAGAGGTTAGTATTGAAATTTAAAATTTCTATCTTTACTTTCAGTGCTATAGCACTATATTTTAACATGTACATTGATTGCACAATTTATAATAGTTTAAAATCAAGTACTGAAGTATGAGTTTGTGGGACTCAACCAGGTACAAATTTGGTCTGATACAGTACATGAACGTATCTAGAGCCACTTGAATTGTCTATTTCTTCTGTGTGTACTGTACATCATAGCAGCTTTTACTGTGCATGTTTTCAATTCATAATCTAAGACTAACACCATGAGCTTGTTTAGTATACAGGATGGTATGATGATCCTAGTGTTGGTGGAATTGAAGGATCCCTTTCCAAGATGCTTAAGGCTGATGATGACTTTGGTGAGGATGCAGCCTATAGTTCAATAATTATGCCACACATAACAATATTATTATTTTGTGAATGTAGAAAATCCTGGGGGAACTTGAAGACTTTTTATACAGGGAGGCTCCACCCATTCTTTCAACCCTGTACCCTTTAAGGTACCATTCAGGGGTCGAACTAGTAAAAAATTGCCCCCTGTGTATAATGCCACTGAACAGGAAGATGTCTAGATGAACCGCAACTGACTCGGCAACCTGACTTTTGCAAAGGTCTCAATCGAGGGACATGTTTTTGAACCCCTATGAAACGCCAATATGATTTTCCTTTGGCCAGCCGTTCTTACCGACCCTTTATACTACTAAAAGCTTTGTTTATCTAAACCCGTTTTTATACCTGTGAGGCTTGAAAAGGTTCCCCTTTCAGGCAGAGCCTCCCCATATAGCCAATAGTAGGAGTGACATGTCCATGAGTGTACATCTTCTTTTCTTATACCAAGTTAAGTTATTGTATATTTGTTTTTCTTTCTTTCCGTGGAATTTTGTTTCCCGCACAAAGTCATGGGACATGTGCTGGCAAATGGTCTCGAACTGATTGGCTCTGGAAAGTCTGCACAGTTAGACGCCGAGCTTCGTCAGGATATAGAGAAGATGTCTTCACTGGCAGCTAAGGGCAATATCACGCCAAGGGAAAGACAGCATGTACAGGCTGTCAAGGAATGGAGTCAAGGGTAAGGGAAAACTATTGTCTAGTCTACATACAGCTTACACAACTCCCTCTAAACGGAAACCTCTCTAAGATGGACACCTGGTGGGAGCGGTGCCTGCCATTTTTTCGATCATTTCCTCAAACTGAACTGTTTTTAAGACATACTGTACACCTCTGTAAAACAAACAGTTGCAGCTGGTCCCTACCACAGTTCCCTACCACAGTCTTGGTACCAGTACTGACCACATGAATGACATATACGGACACATACCGACCACATACCGACGTTTGCCGACCAGTATTTTCTTTATCGTCCACCAACTTAAACCCGAGTGAAAGGGTTAATGATATGTTATTTTCTTTTTCTCACATCAGCAACACAGAAGGCGCCTGTAACATATGGGAGGATATTTTGGCCGATCATCCGACGGACATGTTTGCTCTGAAAATGGCCCACGACTCCTATTTCTACCTCGGTTACCAACCGCAAATGCGGGACTCTATCGCTAGGGTGCTACCACACTGGAAACCTGAAATGCCCCTCTACAGGTACAAAATTTAGACTGATTATTGACTGAAGTTTTGCGTTTAGCCGGCTGTTAGAACGGTTTTTGGATGACTGTCGTAAGATGTCTTGTGACTGTTTTTGGTTTTAAGTTTGCTACGCATTCGGATTGGTCCAAACAAGTTTGGCAGCATTCTCAGCCAATCAGGAACAAAGATTGCAATCTTCTCACGCAAACAAACAGGTGATGGCGTTTCCTCGCACTGCTGATTGGTTTCTTGGTCAAAGTAAAAACCAACACAAATTACTTTGGCTACTGATTGGTTGATAGTGTTTCTTACAGCCTCTTGATTGGCAGTGTACTTACTTTGGTTTTGGTTTTATGAAAGTGATCATCCTAAAACCCCTCTATTGTCCGTAGAGCGGTTTTGCGATTGACCGATTGCATTTGCTGCGCTTTTTGACTGGTCTAAATAAGTTACTCCATAAATATTGCACGCCATCGAAACCTCGGCGAATCTTTCATCAGTCCCCAGGACACTCCTTTGACTTTGATAATGTACAAGTTTTAAACCACGTGAACCGTACAGGGCAATAAGAGAGACAATCTACGTCAGGTCACGTAAATCTTTATTAGTGAACAAGGGCGGGGACCGATACTAACTCTCGGAGACTCCCGACTGTCGGCCGACGGACGCGCGAGAGTCGTCCCACAGTTTTTCACAGTGTGCGGGCCGATAGCTGACCGACTTGTTGGGAAAGTGTCGGCGAACTGTCGGTTACCTCTTTTAGATTTCACGTGAACTGATAAAATTGAGACTATGCTATAAGTCGAGTGATTCCAGTCCGTTCTAATTCATCCTCGGCAAACTGTCGTTTATACTTGTCTGGGTACAAATTTTACTTCAATTTGACGTGACACATCGGCGACCCCCTGTTGATGTATAGTTTGTCGTGTTTTGTACCTACAGCTATTTACATGGCATGTACGCCTTTGGACTGGTGGAGACCAACTACTTCGATGCAGCTGAGAAGCACGCTCTTAAGGTTTAGTGCATGATCAAACTCAATTTTCTTAATCCATATCTTTCTTAGGATCCATGCAGATTTTAGACTGCGAGCAATCCCTTCTTTTTCTCGCGTCTTTGACGGGCCAATGCAACCTAACTAAGCACACCCAAATACGCCTCTCTTTTTAGATTCAGGCTAAAGAAAATCACATATACTTCGGATAAAAACGTTATTGTTTTGACAATAAAGGCATTTTAATGTTGCGATGCGTGACCCTGGTTGAAATCGAAGGAATTAACGAATGTCAGAGCAAAATGCGCATTGACTCACTAAACTTAGCCTCCTGACATCAGACCACGAGCGACTCCCGTTTTACTTTGGCAGCAAAGTCAAACGTGAGTTGCTCATGGGTCTGCTGTGAGGAGGCTACATTAAACTGGGCTTCAATATTTTTTTCAGGGGCTGGAGCTCAATCCGAGAGATTGTTGGTCGACACACGCTGAAGCGCACGTACTTGAAATGCAAGGAAGACAAGATGATGGGATTTCGTTCCTGAGTCGTACGCTAAATGACTGGACGGTATGCAGTGTTGCTATTGCTGTTGTTGTTGTTATTGTTGTTGTTGTTGTTGTTGTTGCTGTTGTTGCTGTTGTATCGTTTAATCTTCCAATGTTTGCTGTTTTGTTGTTGTTGTTGCTGTCGTTGTTTTTGTTAGTGTCGTTGTCGTTGTTGGTGCATTGTATAATGTCCCGGTGTTTATTGCCGTCGCTATTGTTGTTGTTGCTTTTGTATCGATGTTTGCTGTTTCGTTGTTGCTGTTGCTGTCGTTGTTTTTGTTGTCGTTGATACATTGTGTAATGTCCCGGTGTTTGTGTTTATTACTGTCGTTGTTGTTGTTGTTGTCGTTGTCGTTGTCGTTGTCGTTGTTGTTTCATTGTTGTTTGTTTTGTGTTCTTGTTTTGTTTGTCCGTGATTTCAATACGCCATTAGTTGTAACTGCAGTTTGTTTTTCTCTCTTAACTCCTCGATTCATTCCTCGTGGGTGGTTTGTTTGTTTGTTTGTCTGTCTGACTGTTTAGTCTCGTCCACACCTGTTGGCAAACTGTACAATGGAGTCACTTCAATCTCTCAGATTGAGCAACATGTTGACCTTCGTGGTTTAACAGTCTTTTTTGTTTGAATAGATGGGTGCAATGTTAGCGTGTCATAACTTCTGGCATTGGGCTGTTTATCATATTGAAAAGGTAGGGGCTGGTAGTTGATGTCTATTTGTTTATGTACCAAGGTCATTATCGTTTGCTGAGAAAGATGAATTAGCAATCCCTTACCATCTGACTCGTTGATTAAGAAGAGTGGTTACTTTTGACCTAAAAATGCTACTTGCCTATTTTGCCATCGAATTCTTACGGGTTTTTTTGTGTGTTGGGAACCAACTTTAGCCTTGCATGACGTTTTGGGCGTCCGCCCTTGGTCGGAGCAAGTTAGGGCTTTCCAATGTGACTCTGTCTAGTACCCACTCGTAATTTAATTAATTTACTTATTTGTGTTTGTGTTTGTTTGTTTGTTTGTTTGTTTACTTGTTTATTTTGTTGTTGCTTTCTTGTAAGGGAGAGCACCAAGCAGCGTTGGATATCTACGACGAACAGGTCAGTTCAAGAACACGTATGTTTGACGTCATCTACCGCTGTTTCAAGACGAGGCCTATTGGAAAGCTTTTCGTAGTAAATTTAGTTTTATTCGCATACAGTCAACCCTCTGTAAGCGGACACCTCTCTAAGGCGGACAGCCTGCAGATTTGGTCCTTGCCGATTTTTGCTTGTTTCTCTGTAACTGAACTCTCTCTAAGGCGGACACCTCTCTAAGACAGACACTAAATCTAGTCCCGAGGGTGTCCGCCTTAGGGAGAGTTGACTGTATTCATTTTCATACAAATCAAACTCATTTTTATATGAAAGATTGCGCACTAGGCCTCACGAGCTTTGAAACAGAGGTCAAATTCTGATTCTGTGATTGTGTGGGATCGAGGTGATAAGGAGGTGATAAGGAAGTGTGTCGTCGTCTTCAACTCAACTAAACCCAATCGGTCGTGAGTTCTCTTTTTGAAGTGAACGTGAACTTCATTTGGGACAGGTTGGAAAGCGTTGTCAATCAGGAGCCATGCTTGATTTGGTCGACGCCTCGTCGTTATTATACAGACTGCAAATGGAAGGTTTGTTGATCATGCGTCCAGTTTTGTTTATCAGAGAGACGGAAAAACGGCAAAAGCAGGCGCGAACATACAGACGCGGAGACAGTTCTTGTGCCTCTGGGTTGCGTGCGTGCTGGTGTGTTGTGTGCGTGCGAGTTCGTGCCGTGTGAGTTCGTGTCGTGCGATTTCCATTGGTATTGTCTTTCCTGCTTCGTACGCCATTCTCTATTAATTATGCCCTGGTAACCGTAAACCCTGCAGGAGTCGCTATCGGTGACCGCTGGCGAGAATTGTTTAGCTTGTGGGAGTCCCATTCAAATGACCACATACTGGTGAGTGTGCTAACCAAGTTTGTTGTTGTGTCCTTTTTCTCAAGTCGCCCTGTTTCTGACTCGGCCTAGAATATCTACAGTTCCTAAACTGTCAAATTAAGCCTACGTTTTACTGTTCTTTTTCACAAATTTCCCCCTTTTATGCCTTTTTGTTTTTAACAAAGTTTCACTACCAAAGGCGACGGTGCATGACCCGGTGTCAGCCTAGAAAACTTTCAACTCTTGAACTGTCAAATGAAACCTAAAGGTGTGACTAGGAGTGAGCACTTAAGTGAAAGCTTTTAGCTTCTTGTTTACGATGTTTTTGTTTTTTTCCCCTTTGTCATCAGGCGTTCAATGATGCTCATATGCTGATGTGCACACTCGGCGCGAAAAACGCAGATGCAACTCGGAAGCTGCTGGAGTCGCTAAGAAATTACGTCAGGTTGGTTCCCCCTGTTTATTACTTATTTTATAGTTCCTCAGTGAAATAACTATTTGTGAATGCAAGTACTGACCAGGAACACCGGAGCACCCCGGAACGCCCAAGCCAAAATCTAACCCTAAACCCTAGTAAGGTTTAGAGAAATTATTCTTTGGCTTAGGTTTAGGATTAGGGTTAGATTTAAGCTTCTTTCTGGGCTGTTCCTAGTCTGCTCGCAGCCGTTTTTGTGCTCGCAACACTTACAAAAACGGCTGCGAGCAGACCAGGCTGTTCCTAGGTGTAGTTTGGAACTACAGATGTTAGTGCATTGCCATTAATGAAACCTCTTGTAAGCGACCTGAATCACATATATGGGGGGACCAAGGGTGGTCGCTTACGAGAGGTTCCACTGTTATGCAGTAACTTTGTTTAATTTGCAAACTTCGCTAACCGCACCATCATTTTCTATCCTATACCGACAATAGAGACGGCGTGGGTACGAACCAGGAGGTGTCACGTGAAGTGGGACTTGCGCTTTGTGAGGCTTTTGAGGAGGTCGACAAGGTAATGTGTGCATCTCGTTTCTCACATTCCTAGCGAAAGTGTCGAATTGGACTTCATTTCTGATCCAGAGTGATGTGCATCCCTTATTGTGAAGGCTGGTTCACACGGCAAAGCAAATGCAAGTATGAACACTTTTCCATTCTCTTGCCCTTGCGTTTGCTTCACAAATTTTACCGTGTAAACCGTTCACTTGCGCTTGCTTTACTCGTGTGAACCAGCCGTCATTACTGTTCGTATACTCTTCTTGTTTGTTATTTGTAAACTGGCAACTATCTATAACGTCTCTTTACCGTTCTACGTGTTCTTTCAATGTGTCTACAGGGGAATTTTGATAAAGCGGTGGAAATCATGAAGCCGGTGCGCTACAAGGTTATCAAAATCGGAGGCAGTAATGCTCAGGTGGGTACCAGTTTTCCCGCGTCCTTTATGACCCTCAGAGCATTGGGCATAATAGCAACTCATAACATTATAAGTATAGCCAACCATAATTTTCGTCAAGGATATGGCAGATTTCTTGAGAAGCGATCAGTGTAGGTGCTAGACGTCGGAATGGGTGGGATATGATGATTTTTAATCCTTTAAAAATTACATCTGCGTAATCTGCTCTTTTTGGTGTGTACCCCAATCTTAGCTGCCTTTTTCCTATTTGTAAAACACTATTTGTGATGATTTACCCCTTTAACTATTTCACTGTCCACCCAAGATGCTAAGATTTGAAGCAGAGGTAATACGTACATAGCTGTTGCACCATCACTTGGAGATTGAGTATTTGATGGTGGCCTCAGCAAGCGCTTGTTTGGTTCTTCTCTCCTTTCAATTCAGCGAGACGTGTTCAACTTGTTCCTCATCCATGCAGCACTGCAGTCGCCACGAAGAGAACACCATCAATACGTCAGGTGAGTCACAGATCTTCTGCGAAATTTATATGACATCGGAAGAACAGCACCGACCCCACTCAGTCTAATCATAGCTCATATTGCCGGCCACGTTTATAAACTTGTTACGATTACTGTATTTTGCAAACTTGTGTTGAAATTGAGATACCCAGGGAGGTATAATAAAGTTAGGTTAAGTATAAAAATCTCGTTCCCAGCCAAAAAGAAGCGAAAATTTCACATGGAGCTTGCGCTATGGTACACCATTTGGGCAAGGGGACATTTGCGAATAGCGTATTTCTCGTAGAGTATTGTGACCTGATTTCTGGTTGGAGTTGATTGGGAAGTTGTTCATTTAGGTAGGTAGGCATGCAGCTACATGTAGGTTGGTTGTTGTTTGATCGATTGGAAGCTTGGTTGATTGGACGGTTGGTAAATAGGTTAGTGGGTTGGTCGATTGGTTGGTAGGAAGCGTGATTGGTGGAAATTAAGGTTAGTAGGTTGCTTGCTTGCTTTGTACATATAGGTTGGTGGTTGGTAAATAGGTTAGTGGGTTGGTCGATTGGTTGGTAGGAAGCGTGATTAGTGGAAATTAGGTTAGTAGGTTGCTTGCTTGCTTGGTACATATAGGTTGGTGGTTGGTAAAAAGGTTGGGGGATTTCTCGGTTGATTGTAGTAAGGCAGATAAGTATTGATATAGGTAGGTTTAACCCTTTCACTCCCAAGCTCAAAATGCAGATCACTTGGAGATTGCCACAGCATAATGATGTATGAATGATGTAGTGAGAGTTTCCTCTATCAAGAGCCAAGTTCTCCATGCTGTATGATATTATCTCTGGTTAGAAACTGAAGGAGAAAACTGAAGTCAGCGCTCGACATTAACGGTTGCCCGCTTGCCCGGGGCAACCAAAAGTTTTGGTCGGGCAGGTAAATTCTGGGCTGGGCAATCAGAAACTATGAAACTTTCTATTGCTTGAATTCAATCTACAGTCCGAAGGGCAACCAACCTAAAACCTTAATGTCGAGCACTGGAAGTTGATCACTGTTGGAAGTGAAAGAGTTAATGCACATAATAAATGGATAGGTTGGTGGTAATTAGTAGATAAAGTTTATAGATATCTATAATGTGAGCCCATGTAAGGACCACCTTGACCAAGCAGCATCAGATACAAAACCAAAGCACCTACAACCTGTTACATTCGGCAAATCATCACAATCCCTTTTAATATCGTTTTGTTCTCTTCCTCCGTTAGAACTCTCCTGGCAGAAAGGAAGGCAGCAAAAGAACATTCACCCATGACCGACCGCCTGATGGCAAGAGCGATGGCCCTGCACGCGGAATAGTTGCAATCAGTGAGTGAAATCAATCAAGAAATTGTACTATAGGCTTAAGAGTTTGGATCTATTCCAGAATTAGCCTTATCTTACTTTGAACAACTGGGCCCAGTGCGTCAGTTGTTGAGTTTGTAAACTTTAATTTAACCGAAAATTGTGTGATTCGACAATAAAATCGTATAAAATATATCTGTACTCACCGAGTGGGAGCGCTGTAGTATTTTTGCGAGGGTACCATTAAGTACAATTATGCCCGCTCGAAACAACAACCAAATTACTGTCCACCCTTAGTCTCCACTTTGTACTACGCATGTTGTCCCAGGGACTCGAATCACCCTGGGCGTGCCAACTATTCATACGGCACACTTCTTTTTAAATCGAAGGACTGAGCCGTTTACATGACAAACGACAGCTTGTCTCCGGGCGCAGAGACACCTCGTAAGTAAGTAAGAAACTTAATTTAGGCAGGGTGGCCCATTCAGCTACGAGGCTGGTATCCAGAGGGGCCCTGCATGAATTTAACAATTATTACAATATAACTTAACTAAAATTTCAATATTTTACGAATGGTAAGTTTAAACTAATTACCTACTAAAACGGAAGAGAAATAGTTACATAAATGTATATAAAAAAATGTTTAAGGAATCTAACTAAAGTGTCTTTTTATATAATTCTTGAAAGTGTTTAGTGAGGTAGCATTTTTGGCTTCGGCTGGAAGAGAATTGTGTAAACCTCGTGTAAACGCTTTACTATGTTTAGTCAAGGCCCGCAACACAGGTTTTGTTGTTGTTGTTGTTGTTGTTGTTGTTGTTGTTGTTGTTGACCAGGTGTCGCAGCAAATGTTTTTCTGTACTGTAATTCTTAAGCGGGTCGTGATACATTTGGGAGACGCGTTTTGTTCAACGGAACAGATTCTTCCAACAAGATGGAAATTGTCCCGCATAAAGCGTGTTCCATTCACAAACCATGGTGGGCCCGGTTGTTCACAGTTCGATTAGTAAAGCTAATGTAATTCTACTTCTTTCTCTCATTGCCTTTCCCAACGAATCGCAAGGTTTTGTTGAAGTACCAACTACAGTAGAAAGCATGTTTTAGCTCGAAACTTGAGTTCTGAGCGAAACTTCCCCGTATTTAGGTTAAAGGATGACAAAAGCGTTTTAACCCTTTCAAAGCAAAGCTCCCAAGCTCAAAATGTAGATTCTCCCAACCTTCTAAACATGTACGAGCGATGTAGTGAAAATCCTATAGTTTAATCAGCGTTCATCCAAGCACGGTATCGAAAGCCAAACTCTCCTTACTGTGTGATATATTACTGATGAAGCACTGAAGGAGAAAATCGAAGTTGATCACTTGGGAGTGAAAGGGTTAATCGTGCTAACTGCTGCTTACACGCCCCCCCCCCCCCTCCCTCCCTCAAAAAATACCCCTCCCCACAATCTCCCCGCCTAAACGGGTTTGATTGGGCATTCAAAGTTTATGCATGAAGTACTTTGTTGGTGGTTTGCGTGTGGTAACAATGACTTTTCAATTAGGGTCCCCACCGCGAAACAAGTATATCTCGACGTTGGTCTTAAAACAAATTTAAACAAACCATCCATTTGAGGGCCAGCGGACGGTGGGCTGGTTTGACGAGTTTTCCTGATGGAGTAATTCGCACACGACTTTTCCAAGTTCAGTCAGAAATTAGGAAGAGGTAATATTTATCAATTATTATTCATTATGTCTATATTTTCAAACCGTGACTAACGCTCAGTTAGCACTAAAGTGTGGTGTGTTTTTGTATTCTCCAGTATTTTAGACAGGACAGAGACATTTGAAAATTTGTTTATATTTTTTGCAATCGAATGAGAAAACCCCTTAATAACTTGATCCGCTGGAACGTGGTTATACACCGAACTACCAGCTGAGTATGTTTAGCCTTCACATGGCCGATGTAAACGGACACGATAACATTAAACGTACATATGTGCCAGCATGCGTGGCTGCCGTTTTGTGACTGAGTTTAATTTCAACTTCTTGATAAAGCAACAGCATAAATCTAGGCGTAATTTCTGATCTCTTGGAAAGGAGTTTGAAGGTAGGCAAAGCATCGTGTAAGGTGCAGGTGCTTGTTGAAATGACAGAATCATTCTGTGTTATCTATAGCGCGCGCGCGGTCGACGTCATGGTCATCTTATGGTTTTCTGTTGATTATCTATTCTTTGCGTGTAATTTTGAATTTTGACCTATTATTTGCCCGAGTAATGAACGTCCGAGTATAACACAAATGCGGCGGCAAACGATTTCAAAGTACGCGGTTCCTTTTCGATTCCCAAACGGTGTGAACTAGCTATATAGAGGTCCTACTCTGTCCTCCTCCTCCCCAAATCAGATTGGAGTTAGCTCTCGGATATAGGCGCATGTAATACTAACTAGAAGCATTCAAACAGAACGCGGACAAATTAGCAATAATAGGAAAACAATATTGCCCTCGCCTCGGTTCAACGGCTGATCAATCGTGTAGGTTTTGTGTGATACACAACTAATCTTTTTTCCTCGGGGTTCAGATGAAAGCGGAAAATAGTAAATACCACTAAGGTTTGGGGTTCGTTGTTAAATGTCCAATTCTCCCTGTTTCGGGGCAAATTTGGTATACTGTAAACAGGTGATTTAAATTCAAGATGATTCATTTGCCTATGCTGACGTGTCACTACTATGCGAGATTGGGAAGGCATTTGCAAGGTAATATAGCACCTAAAAAATCCTCTACAGTTGAGTATTTCCACTATTATTGCTGAGGTGATTTTGAACGCAAACTTTGCGATCACAAGGAGTTTGCCACCGGACTGGATGGGTCGGGCATGGACGTCTTAAGTAACCTGCGCTTGGGGCATAGCAATCTTGTATGATTTTTTTGCTGATGGTAACTGAGAATTAGAGTGTCATTTAGTGTGTACATATATATTTCTCGTTGACTTATTGATGGAGATAAGAATATTCTGGGCAATAGTTCCTTAAAAATATTACGGAGTTGTCCGCGGCGTTATAAGAGTCTAATATCTGTCCCTCGTTCTCAGTTACCGAACTGTTCACTGAGCAAACATAAAATAGTTTTAAGTAATTATCATGTAGTTTGTTGCCGAGAGGTGAGGTATAACAGCCCGCATGCATGAACTGCCACACGCTAAAACACTTACAATACCTCGATCACACAATTTGCCGGTGTTATCAGACAACAAGAGGCCACCAGATAAGCCACTTAATGTATTAACGCGCGCGTCACGTTTCTTTGAAATTTGAATAAGGTAGATCTAAACATTCGTTGCACAAACGGCTCTTCGCATAGCCTACAGATGTACGATCTATACTCGGTCACACAATTTGCCGGTAGTTGTCAGAAAACAACAAGCCACCAGATAAGCCACTTAATTATCAACGCGCGCGTCACGTTTCTTTGAAATTTGAATAAGGTAGATCTGAACATTTGTTGCACAAACGGCTCTTTGCATTGCCTGCGGATTACGATCTATACTGACTCCAAGGTGAGACATGTAAATAGCTATTTGGCCAATGTTTCAGACGACGCTCAGCATGCTGATTTATTTTTAGAATCGGAAGAATACGGTGACTTCCTTAAGCGTTCTTTATTTAGAGCCGATAGAGCTACTGCTTGCTTTTTGCGGAAAATGGCGAACTTTAATTAATTGAAGTGGCAAAAAATATATAAAGAAAAAAACGGAAAGAAAACTCGCGCTTTCAGAACAATCAAACATTGTACGCGACCATGGTGACGAGCATGTTCACCAGAACTTGCTCTTTGTTTGATAACAAAGAATAATCCCACACAGAAGGATCTTTTCGCGTGACAAAAAAGAAAAATCCTCTTTCTTTTGCGAGCCATATAAGGAACACCTTGGCATGGCGCGAATTACGTCATGCGAAACATCTCGCTTGCAGCCGACGTTTATTGTGTCCGACACGAGAACAAACGCTGTTTGGAAGAATTACAGCTCGGCCTTGGACGGAATGCTTCTCCATTCGTGAAAGTAGAGCTGCTTAAAGGGTTTGTATCGCTTGATATCTTGATAATCAGCTTATTTGGGCCAACATTCACACTGCTTAGTCAGCAGATGTCCAGTATTTCGGTTCATTTCGATTTAATGAATTGTTTGAATGAGTTCAACCGGTTTTGTCGACGGAACTGAACCGATAACAGGACTGTGTTGAAGCAGACTTACGCATTGGCATCCAAATGGCTTCCATGATGTAGATTGCTTCTGTAATAAGCCGCTGCGAGGAATATTACGAACAGTCGGGCTACCTCAAGACTCCACATGTTTGACGCGGCGAAGACAATTCCGTTAATTGTTTACAACCGTTTGCCATTTTTTTAATATCCCTGGGGAAAACTCTCGAGTTTGGACATTACAAAGCGATTATGCTGGAGGATGTTGGCTATAAATTTGATAAATGTCAACATTATTTTAAACAACTTGAATATTCTGACAAGCTATAAACGTACCATCTAAGTTATTCACCTCGGCCATATATGTACACAGCTTTAAGGGCTGGTTTATTCATTGATTCATTGATTTTGTTGTTTACAACAAAGCGCTTTAGTTCAGTTCGTCAGTCACATAAATAAAGACTTCTGGCCGGTTAACATCGCTGTTGATGACGCGCGCTTTATCAGCACTTTGTTAATTATTCATCCATGTTCTACGCAAATTTACATATTTAGCCAAAGATTCGAAACTGACAGCGGTGTGAAAAGATCACGTGCAAAGACTGATTTCGGGAAAACCGATCAATTCTCTTTCTCATAGAGAAACTAAGAGAAAATACAACAACAAGCACATCGTGAAGCTTTATATAGGAGGATCAATAACCTTGGAGTTTTTTTTTTTCGTCAAATTTTCAGCTCAAGTTGGAATTCGCAAGGGGATGGAAGATATGATGTCTGCGGCAAGTTATTGTCAGCCTGTCAAAAGATACACCATTCCCAGGAAGGAACGAAGGCCATCAGAAGGTATCAAAATAATCTATGTTAGTTTTACAAACAGTACAGTTCATCGGCTGCTGTGGACCGTAAACGAACCGTAATTAGAAAGTTGTTCAGTTTGATATCTGTGAGCGTTCTTAAACAAACGCGTATATCCGCATTGTGTGTTACTAAAAAAAGTTATCATAATATTCTGGTAGAGGAGCAACGATCTCGCGCGTTCAGTGGGCTGGATTTTTTTATTTTATTTTATTTTATTTATTTATTTATTTATTTTTTTTTATTTTTTTTTTTTTATCGCCCATTTACATTTTTGGCACACGACCTATTTGGCAACTTCACAAAATAAACTGCGTTGTTGTCAATCGCTTCGAGTGACGTCTTGTTTAAAGAATGTTATCTTTGAAAGGAACAGTTTATATATATAGAAAACTGAAAAAAAGACCCCCGCTTATAGAAAGAGAAACTTGCGTAAGATTTAGCCGAACACGGTAGTCGAGTTTTTCACTGTTTTGTCCACACTCGACGTATATCACATCAGCTGGTGTTGTTATGGATATTGAAGACTTGAATAAACTTTTTAGAAAGCCGACTTACATCCGTACGCAAATTCTGAATTTGTAAAACTTGCATCTTCAGGGCTAAATAGAGGCTGCATTTACGCTACTCCCATGAGCGAGTTTGCCAGAAATTTGTCTTATGAGAATCGTCTTTAGTTTCGCCGACGCAGTACAAAACTAGTTCACACGAATAAAGTTGAACCCCTATTAAGCGGCCTGTTATCTTTATCTCTATAAAATATTGTAAACATAATACCACCTCTATTAAGCGGTCCCTTGAAAATCGCCGCTGACATCGCATCAAAAATCACCTGTGTAAACGGGTCTTTAAGTGGCCACTTGCTATTTTTCCGAGGTTGACCGCTTAATAGGGATTCGCCGTGTACTAGCTTTACATAAGATTTGTAACTATAAATATAGCATATACAACTTTTGAAAACCATCGTCGTACATTTCTGTCCGGGAATTTTTCTTTTTCTATGGGCCGCTGACACCTAGCATTGCCACTGGCTTCAGTTAACGTGGAGTCTATGTTTATCACAGTCCTCACTAAAGTACAGCTCCCGTAAGCGGCAAAAAGTGTGCGCAACTGGAACTGTCCGCTCATGAAAATGTGTAAACACAGAGTCTGACTGAACTAGAGTTTAAACGGGTTTTCGTGGAAGCGTCCATAGGTAGAGCTGTCCGCTTACGAGAGTGTCCGCCCAGAGAGCTTCGACTGTAGTGGAATCTCTCTTGCTACTAAAAGTTAAACAAACTATTTCCCTCAAACTCAAAGAACTCAACGAATTTTCGCAGGATGTCAGTATCCGGTGAGCTCCAACTCAAGAGAGGCCAAGGAGATCGAGAATGACGTTAGACGCCTCGCGTGGGACGCGCTTAACCTTGACCGCACGGTGCGCGTGTTGCGCACGTGCAAAATCGACAACCCACGCCTCGAGCGCGAGTTCCACGAGAAGCGTAGCGAACTGCGCGCGGACGGACGTTTACCCAAAGAGGTCACGGAGCAACTCGCTTTCCGCGCGGAAACAGACTTTTCCAAAGTCAGTGACATCTGCGTGAACGGTTTGCGCTGTGGTGGAAAGGATGGTTGTCTTGGCGACGCAAACATGGGTGTATCTGTGTGGAGATGTCCTGATGTGTGTGTGGGGAGTGTCGACTGGCCAGGGTCTGGGTCGGTTTTCCTGATCGTCTTCAAGGTACTGTGTGATTGGCCATTTTTTTGCTCATGTGGCTGGTGTCATGGCGGCTATGTAGAATGAACCCTGACACCGTCCGACTCAATAGCTTTTGTCGTAAGTGAATCTGGCGGCGCTGATGTCTTTATATTCTGACCCTAGCCTTAGGGATTGATTGGAAACCAATCCCTGTATCAAGCGGACACCCTTGGTGAATTGTGAAGTGTCCGCTTAATACAGGTAGAGTTTACAGTATCTTACTTGGGAGTGGATTTTCGGGACTTGGAAAACTGTCCGCTCAATACAGGGCCGCCTAATACAAGTTTGACCGTTTCCGTAATAAACCCAGTTGAGCGTGCCTTTGTAGCGCACACCGCTTAGTGATGGATGTTTTCTTCCTTATTTTCTGTAGATTGTTAAAGGTCGCGTGAAGCAAATGACCTGTAACCCGGAGGGACCGAGCTTAGAGCCAACCCCTAACTATGACTGTCACATATCAAGGAACACCCCGAGTCCCTCTATCACTGACTGCAATGCACTGATGACAGACACACAGGTAAGGGGAGGGAGGGGATGGGATGGGGGGATGGGGGATCACAAGGGCCGCAAATCTTAAAGTGCGCAAGCGTGCAAGGGAAAAGTTAAAGGGGCATTGTCATGATATGCGCATGCGCGCGCGTTTGGTCGAATCTTGAAAACATTCCCCCAATGTTTTCAAATTTGAAATCTAAGATGGCGTCCACAACGGCGGTGGGTCTGCCACTTGATCGCCCAACTTCCTCTAAGACAGACACTCTCGAGATCAGCTCCAACTTTTTGTTTTAGAGAGGTGTCCGTCTTACAGAGAGTTCAGTTAGAGTAAATGACTGAAGAAGCGGCAGCAACCAGGTGTCCGTTAAAAGGGAGTTGACTGTTTAATAAATTTCCACTGGTTTGCTGTGGTGTGGACTCTTATTTACCACGATTTACGTCATTACATGGTCAAAATGTTGTGGACTCACAAGGCGCTTCGCCGAGTGAGTCCACAACAAATTTTGACCTTGTGATGGCGTAAATCGTGGTAAATAAGAGTCCACACCACGGCAAACCAGTGGAAATTTGTTTTTTACCACACTATTTAGAAATATACAAGAAAATTTCGCTGTATTCCGTTGCAAAACGTGACACGCTGGCATCAGCTGGCGTCATATCGTTGTCTGGACTCTTATTTACCACGGTTAATCGACCAATCAGAGAGCGAGAAACTAGTGTGTTGTGGTAAAAACTATGTTGCGCAGTCACACATATTTTGGCAAGTTTTGTGAATACGGCCCCAGCAGACGAGTTACAACTTTCGTTTGGACAGTGAAAAGCATAGATTCCAGAAATCTCGAGCTAAAATATTATTTCTTTTTTTTCTTCCTAGTATTATCTGTACGAATACGATGATGACGGCTTGCCGTGTGAGCGACCTCGCCAGTGCCTTCCCTTTGCTGTCATTTACCTTGAGAAAGCTCAAGACGCCAGTCGTACAAGTGCATTGCCGACTTTGGAAAAAGCTGTGAACCTTCTAAATCCTGTGAAAGCACCTGAGGTCAGTGACGCACAACATTCCTAGGGTCCAGAATTATCTGGTTAATTCTGGATGAGCTGAACAAACCCTCCGATCTTTAACCCTTTCACTACCAAGAGTGATCAACTTCAATTTTCTCCCCTAGTTTCTCACCAGAAATCTACCATATAGTATGGAGAACTTGGCTTTGATTGGCTTACCTAGATGACAGCTGACTGAACTATCAATTCTCACTACATCACTCATTCATGTTCTTTTTGAACAGTTGGGAGAATCTGTGTTTTTACCACAACACACTAGTTTCTCGCTCTCTGATTGGTCGATTTACCGTGGTAAATAAGAGTCCAGACAATGATGCTGACGCCAGCATGTCACGTTTTCCAGCGAAATACAACGAAAGTTTCCTGTATATTTCTAAATGTTGTGGTAAAAAACAAATTTCCACTGGTTTGCCGTGGTGTGGACTCTTATTTACCACGATTTACGTCATCACATGGTCAAAATTAGTTGCGGACTCACTCGGCAAAGCGCCTCGTGAGTCCACAACATTTTGACCATGTGATGACGTAAATCGTGGTAAATAAGAGTCCACACCACGGCAAACCAGTGGAAATTTATTAATTTTAACGATCTCAGTGTGAACAGGACCCTAGTCGTTCAATTGTCAGTGGCCGGGTTAACCATACTGTTGTTCGTAAGATGGTATACGTGAAGCATACTTACGATGCATAAGTATATACTTAAGTTTGGTCAATCCGGCCTCGAGTCATAGCATTTTTGTCTCTGTTGAATTTTATATCTCGATTATTTTCTCAAATTAGGGAGGAAATGTTCCTGTTTTCGAGGGAAATGGTGGCAATATTGCTTGGAGAGGGCTTGTTACGAACAAACAAAAGAGTCTTGGGTGGGCGATCTTGATGGCAGCGCACAAGCTTGGCTTAAGTTTCTGGTAAGTTGGGAACTTTCTCAGGAAAATTACTTTAAAATAACATCAGGTACTGTGTTAGCATCCCTGGCAGCCTGAGGAGGTGCGTTGCGTGACGAGCCAATAACGGCACCGAGGGAGACTAGTACTATGTGCAACGCGTTCTTTCATGCTTCCCCGCGAAATCACCACTTTTTTTGCTTCAGTTTCAGTACAATGTTCATAGTCTTAGTTCACGACTTGGGTAACTGATCGGGCTCGTAGTGGATTCATTTATTTTGTTTTATTTGGTTTAGCGGTTTTGATGATAACTTTTGTTAAACCAAAACCAAAGTAATTATAACATCAATCATAAAGGGCCACCTTAAAATACTTTTCGATTAGTTTCAGTTAAAGAAGATCGAGAAAACACAATCACCACTTGTTTGCTTGCGTTAGCAGGTCGCAATCGTGGTTTGCTTTTTCCCTGATTGGTGAAATATGCTTCAAACCTATTTAGACCAAGCAAAAGCCGTCGCAAGCTGTTGGGGCTGGCAGCTGTAGAAAGCATTACTAACTCAAAACCAACACAATTATTTTCGACAGTCACTGAACACGACTCTAACCGGTCTGAGCTCTTTTTTTCTTACCCGCGCAGGAGATCATACTTTGACGTTACGCAGAAAATATCACTGAGAAGTTTGGAGAGCCTTCTACCTGGAGACATAATAACGGCTTGGAAAGAACCTCGTAAGTGTGTATACCTTTCAATCAATCAATCAATCAATACAACCAAAATTAGTCTTATTTACTCCACATTGGTATGTGCCACGCCCAAGGGTAACGTTCTCAAGCATTTTAGTCTGAAATAGGGTATAGATTTCTTTTTGTAATTTTGGTCTGAATTAGGGTACAGATTTTGTCTTTTTGTTCTGGGAATAGAGTCGGAAATTTGGTCAAGCTGTCAAGTAATGTACACACGCCCAACTCTGTTAGCAAAAGCAAGACGTCTCTCGTAGCGCCGAATTTTTTGCTTGTGCTGTCTTGCCTTGAAAACGAGTATTTGAAAGGAACCCATATCGAGTCAGCCAGGCCTGAAATAGGGTATGAAAAATTGTATATTTTGGTCTGAAAAAGAGTAAGGGTTTGGAGAACCGTGCGGCACACAAGTAATCAATGGAGGAGGAGCTCGCACATAGCTCGCAGTGTCTTGAATAAGCCCTTCAAGTTTGACAGCAGTCCTTGAATGTTTACTATATCGAGTTGTTTTTTTTTTCATATTGAAACATTGACTAATATTCTCTCTGGTGCTTGTGTTTTGTTTGTCTGTCTTCAACAGTCGTGTACCGTGGACATGTTTTTAGTCTTTGCATCATGAAAACCCCAGGACAAACATGCGAATCGTTCATAAAGTTCACAAAAGATTTATCAACGAAAGCTAAATCGGTGAGTCTAAAAAACTCTAGCGTTTCCCCTTTCTCTGTTTTACCTACTGTTAATTACCTACCTCTGCGTTTATCCTTGTTCATTTGGACGTTTCCCATTTTTGTCCCCCTTTTTTCGTTTCCCATCGATGACAATTATGCCAAATTCCAACTTCAAGCAGCAATCATGTCACTAAAATGTGTTCCAACAATGAGCTGAAAACTCCACTCTGCTTTACAGAAATCATAATCGTTTGGTGTTCTTTTTTTCAGGCGGGTGTTGTATCCATATATATATATATTTTTAAATAATCGTTTGGTGTTCTTTTTTCAGGCGGGTGTTGTATCCATATATATATATATTTTTAATAATCGTTTGGTGTTCTTTTTTCAGGCGGGTGTTGTATCCATAGATACATCCACCACAATCTTTCTTGTCCCATCCAGCACTATGGCCGTACGGTTAGGTACGTAATTTCTTCTCTTATATACACAAGGTTTATGATTAAATAGCAATGCTCGACATTAACGGTTGCCTGCTTGCCCGGGGCAACCAAAAGTTTTGGTCGGGCAGGTAAATTCTTGGCCGGGCAACTAGAAATTATGAAACTTTCTATTGCTTGAAGTCAATCTACAGTCCGAAGGGCAACCAACCTAAAACCTTAATGGTGAGCACTGAATAGTTATTAAATTATTAAACAGCAGTTACAGCAAAAATATCATTAACGGTGTCGCACCGGTATTGTGGAGGTCATGGGTTCGATTCCCGTTGAAGCCTGAATTTTTTCCGAGCCATCCTTGCAACTGTTTAAGTTGCTTCATAACTGCGAAGGTCATTTTCACTGTTATTCTCTATCCGAAGTTCATATATCTGTGCTTTCTCACATATAACTCGTATCAAAGTGCCCATGCCCAGAATTCATTTCAATTGTGGGCGGGACAATGACATCAGCAAAAGCTGTCAATCATTTATTGACGCCGTTGTTCTCCGTCGCGCCTGATGAACTACCATCAGTTGCACAACACGTCTACTGTAGATCTTCTTGGGGATGTGTATAAAATGTATCGACCCCAGAAGGGGAACAGCGACAGTCGCACAGTGCAAGAGTGCAGTTGGTACCAGAAATGTAAATGCAAAAAAGTGGGAAAGTATGCTATGAAAGAAATCACTGGTGCTACCCCAACAGTTTTCTGCCAAAATAACCATTCCCCTATTAACCTAAACGACAAAAATTTAACGTTTTAATAAGTTACAGGACCAATCCAAGATCGTCCTCACACCTTTATTTATGTATACGAGTACTTGTTTACTTATTATTTGTGCATTTGTTTATTTATCTATTTACACATATCTTTTTACTTCACTTACCTATCATTTAACTTCCTGTAAAATTAAGAAGTTTACATGTAGTATTTGTACGTATACCGTCATTTAACTGATGTAAAATTTAGTACAAGAAAAGCGCTAGATTAGATCATAACTACTGCGATGATCCTGTAAGTAAGCATATATGCAACAAAAAAAGGAAAAATCATACTGAGACTAAGACAATTCATGATTTTATCGGCTGCCTTTTGTACAAGTGATCAGATCTAAAGTTCTGCATACCGTACCACATCTTCCATGCTCTGGGGCAGTAAGGAGAAGCTATTTTTTGAACATTGCAAGGACTAAGAACTAAAGGTTAAATGCCCCACAACACAAGATAAAATGCGATAGTATCGCAAGTGTCCTCGCAAAGCGAGGATATCAAGTTTTAATTAGCATCGGCGATAAGTTAACATGCAAAGCATTCTAAACATTGTACTCTAGTTGGGCGACGGCTAACGTGAAGCCCCATTCACATGTGACCAAAAAATCTCAAAGACATTTTCTCCTTTATCCTTGTTCTAATATTGAATAGAATGGAAGTGTTTTCGATTTACCCATAAGCCCAGAATAATCCATGTCGTCACTTTATTATGTCTGCTTCGGTCTGTGGACGATTAAGATGTGAATTCCACGCATTGCCTTTATCGTTATCGTCAACATCGTTGCCGTCGTCATCATCGTCGTGACTTCATCATCGTCATCATTATCGTCATTCACATCGTCATCAACATCGTCAACGCCGTCAAAAACGTGACTGTGATCTCCGTATCTTCGTCGTTTTATGTTTTTATCGACACCAAAAAACGAATAGATGCTGTATTCATTAGTAAATATTTAAGGGTTATGGCGAGTAATAAAAACCTGAAAATATTATCTGTGTTGTTTTTCTTGTTAGGCCTGTGCGATACCGAAGAGCCATGGAGAATGTTCTGTGTGATATGTCGCCGTCAGAAAACTCCAGGCTGGCGAGGAGAACGCGTGACTGCGAGCACATATCCCATGAACCTTTCTTCACCCACTGATTCCCCCGAGCAGTCGGTGGAAGGAAATGACACGGCGTCTTTCTCGCCAAAGTTGCTCGACTTCCAAAGTACGCATCGCTCACCGATTTTCTCGGCGGCGGAAATGTATAACCGAAAGCCCAAGCCTATCTTCAACAGATCACAATCCCACAACTCGGCTTTGCCCCTCAAACGTGTGACATTGAAAGAGCACTTGGTTAAACAAGTCACGGCAGGCGGCAAGGAGAATTACCCCAAAGAAGCAAAGTCTACAAAAGGACTCACGGGGCAGAAAGGAAGTGTCGATTTGTTACCCAAAGACGATGTGGCTGAACCGTGCAAGACAGCATGCGAGAGACGGAGTTCCTGGCCGATAAGATCAAATTCACCTGTTCTAATTCCCTTCCTGGAGTTGGTGAGCTGTCCGAAAGCATCGAGTCCATCTGACGTCACGCCTGTGAGTACTGTCGGGTGCTCTCCACCAGTGCATTGTGGGACAGAAGACACTTTCACAAGTGTCAAAGACCACGAGGCAATCTCGGAGATTGACACTGCAGACCCAGTGAAGATCGGAGGAAATTCCCCAATTGCAGCTGACGCTAGGTCGAATGTAGGGCTTGCTTCCACAAGCCACGAAAAGGAAAACAAACCAGAAGAAGCGAGCCACTCCCCTGTGGTAGCAAAGGAACTTACCACAACAACTACAGAAGGCATTACACTGTCTTCTAGAAGTGTTGTGATGACGTCAAAGGTTGGCGTGGTGGACTCGAATAGAGTTCACACAGCAGACGTAATAGATGCCAGGTCAACCAAGATGGCGTTGCAGCCTTCCCAGCTGAAATTCACCAGTGGTTTGTCTCCTTGCCCAGGCTCGTCTGCCGTGTCCATCCCATCATCATTGTCATCGCCAGTACAGCCAGCTGGAGAAGTCAAGACGTTGCAGGAACGAAGACGGTTTCTTCTTTCCCCTTGCTGCTCGAGTAGTACTGACAGGACTATTGGCGCTCAATCACGACTTACGTCTGTGGCCTTTGCTGGTCATGAGAACTCTCCAGTCATAAACGAGCTAAACTACTCACGAGAAATCAAGTCAACAGTGGACAATTCGTACGTAGAAGCCAAGCAAAAAAGACTTCAAAAGGAGGAAATGGCGTCTCGTTCTTCTACCTGTAGTGGCGAGAGCTCATCAGTCACAAATGAGACAAGAGATACGCAAGTCAAGAGGTTAGCAAAAGGAGACATCTCGTGCATAACACCCAGCCAAAGAAAATTTAAAGAGGGTAGAAGTGATTTGGACACTTCGTCCTCTGGTAAGAGGAAGAAATTGGTTACAAATGAGCAAAGCCATACTCGTGCGAAAAGAAAATTGGATGAAGGAACGTCTTGCATGTTAACTATGCACAAGAAACTGCAAAAAGCGAGAGGTGAATCAAGTATATCTACCTCTAGAAACTGCAAGACTTTGCCGGTCTCGGACGAGGCTAGTGATAAACCAGAGAAACAAAGATCAGAAAAGTGTTTCTCTTACATGGAAAGTAACCAAGAGAAACTGCAGAATGCAAGCGGCGAATCAAGTACTTCTGCCTCTAGAAACTGCAGTTCTTTGCTGGTCTTAGACGAGACCAGTAATAAACCAGAAAAACAAAGATCAGAAAAGTGTTTCTCTTACATGGAAACTAACCAAAAGAAACTGCAAAATGCAAGAGGTAAATCAAGTACTTCTGACTCTAAAACCTGGAGTTCTTTGCCGGTCTCAGACGAGACCAGTGGTAAAGCAGAGAAACAAAGATCAGAAAAATGTTCCTCTTATATGGAAACTAATCAAAGGAAACTGCTAAATGCGAAAGGTAAATCAAGTACTTCCTCCTCTGGAAATGCGAGCCCTCTACAAACCAAGCATGCAGCAAATCATAAACCAGAGAAACGAAGATCAGAAGGCTGTACGTTTTACATGAATACCAGCCAAAGGATACTGGAAAGGGCGACAGTTGTAACAAGTATTTCGACCGCCGGCGGTGAGGCTTTGTCAGTATCCAACGCAACATGCAACACACATGATAACATTTTATCAGAAGGAAACGCCTTTAACAATCAACAAAAATTGCAGAAGGAACGAAAAGAATCACTTACGTCTGACGAGAGGAAATCTCCAGTCACGAAATGGCTGAGCGACAAGCAGGAGGAAAGTAAATCAGAAGATGGAAGCTCTTACTCGAAAAGCAGCCCAGGAAATTTGCAACAGTCACAAGGTACTCGTTCCGTGGGTGACGAGAGTCTACGATGCACAGTCGAGTCAAGCCAGAGGCAGGGGAAGCTGCCATCAAAACTGCCCATCTCTGAGACGATAATCAGCCAGGAAACGAGAAGTGAATCGACTGCTTCTGCCTTCAGAGAAGCGATTCCACGAATTACAAATGAGCCAAGTCTTGTGCCCGAGAAAATGAGTACAGCAGGAAGGACCTCCTTCATCGCAACCAATGAACTCCACAAGGCGAGAAAGGGTCCTAATGTGTCTGCCTCGAATCCACCAATCGCTGCATCTCAAAGTAATCTAAACCGTGAAGAAGATAGTTCCGAAATGGAAATAGTTCATGATGAAAGGGAAGTAGCGAGAGGAGAATCAAGTCTTGAAGTTCGTCAGCACACTTCTGCTTTGTCAGGGAAGCGGAGTGATCGTAAAGTGGATGCCGTGACTTGTGCTGTGAAAGGAGACAACGCTCTGGAAAGCGGCGAGACCTCACTAAAGGGCAGTTCCTTTGCCCCAGTACCTGTGAGCAGTCAAGAAGGGCGTCTGATGCCTGATGTATCTGTCGGTTTGCCGCAGAAAGTGAATATGGCGCACTCTTCTGAAGGCGAGCAAAAAGTGGGCGGACCATCTGGAAATGCGTCAATCGACCGGCCGAGTAACGCAGGAGGAAACAAGAAAACGTGCACGAAATCCGGGCCACATGTTATTCCTATGAAAAAATGGCAACTCTACAAGAATGCCTTCCGCAAAGTCTTTGTTAATAGACTTCCAGTGTTCAGTACAGGCAGTAAAGTTCTTGCAGACGAGGCAAATGTCAAAACAGGTTGTTTTGATTTTGAGGAAGGCACACGCAAACCAAAGCAGATTTCATCTGAAATAATTAGAGATTCTCGCAATGAAGACACGAACAAACCAAAGCAGATGTCAGTTGAACAACCGCAAGAATCCTGCGAGAGAAACACGAACAAGCTAAAGCAGATGACAAGCGAAACACCGAAAAAATCCTGCAAAGAAGATACAGAAAAGTCAAAGAACATGACACCTGAAACATTGAAAGAATCTGGTAAGGACAATGTTGTAAAATCTACGAGCCACGTCACTGAACCTGCTGAGGGCCTCAGCCAAACAATGGTTTCATCGACTGCAAACCAAAAGAGCGACTACGTGAAGATGACGATTGACGCACGTACGACATCACTTCACAGCACTGCAGACAACATGAAGAAACACGAAAAGAGTGAAAGACTTAATGATGAGTTATCGCTCGTACTTCCAGTTAGAAAGCCACGTGCTTCTGAGAGCACAGCTTCGGATGGTTCCCTCGTAAGGCACTCTGTATTTGATGTCACCGACCATGTCACGCCTCGTACTGCAGTGCACTCTTCTGGCCATGACAAGCCATCTGGCTTTCTCGATTCAGGAAGTGAAGAACCACGCATTGTCAAAAATACCGTCAGCCAGAAACCAAGCGATGAAAGTAGCAAGCCTCCCATCATTCCCGAAGTACCCCCCATCTGTGGTGGCTCTGTTACTATGCATTCTCCCAGTATTGTCACGCCCAACATGGCTTCTAGTGTACAAAATTTAGATGATGGGACGCCGCGTGTTGTCACCAATACATCAACTGGAAAGTTAGACACGTCTAACCATCCGCTAAACAAACGTGTCGTGGACGGAGAAGTATCTGGCAACGAAAAGTCTTCACCCAGTCGACTCAATAGTGTCTCTGAGAATGCGGACTCTTTGAACGATAAGACTTCTGCTTGTCACTCAGAAAGACGCCTTGAAGAGGAAATGTCCACTTTAGAAGAAACTGGAACGGTAGAAACCGTTTCCGCGAACAAACAGGTCGATATTAGTGGCGGAGGAAGCTTAAATCATTGTCTTGAAGGCGGAAAAAGGATGGCGGGAGATCAGGGCACAGGCGCAAAAGCAGCCGGAAATAGCCTTGGAAGTAAGGGTCGAGTAACGGAGAAAATCGTTATAGATTTGACCATATCAGACTCAACCCTCGCAGCTGGGAAACTTTCTGAATGCACTTCAGAACTGGTAGATGGAAATTCTACACATTCTGCAGACATCGTTTCCGCAGCTTCTTGTGGAAAAGGTACCGTGAAACGCAGTGAGAAAGGCCCTCCATCGAGCAAAGTTAACGCATTACTAAAGAAAACGGAAAGTACGAGGACTACATCGTCCATTTCATGGGAAAGGCTACATGTCCTTAAAGAATATAGTAGTCATAGATACGGTCGACCTGAGAACGAACAGAACAGAAAAAGACACATTGAACATGATGATTCTTGGAGGAATGGTAAAGAACAGTTCAAGGGTTCCATGCGTCACAGCCAAAGCAACCACAACAAATATTATGACCACACTTACGGTTACTATGACTACTATGATTACTATGACTATGATTACAACAACAACAACAACAACAACAACAACAACAACAACAACGTCAACAATATGCATGAGGTCCAGTTGTGGCGGAAAAGGGATTTTCCAGAAGGGACAAATCCAAGAATGCATGCGAAACGATTCAGACTCGAGGAAGGACAACGCGAGACGGATGTCAATTTACGAATGGATAGTTGGTGGAGAGAAGGCTGTCATTCTCCAAGAGACAGGCAGTTTGCGAGCCGTCGTGTCACGGAAAGAAGACCAGCTGCATGCTCATCAGGAGCCCCTGCCCATCTGAGACGAGACCGGTATGAACATGATCAGCAACATCAGAGTGCCTCTCGCCGACTACCGTCTCTGCTCGACTTCAGACCGCCACAGTTGCCTCTGTTAAGACCAGGTGGACCTCTTTATGTACCCAGCTTACGTCCTGCGTGTCGCCCGCTCATGCGCAGAGAGCCTGTCACTGCGGTCACGTGGTCTGTCCGAAGACAGAAGTTTGTTCGAGGATCCCTCTCGTGATAAATTCATTGGAATAGAAGGGCTTGCACTGATTCATGTTTTCCCTCCTCAGTGTGCAAGTTCTTCGTGCTAGTGTCAGGTACAAGCAAACACAGACAAGGACATCGGAAAGAAAAAAGGACCAAAATGAAGACGAAATTCCAAGACTTCTAATGCATATTGTTTTCTAGCGTTCAGCAAGAGAGAGAAGGTGGGTGGCACACAGAAAATATCTGACGAGATTTGATGACGAGATCTCCGAAACAAGCTCACAACAGAGTCTTGATGCAAGACACTCAATTTTGAGTGCTGCCAGAATATGTAAGAAAACGAAAGCCACAGCAATAGCCACCAAATCAAATCCGAGGCGGAAACAAGACTGGGTCAAATGCATGTATGAAAACACAAACACAAAGTTGTACTCTGAGAAGGAATGTGGGTGAAGTTGCGAATGACGACCAACTGGAACAAAGATAAATCAGAAAAGAACAAGCAGCCAAATTAATATATTGTAATAAACAATGCTGTAGTTCGTAAATTACACATGTTTTAAGCTCTTCAAGAAAGAACAAAGAATGTGACCGAAATTATAAATTGCTTAAATATTATTACCTTGTTTTGTAAAGCACTCGTAAGTTACTTGTTTTGCTAAATTGTTGTTCTCTAAATGTACGGACTGTTCAAGGTCCAATATTTTCTCATTGGCATGTTGATTGAACAATTTCAACCAATCGATCAACCTTTATTTGTACACGATAATAGTTAAAGCTACAATTTGTGGAGTTTATAACGGTTGTGTGTAACCTTGAGTTGGCCTTTGTGTCGTATACACATTGCTTGTTGTGTATTTTTTGTATTTGTATAATTTATTTTGAAATAATTGAAAATTGACGGTAGAACTTTATACTATGTATGGCCGTTTTGTGCAATAAGATTGAAGTAAAATAAATTTTCTGTTACTAGCTTTTTTGAAGTTTCCAGGAAGTAACAGATGAATTTATAGTGTCTACTTTTGTAATGTACTGGTACTTCATCATTCATTTATCGTCCACTTTTCACTGGACTTCACACGAAACACAAATACAAGTACAGCAATTTTTCGTGTCTTGTCAACCATAGATCTGTTGGTTCCTTTTACAAAGCAGCCCCCTCACCCCACCCCCCTCGCGCTCGCGCGGACCCCCTGACGCATGCTAAATCAATATCCATATATCATGTAGTTTAAAATGGGCAAGATTTAATGGCTAAGTCAGGGCCAAAGTCACACAAGCAAAAGTGTGGTCTCCACGGCACCAGCCTCCCTACAAGACTCGGAAGCGAACTTTTCTATTTCACAACTTTCAACTTCAGTAAACTGTACATTAAAAAGTAGCCTACACGACCATATACATGCATCCAAGCTTAAAGTGTCTGTACATGGTATCGTATAGTATAGTTATATTATTTATTTAAATTGTGACTCATGTTACTGTCAAATACATCATCAAACAATACACTTACATGGATACATAAGATCCGGGTATAATATTATATTACATATATTACGCATATATGCATCTAAAAATTGATACGGGGAAGTGCCGTTAAAAGCACAATGGAGGCTCTTCATTGTTGCATGATCATTTTTTAAAAATATCTACAAAATTATTGTGTTCAAAATGGGCAAGCTTTAATTTGAATGTCATGGATTAAGTTCGAAACGGACGCAAACACAATTCTGAATATCAGCACAAGGCTTTATAGCTAATGAAAATATATTTCTTGAATGTTCCATGCAGTTCATACTGAGGTTCTTGGACTAGTTCATATGTATGCCATTGCTTTTTCATAGCTTTAGGTATCGTTAAGTAGCACAGTATCTTAAATTACAGCCTGGAGCTTTTACAAGTTTGTACACAAAGTAACTCCCACAGTTTCTCGCCTGGATATCAACCTTCCACTTGCAGCAAAAGACTGACCAGTGAAAGCACACCTGGCGGAATACGAGGCCCTCTTCAATCGTGGGGTTTGTACCGTTCAACCAACCCGGCGAATGCGTGCTGCATTTGTTTCTTGGGACACACGAAGTCGGCATTTTAGTTACCGCTTCTCCCGTAAAACGGTACCAACCAGCTGTCAACGCAATATCACATAGCTGATCTTTTATTTGTGTACCTATGTTGCGATTGGCATCTGAGAGGGTCTGGTATCTGTTGCACTCTGGAGCTAAAAGTAAAACGTCATGTCTTTTTCATAACAAATTGACTGCTTTATCATTTATACTTGACCACGTTGCATTGTGGAGCTTCGATGAAACTCGAGTGTGAATGTTGCAACTTCTTCATTAATGGTGAATCTAAAAGGCTTGTGTGGGTTCATACTTTACCGTCATAAGCCTGTTCATGGCGCGCGACTAATACAGATGCATCCTTCGAAGCGATATTCGGAGGCTTACAGACCAAACACAGTGGTTATTCCCTCGTCACTGAAGTGAACACACATTTGTTTTGTGTAATTTCTATTAATATCCAGCCTATTAGAATTTAAGAATCACTCTAGGTAATTTCCTCGCTGTCGTCATTGTGCTTGCAGCCGTCGGAAGCAATGAATGGATAAAGTTACAGAAGATAAATACCGGACAGCTAGGCTGATAACCATGAAGCGTGCACTGAGGCATCAACATAAAACGAAAAAGAAAAAGTAAATACAACTGACAGAGCCTCCCGAAAGCGACATGTGAAAGGATGGTTGCAATGCCAAACATGAGAGAAGTTAGTAAAAATGAGAAAAAGCGCATAAAAAAGTTTCTATTGCACCTAACAAAAATAGGAACTGTAATTAAAAATAGGAACTGTAAATACATTGTATTCGACGCAGTGAAGTGCGACGTTTAAAGCGGGCCTAAGTCATTTTACTTGAAAAATTAGACCATGACGTCAATAATGCCTCGGCCAATCACAAGGGTGAGCGTAAATAATATTGTGATCAATTCACAAAGTATGCCCGTTGTGTAGTGGCAGCTGTGTGCCATGACTCTTGGCTGGATACTACTTAGGCTTACAAGAATCAGAAGCAGAACCACCTTTAATTTCGCAATTCTTAACCACAATAAAGAATAAAGTACAATGGAGAAGCCTAGACGAGTATATACATCGAAGCATCAAGTGTCTGTACATGGTATCGCAAAGTATAATCATTATTTAGTTAAATTGTGTTTTATTATTGCCAAATACGTCATCTTTCCTCATATATAAGTGATAGCTGCATAATGCTGATATATACGTACGTATACCCGGATACATAAGATTGTATGCTGATTAATATGTTTATCAACGGAAAACCGTGTCAGCTGTGGACCCATACAACTTATAATATAATAATCATGGATTGTCCAAATATTGATTTTGAAAAGTGATTTTGGACGCTGATGCTTGTTTCCTCCACTTATGAAATAGTGACTAACGCTGTGATCCTGCTGATCAATGGATTTGTAAGAAATGATCCTTATTTAACTATTCTAAAACTATTGTATTGTTGAGATTTCTTAAATACATTTTTTATCGGACCCTTCAGGTCTGCACAGTTACTTATTCCGCTAGTCCTCTATGATGAATAAACTAAAAATCGATATGAGATAATTAGTTAGCCATGCAGGAGCGTTCGCCTTTTGTCATGCTATGCCGACCTACACGCGATCATTTACAGGTGTCCTTTTAGAGACAAAGGCAGCTTCGAAGTACACTTCAAGATTGCATGGCCATTTTTATCAATTTATATATATAAACGTATTTAATTTAAAATGGTCAAGCTCTAATTTGATTGTCAGGGTCAAAGTTATGGCTAAACGGACATAACAAACACAATTGTGTTGAACACCAGTACAATGATTTAAATATAGCTAATATGTATTTTATAGACAAGAGCATCTACGATATACTAATTAAAAAGCACGCTGAAGACTATTCACCACTACATGATCAGTTTGAATCAATATCTACAGAAGTATTTACAATACATTAAAAATGGACAGTCTTCAAGTTGAACGTCGAGCCAAGGCTAGGGCCAAACTTACACAAGCAGGTTCGAGTCTTAACCCTTTCGCTCCCAGTAGTGATCCACTTCGATTTTCTCCTTCAGTTTCTCACCAGAAACATATATGATACAGTAGAGAGAACCTGGCTTTTGATACCTTGCTAAGATGAAAGCTGATTTAACTATCAATTCTCACTCCATTGCTTATACAATTCACTATTAATAGGTTGGGAGAATTTGCATTTTGAGCTTGGAAGTGAAAGGGTTAACACCAACACCAGGAGTTTATAGTTAGAGCCATTTTCGGATGACTGCCGAAAACCAAAACCAAAGTAATCACACAGGCCAATCACACAGGCCAATCACAGAGACTGAGAGAAAACAGTTCAGCCAATTGGAAGCCAAAGTAATTTGCGTTTGGTCTTGCGTTTGGTTTTATTTTCCAGTCAGCAGTGCGAGTACACGCCATCGCTTGCGTGAGAAGTGTTTCGTTTTTGTTTTTGCTTTGTTCCTGATTGGCTGAGCATGCTGACAAACTCGTGTGGACCAATCCGAAAGCGAAGCAAACGCAAAACCAAAGCAATCACACAATTACTTTCGACAGTCATCCGAAAACCGCTCTAATGAAAAGGTATTACTTGGAGTGGAGCCCATGGAGTTTCATGATCAACTGGCCGGGGCTGTTGGACTTTTGCTGGAACTTTTCTCCTGGCTCTAAGTAGCACAGTATCTTAGATAACAGGCTGGAGGTTTCACAAGTTTGTACACAAAGTAAATCCCACAATTTCTCACTTGGATATTTGCGTTCCAACTGCAGCAGTTGTTTGACCAGTGAAAGCACACCCGGCGAGACACGACGCCCTCCCCAACCGTGGGATTTTTACCGTTCAACCAGCCCGTCGCATGCGTTTTGCACTTGAGTTTTGGGACGCATGAAGTTGGCATTTTAGTTCCCGCTTCTCCCGTAAAACGGTACCAACCAGGTGTTAATGTATCCCGATCACACAGTACTTCACCAACATCTGCACCGACGTTGCGATTGGCGTTTGAGAGGTTTTGGTAGGCGTTGCACTGCGGAGCTAAATTCGAAAGTCAATATACTCAAAGTCACGTTTTACGACACTATGAGATAACGGACTGATAACAAGGCAGAGTGCAAGTAATTATCCCCGAACGAAGTGAGGGAAATACTCACGACGCTAATGCAGTAGTATCATCGCCTTATCGGAGACTCCAAGCGGGTCGCCATCTCGAAATCTAATGTTCGTCTGTCAGTCTGTCAGTCTGTCAGTCTGTCGTGCGACCTCGTCCCCAGTTCCTATCGCGTCGCTGCAGAACCAATAACAAAGGCCGGATCGATCACGTGTGGCCCTGTAGTTTTACTCGCAGTAAGGGAAATTAGATACAGTATATCGTAGCTGTGTTTACGAAAATGGAAAACTGGAAAACTTGAAACACAACAGTCTCGCGAAGCTCGTCTTCAAAAGAGAAGGAAACAGGCACGGACAAGGCGAAATAGTGAAACGATCGAACAGCGCCAAATCCGTCTAGAGAAAAGACGACAAACATGTTATAACGGACAGCATCACGAACAGGAAGCGTGCCGAAGAAACGGCTCCGCAAAGGGAACAGCGCTTGAAAGCAAATCGGGAGCTTCAGACGCCATTTTGTGTTAAACTCAGATACTTATTTAGAAAGGACAAGCAACAAAGGTTAGTCAGTGGAAATCGAACAATCACCGTGACAAATGTATTCTTTCCCGTATAGCTTGTACAAACTCGATCACTTCAAGAATGTATTAAAATCTGCTGATTATTTTCCCTCGAAGTATTGTTTTACTACGCTTCTGTCGCCAGTTTCGGCTACCGTATTTGCTCAGAGCAATCGGAACTTGTAGTCTTGAATGATTTAGTCAGATGTCTTATTTTTCTGTAATCTGACACGCGGTGCTTGCAGCGAGAATCGTTCACAAGCCCTTAGAAGTATCATTGGGTCTGAAGCCCGTGTATAATTTGAAGTAAACTGTTCAAGTTTTACTTTGATTCTGGGGGAAATCATGCTGTTTTGAGTGGGTTAACATACAAAACAATTCGAGCTCATTAATATGCATGCCTGAGTCAGGTGCATGAAAGTCTAGAGTAAAAACAAATCGCACAGGAAGCCTATTTAATTGTACTGCCTATGAATTTAAAATTGGAAAATCAGTGCTCCTTTTTTCCCGTACTACGACGGCCGACCAACTTCAAACTTTGAGTATTAAATTTTGAGAACGTGCTTGGCAGACTGTATGAATTAATTTGACGTGCCGACCGTGGGAAATACGTACTTCGTCACGCAATCGGTTTTTTTTTTTTTTTTTTTCAACGCAAAAGTATAACACACACCATTCTTTTTCTCCTTCCTTTGCGTGTAGCACTTGAGTTCGAAGAAAAGATTGAGTCGGGAAAAAACTTTCATATAGCAAACATTGTGTTAGTTTTAAGGTGTGAGATATCATTACAAAAAATAACGTCAACCTACCTGTGCAATTTACACCGTGTCCCTTGTAACCGCTCTTACACTTGCAGTTGAACGAACCATCAGTGTTGTGGCAAGTGGCGTTTGAAGAGCAGTTGTGTTTGTTTTCGGCGCATTCGTCTACATCTTTAAATTAATTGGCATGAAGTCGGGAAAACGATTTCAGAATACAATTTCACATGTTATGAGTTTAACAACTGCACTGATAAATGGCGATTTGAATGGGGTAGACGCAGACTAGACAAAAGATAATTATCAACATAATATACAGAAGAAAGAATTAGGAATTTGAAGACTAGAAAAACATGACAATGTTACAGTCATTATATGAAAAGTGTGGCAATCTAAACTGCATTCACTCCAGACAGAAGAACAGGCACTATTCGACGACCGAGATAGCAGCACAAAAAGGATGGCAAAAAGCTTCAAACTTTCATATAACAAACATTGTGTTGCTTTAAGGTGTGAGATATCATTACAAAGAATAACGTCAACCTACCTGTGCAATTTATTCCGTCTCCCTTGTAACCGCTCTTACACTTGCAGTTGAACGAACCATCAGTGTTGTGGCAAGTGGCGTTTGAAGAGCAGTTGTGTTCCTTTCCTTTACACTCGTCTACATCTTTAAATTAATCGGCATGAAATCGGGAAAACGATTTCAGAATACAATTTTACATGTTATGAGTTTAACAACTGCACTGATAAGATGGCGATCTCAATAGGGTAGACGCAGACTAGACAAAAGCTAATCATCAACATAATATACAGAAGATAGAATTAGGAATTGGAAGACTAGAAAAACACGACAATGTTACAGTCATTATGTGAAAACTGTGGCAATCTAAACTGCATTCACTCCAGACAGAAGAACAGGCACTATTCGACGACCGAAATAGCAACACAAAAACGATAGCAAAAAGCTTCAAACTTTCATATAGCAAACATTGTGTTAGTTTTAAGGTGTGAGATATCATTACAAAAAATAACGTCAACCTACCTGTGCAATTTACACCGTGTCCCTTGTAACCGCTCTTACACTTGCAGTTGAACGAACCATCAGTGTTGTGGCAAGTGGCGTTTGAAGAGCAGTTGTGTTTGTTTTTGGCGCATTCGTCTACATCTTTAAATTAATTGGCATGAAGTCGGGAAAACGATTTCAGAATACAATTTCACATGTTATGAGTTTAACAACTGCACTGATAAAATGGCGATTTGAATGGGGTAGACGCAGACTAGACAAAAGCTAAGTATCAACATAATATACAGAAGACAGAATTAGGAATTTGAAGACTAGAAAAACACGACAATGTTACAGTCATTATATGAAAAGTGTGGCAATCTAAACTGCATTCACTCCAGACAGAAGAACAGGCACTATTCGACGACCGAGATAGCAGCACAAAAAGGATGGCAAAAAGCTTCAAACTTTCATATAACAAACATTGTGTTGCTTTAAGGTGTGAGATATCATTACAAAGAATAACGTCAACCTACCTGTGCAATTTATTCCGTTTCCCTTGTAACCGCTCTTACACTTGCAGTTGAACGAACCATCAGTGTTGTGGCAAGTGGCGTTTGAAGAGCAGTTGTGTTCCTTTCCTTTACACTCGTCTACATCTTTAAATTAATCGGCATGAAATCGGGAAAACGATTTCAGAATACAATTTTACATGTTATGAGTTTAACAACTGCACTGATAAGATGGCGATCTCAATAGGGTAGACGCAGACTAGACAAAAGCTAATTATCAACATAATATACAGAAGATAGAATTAGGAATTGGAAGACTAGAAAAACACGACAATGTTACAGTCATTATATGAAAAGTATGGCAATCTAAACTGCATTCACTCCAGACAGAAGAACAGGCACTATTCGACGACCGAGATAGCAGCACAAAAAGGATGGCAAAAAGCTTCAAACTTTCATATAACAAACATTGTGTTGCTTTAAGGTGTGAGATATCATTACAAAGAATAACGTCAACCTACCTGTGCAATTTATTCCGTTTCCCTTGTAACCGCTCTTACACTTGCAGTTGAACGAACCATCAGTGTTGTGGCAAGTGGCGTTTGAAGAGCAGTTGTGTTCCTTTCCTTTACACTCGTCTACATCTTTAAATTAATCGGCATGAAATCGGGAAAACGATTTCAGAATACAATTTTACATGTTATGAGTTTAACAACTGCACTGATAAGATGGCGATCTCAATAGGGTAGACGCAGACTAGACAAACGCTAATTATCAACATAATAATATATAGAAGATAAAATTAGGAATTTGAAGACTAGAAAAGCACGACAATGTTACAGTCATTATGTGAAAAGTGTGGTAATCTAAACTGCATTCACTCCAGACAGAAGAACAGGTATTCGACGACGGAGAAAGCAGCACAAAAACAATAGCAAAAAGCTTCAAACTTTCATATAGCAAATATTGTGTTAGCTTTAAGGTGTGAGATATCATTACAAAGAATAACGTCAACCTACTTGTGCAATTTATTCCGTCTCCCTTGTAACCGCTCTTACACTTGCAGTTGAACGAACCATCAGTGTTGTGGCAAGTGGCGTTTGAAGAGCAGTTGTGTTTGTTTTTGGCGCATTCGTCTACATCTTTAAATTAATTGGCACGAAGTCGGGAAAACGATTTCAGAATACAATTTCACATGTTATGAGTTTAACCATTGAACTGATAAGATGGCAATATAAATGGATTAGACGCAGACTAGACAAAAGCTAATTATCAACATGTTATACAGTAGATAGAAACAGGAGTTGGAAGCCTAGTAAAACCCGACAAAGTCACAGTCATTATGGGAAAAGTGTGGTAACCTAGTGTGGTATTCTAAACTGCATTCACTCCAGACAGAAGAACAGCCATTCGACGACTGAGAAAGTAGCACATAAAGGATGGCAAAAAGCTTCAAACCTTCCAATAACAAACATTGTGTTAGCTTTAAGGTGTGAGGTATAATTACAAAGTATGATATAAGCTTACCTGTGCAATTTATTCCGTCTCCTTGGTAACCGCTCTTACACTTGCAGTTGAACGAACCATCGGTGTTATGACAAGTGGCGTTTGAAGAGCAGTTGTGTTCCTTTCCTTTACACTCGTCATCATCTTAAAATTAATAGGCATGAAGTTGGGAAAGCGACTTCAGAATACAATTTTACATGTTATGAGTTAATTAACAACTGCACGGATAAGATAGCGATCTGAATGGGGTAGACGCAGACTAGACAAAAGCTAATTATCAACATAATATACAGAAGATAGAATTAGGAATTTGAAGACTAGAAAAACACGACAATGTTACAGTCATTATATGAAAAGTGTGGTAATCTAAACTGCATTTACTCGAGACAGAAGAACAGGTATTCGACGACTGAGAAAGCAACACAAAAAGGATAGCAAAGAGCTTCAAACTTTCATATAACAAACATTGTGTTAGCTTTAAGGTGTGAGATATCATTACAAAGAATAACGTCAACCTACCTGTGCAATTTATTCCGTCTCCCTTGTAACCGCTCTTACACTTGCAGTTGAACGAACCATCAGTGTTGTGGCAAGTGGCGTTTGAAGAGCAGTTGTGTTCCTTTCCTTTACACTCGTCTACATCTTTAAATTAATCGGCATGAAATCGGGAAAACGATTTCAGAATACAATTTTACATGTTATGAGTTTAACAACTGCACTGATAAGATGGCGATCTCAGTAGGGTAGACGCAGACTAGACAAAAGCTAATTATCAACATAATAATATATAGAAGATAGAATTAGGAATTTGAAGACTAGAAAAGCACGACAATGTTACAGTCATTATGTGAAAAGTGTAGTAATCTAAACTGCATTCACTCCAGACAGAAGAACAGGCACTATTCGACGACTGAGAAAGTAGCACAAAAAGGATGGCAGAAAGCTTCAAACTTTCATATAGCAAATATTGTGTTAGCAAATATAGTGTGAGACATCATTACAAAGAATAACGTCAACCTACCTGTGCAATTTACACCATCTCCCTTGTAACCGCTCTTACACTTGCAGTTGAACGAACCATCAGTGTTGTGGCAAGTGGCGTTCGAAGAGCAGTTGTGTTTGTTTGCTGTGCACTCGTCTACATCTTTAAAAGATCAGAAGATTTTCTGACTTAAAATTCAGTAGACGGGTAAAACGGTAAAACACTGGCAAAAATTGTCGACAAAACGTACAGGTGACATACATAGATAGTTATGATGCAAAGCAACAGCAACAACAATAACAACAAAAAACAAAAACAAGAGCATAAAACGAGACAAGGGAAACCTACGAATTGTTCCACTCGCACTTTGAATATCTGTCTTATACTTAAAGTTGAAAAAGAATAAGGGCGGATTTTTAAACAATAGCCAGGCTTCATATACCGACGCCAATCCATGTTCTAGAAATGTAATTTTAAACCTCTGGCTAACCTTTATCCTGGTTAATACGGATCAAGTCCGTCCAAACTTCAATTTAGCTATAAACCCAGGTCTAAGTTGTAGATTATATTTTATTTAGGAAAGCGGCCCTAAATGTTTTGACGAGCAATGTTTGAAGAGTGTCAATTTGCATATCAGGGACACTATAATACATCCGCTGATGTGAGACTGCTAAATTCAAGCATTTCAACTGCAAAACAACGATTGCAAATTCGAACTGCAAAAACTTTTATATATCAAATATCACTATAATAAGACAGGTGTCTATCACATCACAAATGAAGAAGCAACCAATCAGATCAAGAAGGTAAAAATTGCTCCAATCAGAAGCTTAGGTCGACCCTAATTTGAATCTACTGTTGGTGCGCTGTGATCGCTATTCTGAAAGCGTACTAAAATCGTATTTTACTGACCTTTCTGGCAAAAGTCTCCTGTAAAACCGGCGTAACACTCACACATGTAGCCTTTGTCTGTAAAACCATTCAAACAAGTTGCGTTTGACCGACACTGATGACCCTTGCAAGCGTTCTATTAAAAACATAAAGACAAATGTTTTCAATTGATATAAGGATTAATATGGTAATGTTTTACTAAGTAGATGGAAGGTCGGCCGAAACCTTTATATTTTCGAACCTAAAATCTTATGACATTTAATTTATAGAGGATATTACACGGCGGCGCGAAGATATGAATTTTATTTTCGAGTGGTAAAAACAATATTTTACGAACGAGCGCTTCGCGAGTGAGTAAAATATTGTTTTTACCACGAGAAAATAAAATCCATATCTTCAAGCCGCCGTGTAATTTTCTTCTTATTATATTAGACACGAGTGTTTTACGAGAAATTGCACAAACAACCGTGCAAAAGCGGGAAATGATGCCAACGATATCCTCACTAGTGAGGATATGGGAAATACGCCACTCGGGTCCCGGATGTAGTTTCGTATGGATTTTACGCACGGTATATTTTCCAGTAAAACACTCGTATCTATATAATAAATAACGCTATTACACTGTTTTGCAATTTAACTTCCAAGGCCCTTTAAAAACCGCGATAAAATTTCGGTGGGCAAAGGACTGTGGTTGAGAGTATCAGTGATGTCGACATTTAAAACGTTTCAAATGTAAACGGTACTTTGTCGCGACGATTATTTGTAAGAATGTGTTCGATTGGGTTTATTCCGGAATAGTATTTTGTGCTGCTGATCGGTAAAATTGTTTGGTTTGGAGCTGATTTAAGTTTGGATGAATCGGAAGCAGTTCAAAATGCAAGCATGGAATTTTAAAACAATTTCGAACTAAATCTCCCCCAGAACAAGCAAAATTTTGGGTCATTTTAGCTATTCCTATTCCGGAATAGGCCCAATCTAACACATCCTAAGCTCGCTCTAGAGTGAGCCGGGAGGGAAAAGCATGGCTATTTATAGCTACATACGTTATAGCAGAAAATCACACACAAAGATAAATTTTAAATGAAGAAGACATTTGGAGAAATGAACTTATGTAAATTATGGCATAAACTCTATAGTTGTCAAGGATTATGCTCAAATGATTAATTGATGAACCCCAATAAAGCCTAACAGGAGCGTCCGTTCCTTGACGATGCAGTGAATTCAAAATGAAATATTTGAGTAGCTATATCTAACGTTACAGATTCTTAACAAATAAAGGACCAAGCCGCAATTACTAAATGTTTCCTACTATATTGGTGAGTGGAGCAATTATAAGAAAAAAACAAACAAACAAACAGGTTATGCATTTCCTCTAGGCTTTTTTTTTAACAAAATAGTCTTTCGGTATCTTCACTAACCTCTGTTGCACGGTAAATGATTCCTTTACGTTCCACCAGATCTTTCGGGTGTAGAATATGATCCGATGAGTTCAAGTCGCATGCGTTGTTTCCACAGTTGTAAGATACGCATCTCTTCTCCAGATAGCATTGTATCTGACAAAGCTCGCAGCTGTTCGTCTCGAAGCGTCTGATGAGGTGGTTTTGCAGAGCTTTTCCAAAGATTTGGTGCAGAAAGGTCATCTTTCTGCAATTTTCTGTAAATATAGATGAAGAGAATATTGTGAAAAGTCTGCGGTTTTACCGTATTAGCAACGTAGATTCTAGCTCACAAGGTCATGTTCAGCATAAAAGAAATTACACATCAGATACCAAGAAATAAACCCAGTTTTACTGAAAACATGACTGAGCCAGAGTTAAACCGAGATGATCATTTTGTAAATACAGAGTTTGACTGAGCCAGAGTTAAACAGCGTTTCGTAAAGACGTTTGTAATTAGAGCTGTCCGCTTACAAAAATGTCCACCCAAAGAGCCTTGACAGTTAGTAACTAAATCAAAAAAGAGCCCCTAAAGCCCTGTTTTCGTGAAGGGGAGCCTATAAAAGTCCGTTTACTGGCTGAGTTTACTGCACACAAATTTAACTTATTAGCTTTATCGATTAGTTGACCTGAAGTCACCAGCAAAGCACGATTAAGCTAATCCAGGATTAACCAAACTCTTTCCTTCGTCCTGTTGGCTAACAAAAGGAAAGGTTTTGTTAAAAAAAAAAAGTTTCCTTTAGCTCAAAACTTATCAATAACGCTGAGTTCCTAGCAAAACCTTCCTGTTCCCAGGCTTAAAGATAACAAAACGTTTGTTCCTAATTCAGAATTAGCCTAATCGTGCTTTGAACAACTGAGCCCAGGAGTCTAACGGTTTAGCCTACTCTAGCCTAGACACTTACCATTCGCATTTGTCTCAGAAGCAAGCATGAATACTGTTAACAAAAGTAGCCTTGGAGTGGACATTTCGAGATTGTCGTGAGCAAGCTGTATTCCAACTGGGACAAAAAATAAAACCCGAGGAACACAGTAAAGGTTTCATCCAAACTAAACTGCAAAAACTTTACTGCGTATTTTTATCGCACACAGGTGACCAGCTTCTCTGACAATGGCAGAATAAAACACTCGCGGGAAAAACTAAATATGAATAAATGAGACAAACATTGTTATATTATATGCACTCAGCCATGCTTGTCACTTAAGATGAAATAATTCGGCCAATAGGCAAATTTTGACTCTCATCAAGTATTAAACAACCATGGCAAGAAATACGAATTTTCTGTATTGACCTCGTGCATGCAATTTTTTATATTGGGGTTTCTGTGAGTGTTTGATTTTTTGATTTTTAGTTTTATTTTTTTAGGCCTAGGGTTAGGGTTGGGTTTCGGGTTATGTTTAGCGCATTTTACTTTTTAGGTATCGCGAGATACGAAATAGAAATAAATATGCAAATGTAGGATAACATATATCGTGCCAAGTCCTCAACTCTGTTAACTGAAACCTGCAGGTGTGACTACTCAAACAAAAACCTCAGCGAATATAAATTGGAAACGTTTATGTCGGTGTTAATCCTTTATTTTTTTTCTAGTATTCAGTCGAACTTGCAAATGTTAACACAAACGGACGTGTAACTCCTCAACCACATTGAACTTCGTAAAAACTCAACACTCTAAATTGAACCTTGGTTTTGCATCCTGGGCTATTGAATGGGATCGTTTCTATTCTATGCCTTTATTTTCCATCAATATAAATTTGTAAACATCAAGTATTCGCCTTTATGAAGGGCGTTCATTAAGTACTTGTAGCTCATCTCACTTAGGAGAAACATCCCCTCGAGCAGCACTCAATTACGAATTAATTTCCAATCCGTCTTTTGACGTGCAAACCACACATTCTTTTGAGAAACAAACTATCGTCTAAAAAACACCTGTACTTGGGTAACAAAAAGCAGTTAAAACGATCCGATGTCGATCTCAGGGTTAAATATAAATGATATTCGGTCGACTTTTTCTTATGCCGTGTTTTTACGAGACACATTTACCAAGGTAAAATATTTTAGCTTATTAGTCAGGTTACTTCAGTAAAGATACCACGGGCTGCGTGCAGATTATTTGGTAAATGTAGTTCAAGAACAAAAATATAGAAAAGTTACCTTGGCAAATGCAAGCTCACTAGTCTGATAGGGCATGCTATAAATGCAAATTTTACTGTGGTAAATATTTTTACTGCGGTAACTGTGTCTTGTGTAAACACGGCATAAATTACTCTATTGGTGTGTACGTTAGATAACTTCAAAATTTGTGGCAAATGGTTTGAACCCAGGAGTGTGAACAGTAGGTTGGTTGTGATCGTCCGGGTTAGAGGTCCCCAGAAAGACTGTTGTTGGTGACTGACGTTTCGACTACCTGAGTGGAAGTCATCTTCAGAGTCAAGTGAAAAGTATTCGTCAGATGGCGGTATATATGTCTCTGGTCGGAGAAGTGATTGGTCCGTTATGTCGGCCTATGGTTGGTCGAGTCGGCTTGGTTGTGTTGATGTTGTTGATGTCAGTTGATGTTCTTTTGTCCTGTTGATTAGTCTATTGTTCGTTCGGTTGCGTTTGATGTCATCTATCAGTCGTTTGTAAGGTGCCGGTAATTGTTGGCATCTGTTGAGAGGTTTCCGTTCTAAGTTTGTGTACCAGCTTTCCAGTGTAAGTCGTTGGTAGTAGTTGGTACTGTGGCTGATGCATTCAACAGAGTCCCAGTTGATGTCGTGTTTAGTCTGTCGGTGGTGTTCAGAAATGTGATTTCTGATGTCGCCGTTTCTGGTAGCTCGCTTGTGTTCAGTAAGTCTCGTGTTCAGGTTTCTGCCAGTTTCACCGATGTAGGTGGCTTTGCAGTCAGTACAAGATATTCTGTATACTGTTCCCTGTCTGTTGATGGGTTCGTCTTTGTCCTTTACGTTGGTCAGTAAGTCGCGTAGAGTCGTGATGGGTTTGTGGGCTACCCGGATGTTGTAGGGTCGTAGAAAATACGTGCTATCGTCTCAGAGGTGCCTCTGATGTGCGAAAGTGTGGCCAAGGTCAATGGAGTTGTGTCGTCAGTGGTTCGTTGTCGGTTGTCTCGTTGGGTGCGGTGTTCTTGTGAGTGTTGCGTTTGACAAAGTTAGGGTCGTAGTCGTTCTTCTGGAAAACGCGTTGCAGGTGTCGGGTCTCGTTAAGTAAGTCGTCGGGAGAGTCACAAAGTAGTTGCGCTCGTTTCGTCAGCGTTTTGATCGTGGTAGCCTTGTGTGAAGTGGGGTTGTAAGAAGTCTGGTCAAGTAGTCTGTCAGTGTTCGTTGGTTTTCTGTAGACTGTTGTTCGTAGCCTGTCGTTTCTATTAATATCCAGCCTAGTATTAGAATTTAAGAATCACTCTAGGTAATTTCCTCGCTGTCGTCATTGTGCTTGCAGCCGTCGGAAGCAATGAATGGATAAAGTTACAGAAGATAAATACCGGACAGCTAGGCTGATAACCATGAAGCGTGCACTGAGGCATCACATAAAACGAAAAAGAAAAAAGTAAATACAACTGACAGAGCCTCCCGAAAGCGACATGTGAAAGTGTGGTTGCAATGCCAAACATGAGAGAAGTTAGTAAAAATGAGAAAAAGCGCTTATAAAAGTTTCTATTGCACCTAGCAAAAATAGGAGCTGTAATAAGGACTGTTTCAAACGTCGAACAAAAGCTAATTTACATCGTGTTCGACGCATGTGAAGTTCGACGTTTAAAACGGGCTTAAGTCATTTTACTTGAAAAATTAGGCCATGGCGTCAATAATACCTCGGCCAATCACAAGGGTAAGCGTAAATAATATTGTGATTAATAATGGTAATAGGACTGAGTGGAGTCCGATTCGGTCTGTAATCATACGAGTGATTACGAAATTGGACGAACGCGCTTTGCGGGAGTCCGATTTCGTAATCACGAGTATGATTACAGACCGACATCGGACGACACGAAGTCCTGTTACCAATTAATCATAAATATTACAATTTCTGAGAATGAAATGGTAATATAGCTTCAGCGTCTTATGCTGTACTATACATAAAAACAAAGCATTTTAAATAAAGTATTTTATCGCCGATTGATTTTAACACGCGCGTACACGCGGCTCGGCGTTTGTAAACACAACGTTAACCACTCGTTCGTAGTCATGTAGCTCTCAGTTTTATAAACTTAAAATACTTGAGAGAAACAAGAAGCTAATTTATCCATTGATCTGAGTTGAATGCGGATTTTTGGAGTAAAAGTCGAAAATATGTAAGTTCTGTACACTCAGTAAAAATCAGTAAACCCATCACGAACTCACAAATTGAAAGACAGTTTCTTTCGACTGTTCAGGTTTGCATTTTTGAACATAACAAGTGCTTTGAAACTCAAAATACTAGTTTATTTTTTCGAAGAAGTTTACAAAGCATTCAAAGGAAATATTCAAGACTGAAAAAATCTGTACCTTCGGCAAAGCAATCCAAACTTATCGATTTCTTGACAGCTTAATTCTCAAGGAATGTTTCTCCATCACGGTCCATCAAAACAAACATAAAAGTCTTCCATCATTTTTTTTAAATGAATTGACGTCTTTCATTCACTGGGCCATAATTTGCAGTGTTTGTAGCACAGCTAGCAGCTGGCGACATCGTGAACTCAACAAATGTGTCCGATTGGCAAGAATTTCCTGTCTTCTTTTGTTCAATGGTGACTGTTCACGTTCTTCGACTGACCACAAACTGTTCCTTCCATGTTAAATTGTCCAAGAATTAACAAAAGTCGCCTTTCGAGATACTACAAACTCACACCGGTTTTCTTTTTTCTTCACTGAAAATCAGTGTGGCGCTGATTGGTGCATTTAAATTTCACTCTTGCTTATGATTGGTTAAGCCAACTGTCCGATTACAGAACAAAGAAGTATCCGATTACAGAACAATAGGTGTCCAATTAATGATTAATCGGGGGGTTATGAACCAATCACATTCGAGGAAATTCACAAAGTATGCCCGTTGTGTAGTGGCAGCTGTGTTCCATGATTCTTGGCTGCCAGTAGTTCGCCTAGATACCACTTAGGCTTACAAGAATCAGAAGCAGAATCACCTTTAATTTCGTAATTTTCAACCACAATAAAGAATAAAGTACAATTGAGAAGTCTAGACGAGCATATACATCGAATCATAAGTGTCTGTACATGGTATTGCAAAGTATAATTACTATTTAGTTAAATTGACCAGATATAAGTGATACCTGCATAAAGCTGATATATACGTACGTATACACGGACACATATGATTATAAATATACTGATTAATATGTGTACCAGCGGAAAAACGTCAGCTGTGGACCCATACAACTTATAATATAATAATCATTTCCAAATATTGATTTTGAAAAGTGATTTTTGACGCTTGTGTTTCTTCCTCCACTTAGGAAATGACTGACTCTGTGATCCTGTTGATCAATGAATTTTGTAAAAAAATTATGCTTTCTTTACTATTCTGAGACTTCTATTGTATTGTTGAAGTTTTTAAATATATACATTTTCTATCTGACGCTTTAGACCTGCATGGTTACTTTATTCCGCTAATATTTATGATGAATAAACTAAAAATCGGTATTGAACAGTTAGTTAGCCCTGAGCCAAGCAAGTGCCGACCTGTACGCGGTAATTCTACAGGTGTCTATTAGAGACAAAGAAAGCTACGAACTACACTTCAATATTATATGGCCATTTTTATCAACTTATATCTATAAAATTGTTTAATTTAAAATGGTCAAGCTCTAATTTGACTGTCAGGGTCAAAGTTATGGCTAAACGGACATAACAAACACAATTGTGTTGAACACCAGTACAATGATTTAAATAGCTAACATGTCTTTTATAGACAAGAGCATCCACGATATACTGATTAAAAAGCACATTGGAGACTATTCAACACTGCATGATCAGTTTAAATCAATATCTACAAAAGTATTTACATTAAAAATGAACAGTCTTCAAGTTGAACGTCGAGCCAAGGCTAGGGCCAAACTTACACAAGCAGGTTCGAGTCTTAATCCTTTCACTCCCAGAAGTGACCAACTTCGATTCTCTCCTTCAGTTTCTCACCAGAAACACATATGATACAGTAAGGAGAACTTGGCTTTTGATACCTTGCTAAGATAAATACTGATTTAACTATCAATTCTCACTCCAATGCTTATACAATTTACTCTTAAAAGGTTGGGAGAATTTGCAATTTGAGCTTGGGTGTGAAAGGGTTAACACCAACACCAGGAGTTGATAGTTAGAGCCGTTTTCGGATGACTGTCGAAAACCAAAACCAAAGTAATCACACAGACCAATCACAGAGACTGAGAGAAAACAGTTCAGCCAATCAGAAGCCAAAGTAATTTGGTTTTACTTTCCAATCAGCAGTGCGAGTACACGCCATCGCTTGCGTGAAAAGTGTTTGGTTTTTGTTTTGGTTTTGTTCCTGATTGGCTGAGCATGCTGACAAACTCGTGTGGACCAATCCGAAAGCGAAGCAAACGCAAAGCCAAAGCAATCACACAATTACCTTCGACAGTCATCCGAAAACCGCTCTAATGAAAAGGTATTACTTGGAGTGGAGCCCATGGAATTTCATGATCAACTGGCCGGGGCTGTTGGACTTTTGCTGGAACGTTTCTCCTGGCTCTAAGTAGCACAGTATCTTACATTACAGTGTGGAGGTTTCACAAGTTTGTACACAAAGTAAATCCCACAATTTCTCACTTGGATATTTGCGTTCCAATGGCAGCAGTTGTTTGACCAGTGAAAGCACACCTGGCGAGACACGACGCCCTCCTCAACTGTGGGATTTACACCGTTCAACCAGCCCGTCGCGACCGTGCTGCATTTGTATATTGGGACGCACGAAGTTGGCATTTTAGTTCCCGCTTTTCCCGTAAAACGGTACCAACCAGGTGTTAACGTACGCTGATCACATAGTAATCCAAGATTTGCACCGACGTTGCGATTGGCACTTGAGAGTTTTTTGTAGTTGTTGCACTCCGCTAAATTCGAAAGTCAATATACTCAAAGTCACGTTTTACGACACTATGAGATAACGGACTGATAACAAGGCAGAGTGCAAGTAATTATATTGTTCGTTGTTCTGCTCCAACATAGCCTCGACGTCTCTCGGTTTTACTTTGAATCTTCGGCGATTCATTTTGTTACAAATGCAATCGCTTTGCTGTGAAAGTTTCGAGGGTTTCTGATGTATTCTTTTTGGTAAAATTGGCCATTTTTGCCGAGAAAAAGCGTGTTGTACTAGTCTGATATCATCTAAGATGCACTTTTACAGGTAACCTTACTTTCCGCCAATACACCAAAACGTTCAGGAAACCTTCCCTTCATTTGGTTTACAAACGATGAATATATCATAATTACCAGGATGTAGCTCGCATCTGGAACCTTTGAAGCCAGCTCTACAGTTGCACTTAAAGGAATTCACACCATCAGTGCAGGTCCCTCCATTATGGCATGGCTGATTAGCACAGTCATCGATATCTAAATGGAATATGTAAACAAACCAATTCCCGAGGACGTTCGTGCGAAAATATTTCGACGATCAAAAACCTCTTACCTTCTAACTTCCTGAATTGACTGCTAGTTGATAATTCAAGGATCACGTACCAGAATTTCAGCGTCTAAAATAATCAGCTGCCACAGTCTCTTTTTCAGAAGAAAAGTTGCTATTGGTAGACCATGGCAGTCCTCTGTAATATCTACTTATAATAATCAACTATCTACTTATAATAAGCAAAGATTGCCATGAATGGAGGATTCAAGCTCTGAGAAATATTTTTGAAGTCATTTTACAACAGTGCCATACGTTGTGGATATTTTTCGTTTTTGAGTCAATCATTTTTACCAGTGACTTTTTGCGGAATTCAAGAATGGCCTTCAGTTGATGTCTACCTCCAAACTTTTCAGAGTTGCAAAAAACTACCTAAAGTTCTCAAAAGTTATAATCTTTTAATGATATTACTAACAGCTAGGACCTCAAACACTTCCGTCGGTTCCGTCGGTACTCACCTTTTTTGCAGTGGGCGCCCGTATAGCCCGGCTGACATGAACACGTGTACTGACCACTCCCATGATAATGACACGCTCCTCCGTTTTGACAAGGATTTATAGTGCACTCTACTACGACTGAAATAGAGACGGGGAGACAATATAAGCTAGAGACGAAAGACCTAGCAAAGGGTAGCGCAGACAGAGACGAAAACAATGAAGATATGAGCAGAGTTGTATATTGCGAGCATTTGTTCTATTACTTCAAGACATTTTCTCTAATGCATACTAGGCTACATCGCTTTTTAAAGATGAGTATATTATCCCAGAATTATAGTGAATGATGTGCACACCATGAGGTCGGCTAATAGATATTCGGTCTCTATGAAGACACGGGCAGAGTTGTATATTGCAAGCAAATTCCATTACTTCAAAACATTTTTTTTCTAATGCATACTAGGCTGTACTACTTGGTAAAGATGAGTAGACTATCCCAGAATTATGGTGGAATAATGAACACGCCTTAAGTTCGGCTAATACATATTTAGTCTCTATCAAATGGACTTCACGCAACGAGTTAATTACAGCTTCAAAAGCATGTGTGTCAAATATACCTATTTGTGTGCGTAGAAGGTTGATAAGAAGGAATTAAGGTATGAGGTATAATTACAAAGTAAAATATAAACCTACCTCTGCAATTTATCCCGTCTCCCTCGTAATCGCTCTTACACTTGCATTTGAACGAACCATCAGTGTTTTGACAGATGGCGTTTGAAGAGCAGTTGTGTTTCTTTCCTTCACATTCGTCTATATCTATAAATTAATCGGCATGAAGTCGTGAAAACGATCTCAGAATACAATTTTACATGTTGTGAGTTTAACTACTGAACTGAATAAAATGGCGTTATGAATGGATTACACCCAGACTAGACAAAAGCTTCAACATACTATACAGTAGATAGAAACAGGAATTGGAACATTAGAAAAACACGACAATGTCACAGTCATTATGAGCAAACTGTGTAGTAATCTAAACTGCATTCACTCCAGACAGAAGAACAGGCATTCGACGACTGAGAAAGCAGCACAAAAAGGATGACAAAAAGCTTCAAATCTTCCAATAACAAACATCGAGTTAGCTCTAAGGTGTGAGGTATAATTACAAGGAAAAATATAAACCTACCTGTGCAGTTTATCCCGTCTCCCTTGTAACCGCTCTTACACTTGCAGTTGAACGAACCATCAGTGTTGTGGCAATTGGCGTTTGAAGAGCAGTTGTGTTTGTTTTCGGTGCATTCGTCTACATCTTTAAATTAATTGGCATGACATCGGGAAAACGATTTCAGAATACAATTTCACATGTTATGAGTTTAACAACTGCACTGATAAGATGGCGATCTGAATGGGGTAGACGCAGACTGGACAAAAGCTACTCCGAAGTATCAACATAATATACAGAAGACAGAATTAGGAATTGGAAGACTAGAAAAACACGACAATGTTACAGTCATTATGTGAAAAGTGTGGTAATCTAAACTGCATTCACTCCAGACAGAAGAACACAAAAAGGATGGCAAAAAGCTTCAAACTTTCATATAACAAACATTGTGTTGCTCTAAGGTGTGAGATATCATTACAAAGAATGACGTCAACCTACCTGTGCAATTTATACTGTCTCCCTTGTAACCGCTCTTACACTTGCAGTTGAACGAACCATCAGTGTTGTGGCAAGTGGCGTTTGAAGAGCAGTTGTGTTTGTTTTCTGTGCATTCGTCTACATCTTTAAAAGATCAGAAGATTTTCTGACTTAAAATTCAGTAGACGGGTAAAACGGTAAAACACTGGCAAAAATTGTCGACAACACGTACAGGTGACATACATAAATAGCTATGATGCAAAACAACAACAACAACAACAAAAGCAAGAGTATAAAACGAGACAAGGGGAATCTACGAATAGTTTCACTCGCACTTTGAATATCTATCTTATACTTAAAGTTGAAAAAAGAATAAGGGCGGATTTATAAACAGTAGCCAGGCTTTATATACCGACGCCAAATGTAATCTTAAACCTCTGGCTAACCTTAATCCTGGTTAATACGGATCGAGTCCGTCCAAACTTCAATTTAGCGATAAACCCAGGTCTAAGTTGTAGATTATATTTTATTTAGGAAAGCGGCCCTAAATGTTTTGACGAGCAGTGTTTGAAGAGTGTCAATTCGCATATCAGGGACACTATAATACATCCGCTGATGTGAGACTGCTAAACTCAAGCATTTGAACTGCAAAACAACGATTGCAAATTCGAACTGCAAAAACTTTTATATATCAAAGATCACTATAATAAGACAGGTGTCTATCACATCACAAATGAAGAAGCAACCAATCAGATCAAGAAGGTAAAAATTCCTCCAATCAGAAGCTTAGGTCGACCCTAATTTGAATCTACTGTTGGTGTGCTGTGATCGCTATTCTGAAAGCGTACTAAAATCGTATTTTACTGACCTTTCTGGCAAAAGTCTCCTGTGAAACCGGTGTAACACTCACACATGTAGCCTTTTTCTGTAAAACCATTCAAACAAGTTGCGTTTGACCGACACTGGTGACCCTTGCAAGCGTTCTATTAAAAACATAAAGACAAATGTTTTCAATTGATATAAGGATTAATATGGTAATGTTTTACTAAGTAGATGGAAGGTCGGCCGAAACCTTTATATTTTCGAACCTAAAATCTTATGACATTTAATTTATAGAGGATATTACACGGCGGCGCGAAGATATGAATTTTATTTTTGAGTGGTAAAAACAATATTTTACGAACGAGCGCTTCGCGAGTGAGTAAAATATTGTTTTTACCACGAGAAAATAAAATCCATATCTTCAAGCTGCTGTGTAATTTTCTTTTTATTATATTAGACACGAGTGTTTATACGAGAAATTGCACAAACAACCGTGCAAAAGCGGGAAATGATGCCAACGATATCCTCACTAGTGAGGATATGGAAAATACGCCACTCGGGTCCCGGATGTAGTTTCGTATAGATTTTACGCACGGTATATTTTCCAGTAAAACATTCGTGTCTATATAATAAATAACGCTATTACACTGTTTTGCAATTTAACTTTCAAGGCCCCTTAAAAACCGCGATAAAATTTCGGCGGGCAAAGACTGTGGTTAAGAGGATACAGTGCTGTAAGAATGTGTTCGATTGGGTCTATTCCGGAATAGTATTTTGTGTTGCTGATCGGTAAAATTGTTTGGTTTGGAGCTGATTTGAGTTTGGATGAATCGGAAGCTGTTCAAAATGCAAGCATGGAGTTTTAAAACAATTTCGAACTAAATCTCCCCCAGAACAAGCAAAATTTTGGGTCATTTTAGCTATTCCTATTCCGAAATAGGCCCAATCTAACACATCCTAAGCTCGCTCTAGAGTGAGCCGGGAGGGAAAAGCATGGCTATCTATAGCTACATACGTTATAGCAAAAAATCACACACAAAGATAAATTTTATTAAATGAAGAAGACATTTGGAGAAATGAACTTTTGTAAATTATGGCATAAACTTTATAGTTGTCAAGGATTATGCTCAAATGATTAATTGATGAACCCCAATAAAGCCTAACAGGAGCGTCCGTTCCTTGACGATGCAATGAATTCAAAATGAAATATTTGAGTAGCTATATCTAACGTTACAGATTCTTAACAAATAAAGGACCAAGCCGCAATTGCTAAATGTTTCCTACTATATTGGTGAGTGGAGCAATTATAAGAAGAAGAAAAAAACAAACAAAAAGGTTATGCATTTCCTCTAGGCTTTTTTTTTTAACAAAATAGTATTTCGTTATCTTCACTTACCTCTGTTGCACGGTAAATGATTCCTTTACGTTCCACCAGATCTTTCGGGTGCAGAACATGATCCGATGAGTTCAAGTCGCATGTGTTATTTCCACAGTTGTAAGATACGCATCTCTTCTCCAGATAGCATTGTATCTGACAAAACTCGCAGCTGTTCGTTTCGAAGCGTCTGATGAGGTGGTTTTGCAGAGCTTTTCCAAAGATTTGGTGCAGAAAGGTCATCTTTCTGCAATTTTCTGTAAATATAGAATAAAGAGAATATTGTGAAAAGTCTGCGGTTTTACCGTATTAGCAACGTAGATTCTAACTCACAAGATCATGTTCAGCATAAAAGAAATTACACATCAGATACCAAGTAAACCCAGTTTTACTGAAAACATGACTGAGCCAGAGTTAAACAGCGTTTCGTAAAGACGTCCGTAAGTAGAGCCGTCCGCTTACAAAAATGTCCGCCCAAAGAGCCTTGACAGTTAGTAACTAAATCAAAAAATAGCCGCTAAAGCCCTGTTTTCGTAAAGGGAGCCTATAAGAGTCCGTTTACTGGCTGAGTTTACTGCACTCAAATTTTAACTTATTAGCTTTATCGATTAGTCGACTTGAAGTCTTCAGCAAAGCACGATTAAGCTAATCCAGGATTAACCAAACTCTTTCCTTCGTCCTGTTGGCTAACAAAAGGAAAGGTTTTGTTTTAAAAAAAAGCTTCCTTTAGCTCAAAACATATCAATAATCTCTCTCCCAGCAGTCCGATTTATCTTTTTTTTCCCAGCCAGCAAAAAAGCAGATAGTTCTCATGCCAGCCAGGACAGGTTGCAGTGCGGAACACATATTTTGTGGAACAGCTCCGATGGGTGCTCCTCTAGCCTAGACACTTACCATTCGCATTTGTCTCAGAAGCAAGCATGAATACTGTTAACAAAAGTAGCCTTGGAGTGGACATTTCGAGATTGTAGCGAGCAAGCTGTATTCCAACTGGGACAAAAAATAAAACCCGAGGAACACAGTAAGGTTTCATGCAAACTAAACTGCAAAAACTTTACTGCGTATTTTTATCGCACACAGGTGACCAGCTTCTCTGACAATGGCAGAATAAAACACTCACGGGAAAAACTAAATATGAATAAATGAGACAAGCATTGTTATATTATATGCACTCAGCCATGCTTGTCACTTAAGATGAAATAATTCGGCCAATAGGCAAATTTTGACTCTCATCAAGTATTAAGCAACCATGGCAAGAAATATGAATTTTCTGTATTGACCTTGTGCATGCAATTTTTTATATTGGGGTTTCTGTGAGTGTTTGATTTTTTGATTTTTAGTTTTATTTTTTAGGCCTAGGGTTAGGGTTTGGTTTCGGGTTATGTTTAGAGCATTTTACTTTTCAGGTATCGCGAGATACGAAATAGAAATAAATATGCAAATGTAGGATATCATATATCGTGCCAAGTCCTCAACTCTGTTAACTGAAACCTGCAGGTGTGACCACTCAAACAAAAACCTCAGCGAATATAAATTGGAAAAATTTATCTCGGTGTTAATCCATTTTTTTTTTTTTCTAGTATTCAGTCGAACTTGCAATCGTTAATGCAAACGAACGTGTAACTCCTCAGCCACATTGAACTTCCTAAAAACTCAACACTCTAAATTGAACCTTGGTTTTGCATCCTGGGTTTATTTGGTAAATGTAGTTCAAGAACAAAATATAGAAAATTTACCCTGACAAATGCAAGTTCACTATCTGAAAGGGCATGCTATAAATGCAAATTTTACTGTGGTAAATATTTCACTGCGGTAGCTGTGTCTTGTGTAAACACGGCATAAATTACTCTATTAGTGTGTACGTTAGATAACTTCAAATTTGTGCTGTTGAGGACATAAAGAGAACAGGTGCCTACTTGGACGTCCACACTAAATGTTTTTTTCAAAAATACCCATTTTCGCCTGTCCACACTAATTCGTTTTCATTCGAAAATTCATCCGGTTTCAAAAGTCTCCATTTTTGGAACCGTTTTTGAAAACCCCCGTTTTTTAGGGTATCGTTTTAGGTACGAAAAGCAAAAACGCATAAAAAATACCATGCGTTTTAAATGAAAACAGATTAGTGTGGGGTAAACCGCGCGAATTCACATATAATATTATAAGCAGATTGTCCGCCTCGCGTGTATTTTTTTTACCTCATTCTTGAAGTAAGGACCGTGTAATGTTTTATAGTATTCTTTTGCCGCGAAGTTTAACATTGATAGTAAAGTTTGTGAAAAAACTGCAGCGAAACTTAAAAAAAAAAACCCCCTTTGCATACGAGTTTGATTTAGAGATAGGTTGTGGCATATTACCGTTTATAAAATAACTATGATACTACGCGCGCCCTGATTGGCTAAATAACCGTGTTAGATGAGAGTATATTACACGCTGATGCGATACGCGATGTTTTTTACTTGACTAATTATTTTATAAAAGAAATATATAACGTGTTCCCGTGTAATATAGCCTCATCTAAACACTCGGCGGCCTCGTGGTTTCCTTTACTCTCGTGTGCTCCCAACTTCCCGCGTGCTTAGATGAGACTATATTACGCGGTGACGCGTTATATATTTTTTTCTTAAACCATGTAACTCATAATAGTGCTAGGTTGTGCTACATATTCTTGGAATCTTCGACCGTATAAATTACCCCAATATGCAGCGATGTATTGTTAATTTGTATTCCGAATGTCCGGTGAATCTCTATCCTTGTTGCTAGATGCGCTGTAGAAATATCACCAAATTGAAAAACTTCTGCTACAATGATCACGTGACTTCTCAATGCGCTTGTAGTACCGTAGACGATATCATTTACTCTTCAACAAAGAAGCGGGTGAAAAGGAAATTGACATAGTAAGCAGAATATTTAAATTAAATTTTGGCCGCAGACAATTTAATTAGTGTACTCGGGTGTTTTTAAAGGTTTTCTATATCTCAATCTCTTAATGTTCACAGTCACCATTTTCTACCAAAAATGAAATTTCCTTAGTATGCTTTTAGGTTGAATATTTTTAATACGGACGACAAAACATTACGTTTTCATAGTTTCCACTGCTGTCAGTGCATTGTTAGATCTACACGTATTTCTCATCTTACCTCGGAAGGGATTTTCGAAAAAGAACACATCTTGATAGTTATCCATGGATTTTAACAGGTTTTTCTCGTTTGTCGTGCCGTTATTAAGTTCACATATCTTCTTGTCCTTGTAGAAGTTAATACTTTGACAAGGCGCGTCGTTGCGACACAGCCAATAGCAATCCTGGATGTTCTTAGAGATCACAGACTTGTACGCTTGATTTTTGAGTACTGCCTCTGGTACAGAGGTGGAGCATTCAGTAAAAACCATTTTTGGTCCATAAGATGAGAAGCCAGGAAGGTAGGACAAAAAAGATGTAACCTCCACGTCCATGAGCAATTTCATCTGCAAGCAAATAGAGGGGAGCTTTTTAAATATTCAATACTGGGCTGTTGGACGGAAATGCAGTCAATCTTTGGGTTTTAAGGATACTCTGACTATCCGCAAAATTCGGGAGCACAAAATTAGCCACTTTGTCTTTTGTCATAAAACAGTGGCTGTTTATTAATTTATTTGACCACTTTACCTTTTAGAGCTTCGATGAAACTCAAGTGCGAATGTTACAACCTAGTCGTTAATGGTAAATCTAAAAGACTTGTGTCGGTTCTACTTACCATCTTAACAACGATGTTACGGTCTGTTCATGGCACGCGACTAAAAGTATAGATGCATCCTTCGATGCGATGTTCGGAGGCTGACAGATAAAATTCAGTGTCAGTTTCCTCGGCACCGAAGTGAACACACATAATTGCATAATTGAATTTGCTTTGTGCAATTTTTATGAGCTTCCTGCCTAGGAATCCAGAATTGACTGAGTAATTTCCTACTGTCGTTATTGTGATCAGTGCTTGAAATAGCGCGAGGCAGCTGGGCTCATAATTATGCAGCGCACACTGAGCCATAATAATAATAATAATAATAATAATAATAATAATAATAATAATAATAATAACTAATTAAGAAAAACTGACCGAAGCACCCAAAAGCGACCTTTCAAATGTGGTTGAAGCGTATAAGAAAATAATGAAAAACGCAATTGAAAAAAACAAATTATATTACAACTGACAAAAATAGAGACTATAATCATTTTATTGGACAGTCGGCCATGACGTCAACACTACATTGGCCAATCACAAGGGGAAACCTTTTGATCGACGTTATTAACGTCTTTACGGCGTTAGAATGGTATTGAATTGTATTTGATATCTTTGGGTAAATCTAGCTCAGCACCAAAGGCCGTGTGCATGATTCTTGGCTGTCAGTACAGTTTATCTATAGTCTCCATGGCACCAGCCTCCCTACAAGACTCAGAAGCGAACTCTTCTGTTTTACAACTTTCAGCTTCGGTAAATTGTACATTAAAAAGAAGCCTACACGAACATATACATGCATCCAAGCTAAAAGTGTCTGTACATGGTTTCGTATAGTATAGTTATATTATTTATTTAAATTGTGACTCACGTTACTGTCAAATACATCATCAAACGATACACTTACATGGATACATAAGATCTGGGTATAATATTATATTACATATATTACGCATATATGCATCTAAAAATCGATACGGGGAAGTGCCGTTAAAAGCACAATGGAGGCTCTTCATTGTTGCATGATCATTTTTAAAAAATATCTACAAAATTATTGTGTTCAAAATACGCAAGCTTTAATTTGAATGTCATAGATTAAGTTCGAAACGGACGCAAACACAATTCTGAATATCAACACAAGGCTTTATAGCTAATGAAAATATATTTCTTGAATGTTCCATGCAGTTCATACTGGGGCTCTTGGACTAGTTCACATGTATGCCATTGCTTCTTCACAGCTTTAGGTAGCGTTAGTAGCACAGTATCTTAAGTTACAGGCTGGAGCTTTTACAAGTTTGTACACAACGTAACTCCCACAGTTTCTCGCTTGGATATCAACCTTCCACTTGCAGCAAAAGACTGACCAGTGAAAGCACACCTGGCGGAATACGAGGCCCTCTTCAATCGTGGGGTTTGTACCGTTCAACCAACCCGGCGAATGCGTGCTGCATTTGTATTTTGGGACACACGAAGTCGGCATTTTAGTTCCCGCTTCTCCCATAAAACGGTACCAACCAGCTGTCAACGCATCATCACATAGCTGATCTTCTATTTGTGTACCTATGTTGCGATTGGCATCTGAGAGGGTATGATATCCGTTGCACTCTGGAGCTAAAAGTATAACGTCAAATTGCTCAAAGTCAATATATTTATCTCGACATGGAACTGGGAAATAGTAAATGGGGCCCGGTTGTTCAAAGCTGCATGCTTGATAAGGCTTCTCCAGTTGGACTAATTAACTCCTTGGCAACAAACTGAGTAAGGCTTTGGTATAAATGCCAAATGAAAATCTTGAGAAATGACAACGTAGTTTAGACCTAATCCAGGATTAACTTGATCGTCCTTTGCACAGTCCACCTGGCCCCTAGCAGGCAGAGTGCTAGAAATATCGCTGGTTGTTTTGCATACAATATCTCGGACGTTTTATGTGACGGCCATGTTGGGTGAATTTGCTTGTTATAGCTTCTACGATAAGTACCAATTTTTCAACATGCCGAATCTTCAGCAATGCATTTTGCTACAAAACAAAGAGTTCACATTGCTTACCATGATGCAGTTCGCATCTAGAACCTTTAAATCCTGCGGTACAGTTGCAAGTAAAGGAATTCACACGTCAGTGCAGGTCCCTCCATTAAGACATGGCTGATCAGCACACTCATTGATTTCTGGATGGAATATAAAGGTAAATCAGTCCCGCGACTGTTTGCACCAAAAGTTTACAGCCATCAGAAGCTATTTAACATTTTTAGTTCTTTTAAGAATTTGGTGGTGGTGCATACGTGTTACACTGTCTTGACACATAGTCACATGACTCTATGCACTTGTAATATCGTGGACGATAGCATTTATTCTATATAACAAAGAAGCAGATGAGACTAAAAATTGACAGTAATCAGAAAGGCAAAAGGATCGTTTAATCACATCTTAGCGGACTAAGTCAATAATGGCTTAGGTGTTTTTAGTGTCTTCTTTGTCTTAACTGTCTTTTCACCGCGTCTCTTATTCAATTCATTTTGCTAAGATAAAAATTTCCTGGGCTAAAGCGTCCTAGCACTGCTGACCAAACATTTCCATTACAACTGTCAAACTATTTCTCGTGTTACCTCGGAAGGGACTTTCGAAGAAGAAGACATCTTGATAGGTATCCAGGGATTTCAACAGGTTCTTTTCGTTCACCGTTCGGTTGTTAAGTTCACATATCTTCTTGTCCTTGTAGAAGTTGATACTTTGACAAGGCGCATCGTTGCGACACATCCAATAGCAATCTTGGATGTTCTTAGAGATTATAGACTTGTATGCGTGATTTCGAAGAACTGCCCCTTGTACAGAGGTGGCGCATTTTGCAAAAACCATGATTGGTCCGAAAGATGATAAGCCAATAAGATAGGACGAAAAGGTTATAACTTCCATGTAAATGAGTAATTTCGTCTGCAAGAAAATAGAACAAGGAAGTTTTTGTTTTTAATATTTACTAATAGGCTGTTGAGCGGAGATGGAATCAGTCTCAGGGTTTTGCGGATGGCATTAGTTTGCTCGATACGGGAGCTCAGATCAGTCATCATGTCTTTTTCATAACAAATTGACTGCTCTTATCATTTGTACTTGATCACGTTGCATTGTGGAGCTTCGATGAAACTCAAGTGTGAATGTTGCAACTTCTTCATTAATGGTGAATCTAAAAGGCTTGTGTGGGTTCATACTTTACCGTCATCAGCCTGTTCATGGCGCGCGACTAATACAGATGCATCCTTCGAAGCGATATTCGGAGGCTTACGGACCAAACACAGTGGTTATTCCCTCGTCACTGAAGTGAACACAAATTTGTTTTATGTAATTTCTATTAATATCCAGCCTATTAAATTCAAGAATCGCTCTAGGTAATTTCCTCGCTGTCTTCATTGTGCTTGCAGCCGTCGGAAGCAATGAATGGATAAAGTTACAGAAGATAAATATCGGGCAGCTAGGTTGATAACCACGAAGCGTGCACTGAGGCATCAACATAAAACGAAAAAGAAAAAAGTAAATACAACTGACAGAGCCTCCCGAAAACGACATGTGAAAGGTTGGTTGCAATGCCAAACATGAGAGAAGTTAGTAAAATTGAGAAAAAGCGCTTAAAAAAGTTTATATTGCACCTAGCAAAAATAAAAACTGTAATAAGGACTGTTTCAAACGTCGAACAAAAGCTAATTTACATTGTGTTCGACGCATGTGAAGTTCGACGTTTAAAACGGGCCTAAGTCATTTTACTTGAAAAATTAGGCCATGGCGTCAATAATACCTCGGCCAATCACAAGGGTAAGCGTAAATAATATTGTGATCAATTCACAAAGTATGCCCGTTGTGTAGTGGCAGCTGTGTGCCATGATTCTTGGCTGCCAGTGGTTCGCCTAGATACCACTTAGGCTTACAAGAATCAGAAGCAGAATCACTTTTAATTTCGCAATTTTCAACCACAGTAAAGAATAAAGTACAATTGAGAAGTCTAGACGAGCATATACATCGAAGCATAAAGTGTCTGTACATGGTATTGCAAAGCATAATTACTATTTAGTTAAATTGACCAGATATAAGTGATACCTGCATAAAGCTGATATATACGTACGTATACACGGACACATATGATTATAAATATACTGATTAATATGTGTACCAACGGAAAAACGTCAGCTGTGGACCCATACAACTTATAATATAATAATCATTTCCAAATATTGATTTTGAAAAGTGATTTTTGACGCTTGTGTTTCTTCCTCCACTTAGGAAATGACTGACTCGGTGATCCTGTTGATCAATCAATTTGTAGAACAATTGTGCTTTCTTTACTATTCTGAGACTTCTATTGTATTGTTGAGGTTTTTTATATAAATTTTCTATCGGACGCTTTAGACCTGCACGGTTACTTTGTTCCGCTAATATTTATGATGAATAAACTAAAAATCAGTATGGAATAGTTAGTTAGCCCTAAACCGAGCAAGTGCCGACCTGTACGCGGTAATTCTACAGGTGTCTATTAGAGACAAAGGCAGCTACGAACTACACTTCACAATTATATGGGCATTTTTATCAACTTCCATCTATAAAATTGTTTAATTTAAAATGGTCAAGCTCCAATTTGACTGTCAGGGTCAAAGTTATGGCTAAACGGACATAACAATCACAGTTCTGTTGAACACCAGCACAATTATTTAAATAGCTAACATGTCTTTTATAGACAAGAGCATCTACGATATACCGATTAAAAAGCACATTGGAGACTATTCAACACTGCATGATCAGTTTAAATCAATATCTGCAGAAGTATTTACATTGAAAACTGCCAATCTTCAAGTTGAACGTCGAGCCAAGGCTAGGGCCAAACTTACACAAGCAGGTTCGAGTGTTAACCCTTTCACTTCCAGAAGTGATCCACTTCGATTTTCTGCTTCAGTTTCTCACCAGAAACATAATTATGATACAGTAGGAAGAATTTGGATTTTGATACCTTGCTAAGATGAAAGCTGATTTAACTGTCAATTCTCACTCCATTGCTTATACAATTCACTCTTAAAAGGTTGGGAGAATTTACAATTTGAGCTTGGGTGTGAAAGGGTTAACATCAATACCAGGAGTTTATAGTTAATGAAAAGGTATTACTTGGAGTGGAGCCCATGGAGTTTCATGATCAACTGGCCGGGGCTGTTGGACTTTTGCTGGAACTTTTCTCCTGCTCTAAGTAGCACAGTATCTTTGTGGACAGGATGGAGGTTTCACAAGTTTGTACACAAAGTAAATCCCACAATTTCTCACTTGGATATTTGCGTTCCAAAGGCAGCAGTTTCTTAACGCGTGAAAGCACACCTGGCGAGACACGACGCCCTCCTCAACTGTGGGATTTACACCGTTCAACCAGCCCGTCGCGAACGTGCTGCATTTGTGTTCTGGGACGCACGAAGTTGGCATTTTAGTTCCCGCTTCTCCCGTAAAACGGTACCAACCACGTTTTGTACGCTGATCACATAGATTTCCAACATTTGCACCGACGTTGCGATTGGCACTTGAGAGTTTTTTGTAGTTGTTGCACTCCGGAGCTAAATTCGAAAGTCAATATACTCAAAGTCACGTTTTACGACACTATGAGATAACGGACTGATAACAAGGCAGAGTGCAAGTAATTATAGTGTTCGTTGTTCTGCTCCAACATAGCCTCGACGTCTCTCGGTTTTACTCTGAACCTTCGGCGATTCATTTTGTTACAAATGCGATCGCTTTACTGTGAAAGTTTCGAGGGTTTCTGATATATTCTTTTTGGTAAAATTGGCCATCTTCGCCGAGTAAAAGCGTGTTGTACTAGTCTGATATCATCTAAGATGCACTTTTACAGGTAACCTTACTTTCCGCCAATACACCAAAACGTTCAGGAAACCTTCCCTTCATTTGGTTTACAAACGATGAATATATCATAATTACCAGGATGTAGCTCGCATCTGGAACCTTTGAAGCCAGCTCTACAGTTGCACTTAAAGGAATTCACACCATCAGTGCAGGTCCCTCCATTATGGCATGGCTGATTAGCACAGTCATCGATATCTAAATGGAATATGTAAACAAACCAATTCCCGAGGACGTTCGTGCGAAAATATTTCGACGATCAAAAACCTCTTACCTTCTAACTTCCTGAATTGACTGCTAGTTGATAATTCAAGGATCACGTACCAGAATTTCAGCGTCTAAAATAATCAGCTGCCACAGTCTCTTTTTCAGAAGAAAAGTTGCTATTGGTAGACCATGGCAGTCCTCTGTAATATCTACTTATAATAATCAACTATCTACTTATAATAAGCAAAGATTGCCATGAATGGAGGATTCAAGCTCTGAGAAATATTTTTGAAGCCATTTTACAACAGTGCCATACGTTGTGGATATTTTTCGTTTTTGAGTCAATCATTTTTACCAGTGACTTTTTGCGGAATTCAAGAATGGCCTTCAGTTGATGTCTACCTCCAAACTTTTCAGAGTTGCAAAAAACTACCTAAAGTTCTCAAAAGTTATAATCTTTTAATGATATTACTAACAGCTAGGACCTCAAACACTTCCGTCGGTTCCGTCGGTACTCACCTTTTTTGCAGTGGGCGCCAGTATAGCCCGGCTGACATGAACACGTGTACTGACCACTCCCTTGATAATGACACGCTCCTCCGTTTTGACAAGGATTTCCAGTGCAATCTACTACGACTGAAATAGAGACGGGGAGACAATATAAGCTAGAGACGAAAGACCTAGCAAAAGGTAGCGCAGACAGAGACGAAAACAATTAACATATGAGCAGAGTTGTATATTGCAAGCAAGTTCTATTACTTCAAGACATTTTCTCTAATGCATACTAGGCTACGTCGCTTGTTAAAGATGAGTATACTATCCCAGAATTATAGTGAATGATGTGCACACCATGAGGTCGGCTAATAGATATTCGGTCTCTATGAAGACACGGGCAGAGTTGTATATTGCAAGCAAATTCCATTACTTCAAGACATTTTTTTTTTCTAATGCATACTAGGCTGTGCTACTTGGTAAAGATGGGAATAATGAACACGCCTTAAGTTCGGCTAATACATATTTGGTCTCTTTCAAATGGACTTCACGTAATGAGTTAATTACAGCTTCAAAAGCATATGCGTCAAATATACCTATTTGTGTGCGTAGAAGGTTGATAAGAAGGAATTAAGGTATGAGGTATAATTACAAAGTAAAATATCAACCTACCTCTGCAATTTATCCCGTCTCCCTCGTAATCGCTCTTACACTTGCAGTTGAACGAACCATCAGTGTTTTGACAGATGGCGTTTGAAGAGCAGTTGTGTTTCTTTCCTTCACATTCGTCTATATCTATAAATTAATCGGCATGAAGTCGTGAAAACGATCTCAGAATACAATTTTACATGTTGTGAGTTTAACTAATGAACTGGATAAAATGGCGTTATGAATGTATTACACCCAGACTAGACAAAAGCTTCAACATACTATACAGTAGATAGAAACAGGAATTGGAACATTAGAAAAACACGGCAATGTCACAGTCATTATGGGCAAACTGTGTAGTAATCTAAACTGAATTCACTCCAGACAGAAGAACAGGCATTCGACGACTGAGAAAGCAGCACAAAAAGGATGACAAAAAGCTTCAAATCTTCCAATAACAAACATCGAGTTAGCTCTAAGGTGTGAGGTATAATTACAAGGAAAAATATAAACCTACCTGTGCAATTTATCCCGTCTCCCTTGTAACCGCTCTTACAATTGCAGTTGAACGAACCATCAGTGTTGTGGCAAGTGGCATTTGAAGAGCAGTTGTGTTTGTTTTTGGTGCATTCGTCTACATCTTTAAATTAATTGGCATGAAGTCGGGAAAACGATTTCAGAATACAATTTCACATGTTATGAGTTTAACACCTGCACTGATAAGATGGCAATCTGAATGGGGTAGACGCAGACTAGACAAAAGCTAAGTATCAACATAATATACAGAAGACAGAATTAGGAATTTGAAGACTAGAAAAACACGACAATGTTACAGTCATTATGTGAAAAGTGTGGTAATCTAAACTGCATTCACTCCAGACAGAAGAACAGGCACTATTCGACGACTGAGATAGCAGCACAAAAAGGATGGCAAAAAGCTTCAAACTTTCATATAAAAAACATTGTGTTGCTTTAGGGTGTGAGATATCATTACAAAGAATAACGTCAACCTACCTGTGCAGCTTATTCCGTCTCCCTTGTAACCGCTCTCACATTTGCAGTTGAACGAACCATCAGTGTTGTGGCAAGCGGCGTTTGAAGAGCAGTTGTGTTTGTTTTCTGTGCACTCGTCTACATCTTTAAATTAATCGGCATGAAGTCGGGTAAACGATTTCAGAATACAATTTCACATGTTATGAGTTTAACAACTACACTGATAAGATGGCGATCTGAATGGGGTAGACGCAGACTGGACAAAAGCTAATTATCAACATAATATACAGAAGATAGAATTAGGAATTTGAAGACTAGAAAAACACGACAATGTTACAGTCATTATGGGAAAAGTGTGTAACAATCTAAACTGTATTCACTCCAGACAGAGATAAGGCATTCAACTAATGAGAAGCACAAAAAGGATGACAAAAACCTTCACATTGTGTTAGCTCTAAGGTGTGAGGTATAATACAAAGAATAATACAACCCTACCTGTGCAATTTACACCGTCTCCCTTGTAACCGCTCTTACATTTGCAGTTGAACGAACCATCAGTGTTGTGGCAAGTGGCATTTGAAGAGCAGTTGTGTTTCTTTCCTTTACACTCGTCTACATCTTTAAATTAATCGGCATGAAATCGGGAAAACGATTTCAGAATACAATTTCACAATAATGTTATGAGTTTAACAACTGCACTGATAAGATGGCGATCTGAATGGGGTAGACGCAGAATAGACAAAAGCTAAGTATCAACTTGTTATACAGAAGATAGAATTAGGAATTTGAAGACTAGAAAAACACGACAATGTTACAGTCATTATGTGAAAAGTGTGGTAATCTAAACTGCATTCACTCCAGACAGAAGAACAGGCACTATTCGACGACTGAGATAGCAGCACAAAAAGGATGGCAAAAAGCTTCAAACTTTCATATAGCAAACATTGTGTTAGCTTTAAGGTGTGAGATGTCATTACAAAGAGTAACATCAACCTACCTGTGCAGTTTATCCCGTCTCCCTTGTAACCGCTCTTACACTTGCAGTTGAACGAACCATCAGTGTTGTGGCAAGTGGCGTTTGAAGAGCAGTTGTGTTTGTTTTCGGTGCATTCGTCTACATCTTTAAGTTAATTGGCATGAAGTCGGGAAAACGATTTCAGAATACAATTTCACATGTTATGAGTTTAACAACTGCACTGATAAGATGGCGATCTGAATGGGGTAGACGCAGACTGGACAAAAGCTAATTATCAACATAATATACAGAAGATAGAATTAGGAATTTGAAGACTAGAAAAACACGACAATGTTACAGTCATTATGTGAAAAGTGTGGTAATCTAAACTGCATTCACTCCAGACAGAAGAACACAAAAAGGATGGCAAAAAGCTTCAAACTTTCATAGAACAAACACTGTGTTGCTTTAAGGTGTGAGATATCATTACAAAGAATAATTTCAACCTACCTGTGCAATTTATACTGTCTCCCTTGTAACCGCTCTTACACTTGCAGTTGAACGAACCATCAGTGTTGTGGCAAGTGGCGTTTGAAGAGCAGTTGTGTTTGTTTTCGGTGCATTCGTCTACATCTTTAAAAGATCAGAAGATTTTCTGACTTTCTTAAAATTCAGTAGACGGGTAAAACGGTAAAACACTGGCAAAAATTGTCGACAACACGTACAGGTTACATACATAGATAGTTATGATGCAAAACAACCACAAAAACAACAAAAGCAAGAGTATAAAACGAGACAAGGGGAATCTACGAATAGTTTCACTCGCACTTTGAATATCTATCTTATACTTAAAGTTGAAAAAAGAATAAGGGCGGATTTATAAACAGTAGCCAGGCTTTATATACCCGACGCCAAATGTAATTTTAAACCTCTGGCTAACCTTAATCCTGGTTAATACGGATCGAGTCCGTCCAAACTTCAATTTAGCGATAAACCCAGGTCTAAGTTGTAGATTATATTTTATTTAGGAAAGCGGCCCTAAATGTTTTGACGAGCAATGTTTGAAGAGTGTCAATTCGCATATCAGGGACACTATAATATATCCGCTGATTTAGACTGCTAAACTCAAGCATTTGAATTGCAAAACAACGATTGCAAATTCGAACTGCAAAAACTTTTATATATCAAAGATCACTATAATGAGACAGGTGTCTATCACATCACAAATGAAGAAGCAACCAATCAGATCAAGAAGGTAAAAATTCCTCCAATCAGAAGCTTAGGTCGACCCTAATTTGAATCTACTGTTGGTGTGCTGTGATCGCTATTCTGAAAGCGTACTAAAATCGTATTTTACTGACCTTTCTGGCAAAAGTCTCCTGTGAAACCGGTGTAACACTCACACATGTAGCCTTTGTCTGTAAAACCATTTAAACAAGTTGCGTTTGACCCACACTGGTGACCCTTGCAAGCGTTCTATTAAAAACATAAAGACAAATGTTTTCAATTGATATAAGGATTAATATGGTAATGTTTTACTAAGTAGATGGAAGGTCGGCCGAAACCTTTATATTTTCGAACCTAAAATCTTATGACATTTAATTTATAGAGGATATTACACGGCGGCGCGAAGATGTGAATTTTATTTTTGAGTGGTAAAAACAATATTTTACGAACGAGCGTTTCGCGAGTGAGTAAAATATTGTTTTTACCACGAGAAAATAAAATCCATATCTTCGAGCTGCTGTGTAATTTTCTTTTTATTATATTAGACACGAGTGTTTATACGAGAAATTGCACAAACAACCGTGCAAAAGCGGGAAATGATGCCAGCGATATCCTCACTAGTGAGGATATGGAAAATACGCCACTCGGGTCCCGGATATAGTTTCGTATAGATTTTACGCACGGTATATTTTCCAGTAAAACATTCGTGTCTATATAATAAATAACGCTATTACACTGTTTTGCAATTTAACTTTCAAGGCCCCTTAAAAACCGCGATAAAATTTCGGCGGGCAAAGACTGTGGTTAAGAGGATACAGTGATGTCGACATTTAAAACGTTTCAAGTGTCGCGACGATTATCTGTAAGAATGTGTTCGATTGGGTCTATTCCGGAATAGTATTTTGTGTTGCTGATCGGTAAAATTGTTTGGTTTGGAGCTGATTTGAGTTTGGATGAATCGGAAGCTGTTCAAAATGCAAGCATGGAGTTTTAAAACAATTTCGAACTAAATCTCCCCCAGAACAAGCAAAATTTTGGGTCATTTTAGCTATTCCTATTCCGGAATAGGCCCAATCTAACACATCCTAAGCTCGCTCTAGAGTGAGCCGGGAGGGAAAAGTATGGCTATTTATAGCTACATACGTTATAGCAAAAAATCACACACAAAGATAAATTTTATTAAATGAAGAAGACATTTGGAGAAATGAACTTATGTAAATTATGGCATAAACTTTATAGTTGTCAAGGATTATGCTCAAATGATTAATTGATGAACCCCAATAAAGCCTAACAGGAGCGTCCGTTCCTTGACGATGCAGTGAATTCAAAATGAAATATTTGAGTAGCTATTTCTAACGTTACAGATTCTTAACAAATAAAGGACCAAGCCGCAATTGCTAAATGTTTCCTACTATATTGGTGAGTGGAGCAATTATAAGAAGAAGAAAAAAACAAACAAAAAGGTTATGCATTTCCTCTAGGCTTTTTTTTTTAACAAAATAGTATTTCGTTATCTTCACTAACCTCTGTTGCACGGTAAATGATTCCTTTACGTTCCACCAGATCTTTCGGGTGCAGAACATGATCCGATGAGTTCAAGTCGCATGTGTTGTTTCCACAGTTGTAAGATACGCATCTCTTCTCCAGATAGCATTGTATCCGACAAAACTCGCAGCTGTTCGTTTCGAAGCGTCTGATGAGGTGGTTTTGCAGAGCTTTTCCAAAGATTTGGTGCAGAAAGGTCATCTTTCTGCAATTTTCTGTGAATATAGAATAAGGAGAATATTGTGAAAAGTCTGCGGTTTTACCGTATTAGCAACGTAGATTCTAACTCACAAGATCATGTTCAGCATAAAAGAAATTACACATCAGATACCAAGTAAACCCAGTTTTACTGAAAACATGACTGAGCCAGAGTTAAACAGCGTTTCGTAAAGACGTCCGTAAGTAGAGCCGTCCGCTTACAAAAATGTCCGCCCAAAGAGCCTTGACAGTTAGTAACTAAATCAAAAAAGAGCCGCTGAAGCCTTGTTTTCGTAAAGGGAGCCTATAAGAGTCCGTTTACTGGCTGAGTTTACTGCACTCAAATTTTAACTTATTAGCTTTATCGATTAGTCGACTTGAAGTCTTCAGCAAAGCACGATTAAGCTAATCCAGAATTAACCAAACTCTTTCCTTCGTCCTGTTGGCTAACAAAAGGAAAGGTTTTGTTTTAAAAAAAAGCTTCCTTTAGCTCAAAACTTATGAATAATCTCTCTCCCAGCAGTCCGATTTATCTTTTTTTCCCAGCCAGCAAAAAAGCAGATAGTTCTCATGCCAGCCAGGACAGGTTGCAGTGCGGAACACATATTTTGTGGAACAGCTCCGATGGGTGCTCCTCTAACCTAGACACTTACCATTCGCATTTGTCTCAGAAGCAAGCATGAATACTGTTAACAAAAGTAGCCTTGGAGCGGACATTTCGAGATTGTAGCGAGCAAGCTGTATTCCAACTGGGACAAAAAATAAAACCCGAGGAACACAGTAAGGTTTCATGCAAACTAAACTGCAAAAACTTTACTGCGTATTTTTATCGCACACAGGTGACCAGTTTCTCTGACAATGGCAGAATAAAACACTCACGGGAAAAACTAAATATGAATAAATGAGACAAACATTGTTATATTATATGCACTCAGCCATGCTTGTCACTTAAGATGAAATAATTCGGCCAATAGGCAAATTTTGACTCTCATCAAGTATTAAGCAACCATGGCAAGAAATATGAATTTTCTGTATTGACCTTGTGCATGCAATTTTTTATATTGGGGTTTCTGTGAGTGTTTGATTTTTTAATTTTTAGTTTTATTTTTTTAGGCCTAGGGTTAGGGTTTGGTTTCGGGTTATGTTTAGAGCATTTTACTTTTCAGGTATCGCGAGATACGAAATAGAAATAAATATGCAAATGTAGGATATCATATATCGTGCCAAGTCCTCAACTCTGTTAACTGAAACCTGCAGGTGTGACCACTCAAACAAAAACCTCAGCGAATATAAATTGGAAAAATTTATGTCGGTGTTAATCCATTTTTTTTCCTAGTATTCAGTCGAACTTGCAATCGTTAATGCAAACGAACGTGTAACTCCTCAGCCACATTGAACTTCCTAAAAACTCAACACTCTAAATTGAACCTTGGTTTTGCATCCTGGGTTTATTTGGTAAATGTAGTTCAAGAACAAAATATAGAAAATTTACCCTGACAAATGCAAGTTCACTATCTGAAAGGGCATGCTATAAATGCAAATTTTACTGTGGTAAATATTTCACTGCGGTAGCTGTGTCTTGTGTAAACACGGCATAAATTACTCTATTAGTGTGTATGTTAGATAACTTCAAATTTGTGCTGTTGAGGACATAAAGAGAACAGGTGCCTACTTGGACGTCCACACTAAATGTTTTTTTCAAAAATACCCGTTTTCGCCTGTCCACACTAATTCGTTTTCATTCGAAAACTCATCCGGTTTCAAAAGTCTCCATTTTTGGAACCGTTTTTGAAAACCCCCGTTTTTTAGGGTATCGTTTTAGGTACGAAAAGCAAAAACGCATAAAAAATACCATGCGTTTTAAACGAAAACAGATTAGTGTGGGGTAAACCGCGCGAATTCACAGATAATATTATAAGCAGATTGTCCGCCTCGCGTGTATTTTTTTTACCTCATTCTTGAAGTAAGGACCGTGTAATGTTTTATAGTATTCTTTTGCCGCGAAGTTTAACATTGATAGTAAAGTTTGTGAAAAAACTGCAGCGAAACTTAAAAAAAAAAAAACCCCTTTGCATACGAGTTTGATTTAGAGATAGGTTGTGGCATATTACCGTTTATAAAATAACTATGATACTACGCGCGCCCTGATTGGCTAAATAACCGTGTTAGATGAGAGTATATTACACGCTGATGCGATACGCGATGTTTTTTACTTGACTAATTATTTTATAAAAGAAATATATAACGTGTTCCCGTGTAATATAGCCTCATCTAAACACTCGGCGGCCTCGTGGTTTTCTTTACTCTCGTGTTCTCCCAACTTCCCGCGTGTTTAGATGAGACTATATTACACGGTGACGCGTTATATATATTTTTTCTTAAACCATGTAACTCATAATAGTGCTAGGTTGTGCTACATATTCTTGGAATCTTCGACCGTATAAATTGCCCCAATATGCAGCGATGTATTGTTAATTTGTATTCCGAATGTCCGGTGAATCTCTATCCTTGTTGCTAGATGCGCTGTAGAAATATCACCAAATTGAAAAACTTCTGCTACAATGATCACGTGACTTCTCAATGCGCTTGTAGTACCGTAGACGATATCATTTACTCTTCAACAAAGAAGCGGGTGAAAAGGAAATTGACATAGTAAGCAGAATATTTAAATTAAATTTTGGCCGCAGACAATTTAATTAGTGTACTCGGGTGTTTTTAAAGGTTTTCTATATCTCAATCTCTTAATGTTCACAGTCACCATTTTCTACCAAAAATGAAATTTCCTTAGTATGCTTTTAGGTTGAATATTTTTAATACGGACGACAAAACATTACGTTTTCACAGTTTTCACTGCTGTCAGTGCGTTGTTAGATCTACATGTATTTCTCATCTTACCTCGAAAGGGATTTTCGAAAAAGAACACATCTTGATAGTTATCCATGGATTTTAACAGGTTTTTCTCGTTTGTCGTGCCGTTATTAAGTTCACATATCTTCTTGTCCTTGTAGAAGTTAATACTTTGACATTAGGCGCGTCGTTGCGACACAGCCAATAGCAATCCTGGATGTTCTTAGAGATCACAGACTTGTACACTTGATTTTTGAGTACTGCCTCTGGTACAGAGGTGGAGCATTCAGTAAAAACCATTTTTGGTTTTGTAGATGTAACCTCCACGTCCATGAGCAATTTCATCTGCAAGCAAATAGAGGGAAGCTTTTTAGATATTCAATACTAGGCTGTTGGACGGAAATGCAATCAATCTTTGGGTTTTAAGGATACTCTGACTATCCGCAAAATTTGGGAGCACAAATTAGCCACTTTGTCTTTGTCATAAAACAGTGGCTGTTTATTAATTTATTTGACCACTTTACCTTTTAGAGCTTCGATGAAACTCAAGTGCGAATGTTACAACCTAGTCGTTAATGGTGAATTTAAAAGATTCGGAAGCATTCAGCATTCGGAAGAGGAAAGCTTCCTAAACACAACAGTACAAAAAATATTTATCTCCGGTAAAATTTGATGTGTACTTTTTTGAATTAAAATTTCGGCCGACGTAAGAAGGGATTGATAGCAGAATACGCTCAAAACCGGCTACTGTCACTTTTTAAGCTGCATTTTATACAAGAACCTTGGGTACAACGCAAAATGTTTACCCCGTACCTGATTGTCGAAGGATTGAACATCTCCTGTGAAACCTCGGTCAGTCCCCTGGAGCAAATTTGATGTGTACTTTTTGCGTTTGAATTTGCAGTTCACAGCCAGCCATGGCGAATACCTCCCGTGAAAGACGCTGACTTCGGATGTTGATATTTTGGGCTACGAAGCTCCAAATCGCATGAAAATTGCATCAAACGAAAGCTAATTTCAACTAGGTCGTTCAGCGGCACATCTCCTAAACGTAGCAGTCTCTTTTTGAACCGGAGAAACTCATCCCTCACCCACCCCACAGAGGCGAAATACGTAACAATGTTGAATGTATGAATGGCGCATGCTCATACCGCACGCCGCTGGGAAAGACCGGAAGCAATCGTGTGCGCAAAATGTCCGGAATTTCTGGCGATGATAATAATAACTAATTAAGAAAAACTGACCGAAGCACCCAAAAGCGACCTTTCAAATGTGGTTGAAGCGTATAAGAAAATAATGAAAAACGCAATTGAAAAAAACAAATTATATTACAACTGACAAAAATAGAGACTATAATCATTTTATTGGACAGTCGGCAATGACGTCAACACTACATTGGCCAATCACAAGGGGAAACCTTTTGATCGACGTTATTAACGTCTTTACGGCGTTAGAATAGTATTGAATTGTATTTGATATCTTTGGGTAAATCTAGCTCAGCACCAAAGGCCGTGTGCATGATTCTTGGCTGTCAGTACAGTTTATCTATAGTCTCCATGGCACCAGCCTCCCTACAAGACTCAGAAGCGAACTCTTCTGTTTTACAACTTTCAGCTTCGGTAAACTGTACATTAAAAAGAAGCCTACACGAGCATATACATGCATCCAAGCATAAAGTGTCTGTACATGGTTTCGTATAGTATAGTTATATTATTTATTTAAACTGTGACTCACGTTACTGTCAAATACATCATCAAACGATACACTTACATGGATACATAAGATCTGGGTATATTATTATATTACATATATTACGCATATATGCATCTAAAAATCGATACGGGGAAGTGCCGTTAAAAGCACAATGGAGGCTCTTCATTGTTGCATGATCATTTTTTAAAAATATCTACAAAATTATTGTGTTCAAAATGGGCAAGCTTTAATTTGAATGTCATGGATTAAGTTTGAAACGGACGCAAACACAATTCTGAATATCAACACAAGGCTTTATAGCTAATGAAAATATATTTCTTGAATGTTCCATGCAGTTTATACTGGGGCTCTTGGACTAGTTCACATGTATGCCATTGCTTCTTCACAGCTTTAGGTAGCGTTAGTAGCACAGTATCTTAAGTTACAGGCTGGAGCTTTTACAAGTTTGTACACAACGTAACTCCCACAGTTTCTCGCTTGGATATCAACCTTCCACTTGCAGCAAAAGACTGACCAGTGAAAGCACACCTGGCGGAATACGAGGCCCTCTTCAATCGTGGGGTTTGTACCGTTCAACCAACCCGGCGAATGCGTGCTGCATTTGTATTTTGGGACACACGAAGTCGGCATTTTAGTTCCCGCTTCTCCCATAAAACGGTACCAACCAGCTGTCAACGCATCATCACATAGCTGATCTTTTATTTGTGTACCTATGTTGCGATTGGCATCTGAGAGGGTCTGGTATCTGTTGCACTCTGGAGCTAAAAGTAAAACGCCGAATTGCTCAAAGTCAATTTATTTATCTCGACATGGAACTGTGAAATAGTAAATGGGGCCAGGGGCGGATTTAGGGGGGGTGGATTGGGTGGCTAGCCACCCCCCTCTGAAGTGGCAAAAAAAAGGAATTATGGGTATTTTGAAATAAAATAAGAAGATAATCAATCATAAATCGACCGATACGCTAAGTGACGCCGATAAAATACAGTTTCTCGACAAATGCTGGCAGCCGGCAGCATCCGATGCTCTTGACACTCGACGCTTTGGACCTAAGAAACAAATAAGCTTCCAAAGAAAATGGCTCGATCAACGCAGATGGCTAGCCTATAGTGCGCATGACGACTTTAAAGGGGGTTGGTGTGTGCCATGCCTCTTGTTCCTAAAAGATTGAGAGAAAGAATCATTAGGGGTCTTTGTGAAAGCTCCATTCAGGAACTATAACAAATCCAAAGAGAAGCTTGATAGCCATGAGACCACAGAGTACCACAAGAGATCTATAGATAATGCTGCTTGTATACGATCCCAAATGGCACAAATTGGAAGACGCATTGACTCACAGATCAACACAATGGCTAGGGAACACAAAACGTCCAGGGAAATGAAACAATCCTGCCCCATATTGTAGATGCTGTGTTGTTGTGTGCGAAGCAACAGATTTCTTTGCGAGTGAACCGAGACGACCGAGTGCAGTTTGGTGAATTACCAACATCAAATGAAGGCAATTTTGTGGCTATCATGCGTCTCCTGGCAGAAAGCAACCCTGCACTCAAAGAGCATCTCATTTCGGGACCACAAAATGCAAGGTATACAAGTAAAACCGTCCAAAACGAAGTAATTGCAGTTATTGCTGTCCTGATTCGTGACTATTTCCGACAATGCCTGGAAAAGAATTCCCACTTCGCATTAATTGCCGACGAAACAACATCACAGGGACGCGAAGTGTTGTCGGTGTGTCTTCGCCTTCTTGACTTCATTGCTGACCCATCCAAACCAATAAAGCGCGAGGTTCTGATAGACATGTGTGACCTGCCAAGAACCACTGGAGCAGCTATAGCTACCGCAATCCGAAACAGCTTACAGAAACACACAATCGACATAACCAAGTGCCGTGGTCAAGCATATGACACAACTGCGTCAATGAGCTCAGATAAGAAGGGAGTTCAAGCTGAGATAAGCAAGTTTGCACCTGATGCAGAATATCAAGGCTGTGGCCTTCATTCCATCAATCTTGTTATCTGCCATGCTTGCAAAATAAAGTCAATTCAGAATATGATGGATTCTTGCCACAAATTATTCAGTTTTTTCGACAACTCACCAAAACGACAGAACTTCTTGCAGGTCATAATTGACGCCCTTTCACCAGAGAGCAAGAAGCGTAAGCTGAAAGATCTGTAGTGCAAAACACGGTGGATCGAGAGACACTCCACATTTGAGACCATCTTCGATTTGTACGAGTATGTTGTCATCACACTAAATGAAATGTGCGAGCCTACAAATGACGACCGTTTTTATCCAACTAACGAGGAGTGGAGCTGAGATGCCAAAACTAGGACAATGGCAAATGGACTGCGGCACACCATGACAAGCTTTAGACACAGTGTTGTATCCAGGATTTCAAAACTGGGGGTCCTTCGGACCCCCTCTTCCAAAATTTAGGGGTCCAAGTAGGATTTTGTGGGGTCCAACTAATTAATATTCATTTTTAATATTAATATTCGTGGCGCGTCATTATTCACATTGCTTATTTTTGTACCAAACAAATAACAAGCCGATAGGACATTTTTTATGTTCCTGCCACATTTTGTTCTCTTTCGAGGAGGTTTTCGGCTAAAAGTATTTTATTGACGTCCGCCATACGCACAAAACATATTTATGCAAATCTGAACTCAATTCTTTGGGTTATCAAATTTCACCACGCTACGCGAAAAATTGACAGCTTGATTTTCAGTCGATGTGCAAGACTACAGGTCAATGTTTTAAGATTTGTATGCAGACAGATTGTTTGACATATTAAAAGCGGTGTCGTCGTGATCGATAAAAGGTGTGCATGTCGCGATAAACTGAGCCGCTCGAACAGCCAGTGGTTTACAGTAACATTTGATCGAATATTTGTTCAGTCACACTCGCATTCCAGGATTTAACCCTTAGAAATTGTACTACTTTTTTCGTGTCGTATGCGACAGAAAACCAAATCACGGAGTGATTTTTTATTCGTGTCGTAAGCGAAAGTTGCAACGCGTAAATCGGGCTTTACCGACGCGCTATCAGTGGTGAAGGATCAGTGTCGGCTTTCCGCTTAGCGGGTCGCGTTCCGAAAAGAGTCGCTTGTCAATTAATTTTTCGAGTGCGTCCAAGCGGACGCACTTGCTGGAATTTTTTGCGTCCAAATTGAGATTTGTGCGTCCCAGGACGCAATGACGCGCTCTGGATACAACACTGAGACATATTGTCAGCTTTGTCTGTGCAAAAGAAATGCTGGAACCAATGCGGCCACTCGTCACCGCCCTGCAAGGCCGACTCGTAGAAGTGTATTTCGGTTTCCAGAAGATTGAAGAAGTTGTCAACTCCTACAAGGATGTACGCAATGAAATCGACTCGTGGTTTCAACGTGTGTACACTAAAGCCATTACGCTGTCAGAATTGGTCGGATCGACTGAGCAACGACCACGTGTTTGCAGTAGACAAACGCATCGGGAAAACCAGCAAGCAGAGTCAGTGGCAGAATACTGGAAGCGGACGCTGGCAATACCCTTCCTTGACGTAATCTGCTCGGAAATGAAGTGCCGCTTCAGCAATGAGAAGAGGGCCCATTACGAGCTCTGTGCTCTTATTCCCCAGGTACTCGCCAAATAAGTCTGAAGAAGCCTCAGTGGAACTTGCTGAAATACTGCATGGGAAGTGGGGACACGTGATGCCATTACCATCAGCTTTCGAAAGTGAACTGTTCCGCTGGAGGAACCACTGGAAGCGACAGGCGAGTTCAGATGAATCCATCTCGGTATCCACCCTATTAGCGACACACGCAGACAACATCTTCCCCCAAACGTCAGGGAACTTCTGAAGATTCTTGCCGTTTTGCCTATGGGGAGCACGGAGGCGGAGAGATCGTTTTCTTGTGTTCGGAGGATTCATACTTGGCTCCGCAGCACAATGACCAACGAACGACTATCAGATTTGGCTGTCATCGCTATGCATGCACAGACAATTTCCATCGACAGAAGGCAGGTTTGCGAGAAATTTATGGCACTGCACCCCAGAAGGATGATGTCACCTTCACTTTTGGCCGATTAACGGAACTAAGGCAGTGTGAACCAACTAGTTCTTGCTTGTTTTAGACTGCATTAACTTTATCGTTAAGAGAAATGTAAAAGTTTTTTAATACATAAATAACATTGTTTATTCTATAAACTGGTTTATTCTGCTAAAATTCCGTTTTTTCACGCAATTTTATGATCTATTTTTAACTTACTACACACCTATAATTTATATTGCAGTAAGCAAATTGTGTGGCTACTATGCGTAAAATAGAGTTTATCACGCTTGAAAAATAGACTCTTAACTGTGCTCCAAGGTGGTCTCAAAACGCAGGAAATGCCATTTCAGAGACTCTAGATTTCAAAATTTTCCCGGGGGAACATGCCCCCGGACCCCCCTAGTGGCTCGCGCCTCCGGCGCTCGAACATCCATACTCGGCCGCAAGCCACCCCCCATTTCAAAATCCTAGATCCGCCCCTGGGGGCCCGGTTGTTCAAAGCTGCACGCTGGATAAGGCTTCTCCAGTTGGACTAATTAACTCCTTGGCAACAAACTGAGTAAGGCTTTGGTATAAAGGCCAAATGAAAATCTTGAGAAATGACAGCGTAGTTTAGACCTAATCCAGGATTAACTTGAGCGCCCTTTGCACAGTCCACCTGGCCTCTAGCACGCAGAGTGCTAGAAATATCGCTGGTTGTTTTACAAACAATATCTCGGACGTTTTATGTGACGGCCATGTTGGGTGAATTTGCTTGTTATAGCTTCTACGATAAGTACCATTTTTTCAATATGCTGAATCTTCAGCAATGCATTTTGCTACAAAAGAAGGAGTTCAAATTGCTTACCATGATGCAGTTCGCATCTAGAACCTTTAAATCCTGCGGTACAGTTGCAAGTAAAGGAATTCACACCGTCAGTGCAGGTCCCTCCATTAAGACATGGCTGATCAGCACACTCATTGATTTCTGGATGGAATATAAAGGTAAATCAGTTCCACGACTGTTTGCACCAAAAGTTTACAGCCATCAGAAACTATTTAACACTTTTAGTTCTTTTAAGAATTTGGTGGTGGTGCATACGTGTTACACTGTCTTGACACATAGTCACATGACTTCTCTATGCACTTGTAATATCGTGGACGATAGCATTTACTCTATATAACAAAGAAGCAGATGAGACTAAATATTGACAGTAATCAGAAAGGCAAAAGGATCGTTTAATCATATCTTAGCGGACTAAGTCAATAATGGCTTAGGTGTTTTTAGTGTCTTCTTTGTCTTAACTGTCTTTTCACCGCGTCTCTTACTCAATTCATTTCGCTAACATAAAAATTTCCTGGGCTAAAACGTCCTAGTACTGCTGACCAAACATTTCCATTACAACTGTCAAACTATTTCTCGTGTTACCTCGGAAGGGATTTTCGAAGAAGAAGACATCTTGATAGGTATCCAGGGCTTTCAACAGGTTCTTCTCGTTCACCGCTCGGTTGTTAAGTTCACATATCTTCTTGTCCTTGTAGAAGTTGATACTTTGACAAGGCGCATCGTTGCGACACATCCAATAGCAATCTTGGATGTTCTTAGAGATCATAGACTTGTATGCGTGATTTCGAAGAACTGCCCCTTGTACAGAGGTGGCGCATTTTGCAAAAACCATGATTGGTCCGAAAGATGATAGGCCAATAAGATAGGACAAAAAGGTTATAACTTCCATGTAAATGAGTAATTTCGTCTGCAAGCAAATCGAACAAGGAAGTTTTTGTTTTTAATATTTACTAATAGGCTGTTGAGCGGAGATGGAATCAATCTCAGGGTTTTGCGGATGGCATTAGTTCGCTCGATACGGGAGCTCAGATCAGTCATCATGTCTTTTTCATAACAAATTGACTGCTCTTATCATTTGTACTTGACCACGTTGCATTATGGAGCTTCGATGAAACTCAAGTGTGAATGTTGCAACTTTGTCGTTAATGGTGAATCTAAAAGGCCTGTGTGGGTTCATACTTACCGTCATCAGCCCGTTCATGGCGCGCGACTAATACAGATGCATCCTTCGAAGCGATATTCGGAGGCTTACGGACCAAACACAGTGGTTATTTCCTCGTCACTGAAGTGAACACATATTTGTTTTGTGTAATTTCTATTAATATCCAGCCTATTAGAATTTAAGAATCACTCTAAGTAATTTCCTCGCTGTCGTCATTGTGCTTGCAGCCGTCGGAAGCAATGAATGGATAAAGTTACAGAAGATAAATACCGGGCAGCTAGGCTGATAACGATGAAGCGTGCACTGAGGCATCAACATAAAACGAAAAAGAAAAAAGTAAATACAACTGACAAAGCCTCCCGAAAGCGACATGTGAAAGGTTGGTTGCAATGCCAAACATGAGAGAAGTTAGTAAAAATGAGAAAAAGTGCATAAAAAAGTTTCTATTGCACCTAACAAAAATAGGAACTGTAATTAAAAATAGTAACTGTAAATACATTGTATTCGACGCAGTGAAGTGCGACGTTTAAAACGGACCTAAGTCATTTTACTTGAAAAATTAGGCCATGGCGTCAATAATACCTCGGCCAATCACAGGGGTGAGCGTAAATAATATTGTGATCAATTCACAAAGTATGCCCGTTGTGTAGTGGCAGCTGTGTGCCATGATTCTTGGCTGCCAGTGGTTCGCCTAGATACTACTTAGGCTTACAAGAATCAGAAGCAGAACCACCTTTAATTTCGCAATTCTTAACCACAGTAAAGAATGAAATACAATGGAGAAGCCTAGACGAGCATATACATCGAAGCATCAAGTGTCTGTACATGGTATCGCAAAGTATAATCATTATTTAGTTAAATTATGTTGTATTATTGCCAAATACAGTAGGTTGGTTGTGATCGTCCGGGTTAGAGTAGTCTCCAGAAAGACTGTTGTTGGTGACTGACGTCAGTCAGTCACCAACAACAGTCTTTCTGGAGACTACTCTAACCCGGACGATCACAACCAACCTACTGTTCACACTCCTGGGTTCAAACCATTTGCCATTGCCAAATACGTCATCTTTCCTCAGATATAAATGATAGCTGCATAAAGCTGATATATACGTACGTATACCCGGATACATGAGAATATATACTGATTAATATGTTTACCAACGGAAAAACGTCAGCTGTGGACCCATACAACTTGTAATATAATAATCATGGATTGTCCAAATATTAATTTTGAAAAGTGATTTTGGACGCTGGTGCTTTTTTCCTCCACTAATGAAATAGTGACTAACGCTGTGATCCTGCTGATCAATGGATTTGTAAAAAATGATCCTTATTTAACTATTCTAAAACTATTGTATTGTTGAGATTTCTTAAATACATTTTTTATCAGACCCTTCAGGTCTGCACAGTTACTTATTCCGCTAGTATTTATTATGAATAAACTAAAAATTGGTATGAGATAATTATTAGTTAGCCATGAGCGTTCGCCTTTTGTCGTGCTATGCCGACCTACACGCGATCATTTAAAGGTGTCCTTTTAGAGACAAAGGCAGCTTCGAAGTACACTTCAAGATTGTATGGCCATTTTTATCAATTTATATATATAAACGTATTTAATTTAAAATGGTCAAGCTCTAATTTGATTGTTAGGGTCAAAGTTATGGCTAAACGGACATAACAAACACAATTGTGTTGAACACCAGTACAATGATTTAAATATAGCTAATATGTATTTTATAGACAAGAGCATCTACGATATACTGATTAAAAAGCACGCTGAAGACTATTCACCACTACATGATCAGTTTGAATCAATATCTACAGAAGTATTTACAATACATTAAAAATGGACAGTCTTCAAGTTGAACGTCCAGCCAAGGCTAGGGCCAAACTTACACAAGCAGGTTCGAGTCTTAACCCTTTCGCTCCCAGTAGTGGTCCACTTCGATTTTCTCCTTCAGTTTCTCACCAGAAACATATGATACAGTAGGGAGAACTTGGCTTTTGATACCTTGCTAAGATGAAAGCTGATTTAACTAACAATTCTCACTCCATTGCTTATACAATTCACTCTTAAAAGGTTGGGAGAATTTGCATTTTGAGCTTGGGAGTGAAAGGGTTAACACCAACACCAGAGCCATTTTCGGATGACTGCCGAAAACCAAAACCAAAGTAATCACACAGGCCAATCACATAGACTGAGAGAAAACAGTTGAGCCGATTGGAAGCCAAAGTAATTTGCGTTTGGTCTTGCGTTTGGTTTTACTTTCCAGTCAGCAGTGCGAGTACACGCCATCGCTTGCGTGAGAAGTGTTTGGTTTTTGTTTTTGCTTTGTTCCTGATTGGCTGAGCATGCTGACAAACTCGTGTGGACCAATCCAAAAGCGGAGCAAACGCAAAACCAAAGCAATCACACAATTACCTTCCGGACAGTCATCCGAAAACCGCTCTAATGAAAAGGTATTACTTGGAGTGGAGCCCATGGAGTTTCATGATCAACTGGCCGGGGCTGTTGGACTTTTGCTGGAACTTTTCTCCTGCTCTAAGTAGCACAGTATCTTAGATAACAGGCTGGAGGTTTCACAAGTTTGTACACAAAGTAAATCCCACAATTTCTCACTTGGATATTTGCGTTCCAAAGGCAGCAGTTGTTTGACCAGTGAAAGCACACCTGGCGAGACACGACGCCCTCCTCAACTGTGGGATTTACACCGTTCAACCAGCCTGTTGCATGCGTTGTGCACTTATTTATTGGGACGCATGAAGTTGGCATTTCTGTTCCCGCTTCTCCCGTAAAACGGTACCAGCCAGTTGTTAACGCACTATCACACAGTGCGCTAATATTACCATCTGCACCGACGTTGCGATTGGCATTTGAGAGGTTTTGGTAGTTGTTGCACTCCGGAGCTAAATTCGAAAGTCAATATACTCAAAGTCACGTTTTACGGACTGATAACAAGGCAGAGTGCAAGTAATTATATTGTTCGTTGTTCTTCTCCAACATAGCCTCGACGTCTCTCGGTTTTACTTTGAATCTTTGGCGATTCATTTTGTTACAAATGCGATCGCTTTCCTGTGAAAGTTTCGAGGATTTCTGATATAATATTTTTGGCAAAATCGGCCATCTTCGCCGAGTAAAAGCATGTGTTATACTAGTCTGATATCATCTAAGATGCACCTTTACAGGTAACCTTACTTTCCGCCAATACATCAAAACGTTCAGGAAACCTTCCCTTCATTTGGTTTACAAACGATGAATAGAGTTGTATATTGCAAGCAAATTCCATTACTTCAAGACATTTTTTTTTCTAATGCATACTAGGCTGTGCTACTTGGTAAAGATGAGTATACTATCCCAGAATTATGGTGGAATAATGAACACGCCTTGAGTTCGGCTAATACATATTTGGTCTCTTTCAAATGGACTTCACGCAACGAGTTAATTACAGCTTCAAAAGCATATGCGTCAAATATACCTATTTGTGTGCGTAGAAGGTTGATAAGAAGGAATTAAGGTACGAGGTATAATTACAAAGTAAAATATCAACCTACCTGTGCAATTTATCCCGTCTCCTTGGTAACCGCTCTTACACTTGCAGTTGAACGAACCATCAGTGTTTTGACAGATGGCGTTTGAAGAGCAGTTGTGTTTCTTTCCTTCACATTCGTCTATATCTATAAATTAATCGGCATGAAGTCGAGAAAACAATCTCAGAATACAATTTTACATGTTTTTACATGAGTTTAACTTTAACTTTAATTTTACATGAGTTTAACTACTGAACTGAATAAAATGGCGCTATGAATGGATTACACCCAGACTAGACAAAAGCTAATAATCAACGTATTATACAGTTGATAAAAACAGGAATTGGAACATTAGAAAAACACGACAATGTCACACTCATTATGGGCAAACTGTGTAGTAATCTAAACTGCATTCACTCCAGACAGAAGAACAGGCATTCGACGACTGAGAAAGCAGCACAAAAAGGATGACAAAAAAGCTTCAAACCTTCCAATAACAAACATTGTGTTAGCTCTAAGGTGTGAGGTATAATTACAAGAAAAAATATAAACAAACCTGTGCAGTTTATCCCGTCTCCCTTGTAACCGCTCTTACATTTGCAGTTGAACGAACCATCAGTGTTGTGGCAAGTGGCGTTTGAAGAGCAGTTGTGTTTGTTTTCTGTGCATTCGTCTACATCTTTAAATTAATTGGCATGAAGTCGGGAAAACGATTTCAGAATACAGTTTCACATGTTATGAGTTTAACCATTGAACTGATAAGATGGCAATCTGAATGGATTAGACGCAGACTAGACAAAAGCTAATTATCAACATGTTATACAGTAGATAGAAACAGGAGTTGGAAGCCTAGTAAAACCCGACAAAGTCACAGTCATTATGGGAAAAGTGTGGTAATCTAGTGTGGTAATCTAAACTGCATTTACTCCAGACAGAAGAACAGCCATTCGATGACTGAGAAAGTAGCACAAAAAGGATGGCAAAAAGCTTCAAACCTTCCAATAACAAACATTGTGTTAGCTCTAAGGTGTGAGGTATAATTACAAAGTATCTTATAAGCTTACCTGTGCAATTTATCCCGTCTCCTTGGTAACCGCTCTTACACTTGCAGTTGAACGAACCATCAGTGTTATGACAAGTGGCGTTTGAAGAGCAGTTGTGTTTGTTTTCGGTGCATTCGTCTACATCTTTAAATTAATCGGCATGAAATCGGGAAAACGATTTCAGAATACAATTTCACATGTTATGAGTTTAACAACTGCACTGATAAGATGGCAATCTGAATGGGGTAGACGCAGACTGGACAAAAGCAAGTATCAACATAATACACAGAAGACAGAATTAGGAATTGGAAGACTAGAAAAACACGACAATGTTACAGTCATTATGTGAAAAGTGTGGTAATCTAAACTGCATTCACTCCAGACAGAAGAACAGGCACTATTCGACGACTGAAAAAGCAGCAGAAAAAGGATGGCAAAAAGCTTCAAACTTTCATATAACAAACATTGTGTTAGCTTTAAGGTGTGAGATATCATTACAAAGAATAATGTCAACCTACCTGTGCAATTTATTCCGTCTCCCTTGTAACCGCTCTTACACTTGCAGTTGAACGAACCAACAGTGTTTTGGCAAGTGGCGTTTGAAGAGCAGTTGTGTTTGTTTTCTGTGCACTCGTCTGCATCTTTAAAAGATCAGAAGATTTTCTGACTTAAAATTCAGTAGACGGATAAAACGGTAAAACACTGGCAAAAATTGTCGACAAAACGTACAGGTTACATACATAGATAGTTATGATGCAAAATAAAACAACAACAACAAAAACAAGAGCATAAAACGAGACAAGGGAAATCTACGAATAGTTTCACTCGCACTTTGAATATCTATCTTATACTTAAAGTTGAAAAAAGAATAAGGGCGGATTTTTAAACAATAGCCAGGCTTCATATACCGACGCCAATCCATGTTCTAGAAATGTAATTTTAAACCTCTGGCTAACCTTAATCCTGGTTAATACGGGAGTCCGTTTACTGGCTGAGTTTAATGCACACAAATTTAACTTATTAGCTTTATCGATTAGTTGACCTGAAGTCACCAGCAAAGCACGATTAAGTTAATCCAGGATTAACCAAACTCTTTCCTTAGTCCTGTTGGCTAACAAAAGGAAAGGCTTTGTTAAAAAAAAAGCTTCCTTTAGCTTAAAACTTATCAATAACGCTGAGTTCTGAGCAAAACCTTCCTGTTCCCAGGCTTAAAGATAACAAAACGTTTGTTCCTAATTCAGAATTAGACTAATGTGCTTTGAACAACTGAGCCCAGGAGTCTAACGGTTTAGCCTAGACACTTAATTACCATTCGCATTTGTCTCAGAAGCAAGCGTGAATACTGTTAACAAAAGTAGCCTTGGAGTGGACATTTCGAGATCGCCGTGAGCAAGCTGTATTCCAACTGGGACAAAAAATAAAACCCGAGGAACACAGTAAAGGTTTCATCCAAACTAAACTGCAAAATCTTTACTGCATATTTTTATCGCACACAGGTGACCAGCTTCTCTGACAATGGCAGAATAAAACAGGGAAAACTAAATACGAATAAATGAGACGAACATTGTTATATTATGCACCCAGCCATGCTTGTCACTTACGATGAAACAATTCGGCCAATAGGTAAATTTTGACTCTCATCAAGTATTAAACAACCATGGCAAGATATATGAATTTTCTGTATGGACCTTGTGTATGCAATTTTTTATATTGGGGTTTTGTGAGTGTTTCATTTTTTGAGTTTTAGTTTTATTTTTTTAGGCCTAGGGCTAGGGTTAGGGTTGGGTTTCGGGTTATGTTTAGAGCATTTTACTTTTTAGATATCGCGAGATACGAAATAGAAATAAATATGCAAATGTAGGATATCATATATTGTGCCAAGTCCTCAACTCTGTTAACTGAAACTTGCAGGTGTGACCACTCAAACAAAAACCTCAGCGAATATAAATTGGAAAACTTTATGTCGGTTTTAATCCATTTTTATTTTCTAGTATTCAGTCGAGCTTGCAAACGTTAACGCAAACGAACGTGTAACTCCTCAGCCACATTGAACTTCGTAAAAACTCAACACTCTAAATTGAACCTTGGTTTTGCATCCTGGGCTATTGAATGGGATCGTTTCTATTCTATGCCTTTATTTTCCATCAATATAAATTTGTAAACATCAAGTATTCGCTTTATGAAGGGAGTTCATTAAGTACTTCCAGCTCATATCACTTAGGAGAATTCCACTGAATAATTTAAACATCCCCTCGAGCAGCACTCAATTACGAATTCCCAATGATCCGTCTTTTGAAGTACAAACCCCACGTCTAAAAAAACAAAAAGCAGTTAAAACGATCCGATGTCGATCTCGGGGTTAAATATAAATGACATCCGGTCGACTTTTTCTTATGCCGTGTATTTACGAGACACATTTGCCAAGGTAAAATATTTTAGCTTATTAGTCAGGTTACTTCAGTAAAGATACCACGGGCTGCGTGCAGATTATTTGGTAAATGTAGTTCAAGAACAAAAATATAGAAAAGTTACCGTGGCAAATGCAAGCTCACTAGTCTGATAGGGCATGCTATAAATGCAAATTTTACTGTGGTAAATATTTCACTGCGGTAACTGTGTCTTGTGTAAATACGGCATAAATTACTCTATTGGTGTGTACGTTAGATAACTTCAAAATTTGTGCTGTCGAAGACATAAAGAGAACAGGCGCCTACTTGGACGTCCACACTAAATGTTTTTTCAAAAATACCCGTTTTCGCCTGTCCACACTAATTCGTTTTATTGGAAAACTCATCCGGTTTCAAAAGTCTCCATTTTTGGAACCGTTTTTGAAAACCCCGTTTTTTAGGGTATCGTTTTAGCTACGAAAAGCAAAAACGCATAAAAAATACCATGCGTTTTAAACAAAAATAGATTAGTGTGGAGTATAAACCGCGCGAATTCACAGATAATTTTATAAGCAGATTGTTCGCCTCGCGTGTATATTTTTACCTCATTCTTGAAATAAGGACCGTGTAATGTTTTATAGTATTCTTTTGCCGCGAAGTTTAACATTGATAGTAAAGTTTGTGAAAAAACTGCAGCGAAACATTAAAAAAAAAAAACCTTTGCATACGAGTTTGATTTAGAGATAGGTTGTGGCATATTACCGTACCATGTAACTCATAATAGTGCTAGGTTGTGCCACATATTCTTGAAATCTTCGACCGTATAAATTGCCCCAAAATGCAGCGATGTATTGTTAATTTGTATTCCGAATGTCCGGTGAAACTCTATCCTTGTTGCTAGATGCGTTGTAGATATATCACCAAATTGATCTACCAAATCTACCAATAATGAAATTTACTTAGTATGCTTTTAGGTTAAATATTTTTAAGATGGACGACAAAACATCACGTTTTCACAGTTTCCATTGCTGTCAGTGCATTGTTAGATCTACATGTATTTCTCATCTTACCTCGAAAGGGATTTTCGAAAAAGAACACATCTTGATAGTTATCCATGGATTTCAACAGGTTTTTCTCGTTTGTCGTGCCGTTATTAAGTTCACATATCTTCTTGTCCTTGTAGAAGTTAATACTTTGACAAGGCGCGTCGTTGCGACACAGCCAATAACAATCCTGGATGTTCTTAGAGATCACAGACTTGTACGCTTTATTTTGGAGCACTGCCCCTTGTACAGAGGTGGGGCATTCAGCAAAAACCATTTTTGGTCCAAAGGATGCGAAGCCAAGAAGATTGGACAAAAAGACTATAACTTCCACGTAAATGAGTAATTTCATCTGCAAGCAAATAGAAGGAATTGCTTTTCAAATATTCAGTACTAGGCTGCTGGACGGAAATGCAGTCAATCTTTGGGTTTTGAGTATACTCTGACTATCAGCGAGATTTGGGAGAACAAAGCAGCCACCTTATCTTTTTCATAACAAATTGGCTGTTTATTATTTTATTTGACGACCTTACCTTTTAGAGCTTCGATGAAATTCAAATTATAATGTTACAACCTAGTCGTTGATGGTGAATTTAAAAGACTTGTGTCGGTTCCACTTACCGTCATAATCGCAATGTTACGGTCTAGTCATGGCACGCGACTAAAAGTATAGATGCATCCTTCGATGTAATGTTAGGAGGCTGACGTCCAAACACAGTAGTTATTCCCTCATCACCGAAGTGAACTTGCTTTATGAAATTTTTATTAATCTCCAGCCTATTAGAGTTCGAGAATCGATCTGAGTAATTTCCCTACTCTTGTTAATGTGATCAGTGCTTGAAATAGCGTGAGGCAGCTGGGCTCATAATCATGAAGCGCGCACTGAGGCATAATAATAATAATAATGATAATAATAGTAATAGTAATAAGAATAATAAAAATAATAATAATAATAATAATAATAATAATAATAATAATAATAATAATAATAATAATAATAATAATAATAATAATAATGATAATAATAATAATAATAATAATAATAATAATAATAATAATAATAATAATAACAATAATAATAATAATAATAATAATAATGATAATAATAATAATAATAATAATAATAATAATATTAATAATAATAATAATAATAACAATAATAATAATGATAATAATAATAACAATAATGATAATAATAATAATAATAATAATAATAATAATAATAATAATAATAATAACTAAGTAAGTAAGTAAAACTAACAGAAGCTCTCAAAAGTGGTTGAAGCGTAAAAGAAAATGAGGAAAAACGCATTTATTCAACTAGTATGACTTTGGCTAAATCTAGCTCAGTATCAAAGGTGTGCATGACTTTTGGCTGTCAGTACAATTCATCTATAGTTTCCACGGCACCAGGAGCGGATTCTTTTATTTCGCAATTTTCAACTTCAGTAAGGAACAAAGTACAATTAGGAAGCCTAAACGAGTATATACATCTTAGACAGCCTAAAATGTCTATTAATGGTTTCGTTAAATTGTGACTCATATTACTGTCAAATACATCATCAAACGATAGCTGCATAAATCTCTGACACACACACACTTATATGGATACATAAGATCCGGGTATAAGATTATTTTACACATATCTTACACATATATGCGTAAAATATATATGTAATAGGGGACTCTTCATTATTGCATGATACGTTTGAATCAATATCTACAAAAGTATTTACATAAAAAATAGACAGTCTTCAAGTTGAATGTCGAGCCAAGGCTGGGGCCAAACTAACACAAACAGGTTCAAGTGTGAACACCAACACCAGGATTTTATGGTTAATGAAGAGGTATTACTTTGAGCCATGGAGTTTCATGATCAACTGGCCGGGGCTCTTGGACTTTGGCTGGAACTTTCCTCCTGGCTCTAAGTGGCACAGTATCTTAGTCGACAGTTTGGCGATTTCACAAGTTCGTACACCAAGTAAATCCCGCAGTTTCTCGCTTTGATATCAGCTTTCCAATTACAGCAGTTGTTTGACCAGTGGAAGCACACCCGGCGGGATACTCGGCCCTCCCCAACCGTGGGATTTGTACCGTTCAACCAGCCCGTCGCATGCGTTGTGCACTTGTTTATTGGGACGCACGAAGTTGGCATTTCTGTTCCCGCTTCTCCGGTAAAACGGTACCAGCCACGTGTTAACGTATTGTCACACAGTGCTTCATTACCACCACCATCTGCATCGACGTTGCGATTGGCGTTTGAGAGGTTTAGGTAGGCGTTGCACTCCGGAGCTAAATTCGAAAGTCAATATACTCAAAGTCACGCTCTAGGACATTGTAATAACGGACTGATAACAAGGCAGAGTGCAAGTAATTATATTGCTCGTTGTTCTTCTCCAACATAGCCTCGACGTCTCTCGGTTTTACTCTGAATCTTCGGCGATTCATTTTGTTACAAATGCGATATCGCTTTAATGTGAAAGTTTCGAGGATTTCTGATATATTCTTTTTGGCAAAATCGGCCATCTTCGAGAAATGCATGTGTTATACTAGTATATCATCTAAGATGCACCTTTACCTTCACCTTGCACCTTACTTTCCACCAAATACATCAAAACGTTCAGGAAACCTTCCCTTCATTTGGTTTACAAACGATGAATATATCATACTTACCAGGATGTAGCTCGCATCTGGAACCTTTAAAGCCAGCTGTACAGTAGCAGTTAAAGGAATTCACACCATCAGTACAGGTCCCTCCATTAAGGCATGGCTGATTAGCACAGTCATCGATATCTAAATGGAATATATAAACAAACTAATTCCCGAGGACGGTCGTGCAAAAATATTTCGACAATCAAAAACCTCTTAGCTTCTAACTTCCTGAATTGATTGCTAGTTGATAATTCAAGGACCACATACCAGACTTTCAGCGTCTAAAAGAATCAGTTGCCAACAGTCTCTTTTTCAGAAGAAAAGTTGTCATGGTAGACCATCGCCAGAAATTCCGGACATTTTGCGTCCACGATTGCTTCCGGTCTTTCCCAGCGGCGTGCGGTATGAGCATGCGCCATTCACACATTCAACATTGTTACGTACTTTGCCTCAGTGGGGTGGGGGAAGGATGGGTTTCTCCGGTTCAAAAAGAGACTGCTACGTTTAGGAGACGTGCCGCTGAACGACCTAGTTGAAATTAGCTTTCGTTTGGTACAATTTTCATGCAATTTGGAGCTTCCCAGCCCAAAATATCAACATCCGAAGTCAGCGTATTTCACGGGAGGTATTCGCCATGGCTGGCTGTGAACTGCAAATTCAAACACAAAAAGTACACATCGAATTTGCTCCACGGGACTGACTGAGGCTTCACAGGAGATGTTCAATCCTTCGACAATCAGGTACGGGGTAGACATTTTGCGTTTTACCCAAGGTTCTTGTATTAAATGCAGCTTAAAAAGTGACAGTAGCCGGTTTTGAGCGTATTCTGCTATCAATCCCTTCTTACGTCGGCCGAAATTTTAAATTCAAAAAAGTACACATCGAATTTTACCGGAGATAAATATTTTTTGTACTGTTGTGTTTAGGAAGCTTTCCTCTTCCGAATGCTGCCCAGACATTTTTACGAACGTGCTTCAGTTAAGCGAAAAGCACAATTTATTATCAGATCCCATACATTTCTTTGTTATTTCTTGAGCGGCTGTCAGCGTGAAACCTGATGCCTCTTCCGAGATGGCGCAACCGGATGTCTGAAATTTCTGGCGATGCCATGGCAGTCTCCTGTAATATCTACTTATAACAATCAATTGCAAAAATTGCCATGAAAGGAGGAATCAAGCTCTGAGATATTTTTGAAGCCTTTTTACAACAGTGCCATACGTTGTGCTAGATATTTTTTATTTTTGAGTCAATCCTTTTTACCATTGACTTTTCGCGAAATTCCAGAATGGTCTACAGTTGATGTCTACCTCTGCAAATTCCTCAGAGTTACAAACAACTACTTAAAGTTCTCAAAAGTTCTAACTTTTCTAAGGTTAGACTAACAGCTGGGACCTCACCAACACTTTCTTCGGCTCTGTCGGTGCTCACCTTTTTCGCAGTGGGCGCCCGTATAGCCCGGCTGACATGAACACGTGTACTGACCACTCCCTTGATAATGACACGCCCCTCCGTTTTGACAAGGATTTCCAGTGCACTCTACTACGACTGAAATAGAGACCAGGAGACAATATAAACTAGAGACAATGGCAGAACAAAAGACACAGCAAAGGGTAGCGCAGACAGAGACGAAAACAATGAAGATACGGGCAGAGTTGTATATTGCGAGCAAGTTCCGTTACTTCAAGACATTTTCTCTAATGCATACTAAGCTGTGCCACTTGGTAAAGATGAGTACTATCCCAGAATTATGGTGGAATAATGAACACGCCTTGATTTCGGCTAATACATATTTGGTCTCTTTCAAATGGACTTCACGCAACGAGTTGATTACAGCTTCAAAGGCATCTGCGTCAAATATACCTTTTTATGCATATGTGTGCGTGGAAGGTTGATTAGAAGAAATTAATATGAAACGTTTCACCTATTTGAACTGGTTTAGATGTAGCATTTTTTTCTCACCTCCAGTAGTCATGTTGCAGTACACATTATTTGCCATTTCCTGATCAGAAAGAGCGAGCCAGTATCTTCCACTCGGAGCTTCATTGTCACTCTTCTTAATTTCTTGACAAGAAAGTGCGGGAACTTTCTGAGAGGATCCAAGTTGAACTAACAAAATACATCAACAACAGCAACATATTAACAAATAGACGATTTTAACACAATTTGTAGTTCAGATGTTATTTTCAGTGACAGCTTTGTCTGTTTAGGCTGCCCCGCTTAAATGATGAGAAAGTTACCCCAGGGAGACCCTGCAGTTGGCGCCCTGTGTCAGTTAACCTGGGCGCGCCAACTATTCACACATTGCTATAAATTGAGAATCAGTTTCATGAGTAACAGACAACTTGTTATTGAGGTGGGAGGGGGGGGGGGGGGGAAGAGTAGCTTGGACAGGGAGACTCTGGTGGCCCCTATGTAACATAATTATCGTTACCTCGAAAAGGATTTGAAAAGTAGAACGCGTCTTCTGTCTTAACGAAGTCCCCAGGATCCACCACATTTGTTCTGTTGTTCAGTTCACAGATTCTATTGCCCCTGTGAAAGTTAATGCTTTGACACAACTGCTCGCTCCTGCACTGTTGATAACACGCCATCATGTCTTCGGCCGCGAATGATCTGTACGAGTGTCTTGTCAGAGCAGATCCTTTAACACTCGATGTGCACGATAGATGCACCGGGGCCGGATGTAGAAGAGTTAGGTAAAATAACAAGATCATCATAAAACTGTTGAGGGGAATGGTGTTCTGAAAATAAAGATAATCTAGATATTAGGGCAAGTTAAATTTTACTAACATTGAAGTGTTTTAATCTTCCTTTCCCTTTTTTTTTATTAATATATCTCAGTAATTCGAATTTTAGTTTTGTATCTGAGCTAGCAATTCTTTTCTATCTTCACCTCCTACTCTTCTTCTTCTTCTTTTTTCTCTCCCACTGTGTTTTTCATTAACTTCACCTTCTAGTTTCCAACAGTCCGTTTCTACTTTTCTTTTATCTCTGTCAATAGCTCGGGTATACCGGTATCTTCTTCCCTCGACTTTAATCTTTTTCATTATCATAGGTTTTCGTGTAATGTTACTTACAAGTGTAAGTGTTTACCGAGCCTCGGAGCCAAGGAAAATAGGAACGCTTGATTTTTAATCAAGACAAGGAACCAATCTGCCATATAATAGCCTACACGAACCTGTATAATGTTTATTTGCTTGCTAGCAGTTGACACTGTCTGTACTTTATAAAATCCGTTTCCAGCAAAGAACCCATTTATACATCTCAGTCATTAAATTGTCGACAGTACTGAACCCGCAGAACCACAGACTTCGCGTTCAACTATACTGTAGCCAGGTGCCCGAAATAATTATGGTGATAATAACAAAAATAATTAAGCCGCCTAGGCTTTTCTCTATGACCAACGAGGTTAGATACATTGTCTCACCGTGATTTGTTACATTTGGTCCGTGTTTCGTGATCGTCGGTAGAGCGTTGGGTACCTTGCAGCCTGCGATATTCAAATCTCAATATTAATATTGCACTGTGCGTACAAAGTTGTTAAAACCCTCTGCGTAATTAGTTGTAACTGTGTCGATTTCGCTATGGAAATTATAGACGGTGCCGAAACGAATATTAAACATGGCAAAAGAATAGACTAATCACAGGTCTACAAATAGGAAAATGTTATTTGTCAAGGTGTCAAAATCAGTCGCCTCTCATCGAATCCCTGTGCAAGTAGCTGATTGAAGTTGATTTTATTTAAAACAGCTAACTGACGGAACCTCTTAAAATGACAGAAACATGGCAAAACCAGCTGGCTTGTAATTCAGGTCCTGTATGCGTTAAAAGCGTTTGAAAACAAATCTCATGCTGCTTCAAAATGACTTCTCCAGTATTTTATCGACGACTGCGCCCGCGGGTGGTAAAAGCGGATGAATCCCTCAATAACATTTTCTATGAAAAACAACAACAAAAAAACGAATAATGATTGCCTTTCAAAAGCACAAAATGTTTGTTTCGATGCTGTGTTTGAAATATAAGTGTTTTCAAAAACACAATTCTGTTTTCGTATATGCCTGTGCAGCAGTAGTATAGTATTGAATTGATTTATTTAGTAGAATTTTTCTGGCATAAATGTTTCGATTTCCAATTTTAATTTTCCATCCACTGGGAATAAATCTTTTTTGCTTACCCAAGTTATCTACCATAGAGCATTTAGTTTATCAAACATAGCTAAGGAAATTAAATTTAACAGTGCTTGATATCCGTTCAGAGTTTCGTATTCTAACATTGTTTTTCCCCTTCTCTGGACATTGACTGTAAGCAAAAGTGCGTTTTCTTAGTTTCAGTACTATATCAGGCTGAGACAACGTGACTGTGTAACTTTGGATCCGCCGTCAGAAAACAATAAATTTTTAAAAACTAATTTACTTTCTCGACGGAAGATGAAGACAGGCCGGTGCGACTCTTCAAATAAGTTGCGGGAGAAATGAACAATATATTGGATAAAATGTATCGAGAATTTTTTGCAACAATGAAAGTCTGAAAGACTCCTTACTCCAGAATTGAGCAACAGAGAAATAATATTTTAACCTGTCATTCGCAAGCTCAAAATGCAGATTTTCCTACCCTAAGTCATTTCATTTGGAAATTTAGGCTATGACGTCAATAATACCTCGGCCAATCACAAGGTTAAGCGTTAATAGTTGTGATCAATTCACAAAGTATGCTATTTGAGTAGTGGCAGCTGTGTATAATTCATGGCTGCCAGTGGTTCGCCTAGGTCCCACTTCCCTTACAAGAGTCAGAAGCAGAATCACCTTTAATTTCGCAATTTCAGCCATAGTAAAGAATATAGTACAATTGAGAAGTCTAGACGAGCATATACATCGAAGCATCAAGTCTCTGTACATGGTATCGCAAAGTATAATCATTATTTAGTTAAATTGTATCGTATTGCCAAATACGTCATCTTTCCTCAGATATAATTCATGGCTGCATAATGCTGATATATAAGTACGTATACCCAGATACATAAGATTATATACTGATTAATATGTTTACCAACGGAAAAACGTCAGTTGTGGACCCATACAACTTATAATATAATAATCATTTCCAAATATTGATTTTGAAAAGTGATTTTTGACGCTTGTGTTTCTTCCTCCACTTATGAAATGACTGACTCTGTGATCCTGTTGATCAATGAATTTGTAAAAAAATTATGCTTACTTTACTATTCTGAGACTTCTATTGTATTGTTGAGATGTTTTATATACATTTTCTATCGGACGCTTTAGACCTGCACGGTTACTTTATCCCGATAATATTTATGATGAATAAACTAAGAATCGGTATGAAATAGTTAGTTAGCCCTGAGCCGAGCAAGTGCCGACCTGTACGAGGTAATTCTACAGGTGTCTATTAGAGACAAAGGCAGCTACGAACTACACTTCAATATTATATGGCCATTTTTATCAACTTATATCTATAAAATTGTTTAATTTAAAGTGGTCAGGCTCTAATTTGACTGTCAGGGTCAAAGTTATGGTTAAGCGGACATAACAATCACAATTCTGTTGAACACCAGCACAATTATTTAATTGGCTAACATGTCTTTTATAGACAAGAGCATCTACGGTATACTTATTAAAAAGCACATTGGAGACTATTCAACACTGCATGATCAGTTTAAATTAATATCTACAGAAGTATTTACATTGAAAACTGGCAATCTTCAAGTTGAACGTCGAGCCAACGCTAGGGCCAAACTTACACAAGCAGGTTCGAGTGTTAACCCTTTCACTCCCAGAAGTGATCCACTTCGATTTTCTCCTTCAGTTTCTCACCAGAAACATATATGATACAGTTGGGAGAACTTGGCTTTTGATACCTTGCTAAGATGAAAGCTGACTTAACTATCAATTCTCACTCCATTGCTTCATATAATTCACTCTTAAAAGGTTGGGAGAATTTGCAATTTGAGCTTGGGTGTGAAAGGGTTAACATCAACACCAGGAGTTTATAGTTAAAAACCGAAAACCGCTCTAATGAAAGGGTATTACTTGGAGTGGAGCCCATGGAGTTTCATGATCAACTGGCCGGGGCTGTTGGACTTTTGCTGGAACTTTTCTCCTGGCTCTAAGTAGCACAGTATCTCAAATTACAGTTTGAAGGCTTCACAAGTTTGTACACAAAGTAAATCCCACAATTTCTCACTTGGATATTTACGTTCCAATGGCAGCAGTTCGTTGACCAGTGAAAGCACACCTGGCGAGACACGACGCCCTCCTCAACTGTGGGATTTACACCGTTCAACCAGCCCGTCGCGTGCGTGCTGCATTTGTTTTTTGGGACGCACGAAGTTGGCATTTTAGTTCCCGCTTCTCCCGTAAAACGGTACCAACCAGGTGTTAACGTACGCTGATCACACAGTGCTCCAACATCTGCACCGACGTTGCGATTGGCATTTGAGAGGTTTTGGTAGTTGTTGCACTCCAGAGCTAAATTCGAAAGTCAATATACTCAAAGTCACGTTTTACGACACTATGAGATAACGGACTGATAACAAGGCAGAGTGCAAGTAATTATAGTATTCGTTGTTCTTCTCCAGCATAGCCTCGACGTCTCTCGGTTTTACTTTGAATCTTCGGCAATTCATTTTGTTACAAATGCGATCGCTTTACTGTGAAAGTTTCGAGGGTTTCTGATATATTCTTTTTGGCAAAATCGGCCATCTTCGCCGAGTAAAAGCATGTGTTATGCTAGTCTAATATCATCTAAGATGCACCTTTACAGGTAACCTTACTTTCCGCCAATACATCAAAACGTTCAGGAAACCTTCCCTTCATTTGGTTTACAAACGATGAATGTATCATACTTACCAGGATGTAGCTCGCATCTGGAACCTTTGAATCCAGCTGTACAGTAGCAGTTAAAGGAATTCACACCATCAGTGCAGGTCCCTCCATTAAGGCATGGTTGATTAGCACAGTCATCGATATCTAAATGGAATATATAATAAACCAATTCCCGAGGACGTTCGTGCGAAAATATTTCGACGATCAAAAACCTCTTAGCTTCTAACTTCCTGAATTGATTGCTAGTTGATAATTCAAGGACCACGTACCAGAATTTCAGCGTCTAAAAGAATCAGTTGCCAACAGTCTCTTTTTCAGAAGAAAAGTTTCATTGGAAGACCATGGCAGTTCTCTGTAATATCTACTTATAATAATCAACTATCTACTTATAATAAGCAAAAATCACCATGAATGGAGGATTCAAGCTCTGAGATATATTTTTTGAAGCCATTTTACAACAGTGCCATACGTTGTGCTAGATATTTTTCAATTTTGAGTCAATCCTTTTTATCATTGACTTTTCGCGGAATTCAAGAATGGCCTTCAGTTGATGTCTACCTCCAAACTTTTCAGAGTTGCAAAAAACTACCTAAAGTTCTCAAAAGTTATAATCTTCTAAGGATATTACTAACAGCTAAGACCTCAAACACTTCCGTCGATTCCGTCGGTACTCACCTTTTTCGCAGTGGGCGCCCGTATAGCCCGGCTGACATGAACACGTGTACTGACCACTCCCTCGATAATTACACGCTCCTCCGTTTTGACAAGGATTTCCAGTGCACTCTACTACGACTGAAATCGAGACGGGGAGAAAATATAAGCTGGAGACGAAAGACAAAAGGTAGCGCAGACAGAGACGAAAACAATGAAGATATGGGCAGGGTTATATATTGAAAGCAAGTTCCATTACTTTCAAGACATTTTCTCGAATGCATACTAGGCTACGTCGCTTGTTAAAGATGAGTATACTATCCCAGAATTATAGTGAATGATGTGCACGCCTTGAGGTCGGCTAATAGATATTCGGCCTCTATGAAGACACGGGCAGAGTTGTATATTGCAAGCAAATTCCATTACTTCAAGACATTTTTTTTCTAATGCATACTAGGCTGTGCTACTTGGTAAAGATGAGTATACTATCCCAGAATTATGGTGGAATAATGAACACGCCTTGAGTTCGGCTAATACATATTTGGTCTCTTTCAAATGGACTTCACGCAACGAGTTAATTACAGCTTCAAAAGCATATGCGTCAAATATACCTATTTGTGTGCGTAGAAGGTTGATAAGAAGGAATTAACATGAAATATTTCACCCATTTGAACTGGTTTAGATGTTGCATTTCTTCCTCACCTCCAGTAGTCATGTTGCAGTACACATTCTTTGCCATTTCCTGATCAGAAAGAGCGAGCCAGTATCTTCCACTCGGAGCTTCATTGTCACTCTTCCTAATTTCTTGACAAGAAAGCGCGGGAACTTTCTGAGAGGATCCAAGTTGGACTAACAAAATTCAACAACAACAACAACAACAACAACAACAATAACAACAACACTATATCAACAAATAGACGATCTTGATACAATTTGTAGTTCAGATGTTATCTTTAGTGGCAGCTTGTCTGTTTAGGCTGCCCCGCTTAAATGGTGAGAAAGTTACCTCAGGAAGACCCGAAGTGGCACCCTGTGTGTTAACCTGGGCGCGCCAACTATTCAAACATTGCTATAAATCGAGAATCAGTTTCATGAGTAACAGACAACTTGTTATTGAGGTGGGAGGGGGGAGGGGGGGGGGGGGGGGGGGAGAGTAGGTTGGACAGGGAGACTCTGGTGGCCCCTTCATGTAACATAATTATGGTTACCTCGAAAAGGATTTGAAAAGTAGAACGCGTCTTCTGTCTTAACGAAGTCCCCAGGATTCACCGCATCTGTTCGGTTGTTCAGTTCACAGATTCTATTGCCCCTGTGAAAGTTAATGCTTTGACACAACTGCTCGTTCCTACACTGTTGATAACACGTCATCATGTCTTCGGCCGCGAATGATCTGTACGAGTGTCTTGTCAGAGCAGATCCTTTAACACTCGATGTGCACGATAGATGCACCGGGGCCAGATGTAGCAGAGTTAGGTAAACTAACAAGATCATCATAAAACTGTTGAGGGGAATGGTGTTCTGAAAATAAAGATAATCTAGATATTAGGGCAAGTTAAATTTTACTAACATTGAAGTGTTTTAATCTTCCTTTCCTTTTTCTTTTTTAATATCTCAGTAATTTGAATTTTAGTTTTGAATCTGAGCTAGCAATTCTTTTCCTTCTTCACCTCCTACTCTTCTTCTTCTTCTTCTTCTTCTTCTTCTTCTTCTTCTTCTTCTTCTTCTTCTTCTTCTTCTTCTTCTTCTAGTTTCCAACAGTCCGTTTCTACTTTTCTTTTTATCTCTGTCAATAGCTTGGGTATACCGGTATCTTCTTCCCTCGACTTTAATCTTTTTCATTATCATAGGTTTTCGTGTAATGTTACCTTCAAGTGTAAGTGTTTACCGAGCCTCGGAGCCAAGGAAAATAGGAACGCTTGATTTTTAATCAAGACAAGGAACCAATCTGCCATATAATAGCCTACACGAACCTATATAATGTTTATTTGCTTGCTGGCAGTTGACACTGTCTGTACTTTATAAAATCCGTTTCCAGCAAAGAACCCATTTATACATCTCAGTCATTAAATTGTCGACAGTACTAAACCCGCAGAACCACAGACTTCGCGTTCAACTATACTATAGCCAGGTGCCCGAAATAATGATGATGATAATAACGAAAATAATTAAGCCTAGGCTTTTCTGTATGACCAACGAGGTTAGTTGCTTTGTCTCACCGTGATTTGTTACATTTGGTCCGTGTTTTGTGATCGTCGGTAGAGCGTTGGTTATCTTGCAGCCTGCGATATTCAAATCTCAATATTAATATTGCATTGTACGTGCAAACTTGTTAAAACCCTCTGCGTAATTAGTTGTAACTGTGTCGATTTCGCTATGGAAATTATAGACGGTGCCGAAACGAATATTAAACACGGCAAAAAAATAGACTAATCACAGGTCTACAAATAGGAAAATGTTATTTTTCAAGGTGTCAAAATCAGTCGCCTCTCATCGAATCCCTGTGCAAGTAGCTGATTGAAGTTGATTTTATTTAAAACAGCTAACTGACGGAACCTCTTAAAATGACAGAAATATGGCAAACCAGCTGGCTTGTAATTCAGGTCCTGTATGCGTTAAAATTGTTTGAAAACAAATCTCACTCTGGTTGAAATTGACTTCTCCAGTATTTTATCGGAGACTGCACCCGCGGGTGGTAAAAGCGGATGAATCCCTCGATAATATTTTCTCTGAAAAACGACAACAAAAAAACGAATAATGATTGCCTTTCAAAAGCACAAAATGTTTGTTTCGATGCTGTGCTTCAAATATAAATGTTTAAAAACACAATTCTGTTTTCGACCGTATATGCCTGTGTAGCAGTAGTATAGTATTGAATTCATTCATTTAGTATAATTTTTCTGGCATATTTCCAATTTTAATTTTTCACTGGGAATAAATCTTTCTTGTTTACCCAAGTTATCTACCGTAGAGCATTTAGTTTATCAAACATAGCTAAGGAAATTAAATTCAACAGTGCTTGATATCCGTTCAGAGTTCGTATTCTAACATTGTTTTCCCCCTTATCTGGGCATTGCCTGTAAGCAAAAGTGCGTTTTCTTTTTTCAGTACTATTTCAGGCTGAGACGACGTGACTGTAATTTTGGATCTGCCGTCAGAAAACAATAAATTTTTAAAAACTAATTTTGTTTTTCGACGGAAGACGGAGAAAGGCAGGTGCGACACTTTAAATAAGTTGTGAGAGAAATGAACAATATGTTGGATAAAATGTATCGGGAATTTTTAGTAATAATAAAAGTCTAAAAGACTCCTTACTTCAGAATTGAGCAACAGAGAAATGATATTTTAACCTGTCCTTCGCAAGCTCAAAATGCAGATTTTTTCAACCTTTTATTAAGCCGGCTGTCAAAGCCACTGGTATCCTGCATACTGGGCGTGATAGCTGATGAGGGTGAGGTCTTTCTAGGAATATAAGTTGACGTTTTTGCAACATACCGTAAATGCTCCGTAAGCTCCCTTCTCTAATAAGCTCTCCCCCCTCTCTCTTTGTAGTAAACGTACCCCCTCCCCGCATCCCTGCGGATTCATTCTTGAGTCAATTCCCACATCTAACTCACATAGTATTTTTTTTTTTTTTTTTTTTTTTTTACTAAGTATAGTACTTCTTGTCGTTATTTTCATCACCGAGGCGACACAGAGGCTGTAAGAAACATTTCAACCAATCAGAATCCAAAATAGTATGTGTTTGTCTCTCCAGACCTAAGTCAAAGTGCTCTTAACTATTTGGGAAGAACTTTGAGAATAATATGAGGACTTTTTTCAACTATCATCCGAGGAGGGACTGGAGACTGTCTTTTTCCAAACCTCGTCTCCACGTAGCTTACTTTTTCCCAGGCTCTCTCGACAAAATGGCGGCCTTGTTCGTTATGAAACAGTATGAATTGAAGGCCAAGATATCGCCGAAAATCTGCTTTGTTATGCGACAATCATGACCAGAGAGTAGAAATAACCGGTAGTATACTTTGGGGAAAGTGTCATGCTGTCGACAGTGCCTGAAACAAAGAGGGCGACCATGCTGATCGAAAAGTATCGTCGCAAATCCATCAAACCAGCATTGCAGGAATGAACTAAGGTGAGTTGTACGTTGTTTGACGTATTCTCTGATCACCCTTGGTAAATGTGATCTATTGCAAATCCTGCATGTTATACGTAGAGTTACATACAGTACATGTACATAGTAGTAGTAGTTATAGTAGCTCGTGTAGTAAGAGTTTGTTTGACTGAACAGGAAATTAGTACAGGTAATCGCATGATTTCGAGTGCAATTTGGAATAAATGAGCACAAGTAAATTTTTCAAAGACCACAAATTTGCACGAGTGCAATTTGTGGTCTGTGAAAAATTACGAGTGCTCATTTATTCCAAAATTGCACGAGAAATCATGTGATTACTTGTTAATAACATGCATACAATAATTTACGTCACGCAATCTTTTTTCAATTTCGTTACAATTCACCAGTGTCTCTCAAGAACTTTATTTTCTCGAAAACAGAATCGGAATCGTCCTGAGGAATAAAAACACGCTTTCTGTTTTGTTTGGCTTTGCAATTTAACATGCGCCAGCTGTCACAATTTTAATTTCAAATTTCTGCACTCTTAATTTCACATTTTTGCACTGTTTGGGATAAATTGACGTGCACTCAGCCAATCAGAATGCAGAAATTATTGTAAGCATGTTATTAAGTAAGTAATAAGTTTATTTGACTTGAGGTACAAGCTATTTACACAGATTAGGGCCAAGAGGGCCTAGTACAAGAGACATATTGACTGATAACAATATTGGAAATATATGTAATAGAGAAGTGAGAAAATATAATGTATACATAACTAAATTACAGAATGATTTACATAGTGTTTGAGTACGGAACATCGCTAGTAGCATGAACTAATCAAGAGGATGCCCCAAAAATTTAAACAAGTGAGGCCAAACAGGCCACATACATGAATTAAAACTAGGAGTTCCATAATGAAAGTGAAATGCTGCCTGTTCACACGCACTGATACAAAATCTCATTGCTGTGTTTTCCATACTTTGTCCATTCACACACACTAAATGGTAGAATGCAATTATGCAATAAAATTGTAGTTTGAGACCACATCGGGTCAGTTAGCTCAAAGTCAACCGAGTAGACACTTGAGCTATAGGCTTTTTTGTAGCTGAATCGACCACAACATTTCCACGACATTCCAGTTGCCTTGACAGTGAGCAAGAACACTTCGATGCAAACATGGTCATAGTTCCACTCAAACAGTTTGTGCATTCTTCAACAGATCGAGCATATGTGCAATGTGAGTCACAAAAGCATGTAAATGAGCAGTATGACAATTACAGAGTGGATTTTATTCAACTCACATGATCATGACAATGGTCTCTATTGAGTACCAACCCAATTAGTTTGTCAAAGCTAACTAATTAACAATATTATTTGCTGAAGTGGAGGTGAATAGCAGTGGCTATTTACTGAACTGCTTCAAACACATGTCAATCTTAACATGGAGAGGTCAATTTTAACATGGAGGGAAAGAAATCACTTGAAAGGGGAATTATTTCCCGGTTTTAACCAATCAGAGACCATAAATTTCATGCCGGGCTGACCAAGTAATCATATCCCGATAATAGCCAATCAGGGATAAGCTGTGAGTAATCATACCACGCGCGAGGTATCATTACTTAGTCATGACGCCATATGTTTGCGAGATATAATCCATATCTTGCTTTGTAACATAGAGAATGCCGTGATGTTTCAAATCACCAAACTGGAAAACGATTGTAACCAATTTCCCGTGAAGAAAGAAATCTCCCTCTCATTAGGTAAATATGTATCCGACCTACCCGAGGCAAGGAAGGGGTATACTCCATTACACTTCCACCGTGGTTTCGCAAAGAATACCCACATCTAGTGAGCAACTTAAAACGCAACACAAATCTTCTTGTTACTCCATTTGATCTTCATGCGACGCTGCAACACATTATCTCGTACCCTGAACTCCCCCAATATATGAAGTGGGGCAGAAGCTTCTTTGACGTCATACCAGAATCACGTGACTGCAGTACAGCTGTTGTACCTGAGCACTACTGCCCATGCGTGCGCTGGCAACCTGTAGATAAAGACCACTGATCAATCAGGCAGTCGGCTCAAACCGTGGTAACCCATATAAACTCATTGACGTCATCAGATGCCGACGGCGTAAAGTTGTGCGCTCGTTTGGAACTTGCGGAAGTTACTAGCGGCTATCAGAAAATACCCAACGTTAACATGCTGCAATTTATACGCGCCGCCGATCGACACAGAGTGGAAAAGTTTGCTGATGGTCCGGTGCCTATTGTGGACTGTATGTATCAAGTTCAGCTTCGTACTGTTCCCGGGAATGCGGTGTTTGAAGTATCGGTCACCCACGTCAAAGATAAATTTAAAGTGGTTGGCGAACTGAGCAGGATTAATCTTTATGGAGATCAACCGAAGTGCATCATCGACAAGAAACCATTTTTGAGGAAATACTGCTTCTGTAAAAATTTTCAACAGTGAAAATGACAATCTATGATTCATATTTGTCACGTGTTTATGCCTCATCTGTCGTTGAAAATTTCAGTGCAAAGACCGGCTCTGTTTTGAACTCAGTCAGTAGCTAGCTTTTTCAGCACCGGGTCCGTGAAACTTTGGAAAAATGTTTCTAATGCATAGGACTTGTGCGTCTTATTTATGTTATTTGGATTTGTGGAAGTCATTCCTGTGTAATTTTATTAACTCGCTCTCACCGCAAGCACAAGGTCCTTATTTGACTGTAAAAACAGTATATCTATGCAAGCGCAAGCAAAACGATCACAATACTTTAGGCCCGGTTCAGACGCCGCTCCTGACATGCGCCGAACCTAATAGTAATAGATTCGACCCTGGTTCGACATAGGAGCGACTGTTGATTCAAACGGCGAACTTTTCCTGCCGCACAAAATACACAATAGTGCTTATGTTTAAGGATACATGTTTTTAATTCAAAATAATTTAAAATAATCCATGATATAGGTACGGCACATGTGAAGAGCGGCATCTGAATCAACGTCGCTCCCAGGTCGGATTATGCGACAGCGTCAGTCGAACCTAATACCGCTGCCGTACCTAATTCAAATATGCCGAACCTAATTGATTCAGACGCCGCTCTTCTGCCGTACTTAATTCAAGCATTAGGTTCGGCGCATGTCAGGAGCGGCGTCTGAACCGGGCCTTAGAGCCGTTTTCGCATGACCGTCGAAAATAATGATGTGATTGTTTTGGTTCTGCTAGCGATTGCGTCGAGTCTGTTTTTAGGGTGAAATAAGGTCTTTTGTGCTTGTCCTTATACTTGTGTTTGTCTATATTAAAAACTTTTTATTCTGATATTCTGACAGTGCTTGGCGGGATAGCAAGAACAACTGCCATAAAGAGCCCAGTCTATTGCCTTGTAACGAGGATTTCTCTGCAAAAATTCGTAGGTCTAACCTGAAAATCGCTTTGCAGAGTATTTAAATGGAAAAAATGTGAATGATGTGGTTAGGTTTTTATTAAGCTATCCCCTACGGCTGTTTCAAACTGCCAATGTCGCCATTCGGTTTCAGTCCACCTAAACGCGCTAACCGCTCGGTCAGTCAGCCTGGTGAGGAGGGAAAGAGGGACTGGAGACTAAACATCGCTTTTTTCCAGGCTCTCCCTGGGAAATCGGGCACAACTGAATCGACGGCCAATCTGCATGGTTAGCGACAATTACTACCAGGGAAAATAACCTCAAATATACTATGGGTGAAAGTGTGACACCACCGCCTTTGGGTGAAGCGAAAACACGAGCCTCTCATAAGGACAGACTCTGCTACAAACAGCGACAAAGGATCCTCGCAAATACATCATACCAATATAGTTTGCAGGAATGAAGGTGAGTTGTTGCTTCAGTGACATCTTCTTTATTCCTTATATTCTCTGTGCCCTGTGTTTGACCACTCCTGGTAATGAAAGGGTTAAAGAGAACCTCTCACCGTAGATGCTTTACGCGCCCATGTTTATATTTCCATCCGGAGCTCGACTTTCCTGAGGCACCCACGTTATTACTGATTGATCTGGCTGTCGCTGATTGCCGAATTTAATACACTCTCTGAGTTTGTGTTGATTTATTTCGCGATGAAACGTAGAAAAACATAGGAATCCGTCATTTTCGTATGATACGAAAATGGCTGCCGTCAGTCACTGGGCGCGCTAAGCATCTACGGTGAGAGGGTCTCTTTAAAATAGCACCTATATTATTTGACGGATACGTTTTCGTCAGAAAGGATTTGTGCTTCCCCTTGAAATAGGGGCAGAATGCAACTCGAGAAATACGACCAATTGTTAGGAACTCAATATCTCTCAAAGTGATTTTTTTTCCTGTTGTTCAAGATAGAAATAATATTAGCTCACATTGGCAGAGGACCAATAATTGTTTCTTCACAATTGACATAGAAATCAAACATATTCTGTTTTCCCTGGTTTTTATTCATAAGTCCTGTTTATTAGTTGTCCCAGTTATCCCCTTATCCACCCAGTACAGTAGTTTAAGCATCATGGGGGAAGCCCTGTTTCCCTTCAGATATCCCGAACCAATTATGCTGACATAACCTTCAATCAGAGTACCAATAAGTGTAGTGTTCAATCCTATTTGATCATGCTTTCATTCAGGGTAAGCTTGGCCAAGCACTTTTTAAGACAGGTTTTCCTGCTACTCTGCACACAGAGATGCCAACTCTTAAGATATCAGGAGACATTCAGCGAAAATTGTGTTGTGATCTATTTTCAACATATCTGCCCGAATTTGTTGTCCTTTTTTGATTTTCTGTTTTACCCCTTGAGAAATTGACTCAAACGAAAATTTTGATCAAAATAGCCACTGTTGCAACCTGTCATCACTTGTCAACTCGTGCGTTTCATAACGCCGACATATTACATGAAATCAAGTATTGCGTGTGTGATTTGTCAAAGCAAAACCATGAAGAAATCTACTGTTTGTTGAGCAAAAAACTGCTGAAGGATGAGGTCTTGGGCTAGATTACACAACACTGCTTTACATCAAAGCATATCAAGGAGACATCTGGCTGACAGATTAGCTACTTATGTCAACAAGCACCATTGGGGTGCCAAAAATCTTCAGGCATGATTTTCTCTGCATCTGAAAAACACGTTTTGTTGCATTTTCTTGAAGTTCCAGTTCAAGTGAGTTTCAATGGATTGGGTTGGAATTTTGCACAAGTATCGACCGATATGTTAACTTACAAAATTGTGTCTCTGACTTTTTGTTTTCATTTTAGAACCCGAGTTGTTTCATAAACAAATTCCCTAACAAACATGTCGCCCAACTTTGACTTTAAATATTTTCCGTACCAAACAAAATATCAAAAACACTCTTTTTCAGATCAACATATCTGAACTACAAATAATTTATTTAGGTGAGCAAACATGTCAGCAAAAACTTCTGTTAAATGCAATGAAATTTGTCACAGTAATAGGCCTTATTCTCTCATGAACAGCCTGGGCCGAGGATGTCATGACCACAGAATAGAAACTCATGCAGGGGAAGTAAGTATTTTCTGTCCCTTTCCCCCACATGGTCATGACATCCTGGCCCCAGGCTGTCGGTGAGAATACGAATATGGCCTACTTGTATGAAACAACTCTCACAGATGTTGTATTTTGTTGTGCTCGGGAATGGCTCCATGATGCCTCAAAGAAATCATTTCACTCATTTTCCAGCTGGCAAGCTTTCCTTTTATGTGGGTTTCCAGTTTTCCAATTTCCAATTTATATTTTTAGTTATGAATACAGCAGTGTAGTTTGTTTCAGTTGTGGTTCTGTGATAGAATGTGTGATGAACACATTCACTTTCCTTATTAGGAGCAAAATACCTCATTAGGAATGGAAGTCTTCCATCAGTCATTATGTGAAGCAAAGCTAATGTCATGACTGACTGATTGACAAACATTCTAAAATGAAATAGAGGTCTGGATTAGTACCCTCTCAAGGCTCAGGGGCAACTTTCCATCAAAAATCAGCTTTAATCTTTGTCTGAAAAAATTATAACATATTCAACTTAAGTAAACCACATCTGAAATAACAGAGACTAGAAACTTAATATTTTCTCTATTGCACCATCAAAATATAGACCCTACAAAATCAACAACAACAAGTGCAGATGCATTCACCTACTGTATATGTTGGCTGTGTAACAGCAAGCTGTCACCAGGTGTCAATGTGACATGTGGTCTTGGTGTGTAGTAAGGGCTAAAATGGGATTTTCTTTTTTTTGGAATGTTTTGCAAGAGCAGCCAGAATCATTGGTATTTTTGGTGCATATAATATACTAGGGAACTAGAGAGTTGTGCCATGAGCCAACAACTCGATTTCTGAAGCTTTGTAACATTTATAATAATTTACGTGTATACAGTGCAGCTAAAAAAACACATTCAAAATGCATATTGAACAAAGGTAGGGTTAGGTAGGGTTTAATTTGTTTATCCTCCAAGCATTGATGTCAATGTTGTGACTTCCTGTAAGTTGAATGTACTAAACCAAAATAAGTGTGCCATTTTCATGATTGCCGAGACATAATTCTGAGTGGCTGTTTGTCAAAGCTGTTTATTTCAAAGTTAAGACAATATTTTAGAACTTTGTTGCTTTACCTGACGGGGTATACAGGAACCACACTTTCAAACTGTGTTAGTACTGTAGAGTTGCTTTATGTTCTATGGTAACATGATAAATATGAGGACTGGTCATCAAGTAAGCTGTGTACTGACTTTGATCACAAAAGACTTTACAACCTTTGTTTAATCTTCATGTGGCACTAAGATCTGTGGAAACAGTGGTCTTATTTCAGGCTTTTAGAATATTTTAATAAATTTTGAAAGAACTGAAAACATATGTTGACAGCCCCTTACTAGACTTACTGTGCTGGCCTTTTTCAAAATAATGGCGAGCTAAACAAAGCGTCTGTCACTTCATTTGCAGAGCAACAACAAAAAATGGGGGCAACCATGACAATGTACAGTACAATATGAGGCTGGTGTGGACCATGGGAAGAACATGAATAGACTGTTGACTATATACTGTGTACAGTTTCACATGGACATGAAAAGTAGCAAGGAACAAGCAAGTCTTCAGCAAGGTTGGTCTTGTTATCTTGCTTGATGTCCTAAAATATGGTGTCGGACAAATGCAGACTGCAGACTGCAGACTAGAAATAAAATAAAATAAAAACAAAATACAAAAACTTTACATAAAATAAAATAAAACAAAACACCGCATCACGGTGCAAATACAAAACAAAAACTTATGTAAAATGCTGAGAAATAAGTTCGATTGGTTCCCGTGAGCTTGACAAACGATATCATCCAAACCATTGCAGAAATTCATCATCCAAACCGACTTATTGGATCAGAAAATTTCTTCCTTCTCTCAAGCGTTTCTGATCCACTCGATACATATGTACTTTTCGACCGCACCCCTCCCCCCTCAACCACATTCTTGTACTCGCCCCATTTCTTGTGCGGTCATGATCTCCAAACTAACTGAATAATGCGCACTTAAAGTGGGGACAGGCAAATTTCAGGTAAATTGACTTGGCTGTATATGACAAGAAATTCAAGGTGTTCATTTCGCCGGTTTGTTTTGTGAACATGAACTTAATCGCGCAACTTGGGGCTTTTGAGCCAATCAGTTTCTATCTTGAATGATCATTATACAAAGCATTTGGGGAGCTTCAATAAAAAATGTATGTATGTATTTAAGCAGTGTATGCGGGTCAACTATATTGTTATATGTGGCTTCATCTTTGGGGCGCAATGGGTTAAAACACTTGCTGATTTGTTTACATGACCAGGGGCTGGTGTCATTAACTGAGTATATGATAAACATGAACTTGACGAAAAAAACCAAGAGTACCAAAGTGATGACATCAGAAAAATACCTGTTGCAGAATTCTTTACTTGGACAAATTATCCAGATAATGGTGGTCAAAATTTTTGGACTGAGATGTAGTAATCATACAAATGTCTTGTATTCATTACTGGTTTGCATGGCAGTTCCTGTGATTGGCAGCGCAAAACTATTTGGCAGGAAACTAAAAAACCAGAGCTGAAAGTTTTGAAGTTATCAAATACGAAATATTTCAGTTGCTGTGCAGTCATATTGCGTAGCAAGACCACACGAGAAATGGGGCGAGCACAAAAATGTGGTTGAGGGGGGAAGGGTGCGGTGGAAAAGTACATGCTTATCGAGCAGATCAGAGACTCTTGAGGGAAGGAAGGAATTTTCTGATCCAATAAGTTGGTTTGGATGATGAATTTCCGCAATGGTTTGGATGATATTGTTCAAACTTATTTCACAGCATTTTATGTAAGTTTTTGTTTTGTATTTGCACCATGATGCGGTGTTTTGTTTTATTTTATTTTATGTAAGTTTTTGTATTTTGTTTTGTTTTATTTTATTTCTAGCCTGTGGTCTGCAGTCTGCATTTGTCTGACACTGCCTAAAATAACAATGTTCAGGGTCTTACTGGACCCATTTGTTGATCAGAGATACATATCATACAGTAAGAAGAACTTGGCTTTTGATAGCTTGCTACTGTAAGCTGGTTTAACTATCAATATTCTCACTCCATCACTCATACATTTCTTCTCAAAAGGTTGAGAGAATCTGCAATTTGAGCTGGGGAGTGAAAGGGTTAAGTAGGGAAGTGTTGAATACCATTACCAATTACTGGCACAATTTCTCCCACCATATATGCTGGCTAAAACAGACACATTGTCAGAAATCGTGGACATTTTGAGCCTGCGCTAACTTGTCAGCGGTGTATTGTATTACACCAAGAATTGTCACTAAGGTCACTCCAAAACTTCACTAAAGCTGCACTATGTTAATGCAGAGAACTTACTTCTACTGAAAAAGCACTTTAGTGGCGAGCACAATAAATGTAAATATTTTCCTGGAATTCCAAGCTCCATTCTATGTCTCCTCTTGTATAAACAGCCATGACATCGCCTCGTCCAAATCTCCTGGCAAATTATTTAAATCGTGGCAGCCTGGGAACTAAATTAAATCCCAGAAATCATTGCTAGATGAAGAAAAGTAAACATGGCGGCTGCTGTGAGATTGTGCAGCCATTGGGCTTCTGTTTCTCGCCTTCCTCCGTAGTCGAACATGTAAACATGGCGGCCGATTTCACGATAAATTTCGGATAAAAGTACGTCTGTGGAAGAGCTTTGGCGTGGAATTATCAGGCCTTTTACGAACGATTTGAAGACATCGAACACTCTTGAACATATTCAGATGCTGGCACTTGAACTACATAGTCGTGCTCTCCCGTTAGTTGACGAATACCGGAAGCCATTTGAGGCAGATTATAAGGAAATGTATGGGAAAAGTGGAGAGAAACAGGCAGAGAATGCACTCGTCTCGGGAAGTGGGTAGGCCTCCGTTTCAGTACCTGCTTTTGTGTTATTTATGTTGTTAGATCGACCCTCATCAAGTTTAGATGCTGGCACCGTGGAAATCTAATATGTATAATGATATATTTGCGAAATTTGAACATTCTCATACATTTTCTTATGCTGTATCGACGCCATTACGCTTGCATTGCGCACGCGCGTTCGCCATCTTGTCCACGATTTCTGGCAATGCATCTATACATATTCTGTACCTTCATTAATTTTGTAGAGCAACATGGAAAAAAATGGGGACAAACACAACACGACAACACAGTATGAGGTTGCTGTGGACCATGGACTTGTATCTTGAGCGCAGACTATTTATACGTCGCTGCTCGTGAACCTTGTACTTTTTATGAAGACTTGTATCCATAGCGCGGATTTTACTGTAAGACTTGTATGTTGAGCGCAGAATAATTATACATCGCTACTCGTGAACTTTGTACTTCTTATGAAGACTTATATCCGAAGCGCCGATTTACTGCAAGACTTGTATGTTGAGCGCAGAATATTTATACATCGCTACTCGTGTACATTGTAGGCTTTTACGAGGACTTGCATCTTGAGCGCAGAATATTTGTACTTTGTACTTTTTCGAAGACTTGTATCCATAGCTCGGATTATTTATACGTCGCTACTTGTGTTATACACTGTAGGCTTTTACGAAGACTTTCATCTTGAGTGCACAATATACATCGCTACTCGTGCACATTGTAGGTTTCTACGAAGACTTGTATCCTGAGTGCAGAGTATTTATACGTCGCTACTCGTAAATCTCTGGTTCTTATGATGACTTGTATCGAAAGCGCAAATATGTATACGTCGGTCTCGTGATTTACTGGTGCTTATGAAGGCTTGCATCGAAAGTGCAATATATTTAGACATCGCTACTTGTGATTTTTTAGTTCTTATGAAGACTTGTATCGTGAGCGCGGAATTTTTATAACGTCACTAATCACGATCTTTTTAGTTTTGACGAAGACTACGTCGCATGTGAACGCGGAAAATCGTGTGTCGCTGCTCGTGAACATTGTAGGTCCGATGAGGACTTGTTCGCGAGCGCAGAATACTCATCTTTATAGTTTTTCTTTGAAGACTTATTAAAAATGTTGGCAGCGCAGTACATTTGTGCGTCGCGTCTCGTGAACGTTATGGGAGCAGGAGTAGGGTACTGAGACAACATGCCGTTTGTGAAGCAATTGACAACAGCGTCGGCAAGCAATTTAAAAATGTTTGTTCCTAATATTTGTGCTTCTGTGAGTGCATACTTAGTTTCTTTGTGTATGTCTTGCCCCCATTACTTCTGGAGTTTGATTGCTTATCTAATGTCAAAAACACTGAAATTATTGTGTCAACAAGTAATAAGCACGTTGTTCAAAATTGAAAGAGAAGCATTCGCTTTTTCTTGTGAAATTAGTCGCATTGTTTATTCTGCCGCTTTCATCGCTGCCTTCCCTTCGCTGCACAGACAGACAGGTGTTTATTTCAGTACTTTGACATCTAAACTTTGTCGATTAACTAGTGTTCTATATTTTTCAATTCGTTTTCAGTGAAGGCATCTTCTGTTCCTGACTGCTGCGAAGTGTTCAATCGTCAAGCGAAGAAGACTGTCCGCGGCGACCTAAGCTGTAAGTAGATAGTTGGAAGTTAGCCCTTCATGTGTAGACGCCTTCTAGATTCTGCAAGGTTACTCATGTACAGGGTACAACACCAGCACTAACTACTTGCAAGTTAGCTGATTGATATATATATTCTCACTACATCATGTGTACATTTTCTTTTTGGATCTTTGGGAGAATTTTAATTCCGTTGTTTGGAAGTGAAAGGGTTCTACAGCGACCTTAAGATCGAGTTTAGTTTGTCCCTCTCAATGTTGCTACTTTTTTACAACAGGATCCATATCTTTGCAGTGAATATAAGCTACAAGAAATCCTGTGTTGCATGATTGAAAAACTGGCTGAAAAGTTTAATGGTCAATTACCAGCTGAGGTACATGTACTAAGCTTCCTACTTACCAATTGTGCCATGCAAGATCTTCTCTTTGACTTTGAAATGGCACACGACAGGATCACGAGCGCTGCAAGTAAAATATTTTCAACATTTAGAACTCCATGTATAAAGCGAGTGACAACATCGTCGGCAAGCAATTTACAAATGTTTGAACATTTGTTCCTTTTGTGCTTCTGTGAGTACATACTTAATTTTATTTTTGTGCGTGTTGTTGTTTCTCTTCTTTCGAAAGTTCGATTGCTAATTCCATCCCAGTATTATACATTGTGTCTTCAAATTATCAGCACTTCGTTTGAAACTTGAAAGAGAAGCGAAGCAGTCGTCCAACGGCATAAATTTATCAGTCCCAACAGTGCACGTGCGCTTTTCCTTGTGTAATTAGTCTCATTGTTTTATTTTTTGGCTGTTCGTGAAAATATTCAAATTCGCCTTGTTTCTCTTCGCACAGCCGGTTTCATACTTCAGTATTTTGGCATGTACATGTAAACTTTATCGATTAAACAGTGTTCCATACCTGTATTCCTTTTCAGTGAAGACATCTTGTGTTCCTGACTGCTGCGAAGTACACATTCGTCAAGCGAAGAAGGCAATCCGCTGCGAAGGCATCTTCTGTTCCTGCTATTGTGAAGTACACGTTCGTCAAGCGAAGAAGGCAACCGCGGCGAAGGCATCTTCTGTTTCTGCTACTGTGAAGTACACATTCGTCAAGCGAAGAACGAAGTCCGCGGCGAAGGTATCTTCTGTTCCTGACTGCTGTGGAGTGTACATTCGTCAAGCGAAGACGGCAATCCTCGGCGAAGGCATCTTGTGTTCCAGCTACTGTGAATTACACATTAGTCAAGCGAAGAACAAAGTCCGCGGCGAAGACATCTTCTCTTTCTGGCTGCTGTGAAGTGCACATTCGTGAAGCGAAGAAGGAAGTCCGCGGCGACCAAAGCTGTAAAGAAGGTAGTTAAAAGTTAGTCCTCCAGAGTAGTTGTAAACGTGTACATTAGTAAAGAACTGACCACAACAGTTCTTCTTAGAGTTTAGCAGTTTAGTAGCAGTAATACTTTGTATAGCACAGGTAGTGAACAATCTTGTAAAGATTCTTGAACAAACTAATAAAGAGTTCAAAATAATCTTCTTGAAAAAAAAATCTTGAAAGAATCTTGTAAATGTTTCTTGAACAAACTAATAAAGAGTTCAAAATAATCTTCTTGAAAAAAAAAATCTTGAAAGAAAAGTTTTTAAAATCTTTATATACAAATCCTCCCCAAGCCCCCTAACCCCCCTATTCGCTCAGCTAGTTGAATGTCGCTCACCCATCGACTACCGCCCATCCAACCACCCTGTAGCGACCTCAAATTTAAAGAGTCGGAATTGTGACGTCAGCAAAGTTTGCAATGTACCATGGGCTGACATCATATTAAATTTACCATGTAAGGTGACCATGACCATACAAAAGTGTTCATTAAATATCATATTTATTCATGCAGTGCAAATATCAAGCAGGGATTGGCTCTTGTAATGGCTTTTACGCGTGCAAGAATAAACATGATGTAATGATACGCTTTGATAGTCACAGTTGCCTTACATGGAAAATTTAATATGATGTCAGCCCATGGTTACATGGACAATAAATTAAAGACAAGACGAGACAATCTTTATTCGCACTCGCATATTACAATTAATTTTACAAGTACCGTCAAATATTCCTACAGAGAAGAGCGCAACTGCTTAGAAATAGCTTAGAAGAGCTAATAGACTGCTGAACGTTAGAGTATTCTGCGTTTAAAACACAAGTTTTTGTAAAATCTTGCAATGTACACAAGTAGCGATTTATAAATATTCTGCACTCAAGATGCAAGTCTTCTTAAAATACAATGCACATGAGTAGCGACGTATAAATGTTTTGCGATCGAGATACAAATCTTCGTGAAATCCTACAATGTACACGGTCAGCGACGTTTAAATTTTCTGCGCTCAAAATACGACACGTAGCGTTCAAAATGCAAGTCTTCGGAAAATCCTACAACGTACCCGATTAGCGACGAAAAAATATTCTGCGCTCAGAATACGATACGTAAAATCATACAATGCACGCGACTAGCGACGTACGAGTATTCTGCGTTGAAAATGCAAGTCTGTAAAGTCCTACAATGCACACGATAAGCAATGTATAAATAGACTTCGCTCGAGATAGAAGTCCTACACGGCTAGCGACGTACGAGTATTCTGCGTTCAAAATGCAAGTCTTCATAAAATCCTACAATGCACGCGACAAGCGACGTACGAGTATTCTGCGTTTAAATCGTAAATTCCTACATGACTAGCGACGTACGAGTCTGCAGCGCTCAAGATACAAATAATCGTAAAAACCTGCAATGTACACAAGTAGCGATGTATAAATATTTTGCGATTAAGATACAAGTCTTCTGCGTACAAGATACAAGTCTTCGTAAAGTCTTACAATGCACACGAACATAAAGCTTTCACTGGTACAAACCAAAACTCCAAAGGAATTCAAAAAGATGGGTTTGAAGAGAACCTATCCGTTTTAATTCACGCACAAATTTTATCAATGAAAAAGTCGGGTTTTACCAGGTTGAAAATATGCGCGCAAAAATATCGAACATCTCACTATTTCTGGAAAGCTCATTCTAATAAAAACAAAAACAAAATTAGCTAACCTGTCTCCATACAGTTCCAATGACCAAGAATACAACGACTTGAATTATTCTTCAACGTTCATGTCTGAGGTCACAGAAAGACGACTTTCCAGCAACAAAAGTCCTTGTGAAATTGCCAACCGAGTCCACATAGGGAAGCGTGAAGTCTAAGAGTTCCACAAAGATACCACCAGTGTTTTTGGGACTTCTAACTTGATCTCTGGAGAAAAAAAATATCGTCACTAAAATGCAATCCAGTTGAAACAAACAGACGAAGAAAATATGCAAGGGACACCAACGCTTTTCATAAAAACCACCCGAGTCCAACCACGAATCTCACTGTTGTTTGTAGACGTCGAACTCTATTCTTGTCGAACCAATAGAAGCTTTAACCTAAAGTTACACTATTTCATTGGTAATAGAATCAAAACGACTTCAAGTCCAATCAACGCAAAAAGAAAGCGCGTGATTCTCTTCCAGCCATCCCAAGTTAACAGAACGACAAACTAAACAGTTCTAACTCAAGCAATGCACAGACCTAAACTCTGGTACACCTGAAAATTCGAAGAAAGAGCCTGGACAAACTTCGGAGACAATTTAGTCAGGCCACCAAAGTTGGCGGTTAATGAATAGAGAAGACACAAGCTGTTGAAAATTTTCAGCGTAAAATTGTTCCTTTGAATACGCAAAGTTCCATTGGAGTTAATTTTCAGGTCGTACCAGATAAAAATATATACCCTTCAAAAATATAAACAACACGAAACAACTGGCTGTAAACTTGCCCAAACAGAATTCCACAAGACTGCAATAATTCTGGCGCTAAGAAATGCTCAGATCAAAATTCTCGTAAAAATTAATTTAATAAAATTCCTGTGCTAAAAAAAAACAGTGTAGACTTTCGATTTCTGAAGGGTATATAACTAACAGCATCAGCAAAAAAGAATAATAATAACTTGAGGTGTTCCAAAGAAACCTATTAGGTAATAACGGTTTATTCGTTAAGTCGGGAGAAACTGGTGCACCCGAATTTGAAGTGACAAGAGAAAAATTGTACAAAACTTTGCAAAGATGAACGCGAGGGCAACTAAAACAGTTTCGAAGACGAAAATGATCCTTATGCACTTCACAGAAAGCGCGAATTTGAAGCGACAAGAGAAAATTGTACATAACTTAGTTTGCAAATGAACGCGAGGGCGACTAAAAAACAGTTTCGAAGACGAAAATGATCTACGCACTTCACAGAAAGCACGAGAAAAATATGAGACAACAAAAGCCGTATTACAAGAGAGATGAGCGGTTTTTACACCGTCGAAAAAGAGAACGATAAATTTGCAAGCAGAAACAAGAATAACGTAAAATCAGTGTTTGCGTAATCACAACGTCGGAAGAGAACAAGAGTTTCGCGCAAAAACAAGCGCCATTCGTTCACGTTTTCAGAAAAAAAAGTCAGTTGACAAGAAAAAACACGGACAAAACAAGCATTCTTTGCAAATCAAATTGATTGGACGTCATTGTTTTAGCAGCCAATATTGGCTGTTCCAGATATCTGTTATTTGCATCAATTATTATCATTTTTGATTTTTCTGCATATTAGTATCAAATTTTGGCATTTTCTTAAAGGTCAAATACAGCCATCCAGTGAAATAAGCACCTTCTCTTGCAATAAAATGCTGTTCACACGTATGCGACAGATAGAAAATCAGGATTTTGTTCGAAGTGCAGTTGTACAGTAAAGCAAATTCAAAAAGTGCCCTCGCGTTTAAAATCGTTCTTGTTCAAGTTAAGTAACGGAAAGTCTTGGAGCGAATTTAACTGTCTAAAAACGTTTGGAACACCTCTTTCAAAGACAAATATATGAAATCATACACCATACATGTCATGCGACTGTAGAATATCATTAACGTATTGGAGCTTACGGTTTGCTGTTTTAAAATATGTTTCTTCTGTCGTCTTCCACTTTGAAGCCATAATTCTCCAGCCAAATATTCCTTGTAAACTTTGAGTCAAGTCCATATGCCATGCTTCTTCCGCTTCACTCCATGTCCTGAAAGCTACGTGGCGCCGTGAACGCACTGCGAGAAAAGAGAGCAATGTATTAAATAACCTGGAATGTTTCAAACAAAACATGCAGAAGCTAAGCGTAAGTTCGTTTCGTCAGTTCGTACGTCGCAAGTTTCAATTTGGTGAAACTCACCAGAAAGTCTGATTTTGCTTGCTCCGCCATTTTAAGTCTCACGAAACACGTCCTTCTTCGTCGGAGTCTTCTCACAAAAGGCTGCTGTGCACGATGGAATGAAACGTGTGAAAAATGTGGTCAAGCCGGTTTTGGCACGCTTATCATTTGGGACCTAATTTTATGCACATGCGACGCATGAACAAACAGCGCGCGGGACACCGCCTTTTCCTTTCCTTTTTTTTAAACTAAGTCCTCCGATTTCCTAGCCCATCCGTCCCTATCGATATCTCTTTCTTGCTGCTGTGTGTGCCATTGTGCTCATAACTTTTCTTAAAAGGGTCGTTGTTTCTAAGCCGTCTAACCCCCCCCCCCCCCCACCCCCTTCCCCCCCCCCCCCCCCCCCCCCTTCGCGGATGGTTGTGCCAAAATCGTACCAACGGGAAGGACAGTGAAATAACTCGACTATTTTAGTCGAGGATCATTTTAAGTGAAGAGTAAGTGTATCTTCAATAAAATCAAGTGGCATTTCTTCCTTTGATGGTGATTTAGACAACTGAGGCGAACTAAACTTTGGAAAATGTGATGTGTCCTTCCCGCTGGTACGATGGAGTTCAGTCTTGCGCGGCTGTCCTTTCCGTGGGGATTCTCGTTCCCAGGTTCTTTTGATCAACGCGCCCACGGTACATTGGTCTGCAGCAATGTGAGCCTCGTTTTGAAAAAGCCTCGAAAAAGTCCAAGATGGCGACAAAACGCAAGTTTGGTGGAGAGTTGGCAATCGTGCCTTCAAAGAAGACGAAACAAAATCAGATCGCCATAGCTGACCATGGAAGAGCCCTGCAAGCTGTAGGTTTTCATATTACGTCGATTTTCTCCCATTCTTATCTAACTACTGATTAGCAAAGTTCAGTGCACGTGTTGACATATCAATGTTGTTGATGTGGCTTTCTCGTTTTAGTTGCCGCAACGAAGTTCAGGACTCGAAGCCCCTATAATGCTACTCACCGGTCAGGAGGTTCGTATATAGAAATTGTATTTCGATCGGATCCCACAAGAGATCTATTCGATCGAGTCATTTTGAATCAGCTGGCCTGATGCCGTTAAATTTGGAGTGTCTCGATCTCCAATGGCCTACCAGTTTTCATTTCTCATAGTCAAGAGCTTTGGCTGTGGTTTGATGTGGCCGTGGATATAATACATAAGACAGCAGTCCCCCCTTCAATGATATCAAGTTTGTTTACATTGTGTTAACTCTTTCACTCTCAAGTTCAAAATGCAGATTCTCCCAACCTTTAAAGAAGAAAATGTATGAGTGATGTAGTGAGAATTAATAGCTTAATTTGATATATTTCTGATAAGAAACTGAAGGAGAAAATCGAAGTTGATCTCTGGGGAGTAAAAGGGTTAATTTCGGCTGTCTCAGAAATTTAATAAATTTCCACTGGTTTGCCATGGTGTGGACTCTTATTTACCAGGATACGTCATCACATGGTCAAAATGTTGTGGACTCACGAGGCGCTTCGGCGAGTGAATCCGCAACTAATTTTGACCATGTGATGACGTAAATCGTGGTAAATAAGAGTCCACACCATGGCAAACCAGTGGAAATTTGTTTTTTACCACAACGTTTAGAAATATACAGGAAACTTTTGTTGTATTTCGCTGCAAAACGTGACATGCTGGCGTCAGCTGGCATCAGCATCATTGTCTGGACTCTTATTTACCACGGTAAATCGACCTATCAGAGAGCGAGAAACTAGTGTGTTGTGGTAAAAATGCACATTTGTACCTGTGTGAAATTGAGTTACCTTCATTCAAATGTGTAGCAACTGTAACTTATTGTCCTCTAATTTCCAGGGAGAGATATATTCTGCCAAGTTCCATCCCTCTGGTGAATCACTTGTCTCTGCTGGCTTTGACAGACTTATCTGTAAGTATGAAATAGAATTATTATTAGTGGGGTTACCTATTAAGAGTTAGTTTTATACTGTTACCTTTATGACAGTCTCATAAATATATAACATACATGAATAGCCGTTTTTACATGACTGTCGAAAGTAATTGTGTGATTGCTTTTATTTTGCATTTGCTATGCTTTCCGACTAGTCCAAGCAAGTTTAGCAGCATTGTTGGCCAATCAAGAGCAAAAGCAAACTTACAGTATCTCACTGTGATATTCTCGTGCAAGAAAGCAAGTGGCAATGACATTTCCTTACACTTCTGATTGGTTTCTTCTTCGAAGTAAAACCATACACAGATTACTTTTGGCTGATTGGTTGAAAGTATTTCTTACAGCCTCTGTGATTGGCAGTGTACTTGCTTTGGTTTTGGTTTTCGACAGTCATCCAAAAATGGCTCTATTTATCTCTATGCTGATATAGATAAGAACACTAATTCTCACAGCGACATTACCGGATGATTAAGTACATGCAGTTTATCAGGAGTGTAATGACTAAGGACTGATGCAAGATATAATATATTTTCTTTAGATATGTGGAATGTTTATGGCGAGTGTGAAAACTTTGCTGTATTGAAAGGTCACAGTGGAGCCATTATGGAAGTCGAGTTGTCACAAGATGGAAGGTACTTTAAATCACTACAACTGTGGTACTTACATTAAAGCAGTATGCACTGCTCTGCTTTCCTTTGCATCCACATCTACAAAGCATCTACAAACTAAAAGAGTATTTTAACCTGTATTGCATTTGAACCATAGAGTATTAGAATATTTATCCTTTCACTTCCAAACTTAAAATACAGATTTTCTGAACCTTTTACAGTGCCTAAGCAAAGAGAATCCCATATACAAAAGAAAATATACAAGTGAGAAATACAGTAGTCTTAAATCAGCTCCTATTATCTGAGCAAGGTATCAAAAGCTAGGTTCTCCATACTGTATGCTATAATTATTTATGGTGACAAACTGAAGGAGAAAATTGAAGTTGATTACTCTTGAGAGTGAAAGGATTAAACTAACCTGGTATAGCATTAAATGTTGTCACACAGTGCTTCTCTGCTAAAGACACTCATTGTATTTTGTAGCACGATGTTTACAGCCTCAACAGACAAGACAGTTGGCATTTGGGATTATCAGACAGGCACCAGAATTAAAAAGCTTAAAGGGCACACATCGTTTGTCAACACCTGTGGTCCATCCCGACGTGGCCCACAGTTTGTTGTCAGTGGTGCAGATGACTGTCAAATAAAGGTTCAGTAATATTTAACTTACTGTCTATTTATCTATTTAAATCTTTTGGGGCTCCCAACCTCAAAATCCAGCTTCTGATGACATGTCTGCAGTATAGAAGTGTGAAAATAATAGTTATGCAATCCCATGTAAATAATACTCTTTCACTGTTTGCAGTTATGGGATACTAGAAAACGAGGCTGTGTTCAAACATTCCAAAATGTCTATCAGGTTTGTGTACTCATTTCTGTATTTCAAGTTTCTGTACTCATTTCACAAAGTCTTACTGAATGAAATTACAGCAAATTCTGCTATATTATTATATTATTAATGTTATGTTATTCTATCATTGTAAAAAAAAAAAAGCTTTAGCAATGCCTGATGCTATTAGGGTCATGCCAATAAAGTTATTCTCTCTCTACTGGTATCTCCTGAATTCCTTGATATGGTGAAACTAAAATTCCCCTAAACCAGAAATATACTGTACATGTGTTCATGAATGGATGATAGTGAGAACTTGACTGTTCAAAGGATCTCTGCTAGCAGACACTGAAAGTGAAATTTTGTTGTCGTTCTGCAGGTTACATCAGTGTCCTTTAATGACACAAGTGATCAGATCTTTTCTGGTGGAATTGACAATGAAATTAAAGTAAGTCACTCAGATTGTGTTCAATAAAAAATACAGAAGGGTTATTGATGGCTCTGAGCTCTGTGACAACCCACAGAATCTCCACAAGTTTCTTTACATAATAATAATCTTTAATGAGGAAGCCAACTTCACTGACAAAGTGATTTATAGAAGGGTCCTCTAGAATAAATTAATAGTAATAAAAATAAATAGTAATGATAATAATAGTATATAAATAAATGTCAAATTACAGTAATTGATTGTAAAATAAATGTTAAGTAGTAATCTCCTAAGTAAAGGTACTTGATACGAACCATAAAATGAGTCATAATAATGAGATAAATAGATATGTGGAATAAAAAGTTAAAAAATAGCTCCAGTTAGGCCACACTTAAAAGCTAAAAATGTGGGTGCTTCCCTGGTAGAAATATCTAGAGAGTTCCAAGCATCGGCAGCGAAATTAATGGTGGACCAATGTCCCCATCTCCTATTAGCAGTAGTTTTACGAATATTATTCCTAGACCTAGTACTATAATTATGAAAGTCCCTGTTAAATGAACATTGAAAAGAATGTAGGAAATGATTGTTAAGTGACTTGTAGATAAAAAAAAAAGATACATAGCTACACACATGCCCTGGTCTAGTTGTCTGTCTTATAGAGGTATCTGGCTTAAGTACAGAGTTTAGGTATAGACAGATAAGTAAAATTCGGCCCGCCAGGACCAACAAACCCTGTCCAGATGTCTGGCTTAAACTGGTGTCCATCTTGAAAGAGTTGACCGTAGGTTCTGCTTGCATGGGCATTGCTCTGACAAAGGGCTAGCACTCGAAATGCCAGATTTTCTTGTGGCATCTAGCTTTCACACATCAATCCTTAGTCGATTCATTATATATGCATTATTCCACATTGACCTGACTGTAATAACTAGTTTGTTGATGTAGTATGCCAGAGTTAATTTTATAACAAATTGTCCCCCCAGGTGTGGGACCTTCGCAAGAATGATGTCTTATACCGGATGCATGGACACACGGACACTGTCACGGGGCTGAAGTTAAGTCCAGATGGTTCATTCTTGCTGTCCAATGCAATGGACAACACTGGTGAGTAATAATCAAAACTGCAAAGCTGTGTATGGTATGTGCAGGTCAGATTGTCTTGCAGGCAAAGAAGATGAATCTTGATTTTAAATTATTCTTTGAACGTATCTTTCAGTGCGCATGTGGGATGTACGACCATTTGCTCCACTGGAAAGATGTCTCAAGGTCTTCACCGGAGCACAACACAATTTTGAAAAGGTGAAAAGTTATGATAGGAATTTGTAGGTCAACAATAATAATCACTAATTATTGCTTGAAACGAAAAAAAATGTAACACACCACACTCGTTTCAAGGGTTGTTTGGTCAAATTATGGACCAACCATTCATCATATATTTATATTCCTTGGTAAAAAACTGGAAGAGTTTGGGCTTCTTGAGCAAGCTACATAGTGAGTGTAGCTGAATATGCAGTCAATATAATCTAATGCACTCACCATTTTTATATTCAGAATCTGATCAAATGTTCCTGGTCACCGGATGGATTGATGATTGCCGCAGGATCTGCGGATAGGTAAACATGAGTTACTGAAAGATTAACACTTTCTGTCATCATCGGGAGATACATGTACTTCATTCAGTAAGGAGAAGATCAAGTTTTTCATAGCAGATGACAGCTGAATTAGATCATTCTATCCATATTCTCACTTTTTTTTCTCAAGTGGTCAGAATGTTTTGTTTTTTTTTATTAATTTCTGAGCACAAGAGTAAAAAGGCTAAAGGGAATCGGGGCAAGAAAGATATGGTAAGAAGTGGAATGAAGAAAAAAGAAAGAGAGGAAATGAAAGGGAGAGTAAAGGGAAAGAGAAATTTGAATATAGTAAAATGAAGTGCGGTTTGCAAAAAAAAAAAAAAAAAAAAACTGGCAGGTCGTAAGGAATGGCTGTGAAGTAGTATAACTTAAATGGGTCAAGGATGATTTTCGAGGATGTGGATACAGAAAACTTACTGTATCAATGTTTTCTTCCTCCAAGGTTTGTGTATGTGTGGGACACAAACTCAAGACGAGTCCTGTACAAGCTTCCAGGTCATGATGGCTCAGTGAATGACACAGACTTCCATCCAACTGAACCAATTTGTGAGTAATGAATCATTCTGTGTCTAGTGCAACAGTAGTCTCCTTATCACCAACAGCAGTTCCAAGAAAAGTCATACATGTAGGATGTGTTCAATTGGGTCTGTTCTGGAATAGAATAGCTGAAATTACCCAATGTGTTGCATGTTCTGGGGGAACTTCTATTCGAAATGGCCATAATAACGTCCGGTGCTGATTCTGACTGTGCATGGGGCATAAGGCCCCATTTACACTTGAAAACTGTTTCGGATACAAAGTATCCGGATACTAAGTTCCCACTTTCGATTCCGGATTTGTTTTCTCTCTGGATTCACTAAAAATGACCCCGAATTCACAAAAACTAATGTAAACGCTTTCACAAATGCGGAAACAAATGTCTCGAATTCGGACAAATTTGCTCTAGTGTAAGCGGGGCCTAAGTTGATTAGATTACTTCCTAATTTCATATAAAATTGTCAAGAGGGCTTAGCACTTTAGATTCTCTCACCTGTGTACCCATGACTTGAGAATTAATTGTGTGTTCTGTTTCTGTTTCAGTGCTTTCCTGTGGCAGTGACAAGAAGATATATATAGGAGAGCTTCAAAATGTGTGAAGTTTGGTTGCTTCTCCTCTTGTTTTGTCATAGCTGCTTGTTACGCAAGTGCGACATAAGTTATTTCGCATGTAAAGGTAACAGTAACTCTTAGTCCTCCAAAGCTGGTCGAGCTGTGAAGAAAAAGAGCTACTGCTTCATTGCTGAATTAGCTCAATCAAGTTTATAGTTTCAGTGCTCGACATTAAGGTTTTTAGGTTGGTTGCCCTTCGGACTGAAGATTGACTTCAAGCAATAGAAAGTTTCATAATTTCTTTATGCCTGGCCCAGAATTTACCTGCCTGACCAAAAGTTTTGGTTGCCCCGGGCAAGTGGGCAACTGTTAATGTTGAGCGCTGAGTTTGTTTTGAGATCAAATGAAAGTAAACAGTTTCCTTTTGGCCTCTAATATCATAAGCTGGGACACAGTAACCTTTTCACTGCCAAGATTTATCAAGTTCAATTTTCTCCTTTAGTTTTGGCAACACAAAATATATCATACAGTGAGGAGAACTTAGATTTTGAAACCTTGCTCATATGAAATCAATAATTCTTAAACTATCAATTCTCACTACATCACTCATACCTTTTCGTAAATGCAGCCATTTCTTCTCGGGGTACTTCTGGTTCCAGTTCTCTCAGGGCGCTCAACCAGGAGCTCCCTTACATGGGACGCAGCTGTATCCACAGGCTAGGGGCCTGATTGTTCAAAGCCTGATGCATGTTCTGAGCAAAAAACTCATTTGCAGGATGAAGAGTAACAGCATTGAAGTTTAGACCAAACCAGGATTAGCTTTATAATCATGCTTTGAACAACCTGGCCCAGATGGCTGAGGATGAATGTTTACAATGTTCACATTTAGGTTGATTCTTCTTCAATTTATTGTCTTCTGTATATTTTTCACTGTGGAATTTACAACACTGTATTTTATACAAGATAAAAAAAACCATGTGTAAAAAATGTTACAAAAATAAATGCTATCATTTTGTACCAGTTTGATGGGTTTGTTTCTTGTACCTGTTCTTTTGGGACCTAGTATTCTGATTCTGGAATGAACAGAATGGCATTTTCGAAATTTTCCTGCCAGAAAAAGAGGTAAAAACTGCCAAAAGATCATGACTATCGGCTATTCCAACAATTCAAGCAAACAGCTAATATTCTGTCTATTCATGCTATCTGGGCCTAATGTACTTGTCAAATCCAATGGCGATCATCGCTTAATATATAACCTTAGTATTAAAACAATATTATCATAATCCCCCCGCCCCTAAAATACCTTATACATTGCTCAAGCTTTGCTTGATTTGTATTAATTATTTATTGCATTGGCTTGTATGGACCAATGCTGTTTGAATGTGCCGTGCTGAATTTCATCACAATTTAGCATAACTTAATAGTGGAAGATTTTGCCCTGCATTTACGCAAAGGCTATAACTATGTTATGAATTTTACTAAAATATTGCATTAATATATTGTAAACTAAACTATAGTGGTCGTGGAACCCCAATAAAACAAACCCCTTTATAACTAAGTCTTGCAACCCTGCCGGCAAAGTTACAGTAAAATGTATGGAACAGAACCCTGATAAAACGAAAACCCCCGTTATAACAAAAAACATTTTCCCAGTCCCATCGGGATTCCTCTGTACCTTAGTGTAGACATGTACAGTTGTGTAAAACATCTTACTATGTCATACCTGAAATATTAAATTCTTCTAAATTTTGCTTGCTGTCCTATAGGTTATTAGAAGCGTTTAGATACCCTAAACCAGTAATAAACCTGTTTAGACCTGAACCAGCTGTAGGAGTTGTCAAACTGTAGACAGTAATTGCCCACACCAACATTGACCTAAAAAAGCAAATTAAAATACTTTATTGCTGACGGAGAGAAAACTAAAGAATGCGGCCAAAGAATTTAACTTCCAAGAGTATATAAATCATGAGGCTTCAAAAATGCTGCTGCCCAAAATGGATAAGTATTAGATAATATTACTACCTGGTGCTCACACTGTTAGAGAATAATGTTTCTGTTTATCAAACCCTACCTCTCCATAGACTGTACTTTCATGTGCTGAATGTCTGTTGAGTGTACCCCACTCCTGTGATGCTGGAAGTCCAGTAATATAAAATCTAGAAGGAAAACATTGTGACCATACAAAGAAATCCAGTAGCACACTGACAGGCATAACACAGATCAAGGGGTGGCAAATGGTACTTAGAAAATCATGGGTCTCAGAAAGTTTTGGACTGAACTCAAAATCTCTGCTGCCCTTTTTATGAGTGAGAGTCTAGCTTTTTTGTTTCTTTTCGTCTCAGAGTCTCAGAGTGGTTGAAGTCTCGATCTCGGATTTTCAAACAAGGGTCTTGGCAAGTCTCAGATTTTACCACTCGCCACCACTAGAATCAAGGTTTCTTATTTGTAATTTTTTTTCTGGGATTAATAAGTTCCTAACATCTGTCCTGGCTCTTACCCTATATCATGAGAGGCTGTACAAAATCCAAAGGAAAGGACAGAGTCTGGCTCTGTGATCCTGACATCAATGTTGTGATGCTTGCCATGTGGTACCAGAACCCCTTGAACTGAAGCTGAACGGGAATGAATAAATGACTTTAAGCCTTTCACACCCAAGACTGATCAACTTTGATTCTCTCCTTCAGTTTCTCACCAGAAACATATGATACAGTAGGGAGACCTTGGCTTTTGATACCTTGCCCAGATGATATATACAGCTGATTAAACTATAAATTCTCACTATATCACTCATACATTTTCCTCTTAAAAGATTGGGAGAATCATTTTGAACTTGGGAGTGAAAGAGTTAATCGATGAGTCTATATTTATTTACCTCTCTGCTTTATATGGAAATCTTAGCATGGGTCAATCACCACAAGTGGTGTTTTAGGAAGAGGAAATAGGCAGCTATGATTGGGGAAAAAAGCCTATGGTGCACATACCAAAAATAGAAGATTACACAGATGTCACTCTTTAGAGAATTAAAAATCGCCACATACTCCCCTCCCTCTTCCACCCTCCCAGGAATCAGGGGATCTGCTGCTCAACTTTGTCCTATAAATAATATTATTGATTATTATTTTTTTTTAGAAAGATTGCCCTCATCCTACCCTCATGCCTTTTGTGATGAGACATTCGTTCTACTGCTTGATTTATACCCTGCAAATTACACAAAATACAATCAGTACACAACATTCTTTTCTCAAATATCCCACAGAGGGTATAATGTATGCAATGCAAACCAGTCAAGTGAAAGATTAACCCTTTTACTCCCAAGAGTGATCAGCTTCAATTTTTTCCTTCAATTTCTCGCCAAAGATATATCATTACAGTAAGGAGAAGTTGGCTTTTGATAGCTTGCTAAGATGACAGCTGATTGAAATATTAATTCTCCCCACATCTCTCACACATTTTCTTCTCGACTGGTTGGGAGAATCTGCACTTTGAACTTGGAGTGAAAGATTAGAAAACGGACATCACCTCTGTAATATTTCGTATCCTAGCAACATTCATGCCTTGGTGCCATGCTAGCATATTGAAGACCCAAATTGGTAGCCAGCCTTTGGGATCTGCTTGTATTACATATGTCACCTGTCAAATAAAATCAAAATAAATATCACTAGAAATTATGTAAAAGTAAAAAAAAAAAATGTTAACTTTATACCAGCCTGTAGTAGTTTTCTTTGGTAGGTTGGAAAGTTGGAATATTTTTTTCTTTCAATCCTTCACTCCTTGGTTTATTAATTGCAGATAGTCCCAACTATTCATTACAAAGAAGCCAAGAAGAAATAAAGTAGGATGTTTCGGTATACTGTATGTATACATACGTACATCAATGTAGCCAGGAACATCCGAGTCTCTGAACACATATCCAGTGCAAAGTATTTCTGCCCTGATCAGTTTCAAGTGTTCCATACTGGGACATTCAGGTCGATCAATTGACCCACCCTAAAAAAAAATTTAAATAATGATTATCAAACTACTATTATAATATGGTATCATGTAGTAGGCCTACGATTAGCTACCAGATTGACCACTGCGGCTTAATTTTTTTAAATAAATTTATAAAAATATTAACATTTTTTAATAAAAAATAAATAAATGATGTGTGTTATGATCAATCTTCTTTTATAAAATAAACTTATTAATGTCAAGTGGGCACAAGTGATTTATGTAGTACACAATATGTAGCTGTCATACCACTCCAAATCCAACTTCTTTGCCATCTTCATCTGTGATGATGTCCCCATACTCAAGCCAGCACAAATCTCGAAACCATACAGGACCAGGAGAGCCGATTATCGCCCACTTAATGGAGAAGAAGGGCACTTCTGGATGTTTGTAATCAGAGGGAAACTGATGCAGCATAAACCCATCCTGAAACTGCAGATCTGAGAAAAGAAGTCAGACAGATCAAGAATTATCTAACACTGTACATGTATAATATTAAAGCACATATTATCTTCATGCAACTGAGCATAGCGAAAGAGATGTTAACAATAGCTTGAATTCCGGAGCAACAGATCATTAGCATAGATTGTGTTTAGGTGACTGTATAGCCATTTGTATGATGGCATTTTGTGTGAAGAATGCCAGCCAGGAGTCACTGCGGTCTCATATGCTGGAGCGGACAAGTTTAGTTTTTTTCTATTCCTAATATTGTTTGATCTCAGTGTACAGAAGAGTGTGTGGTTAATAAATTGGCTTATTGGCTTGTACCTGCTAGACCTGCATTGCAAGTTTGTGTTTCAGTGTCGGTGGAAGGGCACTGTTATTCGAAAAATAGCAACATTTTTTATGTGGCAAATTTGTCTGCTGAAAAAAATTATGTATCAGTCTGTGTACCACAAGTTATGGACTGGTAAATTAAACAACCAGAGCATGCATACTATCAGAAAAAAATAATGATCTGCATACCTATCATGTGAAAGAGACGCCTGAATGACTCTGTTGTTGGACTGATCATTAGTGCACTGAGTTCCGCACGGGAAGACTTAATTCTTGTCTTACTACGAATGAGATGAACCTGGACAAGACATTGAAAACACAACAAAGGAAATTTAAACAAAACAAAAATTAGACAAAAAACTTAGTGAACCCTCTGCCCTATGTGTACTCTGTACAAATTATCCTATTTAGATAATAATAATAAAAATACTAATAATATATAACATCTTCATCTGCTGGATTCCAATTAATTTATAAAATATACGAGCAGATAAGTGCATCCCTTGATAAAGGACAGATCACATGCTCTGATTGTATAAAAACATAGGTGAGAGAACCATCCTGTCCCTACTCTCTTCCTGCTCCTCCAACCCACCACCCCTTGCCCATCTGCCCCTCCATCCCTCCATCCATCCATCCCTCCACCCATCCGTCCGTCTGCCCTTCCATCCCTCTGCCCTTCCACCCTTTGTCCTTCCGTCCCTCTGCCCTTTTGTCCCTCCACCCATCCATCCCTCCCTCCTTCTATTTATCCCTCCACTCTTTCAACCCTCTGCCCTAGCTTCCGTTCCTCTACCCTTCCGTCCCTCTGCCCATCTTTCCCCTCACCCCTCCGCCCTCACCCCTCCGCCCCGCCCCTCCTCTCTCAGCCCTCCAGTGCTTACCCTGCTCCCATGTCTTAATCCTGAATAGATGTCCACATTGTCTTTGGTGGCAACAAGATGAAATCCCTGCAATACCAGTAATTGAGATTTAGTTTGGCATGAATCTTACAGTAATGTACCACTTCACTCCTGAGTTAAACAATATTTTAAATACAAACTCGTCAAAGCAGTCAAGCCGTTTGAGTGATGTATTTTGTTATACCTTTGGACAGGAAAAGGCCTCGAAAAACTTTAATCAAAGTGCAAGTTTTTACCCTATGAAATTCCAATTTGTATTTTCCTTTCACCAGTCTTATACTTGAGGCTTGAAAAAGGACCCCTTTTGGGTGGGACCTCTCACAGGGAGTGCCCCTCCAACCCCCCCCCCCCCCCCCCCCCCCCCCCCCATTTTTTTCCCAGGGATTTGAACACCCTCAGCCTTGAAAGGGTAATTAGTTACAAAAATGCTGAAAAATTCCAATCTTACTAGTGTGAATGGCTAATTTTTCAGGGATGCATGGTATCTAACTCGGTTTTGAGGTTACACTGTAAAGTACATTGTGCAAGACATTTATTTTGTGTCACCTCAGTTGATGTTGAAGCATCCAAGAGTCCCTTGACCCAAGATTTAGCCAAGGTCTGATAACGATCAATTTCCTCAGCTGTCAATGGAGGGATCTCTCCAAAGAAATCATCAGGAACTGGCAACTGTTGGGGAAAGCAAAAAAGAATCACTCAGAACTATTCTGTTAAAAATAAAATTATCTAAAACATAATGTTGAAGCCCTGTTCAGCCCCAACACCCCCTCCCAAATTAACTCTTGTCAGACCAGAAATAAACTGTTGGTTTCTTTGAATTTTGAATTTTGAATTTGAATGGCATCATTTGGCATAATCAATATATACTAGCTGTGCCTATAAGTTCGGATTTCTGTTAGCCAAGTCAATCATCAGAAAAAGTTTGATTGAAATATTAGTCCTGAACAGTTTTTTTCTGGAGTTTATTCCAAACAAACGTCTCTCTATGTATGCATGTACACTACATACACGTACTGTATATCTCCTCCTTAAAATAAAAATATATACCTGCAACTTCCTTTTGTCTTTGGATGCATCTTGGCCGTCCTGGGATCTGAACACTAGAGTGAGAGGGTAGTTATCCTGCATGTCGACCATTTTCTTGACATCTTGTAATGTCAAGCCTTGACCACAAATCAGGTGACCATTGAGTGAATACAACATAAAGTCATCTGCAAATCAACAATGAAAGTCAAACAAATTTATACCTCGTTCACACCAATGCTTAAACCTATTTAAAAGGTGTTTAATAAAACTTGTTTAGTTTAGGTCGGCCGTTCACAATGCACGCACGGCAAAACTAAACTGGTCTAAACCAATTCAACTAAACAACCTGTGCAAGGTGGTGTGAAATGTTGTGTAATTAACAAAAAATCAAAACAAGTTTTAGAGAATGCAGTCTGGTAAACTTGGTTTAATTAAACAGGTTTACTTGGTGTGAACAGGGTATTAGTCTGCATACAAAGCTGCAGTCTTTCTTTTCTCTTCTGGCCAGTGAGCACTGATGCACAGGCTTGCAGGACTGCCTTCAATTCAGCTGCACATGCATGTTGTTCCAGTCCCAACCAAGCCTGTCACTCACTGGTCTGAAGAGAAATAAGGGACTACTATACATGCAGCATACAAAAAGCACCAGCTTAGTCATAATATGGTCATCCTGCAGCAGGACCAACTTTTTTATTGCATTGATCAATTCCAGAACATCACCCCACTCCCATACTCCCCACCCTCATACGGCCCAACCCGCACTATCCCTTACTAACTCCTCCAACTTTGACTGGTGTTTTCCCCAAGATTAAAACATATTTTCAAATTCAAAAGGCAGATTCCTATCATTTACCCTCTTAAGTACCTATTTTCTGTGTTCAACTTGGACTAGGAGACCAAAACGTTTTGTTTAACTTAACCCTAGGAGCCTGGGTCTAACCATAAATAACTCTGACTTTGACCTGTGTTTTCTCCAAGTCAGATTAAAATATATTTTCAAATTTAAAAGGCAGATTCCTATCATTTACCAGCTCAAGTGCCTATTTTCTGCATTCGAGTTGAACTTGGAGACCAAAAAATTTGGTTTAATTTAACCCTAGGAGCCTGGGTCTAACCCTAAATAACTCCGACTTTGACCTGTGTTTTCTCCAAGATTAAAATATATTTTCAAATTTAAAAGGCAGATTCCCATCATGCACCAGCTCAAGTGCCTATTTTCTGCATTGGAGTTGGACTCGGAGACCAAAAACGTTAGGTTTAATTTAACCCTAGGAGCCTGGGTCTAACCCTAACTAACTCCGACTTTGACTGGTGTTTTCTCCAAGATTAAAACATATTTTCAAATTCAAAAGGCAGATTCCTATCATGTACCATCTTAAGTGCCTATTTTCTGTGTTCAACTTGGACTCGGAGACCAAAACGTTTTGTTTAATTTAACCCTAGGAGCCTGGGTCTAACCCTAATAAACTAACTCCGACTTTGACCTGTGTTTTTTTCCAAGATTAAAATATATTTTCAAATTCAAAAGGCAGATTCCTATCATTTATTTTACAATCTCAAGTGCCTATATTCCGTGTTTGATTTAGACTTGGAGACTAACAAATTTGGTTTAATTTAACCCTAGGAGCCTGGGTCTAACCCTCACAAACTCCAACTTTGACCAGTGTTTTCTCCGAGATTAAAACATATTTTCATATTTAAAAGGCAGATTCCTATCATGTACCAGCTCAAGTGCCTATTTTCTGCATTCAAGTTGGACTCGGAGACCAAAACATTTGGTTTAATTTAACCCTAGTAGCCTGGGTCTAACCCTAACTAACTCAAACTTTGACCTGTGTTTTCTCCAAGATTAAAACATATTTTCAAATTCAATAGGCAGATTCCTATCATGTACCACTTTAAGTGCCTATTTTCTGTGTTCAACTTGGACTCGGAGACCAAAACGTTTTGTTTAATTTAATCCTAGGAGCCTGGGTCTAACCCTAACTAACTCCGACTTTGACCTGTTTTTTTTCCAAGATTAAAATATATTTTCAAATTCAAAAGGCAGATTCCTATCATTTACAATCTCAAGTACCTATATTCCGTGTTTGATTTAGACTTGGAGACTAAAAAATTTTGGTTTAATTTAACCCTAGGAGCCTGGGTCTAACCCTAACTAACTCCGACTTTGACCTGAGTTTTCTCCAAGATTAAAATATATTTTTAAATTCAAAAGGCAGAATCCTATCATGCACCAGCTCAAGTGCCTATTTTCTGCATTCGAGTTGAATTCAGAGACCAAAAAATTTAGGTTTAATTTAACCCTAGGAGCCTGGGTCTAACCTAACTAACTCCGACTTTGACCTATGATTTCTCCACAATTAAAACATATTTTCAAATTTAAAAGGCAGATTCCTATCATGCACCAGCTCAAGTGCCTATTTTCTGTGTTTGAGTTGGACTACGAGACCAAAAAGTTTTGGTTTAACTTGACCCTGTATATTTTAGGAACTCAGACTTTAACTTCATTTCACCTGGGTAAGGGCTACCTCACCAAGGGTAAAAAACTTGGTGGGAACTTACAGACACCTGGTACCCTCTAAAGTTGGTCATCCTGGGAGGGTAACCCTACTTCAAGTGTTTACATGGCCAAATACTGTCCCTGCAGGGAGGGTACCCTGGCTAGCAAGGAGATAGGGTACCCTCCTCCTAGGGACCCTACCTATCATGTAAATGGAACAAGGAATTTCAATAAAGAAGGGTGACCCCTCTAGGAAGGTGTCCCTAAGAGGGTCTGCACCCTCCTTCCATGTAAACAGGGCCTTACTCTCCTATTATAGCGGCCCTAAAAAGCATGCATGGAGGTTCTTCTCTCAAGGTACGCATCAACATGTGATGATGCTAAACACTGAACAGCAGCCCAAAAGAGCAAATAATATAACTGACACTACGTATTGATACCGTAAAATGCGACTTTTAGTGCAAATTGTCTCCACCGGCTCATGAAATCATACATAACAGAGTACCAAACTCGATCACTTTCTCAGCTGTAATTCTGAAATTCCAATGCTCAAACATCATTCAACTCGTCCAGGTATAAGTAATACATTATCATCACAGCTTTTGGACAATGTTATGACGCGTTTTGAGTCCAAGAAAGGGCATAAAAGGACTGACACCAAACACACGGACGTCAGAAATATCGTAACAAAATATGCATGGTGCAATTTCTGCCTTTTCAGGCGAAGTTTCTGAACTAATTACCTGGGACTTTCGATGAATTTGACGCCTTAACTGTTACAATCTGGCCATGTTTCTCTGCCAAACGATGGCTCTTGAAATCACCTGGGTTTTCCACGGAAATCTGGAGCTCCTTCATGCTGTGAAGAAAATATGGCCTTTGTCAGCGGACATTCCCCAAAATATAACTCCAACACAATCGCATTGTATTATAATTAAGCTTATAATCTACCGGTTACGTACGAATAGCCTCTGTAGCTCAGTGGTTAGAGCACTGGTCTTGTAAACCAGGGGTCGGGAGTTCGAATCTCTCCAGGGGCTATACTTCCTTTTTTTTTTCTTTTGACGCTGTTTTCGCCTTTTAAAGCAATATGTTGATTTTTTAGCCTCAACATTTCTTCTTGTAGTTCACAGCAAAATTTTTCTATGGCATTGGACAAAACTCTAGTTTCTTTTCGTCAAGCGACTTCAATTTAGTATAATATACTATCTCATATAAAAAATGTTTTTTGTTTTTCATTGGATTGACTCCAAACTCTGGTTTGTTTGCTCGTTTTTGTTTACTTTTGCTATACACTCCAGTGGTCAACAAAAACATGCATCTCACCCTCCTTGTAAGACTCTTTATTAATGTGGTAACATAACAATACAGTAAAAAATAAAACTATGCAAGGGGCCAATTTAATAAAATATTCACAAGTGCACTGTAGTTTACAAGTCAGACCAGTTTTCCTGCATGCTAAAAAACACAGTTTAATCCAATACCATGGACAAGTTAGACCTGTATCTGTAACATTTTGCAAACTTTTGTCAGATTAGAGTCCATTTTATGGTGTTTGAACAATGATCCAACTTGTAAAATACACTAACTTGTAAAATGTTTATTAAATTGGCACCAGTTTAGAGAAGATGCAGGCAAACAAATGAATGCTTGAATAGGATGGACTTCACTGTCAAATATTTAAAAGCATAATTATTTAAAATGTAAAATAGTGAAGTTAAATTACAATATAATTTATAGCTCCAACAGAACCACAGCCTCAATCTTTCAAGATAAAATTGTGCCATATTTCCCAGAATACAAATAACATACATATTCAATATTGTGAGAAATTGCCAAAATCATTCTCCACTGAAAATTATTCATCAAAGGTATCACAAGTTTTATGCATCCCATAACTAGTCAAATGAAACATGAGGGTGTGGCCATTCAAGTGAAATATCTCAGTGTTCAAATTTTGCTGAATCGAGTTCCATATACATGTACTAAAATTTGGAAGTGAAAGAGTTTAAAATGTCCTACTGTACTCTTGTGATCAGTATTTCTTCATCTAAAAGTGCTCTAAACAGCTGATAACTTTGGCATGCATGGGTATAAAGTAAAATTTACTATGCTTAGATGAAATCTAAAGATCAATGTTTGGCTTTCAAAATAAATTAATTTGTGTTTATAAACTCAATGACAGTAATTATGCAATGTTGGCAGAAGCTTCTAATAAAAACGTAAACTGATTTAAAACTTTCAAACAGAAATCAATTATGTACAAAGAGTAATACTTTAACTTAAAATGGTATGTGCATCAATCAATTCCATCCATCTTCTTTTTAGTGTGGCTACAACAAATTCCCCACCCTGGGTATGAGACACTTGAGTTTCTCCAACTCAACTTCTAAAACATCTGCACTATTCCCCTGGCACAAGAAACCTGACCAATCCCTGGAATTGATTGTTACATATTTGAGTATATATCGTAAACCAAAGAACTTTCACTCTTCTTGAGTGTTATGCTTAGAATGTGAGTTTGTGCTACAGTCTTAATAATAATATGTACATTATGGGCCTTCAAGTGTCATCTCTGGCACAAAATAGGTGGAACATGAACAAATAACACACAACCACCAGGCGTTGTAAGTGAATAATGCCCAGAGAAACACTCAAAGGAAAATTCACACAATACACAATAAAATGTACTACTTTGGCGTTAAAAATATGCACTGAAAATTAGACTCTGGATATTACAGTATCAATTATTCCTGAAAGCTCACACTGGTCCTCAAGCAACCAAAACTGAATAGATAGATAGATAATAATGGAGCTGAATTGAATCAAGATGTACCGGCCAGCAGTGGTTATGGAATGCTGGGTGAAGGTATTCAAAGTAATCTGCAATAAAGCTTCTCAAGCATTTTGGACTAGAGCATTGTAGCTATTCTAGACTCAAACAATCACAGCCAAAGTTGTTAAAATATTAACTATTCTAGCTGATGAAAATAATGTCCAGAATATAGAAGTATATCAAAAATATACCCAAATAAATAAAGAACAGGTTACTTTTTTTTTGCCTTTCATGGGAAGTGATATACACTGGAAGTTCTCCCCTTGTGTGACTTTAACATGTCACACCATCTGTACCTAAAATACTAGCATGACTCACACAATCATTTAAAAGTCAGGATGGCATCACAAAAACTGGAACTCCCCAGCACTCCTGAGATAAACATGAACCTAATATATGTATGTATAATATGTTAAAAAGGAGCTTTTCTCTACATAAATACAGGTAACAACAGAGTACTAGCAAGCCTCTTCAAATCTAGGTCCTTTCACTACATGTATGCTACCAAATGGGCTCTTCTGCTTTGCATCTATGGTACCTTCTTTGGCTAGTAGAAGACAACTGTAAAACTTGTAAGCCACTTGCTTTCGATTTGTTTTGACACACAAGGTATCAAAGCCCACACTGTCTTTTCTCTTGAACTCTCGTTTCAGAGTATGCAGGACCTGCTGAGTACGCTTTGTCCAACGTCGACTTTCAAACTGTTCATCTGTCTCTGTGCTTAGCTGCTGCTCCGCTAGCTGTGAAGCAGGGAGTTCAGGTTCTGGGCCATTTTCGGCCAGATCTATGTCATTGCCACCCATGTCTACAAACGGATCTTCTTCTTCAAATGGCCTATGTTCTTCTTCTAACGGGTGATCCTGAACTTCAGAGACTGTGCTTGTTTCTTTGTCCCCTTCATCCTCTTTTGCAAAAGACACCACACTGACCTTGCTGGTCTCATGCAGCGATACTTCTTCTGCATCCCTACCTAACTCCGGTTCATCGATGTCCATCTTGTCATCATTCTTGACGTCAGACTCAGGAGTTCCTGGTTGTTCCTCGTCAGGGAGTTTGATCAGATTTTCAGTGAAAGCTTCCAGAATTGAGGTGGCAAATAATTCTATGGCTGGCTGAGAAAAGAGCTTTTCCAAAGCTGATGACAGCTTGAGCTTCATCCTCCGTTTCGTTGGTGGAGCTAGGGTGGCTGGTTTGACAATATCTGACGTGTCTGCTAGCTGCATTTTGATCACCTCTGTGGCTAAGATTTTGTCATCATCGACAATTAGCTTTCTCTTGCGCCTGCTTTTCTTTTCCTTTTGCCCAATTTCAACTGGTTCCAGCACAAATTCTTCGGCTTCATTGTGCAGCAAGGTTGTTTCGTTAGCAGTTTCATTTGGACCTGTAGTCAGAAAAGAAGAAATGAAAGTGATTGGATATCACTGTACTATACTCTATACCTTCTACATCTAGCACCAAAAAAAAAAAAAAAAATTAGCTGTTTAGAGCACTTTTATATCAAGGATGCATAGTTTGAAATTCCACACAATTTAGGTCAGCAATAGATTGGATGGGGCAACCAAAACTTGACTTGTGGTTGTCCCTGGGACAACTGACCACAAAAGTTATGTAATCTCAAACCCTTCATGTAGAAACATGTAACAGACAAGATCCTGTGTACTGCTCTTTAAATAATGGAAAATCAGGCTGAGATTAAAGGCAGTTTATCATCAGAAGGAAAAGAAGACAAACAATAACCTTGTTCTTGCTCCTGGTCCACCACTGGACTTTCATCTTCCTTCTTGTCATCATTTGCCTGGGGCATTTCATCCCCAAGGTTAAGATCCACTGGCTCTAACGGAACATCTGCCACTGCTGCTGATGTTGAAAACTCGTCTAGTCCTGCACCCAACTCATCTCCAAAGCCATCAGCAAGGAAGTCAACCCCATCACCACCAAACCCATCATCCTTTATTGGTTCATTCAGTGCAATATCTGGGGATAATAAAGTTTATTTTGTTTACAGTATGATTGTGTTTACTGACTGCAGAAGTTTATGGTCCAGTTTTGAAAAATCGTAAGCAAAGATTGCAGGGAAATGGTCTTGGGGCTAAACAGATGTGCTAAACTTCCAGCTGTACTGCAAGTGTTAAAGTACAGTACTTCACACATTATTCTATTTTATTCTTACTGTATTTCTTTTTCTTTTTCTCATGCAAACCAGCCTTAAGGGGGAATAACCTGCAATTAGGACCTCTTTTCCCTCCCCGGTATCAAAAAAACATGAAAAATATAATATTAGCAGTGTTTTTCACCACCAGGGAGGAAAAGGAGGGCCTAATTGCAGGTTACAAGGAGCAGGACTACACTGTTAGCGTCGCTTTTGAGTAAACTTGGACAAATATCAAACAACACACTCCTCGGGTCTGCTGATCTTGGAAGAGGTGGCTAAGGTGAAACACTTACCAAATTTACTTCTGTCCAGGGTAGAGTCAGTTATTTCCTTCTGGTCTTCTTTATCCAGGGTAATCTTTGATATGTCACTTTCATGATGAAGAGAATCGTCCAGAAGACTCCCAGCTCGTAGAATTTCCTTTTCGCTGTCCTGATCAAAAGGAATGTCACCAAAACCATCATCACCAATAAAGTTCTTCATGTTCACAAGGTCTTCCTTCATGGTTATTTCTTCAATCCGGCTTTGGTTTAAGGTGAACTGTGCTTGCATTTCAACCTCACTGTAAAATAAAGAATAAAGATGTGTCTTGTCAGTTCAGATACTAAGAGATATTTGTGATATTTTAAGTGGGGACAGCACTTGAATGAATCCTCTCTTCCTCCTCCCCTCCTTATCCCCACCCCCCTGCCTTATAAAGAAATCTTACTGAGTCAGAGGTCAGGTATATTTATTTTTGTGTTTGACTCTAGTGGCTGTGATTGATATGTACTATTATCTAAATTAGGCTATGAAAGCGAAATTAGCAAGATGAAACTAAATTTGGCAGTTAGCCCAATAAGGTTAGACAGAGCAAGTTGTTGGGAAAACCTAGTAGTCTGATAGAAAAGTCTGGTTGCTGCAGGTCTAGTGGACATGGCCTTTGTTGGGCCCTGATAAGCAGATACCAAGGGCCTCTAAAAGCCAAATGGACTTGTACATACTCTACAGCTGCAACAAACCAAATACCCAACCCTTTTGAAAAACAAAGTTCAACCCAATCATAAGCCCTCCATAAAAATGAGCCCAAGAAGAGTTATTTTGAACAAATATACCAGTAAGTAGACCCTATTTACAGTATCACTTACTTCAGTTCAGGCAAGGTCATGTCTAAATCTGAGAAAATCTCTGGCAAGGTAACAGCAGACATTGCAAGCTCCCTGCTGTCTTCGGGCAGGTCCACCACGCCAGGTCTAAATGCCATCTTGATTTTTACAAAAGCCTCTGTACAATCTGCTAACAAATACTTGGCCTTTCTTGAATATATCCGGACAACTCCAAGAAGCAAGTGCCCCGAGGTTCGCAAGGCCATCTTGAGTTTGGGGGAAATGATGCTTTCGACTGATGACTGAACATCAGTGTCAAACACAAGGGCTTTGCTGAGTTTCTTTTCCCAGTGGGCTGCAAGCCAAACCCGTGCCAACGGTCCCTTCTTTTGTAGTATAAATGCATGGTAAAACATGTTTCTGTCGTCACCAGATTCTTGATCTGTATCACTCTGCAAGGACACAAATACAAAAAAAAAAGGAAATTGTTACAAACTTACTTCATGTCACAACTCGGCTGATTTTAAAAGTGGGTCAGATACTCAAAAAAAAAAGAAATTGTTATTTTAAAAGTGGGTCAGATACTCATATGATTACATACCAAATTGGATTACGCTTAGTTCTTTTACTGTTCATACACTCATTCAATAAAAATGTAATATGTGTATAAAGTACCAGAAACCAAAAAAAAACATTGCCATTGAAAGGTTTATTGTCTGATACACCAAATGTCACCTGTTTTGCACTAACAGTCAACAGGACAATGTAATTTTTTTAACATAATAAAATATGAACAGAAATTCTGCATTCAGTGTTCATTTGAGATTCTCCAGCAATAAAAAAATATCAATTCCTCAATTTCTAAACCAACAGATTACCAGATCAAATAATAAAAAGACAACCTTTTCTACAAAAAATTGTGCATACTGTATGTATAAATTCAATCCTTTTGCCAGAGTACTGAAACATCAAAACAGCAAAGTCAAGTACAAAACTATAATTTGATGCCAACAAAATGAATCACGATTTTTGACAGGTTAATGTTTAATAGCCCAATGCCAATCTGATAGAAAGCTTCATTGCTTGGCTAAATAATCGATACAAGGCTTCATTGCTTAGCTAAAGAATTAACGCTGGGCCTCAATCCAAGATTTGATATGTATTAATGCAAGGGAAGTCAGACGATATAACTTGTACACTATACATAACAAACACAACTATAAACTCTCGCACCAAGTTTGTTCACATATTTATACGTATGAAAGAAACTGAAATATCCATTGGAAACTTAGAGGAGCTATTATATTGTTTTTCTATGCAACAAAGTCAGTTCGTGGCTTAATAAATAAGTAATTCTGAAAACAAACCATCCGTTATTACAAGCGACGCTGTCAAGCCGACCGTGTAAATTTCCAAGCTTTCAACACTTGTCTGAAATTCTCGAAGCAGAATTTAGGGCATTTTATCGGATTATACATCGAACGCTAAGGTATACAGCAAGAAGCTATAAGGGCAAGTTGGGACATGCAACGACTGCAAATTATGTGAAAGATGCATTTCTTTTCAAAAGCACGCGATCAAAGCGAAATGCCCCAATTAAAAAGCACAACAGCACGGTAAAATATCACATTTAAAAAGTCCCAGACTAGCTCAGTCACGGTGTTATCTCGCTAAAATGCACGGGTTTTCTTTCTTACAGCATATTTGTAAGTGTTAGCACGCTGAAAGCGACGCTTTCGCAGTTGAGTATTGTGTTACCTTGTGGTGGGCGCGCAATTCAGAATCTGCAAATTGCAACGAAGAAAATACGCGCTGCGAAACCATTTCGACACTAAAATAGCGAGGAATGCGATACATACCTTTGCCGCTTTTGAGAGATGCTGATTTCTACAAAGGCAACAAAAGCTGGCCCGTTGACTCTCGAGCAAGGCTCCTTATTTATATTCAAAATGGCAGCTACGATTCGAATGCAGAGTGAATTCCCGCCGAAAGCGATTGTCACGTGATTTGTTCAGCGGTCGCGCACCGCCACCAGTGTCCAGTCCCATCCGAGCGTAATCTTCCCGCCAAAACAAACCTGCTTTCTTGTCCTGTTTAGTGTCAGAACTCATAGCCCAAAGTTAACAACTAGGCCTCTTCGAATCAATTCAGAGTGAAGATCCTTTGGACGAGCAACTGTTTTGTATAGCGCTTGCAGCCGCAGGGTACGAGCCGGCGGCTCCGCCCAAGGCCCACTCTTTTCACTTCTCGGGGGAGGGGGGGGGGGGGGGGGGGGGGGGGCGATTTTAGACTTGACGACAAATTCAGGGCATATTACTCAGCCTTCAACCTTTAAGACAAATCAAAAGGTCAGCTACATGGTTCTTGTTCGTTTGCCTTCACTTCTTTCTTTCTTTCTTTTCTTTTCTTTTTTTCTTTTCTTTTTTTTTTTTTTTTTTTCTGGACGACTATTAAGGGTCCCACCAACCAAAAAATTAAGTAATGGTGTGGAACAGAAAAAAGGAACTGAATTAAAGACTATATAAGATTTCATTGGATCAACGTGTTTTGGTTGCATGTCAGGGCTCAGAGAGGTGTCTGCTGTGCTTTATGTCAGCTTTGGTGTCAAGCTCTTGCGTCTGTCGCGCGGGCCTCGCGTGCACGTGATCCACAGTCACGCACAAAACACGTCATACTCACACAGTCACGCACAAAATACGCGTGCATAACAGATTCAATGGTCACTGATGAGCACTTTATTTCTAAATTGAACAAACACCAGACAAAATAGAACTTCATTTCAGCCTACAAATTAAACACTCCAGATTAACGGAGCGTCTCCTCTCCAACACTCCACGAGGCGTAACATGAAGTACAAAAAGTGACTGATCTTACGCCTATTCTCACACTTTCTTAAAGTGAAATGCGAAAACAAAAAATACTTTATTCCACAACGCTGTTTATCGCTATGGCAGTTCGACCGTGAAAGATTCGATCGAAAATTATTTTCAGGGTGCGTTTATTCATTTTGGGTGTTTCTTTTGTTTGTTTGTTTTTTTTTTTTTTTTGTCCAAAAAATTTAGTAGTTGGAATGGCCCAACTACTAGTTGCTTGCTCCTAGGCGAGCTCTGGTTCATGTACGTTGGAACTTAACAATTATCTACATCCAAATTTTTATATCAGCATCCCCAAACTTAAAGACTATATTATTAGTCTCCTGAGCTGTCAAATAAAACAGTGGGAACACTCAGTACGATCTCACTAAATGTATCAGTGATGACGTTATATTCAAGAAGAGTTTGGATTTGTCTTGTTTTTGTTTGTTTTGTTTTTGTTTATCATATTGGGCCCAAATTTAAACCGAGAAACACAAAAGTGAAACGGCTAAGGTACGAATCCATTGAATATACAGTAATTTGATTTCTTTGTCAAAAGGTCCTCAGTATAATTTCGTATTAAAATTTCAATCACTAACCAATCGTTATAAGACCTGCATTCTGCCTTCAGCTAAATAATGACCGGATGTTTAAGGGAGGAGCGAGCACCTGTTCTATATAGCATGGGGAGCTGGTGCTACAAATTTCAAAGGAAATATATTAAAACGAAATATTCATATATTAATCGGCTAAAACCACGCTAAAAAAAATCTCACGTGAGAGCTTCCTTTAAAACGTTGAGCACACTGACTTGTGACGGTCGAGGTAAGATGAATTAAAGAAAAACCCAACCTAAAATGTCCCATCTGGACCTGGAATCCGCGACACAATTTTGGGACACTTTTTCCCTTCCCTGGAACAGTAATAGTTGGTTAGACTGGCCGTCTGAAGTCTCTGAAGGACACAATGCAGGTGTCCCAACTAATTGTGTCACGGATTGTCTTCGACCCTTTCACCCTAAGAGTGATCAACTTCAATTTTCTCTTTCATAGTTTCTCACCTGGAATGTAGCATACAGTATGGAGAATTAGGAACTTGAGAGATATTAACTCTCACTACAGTGCTTATTCATTTTGTTCATAAGTGTTTACGAGAAGAGCTCCCCCCCCCCCCCCCTCCCCTTTCAATTAATGTAAACCTATTGGTATTATTGAAAGGAGAAGTCGGTTGATCTGATCTTACTTTATCGCAGTTGGAGAAGCTTCTTTAAACACAAACACACAGACGCACACACGAATGCACCCCAAGTAGAATGAAACAAGCGTTTCAAATGGCTCTTCCTAGACCTCCCTTGTCCATCAGACGTTGTGGGTCGACAGGACTGGAACCAAGAAACCTTGCCTTAGGCCAGACACTTTTCAGCGCAGGGGATATTGACTTGCGGGTCCGACAACTCGTTCTTCATTGAAGTGACGGTCAGACTGCTATCTGAGTTGTACGAACAAAAACTGCTTTCCTTGGCATTTACCTCATGATCTGGAACACTTGATTCAGTGTCATTATCATAAGCAGAATGAATGCTGTTCGAGGAAGCTTGGAAACTTGACAGATTTCCGTCACTTTCTTGCCCATTTTCAAGGGGTCTTTCTGCAGAAAGCTTTAAGTTCTCCTTTAAAGTCACTACTTTTTCATCTCTCGTCATCTCGGGTAGCTGTCCTCCTTGTGGTAAGTTAATAACCTTCTCTGCACCATCGGAAAGCTTTGTAGGCCTCTCTTCTTCAGAAATACCTTCGCTGTAATTTGACGCTGCATCGCCTTTTCCGTTCTCGTCAAGAATTCCTTCAGCGTTCGTTTCACTAATCTCGTTCACATGTGAAATTCCCGAAGGCACTTCACTAGCATCGCTTATTTCCTCGTCTAACTCCGCGCCGCCTTCTGTAGAGGAGCACAGCGGTAAGGCAAGCGCTGAGCCGGGCTGTGAACCACCTTCCGCACTCGTGCTCGATTCAAGTTTTGCTGCTCCCAGCGTGACGCCACTTCTATCTGCATCGAGCGAAATTTTGTCCGAGGAAACTACCTCATCGTGGTCAGAACTGACTGTTATTATCACGCTGCTCGCTGTACTGGCCGGAAGAGAGGGCACTGCCTCGGTAATGGGGGACATCTGTGTGGCGGATCCACTGCTTTGTGGTCTTTCTTCCGGTGGAGGAATCTGGTCAAAAAGCTCCTGTCGGGAAAAATATCAGACACAAACATTGACAGTGGGCCTCTTTCTTTGTCTTGGTCGTTGCTTCTTTTTTGTTATGGGCTCATTGCACGGAACTGACACGAGCTTCGAAGGAAAGGCCCTTTACATCAAGTGGTCACATGACCAAACCCACCACGTGACTGAAAATCTGTCATGTGACCAGCCTGATGCAAAGGATTGTGTCAGGAGAGCCTCGCTTCGAAGCTAGTGCTATCATAACAACAAAAAAGCAACGACAAAGACAAAGAAAGAGGCAGAAAGTAATGCTAAAGACAGAGAAGGGCAAACAAAAATACGAAAACAAAAACAAAACAAAACAAAACAAAACAAAACAAAACAAACAAACAGAAACACACAAGACAATGCATCCTCGGAGACCTGCCGCTTTTTGCCTGCCGACCCACAATCTTCCCTTGGGTCTCCGAGGATGAAGACAATAAAGAGAATCATAGTGAAGTAGATACCAAGCCATAATCGTTGCACCGTACCTTCTTCAAGTGGAGTTCCTCCAACAACTTAGGAACGTCGGCTAAAGTGCTGGGTGGAGTGAGATGCAGAGAGAAAAGCTGATCCATTACCAGGGGATGCAGGGTGAGCTTACGAGGAGTCTGAAAGTAAGTACAGCCAATCGATCTATCACCCTTTAATTGCCATAGGTCAGTTGTACTTAACTACAGAACACTCTAACCCCCAAAGGGTCACTAAAAAGAATACTGAATGTGACCCTTTAAACAAAAGCTGTCAATGAGTACGATCTAATAACAGTTTCACTTTCAACTCCTGAATTGTTAAATGAAACTTAAGGGTGTGACTACTCAAATGAAAGCTCTCAATGAGTACATTGTAATCGCAGCGTTCACTTCCAACTCCCTGAACCGTCTAAAGAGTCTGTTACACGATGCGCTGTTTGCTTACAACTGTCACAGGCGACCTTCTTACGAGACACTTACAACACGAGTCGTATGTCGTGAGGGTTAATTGATAAGGACCGAAATTTCGTTATAGGAAGCCTAGATATCATAAGCCCCCCGGCTTCTTTCTGGGCTTCCTCACCACAAAATTTCTCAGCACGTAAAGTTATGCTTTGTAAGATAAATGATATGTGTGGTGAATCAAATAAAAATGAAATGAAAATGAAATAATCCAATGTGAACTACATAAATATAACGGCACAAGGAAAAAAGTCAATCGTTATGCTCTTATGATTCCATGGTTCACATTGGAACGTAACGATATACATGCCATTAAGTCGCCAGAACGACTGAACTTCAACTTTCTCTTCCGGTTTCTCGTCAGAAATATATCATACAGTAAGGAGAACTTGGCTTTTGATGCCTTGTTCAGATGAAAGTTGATTAAACTATCAATTCCTACTACGTCACTCATACATTTTTTCTTAAAGGTAAAGAGAATTTTCATTTTGAGTTGGAGATTGCAAGGGTTAACGAAATAACCACCGAAGTGACTGGTCTGAAAAAACGACCAAGGTCCTGTTCTCACCTCTTTGCTGGAAGACCTTCGGCCCTTCTTGCTCCCTTTCCTCGTCACTTTCCCCAGACCAGCGTACAAGCCCACAAGTTCGTCGTTTACAGACTTGCGTTTCAAGAAAGTGCCTTCCCCTTGAGAATCAGCTCCTGAATAAGTACAAAAATCAACACATATAGAGGATATTACACGGCGGCGCGAAGATATGAATTTTATTTTCGAGTGATAAAAATAATATTTTACAAATGAGCGCTTTGCGAGTGAGTAAAATATTGTTTTTACCACGAGAAAATAAAATCCATATCTTCAAGCCGCCGTGTAATTTTCTTTTTATTATATTAGACACGAGTGTTTTACGAGAAATTGCACAAACAACCGTGCAAAAGCGGGAAATGATGCCAACGATATCCTCACTAGTGAAGATATGGAAAATACGCCACTCGGGTCCCGGATGTAGTTTCGTATGGATTTTACGCACGGTATATTTTCCAGGAAAACACTCGTGTCTATATAATAAAAGAATCCTATTGTTAATGACTAGCGACAGTTCGCCAGCCGGTGGTTATATATGTGAGCGAGCGGACGTTATTCGGTCACATGTAACGATTCCACCAATCACACACGACAGGAAATACTTGATGGATCATCAAAACAGATACTGTACTGGGGCTAATTCAATAAATATTTACACGTGTATTTTACAAGTTTGGCTACGCCAAACACCACTAAACGGACTCTAATCAAGTAAAGTCTGCACAATATTACAGGTACAGATCCCCAGTGCACACCACAACAGTATTTGGCCATGGTATTGGATTAAAGTGTGTTTTAACGTGTGGGGAAATTGGTCCGACTTGTAAAATACACTGCGTTATTAAATTGGCCCCTGCACAGAAAACAAGGTAATAACAGAGACAAAGAAAGGTTTATGTGATTACGATAACGCTGCAGGGAAAGACAAATGAAGCACTGAAAAAAACAAGTGCAACGACAAAGACAACGCTAAAAACAGAGGCACAGAAACAGACACGCGCAGAGAACCAGCTAATTCCAAAAGATTCCTTGTCCTGACCTACAACTGGCAGCTGTTCCACTTCTGGACTCGCCTCAGTAGCCTGAACGTTAGCATTCTGTAACCTTTCCATGTAGGTTATGAGGTTTGCACAGACAATCTTCTCTTTTTCGTGGGGATCTCTTGGCCGTCTTGGCTCCTTTCTGCTGCTGAAGATACATCACACAATAATAGAGCGGTTTTCGGATGACTGTCGAAAGTAATCGTGCGATTGCTTTGGTTTTGCGTTTGCTACGCTTTCTGATTGGTCCACACAAGTTTGGCAGCCTTCTCGACCAATCAGGAACAAAACCAAAACCAAAACCAAACACTTCTCACGCAAGCGATGGCGTGTACTTGCATTGCTGATTGGAAAGTAAAACCAAACGCAAGACCAAACGTGAATTACTTTGGCTTCTGATTGGCTGAACTATTTTCTCTCAGTCTCTGTGATTGGCCTGTGTGATTACTTTGGTTTTGGTTTTCGACACTCATCCGAAAACGGCTCTATCACATAATCATACCGTCGTAGAATTAGTTACATGCACAAGTGGAGTCATGTTGTTTCATTCTGTTTTGTACTGTGTAATGTGCCATGCTGTGTGCTGTGTTACGTGCTGTGTTACGTGCTGTGCTGTGCTGTATTGTGCTGCACTACCTACGCAGTGGTGTATCGTACTTTATTATATACATACTGAGACATACTCACGAAAAAGCCATATCGTAAAATTTCGTACGCAAATGAGTTCTAGCCAATGAGAGGCCGCGAACGACGCTTTTCACACGTGAAAAAAATCGTTCGTCCAATCACAAGCTGCGAACGACGATTTTTCACTACTTTTAAAGGGTTTCCCGGTCCCATCATAAATGTCTCAGTATGTATATAATAAACAGAAAACATCATGGAAAGTGCTTTGTACAGTTTTTATTCACTCGTTGTTTCGTATCATAAAACTCACTCGCTCGCAAAGCCTCGCTCGTTCGTTTTATGATACTTCACAACTCGTGAATAAAAACCGTACGCGCGCACTTTCCATGAAGTAATCTCTATTTATTACACGACGTCACATTTTCGACTGCAAATACGGGCCAAAACGAGTGCAAAGATGGGAGCGTATTGCACTCGTCAGGAACCAGATCAACTGGTTTATTAGCTTACGTGACCAATTTTCGCAAACAAAGTTTACGAACGCGTCATTTTTTGTTCCATTTTGTGCGCGGCGAGAACGTTTGCCCTGCTTCGTTTGTCGTATAATAAACAATTTATTACACGAAAAGTCGTGCAATACGGCTGTATTTTTACTCGTCAGTTTCATTTTTTCCTCGCCTAAAGCAGGCTCAAAAAAATAAAACCGACTCGTAAAAATACTCCGTCGTATTGCACTCCTTCCCGTGTAATAACCTCTTTGTATTGTGCTGTGTTGTATCGTACTGTATTGTGCTGTGCTGTGCTGTATTGTGACGCGTTTTATTGCATTGTACAGTGCTGTGCCCTACTGCATTGCACTGTAGTCTGCTGTACTATGCTGCTATTGTATTGTATTGTATTGTGCTGTGCTATACTGTATTGTGCTATACTGTATTGTGCTGTGCTGTGCTGTGCTGTGCTATACTGTATTGTGCTGTGCTGTGCTGTGCTATACTGTATTGTGCTGTGCTGTGCTGTGTTATACTGTATTGTGCTGTGCTGTGCTGTGCTGTGCTGTGTTATACTGTATTGTGCTGTGTTGTATTGTATTGCATTGTGCTGCTGTGCTGTGCCGTACTTTTCTGTGTTGCATTGCATTGTGCGATGCTGTGTTGTGCTGTATCGTACGTGTACTGTGCTGCGCTGCACACAGCCTTGTTATACAATGTGTACATGTTTTGTGGTATTGTGCTATGCTGGACATCTTCACCTTTTCACTAGTTGTGGGTGTCCAGGCTTCTCTTCAGCTTTCTTGGCTGCTGCTAGCTCCTTTCGTCTTATCTTAGCTTGCGCTCTAGCTTCAGACATAGCAGCATGGTAGTCACTCTTTTCTTTGTGAAACGTAGCTACCAACTCCCTCTTTTTGCGGTACAACTGGTCAATTTCTAGAGAAAGAAAAATACAACTCAGTCAGTGATAATGATTTGAAATTTATATAGCTTTAATACAATACCCTAGAATCTCGGTTATAAGCCCCCCCCCCCCCTCCCCTCCTCCCCCCTCTCTATCTACTCCTCCTTTTACAGGAAACAATAATTAGGCAGTCGATTAGCAGCTTATCAGTAGTTTTATTTCACTAAGATCGGCGGCGGTTCTTTAATAGGATTTCAATGAAAATCGTATTCCATCAAAGTCATTTAACTTGATTTCTGTTCCGCTTTCGGTCGCCAATTTATTTGTTGTTATTCCCATTAAGAGATCGTTCTGCCTTCCGTTTTTCCCCTCCCTATTATAAGCCCCCCCCCCCCCCCCCCCTCCGGATTATAAGCCCACCCAAAAACCCTTAAAAAGTTGTATAAGCCCAGGGCTTACAACTGGGATTCTACTGAAAGCGAACCAATTGAAGTTGCCACAAACTGCCACTGTACAGTTAATTCTACTACCATGTACCATGAAAGCTTGGCGGGAGTTTTATGTTGCAGATTGGCGATTTTTCGTATTTTGCGGGAACAAATTTTGCGATTTGGTTGGGAGAATCTATATTTTGAGCTTGGGAGTCTTCTCACCTGCTTTGAGTGATTCTCTCTCATTCATCTGTCCTGCTTGCTTTGTGTCATCAACTTGTCTCTGCTCATCCAAAGCTGTGTTTAACTGTTCCTCCTTTGACTTTGAGGCAGTTATCCTCTTGACACACTCCTGAAAAAAAAAAAAGAGAAATGCCATTTAAATTAATTTACGGACCACTGACACCTCATTGCTGTATTACCCTCTCACTCCCAGGGGAATATTCAATTTTCCACACCTTTTTCAGACCTGTCCCCTATAAGCCCTAGCCTACACTTTTGTCTCACATCAAAGGCAGTCACCCAATCCCAAACTAAAAAGACAAAACCTGAACCATACCAGACCAAAACAATACCCTTAGGGGCAGTATACATACCTATATGGTTTACCTAAAAAATACCCCCCCCCCCCACCTCTCCCACCTCCATAAACAAAATTGGCAGGGGGGGGGGGGAATTTCCTACCAGTAACATACATCAAATAGTTTGGAGAACTTGACTTTTGTTGCTCCAATAAAAGCTTTATCAATATTCTCACTACATCACTCATACAGTACATTTTATTTCTGAGTGATTGGGAGTAGTAGCTAAATTTTTACTTTAGTTGGGAACTTGATAGGGTTATGGAAAACACTTGCATTTCTCTGACTCCTCAGATATCCCAGTCTTTCTCGTAGCTGGTTGATAACTTGTTTCAAAGCCAGAAACTCACTGCAAGGGAAAAAATAATCACTTTTTAACCTACACACAAAAGTACACACACTACATATATACAAGCAGAATTTGTACAGCCTTTTCAAATCAAAATCCAAGGGAATTATTTAAGCCCACTTTTCAATTTTTGAAGGACTTAAACTTATCACATTCTAAAAACACTTACTGCAAACTCTTCTTTGATCTTTTCAGTGCATCAATCTCAGACACAATTCTCTTCTCTTCCTTCAGTGTCAACTGCTGAGCATTTATTTGATGTTCAAGCCTCCTGCCGAAAAGCAAACAAAAGATTCTCACAAATGCCTTTGAAATTCAAAAGTTTATTAAATGCAGAAACTTCTTTAATTTTTTGATCCTGTAGAATATGATGCTCTAAAATTCCCAGAAGTCTCTTTTTATTTCAACAATAATGCGTGTACCTCAACACTATAAAATCCTTGAAAGGGCTTTTAGAAATATACAATAAATATACAGGAGTTTGCAAACTGGAATGAAAAAATCTGAAGTGCATTTAAACAGTCATATTTACCTTCATTTATATCTCATAACTTCAATTTTAACATGCATTTAATGATCTATCATACTAATGTTGATGTTTGACTTAAAATAACATATTATAAAAGTTGCATTATTCTATTTATTTAAGAGCTTTCTAGCATTATAACTTAATAATAATAATAATAATAATAATAATAATAATAATAATAATAATAATAATAATAATAATAATATTAATAACAATATAATAATAATAATAATAATAATAATAATAATAATAATAATAATAATAATAATAATAATAATAATAATAATAATAATAATAAAGTAGTTATTTAAAGAGGAAGCCTCATCACCATGGGGGCTTTTCATGAAGGACCTCTATACAATATACATATGTTATATTAATCCTAAAAAATGAAATGATAATGTGAAGTGGTGGGAATGAAAACTGAGTGGGACTGAATTTTTACGGTATTTGAAATTGGACTCTCTTAAAAGCCACACATACCTCACTGATTCATCAATTCTAGCCTCTGTCTTAAACCTCAGACCAGCCTGAAGCTTGCTGCAGGCATCATTCTAGAAAATAATATAGCTAACGATAAGTGCACAGTACTCAAGACTATCCTGACTTTTTTCAACTAAAATATTGGTTTTCACAAAAAAACAAAACAATACAACATTACAAAACATGTATAGCCACTGACAACAACTTGGTATATTTTCATGCTAACAACAACCCCCATGCACCCTTTCCATGTACTGTACCATCACAAGATTTTGTAAGATCTTGCCAAGGTCGTGCCAAGATAGGGCAAGATCTTAGCAAGATCGAGTACAATCTTGTGAAGATCCTGTCAAGATCTTATCAATATCCTGCAGGATCCTCCAAGACCATGCAGGATCTTGGCTAATATTTAAATGGTAAGATCTTAGCCAAAATTCTCGATCTGGGATTCACCATGTTTACAGTATGCTATCCTTTCTAAGAGGCTATATCAGGGTATTGATACACTAAAAAATATGTTACAGATTCATTGAAATGTTACTTCAAAGTAAGAATGAATGCCAAGGTCTAAATACAACATATACACAGGCAAGCTTCGCCTCTATCATAAATAAATGTACAGACTGGCAAAAATTTTGCCATGTTTTGAGAATGGTTTTCTTCAATTTTTCATTTCTGTTTCCATCACAAATGTTGTTGTTTTAACAAATTTATTACTAACCAAGTGCAATTAGTCTCTAGAGAGGAATATTTTGCCCTCTGTCTTTGTGCAGAGCTCGGCAAAGCACCTACATACAAGACTTTGGGCAAAACATTCCTCTGTGCATATATCTGTGACTACAGCTCTATAATACAACTAAAAGTATTACATTATGTATCCATCATATTCCTGATAAACCCTGATCAATACACAAGGAATATAATAACTGTTCATGGAAAAGCAAAAGGCCAAACTCAATAAAAATAAATAAATGAAATACAACATGAACAAAATATATAATTATCACACATTATATCTGGATGTGCTTCCACAATTTTCATTCCAAGTTATCACACCATACGATAACATGCCAACATTTAAACATTATACTTTGAAGCTTATCATTTGACAATGTTATCTAATTATAGCAAGGAAGTTGCTATTATTGTATTCTCGTCTAAATCGGAACCAAATAGACTATGTACCGGCATGTATTCTCGACTTCTTCAAGAGCTTTCCTTACATGATCACTGATATCTCAAGCGTGTGCTATAAAATAATTGTTCCCTCAATCGCATACGTGGTGCATGTGGCAAATTGCAATGAATGATTATCATTCGACTGATCTAAATTTATGGGAGTGCAACGTACCTTGTATGAAACTTGTGTGTTCAGCGTCTTTAACTCTTGGTCGAACTGTTTCCGCGCTTCGATGTCTTTCTCTCTTCTTGCTTTTAATTCTCGAAGCTCGTTTATTAGGGTTTCTTTGTCTTTTGGTGTATTCACACGGGTTTGAGCTGTAAACCTTGGAAGAGCTTTCTAAAATGTCGTCAAGGATATACAGGCTCAAAGCTTGAGGTTCAGCAATGATAAGTTCAGCTCAAACCGAATTCGATCGACGAAATGTTGTGATTCTTAGTGCAATCAAACCATGCAAGCGTTGATAATGCAAAACACGCAATATTCAAGGATACAAAATTCGCTTCTTTGTCTCGAATAGCACTTTGCAGTCTCGCAAGATCTCTCTCGAATTTCTTGCTATCTGGGGGTTGATCTCGTTTTAGCTCATCTCCTATTCCAAGAGCAGAAAGAAGAAGGCAGGATAAAAGATAACACTTTATAATAATTTACAACTGTAGTTCATTTCAACTTGTGGTCAGATCTGTGAAACCCAGACATTTTTACATACCACTTTCTTTCCGTCCTTCTTCAGACGAATCCTCGCCGTCGGCTGCTTCTGGGTTCATGTTTCTCCTGAGCAGTGCTCAAGGTATCTTAATTTTAAAGCCGATCGTCACATATTTTGTCCTAGTTCCAAAAAAATCACCAACCAAACTGTTGGTGGTTGCCTGCGATGCATGCTGGGTTGGCATTGACAGGAGGGGATTTTTCCTTCGTGTAACCGTTTTATAATAAAACATTTGGTCATAAACAATCCAATACGTAACTGTAAGGAAGAGAACACTTGACAACGCAGTATTTCGATGACGCAAACCGCGGCTGGCATCGGATAGTCTCTGCGAACCTCTCGGTTGGGGAATGGGACGCGGGGGAGTCGAGCGGGAAGGGGTGCTGGGAGGGGGGTCGAAATCGCCCCCAAAAGATATTGCTAGATTGGAAAAAACAGTTAGTGAATGAACGTTGTGACGTTGAAATCTAAAAGCACGCTATGATTAAAAACAGTATTATTTACCTGACTGCTTGCTTTTGCTGCTCTATCCCGCGTGAGAGTAAAAAAATAGAGGCTCACATGAATCTGAGCTCATCTTTCAGCGGTATGAATAATAACTTTTTAGGCAGGCATCGATTGGAGCCGCCTGCCAGACCGTTCACAATGGCCACGAAAACGTAAGTTAGTCTGTTCCGGTTTCCTGACATGATTGCTGAACACTGATTCAGTCTCAGTCCACATAGTCCCCTCTGTCAAAGTCCACTTCAAGAGGCAAGGCTGTACAAAAACAAAATACTGGTACATACTGACTTGCTGCTTCAACCAAAACCATGTGTGTCGCACACTGAATTCCGCAATCACCTGGCCACAAATATGACGTCATGCGGTTGCTTGCCGGAAACATCGTTCGGTGGTTTTCGAAGAAAGGCATTCACTCTCCAGATCAAAATGCAGATTCTCACAACCTTTTAAGAGGAAAATCTGTATGTGATATGGCAAGAATTGATAGTTTAATCAGCTGTAATTTGAGCAAGCTATCAAACTGGTGAGAAACTCAAGGAGAAAATTAAATTGATCACTCTTGGGAGTGAAAGGATTAACAATAATTGTAAAGTAGGTGTTAAGAGTGGGACTAGTAAAGAATAAGCTTAAATAGGTAAGTGTAACGCGTAATGTAAGATAAATGTAACTTGAAGTGAGTGTAAAAAGAATAAGTGTAAGAAGTAATAAGTGCAGTATAAGGGACCGTTCATTTTTTATGAGGTAGGGGGGGAATGGTGGGATTCGGGGGGGGCACGCAAAAAAATATGACCTCAAAGGGGGTGCACGCAAGAAAAATGGAGGTAAAGGGGGGGCCACGCGAAAACTTTGACAACTCCTAAGGTATTACTATGAAAACAATACGTGGACAAGTACAACAGTATGGAAAGTTTACTAATATAGAGGCTCCATAGCCTTAAAAAAATGCAGGAAAACAGTGTTTCAGGGAATCAGGATTTTAAAATTTTCTGGGGGATCATACTCCTAGACTCCCAGTGAAAAGGAGAAGTAAGTATGTACTGTAACTACAAGAGGTTGGCAAACTGAGCTCACGGTAAGAGGATCTATATGCGCTGAAGTATTTGTGTGGAAGATCCAGTACTGAAATGCACTGAATTTGAAATCGGCCTGTCGAATCAAAAGTTTGTACCTTAGGCACATTTTTGCTTGGTTGCTTGAGTCCTCTTGACCAATTTGGCGGTGACCGACGGGAGAATTCCACTGCAGTTCAGCTTTTTAGAAGTCGAAGGAGGGCACGCTCTTTTAGAATCCGTCTAGGATTCGGCACATTCATGGCATGATTTAATACGCAAACCCCGGTGAAGCGGTATTGTATCACGTGACTGCACTCCTAAGCCCTTATTAGGCTAATTTGAGACACACTGTACAAGAATAAAGTACGTTTTTGACACTGTGTCTCGTTCAACCCTGTCTGTGTTTATTCTAACCGTTTCTCTTTAGCTTCTTTTTTCACTTTAGTTCTTTTAGGCAGCGGGTAGGGCGAGAACTTCCCACACCCGTGGCGTGAGCTGCGCGCGATTAAATGGTTTCTCAAACTGCATTTGAATGGCTTCCCGTCAACAGCTGCATTTGAATGTTTTGCCTCTTCGCACGCGATTGACTACACTCGAGTCATTCTATTTCAGTTTGCATGATGATTGAAAGACCACCGACGATCAATAATTTGGCTACGTGCCACATCAATGTAGGTTTCATTTGTAAACCGACCCCGCTGAAAATGTCTGTGTTCAATGTCAATTTGCATGAAAGATGTAGGCTTATCTTATCTGATGATCTTCGAATGCCTTGTCCGCTTAAAAATATTTCACCCACTGGATCAAAGATACATTTGCCAGGCCAGGCTCCCGCAGAGAACCAAGTTTTCGAGTAGTCACACCTTTTGTTCAATTGACAGTAACCGTGAGGGCCGCACTACCAAGGTCTACCAAGCCTGACCTCTTGAAACTACTCACGGTTAATATGAGTGGTCGACTGTTCAGGAGCTGGAAGTGAACACTCTCAAAATTGAAACCTTTCATTTGAGTGTCAAAGGCCTTTGGTTCAGGAGTTGGAAGTGAAATTGAGGCTTTCCGAGTCGTCACGCGAGTTATTTCATTTTACTGTTCAGGAGTCGGGAGATTTCCTAGGTCACGCTATCGTCTGACAGATTATTTAGATCAGATAATAAAAGAGAACTGTGATGAATCATCTATTTAATGACCCGGCATGAACCTGCTGTTAAAGAGAATAGGGGCGGAATCTTCCAATAACCGGGCGTCGCAAATCTTTTTTGTATGATGTGCCTGACAACTGAATGAGGCAATTGAAGTTTAATTGATCACTCTTGGGAGTGAAGCGTTAAGTGCTAACCATTCCGCTGCTGAGGACTTTCTGTCTATACGGTTCAACCGAAAATCGAAATATCGCTTGTCGCAGGGTTAAGGGCCCGGTCCTTTCACTTTCAAGAGTGGTCAACTTGTCGCCAGCAATATATCTTACATGACCAGTATGAAGAACTTGGCTTTTGATACATTAGCTTGTTCAGATGACAGCTGGTCAAATTCAAACTATCAATTCTCACAAGTTCATATATTTTTTCAGTTAAAGGTTTGGGGAAACTTGGGTCGCTTTGAAGGCTTGAGCCTGTGAAATCAATAATACTAGTCAGCTTTCGTATGGGTACTGATATAGAGTTAACAATCAATGTGCGAAGGGTCGAACCGTTAGCTCTCAACCGCGGCGTCCAGGTTTTACGAATAACGGTAATTTGTGCAGTGGAATAATGGAATAATGGTCTTCTTTTTTCGGGAATAACGGAATTACGCGTACGACGTTTCCTTTGGCGTTGGAATAAGGTAACTGCTGTTGCTTTCTGCAACGGAATAATAAGATTTTCTGGACTGGACTAAAAAAGGCATAAAAATTTTAGAGCTGGATTAATGTGATAATGAACACTCCGTATCCTCTACCGCCCCAAAGGGTATCGTTTTCAAGCATTTTTAGTCTGAAATAGGGTATCGATTTTGCCTTTTTGGTCTGAAATAGGTTATCGATTTTGTCTTTTTTGTCTGGGATAGGTATGCTTTTAACAGAAATGTGTCGCCGCGGACATTGCACGGCAAATGGAAGAAAACACAGGGCGGAAATTGTTGCAAAAGAACAAAAAATCTCTAAACAAAGATCTGAAATAGGGTATACATTTTGGAGTCAGGTCTGAAATAGGTATACATTTTTGGAGTCAGGTCTGAAATAGGGTATAGAAAATCAGGTATTTTGGTCTGAAATAGGGTAAGGGTTTTCAGAGTAATGAGTGCTCCCCCCCCGGGTCTACATCCCCCGAATATTTTGCCACTCTGACGCGGTAAACTACTTGTTCTCACAAGTACTACCTTTCCATCAGTACATTGATTAAAGTCTGTCACAGTGAACTAGTCTGCCCGGTCAATCGGTTATTTAATATATTTACAGGTGAGCTGTTATAGTACGGGCTCCATCTGATGTTCAAACTTGACCAGACGTTGTGCGACGCCCCGACTGGGCAGGGTCACCGGTGACACATATTTTCAGTCTGAATCCTTCAATTAACTGAGGCCCACAGACGTACTGATATTTCAAATATTTGACTCTCCCAAAGAAAACAAACATCACTTTAAACGGCAATTTAAAGCATTACAAGCAGCCTTTTACCAATACTGAACCAGTCTGGATAGTGCCTACTTAATATCGAAAAGTGAGTGAAACAACCACCCCGTGTGGTAAGAGTGGTAGTTGACAGCGGTACTCGCGATAAGTAATAGTTGTGATAAATCCGAAAATCCTTCTGAAAAACCACTAATACCATACAGCTGCCTTTTTTGGCAACACACCAAGGAAAACACTTAATAAGCAGTATTGTTATGTTGCCCGCAGTGCAACAAAAAAACCTCCAAAACAACAAACCGGAAAGATGCCAAAAGGGCCGACATGTCCGAGATGTTCCCGACGTCCCCAGCACTTCAATTTTCTGAGGAGTGGTACTCGAGCCACACAAATAGTGTGGCCGAAGTTGAACGCAAGCGGACGTCGCCCGTTTTAGGCTACGCCCACTCTAATCCGTTTTCGTTTGTATAAGCTACTTGTTTATGCGTTTTTGCTTTCAGTCCACACTAAAACGGTGACTTGACCGGAGGCCGTTTTTAAAAACGGTTCCCAAGGCTGAGACTTTCAAAAACGGATGCGTTTTCAAATGAAAACGAATTAGTGTGGACGGGCGACTCGAAAACGGAGGATTAGTGTGGACGGGCGAAAAACGGAGCATTTTGAAACGGAGTAGTCAGGGAGGTAGCCTTACTCCATCCGGTTGAAAGAGTCAGTTTCCGTACGTACTGGACAGCGTTTCAGCCCTATTCGGCATTTAACAGCTCGAATGTGTCACAGTCTGGCTAAATCAGCTGAAAGGTGAAAGCTGGATCAAGTTAAATTTCGCATTCAAACGTATGGCTCCTTCAATGAGAAAAAAACAAAACAAAACAAAACAAAAACAAAAACAAACAAACAAACAAACAAAAAAAAAAACAGACTCGGAGAGCGAGGGGCAGATCGCCCCATCTGTCCCTGGGTCTCCGAGGATGAAACAGAGCGCCAGATGAAATGAATAAATAAAAATAACTCGCGATCACATGTCAGGTGTACGGAGGAAACTGCAAGACTGAAGGGTAGAGAAGACACACTCGGAAGCGTGTAGATTTCCAATCACCGTTCGTTCCAGAATACGATTTTGTTGTCGCAGGACTGAGTTGAGCAGATCGCACTCAATATTCAAATACAAAATACAAAATATATATAAAAAAAAAAAAAAAAAAAAAACGCAACAGTAATCGGATGATGACTCGGCGAATACGCCCCATGACTGTTGTAAAACTAACCAAGAAAATGAAGAAGACGTTCCGTGACTTCTCTCGAGTGTTGGGAGGATCGAGTTCGAAATATGTCGGGTGTGATTGTCTCGTGTCTTTCGTCTGCTAAAAAGAGGCTTTTCTTCGCCGGAAAATCCTAATTTGCCAGCCAGCCATTGATTTAGAATTATAATCTCTTCTGCTCATCATCTTGCTTTTTTTTTTTTTTTTTTCACCTTCCTCTTGTTGTTGTTTAAGTCTTTTTTCGCTCTGACTACATTGGGTCAACGCTTTTCGGCGTGACAACACCGCCCCCCACCCCCTCCCTCCCACCCGTTCTCCAATTTCCGTCGAAGTGCTTCAGACAGTAAGCTATTCGTCCTGATACTCGGAGTAGAAAACAGGTTTTTGGCCTGTAAGGCCCTACATAACCGACTCAGCGGTGAAAGATCGAAAGCTGAGTTGCGTCTGACTGTTGATACAGTTTCAGTCAGATACTCACAGCATCGCTTTTAAAAAGTACTTCATGTATGGGTTTTTCACTGTGAATTGTAAATACAGTAAACTAAAAAAAGAAGAAGAAGAAGTTTGCTTCAGTCAGCATTTTGCAGTTGCGAAACTCGGTATCATAAAAGAATTTTAAGGTCATTACTTAATTCGTTTCCGGCTGGGAAAACTCACAGGGGACACAACTGAGTCAAATATTTGATAATCATTCTTTCTTGGTTATATAGAAGCAGACGGAACAAATTCAAAAAAGAAGTGAATAAATACATTCCTGAAGGATGAGACGAGTGCCGCGGAAGTTGGGAAGGTCCCACGCGTCAGAGATGAATTTCGGGTCGACATCGTAATGGCCTGGCAATGCGCGAAAAATAACCCGAAATGCCTTAGGAATTCAGCGCCCTAAATCCGGGCCTAAATATAAACTGAATCAAGAGGTGGTCTCTGTACAACACTTAAAAGGGTGAACGGACAAGAACAAAACACAAAAGACCATATGCTTTGAGGTGCGGAAATCCTAGGGGAATTCAAAACAACGGTGATTGGTGCGCTAAAAATAAAGGCACCCAGAGCTTTCGGTGACGTCCGTGATTGACAAGTGAAATCCGCACCGCATAAGGCAATTTATATTGCGTTGGGTGCTGGTGCAAGGAACGTGTGAGAAAAAAGTTGGATTATTATTACTGTCCTGTTCATCGAGTTAAAAGTGGTATATAGGTGGAAAGGCAACCATGGGAAGGGTTTCGGTTATTTTTGCCTTCCTTGTGTTTGGTGTTGGTTTGTTTGCGTCGGCTGAAGACTATATCGATATTGATGGCATATCTGCGGCAAAGTCCTCGGTGGTTGGCGAAGCTTCGACTTCTGGAAGCGATGGAGACGATGATGATGACGGTTCAAGTATGCTATCAGATGAAGGTAGCGCTAGTGGGAGCGGAGAGTCTACGACAGACGGTGGTGTTACAACACCAGAAGCTACAACGGTTAAGTCGACCACGGCCGGGAACGTCGACGTTTTTGTTTTCGACTCGCAGTCTACTACAAAGGCCACCGAGAGTCCTGAATCCACTACAAAAGCGCCAGACAAGGGAGATCCTTCAGAGGAAAAAACAACAGAGAAAGAGGAACCAAAGTCGACCGAGAAACCAGAGTCGAGCGAGGAACCAACTGTGGATCCCGATGATGGAGTGGATGCGATGGCCAGAACGGACCCTGAAGAAAAGGTCCTCAGAGTGTTGACAACAGAAGTAATCGCGGCGGTTGTTGTTGGCGCTGTTTGCGCGGTTATTCTGATTGCCTTTCTTGTTTATCGCTTGCGGAAAAGGGATGAAGGCAGTTATCCCTTAACCGATTCAAGTTATAAAGATACGTACAAGCTGGCGCGAGGCGACACTGGCAAAGAGGCCTTCGTGTAAACGGGCCCAATTCCCGGGATATTATAGCGGCGGTATTTTTTTACAAACAGTGATGTTTTATACCAAACTGTAATTTATGGCTGAAATAGTACTGTTAAAATACCTTTGCATGGCATGGGCCCTGTTGAAGATTTCGAATCGAAAACACTGTTATTTCTTTGTCAAGCATGCAAGATATATTTTTGGCCACTGGTTTTGTAACAATCTCTCTTGTTGTACCCGAATGAGAGATCAGGCCCTCCTTTTTTTTTTTTTTTTTATGCTATTTCATTTATCCACAGGAGACAAAAAGTGAGTTAAGTCTTTACTTTTGCCTCCCTTCTTAACGTACCGAGGACGACTTGAGCAAGGAATGTGGTTACCCGTCTAATTGATCGAAGTACGTAACACAGAAAATGAGTTGGCGTTTGAACCAAATATTCCGTAGAGTATAAATTCTTGAGTTTTTGTGTAGATATAATGAAGTTTGTAACTGCTTGTACGGCATTATGTATTCGCACGATATGGCCTTCGATTTGATTCGTGTTGATTTCCAATCAGCATGTAAATTTCGCTGCGAGCATGGCGAAGATCGAAGGCTATTGCAACGATATCAACACGAAGCAACAGAGAATGTATTTAAAGGAAAGAGTTCTTGAATCTAGAAACCAAAAGTAGCATTTTGCAAATTATACATAGTTCAGGGCGATGATTTTGTAATAAATATGCGAGTTGAATACATGTTTTCGATGGGCTACATCTACCAGAAACACCGGAAATTGACTAGCAATGCAACTGGTGTTTCCAAACGTTCGATTGGGAGGTAAAACCGTTCTGTGCGCGCTTTCGAGTGAACCTTTTTTTCGGAGCGAACAGTAGCATAACTGGTATAAATGCATAGATTAGGGTAGGACTGAAAAATATGTTGGTTAGTTGAAAAGCCATAATTGCTGTCACTTCCTTTTCTTGTTGCTTTGTCGATGGCTAGTCTTTCTCTTTTCGTTAATACTTGAGTTCTGAATTCGTGATGTTATGTGTTGCGTCCCGCGGCTTTTAGAAATTTGAAATAGGCGAAGGTAATATACTTTATACGCTTCCTCCAAAGAAAAATAATACGCCCAGGTATCGGTTACATGGCTCCCATCGGTTTTTCTTGGCGGGACATGTTTTGTGTCAAGTGTTCACCCACGCCAAGTTTTGTATTCAAGGCGCTTTCGGTATCTTTCTGCTTGTTAACACCCTTAGTCGATCAGACTAAAAGGAAATGACTTAAATACGAGCTATTAATCCGGAGATCTTGTCTAAATTATGCTGTCGAATTTGCTCGCATGTCATCCAAGCAGAAAAACAATTCTCCTGCGTTCAAAACACGCGTGCATATTAGCTCACGTAAGATATGGTGCTAAAATCGCATCGATTCGAAAAACACCTCCCATGGAAGAACTTGGTTTTAGTTACTGTCCAAACAACAAAATCCTTGTGTCCCTTTGTATAGACGCCTACCATATTTTTTGGTTGAATTTGTTTTCCGCCTAATGGCAGCTGAATTTACTGTGATCCGTACAACAGAGAGCTCCGCAAATTCACCGCAAATCAAGATTGTCGCTTCATTTCCTGCTCCATAAAGACTCTGTTAGTTTCAAACAATGAACTCGCCTAATTGCCCCCCGAGCTGGGCGCATGGAACTAAACTAATTCAAACAATAAGAATTCGACCTCACATGCAATAAGCACCTTTTCTGTTCAAATCTTAATAATAATGAACTGAAATTTGAATAATTTCGAGACTGCGGTTTTAATGTTATTGTAGTTAGGCTTTGAGTGTTTTTTGTTTTCGAGGCAGTAACACTTGCCACTCTCTGGTACCTAACAGAACTTTATGTAAAATCAACAAAATTATTTTTCTTGCTTCTCGGCCGGTGATCATGACAAAATCGAAAACAAAATTCATGCTGGGAAGACTGCCAGCTCGGCATGGAGGCACGGCTGGTGCACTTACATTTTTTATCGAACCTTATATGGAATGGGGTGCCATTGCAGCTGGTGCATTAAAAGGCAGAGCGGATTTTCTGTGCCAATTTGGGTCACAAGTTTGCTAACGAAAATAGGACTGTCGCTTCTATTAAAAAAAAAAACTCTTGTGTTGAGCACTCGGCCCTTGGCCATGCTGAAGCCGATACAGCTAATTGAATTAGGGGAACAGGGCGGAACTGTTAAGACAGCTGAAAACTGAAGGAAGAAAAAAGGCGAGAGGCCGAAAAAAAAGTTCTGAAAGCCTGAAAGATAAACCCTGAAAAGACAGTAAAAGATAACCAAACGATGTCAAAGATATTGAAAGACTTCTGAAAGGTGACTTGGAGATTGAGGGACTGAGAGAAGTATGCTTTGTGAACCCGACTCCGCTCCAAGAGTGATGCACTTCAACTGAAGTCCTTTTCTCACCTCAAATATAGGCGTTCAGTATGGAGAACGTGGTTTTTGATAGCTTGCTCAGGGAGGCTGATCGAACTATCACTAAAATGCTATTAATAAATTTCCACTGGTTTGCCGTGGTGTGGACTCTTATTTACCACGATTTACGTCATCACATGGCCAAAATGTTGTGGACTCACGAGGCGCTTCGCCGAGTGAGTCCACAACAAATTTTGACCATGTGATGACGTAAATCGTGGTAAATAAGAGTCCACACCACGGCAAACCAGTGGAAATTTGTTTTTTACCACAATATTTAGAAATATACAAGAAAGTTTTGTTGTATTTCGTTGCAAAGCGTGACACGCTGGCGTCAGCTAGCGTCATATCGTTGTCTGGACTTTTATTTACCACGGTTAATCGACCAATCAGAGTGCGAGAAACTAGTGTGTTGTGGTAAAAAGCACTATTTTTAATACTGGAGCCTCATATAACTACAACACGCGGATAACTGAAGAACTAATCACCGGCTGAGGCTAATTCCCAGCCGGTCATAATAATTAGTCCACTTCAGCTGTTCACTACAATAATTTACTAACAGAACGTTTCTATGAATTGATCACTAGCTGATAGCACGTGGCTCATAGCAGAATCTCCATTCACGAGACTAATTGTAGTGTAGCCACCTGTTCCAGTCACTCGTCACTTCCGGGAGCGGTGCAAGAGTGAAGAGGGAGCCGTACCTCAGTCAGCTGCGAATCATTTTATAGCTGAGTTATGTGCACTGATCGATATATGATTTTACCACAACACACTAGTTTCTCGCTCTCTGATTGGTCGATTTACCGTGGTAAATAAGAGTCCAGACAACGATGCTGACGCCAGCATGTCACGTTTTGCAGCGAAATACAACGAAAGTTTCCTGTATATTTCTAAATGTTGTGGTAAAAAACAAATTTCCACTGGTTTGCCGTGGTGTGGACTCTTATTTACCACGATTTACGTCATCACATGGTCAAAATTAGTTGCGGACTCACTCGGCGAAGCGCCTCGTGAGTCCACAACATTTTGACCATGTGATGACGTAAATCGTGGTAAATAAGAGTCCACACCACGGCAAACCAGTGGAAATTTATTAATCTGAGCCAGATTTTCTCCTCTTCCCCTCCCCCCTCAACCACATTTTTGCTCTCGTCATTTTCGCGTGATTTCTTCGTTCCAGTGGAAACGCGTGCAACGCAGGCTAACTTATCTAAACTTAGTCTTGAACAGGGTATCAAATTAGAGCACTTTGTCTTAGACAGGGTAGCAAAATTTCCATTTTTGTGTCTTGAATAGGGTCAGGGTTTTATAGAGTCGGCGGAACACCCCTACCCAAATTCCTATTGAGTACCTCCCCCGGGCTCTAACCAAACGCTCTCCTTCACAGAGGCTTCTTTGGCAATCCTGTTATAAATAAACCGAGGCTGGCGGGGTAAATGTGTAACTATAGGTGTGCGGGGGATCCTTCCCGTCGTCCCCCGGCCTGACGCGCTCCTTAGTTTTCGTTTTTTTTGGCCCCGTTTCCGATTTTTTAGTTCTGGGGTCCCGGGACAACCCAGTTTCTCCGTATAAACAGGGCCTAAGAGAGAGCAGGAGGGAGATTATCGTCTGCAAGTGATGGTCGTGTGTTTTATCTAGCACTGCTGAAAACGAGGCCGTGTTTGTTTCAGCCCTTCAGACACTCACCCTCCCCCAGCAAGTCCGACTAAATAATAACAGCCCTTTGTTAACAGCCCTTTGTTTGCAATATAAACACATTTGATTGTTGCTAAGGATTTTTCATTTCCGCTACATACGTCGACTGCATATATTTGCCTTTGTGGCTTATATTTGCACGTATGGTACAAGATTGAACGGGTCGCCTTGGCCACCGAAGACGTAAAAGACGTATAAAAAGAACATTCAGAGCCATACAGCGTCTGGTAACGCCTGATCAGCTCTCGCACTTTTTTCATTAACATTAATCATTTGAGGCTCGGGTTTGAAGTAATCCTTGGGGACAGCTTGAAACGTTTCTCAATCATTTGACATTTTTAAAGTGGTGTTGCCCGCCACTCAACTCGTATCTACTATTCGCGTGACCTAGTTCTGAGTCATGGCTCGACCTTCGAGGCGTGTGAATCCAAGATGGATGCCCGAAGATCCTTCAAAATGCACGAAGTTTACTCTGTTCTTCCTGAACGTGCTCTTCTGGCTGATCGCGGTGTTTATCCTGGCAGTTGGCATTTACTTGATGCTAGAGCAGAAAGACATCTACACCGAGCTGACGGATTTCACTCTAAATCCTGGCATCATAACGGTTGTTCTGGGCGGGCTGTTGTTCATCATCACCTTCACCGGCTGTGTTGGCGCATTGCGTGAGAATACCTGTCTCCTTTGCGTTTATACCATATTGGTGGGTGCGATCCTCCTGTGTGAGTTAACGGCAGGGGTGCTCGTCTTCGTGTTCCGCGATAAAGCAGAGGCAAAAGTAGACGCCAAGTTGCGAGAAGCCATTGTTAAGTACCGCGACGATAAACACGAAGACCTACAACTGCTCATCGATACCACGCAGGTTGAGCTCAAGTGCTGTGGCTCAAAGTCTTATCAAGACTGGAACTTGAATATTTATTTCAACTGCTCGAAAGAAAACCGCGCGGCGAGCCGATGCGGGGTCCCTTATACGTGCTGCAGAACCACTGAAGATCGTGAAAACCGGCAGTGTGGATTTCCGGTTGCTAAAGGAGAGAGCCTCAAGTCATCGCAGCTGATATACGAAGAAGGTTGCTTGCTTGTTGCTATCAAGTGGTTCAAGGACAATCTTCTTATTCTTGGTATTGTGGCGTTCGGCGTTTTGCTTTTGCAGCTCATTTCACTCTCTTTGGCGACTTCGTTGAGAAGCCAAGTCCGAAATGTGAAGGATTCGTTTGGTCCCCCAAGCAACAGGGCTTAAAGGATCTTAAAACAAGTATGAAATTAACCCTCGCTTATCATTTAGTGTGCTTAATCTAAAGAACACGCTTTCATTTTTAGCCTAGAACTCTATAGCCTAAATTCAATTCGAACAGATCAATGAACAGTGCTGGTGAATATGTTCCGTGTATTCGAGACTTAATAATAGCGATGACGTTATTCCGCCTTCGGCATATTTTGTTTTTATTATTTCAGTTGTTTAATCCCAGTTTCTAGAATATTTGACGCTTGACCAAGTTAGCCGGGGGCGGTAAGCCGGAGTTTTTTCCACTGGAAAATATTGCCCCTGCATGGGACATGACCAGGCGCAGAGGCGCACACAGTCGTAATCAGTTGAAATTTAAAAATTAATGAATATATATCTCGTCCTCTCCTTTGCGTGTTTTTGTTTGTATCTTGGATATTTGAGCAATGTTAGCCGCGGTTTTAGCCGGAGATCTTGATGTCTCCCTTAAGTTCGTAAATTGAGGTTAATAGAGGGTTACAGCTGTTGGTGCCACAGTACAGTCAGTTGTCTCAAGACGAACACTAGTACAAGACTGACACCTCTATAAGCCGGACAGGGTTTGTTGGTCCTGGCCAGCCGAAGTTCACTTATTTGTCTGTATCTAAATTCTCTATAAGCCGGACATCTCTACAAGACGGACACTAGGTAGACCAGGTCCCGAGGATGTCCCACGCCGTAACTGCACGTGACAACGCTACAAAATTAGATCCTGGTCATTCCTTCAATCCGATTCACACCGGACACGGCGCAACAGCGACAACGCGTCAACTCAGAGCGACGCCGTAAAAATAGGACAAGGGCTAATTTCAACGCTACAACGCGTGCAGTTACGGCGTGTCGCGACGTGTCCAGTGTGAATTGGCCTTTAGAAAGAGTTCACTGTATATGAAGAGCGGTCGGTGTATCAACGACGTGGATTGATGTAGATATGGCCAGATCCACATTAAATAATTTGTTGGCTTAAGTTTCGAGAGTTCCTATTCCTTTGTCGGTTCAAAGAGTTGTAGTAGAGTCTTCATTGGTAAGTTTCCAACAACAGGCAAGGGCGTATCAGTATAGCCGTTCACCGCCAGACTAGTGATACTTTGTAATACTAATAATGGCGCTATAGCTCAACTACCTGATACATGTGTAAGTGAGGGGAAAATGCTCGCTATGGCTTGCTTGAGAGGTTACCGGAGGATCAGGAACGGAGGCCTCTTTTAAAATCAATTGATTGGAGCGATAACCAAGTTTGCACTTCAGGGTCTCAAAGTTCTCTCTGGTAAAACTAGGTGTACGCGCTCTTAAGTACGGACGCTAACTCGAAGCTCTAATTAGCTGTCCATCAAAGTTAAAAACCAATAAGGAGACAGGTAGTATACGTCACTACATAGCGACTGAAAACTAAATGTAAAGAGACGCGCTCTGCCAGCTAACTCAAACTTCATAGTTTACGAATAGGCAGAGTTCACTTGCTAAACTAACAGAGCGCCCTACTTAAAGTCTGGCGAGCGCAGTACCACTTGGTATAAAAATACTAAAGTCTTAAGTTGTAAGAGATATAAAAAGTCCTTGACTACTAAAGGTGCGTAGTCAACAAAACTGACCAGATAACATTACGTAAGGGTTTTGGAGCTTTAAACTAAACTCCGCCCTCAAAGTGAGAGTACTGACTTTGTCGTAAAAAAGAACAAAAAAGATCTCGATTCAGTTGCACTTTAATTAAGGGGATTAAAGACAGCGCACTTTCATTGAACGATGAGACCATTGAACAATACATAGTTACATAACCGGATAATTGGTAACAAAAGAATTGTACTCAGTCCAAGCTGCATTGGTCGATCAGGTTAGAAACTCAATTAGTCAGGCCAGGTAAGATTTGGCCGACCGGATTTATAGATATGCCCGTAACGGCTAAGGTATTGTTCCGACCGTGGACCGTTCACACTAAAAGAATCAATTTGAAAAGTAGAATATTAAACCACGTCCCTAAAATTATGAATATTAATCATATTAAATCGTGACTATTAATCAACTAATATTTAATCAAAATCTCTTCCGTAACACAGGAGACGTGTGTAAATAAAAGTGAACCAGTACCGTTACAGTATCAGCCGGACTTTTTCATTAGAATAGAGCACCTGCAGTTACACTTGAGTGCCAGAACGCACGCTTTCTCCCGGCTTGCTTGAGCTTACAATAATCAAGAACATTTGCTTTCTAGCTCATGCGAAATGTGACGGTGATGAAAGTCGTGAACGTGCTTACGGGGGCGCAACGGTGTGACCACGACACGGCCGCGGAAATACGTTGCTTTTGACATCACCCTGTTTCGTTGGTCAGCAATAACACATAACACATAACACTTAACATTAATTTTTCTGGCTTCATAACACTTAACAGTAAAAAATTCAGGCCCGTTACACTTAACAGTAAACCCCATCTAGGCCCTCATGTCAGTGTAACTCTGGTGAACTCGAGGTAGAATTTCACCTCGTGTGGAAGCCCCGTTTTTCTTGTGCAAAATTTATGTTATAGAAAATGTATTGAACTAGCCTAATTGAGTATTAAGTCAGAAAATATGTTTTCCTTGGAGGAAACGCCAGGCAAAGCCGTAGAAAGTTAGGGTTAGACCCAGACTCCTGGGGTCAACCAAAATTCTTAGTCTTTTGAGTCCAACTAGAACGCAGAAAATAGGCACTTTGAGCTGGTAAATGATAGGAATCTGCCTTTAGAATTTAAGAATTTGTTTTAATCTTGGAGAAAACGCCAGTCCAAGTCAGAGATAGCTAGGGTTAGACTCAGGCTCCTGGGGTTATAGGGAATTGAGTTTTATTCAAGACTGCTCAGTTTTGTTACAGACATCATGACTCAGTGAGAAAAAAAAAACTGACAAAGCAGAAATACGTTTTTCTACGCGCACCTAATTTTGAGTTAGCGGTCATTTCACAGAACTGTGGAAACAGCAGCAAATTCGAGTGAAGTTTTTGTCGTTCGTGCAGCACTTGTACGCCGATTCTCCGAGTATTGACTGGGGTGAGGCGAGGGGGGTGGGGGGGAGGGGAGCTGGGGGCGAGAACGACGAATGAATGCTGACCAGGGGAGTGACGTCGCGATAGTGATTTCCGCGTTGCTGGAAAGGAACAACATGGTGTTGGTTGCACTAGCTTTCCTCGGTTTTCTTCCGATCGCTGCGTTTGTGTCATATACTTTTTACCTCGCCTATTTACACTGGAAGTACAGCCATCTGCCGGGCCCAAAGAGGGAATGTTTTTACCGTGGGAATCTCCCCTACATCCTTCGGGAAAGAGCTAAAGGGCGAACATTGGCGCAAGCGATTATGGACGTGCATCTGATGCACCCAGAATACGGCCCCTTCTTCGTGTTTTGGATGTTTCACATCGTTATCCTGGCACCTTGCGACCCCGAAGTGGTGAAGAAATATGCTAACCTGCCGAAAAATCCCAGAGTATATGAACAACTAGGGTTTGTATTCGACGAAAGACTGCTTGGCCATGGAGTTTTGACCGAAACAGATCATCAGGTCTGGAAGAAGAGGCGGGCAATTCTCAATCCAGCGTTTCATAGACGCTACCTCATGAATCTTATGGGGGCGTTTAATAAAAGTTGCGATTTGTTCTTGTCCAAATTAGACGAATTTGCAGATGGGCAAACCCCTGTCGATATGGCTCAGGAGTTTGCTAGAGTCACTCTGGATGTGATTGGGAAGGTGGGTATAGTTATCAACGCTTTTTAATTTATTTAGGCTCAAATTCTTGTTGCAGTGTCGTTAGACCATGAATTGGGCACCACGATAAAATCAGAAAGACAGTAATAAAATCCGCAAAATATGCATGATACCAACATACAGTAACGGCGCACTAGCTAGTCGTTCAACAGCCACATATTTGTAAAACATAGGAAAGGTATTCTTATGAGAAAAATACATCTATTATACATGACATTTCAAAGTCACACTTGGGTATAAAAAATGACCCAAAAAATCTGAGATCCAAATATTGCTGACTCATTTTAGGAGTGTATGAGTATGCAAATAATTTATGTGAGCATCCATTATTAAACAGGTTGCATTTGATGTGGACATCAACGCAATTGAAGATGCCTCTAATCCGTTTCCCTCTGCTAATGCAAAAGTTCTAGAGGGTGTTCAGATATTTTTAAGAACTCTATTGTGGAAGTTCAACATTCCTCAGTATCCGTTTCAAAGAAGTGTGATTCAAGCAACCAGATTTCTAAGGAAGTATGGTGCGGAAGTTATCAAGAAACGGCAGGAAGCCATGCAGCGGGGCGAGGATACCCCTTCTGATATCCTGGCGCACATTTTGAACGTTGCAGAACATGATTCCTCATTAACAATTGAGGACTTAGTGGATGATTTTGTGACTTTCTTTGTAGCAGGTAAATAATATTGCTATACTGGACAGGTATACTACAATCCTGGCCAAAAGTCGTGGGACACTTAGCCTTTTATTTAAAAATTATATGACACTTTCCCTCTTCCCGCCCCCCTCCCCCCCATACAATGTTGAATGAATGTGCTCAAAGTGCACTCCCTTCAAGCAACATTGTATGGGGGGAGAGGGGGGGACTAAGTTTCGAAAAAGGAGCCACTTTCGTTGTTCAACAAGGAGTGGTGGTGAAAACATAGCATTTTTTCAGAGTGTCCCACATACTTTTGGCCAGGATTGTAGCTATTCATGCTGGCATTGCCAGTGAATTAGAGATCTATTCTGAATCTCAATACTTTATTATATGCCTGATCTCCCAAGTTCATAAATGCAGCTTCCCCAAACCAAAAAATTTTGAGATGTATGTAGTAAAAGTGATTTTATAGCTAGACTGACTCTCATTTAAGCAGTAATTAAAAATAATGCTGCAGTAGAACCCTGCTATTTCAAGCTCCCAGCTACCATCTTGAACAGTTACCCCTTGGAAATGAACTTGGTAGAAATTTCCCTTAGTAGAACCCTGCTATCTCGATCCCCCACTATCTCAAACTATTTCTTGCTTCCCTTGAGAGTTCAAGATTGCAGTGTTCTGCTGTAATGTATTGTTGTTTTATCTTGCACTATGGAAATCTGTTTTCTTTTTTTAGGTCAGGAAACAACCTCTAACCAACTGTCTTTCACATTATATGAGATGTTGAAACACCCTGATATTGAAGAGAGGTACTGTATTACATAGGATATTGCTGATTGTCAGCTGCCAGAACAAATTAAATTTACATGCACAAGATTCAGGTTGGCAGTCTTGGGGGGTTGGGAGATAAGTTGTCAGCTAAGAGTTATAGCGGCTGTTAACTCCCAAGTTCAAAATACAGATTCTCCCAACCTTCTAAAAGGAAAATGTATGAGTGATGTAGTGAGAATCAATAGTTTAATCAGCTATCATCTGAGCAAGGTATTAAAAGCCAAGTTCTCCTTACTGCATAATATATTTGTGCTGCCAAAACTGAAGGAGAAAATTGAACTTAATCACTCTTAAGAGTGAAAGGGTTAAAGCCAACAGAGTTGAAATGACACTATTACGCCCAGAATCTTTTTTACACTGATTTCGACCTCTTTGGTTTCAGACTTGGGCAAGAAATCAATGAAGTCCTCCATTCAAGTCACTGTGTCAATTATCAAGATCTAGGGAAGCTGCAATATCTCTCACAAGTGCTCAAAGAAAGCTTGAGGTTACACCCCCCTATTCCAGGGATAGCACGTATTTTGAACCAAGAAGAGACTCTTTGTGGATATCACATACCAGCAGGAACCACAGTCAGCATTAGTACATATATGTTTCACCATCAACCAGCACTCTGGGACAACCCAGAGGTATTTAATCCAGACAGATTTGACCCAACAAGATGTGAGAAGATCCCCAGCCATACATACTGGCCATTTTCTATTGGGCAGAGGACTTGCATTGGACAGACGTTTGCACAGTTTGAAGCCAAGGTTATTATGGCCAGGTTGCTTCAGGAATTCCAGTTGGAGCTTCTTCCAGGTCAAGAAACTATGATATATGAGGAAAGGTTGACTTATAGACCAAAAAGAGGAGTGCTTTGTACTGTGAGAAGAAAGAGACAAAGTTAGGACAGAAAGATAGCTAATTTGTCTTGGTTAGGAGTAGTTTGTCCAGAAAGGCAGGGGGCTTCACCCAGAACTTCATCCACTTACTCTGTTCAAAATAGTATTCAAAAGCATCCTGTAGCCCTCTTGATCAAAAATAATGTACCCTTTTCATGGGAGGAGTTTTCTGAGATCTCAATATTGAGCCTGTAGTTTCAGAATTCTCCAGAGAGCATACTTTTTAAATAGCCCTGTAAAACCAGAAACACAGAAAGGGACCCGTTTAGGTGAAGCCTTCTCATTTATAGGCTTATCATGGGGAATCCCCCCTCCCTTAAGAGTCCTCTTCAATCTAATCCTGGTTAGAAAAGCAAAGTTTATGTTTATGACTTACCAAATTTCTTTCTGAAGCAGCCTGCAGTCCTTAAGCTCCAGGTTCCCCCAGTCCCCTTGCCTTTTTTCTCTATTTTTGTACCACCATATATAATTATACTTTTTAGCTCACACGCTGTAAAACAACAGGACAAACTTGGGTCAGTGTGTGTGATATTTTTATTAATGCAAAATAAAATTGACCAATGTTTTATAGAAAAATATTTTGTTCCTGGATGAAACTGGACTGAGTCAGAGGAAAAGCCTTGGGGGAGGGGTGTGGGGAGCACTTACTGATGAGCTGTTCAGTATGTGAAAAAATATTATAAAGAGTTGCAGTCAAAAGTGAAATATACTGAATTGTCAATTAACCTGGAGACAGTTTTACAAAGATAAAGTGCCGGCAAAAAAAAATCTTCTCCCTACCCCTCCCCTTAACGCACAAACTCACCTCCCCCTCCCTTGACCTTGAATATGCTCAACACCAACGCAAGAACCTGGGGACGAGTTGGGCCAACTAGTCCCCAGGGCCCCTTGAGGTGTCTGTCATCATCGTGTCCATATTGCATCAACCAAATGCTGCTTCAAGGAAATCACATGATTTTACATCGCATGTGAGACACAGGGTTCCAATCGCCGACAAACGGACAACTTTATAATTCTTCCAGAAGTTCTTCCACGGCAAGACGACGATGGATGCGTTCATGGTTGTCTGTGCTGCTCTCCTGTGTTTTGTATTTCTCACTTTGGCAGTGTTCCTGGTCTGCACGGCATTCATCTTTTACCAGCACTTGCGTTACAGTCACATCCCTGGACCACCTCGTGATGGCTTCTTCTCTGGCAATTGTGGCTTCTTCTTACAACAGAGTACGAAAGGTGTTGGTTCTAACGAAGTTTGGCTTCAATGGCAGCGAAAGTACGGTTCTGTGTACGTGTTTTGGATTTATTACCAGCCAGTTGTGTTTGTTGCCGATCGAGAGATGATAAAGAAAAGTTTGGTGACATTAAACCTTCCAAAGGCTAGCAGGGTTTACAGAAACATTTCTTACGTCTTCGGGCATCGTTGTGCAGGCCACGGGATTTTAACGGAGACAGACCATGCCGTTTGGCAGCGAAAGCGGACGGCTCTCAACCCGGCTTTTCATCGGAAATATCTGCGAAATCTCATGGACGCTTTCAACTCTAGCTGCGATGAGTTGCTGGAGAAATTGAGAAGCGTGGCGGATGGGGTGACGGAAGTTCGAATGGTGGACGAGTTTGCAAGAGTAACTTTGGATATTATTGGCAAGGTAATTACCATTATCGTGGTGCGGTGACCACGTGTCCTAATGACAGGTACTACTATCCCCCCCCCCCCCCCCCCCCCCCCCCCCCCCTCAAATACTTTATTACTCACAGCTGATAATGGCTATCCTACGAATATACAGCTTTCTCCCATTGGGCAGCTGGGGCTCAAAAGCTGCCCTTTGGGAGACAACTGTATTTGCAGGCCACCATAAAATAAAATATATATTAAGTCTCAATGTATTTAGCACTGCCATGCTAATTGGGGAGACTTGAGATGTGGAAACCAATATCATAAACTGAACGCAAATTTGTTAAGAATCCCAACTGGTCAGAGGCTAACCAGTTGGCTATTTACATAAAAAAAAAAGATATTGCCATGTACATAATTTATAAAATTTTATTAATATGCAGTATGGTAATCTGTGACTTTGTCTCTTCTGCAGGTTGGGTTTGGTATTGACATCAAAACTGTCCAGGACCCAGACTCCCCATTTCCCAGTGCAATTTCAAAATCGCTGGAAGGAATACAGGAAAGTTTCAGAAATCCACTTTGGATGTTCAATGTGGCTTCCTTCAAATACTACAAATCTATTGGAAAGAACACCAAATTTCTGAGAATGTTTGCAGAGAAGGTCATCAGAGAACGTGCAGAGGCCCTGCGATGTGGCGATGAGACTCCTCCAGACATACTGGCCCATTTATTGAATGAGAAAGAAAAGAACCATGATATTGAAATGGAGGATTTGGTGGATGATTTTCTGACCCTGTTTATTGCAGGTATTGTCACATTACATCTATACTGATACTTCAGCCTCTCTCAAGGGATTATTATACTGATAATGTTAAAACATAAACCACAACTCATATCTTTTAACAAACTGCCACAGAAGGCCATTCACCATATTAGTAGTCCCACTGGTAATTTATTATTGTTTCTTATTTTTGTGTTTTGTTTTTAGGTCAGGAGACGACTTCAAATCACCTGTCATTTACGTTGTATGAGATCCTGAAGAATCCAGAAGTCGAAAAGAGGTAAGTTCACATAAAGGACAATATTCTGCTTTTTCATATTATTCAAATAACTACTTCACTCCTGCAAGCTCAAAATGTAGATTCTCCCAACCTTTAAGAAGAAAATGTAGGAGCGATGTAGTGGAAATTTATATCTTAATCAGCTTTCATCTGAACAAGCCATCAAAAGCCAAGTTATTCTTACTGTATGATATACCTCTGGTGAGGAATTGAAGGGGACAATTGAAGTTAACATATCACAAAATGGGAATGAAAGGGTTACTATTTATTCATCTTACACCTTACTACTTACTACCTAGCTTCTCCATATGGAACTGAATATAGCTGCACACCAAGAACTTTGCATTACTCAATGAGTGCTGATGATGTATAAGTACTAGTGGTAAAGCTTTATACAGAAGCTGATTAATAATGTAACTCAGATCACAAATTAGATTTTCTCTTGTAACATGCAGGATGCTTCATGAAGTTGATGAGACATTCTCATCCCGACGTTTTGTAGAATATGAAGACTTGTCTAAGCTGCAGTACATGGAACAGGTGTTGAAGGAAAGTCTACGCATGCATGCACCGATTGGAGGAACTCAGCGCATCTTTTCAGAGGATAGTATTGTGTGTGGATATCACATTCCTCGTGGCACACCTGTAACTATTGCACAATTTACAACACAGAAAATGTCAGAATACTGGAAGGATCCAGATGTATTTGACCCTGACAGATTTTCTCCAGAGCACCAAGAGCAAATCTCAAATTATGTGTACTTTCCATTTTCTGTTGGCCCTCGAACATGCATTGGCAAAACCCTGGCAAAGTTTGAATCGAAGGTGGTGATGGCAAAGCTTTTGCAAGAGTTTGAGTTCAGGCTACTGCCTGGACAAACTGCACGTACTGAAGAGAAATTAACCATAAGGCCGAGAGATGGGGTCATCTGTACTATTGTGCCTAGAAAATAGAGACATGATGTTTTAGCCACACAGGTAAAGTTGAATTGTGTAATTTGAACCAGCTGGCAATAAGTTAAATTTCAATATTTTTTCAAGTCTGATCCTTTGAGTATCATCATTTCCATTTCTAGAGTTTTGCAGAAAAAAGAAAACAATATTGGTTGAATTCACATTTCTTTGTTCTTGGACAAAATCACTTGACACAGAAAGATAGAACACTTAAGCTTGATGTAATGTATTGCACAGGCAAGAGCTGAAAATATTATTTTTGTCAATAGCTAGACCTAAGTACATTATCAGATAACCAAAACTGTAAAGATGGTCTAAACATCTTTAGGATCGTTGTCATTAGCACAGATGAATATTAAGGATACTGCATCAAGTTCCAAACCATTATACAGCATTTTGTGAATCCATTACAGACATTGCACTGTTTGACATAAATTATTATAGGTTCACACAGAGTATTCCCAATAATAATAATAAGTGAAAATGTTATTTATGTATACAATTACAGTAATAATATTAAATATTTTTTGTGAGTAATATTGAGCAAAAAGCTGAATGAAGATCTGAATACAGGTGAATACAGGTGTTGGATGTTTCAAGTAGGACAATAAGGGAGGTTCAGCTACAATCATACAAATACTGGACAACATCAAACTCTAACTGCTTGGCAATTCCTTGTATGAACTCAAAGTTTACTAGGCACTTGTACTTGGGTGAACCAATCTGATCATCGGCATTGATGCGAGCTATGAGGTTAAGGGTTACTAATGATGAAATCTGGGACAAGATACTTGCTGATGGTGCCACTTTGTCCTCAACAATGCTGTAGAAAATTGCCATCAGTCGGTCCAGGAAGAAGCCTTTGGGCCCTGTAATGCAATAGTGAGCAATTACAAACTTGCACATGGCATACATGTTTCTTGGTTGATAATATTAATGCTAGGATAAACCTAATTCTTTCTCTCAATGTCGTGGTCTGAGCAAAGTGCAGAATTTTGACCACAGACTAACTGAAACTTGTTCTAGCTCAAAATATATTGACTAAGCCATGTTCTGAGCTATGTTCTCATTTTCAGGCCTAAAAATACCATAAAAGCTTTGAGCAACCGGGCCCAGGATTTGTAATATTATTACAAAAAACATATTCTTATTTACATGTCATTCTGGGAGGGAATGAGCATACAAGCTCCTATTTCTTTAATTTACTTCTTTAACATAAGGAAGATTTGCCAGTGCCAGCAAAAAAAAATCTTCTCCCTACCCCTCCCCATAACGCACAAACTCACCTCCCCCTCCTTTGACTTTGAATATGCTCAACACCAACGCGTAAGAACCTGGGGACGAGTTGGGCCAACTAGTCCCCAGGGCCCCTTGAGGTGTCTGTCATCATTGTGTCAACCAAATGCTGCTTCAAGGAAATCACATGATTTTACATCGCATGTGAGACACAGGGTTCCGATCGCCGACAAAAGGACAACTTTATAATTCTTCCAGAAGTTCTTCCACGGCAAGACGACGATGGATGCGTTCATGGTTGTGTGTGCTGTGCTCCTGTGTTTAGTATTTCTCACTTTGGCAGTGTTCCTGGTCTGCACGGCATACATCTTTTACCAGCACTTGCGTTACAGTCACATCCCTGGACCACCTCGTGATGGCTTCTTCTCTGGCAATTGTGGCTTCTTCCAACAGAGAAAAACGAAAGGTTTTGGCGCTAACGAAGTCTTGCTTCAATGGCAGCGAAAGTACGGGTCTGTTTACGTGTTTTGGGTCTATCACCAGCCAGTTTTGTTCGTTGCCGATCGAGACATGATAAAGAAATGTTTGGTGACATTAAACCTTCCAAAGGCTGTCAGGATTTACAAACACGTTTCTTACGTCTTCGGGCACCGTTGTGCAGGCGATGGGATTTTAACGGAGACAGACCATGCCGTTTGGCAGCGAAAGCGGACGGCCCTCAACCCGGCTTTTCATCGGAAGTATCTGCGAAATCTCATGGACGCTTTCAACTCTAGCTGCGATGAGTTGCTGGAGAAATTGAGGAGTGTGGCGGATGGGGTGACGGAAGTTAGAATGGCGGACGAGTTTGCAAGAGTAACCCTGGATATCATTGGCAAGGTAATAGCATTATCAATGATCTGTGACCACGTGCTTCCTTCCCCCTCCCCCCCCCCCCCCCCCCCCCCCCCCAAAAAAAAAAAAAAAAACTTTAGTACTGTATTTCACAAGTAATATTGGCTGGCCTGCTTATATACAGCTGTCTCCTACTGGGGTGGCTGGGGCTCAAAAGCTGCCCCATGGGAAAAGACTGTTATTCACTGGCTACTAATGCAGTGTGGTATGTCTCTTCTGTAGGTCGGGTTTGGTATTGACATCAAAACTGTCCAGGACCCAGACTCCCCATTTCCCAGTGCAGTTTCAAAATCGCTGGAAGGAGTACAGGAAAGTTTCAGAAACCCACTTTGGATGTTCAATGTGTCTTCCTTCAAATACCATAAATCTGTTGGAAAGAATATTAAATTCATCAGAATGTTTGCAGAGAAGGTCATCAGAGAACGTGCAGAGGCACTGCGATGTGGCAACGAGACTCCTCCAGACATACTGGCCCATTTATTGAATGAGAAAGAAAAAAACCATGAAATTGAAATGGAGGATTTGGTGGATGATTTTCTGACCCTGTTTATTGCAGGTATTGTTACATTACATCTATACTGATACTTCAGCCTCTCCCAGGGGATTATTATACTGATGATGTTAAAACATAAAGCACTAATTTGTATCTTTTAACAAATCACCACAGAAGGCCATTCACCATATTTTAAAGTAGTCCCACTGGTAATTTATTATTTATTATTTTTGTGTTTGGTTTTTAGGTCAGGAGACGACTTCAAATCACCTGTCATTTACGTTGTATGAGATCCTGAAGAATCCAGAAGTCGAAAAGAGGTAAGCTCACATAAAAGACAATATTCTGCCTTTTCATAATTCCAATAACTACTTCACTCCTGCAAACTCAAAATGTAGATTCTCGACCCAACCTGAAGAAAATGTATGAGCGATGCAGTGAAAATAATAATAATTATTAATAATAATTATCAATTATTGATATCTTAATCAGCTATCATCTGAACAAGCCATCAAAAGCCAAGTTCTCCTTACTGTATGATATATACAATAAACCAATAAATACTCTGGTGAGGAACTGAAAGAGAAGATTGAAGTATCACAAAATGGGAGTGAAAGGGTGAATATTGATTCATCTTACACCTTACTAACTTTTCCATATGGAACTGAATATAGCTGCACACCAAGAACTTTGCATCACTCAATGAGTGCCGATGATGTATAAGTACTGGTGGTAATGCTTTATACAGAAGCTGATTATATAACTCAGATCACAAATTAGTTTTTCTCTTGTAACATGCAGGATGCTTCATGAAGTTGATGAGACATTCTCATCCCGACGGTTTGTAGAATATGAAGACTTGTCTAAGCTGCAGTACATGGAACAGGTGTTGAAGGAAAGTCTACGCATGCATGCACCGATCGGAGGAACTCAGCGCATCTTTTTGGAGGATAGTGATGTGTGTGGATATCACATTCCTCGTGGCACACCCGTAGCTATCTCACAATTTACAACACAAAAAATTTCAGAATACTGGAAGGATCCAGATGTATTCGACCCTGACAGATTTTCTCCAGAGCACCAAGAGCAGATCTCAAATTATGTGTACTTTCCATTTTCTGTTGGCCCTCGAACGTGCATTGGCAAAACCCTGGCAAAGTTTGAATCGAAGGTGGTGATGGCAAAGCTTTTGCAAGAGTTTGAGTTCAGGCTACTGCCTGGACAAACTGCACGTACTGAAGAGAAATTAACCATAAGGCCGAGAGATGGGGTCATCTGTACTATTGTGCCTAGAAAATAGAGACATGATGTTTTAGCCACACAGGTAAAGTTGAATTGTGTAATTTGAACCAGCTGGCAATAAGTTAAATTTCAATATTTTTTCAAGTCTGATCCTTTGAGTATCATCATTTTCATTTCTAGAGTTTTGCAGAAAAAAAAAAACAATATTGGTTGAATTCACATTTCTTTGTTCTTGGACAAAATCACTTGACACAGAAAGATAGAACACTTAATCTTGATGTAATGTATTGCACAGGCAAGAGCTGAAAATATTATTTTTGTCAATAGCTAGACCTAAGTACATTATCAGATAACCAAAACTGTAAAGATGGTCTAAACATCTTTAGGATCGTTGTCATTAGCACAGATGAATATTAAGGATACTGCATCAAGTTCCAAACCATTATACAGCATTTTGTGAATCCATTACAGACATTGCACTGTTTGACATAAATTATTATAGGTTCACACAGAGTATTCGCAATAATAACAATAAGTGAAAAATATTATTTATGTATACAATTACAGTAATAATATTAAATATTTTTTGTGAGTAATATTGAGCAAAAAGCTGAATGAAGATCTGAATACAGGTGAATACAGGTGTTGGATGTTTCAAGTAGGACAATAAGGGAGGTTCAGCTACAATCATACAAATACTGGACAACATCAAACTCTAACTGCTTGGCAATTCCTTGTATGAACTCAAAGTTTACTAGGCACTTGTACTTGGGTGAACCAATCTGATCATCGGCATTGATGCGAGCTATGAGGTTAAGGGTTACTAAGGATGAAATCTGGGACAAGATACTTGCTGATGGTGCCACTTTGTCCTCCACAATGCTGTAGAAAATTGCCATCAGTCGGTCCAGGAAGAAGCCTTTGGGCCCTGTAATGCAATAGTGAGCAATTACAAACTTGCACATGGCATACATGTTTCTTGGTTGATAATATTAATGCTAGGATAAACCTAATTCTTTCTCTCAATGTCGTGGTCTGAGCAAAGTGCAGAATTTTGACCACAGACTAACTGAAACTTGTTCTAGCTCAAAATATATTGACTAAGCCATGTTCTGAGCTATGTTCTCATTTTCAGGCCTAAAAATACCATAAAAGCTTTGAGCAACCGGGCCCAGGATTTGTAATAATACAAAAAACATATTCTTATTTACATGTCATTCTGGGAGGGAATGAGCATACAAGCTCCTATTTCTTTAATTTACTTCTTTAACATAAGGAAGATTTGGGCCAGGTTAACTTAAAGAATGCCAGTGATTTTTCCTACCTGACAACTGGGTCTTTGACTTGTCTGCTTTAGCAGCAATCTTGGCTTTCTTGCTCATTTTTCGTTGTCCTTGTTTGGAAAAAAACCTTGTGTCTGTCCTGGCTGGGTTGTAGGATGACAGGTATGCGGCTATCAGCAGGTATTTGGAGTAGAAGGGGAGTTCTACATGAGAACGTGAACCTGAGAAATGAGAAATAAAAGTGTTGTAAATATTGGTGTGAATTGAAAGGAATGTTGAGAAATTTGAATAACAAAACTAACACTGATATGATATACATGATGAATCACATAATAAATAATCATGAGAACTGTGGAACATAGAATGATAGTGAAATTGACCCTCGCAGCTATGTGAAGCAACTTATAAAATCTGGGCTTCGAAGGAGCATTACACCAGTATCTTACATAAGCTCAGGAGTAAATGGTTTAAAGGTTACAATAAATTAATGCTTGATTCACAGACCTTGCAATGGAAGTTGTGACACCCCTCCACCTGTCTGTGCGTCCTGGCAAATGATGCTCTCCCACTGTCCACTGGACACTTCTCTGAGGTAAACTGTGTGCAGTGCTTTCTTAAGGTGGGGCTCAATGTTTCGCCACAACTTACGACTGTCACTGTACACTGCATCTCCACTCTTGATAGGTTCACAGTACTTGGAAAAATGGAGCAGGGCCTGAAAATGCAAAAAAAAAAAAAAATAAATAAATAACAATAATAATAATTAATAAAAGAAATAAATTATAGCACAAGTAAATATAAGAAAAAAATGAAATAACACAATATTAGATTTTGCTCAATTTTAATTCTTCACCTTTGGTATTAAACCTTAACTATTTGTACACATGCAGCTCTCACTCATACACTTGCCTAACTTGTGATCAGACCCTCCTCCTCCACCCCCATACATTTTTCAGGGTGGGGGGGAGGGTAAGGAGGGTTTAGTCACAGGTTAACACCTAACTAGAATATTAAACATCACTGCACAATAACTGGATGAGAGCAGCTCACATATAAAAGTGGGGGGAGGGGAGGGAGGGACAGACAGAAGCAGCTGGAATTGATAAATGCATAACTACTGCTACTGATGAAAAAGTCAGTTTCGACAGTTCAGTTAAAATGAAACGGTGTCAGTGAGTCCAGTGTATATTGCTTACCAAGTGCCGCAGTTCATTCAGATCTCGACACACCGCATAGAATACACTCAGAAGCAGTTGACAGTATGCCATGTAGAAGTCTTTGGGATAATCTTCTGGACAGTCCAGCACCATGATCTGCAACAACTCCATCTTTGAGTAATCTGGAAAGTGCAGTAGTACTGGTTCATGAAATCCTGTACCAAATTGAAACTTCTCCCAAACAATCTCACTGATCATGATCACGGAAATATTCAGCTTTGAGATTTCCTGGAATCTAAGAAATGCTGGGAGGACATTAGCTTCCATATCTCGCAGCCTCTCAGCTTTGTCCATGATTATGTAGAACGTCTCTTTTTCCCAATCTTTAATGGCAATTGTCTGTTGAAGGTTCCTCAAAAAGTCTGTCATATTGTCACAGCGAGGAACGTCTATACTGTTCTGTTGGTCATCTTGCAACTTGCAAAGTATGTGCTCATAAATCATTCTGGCAGAGAAGCATTCTACACAGTTCACAACAACATTTGGAAGCTGAAAAAGTGAAGAAAACAATATTTCAATCTGGCAGTGCATGTGTATACAGCCCAAACACCAAAACAAGCTAAATCCAATTCCAGACCAGTGAGGAACTACACCCTTAAAAAAATGTTCGAAAAAACGATATCCTATGGGCTGGTACATACCCATATGGCATGTATGAGTCCCCCATTGGGGGGGGGGGGGGGGGGGGGGGGGGTGGGTGGGTTGGGGGAAGGGGGGGAGTCCGGGGCTGGGATTTGAGGAGACTGAAATTGTTTCCGCTCTCGCTCCAAATCACAAGAAAGCAAAGTCAAGATGGTAAAGTGAACGCTTTTATTTCATTTCAGCAAACATTCGGGACATTTTTAAAACGATTCCTCATGACAAACCCTCTTTAATATTTGTACGTTCGCCATTTTGTTAAATATACAAACTGCATGTTACTAGATTCTATTGCGTACTAACCTCGGCTGTGTCCAGGATCCGTTGTAACACCAGTGATTTCCCGGTGCCTGAATGGCCATATACAAAAACACAAGGACAGGAGAAATCTTCTCTTCTGCCAAACAGCGACAGCAAAGTTCGAACTTGCGTCTTTCTACAAAGCACTTCACTGCAAATGCGTTTGATCTGCGCCTCCATGGCAGCTCAAGATGTGTCCCAGAGCTAAAGAACCTCTACTGACTTGATAATACCTGAAAATTGTATTCAGAATAACGATATTTTGATCTTTTTTTGGTTAGACTGATGAACATGTGCTATTCAAACCGAACCGCGACAACTACATTATACACAGGGGGGTGGGGTAGTAAAACAATAGCACCTCTCCCCAGTAGATTTTTTTTTTTGTCACTGACTTTAGACAAATTTCAAGCAGGAATTATAATATGTCTTTGATGGGAACATTGTTGCAGCCTGCTGTTTTAATTTTTTTTTATAGGTCTGAAAAACAAATACTATGAAATAGCAAAACATTTTTTTCATACCACCACTAAAATTAACCCTTGACTACACTCAGTCACGCCAAGGTGAACATGGATGTCCCTTGGAGCTCTGTGTTGCTGTCCCTCGGTGTGGCATTGTGTGTCGCAATTTTTGCGCTTTCTTTGTGCTTTTTGCTCTACCTGTACTATGTTCACAGCGTGTATGATCACATACCAGGACCAAAGCGGGAACATTTCATGTGGGGACACTTACGAGAGATAGAACGAAGACTGCAGAATGGAACCCCAAGTTATGACACGTTTTTAGAGTACAGTATCGAGTACGGACCTGTTTCGCTGGTATGGTTCCTCCACAGGCCGATTGTAATTGTTTCAAGCGTGGAACTTGTGAAGGAAGTCCTGATAACTGCAAATCATCCGAAAGCTCCGTGGCTGTACAAACTGGCCGGTTATCCATTCCGTGAGCCCTTCGTCGGACGTGGCTTGGTGACTGAAGTGGATCACAACATATGGCAAGGAAAACGATCAGCGATAAATCCAGCATTTCACAGGAAGTTCCTGAAGGAGCTGATCCCACAATTCAACAGCAGCTGCAATGCGTTTCTGGAGAAGTTAATCAAACTTGCTGATGGCAAAACTGAAGTAAAGATGGCTGACGAGATCAAACGGGTCACTTTGGACGTCATTGGGAAGGTAGGGGATCTTTTCAGAAAAAAATTATAATAAAGAAAAGAAAAGAAAAGAAGATTTGCACAGACAAGATACATAGTGATCTCAGATGTGCTGTTCCCTGAAAAATTTGAGTTATTGCAGTTGGATAAGATTCCTTAAATACTCTTGGTTTCCCCACGGCTCTCCGCCGGTGTGCTTGTGCGTTTTTCTATTTCTTCTCATAAAACCCCACCAAACCAAGTACAATCCGATCAACGGGTTCAGTAGCGATAACCATCGCCGAGACATTTTATTGCGGAAAAATGTTGTGTCTTCGCGTGATCGTTGCCCTGGTAACAATTAGTAATTATGTATGTTGGACAACCTTACATCACGGAACATATTTCTTGTTCGTCCTTCTTATTTTCAATGTCTGTTGTAAACACGAGTCACAATTAAACTTCATCCCATGTGCAGGCTACGGTAAGTTAATACTAATCCGGATAGGTTACTTATTTGGACCGTTCCAAAAATCGCTCCGAAAACAGCGTTCACAGTGCCAAATGCCGTAAACGGAAGGCCTATCCGGTGTGCCGATTTCGCGACTTTACGGAAAATTTAAGTGAGACGTATTTGAAATGCAAAAACACTTGGTTCGCGATGACTTGGTGATGGTCTTAACCCTTTCACTCCTGATCTCAGATTACAAATTCTCCTAACTATTCAAGGAGAAAATGAATGAGTGATGTAGTGAGAATTGATAGGCCAATCAGCTTTCGCCTGAATGAACTATCAAGTGTCACATTCTCCATACTGTACCATATATATCTCTGGTGAGAGAATGAATGAGAGAATTGAAGTTGATCACTCTCAGCTGTTAAAGGGTTAATGTGTCGCTCCATGTTCTTGTGGTCCTCCAGGTAGCATTTGGAATAGACCTGAATACCATCAACGATCCCGACTCCCCATTCCCTGCTGCCATGAAGGAAGCAATAAAAGCTCCATTCTGGATTCTTTCTCATCCCTTCCACGCTCTGGATATCTCCAGCTATGCCTATCAACAGAAGGTCACTGCAGCACTGAAAACCCTGAGAGACTTTGGCAAGAAAGTTATCGATGAGAGGAAGAAATGTGTCCAAGATGGGGATGATGTACCTTCAGACATTCTCTCATACATTCTGAAAACTGCAGAGGAAGATCCGAATACCTCCATGGAGTACATGCTGGATGAATTTGTTACGTTCTTCGTTGCAGGTGCATTTTGTGACACGGTTCCTGTGGTCGAATTTTGTGGCCTTAGGAAACGCCAAAGCGATTCACCAAAATACTACACGATACGTAACATCACACAGAATATAGGTATTTTAGTTTGAACTGGAAATATGACCGAACATTTTCCTCGTTTTCTTTTTACAACAGGTCATGAGACTACCGCGGGGATGTTGGCTTACTTTCTCGTCGAAGTCGGACAACAGCAAGAGATTGAAGAGCGGTAAGGTTTGAATTTACCACCACTCTGTCATCATCACCATTATTATCACCATCACCATCACCATCATCATCGCCATTATCACCATCATCGTCACCATCATCATCATTACCATCGTCACCATCATCATCATCATCACCATCATCATCATCATCATTATTATCATCATCATAATCATCATCATCATCATCATCATCATCATCATCATCATCATCACCATCATCACCATCATCACCATCATCATCATCATCATCATCATCATCATCATCATCATCATCATCATCATCATCATCATCATCATCATCATCATCATCATCATCATCATCATCATCATCATCATCATCATCACCACCACCACCACCACCACCACCATCATCATCATCATCACCAGCAACAACACTATCACCATAACAACGACAAGTCAGTCAAACAGATCATCTAATGTCAAATTCCGACCATCAGTTTCACCGGGAAAAATCACCTTTTTACATTTTACTGAAGATTTGATTGAAAGCCTTTTTTTTTTTTTTGTTAAGACTTATTCAGGAGGCCGAAGAAGTTATTGGTTCGCGTCAATATGTGAGCTATGAAGACTTGGCCAAACTACACTACACAGGGCTTGCCATGAAGGAAACCCTCCGCCTGCATCCGACTGTACCGGTATTTACACGAAATACGCCCAAAGATGGGGAGTTGGGAGGGCATTTTATTCCTGCAGAAACCACCATTCAAGTTTATCCTAACGTCATGCATCGCCATCCTAAGTACTGGAAGGAGCCAGAGAAGTTTCGACCTGAACGATTTGAAGATGGCGACAGTGAGGGCATCCAGCACTACGCCTATTTGCCGTTCTCATCCGGACCCCGTAACTGCATTGGCCAGACCTTTACTCAGTTTGAGGGCAAGGTGCTGATCTCTCGCTTTTTGAAGTCCTTCAAGTTTGAGTTGCTTCCTGATCAGAACTTCAAACCAGAGGAACCAAAGGTTACACTTTCTCCAATAGATGGTGTGAGATGCATTCTCAATTTGCGATGAAAACAGAAGCCGGAGTGACTCTACTAGAAAAGTGTTACACCTGTATTAGACAGGGAGGCTTGCATAACGCAGTGCTCGCCGCAACTGCACAAGCACACAGATTACTATACAGTGGAATCCCAATTTTTCCAACCATCGGTTTTTCGAACCTCCCGACTATTCGAACCAAAACCCGTTTCCCTTGGACCTGTCAGCACTGTAAATCTACCCCCCCCCCCCCATTTCCCAACTCCCGTTAATTCGAACCAGGTTTCGTCTTTGTGCCAGTGCACCGCCCATCTTCACTTCGCTGTATCTCTTGTGCTTGCGCAAAAAAGGCAGAAGCAGAACTTCTCTTAACAAGTTGACACTATTTATAGGCATTTATAATAATATAAAATAAAGACTCTAGTTGTTACTGGTATTTATTATAGTTTAGTTTAGTTTAGTTTGCGATTGTCGTGTAACTGTCGCTGTGAGAACCAGTCCGCGCGGCGATCAGTCTTGTTCTCAGTCATTAGCCTTTTCACTCCCAAGCTCAAAATACAAATTTTCCCAACCATAAAATAAGGAAATGTATGAGTGATGAATCTCCCTTGAAATAAAAACCATCACTGTCTTTTGTACTGCCTGTCAAACAAAGCAAAACTTAAATATCACACACAAGCCAACAGTCAACAAACTCACTGAAATGTTAGTACATTAATTTTAATTACACTGGACATTAAAATCATTCATTTAACTCAAATTTAGATTTTAGCAAATTTAAAAAAATTTATACCAAAACTTATACAACCTCATGCACAGGTATGAGGAATTACCTACCTTTGAATGAGTACTGTTCAATCACAGACTGAGAAAAATGCACATCTATAGTCAATGTTTGTGTGAATCATTGGAAAACCACAAAAAAAAAAAACAAAATCTAGTTTCCGACCACATACTTCATTTGTACTGGTCTGTATGTACCCTACCTTACATTATTTGAATGTGCAGGACTATTTATATACATACCCTATCAGGACAAGTGGCCACATGATGCCTGAGTGCTGGCCACAACATCACATGCTTTGCATTGAATGGACACGGCACAAAGTTTTTTTCTGGATGATTCTGTACCCAGTGCATATAGAAAAACAGGAGATGGGAAATTAAAGGTAAATGTTATGACGCATTTCATGATCAATATAAAAAACTGACGTCAATTTGTTAATTTTTGAATTCTCCACCACGGGGTCTCGCGGCGCGGGGAGTGACGGGAAGGAGGCTACTTCCTCCTTCCCGTCGTCCCCCACGCCACCTTTCCTCCTTCCCATCACTCCCCCGAGCCCCACGCGCGGATATGGATGTCACTTGGGGCTCTGTGTTGTTGTTCCTCGGCGTGGCTTTGTGTGTCGCAGTTTTTGTGCTTCCTTTGTGTTTCATGCTCTATCTTTACTATGTCCACAGCGTGTATGATCACATACCAGGACCAAAGCGGGATCACTTTGTGTGGGGACACTTACGAGAGATAGAACAAAGACGACAGAAAGGAACAACAAGTTACGACATATTTTTGGAGTACAGCGTCGAGTACGGACCTGTTACGCTGATATGGTTCCTCCACTATCCGATCGTAATTGTTTCAAACGTAGCCCTAATGAAAGAAGTCCTGATCAGTGAAAATCTTCCGAAAGATTCGCGGGTTTACAAGATAGTGAATTATCCATTTGGACAGCGCTTCTGCGGACGTGGTCTGGCTACTGAAGTGGATCATGAAGTGTGGCAGGGAAAACGATCAGCGCTGAACCCAGCGTTTCACAGGAAGTTCCTGAAGGAGCTGATCCCACAGTTCAACAGCAGCTGCGATGCGTTTATGGAGAAGTTGTTCAAACTTGCTGATGGCAAAACTGAAGTAAAGATGGCTGACGAGTTTAATCGAGTCACTCTGGACGTTATTGGGAAGGTATACATGGGTCTCAAATTTGTTGTTGGACACCGATCTGTTCCTCGAAGCTCACAGTTGCCCTTTAGTTTCGCTTTCGGGCAACTGCTTGCTTCTCGGAACATGATATCCTCGAACAATTATCCGTGCGTATTTCCTTGCCAAAAGGAGTAATGTTTTCTTTATTTAATTATTTTAATGATCTTCATTATCTTCAAATATGCCCTCACTCTGGAACTGGCTTTTCGACTAATGAATTTATGTAATTCCCGGTAGTTATCTTGAAATGTTTTTTTTTTTGACTAAATATTAAATTAATCTGTGTTTGGATAGTCAACATTAATACCAGCGACGGTTGGCTAGCCGTTGGGTCATATGTCACGTTTCCACCAATCATGCGCGGGGTGGATGGATCATAACACTTAGTTCGGCTCAGGCATGACTTGTTGATGCTCCCAATGTAATACTATGTTCTTGTGGTCACCCCAGGTAGCATTTGGAATAGATCTAAATATCATCAATGATCCGGACTCGCCATTCTCCGCTGCCATAAAGGAGGGAATTAAAGCTCCGTCCTGGATTCTAACTCATCCCTTCCACGCTCTGGACGTCTCCAGTTATGGCTACAAGCAGAAGGTCATTGCGGCGGTGAAAACCCTGAGAGACTTTGGCAAGAAAGTTATCGAAGAGAGGAAGAAATCTGTCCAAGATGGAGATGATGTACCTTCAGACATTCTGTCATACATTCTGAAAACTGCAGAGGAAGATCCAAATACCTCCATGGAGTACATGATTGATGAATTTGTCACTTTCTTCATTGCAGGTGCTGTTGTGTGAGTTTGTTTAATACAGTTTTTCAGATCAAATTTGTGGTCCTGAAAGCAGTGTATTGTGAAATAGTGGTATTGTACATTATTACACTTTATATGAGACCCGTCAGGAACCAGGCCAAGTGGTTTACTAGCTTACATGGTCAATTTTCGCAAGCAAAGTTTATGAACGCGTCATTTTTTGTGATGCGTTTGCCCTACTTCGTTTGTCGTATAATCGCCTGAAGCAGGCTCGAGAAAAAAAAACCCGACTCGTAAAATACTCCGCCGTATTGCACACCTTCCCGTGTAATAACCCCCTTTGTATTTTAGTTTAAACAGGAAATCTGACCAAGCAGTTTTCTCCGTCGTTATTACAACAGGTCAAGAGACTACTGCCGGATTGCTGTCTTATCTTCTCATCGAGGTCGGACAACATCAGGAGTTCGAAGAGAAGTAAGATTTTGAATCATCACCACCATCACCACCATCATCACCATCATCACCATCACCATCATCATCATCACCATCATCACCATCATCGCCATCATCATCATCATCATCATCATCATCATCATCATTATCATCATCATCATCATCATCATTATCATCATCATCATCTTTATCATCATCATCATCATCATCATCATCATCATCATCATCATCATCATCATCATCATCACCATCATCGCCGTCACCATCATCATCATCATCATCATCATCATCATCATCATCATCATCATCACCATCACCATCATCGCCATCATCATCATCATCATCATCATCATCATCATCATCATCATCATCATCATCATCATCATCATCATCATCATCATCATCATCATCATCATAATCATCATCATCATCATCACCATCACCATCACCATCACCATCACCATCATCGTCATCATCATCAACATCATCATTATCGTCATCATCATCGATCATCATAATTGTTATCATCACCATTACCATCGCCATCATCAACAACAACAACAACATTATCATCATCATCATCATCATCATCATCAACATCGTCATCGTCATCATCAACATCGTCATTATCATCACCATCATCATAAACCTCACCATAACAACGACAACCAGCCAAACAGGCCACCTTACATCAAAAGTACGACCATTCCCGCATTTTACCGAAGATTAGTGATTCAAGGCTTTTCTTCTCTAGACTTGTTCAGGAAGCTGAAGAGGTTCTTGGCTCAAGTCAGTATGTTAATTATGAAGACCTGGGAAAACTACACTACACATGGCTGGCCATAAAAGAAGCGCTCCGCCTTCATCCAACTATACCAGTATTGTCACGGGTCATGCCTAAAGATGGAGAGCTGGGGGGGCATTTTATTCCTGCAGCAACCACCATCCAATTCCACCCTTACATCATGCATCGCCACCCTAAATACTGGAAGGAGCCAGAGAAGTTTCGACCTGAACGATTTGAAGATGGTAACAATGAGGGCATCGAGCACTTCGCCTATTTGCCGTTTTCATCCGGGCCCCGTAACTGCATCGGCCAGACCTTTGCTCAGTTTGAAACCAAGGTGCTGATCTCTCGCTTCATGAAGTCCTTCAAGTTTGAGTTGCTTCCTGATCAGAACTTCAAGCCTCAGGAACCAATTACTACACTTTCTCCAGTAGATAGTGTTAAGTGCACACTGACTTTGCGATGACTAAAAGAAATTATAATTAAAATAACTATGATACTACGCGCGCCCTGATTGGCTAAATAACCGTGTTAGATGAGAGTATATTACACGCTGACCCGATACGCGATGTTTTTTACTTGGCTAATTATTTTATAAAAGAAATATATAACGTGTTCCCGTGTAATATAGCCTCATCTAAACACTTGGGAAGTTTCGGCGGCCTCGTGGTTTCCTTAGCTACTCTCATGTTCTCCCAACTTCCCGCGTGTTTAGATGAGGCTATATTACACGGTGACGCGTTATATATTTCTTAATCAGAAAAGTTTCAGACTTGTACTTCATGAGATTTCTAATGCTTTTACACAGTGCAACTTCCCTGAGCTACTCACTCTCAAGCTCAAAACACAGAGTCTCCCAACCTTTTCAGAAGGAATTGTATGAGGGATGTAGTGAGAATTGATAGTTTAATCAGCTTTCATCTGTGTAAGGCATCAAATACCAAATTCTCCATAATGTTTGATATATCTCTGGTGAGAAACTGAAGGAGAAAATTGAAGTTGATCACTCTTGGGAGTGAAAGGGCTAAAGAAATCACCTTTCGATTGGTTCCTTAGTCAATTTACTATCAGGAGTTTCACGTTGGCTGCTCCAGCGTGGGGCTTAATGTACAGTGCTCGCACAACATTTTTAAATCAAAGTTCAAGGACTTCTTATTTGAGACAATTTTCATTTTTCAAGGACTGAAAATTACCTGAAAAATAAAGTTAGCAATCTTTGAGGATTTTCAGTTTCTCGTAAGTCTTCTGTGCTCTTCTTCAAAAAATGTTTGACTTGGTGGTCAAATTGCCAGTCTATAAATCAGTCCTGGTTAACTATTACTTAGAAGTTCATGACCTTTTTAAAGTGTCACACAAATTCAAAAACTTTTTCAGAGAAGCAGTCAAATTTAAGGGCTTTTCAAGATTGTGTAAATTCCCTGGCCACAACTTACGATTGTCACTGTACGCTCCATCATCACAGGTCCACTGCTTCAAATCTAAGATGGCTGGGAACACTTGGAGTCAAGTAAAGAGCGGAAAATTACAGTGACTTCATCATCATCATCATCATTATCATTATCACCAACAACAATATCACCATAACAACTATAAATCAGTCAAACAGATCAACTAATATAAAATTCCGACCATCAGCTTCGCCGGGAAAATTTTACTGAAGATTTGATTCAAAGCCTTTTTTGTTCAGACTTATTTGGGAGACAGAAGAATATCTTGGTTCGCGTCAGTATGTGAGCTATGAAGACTTGGCCAAACTACACTATACAGGGCTTGCCATGAAGGAAACCCTCCGCCTGCATCCGACTGTACCACTAGTAACACGAAGTATGCCCAAAGATGGGGAGTCAGGAAGGGCATTTTATTCCTGCAGAAACCACCATTCAAGTTTATCCTTACATCATGCATCGCCATCCTAAGTACTGGAAGGAGCCAGAGAAGATTCGACCTGAACGGTTTGAAGATGGTGACAGTGAGGGCATCCAGCACTACGCCTATTTGCCGTTCTCATCCGGACCCCGTAACTGCATCGGCCAGACCTTTGCCCAGTTTGAAGCCAAGGTGCTGATCTCTCACTTCTTGAAGTCCTTCAAGTTTGAGTTGCTTCCTGATCAGAACTTCAAACCAGAGGAACCAAAGGTTACACTTTCTCCAATAGATGGTGTGAGATGCATTCTGAATTTGCGATGAAAACAGAAGCCGGAGTGACTCTCTTAGAAAAGTGTTACACCTGTATTAGACAGGGAGGCTTGCATAACGCAGTGCTCGCCGCAACTGCACAAGCACACAGATTACTATACAGTGGAATCCAAATTTTTCCAACCATCGGTTTTTCGAACCTCCCGACTATTCGAACCAAACCTCGTTCCCCTTGGACCTGGCAGCACTGTAAATCTACCCCCCCCCCCCACCCCCCCGATTTCCCAACTCCCGTTAACTCGAACCAGGTTTCGTCTTTGTGCCAGTGCACCGCCCATTTTCACTTCGGCGTATCTCTTGTGCTTGTGCAAAAAAGGCAGAAGCAGAACTTCTCTTAACAAGTTGACACCATTTATAGGCATTTATAATAATTTAAAATAGACTCTAGTTGTTACTGGTATTCATTAGTTTAGTTTAGTTTACGATTGTCGTGTAACTGTTGCCGCTGTGAGAACCAGTCCGCGCGGCGATCAGTCTTGTTCTCAGTCATTAACCTTTTCACTCTCGAGCTCAAAATACAAATTCTCAAATAAGGAAATGTATGAGTGATGAAAAGAGAATTTATGTTTTAATCAGCTGTCATTTTGTACAAGGTATCAAATGCCAAATTCTCCATACTGTATGATATATCTCTAGTGGTGGGAGACTGAAAAGAGAAAATTGAAGTGGATCACTTTTGGGAGTGAAAGGGACTGACGGAAGTTATGCATTTATAAAGCTTATATACTGACATTTTCTATCTTTATGCAAAATTCTGGGTCACTAGCTGCACAAAGCTTTTACGGTCGACTCTCTTGACGGACACCCCTGTGAGTCGGACGCGGTATCTTCGGTCATTTACGCTAGATCTAAAACAGACAGTTGGAGCAGGTCTCGATAATGTACGTCTCAGAGGGAGTTCACAGTATCAGTTTGGACGTTTGAATCAGTTCTAAAACTGAACAAATTCAGATGAAGGCTACAAAGTCTAACGAAGACGTGCTCTTTCGATTTCTAGAGTAAAAAAGTTCACCCCAACTCCTCCAGGAAGACTATCGTATGCACCATTTTAGAGGATGTCGTGCTTGCGTGACTTTGTGACCTCTTGATGACACCGATAAAAGAATTGAAACCGTTTGTGCATTGTTGACACGGTGATAGCCCGTCCCATCGCCACTACATCAAACATGGGTGTCGCTTGGGGCTTTGTGTTGCTGTCCCTCGGTGTGACTTTGTGTGTCGCAGTTTTTACGCTTCCTTTGTGTTTCATGCTCTATCTTTACTGTGTGCACAGTATGTATGATCACATACCAGGACCAAAGCGGGAACACTTTGTGTGGGGACACTTGCGAGAGATGGAACGAAAGCGCGAGAAAGGAACATCAACCTATGATACGTATGTAGAGTACAGCCTTGAACACGGACCTGTCACGCTTGTCTGGATACTCCACAGACCTACCGTCGTTGTTTCAGATGTTGAGCTTGTGAAGGAAGTCATGATCACTTCAAATTTCCCGAAAAATCCCTGGCTCTACAACATGTTAAGTAATCCATTTCGAGGGCGGTTTCTGGGACGTGGTTTGGTGACTGAAATCGACCACAACATTTGGCAAAGAAAACGATCAGCGATAAACCCAGCGTTTCACAGGAAGTTCCTGAAGGAGCTGATCCCACAGTTCAACAGCAGTTGCGATGCGTTTCTGGAGAAGTTGCTCAAGCTTGCTGATGGCAAAACTGAAGTAAAGATGGCTGACGAGTTTAATCGGGTGACTTTGGACGTTATTGGAAAGGTAGGGTATTTTTCTTGAAATTTTTAATTAACTAGTCTCCTTAGGCGACAATTCAGCAGGCGATACCTTTTACTGCCGGGTTTTGTTAACTACAGTAAAATGCTATAGATTAAACAGTGGTCAGGACTGACATATCAGTTTGGATATTTTACACGAACAGCACTTGGTTAATATATTCAGGAGCGCGTTATAACGAGGGTCCTTGTTTAAAGTATCGCTCGGCGTCAGCATTCTTCGCGACTATAACTTAATGTCGTGCGCAATCAAACTGCACTAGGAAACTTAAATTTCAATAACAAAGGTATATGCACAGTTCAAAACTCCTATGACAGCTAAGTGGCATATTGTCAGTTTTCAAACAAAGAACTGTTTATTTAATCAGTCAAGCGGGGGGGGGGGGGGGGGGGGTGGGGGTACTCCCATATATTTCCTGTATAGGGATGTTCCGCCCGATTGGGTATCATTTTCAGGGTCTTCTGTCTTAAACAGGGTATCAAATTTTACATTTTCGTGTCTTAAACAGGGTTATTTTCCGAAGATTTTTTCCTCTTCCCCTCCCCCCTCAACCACATTTTTGCTCTCGCCATTTTCGCGCGATTTCTTCGTATGCTCCAGTGGAAACGCATGCAATGCAGGCTAACTTATCTAAACTTAGTCTTGAACAGGGCATCAAATTAGAGCACTTTGTCTTAGACAGGGTAGCAAAATTTCTTTTGTGTCTTGAATAGGGTCAGGGTTTTATATAGTCGGCGGAACCCCCCCCCCCCCCCCCTACCCAAATTCCTATTGAGTACCCCCCCCCCCCAGGCTTGTATGCCAGTTGGGTCTGTTCTTATGCTACACCTTTCATCCCTCACCATTTTTTTGCTTTCAGTTTCGCTGTTGCTCGGCCTAAAAAAAGAAAAGGAAATTGTACTAACAATTGAAGAGCTTACATTCAGCTGTGAAATATTTCAGTAAATACTGTTTAGATAAAGCCTTGGCGAAGCGCCTCGTGGATCCACAGCTTTTTGACAATGTTATGACGCGTTTCATCATCAATAAGAGGACAGACATATACATAACTGACGTTGATTTGTTCAATCTTCAAGCCAACGTTTAATCCTTTCACTTCTGAGAGTAACCAACTTCGATTTTTTCTTTCAGTCTCTCACTAGAGATTCATATGGCAGTATGGACAATTTGATAGTTTGCTCAGGTGTAAGCTGATCGACCTAAAACTTCTCCCTACATCACTCATACATTTTCTTTTTGAGTGGTTGGGAGAATTTTATATTATACCACTTTCTTTGCACCCCCAGGTGGCATTTGGAATTGACCTGAACTCCATTAACAATCCAGACTCCCCATTCCCCGCTGCATTAAAGGAGGGAGTCAAAGCCCCAATTTGGATTCTAACGCATCCCTTCCACGCTCTGGACATCTCCAGCTATGGCTATCAACAGAAGGTCATTGCAGCACTGAAAACCCTGAGAGACTTTGGCAAGAAAGTTATCGATGAGAGGAAGAAATGTGTCCAAGATGGAGATGATGTACCTTCAGACATTCTGTCATACATTCTGAAAACTGCAGAGGAAGATCCGAATACCTCTGTGGAGTACATGATTGATGAGTTTGTCACGTTCTTCCTCGCAGGTAAGGAAGAGCATTATGAGTTGATCGACGCTACTCGATTGATTAGTCGACTGGACAATTGAGTGATGAATAACATTTCTTTTTGGTCCTAAATGTACAAATTATACACTCCACGTGTGTTCGTAGCTATTGTTTTGCTGCCTCCTGCAGAATCTCTTCATCGATTGAAGCGGTGCGCGAAGAAGTTGGGCACGAGTGCAAAGCGAGTTGCAATTTCCCCTTACAATCAATCAATCAATCAATAATCAATCAATCAATAACCTTTATTTATACACGATTACAAACTTTCAGCAAAGCGCTGGTGGGGTCGTGTCTTCTATCTAAAATCTACATATTAAATTATCTATCGAGTGTCGTTATCCTACAGACTCGCTCCCGTCATTCACCTAACTCTTTACTTTACTTTTGCACTTTAGTCACTCACTTTACTACCTAACTTACATTATTACTTACACCTTACGTACATTTGACTACCTCGACCCCCCCCCCTCCCCCCACCATCCCCACGCGCATCCGCTCACATACACACACACGCACGCACACGCATACACACTATTATAATTAAAAGTAAGTAAATTTCTTATCTTTAAAAGTTATCATGCATGCTTCTTTTTTAAAACTAAAATCATTCAGGGGTAATGCTCTAACGCGTCTCTTAAAGTTAGAACTGTCACTCATGCTCTTGTATTCATTTGGGAGTGAGTTCCAGATGATGGTTGCCCTGTATCGTATGGTGTTTCTGTCGAATTCCGTTTTCGGCGTCGGTATTTCGAGCGCCTGTGCGCTTCGGAGTGAATGGTTCATGGTTCTTTTGGCAAACATGTCTTTGATGCTCGCTGGTGTGTTCTTGTCATGTACCGCTCTATGTGCTAATAAGAGCAGTTTCCTCTTGTACACGGCGTTTAATGTTTGCCATCCCGCGGTGTTTAAGGCCTTAGACGTTTCTGTGTCCCAGGGTTGACGGTAAATGACCCTTGCGGCTCTTGCGTGCAGCCTCTCTATTTTATCTAAGTGCTTTTTATCACAGGAGCTCCAGAGGATTTGACCATATAGCACAGATGGTAGTATGACTTTTGTGTAGAATTCCACTAGGGCATCCCGTGGAAGGAAATTCATTCTGTTGAGTAGGGCTAATTTGCCTGCGTAAGCCTTCTGTAGGTCGGTGAGATGTTTGACCCAGCTTAGTTTGCTATCAAGTGTAACGCCTACTAGTCTTGTAAATGTGACCCACTTGACAGTTTCTTTGCCGATTCGGAGTTGCTGAAGTGGGCCAATGAAATTCTGCTTGTGTATCAACATAGCTTCGCACTTCTTTGGGTGGATAGTCAATTTTGCTTTGTTGCTCCATTTGTGTAGTTCATCCAGCGCTCGGTTCAGCTGAGTGACAGCTAAATCAGCTGTCTTTGCTACACAGTACAAGGTTGTATCGTCAGCGTATAGGTATATGGTGCCGGAAGCAACATCGTTTGGTAGATCTGAGGTAAAGAGCGAAAACAGCAGCGGGCCGAGAACTGATCCCTGAGGAACTCCGTATGTTACGTCAGCGTATTCTGAGACCTCTCCGTTTATCTGGGTGTATTGTTTTCTGTTTGTTAGATAGTTCTCGATCCAGTAGTAGAGGTCTCCTGTAATCCCGAATGATTGCAGCTTTTTCAGGAGAATGTTGTGTGATATCGAGTCGAACGCCTTGCGAAAATCTATGAACGCTGTTGCGACAAAGTTGCCTTTAGCTAGTTCACTCTTCCATTCCTCCGTTAGTTTGATTAGCATAAGTTCTGTCGAGTGTCCTTTGCGGTAGGCCCACTGTCTTTTTGTTACCATGCTAAAGTCGTCGATCACGTGTTTCTTAATTGTGTCTGAAACTAGAGTTTCCACGATCTTGCTTGGTGCACACAGGTTGGACAAGGGTCGGTAATTTTCCCTGTTGGTTTTATCTCCCTTCTTGTGTACGCTTGTCATCCTCGCGGTTTTCCAAATATCTGGTAACCGGTTGGTGTTAATGCTGATGTTAAATATGTTCACCAGCGGCGGGACAATTTCATCACCAGCTGCCTTGAGAAGTCTAGGTAGGATGTTGTCCGGGCCTGTCGCCTTGTCCTTCTTTAGGCTAGTAACTAATTGTTGCACTCTTTTTGGATCTGCTGCGATTCTGTCAATCGTTGGAGTTACACTGTGGATGTAGGGATGAGTGTCGAATACGTGCGTGGTCGGGAGCTCGTTGGCTAGATTTAGGCCGACATTGGCGTAATAATCGTTAAGTAGCGCAGCTTTCTCGCTATCTTACCATCTTCACTCGCTCGCCCCGCTAAGAAAACTTGATTGAAAGGCTTTCTTTTTACGACAGGTCAAGAGACTACCGCGGGAATGTTGTCTTATCTTCTTGTCGAAGTCGCACAGCACCAAGAGGTCGAAGAAAAGTAAGGTTTGAATTTAGTATGCACCATCACCATCAATTTCACAGTCATCACCATCGCCATCGCCATCGCCATCACCATCATTATCATCATCATCATCATCTTCATCATCATCATCTTCATCATCATCATCTTCATCATCATCATCATCATCAGCAGCAGCAGCAGCAGCACCACCACCACCACCACCACCATCATCATCTCCATCACCATCATCATCACCATCACCATCACCTATCGTCATCATTACCATCAGCACAACAGCAACAACAACAAACGCAAGACACCAGACAAAGTGAACCAGGACCATTCGAATACTCTTAAGATCAACGTCATGCTCAAAACAATTCGAAAATGAATTAGTTTTGCTATCGACGTGGCTGCATGCTGTTCAGTACCAAGTATATTGATTTTAGAAATCATGGCAATTATTATTCTTCGCCAATAAAGTTTCCTTTTTATCTAGACTCGTTCAAGAGGCTGACGAAATTCTTGGCTCACGTCAGTATGTGAGTTATGAGGACCTGGGAAAACTCCACTACACAGGGCTGGCAGTGAAGGAAACACTCCGCATGTATCCGACTGCACCGATATTACACCGACGAATGCCTAAAGACGGAAAACTGGGAGGGCATTTCATTCCAGCAGGTACCGGTGTTCAAGTCCACCCTTACGTCATGCATCACCATCCTAAATACTGGAAGGAGCCAGAGAAGTTTCGACCTGAACGGTTTGAAGATGGTAACAATGAGGGCATCCAGCACTACGCCTATTTTCCGTTCTCATCCGGGCCCCGTAACTGTATCGGCCAGACCTTTGCTCAGTTTGAAGCCAAGGTGCTGATCTCTCGCTTCATGAAGTCCTTCAAGTTTGAGTTGCTTCCTAATCAGAACCTCAAACCTAAGGAACCAAATGCTACACTTTGTCCAACAGATGGTGTTAGATGCACTCTGACTTTGCGATAAGAGAACTGAAGGCCCGAGAACTGTTTATACAGTAGTTCTTTTAAATTAATATTAATTGGTTTAGTTAGCTATTGTCTTGTAACTGTTGCGACTACTGAATATTTCCTTAACCGTTATGTTTGATGAGTTTCGCCATGTTCTTCGCAATGTTGGGTCACCTTAAGTTCGAGAATTTCCGGGCAAACGCTGGATTTCGTCTTCATACAGGCAATCTAACGGCGAGGGGATATCTGCAAATATCGTATTTCTAGTAGTGGTAGTAGTAGTAGTTGTAGTAGTAGTAGTAATGGTTTAATTCACATATCCACCGGGAAAGAAAAACGAATAAACATGGAAGAAAAACAAGACTTCGCATATGGCTCGTTTGTATACAAAGGCAACAGATATCTCGGAAAAGACTTCCTGGGCCGATTTTGCGGAGATTTTTTGGGCTCGATTCTTTTCGATGTAACTCGGTTCACTGAAGGACCCTGGGTAATCCGGCCCATTCCACCCCACTCCTGCTTGATAGAGTCCAGTCACTCCCTCAGAAAAGAGACCGGCACGAAGGGCAGATGTACAAAATGTATCTCGCACGTTTCTTGGCAGTAGTCCATATTCTCGGCGGCGTTTCTGGTTTTTCAAGCGAGAAGGATGTCACCATACCAGACGAGAAATGGGACTACGTGACTGTGCGGGAAAACGCTCACATGTTCTGGTGGTTGTATGGAGCGGACACCCAAGCGCCGAGCGAGCGCCTCAACAAACCCCTAATTATGTGGCTTCAAGGAGGACCAGGAGCCTCGTCGACGGGCTATGGAAACTTTGAAGAACTCGGCCCGCTTACAGTGAACCTAACTCCAAGAAACACTTCGTGGACTAAAGCTGCGAACTTGCTTTTTGTAGACAACCCGGTTGGAACAGGATACAGTTATGTCACCAAAGATACCGCATATACTACTAACGTTGCAGGCAAGTTAACAGCGCCATAGATGAACTAACCTCTATAGTCAATTCTCTCAAGACGGACATCTGTATAAGACGGGCAGGGTTTGTTGGTCCCGGCCGAGCTCAATTTCACATATTTGCCTGTATAAGCCGGATACCTGCAGACCTTAAAGAGAGTTTGCTGTATTTTTTTTCCCCTTCATTATTTGTTTATTTATTTGTAGGAACAATTTCTTTGCGTTGCAAAATACTGGCTACTGTTGAATAGCTTTTGAAAGTGAAACAATTAATTCAGGGCAAGAAGTGGTTTCTATAGCGCTCTTGGCTAAACTCAGGCTCGCGTAAGCAACGCTAGAGATCACGTGACTTGTTATTTCCGCTATTTATATTGTGAAGTTTTTCCATGCGTTCTTGACGCCCTTCGAAGTCGTTGGGAGAGCAATGTATCGGAGTGAGCCAAGATATGAAATACTTAACCCACTTTTGATTTGATGGCCGAAATCAACTCTATTATCGAATCTGGCACATTTTTTCTCCGGCTTTCATTTGAACAAGCTATCGAAAGCCAAGTTCCTTTTACTGTGTGATGTATGTCATATATTTCTGGTAAGAGACTGGAGAAGAAATTTGAAGTTGATTATTAATTTTGGCGTTTCTTTTTGTTTTTTTTTTTGCAGGCATTGCTACAGACTTGCTGGAACTCTTTAAAGAATTCTTGGTAGAAATGCCCGTCTTCAAGACAATGCCCTTCTACGTCTTTTGTGAATCTTACGGTGGTAAGATGACGTCAACGTTTGCTGTAGCCTTGTATAATGCCATACATGAAGGGAAGGTAGAGTGTAACTTTCAAGGCGTGGCTTTGGGTGACTCTTGGATTTCTCCTGTAGATTCAGTTCTTTCTTGGGGACCATTTCTATACTCGGTATCGTTACTGGACGAGACAGGCCTGAAGAATGTTACCAAGGTAGCTGCTGCTACTGCGGAGGCCGTAAAACAGGGTAATTTCAAGGAAGGCACTAAATTGTCCGAAACCACACAGGACCTGATTGAGGAACTGACAGATAACGTTGACATGTATAACTTTTTACGGCACAAGGCACCACATTCAGAGGAAAAAGAGGACCAACGCTTGGCCTCGCTTATGAATGGACCAATCAGGAGCAAGCTTGGCATAATACCAGACCATGTCACATGGGGTGGTCAAAAGGAAGAAGTCTCTGCTGCACAGGCTACAGACTTTATGAAACCAGTGATCGATGATGTAAGCAAGCTGCTTAACTATGGTGTGCAGGTTGCAGTATATCAGGGACAGCTTGACGTGATTTGCAGCACGCCTGGAGCCGAGGCGTGGATGAAGAAGTTGGACTGGGAAGGTTTGAGTTCGTTTTATGCAAGTAAAAGAAAGGCACTTTATCCAAAATCAGGTGTGAAGGATAGGAACACTGGAGGGTTTGTTAAGGCATACAAAAACTTGCAACTGTACTATATATTGAAAGCAGGCCACATGGTCCCTGCAGATGCTGGGGAAATGGCCCTAGAGATGGTGGAGCTCATAACTGGACAGTAAAATAAAATAAATAAACAAATGATTGAATAAATAGATGAATAAATACTGAACTTCATACAAATTCGTTGACTACATGTATTTGAAGGAGAACTTGTCTCTGATCACTCTTATCCCAAGCAAGAAACAATTAACCTGCCATTTTCTTAGAGGTTGTTAATATGTTTAAAGACAATGCAACTAATCAACTAATCAGTTCGTTGACTATATGTATACAAAGGAAAGGTTTGTCTCTGATCACTCTTGGCCCAAGCAAGAAATCACCTGCCATTTTCTAAGAGGTTGTTGCTATGTTGAAAGACAATGAAACTAATCAACGTGGTAGTTGAATACTGTAAAAATATTTAGCTGTGTTTAAATAAAGGAATTGATGGGAGTTGAGTGTATTACCCGACTATTGTATGTTTCAGCACGTCATAAAATAGCCGGGAAGAAAGAAACATTTCTGTTTCGTTTTTACTTTAATACATAATGTATAATGCTACCCAAGCTAAAATTTTACCAACTTTCAATGTTAGATGTACTGATTATCAAGCGAACACACTGTACCAGCCGACGCGTACGTATAAAGCATCTCTTTTGGACGGAAGAATGTTGACATGAATTACGTACAGAAATGCCACATACCTGTTTACAAAGGCCACAGTAGCTTCTTATCGTCACTCAGTTTCGCACTTTCACAAGTCTTCGGCGGCTTCTCCAATGCTTTCCCCAATTTGCACAGCTGTTTACAAAAATGTCAAATCCTCCGCCATTTTGGACCCTCGATAGGTATATACCTCTGGATTATGAATGGGGGCTCATGTTTGGGCATTCTTGCTTTCCATAAAGTGTGGACTTCCGTTAATCGATGAGGTCATAAAACCTACAAAAGAACCTGTTTGTCCAGCTCCCTGGGCAGCGGTTTGGAGGAGTTATATGAATCTCAAACCGGCCGTATGGAGCACCAGATTAGTAAAAGAAGTAATCTTACCTGCCACGATTTGTTTTAACTCGTTCCAGATTTTTCGGTGGTTTAAATTATGACCAATGCTGATCAGGTTTCCAACCTTCTCTCAGTTTTGTTGACAAAACACACACACACACACACGCAAACAGTGATATCTCACCACTCAACTTGATCCAGAAACACAAGGGACACAGTCATGTCAAGCGGGTAAGTAAACACTTTTATTGTAAAATCAGTTCAGTTCTTTGAGCGTATATTTGGGTCATTCATAATTTCCCATACAAACTGTCTTATGCCAGTACTTGCAGACATTGCAAAGAAGTGCTTATGGTTTCAGCCGCCAATTCACTCCAGATCCAATTTACTTAGATCCAATTTACTTAGTCACATGCAACAGTATCTGGGAACGTCTCTAAACATAAAGAGCTGGCACGGACACGAACAAGCGTTTGATTACGTCCCGCATCCGGCTGCTAACTGTAACGACAACAGTTAGTTCTCTTTATGTTACTAAAAACCGACCATTTCCAAGATGCCTGTTGCCGCTGTTCAGTTCAGATTTCAGTTTTTGTGAAAAGCAATTTTGTGCGCACGTTCATTTTCATGCAAATCAAACGTACTAGACCTCGCTTTGAAACAGAGGCAACAGGCATCTCGGAAATGAACTTTTTTCATTTTAACGATCCAGGCATCCTATTATATCTCTGAGCATAACGGTTGCCACATGTATCTTTTCAATGTGTAATTCTTAGCATACTGTAAATATATGAGAGTAAATAAACTTGAGTTTGAACTATAACATTGTACTTCACGGTCGCCGTATGCGACAAAGTCAAAATACCAATAAAACCAAACTTCTTAACATCATGTCCTCACTTAAGATGTCCTCTGCAAAGTATCAAAAATTTAAATACAACTGGCATCAAATCCCATGCTAATGATCCCCTGTATTGTTCGTAGTTCTTTACACGGAACATTTTTTGAAGAATGTGTATATCTGTCACTTTAGTCCCAACCGAGAAGTCTGAACCTGTTAATTAAATTAGTTAAACACACCTCGACCTCGGCCAAATGAAGCGGATAAATCTGCAACAAGAACGTAAGGCATTCATCAGTACATGAAAAGTGTATTACTCGTGTATTAGACGCACGGTCTCAATCAAAATCTCAGCCTCAAACCTTATTTTACCCTATGCCTACCGCGCTAGATGTATGAACGTGTCACGCTTGCGGTGAAATACACTGTACTGTACTGTAGCTATCAAACAAGAAAAATAAAGTCTGTGACTTTTATTCAGACCACTCCGTTTAACCTTTACGATTTTGAACTCCCAGGTGCGGCTTCCACTCGACGAGTACATACATGTACACTAGCTACTAGCCAGGAACGATGAGCATGTAATCTGATATTACAGATGAAGTAATAAAGTGGGCATAAGGACTGGATATCTTTGCAGTACTTGCATGTGTGAAGCAACTTACGCTTAACAAAGTATCATTAATACCTGTTGTCTTGTAAGCACTGCATATTCCTCCAAAGTTGTTCTTCCTTGCTTCAGCCATGAGTCTTGCCCTTCCAACGCCCTGTCCAGAAGGGTATGACAACCTTACAGGAATATCCAATCCTGTTTTATTCACACTTCTGTTGGACTGAAAATTCTGCTGAGAGACACTTTGTTGATTACAGCTTGAAGCACTGCCCATTAGCTGGGCAGAAACTCGACTTGAAGCGTGTTCAGGACTTTTTCTGACCTCCTCGGGTGATCTTTGGCTCGGTAAAGGATCATGAACTTCTGAAGTGTTTGGGGAACTTTCAGATGGACGCACAGCACAACTCTGCGGAACCGTAGTTCGAATTCGACTTGAATAATCTTCGGGACTTTTTCTGACCTCCTCAAATAATCTTTGGCTGGGTAAAGAAGCGTACACTTCTGCAGTGTTTGAGGAACTTTCAGGTAGACGCACTGCACAACTCTGAACTGTAGTTGGAACTCGACTTGAATAATCTTCGGGACTTTTTCTGACCTCCTCAAGTAATCTTTGGCTGGGCAAAGAAGCATAAACTTCTGCATCGTTTGAGGAACTCTTAAGTGGACGTACAGCATAACCTTGAACTGTAGGTTGGCTTCCCAGTGTGCTCCTTGGAGACATTGCTGCTAACAACCCAATTCCTCTTCCAGCGCTGGTCGGTCTTGGTGCCTGTGCCGAGGGAATTCTGTTTGTTTGTGAGATTCCTGGTGTATTGACTGTGGCATTCTGTTGCGCTTGGTTTGTCTTTTGTAGCCCATACATGTAGATGGAGTTGTTTGAAGGCCGCATTGGAAGAGACTGTGTAGTGGTCCTGACAGTGATGTCCCGCTGGTCATTCTGCATTCTGAAACACAGCGTCACACAAAAGGGATATTGACGTATGATTCAAGAACAATGCAACAAGCGTCTTCTATTTTTGAGAAAACAGAAGGTCCCATTGAGGACCTACAATATTATAACAGACAAGTTTGACAGTCAGTAATGGTCAAAAACGAACTACGGCTTAAACTAAACTGGGCCTCAGTTTGATTTTGTTGCTTGGAATTTTTGTCAATCCACTTTTCAAGGTTTCTATAAAACATACGTGACATTGTTGCCATGAAAAACAAATGTCTATAAATCCTGATAGCACCTTTGAATCTACCCAGAATTTTGTACAATAAAGACTGTCTTAATTCATGGCATTGCATAAAATACAATATATAAAAATATATATCAGTTTAGTAAAAATTGCTTAACTTCTGAGGAATTTTGATTATGTCAAATGCATTTTACCACTATATGAACAGTTGGCATTAAAGTAACTTTCGTGTAGGGTATCAAAATGCCAGGCAGTTTTGTGATGTTCTCTCCTCGCTCCCAAATTAGCTCTCTCAATTTTCCCCCAACCAACAAATAGAATGTGTAAGCTGTGCCCCATCTGGGATTAAAGTAATGTATCAAATTTGTGTACCCAGTTCCTTGGGCTGCCTGAACAGCCTGTCTTCTCAGCTGTTCCTTCAAGTCCCTCCTTTCTTTGGAGTTTATGCTGGAAAGACAAGAAATTCATTTGATTCACATGGAGCTTTAGTACATTGAATGTTCATAACCATTATAGTCATACTGTAGCTGCTGTAATTCTACCCTGGTTTCCAGAAGTCCTTTCATGTGCAGAACTGGGGCAAGCCCCAGAGCGCACAGGAGAGGAGCTCTGGGAACCAGGTTACTGTAATTCTGACAGTTCGTTTCTATACTAGGGCATCTGTTTTGAGAGCCCTGTTTGAATGTAGGGCTCAGGGTCATGTCAAGCATCCAAAAAAAAAAAAAAAGTAAGAAAGATGTCAAAGCAAGTGATATATCTTATATGCAACAAATGCAGTACAACACTACATGATTGCACTTGTACTCACAGCAACAATAACAGCTATATTATAGAAACAAGATGACTGCTGTTAGGGAGGTGGTATTTAAACTAGGAGAGCTACAAACTGGCTATGTCTGCCCTGGGAATTTTAAGGACTCCTTTCATAGAATTAGCACTCTTAGTTTTAGTCATCTGTGGAAAAATTCACAATACTCACCCGAGGGTACCCCTCTGGGGAATTTGTTCTGCAGATGGAAGCTGCTGGGATTGTCTGTGAGGCTGGAACTGCCCAACTGGTATCTGTGTTTCATCTGAACAAGAACGGGAGGCCAAATGGTTTTACAAAGGTAGTCAAGCTTACTCTTTATGTCATTTACTATTACTAACTGAACTCTCTATAAGATAGAAACCTCTTCAAAATGGACAGTCGGGGCTGGTCCTGAGGGTGTCTGTCTTAGAGGACGTTGACTGTAGTATAGGTAACTTGGCATCTGATAGCTTCAAGTATCAAAGTTATTAAAAACTATGATCAATTCTCACTACATCACTCGTTTATTTTCTTGTTTTTTTTTTTTTTTTTTTTTTTTTTTTTGTGATGTCACCACTTTGGCACTGTATTTAAAAGTCAAAAAATATGCATCAAAACAAAATGTAAGATGTATGTATACTGTGCATTGATACTGTTTGTAAAGGCATTATTTACCATCGTCATCCCAACTCTCAGAGGGTTGTAACTCCCAATCTCGATGACTGTATCCAGGGAGAGATGTATCTCCCTTGAAATAAAAACCATCACTGTCTTTTGTACTGCCTGTCAAACAAAGCAAAACTTAAATATCACACACAAGCCAACAGTCAACAAACTCACTGAAATGTTAGTACATTAATTTTAATTACACTGGACATTAAAATCATTCATTTAACTCAAATTTAGATTTTAGCAAATTTAAAAAAATTTATAACAAAACTTATACAACCTCATGCACAGGTATGAGGAATTACCTACCTTTGAATGAGTACTGTTCAATCACAGACTGAAACAAATGCACATCTATTGTCAATGTTTGTGTGGATCATTGGAAAATCACAAAAAAACAACACAAAATCTAGTTTCCGACCACATACTTCATTATTTTGTACTGGTCTGTATGTACCCTACCTTACATTATTTGAATGTGCAGGACTATTTATATACATACCCTATCAGGACAAGTGGCCACATGATGCCTGAGTGCTGGCCGCAACATCACATGCTTCGCATTGAATGGACACGGCACAAAGTCTTTTTCTGGATGATTCTGTACCCAGTGCATATAGAAAAACAGGAGATGGGAAATTAAAGGTAAAAATAGGTTAGAATTAAAATAAACATAAACTTGATTTGATCAACCCCACTGACATGCAACTCATCTTTAGTGAAACTGTTGCCCTGGAAGAAGAAGGAAGTGAGGGGTATGCATATAGAAACAGTGCACTCATGGGCATTTTAGTGTGGAATAGATGAGTGCTGAGACCATTTTTTTGGACTGGGAAAATGGTGCAATTTTTGATATGAGCTGCGGGGGATACTGTGATCCTAAAGAAGGTATGGTAAATCAAAAAACAATATATTTATCTGCAGTCATCATAGGGTAAGTTTAGTTACCCTATTATTTCTTATAGTAAATACACTGTGTATTTACTATAAGAAATTTCTAGTACAAGTATATTATCTTATGATCTACTCCACAGTTTCAAAACATTCACACGCGCATTGGAATTATGAGGTGTCAGAGTTTCAGTAAATGTAGATCGGGAGTTTGTAAGTTTACTGTATGATCCACTATGCAGAACCTATCGAACAGCTCAATAAAATCGATCAACATTTCAATCTACTGCACCGTTCACCTTTCTGCATTTTAAGAGGTGATACTGGAATCTCTTCGCTGCTACTTTGTGTACTTCGTCGTAAGGGCAGACTAACAACTGCTCCGGGTCCCATCTCTCCCATTCTGTTGGTGCTGACCAGGCCATAATAGTGTAAAAAGCTTGACAAGAAGGCTAACTTATGACTAAGAACACGCGAAAACAGCTGAATAGTCCATTGTGTAAGACCCCACAAGATTGATCCCGCAACGATACTTGTACCCAGTCTTCTGTGACAGTCCAACCAACGCGGTTACGACGGCAGTTGCAGCCTGACCACAAAGTGGTCTCCAAATGCTTATTTTTGGGTTGGGGTTTTGAAATAAAGCAGTTCGGGTTTCACGGGTCACATAAATGGCTTCCACTGATAACAGCCTCCATGAGTCTGACGGAATTACTGAGCATAACTTTGTAAGAACATGTATGAGTGATGAAATAAGAATTTATCAAATGCCAAATTCTCCATGCGGTATGATATATCTCTGGTGGGAGACTTAAAAGAGAAATTTGAAGTTGATCACTCTTAGGAATGAAAGGGTTAATTATATAATGCACTTATGCAAGTCAAGTGCACCTTGACTTAACAAATAATAACTAACTTGACATGCATATCTTCTTATGGTCGTGATATTTATTTGGCTGTGAACGTGTGAAAAGAGTTGTGTACAGTGCTTTACATTGACCATTTAACGATTTCCGACGATACCATAAAACTGATACTAGAAAAGATGAAAAGTGAAGTGACCTGCACTTTGTGCATCTTGTAACATCTTTGTAATATGTCAAGTGTCCGCAATTAGTAGTGATACTAAAGGACTAGTTAAATATAATAAAGTTATTCATTCATTCATTCTTGGACGAATGGGTTCAGAGCTTTCCATTCTAATATTTTTAGTTTTGTTTTCGTTTTTACGCTTTTAGGTGTAATACTCAGCTCGCATGTCCAAAATTGTGCTGGTGTATATATAGTGCTGTTGTTAGCCCGTGACCATGCATGGACATTTGTCACCGCTGTAATACTCAACTCGTATGCCCATAATTGCACGTCACTGACCATGCGCGGACTTTTGTCACCGCTGATTATTCAGTTCGCAGGCTTATAGTTTTAGCATCTGCCGGTATGACTGGCGCGTAGACCACGGCTGCTGCGCTGAACCTGGCGGTGTGCGTGTTAGTGGTGGTGTTAGCCCATTTGTCTTCCACCTCATTGTAGCACTCCACCGTGTCTACGATGGACATGTACTCGTTCATACCATTAATGGCAAAAATCTTCCCAGTCTGAACGGCAACCGACACGCCGCCACGACAGTTTTTGAGCGGCGCGACCATGGCCCACTCGTTCTTCTGGGGGTCGAATCGCTCGACAGACTTCAGCGAGCCCTTGCGCCCGTTCGCCCCGCCCACCGCGTACAAGTATCCCGACAGCGCCACGGCGCCAAAATCGTAGCGGCAACATAACATGGGCGGGTCCTCCGACCAAGAGCTTGTTGCTCGATCGTAATGTTCCACGTGCTTTAGGTCTCCAGTGCTGTCGTCGAACCCGCCCACCGCGTACATGTGGGAGTTGAGAACGGCCAAGGCAAAGCGGCGTCTCTGGCGGCGCATGCTCGATACTAGCTCCCAGCGTTGCGTCACAGGCGAGTAGCGCTCTACGTAGCTGTGAGAAAATGAACAGATCAACAGCTATTACACAACTGGATAAGAGAAGACAGGCCGTTGAGTTTGCACACTAAAGTCTGCAAAATGAGCAATGGAAAGTTACGTCAACACTAAGGTGACAGTAGCGGCGGTTAGCAACAACATCAACCGCAACATCGAAAACGATAAGAGGTAAAACGTCATTGGAGAGAATATCTTCTCGCTGGATTTTACATTGATTCGCTGCGATTCAAATGTTTCCAAGCCCAAATTCAACAGGTGCGCATCAAAGGTGGCAATAATTTCAGCCGATAAAGTAAACAGCTCTCTGTCTCTCGTCCTAAACACACCTGCAGGTAAGAAGCCCATCGCTGGATCCCCCGGCCACGTAAATCACCCCTCCCAGCACGGCAGCCCTCGTGTCTCCCTGACACTTATTCATGGACTGCAAACTTCTCCACGAGTTCTCTACCGGATCGTAGCATTCCATCGAGTTCAACCTCCTGCCCCGGCGATACCCACCAATCACGTACAACTTGCCGTCCAAAGTCGCCACCGTGAAGGATGCGCGCGCTTCGTTCATTGGTTTGACTAACTCCCATTCCGTCTTTTTTGTATTAAAACGCTCGATGCTCTTCACTTCTTTCATGAAGGAGGTCTCGCCACCGACGATGTACAGCGTTTGGGCGTAAGAGTCTCGCATACATTCTCCCGCGCTCTTGAACAGTACGGTTCTCGCTTCGTTAATGATGTCTTGGCAGTATGGATTGTCCTTTACTAAGTAATGGGGCGCTATCTCCTCATGAAGACGCTTTGGAGGGATGAAAGGCAATCTTATGACATTCAAGAAGTCAAATATAAACTTCTCTCTACCTTTCAAGTCATACTCAATCCACACAACACAGGCTTTGAAAACTTCGCATTCATCCGCAACGCGAAGGTCATTCCGGCTTACTAGCTCGAGAACCTGTTTCAACGGGAGCGTTTTGAATTCTTCAGTTTGTACGACTTCGGTGAAGTTTTCCGTCACATAACGAGTGGCAACTTCTAAGAGTTCAACACAGGAGTGGCGCTCAGCCAGTGCCCGGATGCCAAGACAGTTGCTAATGTCCAGTTGACGTCCGATAAATTCAAGGCATGCGTCTCGTGCCCCCTTAAACTGCAGCAAATCCGAGGTCAGAAACAGATTTTGTGCATTCGAGTTCGTAATGATCAGTTCTGCCGTGTAGGCGAAGTTAACAAGGGCGTTCGTGGATTCTGGGTCAACTTCTTTAATCTCGACCTGAAACACAATGACAGATAGTGGTGAACCCTTGTTTTACAGTGTGCATCTTTACAGCATACTATATAAACACTCTCAACAGTCTGCTCAATAGAGCAGGCGTAATTCAAGATAGAAAGTTCTTCATGTATAAAATGTGCACCACAAGTACAAAGTCACATAACTTTGTGATCTACTTAAATTTTCTTGGAGAACTGATTGCACTGATAGCTTGTTCAAGTTTTAATATATAACAGTATTATATAATATTATATAATAAAGATGAGAACTGATGCAAATTTCTCATATTTCTCAATCTTGTGTGCACCCTGTATGAAGTACTAACTCTTGCTGACAAAATTCTGAGAAGATTTTCCCAACAACTTGATCAGAAGAAATGCTGTTTGAACTATTGTGCTAGTATCTGTTAAATTTATTTTCAGCACTCCTTGGCTATCAGCTATCATAAAGTTTGACTGTTAATTTAGGCCCGGTTCAGACGCCGCTCCTGACATGCACCGAACCTAATGCTTGAATTAAGTACGGCAGAAGAGCGGCGTCTGAATCAATTAGGTTCGGCATATTTGAATTAGGTACGGCAGCGGTATTAGGTTCGACTGACGCTGTCGCATAATCCGACGTGGGAGCAACGTTGATTCAGACGCCGCTCTTCACATGTGCCGTACCTATTGCATAAATTATTTTGAATTAAAAACATGTATCCTTAAACATAAGCACTATTGTGTATTTGGTGCGGCAGGAGAAGTTCGCCGTTTGAATCAACAGTCGCTCCTCTGTCGAACCAGGGTCGAATCTATTACTATTAGGTTCGGCGCATGTCAGGAGCGGCGTCTGAACCGGGCCTTATACCCCGGCATAATATTTGTATATATTAATATTGATTTAGCAGATCAAAGTTCACCAATCCTGTTATATTTTCTAACATGGTTGGCTTTAAATGACTGCAGGATCCTTTTTTCACTCTTTTAATAATTTATCAGGCGTCTGCCCTGTAATTAGAATAAAGTAGACGTTGTTGGTATTATAATAAATTCATACATGGATTTTTCATCTTTAGCTTTAATATATATGGTTGAATAGATCCCGTTAAAACTTTTTTGAAGCACTATAAATATGTTCTTCAATTTTTTTTTTATATTTTTTATATTTTCTTAACGAGCTGTCCGGATTTTCCACAAGTCAACAGAACAGATAAAAACAATGTTATAATTTTAAATATTGGTACGTGTGGGTATTTGCTTGAATAAACGCAGACAATGGTCGTTCAACGATCCGCAAGAAAAAAAGATGTAACTTTCCATCGAAGATTCTATAAATTACACAGGGCTAGCGCTTGAGAGATAAACGTAAACGTACCTTTTCTTTGGTTCTTTCACTCATTTTACCTGTAAACATAGCGTCGAAGTACAAGCTGCTGGCGGCCAGAACAGCCCGATGGGCAGTAATTGCTCTTCCACCGACGACAATGGAAACATCGCATAATTCATCGCGTTTTCGGAGTTCGTACAACCGTGACAGTACATGATCTGCGTGTTGTTTGTCCAAGAAATGTTGAGCTGCATCATTCGACACCTCGTCTACCTCCACCATGTTTTCCATAAACTGCAGCTGCCAGCGGTATTTTTGTTTATTCCTCAGAGGGAGGGCCTGAGAAGCCAAGACAAGCGATTTAAAAAAAACTTTATCTCTGCATACTAATGTTTCAGAATTGAACAAAGATAAGTAAAAATATACTATTGTACTATTTAGTACCGAAATTGTCCTCAAAAGTTAAAATATCGATCAGGGTTTGGTTTGCGAATAATATCCACCTTACCCCATCTCCCATAGTAAATAGTGTATCCCAGAATACTTTGTGTGTTTCATTACATGACGTCAAGAAGGAAGGGTTTGCTCGATATTTCATCCGAAGTTGTTGGTATTATCGTCGCTGTACAAGCCAGATCTGAATATCATAGAAACGTGTGATCTCTAAATCAAACATGGGAGCAGCTTTGGGCGCTCTTGGAGGTTTGGCTAGCTGTGCCTCGTGTGGATCTTGCTTGAGTACTCTGGCTCCTGTGGTAAGTGTTTTCTCGACGATATTTATTGATGAGTACGTACGATCATACAGACTGATCGTTCTTTCTTTCTTTTTGGTCGAACTTTGTTAATTCTCCTTGCTTGTGGCCAGTAGAGACAGTAGACTAGTTCAATCTGTAGTTTCACTAATGACCAGGTATGAAGCTTGTCGGAGAATAATATATACTGTAGTGTTACTGTAGACAAGTTCTAGTTAAAGACGAACGTTCAGCGTTGAAGAAAGGTATAACAACAGAGTGGATGTGATCAAGTGATATTTATCTACAGTGAAATCTCTCTAAGGCAGACACTCTTGGGACTATAGATTTAGTTTCCACCTTAGAGAGGTGTCCGCTTTAGAGAGAGTTGACTGTGTTGCTTTTTCCCTTGTTTATGTCCTATGAAAGTTAATAGCTTACACAGTGTATACTGTTTGTGAATTATGCTGGAGAAAGAGATGATCTGCTGTCTAATTTATTTACTATTACTTATCTAGAAATATGCTTGGTGATACCTGTTTGCAAGTATAATATATTAAAATAAACAATATTAATTTTATGAACAAAAATTAGTATCAAGTAGTTTAATTACCATATATTGAGTCCCATAATTTGCATACATGTGTTTAGACTGCTTAAACCTTTGGCTAACTCTTAGAGAGGCATTTCGCATGACCAGACAGCATGAATTTGTTTGCAAGTTGCTGAACAAACTGATCAATATTCACTTTCAGGCAGCGTGTTGCTGTGGTTCATCAGCATGCTTCTGTTGCTGTGCCCGCTGCCCATCTTGCAAGAACTCCACAGCAAGCAGAATCGTCTATGCGATCTTCTTGTTTCTTGGGACTATCCTCTCAGCAGTCATGCTAGCCCCTGGGATCAGAGACAAGCTGGACAAAATCCCGCACTTCTGTTCGTATGTGAAAGAGGATGTTTGTAACGACCTGGTGGGTTACTTGGCTGTGTACCGTGTTTGCTTTGCTATGGCTGCTTTCTTCTTCCTGATGGCAGTGATCATGTTCAAAGTAAAGAGCAGTAGGGATCCCAGAGCCAAGTTTCAAAATGGGTATGTGCTTAAAATCTTTCCTATAGCTATGTGAGGTAGTTGCATTGTTTTTGCTGCCTGCATATACACTGTACAGTCAAGTTGTCAACCCCCTCTAAGATGGAAACCCTTGGGATTAGCTCTAACTGTCTGTTTTAGAGAGTTCAGTTATATAGTAGGTGACTGAAGAAATGGCTGGGATTGCTCCTATCAGATGTCCATCTTAAAGAGGTGTCTTCATTATTCCATTTCACAGAATCTCAAATACAAAATTAAAAATAACAAACAAAATTTTGGCATTATTCCAGAGAAGTGTAATTATTCTGTTATTCCCAAAAAACCAAGGCCATTATTCCATTTTTCCACTGCAAAAATTCCATTCTTCTTATTCCATTATTCCTCTTCAGTTCCTGATTGTATGCCCTTTTAATATTAAGAGTGTAATGATCAGCTGACCAAACTCTGCACTCTGTCATGTATGTCCTGTTTGTATGATCTTGTGACCAAGCTATACAGTGATAAACAAGTTTAATAATTATCCTGCTGGCTTTTTTGTTTCTGTTTAAGATTTTGGTTTGTTAAGCTGGTGCTATTTGTTGGTCTCATGGTGGCAGCATTCTACATCCCCAAAGGAAACTTTGGAAAAGGTATCATCTCAATGTGTAATTTAAACTAGAATTTTGAGGACAGACTACTCCCAAATTCAAATTGATTGAACTCTGATAAATTATAGCAATAAAGATTTAAGTCAAAAATATACTTGGCTGTGATGCTGTTATTCCAGACTAATGTTCAATATTTAAACAACTGCAGAATCCTTAGAAAGAAACTATTTATACAATATCTAGAACAGTATTTTAATTATAATATTATTATTGTTCAACAGAGCATACTAGATCAGTCATCTGCCTGAAATTAAGTGACTCTCCAGTTTGAATAAAACAGTAGCTTGGGCATGCTGTGTTCACTCAAACTTTAGAAGAAACCAAAATTCTAATTTTACTGATATAACAAACTTAAACAATTTGAGCTAGTATAATAATAATGTAGTTTACCACATGTTCACCACAAAGTCATCTTTAGATCATACTAACAGTGTATTTTAGCTGCATTTTTGCTGATTGTATTTATTTCTTGTGCTACAGCCTGGATGTACCTCGGCATGATCGGTGGCTACTTATTCATTCTGCTCCAACTCATTCTGCTGGTTGATTTTGCTCACAGCTGGAGTGAATCTTGGTGTGTAATGTTATTATATATATGTGCTGTATAAGTAAATGGCTGGGTTGGGCGGGGAGGGGATTATTTTAAAAAATGACCTTGTAGAGAGGGGCTCATTGGAGCATTTACAGTAAAATGTATTCAACACCCTGACAGTGAGAAATAAGCCACTAGTAGGAACAATTCCTGTCGGCCTGTGGGATGTGTAATATTATCTTCTGTAAACACAGATGCCTAATATTGTCAGAAAACTCTATTATTGTAAGAGATTGAGGCAAGGAGGCCACAGAAGCCTTTGGGATGTGTGTACATGTTGTCATAACACATCGTTTAGTAACAGAGAGACACTAATATGTTTTGTACTGTACAATATAAAGTAAGAAATATCGTAAATACCAGTATGCAGAGTTGAGTTATGTTGTCTACAATTTAATGTTACTGGGAGAAGAGAGGCAACAGGTTATCTGAATTATTACTAATATTCCAAATATTTAATGTAGGGTTGAGAAATATGAAACCACAGGAAACAAGAGATGGTACTGGGGTAAGTATTTGATACCCAATTGTCCATCATTATCATAATTTTTTATTCTCTCGCTCTCATATTTCCCTTACATGTTCAAGCTAATAATTATTATTTGCATGTTTAAAATATGGAAATAGATATACTTTTATAAAATAACTATGATACTACGAACGTCCTGATTGGCTAAATAACCTTGTAAGATGAGAGTATATTACACGCTGATGTGATACGTGATGTATTTTATTGACTAATTATTTTATAAAAGAAATGTATAACGCGTTCCCGTGTAATATAGCCTCATCTAAACACTTGGGAAGTTGGGAGAACAGGAGAGTAGCGGGAAACCACTCGGCAGCCTCGTGGTTTCCCTACGCTACTCTTGTGTTCTCCCAACTTCCCACGTGTTTAGGTGAGGCTATATTACACGGGAACGCGTTATATATTTCTTAAATAATGTTGTTATTTTTGGTCTATACTAATTCAGTCTGTTTTTGAAATTCCAGCCCTGGTTATTGCCACTAGTGCATTTTACATTGCATCTGTGGCAGCCGTGACCTGCTTCTTCCTGTTTTATACCGAGGTAATGCGATTCATTAGTTGTGTGAGATCTCACAGGATGACATACGATTGAACTTGGTCAGAAAGCTTGTTCACTTATAGAAGCATGTGAGTGACCACTTCGTCTTCTTCTTTGCAGCCCTCAGGATGTAAGAACAACAAGTTCTTTATTAGCTGTAACTTGGTGTTGTGTTTCATTGCCTCCATGGTTGCAATTCACCCCAAGGTCCAGGAAGGTACATACAAGTTTCACAATCTCCATTTCAACCGTCCATCAAGTCGCTATATTATAAAAACGCTTCCTAAAGACAAGAGCCCGGTTGTTCAAAGCTCGATTAACCTGACCCAACAAACTGCAGAGTTTTGATTGACTAACCAAGACTAACCAAACGTTTGTTCCAGCTCAAAACGTAGCAGGGAAATCGTTTCATGAGTGGGAAAGCTTGTTGTTTTCAACGACAAAAAAATTGTTAGACCTAACCCAGGGTTAGCCTAAACCCGGAAATAATGTCCCGTCCCTACAAGCTTCTGTGTGGCTTCAATCTAGCTATTCCTCTTGTGTGATACCAGCTCTTAAGAGAACTAGATTAACGCGAGAAACGTCAGCTACTGTTACTCTTACGGCGTTCCAGTACCTCGATCAACTTTCAGTTGATACACCAGCGTGTTCCTCTTGTGTTCTTTAGTTCAGCCGAGCTCGGGACTACTTCAGGCTGCCGTCATTACTACATACACTATGTACCTGACCTGGTCAGCCATGTCTAACGAACCTGGTGAGTTGGAGAAGTTTGGAAACCAAGTGAACTAGAGGCCATGTCACACAAGGATCCTTTTTCTGCAACTTGTCTCGCAACGATGACGACAGCATTGCGATACAAATTGCAATTAAAGTACAGCTGCAGTTAAAGTCACACCTTGCAACAAGACAACGCTACTAAAAGTAGAAGACTGTCAACTTCTCCTGCAACTGTTTTCGCAATTTTCGTTTCGTTGCAAATTGCAGAGAGGGGGTGTCATACACACAATTTCTTTTTCAACCCATCTCGCGACGGCGTTCCGTCGGAAGTTGTAAGAAAAATTGGCCCAATTTATACCAGAGCCGAATTATTCATCCAGATGCGTAATTCATCAGATAGACGAATTTTGACGAATAACCCGACGGATTATCTGTCTTAGACGAATCAAGCACAGATATGCATCAAGAATCGTCCAAAAGCCGAATTTACATTTAGACTAATATTATCCGTCTCGGACAAATTACCCGTCTCGGATATTCATCCTTAAGGCCTGGCAAAACGAGGACACATTGTGGCGGCAACATTGCTAGCGCGCGCATGTTTCCCAAATGTTGCCCCGTTTTGCCACGCGCGAAACATTTGTTGCGGACACAAAAAATGTTTCTGAAAAACTTCAGAAACATTTGTTGTGTCCACGCGGAACGCAACAATGTTGTCGCACGTTTTGCCACCCTGGAAACATCGAAGGACACAATGTTGCCGCCACAATGTGTCCTCGTTTTGCCAGGCCATTAGTATAAATTCGCCCAATAGTTTGTCGTTCGATTTCATGGCAGTGATGGTTCATTCTTTAACTACTTACACCTCCTTGGAGCAACACTACTTCTTGCAGCCGTTTAACTGATGGATAAATTTCCTCGCTTGTCCTTTTATAGATTCCACCTGTAATCCCAGTGGGGCCGCCCTGAGCAGCACCAATCTGGCGCCCATGATGCACGGACGGACGATTGTTGCAGCGGTTCTGATGTTTGTCATGGTCGTATACTCTTGGTAAGTAACGAGGGTAATTGTGAACAAGTTGAACTGGTCGGTAACGTGGTTGGTAAGATTTATCATGTGGTCGGTAAGTGGTCGGTAAAGTGAAACGTTTGGTCGGTAAGTGGTCGATAACGTTTTTCATTTAGTAACGAGTAAACCATAAAAAAAAACACACACACACATACACAGGACGAAGCATTTGTAGGTAATCTGTTACAAGAAAGCAGTTCGTCCTCACTCTCTGTTCGGCTGCCATTAACGTTTTATTTCCTTAACCCGCAGTCTGAAGACAAGCACCAACTCCGGGTTTTCAACAAGTGCCAGTATGGAGGTAAAGCGATCAACTTCAGTTTTCTTTTTTCAGTTTCTCACCACAGATATATCGTACAGTAATGAGAACTTGGCTTTTGATACCTTGCTCAGATGAAAGCTGTTTGGGCAATCAATTCTCATTTCATCACTCATACATGTTCTTCTTTGAAAGTTGAGAGAATATGCAAGTGAAAGGGTTAAAGGAAATTTGTGTTAGATACACAACAACTACACCGTGCGTCCAAAGCCCTACCCAATTCAGGTGCAAAATGCTGAAACTGCTTTCTTTATTTTATTCACAGGAGACGCTTTTGCCAGACTACAGTCAAGGTTTGTCATTACTATCAGGGCCCGGTTTTTCGAAAGCCGATTAAGCTAATCCGGGATTAACGAAATTCTTTCTCTCGACCCCTCTGTCAATAAACCGCAGAGTTTTGTTCGAAGATGGACTAAAAAGCTTGTTCCAGCTTAAAAACGCATAAAGGAAGTTGTTGTGAACGAATTCTTTAGATTTTCAGGCATATAAATGACATGAAAGTTTAGACCTAATCCAGGATTAGCCTAATCGTGCTTTGAAAAACCGGGCCCAGAGCCTTATAGTTCGGATGACTGTTGAAAGTAATAATTTAAATGTTTTCGTGTTGTGTTTGCTTCGCTTTCGGATAGTGCAATCAGGAACAAAAGCAAAACACGATTGCCTTAACCCCCCGCCCTCCACTTTTTTTTTTTTTGCATCGCAATTCTAACGTGGTCACTTTATGCAGATGAAGAGAGCGGTGGCCAGGAGAAGGAAGGACCCAAAATTCAGAAGGTGTATGATGATGAAGCGGTCAGCGTGAAGTACAACTACTCGTTCTTCCACTTCACCTTCGTGCTCGCCTCCCTCTACATCATGATGACGCTCACCAACTGGTACAGGTACGCACACGACTCTAGTGTCCCCCCCCCCCCCCCTCCCTCTTCCCCCAGAGTGTAGCTTCGGAGCGGGGGGGTTGCATTATCTACATGGGTTCGAAACAGCTCGCACCGTGGATGTTTGTTCTTAACCTGAGTGTCAGGCTAATTTTTCGGCTAATTTTTCTCTCGGCCTAATAGACTGGGGAGAGGAGAGAAATGAAAATTACGCTTTTTTCCTCTCTCTCTCTCTTGCCACTATACCACATCTCCCCAGAAAAAAGCCTGAAACTCAGGTTAGTTTGTTCTTGGCGTCATTTCCGTTCGTCAGCGAAATAAGCCTACGTTAATATTTTTACGCCGTTGCTCCGAGTTGAGCACTTGTTGTGAATTGAAATATAGAGAAACGGAGGTATTTTTCGGGGGAGGGGGGGGGGGGGGGGGGGGAGTAAGGGATTGGTTTCGCGTGCAGTTACTGCCTAAAGCCTGGTTCACACGAGTAAAGCAAGCGCAAGAGCGAACGCAAACGCAAGCGCAAGCGCAAGCGACCGGTTCACACGGTAAAATTTTGTGAAGCAAGCGCAAACGCAAGCGCAAGACAATGGAAAAGTTTTCATTCTCTTGCGCTTGCGTTTGCGCTTGCTTTACCGTGTGAACCAGCCTTAATGCATCGCATTCGGTGCGTCTGAATTGGGAGGTACTCGGTGTTTTGATAAACGCTAATTTTGCATAAAGTCACCCTATGGACTGTTACAAAAAATATTGGTGTATCACTTTATACAGAGCGATCATTTCGTAGTTAATTATTAACGACGAAGTTTTTTACAATAACACGTCAGTTTCTCGCTTTGCGATTGGTTAAGTTTCATCATCAATAAGAGGACAGACACATAAAATCGAGCGCTGACGACAGTGATTTGGACGAAGAATGTGAATTCTGCTTCAGTTTTACCTCATTCTTTCAAAACCGACATTCGGCAATTGAGGTAGAGAACCAGAAGTGTTGAGAGGCGAAATTCCTTGAGCTTTGTCCTAAAATTGTCGAGAAAACCGCTGCAGAAAAACGTCTAGTTTCATTTCTTTCCAACTTCTTTGGCAGAATTTTATTTTGCACGTGCAAAATGCTCACGTCAAGCTGTCACTTTTTGGCCAATGAAATGTCTTGAATTTTAACCTCGACCAATTAAAAAGCGGGAGAAGCTGTTGGCAATATTTCGGTCAAATCGAACAAACTCCAGTTTCTTGCGTGTTTTCCCCTCTTCGTCGCTTGAGTTTGTTATTATTACTCGACGAAGCGCCTCGTGGATCCACATCTTTTTGACAATGTTATGACGCGTTTCATCAACAATAAGAGGACAGACACAAAAATCTGACTTCAATTTGTTAATTTGTCAGTTATATATTAGAGAAATTTAACTGCTATTTGTCGCATTTTCTCTGTATATATAATTAGCGTTAAATTTTTCGTTTATATAATTCCTTGAGGTACTTGGTGTAGGCCTATTTGTAGCATATCGAGATATCATCGATGTATTTAGACAGCTGACCTAACATACTGCGTTTTCAGCCCTCAGGGTTCGAACTTTGACACGCTAACCAGTAACTGGGCCACAGTTTGGGTGAAGATGAGCTCCAGCTGGGCGTGTCTGATCGTATACCTCTGGACCTTGGCAGCACCCGTCCTGCTCCCAGATCGAGACTTTGGTCACTAATGCGGTATCCTAAAAAGTTAGTGAACAGCAATAATCGCCGTCATACATGTCACGTATTCTTATTCTAGAGTTTTCTTTTGTAAAATCGAGCAATGGACGAAAAAAACTCTGTACCAAAACAAGAATTCAAGCACTATTTCTGTCATCTATTTCGATTTCCTTTTTTGACGGTAAGATAATCATGTGTGCCTATGAGTAACCCCTACAACAGTCATGAGACTGAGGGTCCTTGTTCGAGTAAGTTGCATTTCGGTGTTACAGTGGAAGGCGACTGGTGCACCACGACCTTCGCGAAAGTAGTGAAGATTTAACACTTACGAGCACATTTCTTGGTACAAAATTTGTTTCTCGTTTCTCGTGAATCGATACTCGGGTTTGTAGTGGAAACAGCGAACCAGAGATTAACTGGCCGCTGCTAAAGTAAAGCGTCTATTTGTTTTCTGGTTGGCAAGTTAGGAAAACCAAGAACTGTAATTTGTAAACAGTGATTATTGCTATACCTCTGCACAGGAAAAAACTTGATGTTAGTATTTACGCCTGTACAACAGATCGCGTGGTGTATATGTAGGACATGGTGGAGTGAGTTAGATTTCTTTTTTAAGATTGAATGTTAATTTTGTGTTGTCGACGTTTCATTCAATCCACATCGGAACTTAAAATTGTTGCACATGCATGCAAAGCCGTCTTTGGTTTTGGTCAAGTTCAGTTTGACATGCAGCAAAAGTCGAATAAACGGCTTTGTTTGCTAAACTTTAGGGAACAATCATTGAAACATGGATATGTACCTTTTGTGAATGAACTTGTCCAAATTGAAAAATTCTGCTGATTTTATATCCGAGAACACTTTACGGGTGACCTGTGAGACGAACTTGGTATAATGTAAAATAAAATACTTCTGGAGAGCGAGGGGTGTGAATTTAACTTTATTTACTATTTTGTTTGTCTCATTTATGTCACACGAGGCAACTTTTCTTGCAACTCGCAATGCAACGTCCTGTTGTGAGACAAGTTGTAAAAGAAAATGTGCGTGTTAAACTCCCTCTTTGCAACTTGCAATGCAACGAAAATTACAGACAAGTTGCAGGATTAGGTGACTTGGGCCCGGTTAATTGTTCAAAGCTCGATTAAGCTAACCCAGGGTCAATCAAATTCTTTCTCTTGTGTTTTTGGTCAACAAACTGCAGAATGTTGCTCAAATATTAACTAGAAACTTTCTTCTATCTCGAAACATAGCTAGGAGGTTATTTTGCGAACGAAGGCTTCTCATGTTCAGGCTTAAAACAACAAAAAACTTTAGACTTAACTTAGGATAAGCCTAGTTGTACTTTGCCGAACAACCGGACCCTGGGCGTGGTCTTGTTGCAAAATGTGACATGTACTTTTGCAACATGCATGTTTCCCCAAGTTGCAGGGAAAATTGCATCGTGTAACATGGCCTTCAGTGGTGCAAATATTTTCACTGTGAAAAGCAGCCGCACTTGCGCAAAGTTTGGCGAAAAGCGATTCGCATCTCATGAAGTCGCCAGCAAAATACAAGAGGATTCAGGCACGAGCCCATTAACACTACTGTCGAACACAACTCGAACGCCATTTGTCTTGCAGAATGCTCTGTAATCGGCCACACTGTAACAATCACGAACGGCAGATAGCAGAGGAAGAAAAGACAGCAAATGAGAATCCTTAAAAGACATGATTTCTTAAGTTCAACCATGTTGACCGAGTTCTGACCTTGCAGCCGAGCTTGAAGTTGCAGTTCGCTTTGGATTTGTTGTTGGTGACGACGAATGATGCGGAAGATGTGTAGATAAGAAAACACCATCAGGCAAACGCAGAGACACATACTTACGACAGAAATGTTAATTACGATGGTAAAATCTTTAAGCAGCAGGCCCAGTGCGGCGGCTGAAGTCCCGTATACCCAAATGGCGGCAAGAAGACAGAGTATGCGTTTGACCGTAACGATGCTGTTATATCTGAGGTGCAAGTGGAGAGCAAGAAACTTGTCAAGACTTATGGCTGTTAAAGTCAACAGAGAAACACCGCAGAAGCCGTAGGAAACACTCGAAACTATTACCCCACTTTTGCAGATCAAATCGTGCCAATCATTTATCTTCGCGATGGAATATACGATAAATACGGGCTGCGCCAGGAAGCCTACCCCAAAATCGGCTATCGCGAGGCCGAACAGTAGAGCATGCGAAGGCGTGTGCAAAGAAGGAGTGTTCCAAATTGATACCAGCAGAAGAAGATTCCCAAAGATGGCCGCTATTGAAGTCGGGATGTTTAGGACGAGGTTGATAATTTCTGGAGTGGGATTGTTGTCTGATTCAAAAACGATCTTGTGTAACGGGAGGCAAAAATCTGCCGATACTTCTGTGTGGTCGGCAGAATTCGTGCTGTTCATCTTGTTGATGTTCCATGTGCCCATACCATTTTGGATCCCAGGGCGGTTTTTAAACAAGTTTTAGACTGGTCGGCTACTTTGAGCACATAGGTCGGTGTGAGATCTATAGTTAACGCCAAGCGAGCTGCAGGTAACTCGATATTGGAGTACTTGTCTTGGTCACTTTGACAATCTAAAATATACTATAATAATTTCGCCGTCGTTGTCATTTCATTTGTTCAGCTGTGTGTTTTCTGCTGGGAGTTAGTGGAGATTCATTTAATTGATTCGTGAAAAGTGCAACTTCCAGCCAATAAAATCACATGCTAGCCAAATCAACGTTTTAATAACACCTCTGTTGAGTTTCACATTCAAAGTGCCGTTCCTACATTTACTTTCCTTTCCTTTCAATAGTAAAAGTGTATGGCAGACAGTCAAAATCGCGGCCAAAATTAAACATCTCTATTTACAATACTTAAAAATCATAACTACTACCTTTAATTTAGCTTTACGTTGGTATTTATGAGATTTTATTGATAACGCGGCTTTCTCTCAACACCTGCCTTCTAGATAAATAAAAAAAATCACGAACGAGATAGGAAAAACAAAATACCTTTCAGGCAACCTACAACCCCCTCTCAAACCCCCCTTCACAGAATCTTGGATTCGCCCCACGGTATATGAATTATTTTTAAATTTTACGTAATATATAATAATTACAGTAGAACTTCACTATCACGAACGTGCGTGCGCTACAAGTTGCACGATTTTGTTGCCCGTATTACTTCACCTTAAATTATGTAAAATTACAAACTTTGAGCTACAAACAGCAGGTATTACAAACTCAATTCCATTTACACAATCATTAATATAAAAATTAATCCACAGTAGCCTCTGGACTTGACAAGTGCCACTGAACTGAGACAATAATCACAAGAAAAGCATGTAAGAGCACTTCTGATGGTTCTTTCATTGCAAAGTCAGTGTGCATTTAACACCATCTGCTGGAGAAAGTGTAGTTTTTGGTTCCTCAGGCTTGAAGTTTTGATCAGGAAGCAGCTCAAACTTGAAGGACTTCAAGAAGCGAGAGATCAGCACCTTGGCTTCAAATTGAGCAAAGGTCTGGCCGATGCAGGTATGGGGCCCAGATGAAAATGGCAAATAGGCGTAGTGCTGGATGCCCTCACTGTCTCCATCTTCAAACCGTTCAGGTCGAAACTTCTCTGGCTCCTTCCAGTATTTAGGATGACGATGCATGGCATAGGGATTAACTTGAATGTCGGTTCCTGCAGGAATAAAATGCCCTCCCAGCTCTCCATCTTTGGGCATGACACGTGAAATTACTGGTACAGTTGGATGCAGGCGGAGCGCTTCCTTTATGGCCAGCCCTGTGTAGTGTAGTTTTCCCAGGTCTTCATAATTAACATACTGACGTGAGCCAAGAACCTCTTCAGCCTCCTGAACAAGTCTAGACAAAAGTAAATGTTGTTTTAAAAGTAAAGAAGGAAAATATGAAAACACTGTACTTAGTAATCAACCAATTATTTATTCAATATTTTTTGTATGTTTAATCAATAACTCAAGTCATACCAAAGCAAAAAAGTATGGCAATCGCTGCTACAAACAGATATTGTAATTCCCAAGGGAAACTTATATAGGTTTCATCAAGATAGTATAGGCCTAAGGGTACTACTTTGATCAAATGTTAGACGTGGTATTTTACCTCTCTTCAATCTCTTGCTGTTGTCCAACTTCAACCAAAAGATAAGCCAACATTCCTGAAGTGGTTTCTTGACCTGGAAAAGAGAAACAAGGACTCTTGTTGGTGACATTTTTACTCCACCCAATGGTGATTTAACCAGAATTAACATGTGCATTTTCGAATATTTATCATCACTGCTTAGGAGAGGGGTCAGGGACTTGCCAGTATTTGTGAAGTTGCTGCAAATCTAAGCCCTCAGTAACACTGTTTACAGGTGTATGTTTTTCTTCTTTTAACCCTCTCACCCCCTAGCTTAAAATGCAGATTCTCTCAACCATTTCAAAGAAAAAAATGAAAGGGTGTCATCACGGTGATATATGGATTCGTAGTTTCAGCTTTCAGCTTAATTATTTAAGCACAAAGGTATCTGCATCACACTGTACAATTCATTACCAATATTTATCTACTTTATACCTGCTATGAAGAAAGTGATAAATTCATCAATCATGTACTCCACAGAGGTATTCGGATCTTCCTCTGCAGTTTTCAGAATGTATGACAGAATGTCTGAAGGTACATCATCCCCATCTTGGACAGATTTCTTCCTCTCATCGATGACTTTCTTGCCAAAGTCTCTCAAGAACTGAACTGCTGATTTGACTTTCTTACGATAGGCATAACTGGAGATGTCCAGAGTGTGCAAGGGATGAAGTAGAATCCACATTGTAGCTTTGATTCCCTCCTTTATGGCAGCAGGGAATGGTGAGTCTGGATCATTGATGGTATTCAGGTCTATTCCAAATGCTACCTGGTGACAATAAACAAATGAAACATGCAGACTCAAACCTTTTGCTGATATTGAAATGATACAGATGCTTACAAATACTTCTTACACTGTTTCTTAATTGACACCAGAGTATGTATATGGCCACTTAGTAACTTTTAATATTGGCCAGGCGAGTGACTCTTTTAAGCCTTTAGTTTATAGTATTAGTTTTTTTTTAGTATATTATTTACTTTTTGCAACTTTACTGATATTTTATTTGTTGAATTAGACTGGAAAGTTCCTTCTCCAAAGAAAAAGATATCATATTTATTGAAATCACAATATCAATAATTAAAATTGTTTTGATTGTTGTTTATTTTCCTATTGGTACATAAAACCAATTAGCACTTAACTGTGTAATCAAAATATTGTTTTCAAACTTTGCACAAGTAAAACATAAAACAAGGAGAACTTTGTACAGCACTGGGCCTTCTTTAAGCCGACCCTTCCACTACAAGGACTGATCAACTTCTCACCAAAGACCACATCACAGTATTGAGAACCTGGCTTGTGATAGCTTGCTCGGGACTAGAAGTCAAACTAACAATTTCTCACACTGTAACAGTCAGACCTATTCTTTTTCATTGGTCGGGAGAATCTGCATATCAACTTGGGATAAAACGGTTCAGCGATCTCTTTATAGTAAGAAAACCGTTACCTTCCCAAGGACGTCTAAAGTGACTCGATTAAACTCGTCACCCATCTTTACTTCAGTTTTACCATCAGCAAGTTTGAACAACTTCTCCAAAAACGCATCGCAGCTGCTGTTGAACTGTGGGATCAGTTCCTTGAGGAACTTCCTGTGAAATGCTGGATTCAGCGCCGATCGTTTTCCTTGCCACACGTCATGATCGACCTCAGTAGCCAAACCACGTCCCAGAAACCGCTTATGAAATGGATAGCCGAGGACTTTGTAAAGCCACGGGGCTCTTGGAAGATTTGCAGTGATCAGCACTTCCTTTACAAGTTCCACGCTTGAAACAATTACGATCGGCCTGTGGAGGAGCCATATTAGCGTAACAGGTCCGTGTTCAAGGCTGTACTCAAACAACCTGTCATAAGTTGGCGTTCCCTTTTTTAGTTTTCGTTCCAAGTCACGCAAGTGGCCCAAGACGAAATGATCCCGCTTTGGTCCTGGTATGTGGTCATACACTTTGTGCACATGGTACAGGTAAAGCAGAAAAAACAAAGGAAGCGAAAGAACTACGAGCAACAATGTCAGACCAAGAAACAGCAGCACGGAACCCAAACCGGCCGCCATGTTTGCTAAGGCGTGCAAGTTTGGTGACAAAGGGGCGGGGTTGCCAAAGCAATTTGATGAGGTCATGCAGTTGCTTTCGCGTGGTTAACCGCTGGCGCTGTTGTAATTAGTGTCTGCCGGGTTCACGTGTCTCGAGACCGATTATGTCAGCCTTAACTCTTGGAATTCAGGGCATCAAGACTACAAACCATTTGTAAACGTAGCTGGTGTTTTACGGTCAGTAATATTGCAATTTATGTAATTTTATTAATTTAAATCTAGTACACAAAATGGAGCTTAATAATTTCTATCGTTGCGCGATCGCATTTATACACTGAGTATCAGAAAATAGTTATTTTAGGATTATTGAATGAAGCCTACAAAAGTTTGATTTCCGTTTATTACTTCGAACTCTACCTTTAAAACGCAGTCCAATACCTTTACATCGGTATATACCTAATGGCAACGTTAATACGATGACCTTTTTCCGAGAGGCACGCGAACCTTAATGTATTAAAGAGCCTAATAACTCGTAGCAGTTTTTACAGGTTCTGGTAAAGTCCCACAGCGTCATGTCAGGGCAGCACACGAAAATGCTCTACGTTCTCGTAGGTCGCAGTTAGGTACCTTATGTAGATTCTACGTAGATGACAGGGTTCGAGGAATAATGTACCTGTTCAGATCAGGCCCCGTCCACACTACGCCGGATAAATTGAAAACGCAACTTTATTCTTACGGTTAGGCCTACCGTCCACACTAATCCGGATAAATTGTCCACGAAAACGGAACTTTTCGAAAACGCTCTTGAAAGTGGATAAATTTGAAAACGCCGGCTTTGCGTTTTGGTGTGGACGAAAAACATTTTGAAAACGGAACTTTTCGAAAACTCTGACTCACGTGGTCACGTCAAGTGGTTTCAAAGATTGTCAGGGACGTTTGTAGAGCAATAACAATACATTTGGGCCCGGAAACATTTTATCCGTTTTCCAGTGTGGACGGAAAACATTTCTTACGTTTTCAGAGTGAAAGTTGCGTTTTCAAATTTATCCGGCGTAGTGTGGACGGGGCCTCAGAGTCTCCTTATGGTTTATAATTCATCGCAAAGTCAGCGTACATCTTACGCCATCTACTGGAGAAAGTGTAGCTTTTGGTTCCTCAGGCTTGAAGTTCTGATCAGGAAGCAACTCAAATTTGAAGGACTTCAAAAAGCGAGAGATCAGCACCTTGGCTTCAAACTGTGCAAAGGTCTGGCCGATACAGTTACGGGGTCCGGATGAGAACGGAAAATAGGCGTAGTGCTGGATGCCCTCACTGTCTCCATCTTCAAACCGTTCAGGTCGAAACTTCTCTGGCTCCTTCCAGTATTTAGGATGATGATGCATGATGTAGGGACCAACATCAATGCTCGTTCCTGCAGGAATGAAATGCCCTCCCAGCTCTCCATCTTTAGGCATGACCCGTGAAAATAACGGTACAGTTGGATGCAGGCGGAGAGTTTCCTTTATGGCCAGCCCTGTGGAGTGTAGTTTTCCCAGGTCTTCATAATTAACATACTGACGTGAGCCAAGAACCTCTTCAGCTTCCTGAACAAGTCTAGACAGAAGGAAATTTTAAAAAAATAAAGACACTGTGCCTGTAGTTAGTCATAATATTAAACGTCTAGATTTAATGATCATTTTTGATATATTTAACCACTTTTTCACCTAAAAAATGCAAAAGAACCCAAGTCAAACCTACAGTAAGCAAAAAAGTACAACTGCCATTACAAACATATTATAATTTGTAATTCCCAAGGGATTAAGAAATGGTTAGTATAGGCCAAAAATAGGGTATTTGATCAACTAGTGGTACTTTACCTCTCTTCAATCCCTTGTTGTTGTCCAACTTCAACAAGAAGATAAGACAACATTCCTGAAGTGGTCTCTTGACCTGTAAAAAAGGGGAATCTGTTCGGTGACATTTACACCCAGGCCAGTGGCAATTTAACCAGAACATGTGTACTTTCAAGTATTTATCATAAAGAGAGGGGTCAGGGATTTACCAGTATGATATTGTGAAGTCACTGTAAATAATCAGATGATAAGCCTTGAGTAACACCCTGCTTACAGGTGGATGTTTTTTCTTTTTAACCCTTTCACTCCCAGATTCTCTAAAACTAAATTAAACAACTTATTTTTATATGCGGTAAGAAATTCAGCTAGTAGCTGGTGGGGCCGTGTTGGTGGAAGAACTGAAGAAAGCAGACAGGTTCGGAAGGGAACCGTTGGGGTTGCCTCCTTGGACGATGCCTCCTTGGATGAAAAACCTTCCTACTACTGCCGGCTGTGGAGATTGAACCCACGACCTCCTGGTTCAGTGCTTCATTACGAATTCTGGTCTACCACCCCAGACTGCTCCGCCACTGAATCTCAACCATTTGAAAAGAAAATGCAAGGGTGATATGGTGATAAATATATCTTATTATGGATTCACAGTTTCAGTTTCCTGCTTTCATCTACAAGCAAGGTATCTTTGGAAATGCATCACACTGTACAATATCAATGTTTATCTGCTTTATACCTGCTACGAAGAAAGTGGCAAACTCATCCAGCATGTCCTCCACAGAGGTATTTGGATCTTCATCTGCAGTTTTCAGAATGTATGACAGAATGTCTGGAGGTACGTCGTCCCCATCTTGGACAGATTTCTTTCTCTCATCGATAACTTTCTTGCCAAAGTCTCTCAAGAACTGAACTGCTGATTTGACTTTCTCTTGATAGGCATAACTGGAGATGTCCAGAGCATGGAAAGGATGCATTAGAATCCATGTTGAAGATTTGAGTCCCTCTTTTATGGCAGCAGGGAAGGGTGAGTCGGGATCATTAATGGTATTCAGGTCTATTCCAAATGCTACCTGGGTGCATGACCGTGAAAAAACAATGAAAGTGCATGACTGTTAGTCTTATTAGTTTAGTTTTAGTTTTTAGTATATTTTTACAATAATTGTAAAACTGTACTGATCTGTACTTGTCTTACTATACCCCTAAGAAACCTGAAAAGGTTCCTGTCTCCATAGAAAAATTCTAATACTGTATACTGTATTTATTGCAATCATAACATCAATATTTAAGAGTTTTGTTTGTTGTTTATTTTCCTATTGGGTACATACAAACTGATACTAGCTGCTGTCACCGCTGAATCACCGTGATATGTGACATACATGTATTTTTGAATTTTGCACGTCAAACACAAAATGTGGAGAATTTTGGGATCCAAATTTTTTTGCAGCAGAGGGCTTTTTACTACAAATGATCAACTACAAGGAATAATCAACTTCAAACCTTTAGTTTCTGACCAGAGTCCACATCACAGCATTGACAACTTTTCATTATAGCTTTAGATAGCTAGCTTGCTCAGGGAGAATCTGCACATTTATGATGTTTATCAACTTGGGGTCCAAATTTATAGTAAGAATCGTTAAATCGTTACCTTCCCAATGACGTCCAAAGTGACTCGATTAAACTCGTCACCCATCTTTACTTCAGTTTTACCATCAGCAAGTTTGAACAACTTCTCCATAAACGCATCGCAGCTGCTGTTGAACTGTGGGATCAGTTCCTTGAGGAACTTCCTGTGAAATGCTGGATTCAGCGCTGATCGTTTTCCTTGCCAAACGTTGTGATCCATTTCAGTAGCCAAACCACGTCCGGCGAAGGGCTGTCCAAATGGATAGCTGAGGGTTTTGTAAAGCCACGGCGCTTTTGGAAGATTTGCAGTGATCAGGACTTCCTTCACAAGTTCCACGCTTGAAACAATTACGATCGGCCTGTGGAGGAACCATATCAGCGTAACAGGTCCGTATTCGAGGCTGTACTCCAAATATGTGTCATAGCTTGGTGTTCCTTTCTCCAGTTTTCGTTGTATTTCTTTTAAGTGTCCCCAGACGAAGTGATCCCGCTTTGGTCCTGGTATGTGGTCATATACTTTGTGCACATGGTACAAGTAAAGCAGAAAGAATAAAGGAAGCGAAAGAACTACGAGCAACAATGTCAGACCAAGGAACAGCAACACAGAACCCAAACCGGCCGCCATGTTTGCTAAGGGCGTGTGAAGACTGGTGACAAAGAGGGCGGGGTACTTTCGCGGGCTTAACCGCTGGCGTGTCTGCCGGGTTCACGTGTCTCGAAGGCATGGCAATATCGTAAATTACGTTTATTAGCCCTAACTCGTAAAGGGAATACAGGGCATCATAACTACAAACCGGGTTGTAACGTAGCTGGTGTTTTACGGCCAGTAATACTGCAATTTGTGTAATTTTATTAATTTAAATATGGTACTCAAAAGGAGCCTATGAACTATCGTTGCCCGATCGCATTTATGGCTTAAAGTATCGGAAAATAGTTATTTTAGGATTTTTGAATAAAGCCTACAAAAGTTTGATTCCCGTTTACAACTTCGAACTCTACCTTTAAAACACAAGCCAATACCTTTACATCGATGTATATTAAAAGTAACGCTATGGGATGACTTTTTTCCGAGAGGCATGCGAACCTTAATTTATTGAGACCTTAATAACTCAGCACTTTTTACAGGTTCTGGTAGAAAGTTCCACAGCGTCATGTCAGGGCAGCACACGAAAATTCCCTACGTTCTCGTAAGTCGCAATTAGGTACCTTATGTAGATTCTACATGGATGACGGGGTTCGAGGAGTTACAGTAATGTAACTTTCCAGATCAGAGTCTCCTTATGGTTTCTAATTCATCGCAAAGTCAGTGTACATCTAACACCATCTGCTGGAGAAAGAGTAGCCTTTGGTTCCTCAGGCTTGAAGTTCTGATTAGGAAGCAACTCAAACTTGAAGGACTTCAAGAAGCGAGAGATCAGTACCTTGGCTTCAAATTGAGCAAAGGTCTGGCCGATACAGTTGCGGGGCCCGGATGAGAACGGAAAATAGGCGTAGTGCTGGATGCCCTCACTGTCGCCATCTTCAAACCGCTCAGGTCGAAACTTCTCCGGCTCCTTCCAGTATTTAGGATGATGGTGCATGACATAAGGACTAACCTGAATGCTGGTTCCTGCAGGAATAAAATGCCCTCCCAGCTCTCCATCTTTGGGCATGACCCGTGACATAAACGGTGCAGTTGGACGCAGGCGGAGAGTTTCCTTTATGGCAAGCCCTGTGTAGTGTAGTTTTCCCAGGTCTTCATAACCAACATGCTGACGTGAGCCAAGAACCTCTTCAGCTTCCTGAACGAGTCTGGACAATAACATTGATGAGCAAGGAAGAAAAATAAGAATATTGCACTGACAGAAATGTTTTTATAATGAGAACCTGCTTATATACTGTAATCTACCCAGTCATAACTACCAACCCCAAATTAGTGGCTTGTGCTGTGCTATCTTTAATCCCACGAGGTGGGGTAATTGCAATTGGTCTTACAAAACAATCAGCAGTGCAAGATTGTGCCATCCCTATACTTGCTTTATCGCAAACAGGTTTTGCTTTTGCTCTTGATTGGCCAAGAATGTTGCTAAGGTTGTTAGGACCAATCGGAAAGCATAGCAAATGCAAAACCAAAGTATATCACAGGATTACTTCCAACTACAGTCATCTGAAAACAGCTCTATAATTGCTTGAAAGTCATTGTTAAAAATACAGGATTTGTTCTAAGCTTGATGTTGGTAAATTATTTAGTGTTACAAAATAATGATCCAGCTTTAAATAGATTTACTTGTTTGGCTGGTTAGTTGTTGTTATAAGTTATGATGATGTATTTAATATTTGTTATTGATGATGATGGGTATTTTACCTCTTTTCAATCTCTTGCTGTTGTCCGACTTCGACAAGAAGATAAGACATCATTCCTGCAGTGGTCTCTTGACCTGTTCACACACATGAAAAAAACAAAAAACAAAAAACAAAAACAAAACAACAACAAAAAAAAAAAAGAAAAGAAAAGTAACCTGTTTAGTGTTGGAATAATTTCAGTTCACACTCTTAACCCAGTGGCAATAAAACAGTAGGTATAACCAGAGCATAGTCATCTTTTAAATTTTCAAGTTTTTATCACAAATGTTGTTCTGGTTAGGGGGTAATTTATTGAAGAAGCCACGGGGGGAACTCCCATTTAAGAAAGGAGGGGATGTTTATTGTACCTCTTAGGGGTCAAAATCATGGGTTTTGGTACTGCTTAGGGTGCTCACCATCAAATGCTGACATTTTTATGTGACTTAATTGGTACTGTTTAGAGGTCTGCTCTCAGTCAAATGAACTTTTATTGTATTAGTATACTCTTATTGGTACCTTTTAGGGTTCAAAATAAGGACAAGCCACACCTATTTTAGTACCTCTTAGGGGTCAAAACTAAAATTCCTGACAAGCATCCCCATCCATTTTATGTGGGAGTAAACCCCCCCCCCCCCCCCCCCCCCACCCCCCATCCGCCCAGAGGGAAGCAGCTGTAAATAATAAGGTCACAAGTCCTTAGAAATACTGTAGATGTCCCAGACGTAGCTTGATATTCAGGATTCAGAAACATCATTCATCAGTCAAGATTCTATCAACTGATCAACCTTAGGAACTACAGACTGAACTACATGCATCATCTGCCTAGTAATTACCTGCAATAAAGAACGTGACAATTTCATCAATCATGTCCTCCATGGAGGTGCTCGGATCTTCCTCTGCAGTTTTCAGAACGTATGACAGAATGTCTGAAGGTACTTCATCTCCATCTTGGACAGATTTCTTCCTCTCATCGATGACTTTCTTGCCAAAATCTCTCAAGAACTGAACTGCTGAAATGACTCTCTCTTGATAGCCATAACTGGAGATGTCCAGAGTATGGAAGGGGTGTGTCAAAATCCACCTTGCACTTTTAACTCCCTCTTTTATGGCAGCAGGGAATGGTGAGTCTGGATCATTGATGGAATTCAGGTCTATTCCAAATGCTACCTAGGTGACGACAAAACAGAGAAAACAGGAAAAAAAAAAAAAAAAAAAACACAGAAAAGAAAATAACAAAAAATAAATAAATAAAGGACAATATAAAACTAATGAAGCAAAAGGCATGAGTTTTCATGCAAGGCACATACCTATATGGCTTATATAAGGGAGTCTCACCCCCCCCCCCCCCCCCCCACCCCCACCCCCCCGGAGACAGCCAGGCTGGCTTTCAATTAATTATTAATAAACGTTTGAGGTGCACAGCCGTCCTAAATTTTAGAAGTTAATTGAATTACTAGAAAGACGATGTCAAAACAAATCCCTGTACCTTTCCAATAACGTCCAAAGTGACTCGATTAAACTCGTCAGTCATTTTGAGTTCCGCTTTGCCATCAGCAAGTTTGAACAACTTCTCCATAAACGCATCGCAGCTGCTGTTGAACTGTGGGATCAGCTCCTTCAGGAACTTCCTGTGAAATGCTGGATTCAGCGCTGATCGTTTTCCCTGCCACACGTTATGATCCACTTCAGTAACCAAGCCATGTCCCAAAAAACGTTCCCGAAATGGATAGCCGATGTTGGCGTACAACCACGGCGCTTTTGGAAGATTTGCAGTTATCAGGACTTCCTTTACAAGTTCCACGCTTGAAACAATTACCATCGGCTTGTTGAGGAACCATATCAGCGTAACAGGTCCGTATTCAAGGCTGTACTCTAAAACCGTGTCATATGTTGGCGTTCCTTTTTTTCGTTTTCGTTCCAAGTCACGCAAGTGGCCAAAGACGAAATGATCCCGCTTTGGTCCCGGTATGTGGTCATACACTTTGTGCATATGGTACAGGTAAAGCAGAAAGAACAAAGGAAGCGAAAGAACTACGAGCAACAATGTCAGACCAAGAAACAGTAACACGGAACCCAAACCGGCCGCCATTTTGTGTGGTTGGAGCGTATACCGTGTGGGAACTGGTGACAAATACAGGCAAACAAATAAAAACAAAAACAAAAACAAAACGAAATGTGCGTGTGGAGGTCTGGAGCGAGTGTAATTGTAATTGTCCCAGCATGTCTTGCGATCCACAATTATCCGCCATATTGAAAGGTTTACTGTGAAAATCGTCTTGTACTTTAATATCTTCGGTGACAGGGACTAGTCGCGTGTACTCCAGGACATGGCAAGACCTCTGCTAAAGCTGCGGTCTGCGAGGCTGCTCGGTGAGTCTGTGTGGGAAGTTTTTTTATGTTCTTTCGCTTTGTATCAATTGCACAGAACTGCATGTCTACTTGTCGATAAAATGAAGAATAAAAAATGTGCATGTTACGGGAATTTTTAAGGGAAGATGAAAATTAAGTGATATTTCTTACCGACAGAGCGTAGAGTCCAGAATGCAACTGGAAAGAAGAGTGAGAAGTCCGTTTTTTTTTTGTGAAGCATACGACTGTTATGTAACTTTCACTAGAATATTAGTATTGAGTGCTACAGTAATTCCAGTTGCATTTTGGATCCTACGTCCTGTCGGTGAGAACCATTATTTGATTTCCATCTTCTCTAAAGTTATCCATTTACACATGCACTTCAGTACCGTACAGTTGTATAAATATGGTGATTCCCCTAACTGTATTAAAGGGACAATTTCAGGGTCGCTACGCAAATGACATGGATTTTTTTTGTTTTGTTTTGTTTTGTTTTGTTTTGTTTTTTTACATACAGTGGCAGAAATGATATACCAATCATTTCCCAGCTGTTACTATCCAACAGAAATATAATCACATGCACTCTGATGGGAAAGTTAATTTAATGCTTGATTCTTATTGCACCTTGTGTGTGTGTTTATTCATTGTGTGCCAGTAGTTCTGTGTGTATTTGAGCTAGTTGAATGTTTTTCCTTCTCGTGATGGATGCCTCCAAACGATATTGCTCAAATTCAAACTGATTACGGTTGCCTGCTTGCCCGAGGCAACCAAAACTTTTGGTCGGGCAGGTAAATTCTGGGCCGGGCAACCAGAAATAATTATGAAACTTTCTATTGCTAGAAGTCAATCTACAGTCCGAAGGGCAACCAACCTAAAACCTTAATGTCGAGCACTGGATTTAGCCTGTTCTGTGACTAAGCAAACCCACCTACTGTGAATTTCAGATGGATCAATTAAGGGAGCTTTTAGAGTTCTGGCATGCAGTAGATTGGCATCCACTGAAGCCCCAGCACAGGTAATTGTGCTTTGCTGCTTGTTTTGCTACATGCTGGTGATGTTGCTAAGTTTAGTTTTGTTAAGTTTATGGCCTCTAAACCCTTTCACTCCCAAGCTCAAAATGCAGATTCTCCCAACCTTTTAAGAGGAAAATGTATGAGTGATGAAGTGAGAATTGATATCTTAATCAGCTTCTATTTGAGCAATGTATGGAATGCCTAGTTCTCCATACTCTATAATATATCTCTGGTGAGAGACTAGAAAGAGAAATTTGAACTTGATCACTCTTGGGAGCGAAAGGGTTAAACCCCAAAAGAGTGATCAGATATACTCATGTAACAACACCCTTTAGCTGTACACAATAGTCAGGGCCGCTTAATGCTGGTTTGACTGTATGCTGTATATTTTCTTTTTCATTTTGCAGAAGACCTCATTTGGAAATCTAAAGGTAACTGATAGACATACATGGACTGGACATTTATATGTTCTAGTACATGAATGTGAATGTATAACAGTGTATGCTTTAAAGGGGAATGTGTCATGGTTAGCGCATGCATGTGCATTTGATTGAATCTTGAAAACATTAAATGTTGAAAACATCAAATTTTGCCTAGTATTTTCAAGTTTGAAAACCAAGATGGCGTCCACAATGGCGGCGAGCGATGGAGCGGCAGATCCACTGCTTCTGTGGACACCATCTTGGATTTCAAACTTATTGGACGATTGTTTTCAAGATTCAACCTTGAAACGTGCATGCATGCACATCTCATGACACTTCCGCTTCAAGTGTTCATTATTACAATACATGTGTACACTATAATATTACTCCATGGCAGGATGAGGACAGAATATTCACTAATCTGTATGGAAGACATGACTGGAAGCTGAAAGGAGCTATGGCCAGGGTGAGGAATATTTATAGAGGCATTTGGATTAAAGGTTTCTCAAACCTTACCATTATTCTATAGTGTGTATGTTCTAATACATGCATGTTGTATTTTGGCTGTACAGAAAAGTATTATAATTACAACTTCAAGGTGTCCTGAATATATGTACATACTACATATTTTATCATGATAATATCATCATACCTCATCTAATGTGTTTATGATAGGGAGACTATTACAAGACCAAAGAGATCATTCTCAAAGGACCTGAATGGATTGTCAAAGAGATCTCCAAGTCAGGACTAAGGGGGCGTGGAGGGGCAGGTAAAGTAATTAGTGATCAACTTCAATTCTTAGTTGCTGGCTTGACTTATATACAGTATCAAATACACAGAGGATATTACACGGCGGTGCGAAGATATGAATTTTATTTTCGAGTGGTAAAAACAATATTTTACGAACGAGCGCTTCGCAAGTGAGTAAAATATTGTTTTTACCACAAGAAAATAAAGTCCATATCTTCAAGCCGCCGTGTAATTTTCTTTTTATTATATTAGACACGAGTGTTTTACGAGAAATTGCACAAACAACCGTGCAAAAGCGAGAAATGATGCCAACGATATCCTCACTAATGAGGATATGGAAAATACGCCACTCGGGTCCCGGATGTAGTTTCGTATGGATTTTACGCACGGTATATTTTCTAGTAAAACACTCATGTCTATATAATAAAGTATCATACAGTCAATTCTCAATACATCACCAACACATTAACCCTTTCACTCTTCAATTTTCTTCTTTAGTTTCTCACCAGAAATACGTCATAAAGTAAGGAGAATTCAGCTTTGATACCTTACTCAGATGAAATCTGAGTAAACTTTGAATTCCCACTACATCACTCATACATTTTCTTCTCAAAAGGTTGAGAGAATCTGATTTTTGAGTGGGGTGAAAGGGTGAAAACCTCATGAGTGATCAGAGTAAAACTCCTTTAGATACAATATTTATTATAGTCAACAATGTGCAGTTCAGTATGGAGAAATTGGCAAGTGATCTCATAGGGGGTATGGAAGCTGAACTCGTAACGGTTTTGTGGTAGCCCCAAATATTTATGTCTGTTATCAGTAAGTCGCTACAAAGGACCCAACAAATTTTAATCAGGATTGTACAGTAGGCTGGTGTATATACAGTCAGTAGCTCAGGAATGTGTCCTTTCATTCCCAGGTTTTCCCACAGGAATGAAATGGGGCTTTATGAATAAGCCATCTGATGGCAGGTGAGAGCTGTTTGTGAAGTGTATGGGCCATAGTGTGGATTGTGTATATGAAAGGGAAGGGAGGAGAGGAGGTTGAGGCAAAAATTTTAAACTTTGCTTGCAGCATCTAAGATGTAAGAACTTGTTTATAAATATCAATAAATTTCTTGAAAAGACACACAAGGTTGTACCATAGTGTAGGTCTCGCAGATGCCAAATTTAGCCCACTGTGTTTTATCGGAACACTCTTTTGTACATGTACATTGAGCTCAACACTCAATCAAAGAAAAAAGTATATTTTTTCATTTAACTTGTATTATTGGTATTTTCAGACCCAAATACCTGGTGGTGAATGCTGATGAAGGTGAACCAGGGACTTGTAAGGACAGAGAAATCATGCGCTGTGATCCGCACAAATTGATTGAAGGCTGTCTGGTGGCAGGTGCTAGCATGGGTGCTAGAGCAGGTATGTAGTTGTATGTAGCTGAAAAATAGCTCTTTGAAGTTGAGCAAAGGAAGGAGGGGGGAGAAATGTTTTTACAGTTATCAACCAGTACATTAATACCAGTAACCCTATCTCTGATACAAGTCAGTTTGTGTGATTGTTTGCTCAGATGAAAGTGTACTAAACTATCAACTCTCACTACATCACTCATGCAGTTTCTTTGTAAAGTGTTGAGAGATTCTTTCTTGGACTCCCTAGCTAAACAATATGCTTTACTTTTACCAGCCTACATTTACATCAGAGGAGAATTCTACAATGAAGCATCTAACATGCAAGTGGCCATCAATGAAGCTTACAAGGCAGGACTGATTGGAAAAAATGCCTGTGGGTCTGGCTACGACTTTGATGTTTACATGCACCGAGGAGCAGGAGCATACATCTGCGGGGAAGAGACAGTCAGTATTCAAAGCTGCCCTCTCAATTTCTTGCCGTTCATCCACATGTATCCTCCCTGGAAGCTTTTAACATTGTTTATGTACAATCTTTTTCTACTATAGGCTCTGATTGAAAGTTTGGAAGGGAAACAGGGCAAGCCTCGTCTAAAGCCTCCATTTCCTGCAGATGTCGGTATGTTGCACCTCCTGTTATTTTAAGCCTGGTCCTCACTAGCGCATAAGCATAAGCATGAGCACAAGCATAAGCATAAGAATATGAGAGTGACAATGACGGCATAAGCATAAGCATAAGGAACGGATGCGTTTGATCCTTATGCTTATGCTTATGCTTATGTCGCCACTGTCGCTCTCTTATTCTTATGCTTATGCTTGTGCTTATGCTTATGCTTATGCACTAGTGAGGACCAGGCATTAGTATTGGTAGTTTCTGTTACTTTGTCTGTATCACCACCAGCCATAGTTGATATTGTACCCATATTTTGCCATTACAGGAGTGTTTGGCTGCCCCACCACAGTAGCAAATGTGGAGACTGTTGCTGTGGCACCGGTGCGTCTAACAAACTTGTACATTTTGTTATTATATTATTATTGTAACTAACTGGCAGGTATAACATGGCCAAAAAATTGAAATGTCCCCCCCCCCCCCCACCTTGGGGAATGGTGGGGCAACGTGGGGCATTTATTTGTTTTATAGGTGTTTAAGCCCGAAGGGGTGGGGGATTTCTCTTTGTGAATCCCGACCTGCGGAGGTGGGGCTCAAGGTGGGAGATTTGACCACAAATATGATGCAATGCGGCCTTGTCCAGTTCGACCACGCGGTTCGTTCGTGAGAGAAGTTTTCTGTGCAAAGCCTCTTTTGTAAAATTTTGCCAAATTTTTGGCCCCACAATGTGGGGGATTTGTCAGCACATTATGTCCCATGGGGTGGGGGAATAGTCGATTATTGCCACAAAGAAAGTCCATGTCCCCACCATTCCCCGAGGTGAGGGGGGGTGGGGGTTACAATTATTGACAGTTGGTGCATAAGTTTGTGGGTAGATTGGATTTTCGAGTCACACTTTGTTGTTTCTTGTTTTAATAGGCCATCTGTAGAAGGGGTGCGGACTGGTTTTCTTCATTTGGCCGGCCAAGGAACACGGGCACTAAGGTGCAGTATGGTGTTATTGGACAGCTTTTTTATTTGATTGATTGACAGTGTAATATTACTAGTAATATTACTGCTGGTTTCCAAGTGGGTCAGGTGATTTGGAAGTGTTTCTAACCAAACATTCCTTGGCATGATTCTAGCTCTTCAACATATCTGGACATGTCAACAACCCTTGCACTGTGGAAGAAGAGATGTCCATCCCACTCAAGTTGTTGATAGAGAAACATGCTGGTGGTGTCATAGGTGAGATTTTGGTTTGTCTCGTATGTCTTTTCATGATCTTTGGCCATTCATTCACTAAATAGTGTATTGCCTCTACCCATCCATATACACTCCTTTATTTAGTGGACATTTCCTTCTTCATGTTAATTAGTAATTTCTAGTTCAATCAATGAATCAATTTTTTTTTCTGACAGGTGGCTGGGACAACTTACTTGCCGTCATTCCTGGTGGTTCCTCGACACCCCTTATCCCCAAGAGGTAAGTAATACAGTTGTGTCTACAGATACAATGGGCTGCTAGTGAAGTATGAATGAAAGGCTGATCAATGTGGGTACTTTGAATGCCAAAGAATGTGAGATTGCTTGAAACACTTGCCAGCATATTCAACTGTCATTACGTGAAATCAAGCAGCTTTTGTGTTGCTATGAAAATAGTTTTAAAACGAAACTTGTGCCTTGATTTGTAACGTAATTTCTTTTTTCTTCGGAAAATGCTTCCATGTAAAATATAATTTAATTCATCTCCACTTCCTGCCTTGATTAGCTTCTCCTGTCTGTGGGATAGTGTATATTCTGTACACTATTCTTGAATAACAAGAAAATGTAGTCATAGGTTGTAGTTACTCACTGTCTGTTTTATCAGCGTGTGTGATGATGTTCTGTTGGATTTTGATGCTCTGGTTGAGGCTCAGACTGGACTAGGGACTGCTGCACTTATTGTCATGAACAAACAGGTATTTATTGTACTTTGAGCGTAAACCCTTTTGTAGACACACTTCAGTCTCCTGATAGAGATTGACTTTCAGGCTTCTCTGCTTAATTTCTATATTACATCAAACTAAGGAGAAGTTGCCACCTTTCACTCCCAATAGTTAGGAGAATCTGTATTTTGAGTGTTGGAGGTACAGTAAAGGGTTAACTTTTTCAGACTAATTCTGATATACCTAAAGGTGGTGTTACACTGGTCGATTTGCAACGACGATTTGCAACGCCGATTCGCTTCAAATTCACGCAGCGGTGTTGCAAGTTTTTGAATCGCTTTCAAAAACTTACAACGCGTTGCAGCACTGCAAACATCGCGAAAAATCGTTCGCAATGGGGTGTTACACCTGAACGATTTTTAGTGCAACATCGTATCGTTGCAAATCGACCAGTGTAACACCACTTTAAGTTTTTGAAAGCGATTCAAAAACTTGCAACACCGTTGCGTGAATTTGAAGCGAATCGGCGTTGCAAATCGTCGTTGCAAATTGACCAGTGTAACACCAGCTAAACTGTCCAATATCACAACATCACTCACACGATTTATCCTAAATAGACGTTCTTCACACTAATTTTACTGTGTTTGTGTGTTTAAGAGTTTACACTTAGTTATTCTGTAAGTGGAGGTAACATCTTTGTTGTTCTTTACTTTTGGTCTTCGTTCTCCTATTTTTCAGACTGACCTCATACAGGCCATTGCACGCTTGATTGAGTTCTACAAACATGAGAGCTGTGGACAGGTAAATATTATGTAGGGTCGTTTATCGGATAGAAAATAAGCAGCCGCGGCTTACAAGACGTGAACAGACCCATTTATACGAGTATGGCTTGCACAAGACGCGAACTGCTTGTTTAAATGATTAGCGGTTTCACGCCCAAGGTAAACCGCGGCTTAGATAAGAGCAGCTCAAAACCCCTTGGACAGGATAAGCTGCGGCTTGTGTAAGCCGTGAACGTGGATTTCGTGCCACTTATACGAGGTGTTCACGCCGTATGTAAGCCAAGGCCTATTTTCTCTCGTACTGTATAAACGTCCCTATTGTTAGATGTACACTCAATATATTTTAAGTGTAATACCAGCTCTTAAGAGAACTAGGTTGACTGCGTCGGCGTGGCGGAAGGCAAACTGGTGTATCAACTAAGTGTTGATGAGGGTAATGGAACGCCGTCAAAGAGACAATAGCTGACGTTTCGAGCGCTAGCCCTTCGTCGGAGCGAATGACGAAGGGCTAGCGCTTGAAACGTCAGCTATTGTCTCTTTGACGGCGTTCCATTACCCTCATCAACACTTAGTTGATACACCATATTTTAAGTGTGTTTGGCATGTCCACCTGAACTGTACACTAGTTGGCCCCAACCATTGTTCTAGCGTACAGTAGCCGAGCTTTTAATAGAACATTTATCAAATTTTATGAACACGGTATTAATAATTTTGTTGCGAAGCTTGTTCTTGTGTGTACTTTTGCAGTGTACTCCTTGCAGGGAAGGTTGTAACTGGATGAACAAGATCATGTACCGGTTTGGTAAGTCGTACTACAACTTTGTAAACTTCGACCCGTTATCAATGATGAGTCATAAACACCCGTCTGTCTATCTCTTAGCCAGTTATTCTGATTAGTAGAAAGCTATCGTGTCTAGTTCCCCCCCCCCCCCCCCCCTCCTTGGTATTGCTTCTTTTCAATCCTGACCATACAGTCAACTTCCTCTGAGACGGACACCCTCGGGACCAGCTCCAACTGTCCGTTTTAGAGAGAGAGTGAATGACTGAATAAACGGCAGGGTGTCCGTCTTTGAGGGGTGTCAGTTATAAGAGGGAGTTTACCGTATACCTTATCACTGATAATTTTTGGAACACGTTTATTTCGCGATTGTGCACTTTGTTTCTGTCCGTGTTATATTTTTCTTTGAATGTATGTGCGACTATATCTGCCTATATCTTGACCGTTTCCCTATTTTATTTTTAGTGGATGGTAAAGCCAATCCAGATGAGATCGACATGCTTTGGGTAAGTAACCTTTGACCTTTGGGTGAGTGACCTTTGCTGGCATTCTCGGCAGAGGCAGAAATGACTTGCTCCGGCAAAGATTAACACTCAAAACGTCAGATTTCACTATCTTTCCGGGGTTAAACATATCCACATAGACCTTAGCCTGCGTAGCTGGCGGTTCTAGTTAATGCGAGTGAAACACGTTTGGGCGCAACGTCGCCATATTACATTTCGAAAGATGCTTTTTCGGTGGATTTTCAGTAGATTTTTTCAGTGGTTTTTAAGTGGATTTTTCAGTGGTTTTTCAGTAGCTTTTCAGTGGAGTTTTCGGCGGATTTCAGTGGATTTTCAGTGGATTTTTCAGTGGTTTTTCAGTTGAGTTTTCAGTGGTTTTTCAGTGGATTTTCAGTGGTTTTTCAGTGGACATTCAGTGGGCGTTCAGTGGATTTCAGTGGATTTTTCAGTGGATTTTCAGTGGATTTTTCAGTGGTTTTTCAGTAGTTTTTCAGTGGATTTTCAGTGAAGTTTCCAGTCAAACTGCCAAAATCGATTGTGCATAAAAAGATGTCACGCATTACTCAGCTTTTCTTGCCGGCTGACACTTTCGCTTCTAAGCTCAAAATGCAGAGTCGCTCAACCTTTAACAAGTGTTGTAATGATAATTTTGGGAGTTCCACTCTTGTCCCTATTGTCCATTTTAGTATGTTCTGGTCTCGACGCAACTCACGCCGCAAACTCGTTGGCATCGCCAAATCAACTGGGTCCCTGCAAACTTCATCGTTCGAGAAAGCTCCGCCATTTCTGGCCGTTGGTACTTTTCCCGGTCGTCTTTGCACTACAGAGGTTTATTTGAAACTAGATTACCTTTGACAGGTTCAACTAGCGATCCAATTCTTAAAATGTTGTGAACTTAACCTTAACCGTGCGAGCGTCCTCCCAGGGCCTTCGAGTTTCGTCCACATTGGAGGGTCTGGGTACGAGACTGCTCAGATTTCGCGCAAACAAATTTCTCTTATTTTGGCGCAAAACCTAATCCCGATCAGGCAGGTCGACCTTACAGCGGCCACGATGCTTTGATTATGTGTTGCTATGGACGTAAAAAATCAAACTTTAGGGTTAGCTCCCATGACTGACCTGACCAGGTACGCACCTGAACGGATACTTGGCTGAATACCTGATTGGTTTCATTGCCTTGTGTCTTAGGAGCTGAGTAAACAGATTGAAGGACATACCATCTGTGCTTTGGGAGACGGGGCGGCCTGGCCGGTGCAGGTGAGAGACGCTACGTATTCAGTGTTCTTAAGTTACGTCTGCCGTTAATCTTTTCAGTTTTGTTCTCAACAGAACTTCCTTGAATTATTTTGGGCTAAAGTATTATTATTGGCCTTTCAACAAAGCCTTGCAGTTTGTTTGCTGGAGATTGGGAGAACAAATTTGTTTAATACCGGAATGATACGGGTTTGATACCAGATTGAAACCGGTTTGATACCAGATTGAAACCGGTTTGATACCGGATTGGCGCCAGCTAAACGCTGGGAGCAGAAGGTTGCAATATACAGTGATTGAGCTTAAACCTTTGACTCATGAACTAAAAATGAAAGCTCTCAGAGCTACTTAGTCCTACCAAATCAGTTTGATGCATAATGGTCGAAACGCTCGTCAGAAATAAGCTATCAACCGCATGTTTCCTCTCGCTTTTAATGAAAATTTTGATTAATCTTATCGAATTCCCCTCCCTCCTTTTCACTGTCAAAGGGTTAAGTGAGCGCAAGGTTACCAACGAGTAATCACATGACATCAAGCTCTTATGCTTGTCTGTTCTGCGCAGCTTGTCTGCTCTTATGCTTGTCTGTTCTGCGCAAAATGGAGCTTTCCCCGCAACGACGAACGTGTACCCGGCTTAAGGTGATTCCCTAGAAAAAGAATCTGTCATAGATTTGTAATGAAACTTGGCACAATTGTACAACAACTCAAGTGGGTCACAATGATGCAATAAAAACAAGGGGTCACCGTGCTCGTTTTCACAGCACAAGCTGGCGAATATGGTGTTCTAGCGTCTGTTGCACGCACCCCGATACTAGGAAATAAGGTCAATGATTATTAATGCAGTCTGAAATATCACCAAACTCTCAACTTTATTCTATTGACTATTCACCTATGCCACAGAAAAATGTATGTGAATAGCTGCAAATTTATTTTAACAACAAAAATTGGTGGGAAGTTGATGTGCTGTCTTGAACCGGAAGTGGCCCGATCCGTAGCATTTCTTACAACTGCGTAAAATCTGCTCATAGATTTCTGCCTATATTTTCCTGTTTTACTGGTACACTGTTCTTATTAAAATTATGGAATAAAAAATGGGGGTCACCGTGCTCTTTTTTGCGCATTTGTCAGGAAAAGGTGAATATTCACTTCAAAATACGTCTTTCCGAGAGGGGACTGGGACGAGTTTCAACTTTCGAGGTGGCTGCTCCCACAAGGAACGACAAAAAATAAAACTTATTTGCGTAAAGAATATAAAGAGCTCTCGATCTTGATATTTCGGTGGTTCTCAATGTCCACCATCTCAAAAGTATTATGCGCACTAAAGATGCGCAATGCAAAACTAGGGAATCACCTTAAAGCGAGGTATGGGAGAGTGGGACTGGTGACTATGTCCCAGACTCCTCTTGTTTCGTGACATCATCAAGGGGAAGCTCGCGTCTCTCTCTCCAGACTCTTTTGTGCAGTAGGAAAGAGATTTGGAGAGCGAGGTTGAAAAGGTGAACGCGCGTTCTCATACTGCGTTCTTGTCTTGTCAGGGCCTCATCCGCCATTTCAGACCCATGTTGGAACAGCGTATGAGTGATTATGCAGCAAAACAAGAAGCAGCCAGCGCGTAAAGCGACAAGGTGACTTTGGAAATGAACTAAAATCTGACAGAATGACGATGAAATATATTGATTTTATTCTGTTCACTGTGGCTCAAACTGGAGTTTGATCAACATTTCGTGTGAACTGATTTTTTCTTGAGCCTGCGGGTCGGAGCCACTGCTCTGTGTAAAACGTTTTGACGCCTGACCATGCATGCGGGTTCACTGTGTACAAATCTGTTTGCGTATATTTGCTCAATACGCATAATTAATAATCCGGTTTCGAAGTTCCGTATGCTCAGTGTTTTGGGAATCTTCGGTGTTTGTGAGCTCTGCTGAGTGAGAATAAACTGAAAAAATGGATGCTGCGTTGCTTGTTGTCGTCCTCGCAAATTGTGGGGCGGGAAACAAGCGGAGGAGGGGAAGGGGGACAAAGAGGAAGCCTCCCTCTCCCCCTCCGCTGTTTTGTGCCCGCCGCCCCACGAGCTGCGAGGATGAAGCTGTGTCTGCGTAGCCCTCCCTTCACTGCGTTTTCCACTTAAGAACGGCTGGCCAAAGGAAAATGGTATTGGCATTTCGTAGGGGTTCTAAAACTCGTCCAGTTGCGTTGCCGAGTCGGATGCGTGCGGTTTTTCTAGACGTCTTACCGTTCAAAGGCATAAAAAAAGGGGCCATTGTTTTAGTAGGAGTATATTAAAGAGTCACTGTTTTGACCCCCAAAATGGTATTTTTTAAGGGTAAGGGGAATGCCTGGGCGGAGCCTCTCGGTATAAAAATTCTTCGAGTGCATGACCCCCCCGATCGAATGTCAGCAACGTGTTCCGAAGTTATTAAACGTCAACTCTCTGACCAACTTTGACGTTTCCGCAGGTGCAGATCTGGAGCCTTTTGTCATTTGACGTCCGTGTCAGTTTTGCTCCCAGAGCGGCTTCTTTTATCTGTCGCAGTATCAATGGTCAAAACGTTTTCTGTGTAGCCAGTTGTCCGTCTTAGTTGTCGACCCGGAGATAAGTGTCCGCTGTTTCGCCTTCCGATCTGATTTTAGACTGATTGAAACTTTCTAATGCCATGTCAGCTCTGCCTAAATTTGAATCGCAAGTGCAAATAAATATACGATTTCCACTTTAACTTCACTCTGGTTGTAAAATGTTCCCTTTGAGAGTTTTTGTCGTTTGACAGTTCGGAAGTTGGGCGTTTCCATCTCCTTGGTCTTGAAAGGGGTTTATCCGAACCAATTTGCTCCTTTAAAACATTGAAAATTGAAATTTTACAGGTTGAGGTAAAGTCATCTTTGGCAGTGACCCTGAACCATTTATTGGTTTGAAAATTCGAAACTAAAAGTGCTTGTGAGACAATAGCTTCTCAATACCTCCAATTTTGGTACCCCTTACCCTAAGTTACTGGTTTTGAATACGTTCTTTATGCATTTCTTTTCCGGTGCAATGCAGTGTTACAAATGAACGAACGAATGAACGAATCAAAATCGTCGCGAAACCTACGGCTGACAGCTTTGAATTTATTTTTATTCCGTTGTTCTTCTCATGATCGTTGATATGCTGTGTTTTGTTGTTAAATTTGGCATGATCTACATTCAGGGTTAAGCTGATTCAAATAAATTTTACCCTCCTGAGATAAATATAAGCGCCCGTGTTTAGTAAATACTGGTAATATACCATAAGCAGTCAAGATATCTGACCCTTTGGGACATCTTAGAATATCGCATTTCTAGTATTAATTTTAATTAAAAATATTTTTATTTTTATTTAAAAATATATGTAATAAAACTCGGAGTATTACCATAAACCTAAACCGAGGGTGGTCGCTTACAAGAGGTTCTATGATGTGTACTGTTGTGGTGAACATTTGAAACGTTGAATATTGGAAAGCACAGCATCAACTACGACAAAGAAAGAAACGCGGCAGGATAACAGGCGAGTTGGTCTGTTAATATGTAATCAAGCTAGAATTTCTCTCAACGTCTGATCACATATTGTGTGCAGGACAAAATGGAGAGAAATGCATCTGATACTTCACTGTTGATTCTCGCTGTGTCACTCCTATTTAAATGGTTGGAAATTTTATTTTAACGGTCAACGACCCGTGAGTATCGCCTTAGACGGAGACAATGTTCGGAGATCTTGTGAGGAACCAATTCATCAAATAAGGGGAAACTTGAACACTTAGTGAGTATACTAAGAATGTTATTTTATAAAATGATGTTTAAAACCCGAGCTTATGGACTTAAAATATTTTATATATTTTATTATAAATCTGTGTACGTCTTTTGCAAGGTTGTTTCCTTCTGACAGATTACTGTCCTCCCTGCTCAACATGGTTTTTGGCTGTTTTCCTATTAAAATAATGGCAGCGACCTTTTAGTGCTCTAGAGATAATGAAGTCCTATCCCGAGTGACTAGGATTACTCGTAAATCAATTCTGCAGCAAATTTGCGGATCCAAATTGAGCCCAAGACTGATCCAGCGCTCTGTTTTAATGCCTTCTGTCGAAGAAAGCACTTATAGATACCGGAGAAAGCCAGTTTACAATTTTTATATATCAAACTACACTTTTGCTGGAGCCGTTTGAGGACGGAAGGCACTATAAAGTTTAGGCATCTAAACCAGTGAGGTCTTTACTTTATGAACTATGCTGTTGAGTTGATTTTCCTAATCTCCGGTTATATTTAACAATTATTCGCCGAAGTGGAGATGAATAGCGGTGGATATTTACCGAGCCGTTTCGGCGAGGTAAATATCCACCGCTATTCACCGACACTGAGGAGAATAATTGTTTTAGTATATACCACACAGGTTTAATAGCCAACTCCCAAATAGCTATTTTATTTCCGACAAAAGTGGGCAAAAATTGGGTTCGCGCGCCATTTTGTTTTACCGGAAACCGCCGGGAGGTGAATAGTACTTGATATTCCGAGATTGAGGAACCAATCAGAGCGCGCGAAAAGCGCTATTCACTTGTGTTGTATATACTAAAGGTTGATATACACGCTCTAAATGGTATTTAGGGTCTTCTGATCAACCTTATATAATGCATCTCTTTTAATAGACGTTTCGTAATTTACATATCGAGAGCATAATACGCCTCTTTAATAATTAAGGAAGTCCAAGACTCTAAAAATTCGAAACGTTTCCGCTCTAGAGTACCGTGTGGCATGAAGTTTTCCCAGGAAATTTCGCGGATTTTCCAACGATCTGCGACAATTAGATCCCTTAAAAATAAACTTTTTCGAAATATAAATTCGCAAAATTTTACTCTATTTATTCAAGTTACTGAATTTCAATTAAATTGACTGCAAACAATACTACAACCTTCTTCGACAGGAGCTTACCCGAAATCCGCGAAAATTTGTTTCTAGCAATAAAGTCTGAAATCCGAATTCGCAAAAAAGTGTTCCTGCGAATCGCACTAAAAAAATCGCCAATGCGCGGAATCAAACTTCCGCGTGCCACACGATACTTCGTACTACCTGCTCGGTTTCTACGGGACAGTATACATTCTAAAGCCTATAAATTAAAAAGTGGTTGTCTTCTTCACACATTTATTTTTATTGGAATGTGAAATCGCGCTTAAAAACCTTTGGCGTGGATTTTCCGGCCTTGGACAGACAACACTATACTCTGGCATAAATTATTTTGACAATTAAAACCGAGGCCTTTAAAGCCAACAAAGAACTTTTAATTGCTCTTCGGTTTTAGTGCATTTCCCAATTAAACACTCGGGGTGATTCTTACACCCTCTTCATAAAACCGATATTATCTATACTTGAGGCTTCCGCAGCGATCGCTCATTTGCCTTGTCTAAACCTCATGCAATGCCCTTTTTACTTTTTTGAAACCTGCCGTTTTTGCATTAAATTAAGCCCGGAGATACAGTTTTGAGTGAAACAGACTAACTCGGACCGTAAAGACAGACGAAGAGTTCGATTCTTGCAAGTCTTTTTCTGAACTATATACACAAGTGGGACATTAAAGGAATGTTTCAATTCACAGTTAAGCGCGCAGAGAGTTTTTTTTTTTTTTTTTTTTTTCTGCGATATAATATACTGTAAACATTTAACGGTTTAAGGTGCTCTTCGGTCGCGATGTGCGCTTTAGCCGTCAGTCCCCAGTGCAGCACAGCAGCCCTTTTACGATCTTCCTCAGCTCGCGAAGCCGCCAACAGTATATCACAGGATTGAGCGACGAGTTGAAGAGAACGAGCGTGGCACTGAAATGAACCAACCACACAGAGGAAGGTGCATTACCTGTGAAGTTCATCACAACCAGGATGATCCGCGGGAGATAGCAAAACAAAATCGCGCCGTACACGATGAACATGGTGATGACGGACCTCTGATAAGTCGCGATATTAAACGCGTTTGGCCGCGCGGTCTGTGCGGGTCCAAGCTCGTAACGGCGTTTGTTTGCTTGGTGTAGCTCCTTGAGCTTCTTGTAAATTAACGCGTACAGCACGCCAGGGGCAAAGACGAACATGGCGAAGTACACTGCGTCAATTATGTCGTAGCTTGTTTTGCTGAGAGCAACGGCCGCAACTACAACGGCAGGAAAGAACCACGCGGCGACGATCACACAACGCACTCGCCTGATCGTCACCAAGCTTCGGTACCTGAGCTGGCAGTACACGGCGAGAAAGCGATCGACGCTGATGGCCGCCACTGTTAGCAACGACACCGCGTACACATAGTTGGTGAGGGGAGCAAAAAAGAGGCCCAGAATTTCAAGGACGCGGTTGTTGTTCTTGATCCAAGCGATCAGGAATGCGGCTGCAGTTGGGTGAACGAGCAGCCCTACCGCCAAGTCTGACAGTGCCAGGCTGCTGAGTAATGCTTTGGACGGCGCGTGGAGGGAGGTAACTTTAGGCAGGGCGGCCAGGATCACTATGTTCCCCAGTGTTGCCGTTAAGCAAAAGAGAATGTTCAATGACGCATTTACGATGTGCACGACAAGCACAGGGTCATCCATGACAGCGTGTACTGCTCGCGGTTTCTGTAGGCTTCTTTCTGGTTGTTATTTAATGCGAGAGTTCCCCTTTAGAGGTTGTCGTTTGGATCTTCCTTACGGGTATCAAGCGCATCGTTTGAATTGATTTTTGAATAATGCAACTCACTGGTGACAACCTCTCTTGCTTTATTGGCGGATTTCATGTCAATCAAAGGCAGAAGGTCGGGCAGAGGCGTCGAGGTTTATTGTCATGTAAAATTAATGCTGATTTGAGTGGCGTTGGAGTGATATTACTAGCAAAGTTGCTAAAAAGTGAATGCAATGTAATTGTGAGGATAAACCGACGATTTAATGGGAGGCCCGCGGGGCTTGAAAGAAGCAGATGGAAATGTTGAAATAAATTATCTAACCCTAGATGAAGAAGAAAAGATTTTAAGGAATATAAACAGCTTACTAAATCATGCTCATAAACTTCTCTGTAAATTAATAATAGCACGCTATATTCACTTGAACTAACAATAATGAAAAGAAAAAACATGTTTTCGTGTGTCAGTAAATATTGTCACAACCATCACCTGCCGTCTTTCCATTTTTTCATATAATGTTTGCGTAAGAAAAGCGGTTTTTTTCCGTTTCCTTGCCATAATTTCTCTCTGTACTATCTTTAAATGAGTCCCTTTTTTGTATTCAAGACGAACAATAAAGTAGTCGTTAGCAGCACATTTTTCACGACTGATTTTCGCGCCATTTTCTTAACAACCGAAAATAAGAAGTATTGAAATAAAAAACAAAAATTCACTGAGAAACTAAAGCTTGGGTATATAGAAGAATTATAGTTCATTATTGTGGTCGTTCGCTTTTTCAATTACCTCTCACTACAGATTGACTGATGACTGATGTTTCTTGATTAATCCTTTCACTGCCTTGTTTTATTACCTGTTCAAATTGAACATGGAAAGAAAAGCATGCACTCTGCTCGACAGCTACAACTAAGAGCTTCCATTTGAGTAGTGCTACATTTAAGCTTGATTTGACAGTTTAGTAGTAGCCCAGCTTGTCCAGATTGACCTTGTGAAACTAGTGGTTAGCAGCTGTGTGTTTGATTCTGTAATTTTTCCCACGGAGCTATTATTTAATGATGGACGTACGCAGGTGCAATAAATAGTGTTCTACAACCAGAGAATGCAGTAAGGTTAATAATGCAAGTTCGATCCTTCTCAAGCATGATATCGTAACTATCTTCTTTAACCGTTTGACTCCCAAGAGTGATTAACTTCGATGTTCCACTTCGCCAGAGATATATCATATATAGTATGGAGAACATGATTTTTGATGGCTTGACCATGATGACAGCTAATTTTAAAACTATCAGTTTTCACCACATCGCTTATCCATGTTCTTCTTTAAAAAGGTTGGGAGAATCTTACCCTCCCAGAGGTAGTGTGCTAGGAGAATCTTCATTTTGAGCCTTTGATTTCCAGCGCCCCAGAATACAATTTCCGAGTTCGTCACAAGCAGATGATTGTATTCCGAATCTGGTTTAAGACAACCAGAAAACAGTAACATGGCCCATAAAAGAGAGTGCAGATTATGAGCATTTGAACGTCCCAAGAAAAGTTGTTGATTGTCTAAGGTTGGTTTTCACTAGCGACATGCGATGAACATGAATTAAGCGGACAACAGAGTTCACAATCTTACTGGGGAGTAGATTTTTGGACTTCAACTGTCCGCTTAATACATGGTGTGCACCTAAGGCCCTGGGCCCGGTTTTTCGAAAGTCGATTAAGCTAATCCAGGATTAACGAAATTATTTCTCTCGACCTCTCTCCCAATAAACAGCAAGGTTTTGTTCGAAGATGGATTAGAAAGCCTGTTGAAGCTTAAAACGTTATCAAGAAAGTCGTTGTGGACGAAACTTTTACGTTTTCTGGCTAAAAAATGGCAAGAAAGTTTAGACCTAATCCAGGATTAGCCTAATCGTGCTTTGAAAAACCGGGCCCTGTTTACATGGAAGGAGGGTGACCCTCCTAGAAGGGACACACTCTTATAAGAGACACCCTTCTCTATTGAAATTCCTTGTTCCGTTTACATGATAGGTAGGGTCTATCTCCTTGCTAGGGTAACCCTCCCAGCAGGGACAACTTTTGGCCATGTAAACGGTCGAGGTAAGTTAAGAAGCAAATGCATGGGTAATGTGGTGAGACTTTCATTTAAGCTGATTGAGAATTGATATCTCAATCAGCTTTTGAGCAAGGTATCAAATGCTAAGTTCTCTACACTGTGTGACTGTATGATATATCTGGTGGGAGACTGGAAAGGGAAAATTGTACCCCACAATCATTGTGACGTACGCAGTGGATTTTAAAATACATAATAAATCTATATAATAAATATTTAAAATTGTAAAGAGGTGGATAATTTTCTGATTCATCGACTGCATGGCACCATGCCCATTTAGGCTGAACGTTTTTGGTCATGATATGATGGTGATAATGATGATTAGTATATACCACACAAGTGAATAGCGCTCTGATTGGCTCCTCAATCTCGGAATATCAAGTACTATTCACCTCCCGGCGGTTTCCGGTAAAACAAAATGGCGCGCGAACCCAATTTTTGCCCACTTTTGTCGGAAATAAAATAGCTATTTAGGAGTTGGCTATTAAACTTGTGTGGTATATACTAAAACAATTATTCTTATTATATCTCCTCAGTGTCGGTGAATAATGGTTAAATATACTACAATAACTCATTACAAATGAACGATTAACGTCAGTTTTTCGGTGATTACTATCAATTTATAGTTAATTGTGGTTTTAGTGACGGTCATTATTAAGTTCATGATATACAAATTGTAATAGTTTACAGTTTCACTACTATCTCGTGTACTGATATGGGTATCCTATGTAGCCCGGCCATACCCCTCTCTCTCCCCTCCCTTCAAACAAATAAGTCCGTCGGATCACGAGGCATCTGTCAGCACGTATTGCAAGACAAGATGTGCGTCACACTTCACGGCATATGTCGAAATATCTATTACCAGGATTTTGTGTATCAGATGTAAAATACGGTGGACTTAACCAGAGGCGCCCGACATGTGGGCTAATTACTTTCAAATCCACTCATATTAGTCAGGTTTACAAAGGTTTCCTTGTATCCTGCTAGTAATCGGTAACTTCTAGACTCTTAACCTTTGAAACCATTGGAAAGCGCTGGAAAATTTAGTTCCGCTCTCCATCTGTCCCAGCTTGAAGGCGATTGTTTAGTGATATCGGTATCCCTCGACTCTTTTTAACCCCTGGAGCATGAAAAACGCTGGATACTCTTCGACTGGAGTATAAAAAGTCCATAAGGCGCAGGATTTTGTACTCCTAGCTTGTGTATGTGGCAGGCGTTCCGTTTCCAAAACGTGCCAAAGTTTAATAATGGGGGACTTTTGCACGCTTACAGAAACATACTCCGCTTAACTCCATGTGGGATTTTACTGACTCACAGTCTTTCCGGCAAACACACCCGGCAGTGCTGCCAAAAATAATGTCGCCAGACATCGAAAGGTTAGTCAAGGTTATGCGTGATGCAAGAACAACCCTCGGTTGATATCGTGTGATGTTTAAGCTCGTATTACGTCTCAACCATTTCATCAGTTTTGGTCTGGGTAAGATTTCAGTTGAAACTTTACATTTTAATCATGTGCACTGTGTGTCCTTTCTGGGTGGATGCCCGGGGTTGGTGAGCTTTTTCTTTTTCCGTTCCAGATAAGATAAAAAGCTACTCAAATCACACAGAAAGGATATACAAGGCACAAAAGAACACAAGAACTCTTCATCTTTAAATAAACCCTGCAATCGACTGATTTAGAAGCCTGTACTGTATCCTTAATGATTCAGCTGGGCACAGTTGGAAGTCCGAACGTAAAGCCGCACCGAAGAATTTTAGGCTGCTTTTGGTGTTTTTTTTATTATTATTATTATTATTTTTTAATGTTTTTTGTTATGGGTAACTTCACGGTCAACTCGCTGGCTGGCACCGAGAAATGATTCCCTGTTTATATTACATCTGTGATTTGTATGAGTAGTTGCTTGGGTTGCCTGAAAGTGTATTTTTATCGGAGGGTCACTCCAGTTTGTTCGATGTCCCAATGCGTCTGGACTTTATGCTAATTTTCACCACTTGTCAAAGCAGTTTATGAGCTATCGGATCGGCTACCTAACCCCGGCCTATTTCGATCTAGACGTGAAACTTATTCGGTCGCACCAAACCTCAAACATACACTTGGGTTTTAACGTTCATCTCCTCCTTGTTTGGCAAAGGGCAGATTGAGGGGCGGCGGGCAAAAAGCGACGGAGGGGGAGGGGGTTAAAAGGGGAAGGAGGAAAAGCTAAGAGCTTTTCCTTTTCTCCCCCTCCCCTTCTTTTTGCCTGCCGCCCCACGATCTGCCCCAGGGTTTCCGAAGATGCTTGTTTAGTTGATTGGCCTGAGTCCAACGCTTGTTCTGCGGTTTTCTTATTGAAAAATGCAATTTCTCCGAACAACAACTTCCTTTAAGCTTGACAAATATTAGTTTATCAGAAAGTCAGATATTAAGAAAACACACAAGACAGGTTCAGGTTAATTCACATACGTGCAGGCATTCACGTGTGTTTTTTGCTTTTGAACTTGTGACTGGAAAATAATAGTGCTGTCTTCTGTTCTTTCCACAAAGTTGGGAACGGAAGGATAAAAGATAAATCGTGTACAGTGGAGTCTTTAAACATGTATTTTTCACCCTCTTTTTATATTCTTAGTGACAGTTTGGACACTTTGTTTTTTCTGAAAAAGTCAAATACTGATGACCTTCTAAAAACCAGTGTTTTAGCGAAATATTCTTACAAGAAATAAACTTTCACAAAGTTCTCTATCTCTTGTGTATAAAGCACACGAAATACTGATTTCTAACTTTTAGTTGCTCTTGTTCGTGCTTGTCGTTATTGGTAGGCTGAATATTCTAACTCTTACTATTATTCCAAGCGTTAAATCTGTTCATGAGTCAACCCTTTAATTTGCTAAAGGCGAATTTGCCCAAACTTAAAATGTCTTTTTGCGTCCTGGAAATGTGGCAGCTCCACCGCCGAAAACGATTTTCAATCCGCGTTCCTCTCTGTCCCTTCGTCTTGTTCTTGTTTTGCCCGCCTCAGAGTTCCTTTCTGGGTGTGATCCGCGCTGAAGAACGAAATTGACACCCTTTGCGTCCGCGCAACCCAAAGGAGGCGTAACAAACAAATCATGGCATATAAGCCAGGTCCGTCCAACTCCAGCATAAACAAAATGTGATAAGGAACAAACGCTAGTGGACTGGTGATATGCAGAAGAAGTCCAACTTGACTTGTTTTCGCTGCCGCCCGAGTCCCGGTCTTTGAATTCTCCGGGGCAAAAGGCAGCACCCGCTGCAATGTCTGGAATAGTTCCTTGCTCAACTTTCCAAGCGAATTTGCTAAAAACAGGATGTCGCACATACACACCAACCAAGCGAAGATGAGACTGGCGTGACATTCAGTCAAGTACACGACAGTCCATCCGATTAGAATATTGTAAGCCAAGAACAAATCCAACAGCCACCCAAGGATCGCTCTGCAGAAAGCCAAGTCGACAGCCATGGTTGTCGCGTTCTGTTTGAGCGCGCGCCCCATTGTTGTGCACAATGACGTTATTCGAACTGTCAGAGGAGCGCGCACAAGCGCTCGAATAAACTGACAATTATGTTTTTTCCGTTTTCTTCGTGATCGATCTGTTATTCGTGTACCTTAGCGCCAGACCCGTGTTACAAACCTCGCAGTGACTCTAGAGTCTCCTGTAGTACGTAGCGCTTTTAAGGCTCGAAGTATCCAAGGCGAAGTTTAGGCGTCCTCTGAGCCTTGTCCTTCAGGACGAATAGTTTTGAGATGCGGCTAAGCGGTCGTCGAAGGTCAGAGTGGTCTTTATACAGGACAGGAGGATGTCCTGGCTGTCAACAGGGCACAGCTCCAAGCTGTGTGTACGTGGCTTGCATAATATTACTAGACTGGTCTGATGATCCGCCCCTCAAATCACCTCTGCTTTATATCAGGCGCTTTCATCATGCCACATGGTCACTTCTTGTTATAAACATAAATGTTTTGACAGAACGTCTCCGGAGTGGAGGATTGCCCTTTGCTTTATTTTAAAACCTTCCATTGTGTCGATCAGTGGACCGGAATCAGTGAACCGGGCGTGACAAATCACAGTGGGGGAATATCACGTTCACAGTGTTGACGGATGTGTCAGCAAGATTTTTTTTTTTTTTTTTTTTTTTTAAATCCCAAACAGCCAGTTTGGAGTGTATAATGTTAGTATTTAACCGGCTTTTATAGTTTACTTCAGTTTAATTGTCTTAATTTTAGTGTTAGAGTGACTTTTGGCGAAGATCGTCACATTTTCCAGGCAACGCCCATATGTGGGCTGATGTATGTCCATTATGCCTGATGTTTGGACTTTGTACTTTAGAACGAGTGAAGAACACGTGCTTGTATGCTTTCGTTCGTGTGTACAGCTACAACTATATTTAGAACAGGAATTCTTGATATTGACTTCCCACAGCCTAACTTTGATGTGAGCAGGACATTTTGAGACTGTTTCTCCTCAACGAAAACATGTCAATATTAACTTGCTATCGTCAAAAACAAAACCAAGACATTTATTATTGGAGCAGTTGATCAGAGCTGAAAAGGTCATTCAATCACTGTAAACTAAAACATGACCTTGTCAACATTCTATTAATCCTGCACAGTTTTCTCGTTTTGCCTTTTCGTACTCTAACCTCTTTTTTTTCCGAGTTTGAAAGAGAAACTGTATTTATTATTTGGCATTTCTTTGGGGTGCTAAAACTCGGGCCTCGTTTGATATCTTCGAGAATTTCGCGTTGCCGAGTTATCGCGTGTAGTTTTACAGCCTCCCAGTTCAAATGTATAACTAAGAGGGGAGGGGAGGGAGAAATGTTTACCAGAGGTATATAGAGAGTCACCATTTCGACATCAGATTGTTGGATTCTGTCTGGGTACGGTCCCACAGTCACGCTCTCGATTATCATTGTAAAGTGTTTACAAATGTGTCGTCCTCTCTAAAGGCCATTCAAGGCTTGGCCGTTGAATGTCGAATTCTCCAACCATTTTACGCGCGCACAGGTAGTTTTAAGTGACGTAACGAGGATACTTTTATAGTAAACGGGGGGGATACCCGAATGAAGGCTCCCTTCACGCATGGCGTCCACGTCCCCACGTGTCTGCCGCACCCTTTTTGCAACCCCCACCACTCCTCTGGATTTACCCCTGGGTCTCCGAGTTTTTCATTGGATGTTTGGTAAATTTCATTGGATGTTCGGTTGTTGACCTAGAAAATGTGCCTGGAATCCTTTTTTTTTTTTTTAGTTGTTTACTTGGCTTCGCGTGAATCAATATGTCTGGATTTTATGCTAATCTCCTTGGCACAGTTGGTTATCTAAAGCAGTTGTACTTCGCAGTAGTGAGATTATGAAATCTAAAAACAGCGCATTTATACCCGTTCATGTATCAGGTTCGACCCGTTGGACGTTTGAGAGAGAGTAGCTCCAAAGTCGACTACAAGCTGTTTCATACTCAAATTACATGAAAACCCGCGGTAAAGACGTTTGACCCTTATGAGAGGCGTATCGCCTTTGCATTAAATTAAGTAATCTATTTTGTCTATTGAATGCAATTTCCGACACAGGGAAGTGGATATTTTTGATCGACTACAACATTACCATGCTACGTGCAACCATTCCGTGATCGGATATAGGCCACAAAGTGAAACGGGTGCGATATTAAAAGACATAGAGCTGCGGGAAAAGAAGGAGCAAAAAGATGAAGTCATACCCGATTAATTAATTTTTCTTAGTCTCCTTTTTATTTCTTGTATCCTTCTGGACAGTCTATATAATGTCCAGCTCCAAGTTTCTCGAAGTACTATTGTTTGCCTTTAACAACAGCAGCAGACAAAAGTATGAACCTTACTTTGTGCTTGTCGCTTTTGTAAGTCTACCTGGCTTTTGTTGTTTCCTGGCTCCAAAGCTGTTCGACTGATGAATCGACCCTTCCAACTACTAAAGCCAAAATTGACTCTTGCAATAAAGTCTTTAACTGTGGAGTTGGTGTCTTTTCTTATTTTTTTGTTTTGCGTCTTGAAAACATGCTAATTCGAACAATAGTTAGTCGCATTATACGACACACCTTCGTCTTCTTCTTCCTCGCAACTACCCTGCGAAAACAGCCGACTTGTATGCGAGCCGGCTGTCCCAGGCAAACTTCAGAATCTTTATCCGGGTTTGATCACTGAAGAAGGAAATTGACACCCTTTGCGTCCGCGCAACCCACAGGAGGCGTAATAGACAAATCATGGCATATAAGCCAGGTCCGTCCAACTCCAGAATAAACAAAATGTGATAGGGAATAAACGCAAGCAGATTGATAATCTGCAGTAGAAGACCATATTGGCTTGCTTTTTCCGCGGCCATCCGAGCCCTGGGCCTCGTTTGCGTCTCTGATGCGAAGGGCATTAATCGCCGTAGCGTCTGCAGGCTTCTGTCACTCCACTTGCCAAGCGAGTTTGCCAAAAACATGATGTCACAAAGGGACACTAGCCAAGCGCAGATGAGACTGACGTGACATTCGGTCAAATACACGACAAACCATCCGATCAGAATGTAAAAGGCCAAGAAAAAGTCCAACAGCCATCCAAGGATCGCTCTGGAGAAAGCCATGTTGAGAACCATTATTGTTGCACTCATGCTTTTGTTCACCGCGTCGAGCGCGGAGTCACGTGTTCAAGTTGATGGACTCCACGTGGAAGGACGCGATATTTCGAGAGTGACGGCAGTTAGAAACTTGGCAAAGTTTCAGTAAACTCTGGACGATGAGTAATTCGGCTCCTGATGCGGCGTCGGACTGCTGGTTCTCAGCACTGGGTCTGACTTGAAGCAGAGTACGAGGGGTCTGTTGAACTAACAGTTTGTCTCAGTGATCACATCCACCGTTTTGGATGATCAGTTGGCTTCTTTAGTGTTTTGGCTCCCAAGCTCAAAATACAGATTCTCCCAACCTTTTAAGAAGAAAATGTATGAGTGATGTAGTGAGAATTGATAGCTGAATCAGCAGTGTTATCTGAGTACACTATCAAGTAACAAGCTCTTCATGCTGTATCATAATCTCTGCAGAGAGATAAAAGGATAATATGTAACTTGATCACTCTTGAAAGTGAAAGAGGGCGCGAAATCGACGAGGGGGTGGGGGTGGGTAGGCGGTCGGAGATCGCCCCACGGGGCCCCCGTCCATTCTACGTACATTTAGCGCCAACCCGCGCGGGGCTGGAGACGAGTCAATCGTATGTCATCGAGGTTTTGTCCGTTTCGGACCATTTTTTCGTTAAAATATATTCTAATATTCAGCGTGGGCTCTCAGTGGTCAAGATACAAATGTTTTGACAACGTATCCGGCGTGGAGGTCTAACAGGAAGATGATGGATCAGATCTCATATTAGTATCACGTAGTTGTCAACAGATTCGACGCACACTAACCGTGGCCTTTACAATTTGGAGTGTACAACGTCATTTTTCCTTTTCGTTTCCTTTTCCTTTTCTTTATTTTAATTGAAGGGTGACTTTCTTTCACCTGGCGAAGATCGTCAGTTTTCTCTTTTCTTTTCTTTTTATTTATTTATTTTTGATTGAATGATTATCCGGACAACGCCCGCATCTTGTGGTGTGCGCCATATCGGCTGATGTAATTTGGACTTTAGACTTTCGCACGAGCCTATGCTTGGCCTAGCTGTTGTTCATATGGTCGGCCGATATTGTATAGTTGGTTTTCAAGCTTGCTTCCCCACTGCTTACTGGCCGACTTCGTAGGCTTGATACTCTCTCGGCATGTTCTTCGTTTACGACTCGTCTACACATGTAATATTTAAAGAAGTGATTGTATAAACAGAAATAGTGTGAATCAGCTCACTTTCCAAAATCTTCTTATTTGCTAAATCACAGCCGCTTTTTTTACGTTCTATTTAAATTTTGTTCTAACCGTTGTTATGGTTCTAATGTTTGCTGCCGTCCTTCGTCGTCTAGCTGTGAACTCATTGGCGCGTGAGTCCTGTTTTAGTTCGCTTCACATTACAAGGTTATATTGTCCATGTTTTCTTGCATTTGAAACTCAGAAACCCCTATGAAAAGAATCCTTGTTTGTTGTTGTCTAGAACAGTTCTAGAATTTGCCTCTTGCAAAGTTTCCTTCAGGAGTTAAACAAACTCAATCGTTTTCAAAAAACTAGTTTTAGATTACTTTGTTGTTCTCAAAACCGGTTTCACTTTCTGTCACGAATTAATGTTGAAAAGCTAAATTTTCTGAAGCTTTCAAACTTACAGATATAATGGATCGAGGCAATACTATCAGGCTATATTGGTTGAAGTGGATTATTTTTTCTGAACGTCGCAAAGAATCGTTCGCTACTGAATGTAGTGTCAGAGCAAAACTAAAACATCCGAATGCTGGAAACGTCACCGAAAACTGCGCCAATAATCATTCTGACGGCGTTCAGTACATCACCCCATGGCCATACGTTTGACAGATACGTAATGTGTCGAACGAGTGGTGTTCTCGGCGGGACATACTGATATGAGTCACCAGTTAAAAAATCACCATGCACGTTTCCTATATACTAAATGGACAAGGTAGTACGATTATCATAGGATTAAAACCATAACAATTGTTTTTACCTCAGGTTTTCTTCTTCTGCTGTTTACTTTGGTGTATTCATGTTCAGGTGTTGTCCCTCCTTTGTTCCTTGCTCGCGTGACGAAGTTAGTAATAGTATTTAGACACGCGTTATCGAGTTCGGCGTGCTTCATCTAGACTTTGAACTTTGTCACCCAGTCCACACTCACATGAAATCGTGCTTGTTTTTGTTTTGTTTTGTTTGTTTGTTTGTTTGTTTGTTTTTCTCTTGATGATCAAGTGCTCCTTTGTGAGAATGAAAAACCGGCGTAATCTCGCATCATGTTGTAAAAAGTCAAGAGTGATTAACCACGACACGAAACTGGGAATTGCATGCGATTGATTTCACGACTGACGCAATGACGCTGGAGACTATATCGACCACAGTCCTTTGCGCGCCGACATCCTTGATCTCTCCATTGTTATGAGCCCTAAAATAGCAATCCACAGTCCAGACATCCGACTCGTTTGAGAAGAACATTGATTCTTTTTTTTTTTTTTTTTGGCCTGAGTGCTACTTGCCTATTTTGTCATCAATTTATTCCATTTTTGTGTGTGTGTTTGGGAACAAATTCAGGTTTCGAATTTGGCTAAGAGAATGGGCGTTTATTCGAGGTAATCGAGTGTTTGGGGTTTAGGGTATACAAGAAATTGCTGCTTGTCAGGTTTACCTTTGCATTCATGCTCTGTGTGAGTGAGCCTGGGACCTGCCAACTCTGTCTCATTATAATGCGTTCAGTGCAAAGAGCGACGTGTCAGCATATTTCTTCGTAGTGCGATTAACTTCAATTGTTTCCATTGCATGCAAGACAATTTGTCGAATGCTCTGTGTTTGTTCAGTGGCTGCCGCTCAAATCCCTGCCGCCGTTTGTTGATGATGGAGTTTGAAGGCAGCCGCTCGGCTCTGAAACGCCTGTTTAACTCTTTCAGACTTGTACAGAGACTGTGAAGGGAGGGTTCTTTGCTGTTTTTCGGGTGGTTGATCGCACTAAATGGCGGTCATCATCCAATCAAAAAGGTGTTTCGAGTCGGAAATGCACGTACATAAGAAAAACAATCGAGATAAAAGGCTGCACACATCCTCTCCCATTTGATACAAACTACGAGAATACCCGAACAATACTTTAACAGCAGTCATTTCCGAGGTTTTGTTTAACTTCGTCACGTACGCTCATGAAGAGCCACAGCGCCGTATATACAGTCATCAGAATCGCATTCTGGAAAGCCGTACTCCTTGGCGCACAATTGAAAGAAAGAAAAAAAAATTCCTAAAACAAACACGTCGTTTGTGAATTCTTTTCTCTCTTTTCATATTTCAACGTTCAGCAAGTACAAACATCGCTTTACGTCAAGAATCAGTTAAGCGAAAATCCATTAACTTTTCTGTTGTTTTTCCTTCAAGCGTGTCACCCAAATCAATATGATTTTAATTAAGGAAATCGTCCTTGACGGAGTGGCCACTTTCATGTGTTCAAGTCTGTAATTTGGGTTCCACTCCGAAGGTTCTGGATAATTTTAGCGCGGCGGCAGCAGCTGCTATCAGAAGCGGTAAAATACATAACCGCTGTCGTCCGACGATCTGATTGGTTGTTTGGGCGCAGTCCCCGCTCTTGCCAACCGCAACCTGAATGGCAGGACAATATTAGACAATTGCTACGTTGTGATAACACTGAAATTTGCGAAACAATACATCAACAGGCTGATATATTATTATTCAAAATCTCCATGGGACTTTTCTTTGAGAGTAGAAAGGCACAGGTAGGTAATTTTCAACTCTCGCTTCATCGACAACGCAATCACAATAGACGCCGAGAATGTTTAGTTAGACTTTGTAGAGAAAAGCCGGCCACTCACTCTTCGATTATGCTGATTTACTTGCAGGGCGATGGTTGCATTTCGTGCTGATGACGCGTAATTTTCTCAGAGCTTGAGTAGCACTTGAAGAGCTGTATAAAATGAACTCGGCAAGAAACGACCCAGCAAGTTTTGGACGAAGTACTTGGTCCAATTCGAAGAAAACTCCAAAGCCGCTTAACATGGACAGCGCATTAGCTTTGCTTCGTCGGGAATTGGTAAGTACAAACTATTCACTAAGCGTTGAACTCCGGCGTTCCTGAAAGTAAATAGTCCATTTAGAGTATCACCGCTGCATCAGTTGTTAATCGACGCAAAACCGAAATGACCATACTCTCTTCCTGTATGCCGTCAACTTAGACAAATGATTGCCTCGCGCTAGAGATCAAAGCAAATAGAGCGAGAAGCTGCATGTGTACTTCGCTACTGCTTCATTATTTTCTCGATCTTCATTAAACGGAAACCAATTCGCGACACAGCGCGCGAAAGCCATTTGCAGTCAAGGTTAGGTTATGGCAATTGAACGTGTAGCTGTATTAAACGCGCGCTTTAAATAAGCTTAGCTTTAAATAATCGGGTGTACACACACGCTGCGTACTTTTAATACACAGTCTCTCTGTTCAGAATGAACTCGGAAATACAAAAAAGTTCGTGAACTTCGATCGCCAACAGAGTGGACCTTACTAGCAGAATGTACTCACTGAAAGCGTTCGTTTGAATGGTCACACCTTTTGGTATCGTTTGACTGTTCAGGAGTAAAACGTTTCTTCCTTGATTTAAATTTGTCTTGTGAAAGGACTGAATTAAGATGGATTCTGGATTTAATGTAATTTTGCTACGATGGTAAAGTTTATTAAAAGGAAAACGTCCCGCGCCTCAGAATTAAAGTAACACTAGACTAGCAGGTTGATTTTTCATGTGGTTAGACGGCTGTTTGCCCAGAACCACTATCTTTGTTGTCAAATTCATAAATACAATATATTGCATATTCCAAACGCGTTCAATGTAATGTTGTGAACAGGGTGTCTAGGTATCCCTCGCTCTTGCTTGGTCCAGAGTGTCCCATTTTCCAGTCGACTGAACGACGGCCGTTCTCTTGGGTGCGAGAAACAAATATTCATTTGAACATTTTGCATATATAAAAAAGACTTGTGTGTAAACAACATTGTTTCACATTCTCTATAGCGCTAGCACGTCCCCACTAACTCTTACGATAACGGCCCTAGACCAGTTCATTCGCCAACCAACGACATGCGATACGCATCATTTGTAATGCCAGCGAAAATTTCAAGCTCATTCTTCTCTAAATCGGCGGGAAAAAATATGATACGAAGCAATCTAATTTATTCGATCTGCGAAGAAACAATCGGAAACTTCCGGCAAAATGAAGATCGTTCATATGTCTCTGTATTACGTGGGTGTTCAGGAGTTGCTCAACAGAGCTGCTGCTATGTATTGGTGGCCCCTTAATGTTCGGCTCACTTCGTTCGTTGCTGTTATTTTTCATTTTCTCTTAATCCCGTAGGTTGACCCATCTGGCATTCGCTCTTTGTCTTGTTTAGTTTTCAGGAGCAACACCGTTTATTAAAGTTTAGCATAAATTATATACTTTACTACTGGTATTGATAAGCCGGTAGGTTGTTATTGATCTACTCATGAGGAAAACTTTCTGTTTTACAATTTGCGATTGAGAGGAAGCAGTCGAGTTTCTCTTTAAGTGGTGGGGACATTGGAAGAGTACATTCTGTGACAAGAACTAATATTTTGTCCATTGTTTTTGGATCTCATTTTCTTTAGGAAAACAATGGATTATTAAAGTGATGACGTCTAAAAATCTATTTTTCTGAAGTGATGGGGTTTATTTGATTGTGAACATCTGAAAAAATGTTTACTGGATCGCAAAGAAAGTACTTTTAGTACCTTAAACAGCTGATATATGGGCTTCTGAACTTTAAATTGCTCCATATTAGACTCTCTTAGTATCTCCTGTCTATTCATGATTTATAAAAAACAAACACCAAAATAAAGGAGGTCTAAATATGGGACTATCTGTTACTTCAAACTTCTCCTATATTGTAGTTTCAGTATGGCTGTAGATGTTTAAAATGTGTACACGGTCTTGTAGCAGCTGTGCAAATAGCATGATATGGTCCGGACGGCTGGTTAAAAAACCTCGGTTGATATTGTGCTCCGGTAAGGATGACTAGGCATAAGAGAGTCCCTTAGGACGTTTTAGTCCATTTCGCCCTAACAATTGTCACGGAATTGGTTTGCGGACAATTAGACCAGCAAAGTCGCAGAACTGCCAATTTGGTTTGCTCGAAAAACATATTTTGTAAACTATTAAACTATCTAGGGGGACTTCAAAATTCTGCTTTTGAAGTTCAAGTATTGGGAGTGAGCATGCATTGTTATCAGACTGTACTCGTTGAGAGCTTCCATTTGAGTTCTTGCACCAGCTTATGGGGTTCAGTTGACAGCTCATTTATGGTCGAGTCACCATTTCGCTTTTTGCGCTGGAAAATTTCTCTCATTTGGGATAGAGGCCAGCTAAGTATATTTCGCCAAATGTATGTAATTTTTTCGCCTTCATTAGTTTAGCTTATACTACAGATACGGATTGATAGTGCAGCAGCAATATAATATCGTTGTTGAAGCCTGACTGAATATCAAGGCTGGTATTTGGCAAGTAGACTCTTGGGCTGAAATGATTATAAACCATCTTCGTTTGATGTGAGCAAAGCTTTAAACATTTTTAAAGTCGTGAAAACTGGTTAAGCCAAGGCACTGTCTAACGTAATGGCTGTCTGTACAGTTGGTGCGTGTTGGTTCAAATGTACCTAGTGATGAATAGAAGTAAAATGGTCCTAAACAAAGGATAATTTGGCACTGACATATATATTCGAACCTGCGCTGACTTGATATATGCCTGCTTTAAATAATCTGGCCGTCAGTATTAGTGTAAGTATTACCATGCCTTTTATCAAAGTTAATCTTTTAAAAGTCCAAGAAATGGACTTTGTACCCTTAATCGCGTTTCGTTTCTGACAGCTGTGTGGGAGGCTAGGATCAGTTCCAGACAAATGTTTTCTGATCACAATACTCGCTAATTATGTGTGAATATACTATACCTCAGCAGTAGCATTCAATAGCAGTAGACAATAGTAGACAATATATTTATAGTGTACATATACACCATATACACTATATAGACACTTTAGACACAACAGACATCGGACGCCATCTAAACACTCCTGCCTTTAGACGTATTGTAAACATAAATTACTGTATAGAGTGTATGTATTTATAAATACACTTTAGACTTTAGACGCGTACAGTAGACATACAGCCGGAGTGTATATGATGTATTTTTCAACTAAATGACAGCTAAGATTTTGAATTTAGACAGTGTTGTGTATTTATACACAATATACAGCCTCTATATACATGTGGCTACTCTGTAAATCCTGTAATAACGCGGTTTAGTGTGCAGTAGCAGTAGTAGTAAGTAACAGCAGCAGCAACCACAATATGTCAATGTTTTGGCCGTTATAAAACTAAAATGGTATGTGTGTTTTGTTTGTTTTTGTTATATTTTACCAGCTTGCCACGCATCTCCAGGACAAAGCTTTGCATAAACAGCTACTGGGACTCCAGGCAAGTATCGTGGGACTGAAAACGGAACTCAGAATAGAGCGGGAACAAAACTGGCAGTGGGAGAATGGAGAGCTTGACAGGGAACCCACGCGTGTTCCACTCGAGAGTCGCGCAATCGCGACCGAAGTCTTGCGTGAGAATCCCGCGATCGTAACCAAGGTGGAAGTCATAGACAACCATGAACCGAAAGCAACGAAACTTCAAGTCAATCATGCCAAGCAAGATTCAGGCATTTTAACGGACGACGAAGGGAACAGTGATGAAGCCGACGAAAGTATCGGCCGGAAGCCTACGAAGAACTTCGTGCGCCTGCAAAGCGGGAAGAGCAACTCATTCCACGCGGGCTCTCGCGGAAAAGAAGGCAACAAAGCAAATTTTGAAAGGAGCTGGAGCAGTCATTCCTTAAAGCCAGCCAAAGTGCTGATTCGCAGCGTGGAAGTCCCAAAAAATAAACGAGAAAATGCAGAAGTCACGAGTAATCTCTACTCGCCCCGACAACGAGCACAAACGATGCCAAGCGGTGGCTCCTTTTATCGGGTTGCCAGTATGCCCGTAATCAATGAAGTACCTACTTCGGAGAGAGCCACGACAGACAGCAATAAGGACACAGCGTTTGGCGTATATGCGCGTCATGAAAGCGATCGAATTGATAATAACAACGCATTTTCAAATGGCCAGCGCGCGATCGAAAACCACCAGCCAAAGAAACTGCCTGTTGTGTTTCACTCCCTTCAAAGGCACGACAGCATGCCAATTTTGTCATCACACGCCAGGAAACGTGGAGAGGAGAGATTAAGAGCAAAGTCGAACAATAATACAGTCACCAATACTCCTAAAAGTATCCAGAAAACAAACCAAGACTCTCAGACACTAACGCGGAGAGTGTCGACAAGTTATGTCGACCTGAGGAAAGTTTCGGCTCCGGTTGAAGCAAAACCGCTGGCTGTAGTAAAGAACTTCAGTCATCACGAACCAGAAACGCAGAGATTAACACAAAAAATATCGACCAGTTATGTTGATTTAAGAAGAACGTCCAAATCACCGTCTGCCAGTCAAGGCGTGGATTGCAATGGCTTGGAGACTCGAAGTTTGCAACGAGTGTCCACTAGTTATATCGATATTAGAGCAAGGTCTTCACTGCGTGAAACAGCCAGAGACAAGAATTACAACGAGACAGATAACCATAAACTTATACGACGCGTCTCTTCCAGTTATGTGGATCTTAGAAGCACTTCGTCCGCCAGTGACGAAAGGAGGTCGATTAAAGACATCAACTGCAACGAACAGAAACCAATGCATCATCATAAACTCTACCGCTCGCATAGTCAGACTTCTCTTGTTTGACAGGATTGCATTTAATTTTACTATGTATGAGTTTTCAAACATGGAATGAAATTCAGGAGCTACCCCCGACCATCATGCTGTGCGCGCTCGGTGTAGCTCTGGAAAAATTCCCTGATGGCGCGCAAAGCACTGTGGTTAAACTTTGGGAGAGTGTGGTGTAGTTGCGTCATGTTTTTCACCGAGATTTACTTATTTAGCATATCTTTGTTTTTACAAAATAAATGTTCGGTGAACTAAGAGAGAGATTTGTAGACTCATGAACGCTAAAGTGGCATTAAAGAATTTTCTTATGGTGGGTATTAAATGCTGATGACAGATTTTATTGAATCTATTTTCGACCTCAGAATCAAGAGACTGGCCGTCAAACCTCTGCAACACTCACACTTACACTGATTGCACACATTGCAAATTTACGCCCTGATTGTCATCTGACCGGTTAAAATGCACATCTTGATATTTGAAACAAACTACAGATTTTAAAGAGGGCCGTTGACAACAGGTTTTGATGGCCATTGTGTCACGATGAACTCTCCCATATGTTGCCCTTCTTGTTTAAGGAAAGTTGTGATTTGCATTTTAAAATTTACTTTATGGACAGGAAAATGGGCCAGTAAAATAGTTCGACGCACGATGTTCAAAAGCGATTTTCCCCTTCATTCTATTTGGGGGCAGCAAAAAGTGGTGTGATATGGACAAGTTAGAAAATAATTTGTTCAATCTGCGGCGGGAAAAAATTATAGCTTTGGTCATGATTACAATCTTAATTCCCGACCACGCACAAACGACATTTTATTTCCCTTAGAGCGCGCTTTGAGGTGATTTTCAAAAGCCAAACCCAAATTTATTACACTGTCAATCTGAGAGATTGTATAAAAGCACTTTCAATCAATTAGATGCCAATGTAAGTTGCGAGGGGTTTCATTTTGAAGAAGTAACCAATCAGCATGCGAGGAACGCCGTCACCACTTGCTAGCTTACGTGATAAGATCGCAATCGAGTTTGCTTTCTCAAACCATAGCAATGACACAATTACTTTCGACAGTCATCCGAAAACAGTTCAATATGAGGACATTAGCAGTCTGTTATCAAAAAGCGAACAAACGATCTGAGTTTCTTCAGGGGAACTAGAGATTGTTATCAAACTCTAGATTCTCTGCACAGTCCTCTTGTTTGCAGTCTTTAAGCCCTGGCCAAACGAGGTGCAAGTCAACGCAAGTCGATGCAAGTTTTCAAACTTGCGCGGACTTGCGTTTCGTTTGGCCACCAACTTGCACGGACTTGCATCGACTTGCAGTGACTTGCATGGAATTTGAGCATGTTCAAATTTTCATGCAAGTCGACGCAAGTTTTTCACCTAAAGCAGCGAAGAGCACATTAGCAAAGACAAGTCTAAATCAAAAAAATAAAAAGTAAAAGCCTCCTCATTAAGTTCCAGCTCAAGAGAGACTTTTTACTCGGTTTCTGACTCAGAACCGTCTAAAAAAGAAAAAGTTTTTACAAAACTTGCATGAGCTTGCATCGACTTGCGTCTCGTTTGGCCACCTTTTGCAAGTCAAGGCAAATTTTTTTGTCATGTTGAACTTGCATCGACTTGCATCTCGTTTGGCCAGGGCTTTAGTGTGAGGTTAGGAAAATTAGGTTCCATAGAGTTAAAAGTAAAAGTCCACTACATCCATGTGATCTTTATCTTTATCACCGTCTCCGCTGGTTACTGGTTCTCCATCGCCAGAAAACGGCTGTGCATTCTTTTCGGGGGAATGGGAACCTTTCAACTCAACACTTTCAAAAGGCTTTTCATCATGATCTCGACGAATTTCGTCAAGGCTGACACTCAGATCTTCGTCGTCCCGAAATGCAGTTTTGACTAGAGTTATGGTGGGACCACTTTTCCTCGAGTTAGTCGCAAGTTCCTTGCTTTCTTGTGAAGCAAGATCGTCTCCTATGCAGGAACAATAAGTAGCAAACCATGAGGGTAGCATGCATTATAACACTACATAAATATATCGCCCTCTTTACAAATTATTCATAAAGCTATGCTAAACACATGCCCAATTTTGAGCGTTCAACTAGTACATGACTAATAGCAGTGTTCACTTCAATTCCTGAGCTGTCAAATGAGAACCTTACCACTTTAATAAAAACATTTAATATACATTTTAAAGCAGTGTCCACTTCCCAAAGTTTCTGTCAAAAATATTCAAATTCACTCCTGAACTGTCAATAAAACCTTAAGGTTGGCCACCCTTTAAAAACATAATTGACAAACTTATAAAGAAATTAAGGTTATGCAAAATCTAATAATAATAGCAAAGTGTTGAGCCATTATCTGATGTAGCGGTTTTCGGCAAGTTGATTATATACATAGATAGAGGATATTACACGGCGGCGCAAAGATATGCATTTTATTTTCGAGTGGTAAAAACAATGTTTTACGAGCGCTTTGCGAGTGAGCAAAATATTGTTTTTACCACGAGAAAATAAAATCCATATCTTCCAGCCGCCGTGTAATTTTCTTTTTATTATATTAGACACGAGTGTTTTACGACAAATTGCACAAACAACCGTGCAAAAGCGGGAAATGACGCCAACGATATCCTCACTAGTGAGGATATGGAAAATACGCCACTCGGGACCCGGATGTAGTTTCGTATGGATTTTACGCACGGTATATTTTCCAGTAAAACACTCGTGTCTATATAATAAACTAAGATATATCAAACCGGTTAAAGAAATTGATATTAATTTTTTTGTTGTATTCTGAGATGCCGCCTCTGGTTAATAGCACCAATTTGCTGTGGTTGGAGAAATTTATGCATTTACGTGTTTGTTCAGCTCAGTGTTTTCAATGTGGCTTGCAGGCAAAATGGTGATACAATTTACGAAGGTAATTCGGAAATGCATTATTGATTGAAAAGAAAAACAGAAAGATGTGAAGTGAACAGGACTGAAGGGCTCAGAGAGTGACCGAAAGAGAACCTTATTCAAACGCTGAAGGAAATCGTTATTCAATACAAAAATATTTAAAAGTGGTACAAATAATGAGAGTAATGTGAGAGGGAAGAGAGATTGAGAGAAAGAAATAATCATGGAGACAGACAGAGAGAACGAACACAAGGGGTAAACAGGGAAATATGCTGAAGATAGACAAGACTGAGAAGAATTAAAAGAAGAAGAAGTATTGAATTGAAGCGGTAATAACTTCTTTACATTACTAAATAATTCTAGCAGTTATGCTCAGTTCCAGATGTGTCTATATATAGACACATCTGGAACTGAGCATAACTGCTAGAATTATTTAGCAGAACTAGAAAGGCCCCCGACGAAACATCTAGTATTGAGAGAGACTAATAGACTACGGACAAAGGGGCATTGAAAGTATAATTTCAGCCATTAGGTAAATCATGGGAAATAAGTAACAATGATCGGAATAAAGGTATCTTGGCTGTTCCGGCTTCATAAACACTATGCATGTCGCATCTCATCGATTGTATAGAAAATGTTTTCACCGATGTACTCACCGTGTAATTGCAGACGATCTCCAATGGCATTTCCATATACAGCAGCTGGGATTGCTAAGACAACGAGAATAAAAATCAATCTCCCCATAATTGCAGTCCAAACGAAAACTACTCGGCGATTGCCCTCGCGAAGATCGGTACTTTTGTCTTGCAGGTGTACTCATAAATAATTAATGAGCTGAGCATCTTGTGGTTCAGACCTACATGACGTTTGTCCCTTTCATAAAATGCGGCCACATCTTGCGGCCAATTTTATTTCATTGCTTGTCATAACTATGTTTTCTTATTTGTTCATCCGCACAATGGGCCCGACATTTCGAACTGAAAAATGACAAGTATATTTGGACCCAAACTACAAAAAGAATTAAGTTTGAGATACCAAAATAAGACAAATTTGTCTTATTTTGGTATCTCAAACTTAATTCTTTTTGTAGTTTGGGTCCAAATATACTTGTCATTTTTCAGTTCGTAACAGTAGTCACGGACCATACATGGAGTCGTCAAATGTAAAGAGAAAATTGAAAGCTGTTTCTTGACAAGAAATAACATATACTCCGCCCCTGACAACTCAATAAAATAAGTTTGTACTTTACTGTTACTGTCACTAACTTACTCAATCATTACTACAACTTCAATAATCTACTCAGGGCTGTTCTTGCTGCTGTCTGACTATACTGACATTTACATACCGACCACTTACCGACAGCGTTACCGACCACATACCGACCACTTACCGACCGCATTCCGACAGTTCAACTTGTAGTCACAATCACCCAACTAGCTTACTACCACTATACCACTAACGGCTAACTACTGCAGTAGTATTGCCTTTCAGTATACTAACAATAACTATCTGTTCGACCACTGATAGTGCTGCTTCTGCACCGCTTCTACGGGGGGGGTACTCAATAGGAATTTGGATGGGGGGGGGGGGGGTTCCGCTGACTCTATAAAACCCTGACCCTATTCAAGACACAAAAATGGAAATTTTGCTACCCTGTCTAAGACAAACTGCTCTAATTTGATACCCTGTTCAAGACTAAGTTTAGATAAGTTAGCCTGCGTTGCACGCGTTTCCACTGGAGCATACGAAGAAATCGCGCGAAAATGGCGAGAGCAAAACTGTGGTTGAGGGGGGAGTGGAAGAGGAGAAAATCCTTTCATTCTCGGAGTTCAGTTGTTCTTTCTTTCAAAGGCCAGTAAGCCTTGTTAATCTCGGTGAATTTTAACATGTTTTTAATTTGGCACCATGATCAGTTACATGTACCAGTAAAATGGGCACTGTTATAGGAATGCCCCACGTTAGACGGTTTAATTCTTGATCTGACTCACTCTGATAAGTCATGGCACGTGAAGGCATTCTGTGAAATATGCCATCGTACCAGCAGCAGCTACACATACGCAGAGAGAGTAAGACAGAGAAACAGAGACAAAGATGCAGTGGTAGAAAAAGAGAATCTGAGAAAGAGCTAAAATACCCGAATAGGTACACTGCAAAGATTAAACACAGCCACAGATTGGGATATAACGAAGCAGGCAGAACTGACTAAAGCAACTATTTTATAAATGAATTAAATGGAAGCGGGTGTCAGGAAGTCTAAGGTAAGAAAGTGATCACCAACGAATTAATCACTAATTCCGTTTTAAGAGAGATAGAAAACTAGAAAAATGAAAAATTAAGAACCGGATGCGCATTCTTTTTATGTAAGCAGAGCTTTTGAGTTCACAAGGGAGTCCTTGTTTTTAAAACTGTCTTTGTAAATCCAATTCTAGTGGTATTCGCGAAAGGACTATTAAGTTTGCAGCTTCGCCTTTAGAGAGAGCGTATCAGGAAGCTACTGTTTGGCTGGTCCGACATTTTTCGGCTGCTAAAAGAGGTCAGATGATCCACAAGCTCATCATGTCAACTAGTAGCATCAAATTCAGTTGGTTAGTTTTTTCAAATATAATCCAGAAGATTTCTGTTTACTCGCTATCAAATGTTTTATAATAAAAACACAGCTTGTAACCCTTGTATGTAACCCTTTTAAAGTTTCATTTACTTCTTAAAATGAATTCATAAAATGAATTTGACAGCTTAGCTGCTCTGGATAGACAAGCTATACATGCCCCTATAAACAGAAAAATGAAACACAAGGAACTACGTTCTTCATGTGTCTCGAGACAATGGATTTTGTCGGTTTGTGTCTGTGGCCTTAGTTCTAGCCCCCTGGTCTAAGTTGGATCTTCGAAGCACGACTATACAATAATCCTGGATTAGCTAGTAATTACCGGAAATTTTCTCCCAAACAGTTTCCTTAGCCGGATTTGATTAAATAAAACGTTCTTTGGTAATTTTTGACAAGAACTCAGACACATGTCGTTATTGGAGAAGCGCAAGGCTTGAACACAAAACGCAGTTAGGTACTTAGCCAACATTTTCAAATTGGAACTCGACTTTACACTTTGGGTGAGGCGGAGATTTTGAGCCAAAAATCCGCTTATAGGTTTGACTCAGCTTAACCTCGACTGAATATAGGACGTGTACTAAGAATTGGCCACAGATGCAATTTTAACTCGATTTCTTTGCATCACCATGTTAAAAAGGTATTATCCTGCAGCCGCCTGATAGCCAGTTTGTCTAGCCAGTACATAAAATTGCCTATTGTGAATCTGTTGGTTTTCATATTACACAATCAAGTGTAAGCTACGTTCAATGATTTGTTGGTTACAATTCCATTTGCTACGTGTTCAACTCTTCCAGTAAGTTCTTTGCTCGTCACAGTTTGCAACCAATATCATGGCCACCATAACATTCTCGGCATAACATCCACATGACCTAAGGTTTCTTGCTGATGTTCCGAAAAAAAGAGGAAGAAACGAGATATGGCGAATGCGTTGTTATTGTGACGGACAGTAAATGTTTGAGTCAATTCCAAACGCGAATCATCCCCCCTCGGGCATACATATATATGATTGCGTTTGGAATTAATTCTACAGTGTGGACATACTGAACGCCGCCAATAATGCGTTTTTTAGTGTTTTAAAAAAACTTTGGGGTGGCACATTGCGGGCCACTCATGGTAATCTTGGGTGGTGTCCATGACACTTATCTGTTTGTGCAGCAATACCGAGTTGGACATGTTTATAATCACGTATTTCCTGTGACAAAAAAGCTTGCATGCTCCCACGGCAGTTTAATCTCCATATCTGATAAACGATCGAAGACCTTTTGATTATCTGGGCACACATCAATTATTATGTCTTACCGCGAACAAATAAGTTAAGTGCACCGCACTAGAAATGTTTCTGCCGATGACAATAAAATATTATCTGATCTTTTTCTGCTAGTGAGTCCAGGTTCAATGTTTTGCTTGGCGAATATCGTGTTGACACGATTAAAAAGCGGGCAGATTACATAAAGTTGAGGGCATATCCTTTTTGCGTGATTGTTGGCAATTTTGTTTTTCACTGTAAGTGCTCCACATTTCTTGCTGTTTAACTCTCACTACAATATCGAAATATCTGGATGGACTCTGCGTCCAAGCCAGAATATTCCTGTGTTAGTAAACAGTTTCGTCGGGCTCTTTTGTCGCTAAAATTATTTGATTGGGTAGCAAACTAATTGGGTCGATGTTATAAAAAGATGCTTATGTTTGTAGTCTGGTCATTTTCGGATTATTCAAAGCGGGGAGTGGCCCACTTAAGGCGGAAATTCGGCTGGCACAGCTTCAAAGTCAAGGGTCACACGAAACAATGATCGAAGTTATTTAACAGGTTTTATTTGAATGTCTGTGAGCGATCACCTTCTGAACCTTCGACGGAATCAAACACGAAATACTGTTGAAAATTAGAATTCCGTTCTCGAGTTAGAAGCGTTTTTAATTTAGACGGACGGTCAATGACGACAGCAGCAAGGTGATGCGTTGCCATAGCACCATTTTTGGCCTTTTTCTCTATCTGGAGAGATCTATAATTGTACTTACCTTGGTTAATTTCATGAAAAGCATACTCAGCACGTACAATATCAATTATCAGTAAAGTATTTTACGATTCACGACATGGGTTCTACAACCTCCGGTCGAAATAATAAACCCTTTTCATACCTCTAGAAAAACAAAGTTTTGAACAGAAAGACTCAGCTAGGCCATATAACAGTAAACGGCTCGACAACACGATGTTTGCGAAGACTTACGAACTCTATCAAATGCCAAGACGATTTCCCTTAGTCCAGCCTTGTCCAAGACCAGTTGACCCCGGTTTAAGATACCAAGATTTTATACCGAGGCTTGTAAAAGGGACCCTTTCGGGTGGAGCCTCCCCCAGTATCCAACGCTAGGGAGTGCCCTCCCCCTCCTCCCGCTACCCGCGGAACTGTGGAGGAGTGTATTGATAGATTTTTGGTTCCATATTTTTTGAGCCGCTCACACTCTTCCGGTTTAGTTGATACAGTCCATTGGCCTTTTGTGAGCGAAAGGACATGAACTTGAACGCCCGTTTGGATGATACCTCGACGAAGAACAACAAAAAAAGCCGTCGTAAAGACTCAGTCGTTGCGTGAATTCAGACTAAAGCTCTATCGAGCACTAAATAGTGCGGTTTTGATTGTTTTTACAAACTGATCAATTCTCACTTGCGGACGACCCGAACCGGAGCTGCGCGGAAAATTTAACGTCTTTCAAAAATTCCTCTTTTTAATGGCTGTATAAGAATTTCCTGTTACTATAACGCTCAGTAATTCCGCTCTGAGAGAGGAAGAAACGTTCTTTATAAATGACAAGGAGAGGAAGACAAAAAAGAGAAAATGGATAGTCACTTATGAACTCAACACCCGGACACACACCGTGACCTCTGTGGCGTATATGATATTGGTCTCGTCACCCCCAGCTGTCTCATATTACTGTACCCACTGGGTGTCACTTTTAATGACTGACATCGTTCGCATAACACAAGCTTGGCCCGTCTATATTTACTCCGCTGAGAACCAATACGGCAGCAAGTTACGTGCTCCATGCGTAAGATCCTGGACGATATAGGACTGTGTTAACTTCAACACATTTTAGCCAAGAACTGGCGGTGAGAAGTTTCGAACGCCATCGCTTTTAAAAGTCACTGGTCGCTGAAATATGTGGAACAGAACATGGATCTCGGAGAAGACGATCACTGTTAACATGATCGTTATTATTGTCGGTGAGTTTGGGGTTCAATTTTGAACAATTCTGTCTCTGGGTATCTGAGAACAGAGAGCGGTGTTTCAGCACAAACTCATCGATTCTTTGTCTTTATTTTCGTCAGTCATTACAAGCTGTATTCTGGCAGATGGCGAACAGACTCTTAACGACGAAGTTAAGTCTACAGGGGAATCTGACGGGCATCAAACTCCGACAGACAAAATGGAGGAAATCGATCTAACGGGACAATTTGAGACCAACGATAGATTTGAACCGGAAAATGGAGGAATATTTTCCAGTCGGAAAAGACACACACAAGGAGCCGAAGAAACGTCTGATGTTGCTGTCTTAGAAATAACATTTGGTGACGCAACTAAGGCTGGCCTTGTTACGACAGCATCAGTGCAAATAAGACACTCCAGTGAAGTGACAGAACGTGCTTTGCCAAAGCAATCGTCATCCAAATGGAATGGCCAAGTCTCGCAACCGGAAAACGTTGTTGTTTCGTCTTTGATGCAAACTTCATCGCCGCAGTTATCTTCGTGGGAAAATTACGCATCTCCGAATGGCAACCCCAGCTCGAACACAATCAAAACCAGCAGAGGTTTTGTGGCATTAAGCTCTTCCACCACGAGCCAAGAGGCTTTATCAAAGAAAACAAGCTCTGTTGTTAATGGACAATTGTCTGTTTTTACAGACAAAACCATGTTATCTTCGGCGGTTACTGCTTCACCTTTTATTGCACTTAGCCAAAGTAATTTAGGACAAGTTAATCATGCTAGTGAATCTTCGAGCGGAAGTGCAGTTGGGTTGCTTTTATCTCGTCAACATCTGGATAAGATATCATCGGGAATGAAACAGGAGATCAAAGTGACCAAAACATCGAAAGTCCTAATAAAAGAAACCTTAAGTCTGACTCACACTAAACTCTGGACGAGGGCGAGTTTAAGTGCTAATTCTGTTAACGACGTCACCTTCCGATCAACACCAGCTACCGGCGTCAAAATACAAACTTCCTCCACTTTGCCAGATAGATCACGAAACTCTGAATCATCTGGGACTGGAGAAATTGGTGCGCCTTCTGCGATAGGACACAGTATCTCTACAGCTTTACTGAGCAGCATACCATTGCTATCGTCTAGTCCAGCTGTCACTGTCAGACAATCGCACGATCAATTTTCGAGAACCGCTGTGACCTCGCTTCTTGAGACCGGTACAAATACCACAGACACCGCGATTGGGATGACTGTTTCAGTAATACGTCATCCATCTGCTGTGTTTTCCTCTGTTTCAGCAAACGAATCAAGTTTGGCGCCCTCGTCGATGTTTGGCAGCCAGGTTATCCGCACTTCTGCCGACGATAGCGCAACTTTGAGCAAACAGATCTTCAGTTCCTCTCAGACTAAATCTAAACCAGATTTGACGGAGAGCTCAATTATAACTACTCAGGAAGACAAGAGCAAAGTGGAATCTATTTTAGTCAGGAATTCATCCAACTTGCGCACGTCTATAAGGACGACCACGACTCGGTTCAACAAAACAGTGGATTTACCGCTTGATTCTGTCGGAACTCTTATTAGTAGAGAAATGACCAGGTCGTTCGTCAAGGAAACTGTCCGCCAAGTCGGAACACTAACGCTCTTCTCGACTGTAAATGTTTCAAGTGCAATGGTGATGGTTGAGCCAAGTTCTTCAGCAGCATCCTTGTTTTCGCCAGTTCAAGCGCTGACTGCCAGTGCAACTGATTCACGTAAATCGCTTTCCATGGAGACGTCTCATGATCGTACCCAGGCCCTGAATTCGAGCAGCCAAATCACGAAGTCGACAAAGAAGCATGCAGACAAGAAAACCCTAAGTGTGTCACAAGTTTCACATCGTCGAACAGCGGTTGTTGATGATGCTTCCAGCTTTGTTAAACCTTTATCCAGCAAAAATGTCATAATTCCCTCTTCTTCAACAAGCCGCAGGATATCCGTGAAACCCAGTAGATCAAAGACACTACTCGAGAGTCGAGGAAGATTGCGCACATCTTTGACAAGTTCCGTAGGTGTTTCCAGCTCAAGAGAGTCATCTCAGTCCCAACTTCTCCTCATAACTCCGGCTTCAACGATATCAGCGCCTGGGCCAACAACCAAGCCAGCTCCCTCTGCTTTATTCTCAACAAGCAAAGCGTCTGTCACACCTAGTGTGACAACAGCACTACTCCCGAGTCGAGAAAAACTGCACGGCACGCCTTTGCTGAGCTCCGTAGCTGTCTCTCGCACGACAGAGTCCTTGCCGATGTCGCTAAAGTCTCGAATTTTACTTCAAGCTTCTCCTAAAACGCTAGTTGGTAGGTCATCTAAGCCAAGCAAAGTGTCAAAACTCAGTAGAGCAACTGTAGTACTTCAAAGCCACGGAACTGCTTCCAGTAGCACGACGGAGTATTTGCTAATGTCGTCAAAGTCTGAAAGTTTCCTTAATAGTTCTTTCACGCCATTGTCTTGGACAACTATACCAAGCGGAGTGTCCGCAAAGCCCAGTACGACAGCTGTACTACTTCCAAGCCAAGAAGTACTGAACTCGTCTTTGTCAACCTACGTGGAACTTGCTTCTAGCACGATGGAGCCATTGCTAATGTCGTCAAAAAGTCCTCTAATGACACCAGTGCATAGTGCGACATTGACGTCATCGGTACCAGGAACCATGAACACGAGCCACACGGTAAAAACAAGCCAAGCCAAGAGTTTCAGTTCGTGGTCTTCGGTCAATGTTAGTGGGCTATCAGGGCTGAAATCTTCGGAACTTAGCTGGGTTACAGGATCACCTAAGTCATCTTCCACAACAGCAGTCACTGAAAGCCGCAAAGAAGCAACTAGCGTCATTGTTTCGCAGGTTATGGGGTCTCACAGCCACTCATTTGCTGAGGACCGCGTCAAACTGACCACACCTTCTTCTCAACAAACCCTCGCGACTGCAGATATCTCAGTTGCACCTTCCAGTGACAAGAGACGTGAAACACTTGTTCGGGTTAATTCAGCGTCTTTCAACCAGCAGTCCTCTCTAACTGTCCTAACGACAGACCAGCCAGCAATTTCTTTAGCCGCAGGAATGTCGTCAAGAAGTCGGCAGATCCTGCCCCGATCGTCATTTGTCGTGAGGCAGCGAACGACCGTTTCCAGTGCCTTGTCCCGGGTAAGTGGGTTTTGTTTGCACTCTGTTTGACATTCAGTCGGCCAGCATCGATAATCTACAAAACGTAGGCACACAGTAACCAGTTAGTTAATCAATCACTTTTCCATCAATTAGATTGTTTGTCTGGCTAACTAACATTTTTTACCAAGGACTGATCGAATAAATGATAGACGTATTCACAGCTTACTGACTGACTGACTGACTGACTGACTGACTGATTGACTGACAAATTGTTGGCCGATGACTATTCATTGACTTTCTGAATGATATAAGGACGGACTGACTAACTGGTTCATTAATTGGTGGTTGATAGACTGATAAACAAACTGGTTAACTAATTTCACTAGCAGTCGTCAATTAGCCAAGAAGCCATTTATTTAGTCATTTATTCATTCATTCAGTCAGTCAGTCAGTCAGTCAGTCACTCGAGCATTTAATCAGTTATTAGTATTAGTAGTTAATAAGTATTAGTCAGTAATCAGTCAATCGGTGCTCAGCCAAGTCAGCCAGTCATTTTGTAAGTCAATCAATCAGTCAGTCGGTGAGTCATTGTACAGTTCGCCTATAGCGCATAATTAATTAACAAACTTGTAACTGAGGTGTTTACGCGGTTGCAGGACAAAGATTTGGATCAGACGAGTGTGATTCCTGAACCACTCCCTGCTTTGACGACACATCGATCGCCCTCATCAACGTTAATAGAAATTACTCCCAAACCGAGCTTACCCGGGCCCAAATTGAAGTCCGCACCCTCGAGCCACGTCAATGTCCTGATTGTAGTGGCCACTGTCCCAAGCGTGTTTCTTGGCATCATCATTGCTATCCTGATATGTCGCCACCGAGGGCGACACAGGCGGAACAACACCCTCTACTCCATCAAAGTCGAATACACGGACGAGGTGAGACGGCGCCGAAAGCGCGCGAATAGCCGTCTGGATCTCGCGGTCCACGGCATCCACATTGATCTAGAATTCCCAACCTCGGCAGACTCGCGCGATAGCGTCCGATTCTCGCGCGGAACGCACCTGAATGAAGGTCAGATTCGAGAGCTCCAGCTGCTGTCTCAGGAATGCAACCAGAGACTGGAATGGCTCAATGAGGTCCTGACAAAGGAAGTGGTGTCCCCATTCAGTGGTACGGATAGCGGGATTTTGTTTAGAGACAGCACTTTTGAGTCGGGTGGAAAACTTGTTCGACGCGAGTCTTCGAAACGTTCGCGGGACAACTTCAAACTCAAGCGATTGCTTTCGAGAGACAGGAACTCTTCTGGTGAACATGGAGAGGACTCTAAGAAGGAATCGATTGAAATCAAGGCACTTCCGACGGCCGGCGGGGATGCGGCAGAGAAAACATCGACGAGTAATAACTGCAAAGCTGCAGAACGCAGTGACAGCAAGAAAGAAGTAAAATTATCACCAGAAGGTGAAACAACGGAAACGGCGGAGCCTCGGAGTGCAGGGAACGAGACAGAAGATACAGATATTGCTTCAACTCCAGGAAATAAAATGCGGTATTATCCACTTGCCCGCACGAGGAACAAGTCAACGCGGTCAAGGTTTGAAACTTTGTAGAAATTTGGGTGGATTTTCACCCTTGTAATTCAGCAGTAAAGGTATACCGAGGGGTGCACATCTGACTGAAGTTACGTTTTGGTTTCCGGGTTTTTTTTTTTTTTTGAACCTCAGGAGTAGAGTTAATCTGGAGTGAACGAGGTTACTAATGTATATGCATGACTGTAAATAAATACATTTTGATTATATCTTCTTTTCGTCGTCTTGTCCACCCAAAGAAAATGGGAGAGTCTTCTCATACTGAAGAGCAGAGTAAATTTACCTGACGCTGAACTGAAACTCTCGTTCTGACGAGAGTAAAGAGTAGAGCAGCTTGATCTTTCCCAGGCTTCCACCGCACCGCGACATGAGGCAAACAAGATAGCGGGAAAGGCTGGTAGATGTAAAATGCATTGAAGGTGGAATATACATCGATTGAAATGTAACGGCCTCACTTTTCGAAATGATTCATGGATGAGTTTGAGTAAAATAATTCTCATTTTGGTGTTTCGACTTGATCGTCTCTTAACAGTGCTAGGAGATCGTATTCAAAGTTCTGATAATACAAGCTTGTCATAATCATTTGATAAAGGGTTGGGCCACCCACAAACACCATATTCAGCGACAAGAGAATACACAGATACAATGTCTGTTAGTTCAAGGTTTTCTTGCTATTCAGTGAAGAGGTGTACCAGGATATCAAAACTGCAAAGTACAACTCACAAAGTCAAGCTTTGACGTCTCTCGGAGAACAACGAGGAACACGCCTTGGTATTCAGTGAAGCAGCCCACCAGTATATCAAAACCACCAAGTACAGCTACCAAGTGTCCCGGTTGAAGACAAGGGAAAATTACACTTAATGGAAATCATTGCATCAGGGCGAGAGAACATCTGTGAACATCGTATTTATAGTGAGACAGCAGATTATGAAATTTTCAAGATTTAAGCCTATAGCCTTCTGCGCAGATGCTCTGAAGTCGTTGTGTGACGAGCTCAGAGCGTCTGCACAGGAGGCTAATAAGCCTACAGACGAAGGGAAAAACTGATGTTTCTGTTAATAACGTAAAATTATCTCGGTAGTTGGAAGTGTACGAAAATTCAGCATCACGAAGTGCGGTTACATGTTGATGATGTTCAGAACTAATATAATCCACATGCATACTGATTGATTTTCATCTATGTTTTTGACACTTGATGATACCATATGAAATGCAAATTTTCCCCAACAGGTGAACCACTGCCGCCGTCCTGATATAAAAGATTAAGCTGCATTCTGAGCTCCGAGTTAAAATCCTGAACGTGGATTGCTCCCTGGTACGAAAACCATATGATGTCGAATGAAAACAGCTTCGGAAAAGGTATAACCATTTAGGTTTCTGTGTTCCAGGCTGTGTTTATTTTGAAATGGTAATTTCTGATGTAAGCCGGAAAATACGCAGTCAGTTCAGTCGGAACCAGTTCGACACTTTGATCGCATGAGCAAAAGTCAAATATTGAAAAATTGAAATATGTGTAAAAGTTAGAGTTAACTGTCGGTTGCTGGATCTAACCACGAGTTGCGTCCGAAGCAAGAGAGAGAGTTTTTAAAAATCAACCATTTCTCAGCTTTCACTGTTTCCGCATTTCATCCATTTTCTGTCTTTCTCTAGAGCTATGGACAACTTTGGAATTACATGCCTTGCTTAGATAATATACGGATCACTTATTCTAACATTCCTTTTTTACTGCTTGGGAGAATTTCCGTTTGAATCCCACATGAGGTTTACTCGCCCCACTCTTACTCTCACCCTTGCATCAGCGCGTGACTGTTGACATGTTTATGGAATATACCGCCGACACAACAGTACTGCAGGCGCAGCATCAAGGGAAGAAGAAACTGAAAAAATGTCTCAACTCGTTATTTACCTTTTGACAGAGTTTGCAAGGAAGCTGTACGGTTATTTTAGACCGGACAACTCGCCACCTGGAGGGGAACCTGCAAAGGAATTTGTTTCAGAGACAGAAGGTTCCCAAACGGGTACTGGATCTTCGTCGGCAGCTGCGATGAAGAAGAGGGGAAAATTTGCCACAAGGCCAAGGATGCCCAGTATGATTGATGTGTATGCACACGGGCAGTGCGTAGCTGTCCTCACAAGCGGCGGTGATTCACAAGGTAAGGATATCCGAGGATCGAAACCCAGCGACAGATTCGCTTACAGGAAAATGTGAAATTCAACAGATCATAATATGTAAACAGTACAGGGTACATATGCATGCAACGCGTCGGATATTTGGACGAGGGCGATTCCTACACTTCGAAAAACTGGGAAAAATTGATTCTGAGGGATCAAAATTTAAAAAGAACAATAGAAAGAACAATACATATTTTTTCCTAGGAGTCTGAAAAACGTGATTTCCTGCACGTTGGGAAACCAATGACCTCGTCCATACAGGGGGGGGGGGGGGGGGGGGGGGGGGGGGGATAAAACGATTATTATAATCGTACAGCTTCTATGTTATGAGAAGAAAAAGACACTGGCTCTTGGTTGAACATCTTCCTATTCTTGTAAACTGTCGCTGCATATAGTGTGCTTGATTTAGTACGCCCAAGTGCAAATATAATAAAATGGCATGGTAATTATTTCAAGTGCGTTGTTAACTTTTGACTTTTCATACATGGAATAATATCAAGTCATTGATGCGCAAAATCTGTGTGTTTGTGTGCAGACTCTTTTTTTATTGGTGCCTTGATTACAGTGGTTTATGGCATTTAGGACAGAGAAAATACCATCTTTACAGTAAATAATATAGTCTCCAGGGGAGAGGCTTATTAATTAATTCCTGCTTGATATTTTATTTTTATTTTACAATAATTCAATTAAGTCTATATCTTTGAGGACTAAGCTCAAGGGGTGGGTGGGGGCGGGGGTTCTAAGGTATATAATTATATATTAGTGACAAGGAGGTGCAAAGCCCTTTTTTGGGTTTGAAATTAGTGAGTTGGGGGCCTTTTTTGGGTTAGAGATTTTCTGGCAGATTTTTTTGGGTAGAAATGTTTTTACAGGGCCCCCTTTTATGGTTGATAAAAAGTATATATATCCCAGCATTCTCAATTTTGTGTTGAACAGTAATATTGTTGTACAATTGTTGTATCAATTATAGCTTAAACTATGTCATGCAAATGACAATGTGACTTCCTATCGCACTCTCTTAAAGGGTTTTTTACTTTATTTTTATGCAGAGAAAAAATGGCCTTTTTTGGGTTTTGTTCTGGCCTGTTGGGTTTTCTTGGGTCTAAGAATCTGGCCTCATTCCTGGAACTGTAAAAACATTGTTTTGTTCACTACACTATATTTCTTTTGTTTCGCAGGAATGAATGCTGCCATCAGAGCCATAGTCCGCATGGGCCTTTACGTGGGAGCGAGAGTTTTCACTGTTTGGGAGGTATGTGCAACAATGGAGATTTTGCTCAATGAAAATAGAATCTGAAATCCAGATTGAACTCTGTATTTTTTTGCTGTCACAAGCCAGAATCCAGAGGACTGGAATCTAGAACCCAAAACATTCAGAATCCAAATCAACTTGGGTATGGGCCTGGGGGGGGGGGGGGGGGGGGGGGGGGGGGGGGGTACTCCCATATATTTCCTATATAGATATGTTCCGCCCGATAGGGTATCATTTTCAGGGTCTTCTGTCTTAAACAGGGTATCAAATTTTACATTTTCGTGTCTTAAACAGGGTTATTTTCTCAAGATCCTCTCCTCTTCCCCTCCCCCCTCAACCACATTTTTTTGCACTCGCCATTTTTTTGCGCGTCCAGTCTTGAACAGGGTCAGGGTCAGGGTTTTATAGAGACGGCAGAACACCCCTACCCTATTGAGTACCCCCCCTGGGGGCATGGGGCTGCAGAAGGCCCCAGAAGGCTGGAATTGGGAATCAAAGACAGGAAATATATTGTACAGTATGCACATTGCTTTTTAGGAACTTAATTGCCAATTTGATCAATTTCTGAAATATCTAATCATCTGTTTAGATTATTATTTTAAATGTCGGGAAATTTCTTCCTTCAGGTTTTCTTGGTAATAGTATTGGTTAATTAACACAATGTCAAAAATAATTTTCACTGGATGTACTGTAAAGCGTACATTTTTATAATTTATTTTCATTTATTTGAGTTCAGGGCTATCAAGGTCTTGTGGATGGTGGAGACAACATCAAGGAAGTTACTTGGGAAGATGTGTCAGGGATTATTCAGATGGTTAGTGTTTATACTTGGTTGAATCTCAAACATTAACAGTGTTTCTTATTTTGAGTGATTTATCTCTTTTGATGAGTTTTATTTTTATCAACACTTTTGTTTTGTGACATTATTCTTATAGGGAGGCACCGTCATTGGGAGTGCAAGATGTCAAGATTTCAGGTCAAGAGAGGGGCGCATGAAAGCAGCCTATAACTTGGTTGTCAGAAAAATTACAAACTTGGTGAGTTTTGCTGGCAAGAGGGGAAAAGATAGGTCTCACGAAACCACAATTCCAGAAGCAAACCACAAGATTTATCACCATGAAAATTACATGGCCTATGAGATTACTTATATTTTAATTTACTTTACAACCAACTTCTAGGTTGTTATTGGCGGGGATGGAAGTCTCACTGGAGCAAATCTCTTCAAGCAAGAATGGAAAGAACTTTTACAAGAACTTGTGAAAAATGGTACCAGCTAAAATGGGCCATTTTGGAGATGCCTTGTCGTGCAAATCAAACTCATTCTCATAAGAGGGTTTTGCACTAGGCCTCAGGCATCTTGGAAGTAGCCTATTCAACTTTTTTTGGTTATCATTAAATTGAATATGGTAATAAGAACTTTTAGTTGAACTGATCAGGGCAAAATGAAAAAAATGCTCACTGTCAGTTTACCCAGTACTGTAGCAAGCTGTAACAATACTGAGTTGTCAGGAAAATTTACTAGTCAGATAGAAAGGTCTGTAGATGTATGTTTGGTATGTTCTAAAACCTATTTTGATAAGTTTATGTTATCTCTTGTAGGTACTCTCGCACAAGCTCTTGCTGATAGTCACAATTCTCTCAACATTGTTGGACTGGTAAGTGTGTACAGTATTTTTACAAGTTCCAGTGGTCAAAAGCCATTTGGGATACTTTGTACAGGGTAACTAGTATAGTCACAGGCAAAACACAATTTTCAGTTTCTGCAATGTTAAAGGGGTTCATATAAAATATTCCTAAGCCCATGAATCTCTCCTCTGCCCCACCCCACCCCACCCCCCACCTCCTCCCCACCTCCGCCACCACCCCCACCCCACCTCCGCCCTTTTTCAGACCAAAATGTGCAGTTTTTGACTGTTTTCAGACCAAAATTATCAATTTTTGGCCCTTTTTCAGACCAAAATGTGCAGTGTTTGACTGTTTTCAGGCCAAAATTAGCAATTTTTGACCCTATTTCAGACCAAATGTCAAACTTTCCTACTGTAGTACCCTATTCCAGCCACCAAAGGCTCAAAATTGATACCCAGACTAAATCCAAGGGAATTAGGTTTGACTTCGAAATAGCAGGGAATTTACGGGAAATTAACCGACTTTGAATTAGTGGGGTTCGACTGTATGTTGGTTGCTAAAGCAAATAGCAGTTTTGATATTTAGCTGCTAACTTTTCAGGTGGGCTCCATTGACAATGACTTTTGTGGAACAGACATGACCATTGGAGCAGACTCTGCTTTGCACAGAGTTTTTGAGGCAGCAGATGCTATAGAAACAACAGCTGGCAGGTACAGTAAGGATAGGGTAAATTAGGGACATACTTAAAGGTTAACCCTTTCACTCCCAACAGTAATCAATTTTGATTTTCTCCTCCAGTTTCTCACCAGAAACATATAATGCAGTAAGGAGAACTTGGCTTTTCATAGTTTGCTAAGATGAAAGGTGATTAAACAATCAATTCTCACTACATCACTCATACATTTTCCTCTTAAAAGGTTGGGAGAATCTGCATTTTGAGCTTGAGAGTGAAAGGGTTAAGTGACTATTCCTAATCAGTGCACTTTTACACTGAGTTCATTCCATGGCCTGATTGAATTTAGAGTAATGTTCCAAACCATTCTCAAAACAAATGCAAAATCACAGTAAATTTTGACAAAAGCAGTGCCAACATTGATAGTGTGAATGCCATTTGATTTCCTTCCATGGTACATTCCTTCTTTGCAGTCATCAGAGAACGTTTGTCCTGGAGGTTATGGGCCGACATTGTGGGTGAGTACTGTAGAGTGATCAACTTCAATTTTCTCCCTCAGTTTCTCACCAGAAATATATAGGTGAACTTGGTTTTGATACCTTGCTCAGATGAAAGCTGATTAAACTATCAATTCTCCCTACATTGCTCATACATTTTCTTCTTAAAAGTTTGAAAGAATGGCTCTGTTATGCATGTATCAATGTATTATAGCACACTGGGCCCGGTTTTTCGAAGCACGATTAGGCTAATCCTGGATTAGGTCTAAACTTTCTTGTCATTTATATGCCTGCAAATGTGAAGGTTTCGTCCACAACAACTTCCTTTATGCGTTTTTAAGCTGGAACAAGCTTTTTAATCCATCTTCAAACAAAACTCTGCAGTTTATTGGCAGAGAGGTAGAGAGAAAGAATTTCGTTAATCCTGGATTAGCTTAGTCGGCTTTCGAAAAACCGGGCCCTGATGTCAAACTTATGTTGATGTTGATGCTGTTTCACAGATATCTTGCACTGGTGACCAGTCTTGGATGTGGGGCTGACTATGTGAGTGTTATTCTTGGTTTCTGCTTATATTTCTCTTTCTTTGTCTCTTTGGCTATCTTGTCACTGTCTTGCTCTGACGAAGGGTTAGCGCTTGAAACGTCAGCTTCCAATTCTTTTTACGGCGTCTGGCTTTCACACACCGACCCTTAGTTGATTCATTGGGGCCATTTATACGGGAGAAAATAAGACGCGTCTTATTTTCTCCCGTATAAATGGCCCTATTATGTACGTCTTTCTCCAGGCCGACAAAGTCCAAGTCTAGTTTCCGTTAGTGCTAGTTTTCCGTTGTATCTTGTCATTGTCTTGGTTCTTGCGTTTGTCTGTCTGTCTCTGACTGACTATGTCTTTTTCTTTGTGCCTGTGTCTACTTTCCTGTATCTGTCTCTGTCTTTGCCACTTTATCTACATCATTGTTTGTCTTGTATTTTTTGTCTGTCTGTCTGTATCTGCCTAAAGTCTGGTTTTCACAAGCGACACAAGAATAAGGGCTAACATAAAAGCGAACACAAGAATCCTTACGTCACAGGAAAACAGGCTCGACGCAAACGCAAGCAGAAAAATCCTTATGTCACAGTGAAAACAGGCTCAACGCAAGCGCGAGCACAAACGGAAGCACGAGAATCCTTGTGTCACAGTGAAAACAGGCTAGACGCAAACGCGAGCGCAAGAATCCTTATGTCACACTGAAGAAAGGCTCAACGCAAGCGCGAGCACAAGAATCCTTACGTCACAGTAAAACAGGCTCGACGCAAGTGCGAGCACAAGAATCTTTATGTCACAGTAAAAACAGGCTCGACGTAAGCGCGAGCACAAGTATCCTTATGTCACAGTGAAAACAGGCTTGACGCAAGCGCGAGCACAAGAATCTTTATGTCACAGTAAAAACAGGCTCGACGTAAGCGCGAGCACAAGTATCCTTATGTCACAGTGAAAACAGGCTTGACGTAAGCGCGAGCACAAGAATCTTTATGTCACAGTAAAAACAGGCTCGACGTAAGCGCGAGCACAAGTATCCTTATGTCACAGTAAAAACAGGCTCGGCGCAAGCGCGAGCACAAGAATCCTTATGTCACAGTGAAAACAGGCTCGGCGCAAGCGCGAGCACAAGAATCTTTATGTCACAGTAAAAACAGGCTCGACGTAAGCGCGAGCACAAGTATCCTTATGTCACAGTGAAAACAGGCTCGGCGCAAGCACAAGACCCTCTTTTTTTTTACGTTTGCGCTTATTCTTGCGCCGCTCGTTTTCACTGACGCATATCTTATTATGCTTGCGCTTGTTTTTGCGTCGCTCGTGATAACCAGGGGCCGGATTCACAAAACTTGCGTACGAACGAAAATGTTCGTAAGTATGACTTACGCATCGTAAGTACGACTTACGCATACAAGATAGAATGCGTAAGTCATTGTTCCGATGCGAAAATTATACTTACGAACATTTTTGTTCGTACGCAAGTTTTGTGAATCCGGCCCCAGGCTTTAGTTTGTCTTTGTCATTTTGTTTGTTTCTTTGTTTTTATCTACCTTTGTATTTGTTATTTTGTCTATACCTGTCTGTTGTATCACTGTATCTCTTCCATCTCTGTGTGCACTGTATGTTGTCTCTCTCTTATGTTCTGTGTCCCCTCTCTCAGCCTTTTACTTTCAAGTTCAAAGTGCAGACTCTTCTAACTCTTCAAGAAGAAAATGTGTTAGTGATATAGTGAGAATTGATAGGCCAATCAGCTTTCGTCTGAATGAATTATCAAGTGTCACATTCTCCTTACTATACCATATGTCTCTTGTGAGAGACTGAAGGAGACATTTAATGTTGATCACTCTCAGGAGTGAAAGGGTTTAACATTTACACTTTACACATCTCTGTTTCGTTTGTTCTCTCTATAGGTCTTCATCCCTGAATGGCCTGTAGAAGATGGCTGGGAAGAAGACATGTGCGATCACCTGCAAAAGGTAAGAAGAGGCTCATAACGCTAGAGCCAATGAGTGACAGACAGACAGACAGACAGACAGTGAGGAGTGAGAAGGAGGGAAGGTAACATGGCAAATGGTTTGAATCTAGGAGTGTGAACAGTAGGTTGGTTGTGATCGTCCGGGTTAGAGTAGTTTCCAGGAAGACTGTTGTTGGTGACTGACATTTCGACTCCCTGAGTGGAAGTCATCTTCAGAGTCAAGTGAAAGGATTCGTCAGATGGCGGTATTTGTGTCTCTGGTCGTTGAAGTGATTTGTCCGTTTTGTCGTCTTATGCTTGGTCGAGTTGGTTCGGTTGTGTTTCGTCATTAGTCAGTTGATGTTCTGTTGTCCTGCATGTAGATTTGTCTATTGTTCGTTCGGTTGTGGAGGGAAGGGAAGAATGACCGAGGGAATGATTGAGTGCAGTAGGTTAGCCAGATTCACAGCGTCTACAGTTTATCTGCTCTGCCCAACACGTTGCACGTGGCCGATAGCACGTTCACGGGCCACGTGCCGACCACGCGAGTGACTTTACCGACTACTTACCGACCACTTACTGACCACTGTATACCAACTCCTTACCGACTACTTACCGACTACTTACTGATCACTGTATACCGACTGTCTACCGACTACTTACCGGCTACTTACTGACCACTATATACCGACTACTAACCGACCACTTACTGACCACTGTATACCGACTACTTACCGACTGTAGACTTACTGACCACTGTATACCGACTACTTACGACTACTTACCGACTACTTACGACTACTTACCGACCACTTACTGACCACTGTATACCGACTACTTACGACTACTTACCGACTACTTACGACTACTTTACCGACCACTTACTGAAAACTGTGTACCGACTACTCACCGACCAACTTTGCATTTTCTTCTGTTTTTTTTTTTTGCTCCTGAAGGTCAGGTACAGTGGGCGGCGCTTGTGTGTGGTTATTGTTGCCGAGGGAGCGCAGGACGTGCACGGGAACCACATCAGTTCCAACCAAGTCAAAGACGTACGTTGAACTCTGCCGTCTTGGTCGCTTATTTTGATTGAATTTGTCGTGGCTGGTTTCTTCCCTTTTTCATTTTTGGCTCTCTCGACTGATTGACCCTTTTACTCCTGAGAAAGATGAACTTCAATATTCTCCTTCAGACTCTTACCAGAGATATGTGAAACAGTGCAGAGATTTTATTGCTTGATAGTTCAATCAGACAAAGTTGATTGACCTATCAATTCTCACTATATTACTCATACATTTCTTCTTGAATGATTAGGAGAATTTGTATTTTGAGCTCAAGAGTGAAAGGGTTAAGGACAGCCGCCTCAAACACGACACTAGACAAAAAAATTGCGCTCGATCCCAGGAGAGTCTCTCAAACTTAACACCATTCACTTTTGACTCTTTCAGCTGATTAAAGACAGACTCAAACACGACACAAGACAAAAAAATTGCGCTCGATCCCAGGAGAGTCTCTCAAACTTAACACCATTCACTTTTGACTCTTTCAGCTGATTAAAGACAGACTCAAACACGACACAAGACAAAAAAATTGCACTCGATCCCAGGAGAGTCCCTCAAACTTAACACCATTCACTTGTGACTCTTTCAGCTGATTAAAGACAGACTCAAACACGACACAAGAGTGACAGTGCTGGGACATGTACAGAGGGGAGGATCTCCGTCTGCATTCGACCGAATCTTGGTGAGTAGGACATGTCAGAAGCCATGGCAACATCAATATTTTCACACGTGAAAGACTAATATGTTGCCTGCGTACGATGGAGATATCACATTTTGGAACTTGGAAGAATGCTATCAATACCTATATAAAAAAAGTTTTAGATCGTACATAGATTGACAGGATTGGTAGGTATAAATAGATAGGTAGATTTAAGTTAAAATACATGTAAGTATATTAACAATAGAAAAACTCATACGGTGAGCTTCAATGGTGGTCGCGGTCGCCAGCGAGAGGTGGTCGCTTATACGAGAGGTTTCACTAATAGAAATTTGACTGAGTGACAAATCGGTCATTTGGTAAGTGGTCTGTTAAGATAGGTGTTCGCTCAGGGAGGTTCCACTGTATGTCTGAATACAAGGCCTTGCATGTAGAGAGACTAGTAGAGAAAGGTAGATTATACAAATACTGAATGTTATTGTCTTTAAGTAACCTGCAGTTATCGAACTTTAGCTGACTATCTACTGTGTTTACCAGGCGTGCCGTATGGGTGCCGAAGCAGCACTTGCTATTTTAGGAGCCAAACCGGACAGCCCGTCGTACGTGATCTGCCTTGACGGCAATAAGATTATCAAGAAGCCTCTGATGGAATGTGTGGAAAAGGTAAGGCTACTATACCGTAGAATCCCGGTTATAAGCCCTGGGCTTAGACAACTTCGTAAGAGTTTTTGGGTGGGCTTATAACCGGGGGGAGGGGCTTATAATAGGGAGGAAAAAGAGGAGTTTGAAATCTTAAAGAACCGTCGCCGATCTTAGTGAAATATAACTTCTGATAAGCCGCTTATTGTTTCCTGTATACGGTATCCCGTATGGGGAGGAGTAAATAGAGGGGGTTCCTAACGTGGATAGGGTGGGGGCTTATAACCGGGAGAAAATTTCTGTTAGCAGACGAGTGGGCTTATTTTGGGAAGGAGTGAGACATTTAGTTACTAAAAGGGCTCGAGCAGAATGTGATCATACTTGAGTCGGGAGTGATGTGTAACTAACGCTACATGCAGTACTATTCAGTACTCGATCACTATTGCTCTTTGAAGTTGAAGAAATAGACAAAGAAATGGACTAAACAATTAGAACAAAGACAAAGAAAGATATATTTAAAAAAAGTAAAGCAAAAAAAATGAAAAAATAATGTCACCAACTGTTTATATCTCTGACATGCTCCTTTTGACGAGCTTCTGTTTGTCTTGTTTCCTGTTGCATCTATACTTTTCTTCCATTATTCTTGGGTAAACATTAGTTATACATGGTAGTCTTTCAATTGTCTGAGCTGCTCAATTAATTGTTCATTTACTCTAGACAATAGCTGTACAAAAGGCCATGAAAGAAAAAAGACATGCTGATGCTGTTGAACTGCGTGGAAGGTAGGAATCTAAGTGCAGTATTAGATGATTTTTTTCCCGTCATCGTCATCATCATCATCATCGTCATCGTCGTCGTTTTCATCGTCATTATCGTCGCCATCGTCGTTGTCATCGTCATCGTCGTCATTATCATGTTGTCTGCACCACCATCATTATCACTGTCATTATTGCACATACTAATTATAAAGCTCACGACATTGCAACGACATTGTCTTGTTGTAACGTGTGATATGTACTTTGCAACTTGTCTCGCAGTGCTGTCGTGAGCGTTGCGAGACAAGTTGCAGGCAAAATTGCCTCTGTGACATGACATTTCTGGCCATTTTGTAGAACCTTCAAGCGCAATATTGAAATCTTTATGGCGCTGAGGGGAGTCTGCCCTCCAGCATCCAGTCAGTGTGACGTCTCAGGAAAATGTGCGGTATGTTTAGTTAGTTTAGTAATGTTAGAAGTGAACACTGCTATCATAATGTACTCATTGAGAACTTTCATTTGAGGTCGCACCTTTAGGTTTCATTTGGCATTAGAATTGTAGTTGGTCAAATCTTTAGGTTTCATTTGACAATTCAGGAGTTGGAAGTGAACACTGCTTTTATATTGTACTCATTGAGAACATTCATTTCAGTGGTCGCACTTCATTTGACACTATAATTTTAGTTGATCACACCTTCAAGTTTTCATTTGACAGTTCAGGAGTTGGAAGTGAACACTGCTATTAGAATGTACTCATTGAGAACTTTCATTTGAGTGGTCGCATCTTTAGGCACAATTGTGGTCACACTTTCAAGTTTCATTTGACAGTTCAGTTGTTGGAAGTGAACGCTGCAATTAGAATGTACTCATTGAGAGTTTTGACTAAACTGGTCACACGTACAGTATGTAACAGTGCAGTAGTTGAGAGTTCTTAGGTTTAGTTAAATTCAAAAGGGTTATCATTAATCAGTCCTTTAAGCCTCTGTTCTTTTGTATCCTAAGAACGGCTTCAAGTTGGCCGTCATGAACATCGGCGCCCCTGCAGGCGGAATGAGCACTGGGGTCCGTGCCTTTGTGCGCTATGCTCTTTACAAGGGACACTCGGTCCTTGGCATCAGGGATGGTATCGATGGATTGCTTGAGGACAGGGTAAGTTTGTATACTTATACCCTGGTTCCAGAGGTCCTCATACTACTCCTTCAAGAGTTTTCCGACAAGAACGGAGCCGACGAAGCGAGCGGAAAGGACCTCCAGGCGCGCGAGGTAGCAGCCTCACTTTCATGAGTTCAGCTGAACTTCGTCGCTGATTGGTTAATGTTTGACAGACAAACCCAATGGCGATCGCGGAGCGAGAAGAACTGGCATAGAATTGAGGTTACTACCCCGTGGCGCCCAGAGGTTCCCTCGCTACCGTTCGCCTTTGCCGCTCTCTGCCAAGCCTTCGCCGCTCTTCCTTGGCAAGCGAGGAACCTCTAGAACCAGGGTAGTCCACTTAAGCGTGAGGCCAAGAATGTTTGCTCACGGGAGGTAATTGTTTCATATTTCTTCAGGTGTCCCTCATTAGTTGGCAGGAGGTGGAGTACTGGGCCTTTGCGGGAGGATCTAAGTTAGGAACAACGAGGTGAGTGTCTTGTAGTTGTTTTCGGTTGCAGACAACTTATTTATTCTTCGAGGTGGGTCCGTGTCTTGGTGCTGAATCGATGAGTGTCTTGTTTCGGGTGGATGTTTTGGTAGCTTTCAGTGCGTAGATTATTCACCAGCTGCATCAAATCGGCGATCAAATACGAGCAGATAGACTTTGTGTTCGCATAACTGAACAGGATCTTATGTGGGGCAGGGTTCGTACAGGCTTAAAAAGCCCTTGAATTTGAGTGCTGGTCTTGTAAAGTCCCTAAATTCAAATTATGCCTTTAAAACGTCTTATGAATTTAGACAGCAGTCCTTGAAAAGTTGTGAGTTTCTAAGTACAGTGGAACCTCCCTGAGCGACCACCTCCAGTAAGCGACCACCTCTCTTAAGCAGCCACTTACCAATTGACCGATTGATCCCTCAGTTAAATATCTATTAGTGAAACCTCTCGTAAGCGACCACCTCTTGTTAGCGACCGCGACCACCTTTGAGGCTCACCGTCTGGGTTTTTCTATTATTTTTTACCTCCGGCAAGCGACCACTCTGTGCTCCCAAGGAACAATTTTCTGAGCAAGTACTAACTTTCTTGCAGAAACCGGATCGGACAAAACACTAACATATGTATTGTAACGTGCAACAGGACACAGGGTTGATTTCGTAATAAGTCGATCTTGGCATTCTTCTTTTTCTTTTTCTTTTTTTTTACCAAGGTTAGTGTGGATAGAGAAATATGACAGTGAGAATGTAAAGAAGAAAAGGGGTGGAAGAATATGCGTTTTATTGAATCAATATTTATCACGTAGACATCTTGTTGGTCATTTGTTATCTGGTGTTTTTATCCCTACAGGACTTTGCCCTCCATCAACATGGCTAAGGTGGCGGAGAGATTCTCTCAGCACGGGATACAGGCCTTGCTAGTGATTGGCGGGTTTGAGGTATTTAAAGGCACAGTGTTCAAATTTTCTTAAACTTTTTGTTCGTTGTATTGTAATGTGCTGTACCCTACCTGTTGAAAAATGTTCCTTGGCCACGGTGTGGTTTAGATTATAAATACAATAGTCGGAGACGACTAAAACTTGGCTTGGACGACTGAGTTCAAAATGCAGATTCTCCCAACCTTTTAAGAGGACATTGTATGAGTGGTGCATTGAGAATTGGTAGTTTAATCAGCTATCATCTGAGCAAGGTATCAATAGCCAAGTTCTCCTTACTGTATGATATATTTGTGCTGCTAAAACTGAAGGAGAAAATTGAACTTGATCACTCTTGGGAGTGAAAGGGTTAATAGTTTATTTTATCTATAGGCATACCATAGTCTTGTTGAGTTGGCTGAGGCTCGCTCCCAGTACCCCTCGTTGCGCGTTCCCATGTTGATCATTCCCGCCACAATCAGCAACAACGTGCCGGGGACGGACTTGAGCCTTGGCGCGGATACGGCACTTAACGTGATAGTGGAGGTGAGAAGGTGCTGTCAGTGTGAGACCTCATTGGTTGTATGTCGAGTCCGGCATACAGTCAACTCTCTCTAAAGCGGACACCCTCCGGACTAGATTTAGTGTCCGCCTTAGAGAGGTGTCCGCCTTAGAGAGAGTTCAGTTACAGAGAAACAAGTGAAAATCGGCAAGGACCAAATCTGCATGCTGTCCGCCTTAAAGAGGTATCCGCTTAGAGAAAGTTGACTGTAATCCATGTACACTGTAGCTCGTTAGAACTTGGACGTGGATTGATTAGTGATATGGTAGAGGGCAGATTACAACACGGACCACACTTGACCGTTTTCTGCTGTCCTCTTCACTGCCTACTCTCTGTCATGTTGTCCAGGTGTGTGACCGTCTCAAGCAGTCCGCCACCAGTGCCATGAGACGCGTATTTGTTGTCGAAACAATGGGAGGATACTGTGGTTACCTAGCAACCTTGAGCGGGTTGGCCGGGGGAGCTGATGCTGCGTACATCTTCGAGGAGAACTTCACGATGACGGACTTGAAGGTCAGCGTCCTTACCTCACGTGACTTGTCTCCCGTTGCCACGCGCCAAATTGTCTTATCTGCCATCTTGTTGTCTATTTCTATCTACGGGAGCGAATCCAGACCGGTTTCCACCGGTTTACGTAAACTGGTCATGCAGGTTTTAGGAACTTAGTTCCCGGCCTCCGGAAATTGCATGAAATGGCGTTTAGAGAGCCAAATCTCAAAGCGTTTCTGGGGGCATGTCCCCGGATTTTTGGCGCCCCCAGATTTAGAAAACGGACATACATTTCCTAGATCTGCCCCTGTTCTATTAGTGCTTTGTTTCGTTTAGTCAGTCGACCCGATCCGTACTACTAGAGATTTTGTCTTTGATGTTCGGACGCAAAACGGGCTGCATTTTTTTGGGTGTATTCCGAGATAGGAACTGCTTGAGCAGTTGCTTGTTCTGGGGCAGGTTTTATTTTGATTGGTTCAGATACATGTACCTTCGTCCTGATATTGCAAACGGTTTCCAATACATCTGCAATCGATTCATCCCTGGACGAACAGGTTTTACCCCCCAGCACTTGTATTCTTATTCTGGAATATAACCAAATAAACGCGCCGTGTGTGTGTGTGTATAAGTGTTTGCATTTCGGGTCACAAAATAATATCAAATAAGGGAACAAATGTGTAGACCATACCGAGGTATATCACGTGTTATAACTGAATCCTTTTCCCTGTTTATTTGTAGAGGAACATTTTTCATCTGATCAGCAAAATGAAGACCACAGTTAAGAGAGGCCTTGTTCTCAGGTTCGTGTGATTTGCCCCATGTCTCTATATGTCCGTCTCTTCTCTGTCCTGCTTCTTTGTGTCTGTGTACACAGGTAACATACACAGGTATGTTTCTGTGACTTTCTGTCTCTGCGTCTCTTATACACATTGCTTTGAAGACAAAGGCTAAATAAGAAACAAACCCAACACTGCTGCTTTTCACAAAGAACGTCACGAAGACGGAGGTTGCGTCAAGTTGCGATACCAAGCTGGATATCTTTGTATAGACCTTTCTCATAGTGTAGCTGCTATCTATGTTAGAGATTGATCAAATAAACGTTTTCTGCTTGCTTCGATCCTTAGAAATGAGAAGTGCAACGCCAATTATTCAACTGATTTTCTGACCACTCTGTACCGCGAGGAAGGAAAAGACGTGTTCACTGTCAGGAAGAATGTCATTGGACACGTTCAACAGGTGTGCGAACTCTTATATTTTAGCAACTTTTTACATGTACCGTATAACTTTAGTTACATTCTACTCTCCATACACGCATTACATGCCTACTCTTTGACAGTTCCTTCAGGAACACTGTCTCTGTCTAGCTGATCCTTGTAGACTCAAGACTAAGTATCAAGCCCACCCCACCTTAATTGCCACCCGCTGTCGCCAGTGAATCTGTTTTATCAGGGTTCGTACAATCTTGAAATGCCCTTGAATTTGAGTGCTTGTCTTGAAAAGTCCTCGAATTTGTATGATGTCTTGTAAAGCGCTTAGATTTGGACAGCAGTCCTTGAAAATGAATTTATAAGTAATAGTTTACCAGAAGAGCTTGAATCTATCCAGAAATTAATGGATTGACAATTTGACCACCAAGTCAAACACTTCTTGAAGAACAGCACGGAAGACTGTACAAATGTACTCAGTTGAGGAGAAAAATGAAAAGTAGAAATTGTCCTTGGATTTTGATTTGCAAATGTTGTACGAACCCTCTTTATGTTTTGTTGTGTAATCGAAGTACATCACCATGGCGTGTATATAACAATATAATGAATCAGCGAAGGGAAGGAAAACGAAGGGTCCCGTTCAAGGCTTAATTGTTTCTTCTTAGTTGTAATGGATTTTTTGAAATTAGCAGAGTGGGGTCTGTGAAAATGACAGGACATTTCTCTCCTAAGTTATGTACGCCTTCAAATTTAGCAAACACCATCAGAACGAAGCTAGTATCACGCACGACTGCAAAATCCCGTCCTGGTAATGGTAATATGAATATCTCTCACGTGACTCCTCAGGGTGGATCGCCTTCACCGTTCGATCGTATCCAGTCCACCACCCAAGCCACGGTCGCTATGAATTGGCTCATCGCGAAGATTGAAGAAAGTGTGGTTGATGGAGGTTGGTACGACTTGACCCATTCTTACTCCGAAGCAAACGAACTTTGAGTCGAATATAGGAACGCTCAAACGTGTACCCTTTGGGGGAGGGGCGGGGGGCACATACACATATGGCTTATGGTAGTACCGGGGGGAGAGGGAGGGGAGTATAAAGACAGGCAGAAGTGGATTGTTTTCAAGCTCACACGAAAAGATGAAGGTATCGTGAAGGTTTATGATGTCGCTTCTTTTATGCAACAGGAGCTGTGGAAGCGACTACTCCAGATTCAGCATGCCTTTTAGGAATAAAAAAGGCATCGAACCCATTCACCCCTGTGCAGGAGCTCGCCAAAGTGACTGACTTTGGGTGAGTACAATATGATCTCGTAATTACTAAACTTGATGATCACCTGATTACTTTACTCGTCGTTTGTACTTGGCCTCGCCGAAGCGGCTCGCCCCCAAAATATTGCACGACTGTTAGAAATATACAGCCGCACTATACGTTTAAGTGTCTAATAAAACATACATGTATTTATGATAGGTGAAAGTGACCCTCGCAAGTTATGAAGCAACTTAAGCAGTTGCAAGGATAACCCGAATAAAGAAATGCTTGCTTCATAACTGTGACGGTCACTTTCACATCATTCTATGTTCCGCAGTTCACATAACAGACACGTGTATCTGAGAGCTTTCATTTGAGTGGTCGCACCTTTACGTTTCATTTGACAGTTCAGGCGTTGGGCGTTTTCCAGGTCGAGTCAAAGTTGTCTTTGGCAGTGAAAGGATTAACCCTTTCATTCCCAAGCCCAAAATGCAGATTCTCCCAACCTTTTAAGAAGAAAATGTATGAGTGATGTAGTGAGAATTGATAGTTTAATCACCTTTCATCATATCAAGGTATCAAAACCCAAGTTCTCCCTACTGCATCAAATGTTTCTGTTGAGAAACTGGAGGAGAAAATCGAAATTGATTACTGTCCTATGTTTTTTGTTCAGCCATCGTCTTCCCAAAGACCAATGGTGGATGACCCTGCGACCATTGCTAAGAATCCTGGCGCGCTACGACGATATTTACTATCACGAGGAAGACAAGTAGTATCACACAAGACCAGGGTGAGCGTCTGAGAAACGATAGCGAGTTTTTGGGAACCTGACCAGATTTACTTCAGCCTACAATGGAATAGTCCCTAAGAACTACATCCCCTCTCAAAAGTAGTTGTCATTGGTTCATATTGCGTCGCATTTACTGTACCATCTGTTTTCCCAGTGTGCTAGGGGACTTGGTCTCTGGTCAAAGTCAGTTTGTCTATCACAGAAGTAATTTCCTTTGCGTCATCGAAAGTCAGCTTCCACTTGCGACTCCGGAAGTCGGTTCATCTAGTTTTCCCGTGCGACACCAGAAGTCCGTTTCCTCTGGCAACATCCGACGCGAAGGTCAGTTTTCCTTTACAAGACCGGAAGTCTTAACAAGGGAGGGATATATACGCTTCTTCAAAAAAAAGGGACAGCGCCTTATTGTAGCCGTGTAAAGATGAACAATAGAATCCGTTATCAAAATTTAGAGAAACTTTACACAGAACGAATCTGAAATACGTCGTAAACTAGAATATTGTTATAATTTTGTTAGGCAACTGTACAAGATAATTGCGTGATTGTGTGTGTGTGTGTGTGTGTTGTGTGTGTGTGTACCGTGGAAATACGTTCCTTGACGCCAATTCCGGTGGCTAAATGTAACTGATTTCATCGTGTATATTATAATAGATAATTTATTAAACTAACTTATATATATTGACTGAGTTTAATCTTCGAGTTTCCTGTCTAAGACTTTATCATTTCATGTTGATAATTTTGGCGCGCTACGAAGATGCTTACTATCGTCAAGGAGGACATTGATGAGTAAGAAAGACATGTTCTCCCATGTTTTAAGTTCACATATTCAGTTAGCTTATATTATAGGTCTGTTAACCCTTTCGCTCCCTAGAGTGATCAACTTCAATTTTCTCCTTCAGTCTCCCACCAGAGGTATATCAAAAAGTTTGGAGAACTTGGCATTTGATACCTTGCTCAAATAACAGCTGATTAAAACATAAATTCTCTTTTCATCACTCATACATTTTCTTATTTTATGGTTGGGAGAATCTGCAATTTGAACTTGGAAGTGAAAGGGTTAGAGGTACATGTAGTAGAGTCACTATTAGCGTTCCGTAATCATAAATAAATAAATAAATAAATAAATATCGTTTATTTAAAGTCGAAGCATTAGGGAGTGGTTGCCCATTCTCCCGAGCCAGAGGCTCATGTTTCAAATGTCCGATACAAGTTCATAGAGTTTTAAAGTACAGACTTGTTAAAAAAAGAATAAGCGGTTTTCACAATAAGTTTCAAATATCTACAGTATTGTATCATTCTGTAGCAAAGATCTAATTGTGCTTGGCCTCTGAAGAAGGGCAAATTCTCAAAACGCCAGCCAGCATATGCTTATATATAGTGAGTTGATACATTCTTTGATTCTACTATCCGCACTTTCACTCTCGTCCCCTTGTTAACCCCCCACCCCCTCTCCATATAATAAACGACGGGGATGCTCGTACCTCTTAGGGGTCAAGAACATGAGTTTTTTGGTACCGTTTAGGGTACTCAACATCAAACGCTGACATTTTTATGTGACGTGGTACCGTTTAAGGGTCGAATGTCAGTCGAATAAGCTATTATTGTATGGGTCTTTCTAGCAATTGAAGGCATCGACACTTTAAATTCTTGGTATGCTTTTGTTTGTACCTTTTAGGGGTCAAAAAAGCTTGATCCACGCTCATTATAGTACATCTTAGGGGTCAAAATAAAAATTCCCGACGAGCATCCCCGTCCTTTTTATGTGGGAGCCCCTCTTCTCCAAAATTACACTGACATATACAAAATATAAAATGCACATAAAAAGAGTAAACATGGCGCTGCTTGAAAGAACAATGTCAACCAATTAGACAGGTACCTGCAACTTTAACTTTCATAGTTACCATGGTTACCTCGTCACTTGTTTGTAAATACAATTAGTTCTGGCGCTTACTGAATATCTGAGTGAAGAAACTGTATCGAGAGTTGAGTCGAACGAATCAAAATTGACTTTTATTTTGCTAGGTTATTGCGTCTAATTGTTTGTACTGTGGGCAGTTGATATTTTCTCTTCGCGTGAATGCTGAAAAGACTATATGTATTTCAAGACGCACGAGTAAAAGAATTACAGCAGAACTCCGCTATCTCGAGCTCTCAAGGGAAGCCAGAAACGGTTCGAGATAGCGGGAAATCGAGATAGCGAGGTTCTACCAAGGGAATTTTCTACAAAGTTCATTTTCAAGGGAAGTCGGATTCTGTTTGAGATAGCGGGAAGTTCGAGATAACCGAGTTCGAGATAGAGGGGTTGTACTGTAGAACGAAGTACAAAGGATTAAAACATCTATACGTTGGGTGTTGGTCGGCCTTGCTCAGCAGAAGCCTTTAAGTAATACAGGCAAGTTACCCAGAACTAAATTTAAAGTTAAAAATAAGGAACATTTCGGTCAAAAAATGAAATCAGTTGTCCGTCCGACGAAAATATATTTGCTGACTTAGCTTCATAAGGAGGTACCTGCAGGCGATTGGTTCGGAAATTAGTTCAGTTGAAACGGGATCCATTCCATTTGCTGTGAGAGCCACTGAATAAATACTTCGGTCATTTATTCGCCATTTCCTCAAAACATGCTAGAAATTGTCTTTGTTCTTCGACGTTTGATTGAGTCAACAGCCGGGCGGTGATTTAAAAGAGCCACCTTCGAATTGAAATGTTTGACTTTGATATTATTATATAACATTTTCTTGTTCAACGAGGAAACTCTTTGTTTTTCTCGCAACGTCCAAATCAAATCAGTGATTTCTATGCCAACTTCTTTTTTCTGGTCGACTCCCTGCTGACATTCCTCTCATAGATTGCCCGTTACAGTGCTGTCAGCGGTGTGTGGACTTGTTCTGCTCTTTCTTGTGATATCGTTATTATATAATGATGAGATCCTCATCTCGCAATGAATCGCACTCTTTCAAGCTGAGCGAGAAGAGGCGCCGAGTTTTCTTGCAAAAAACGGCGCAAAGAATCAACGCCGTCGAACAGCAAGGCACGATAGACAACAGAGCCGGGTAAGGCTGATTCGAGTCGACTTGACTCAAAAGCCCAATTGCCAACCCGTAACTACACACAACGCTCAAGAGACAACGCGACGATCGAAAAAACGACATCGCAAAATTTGATATAATGGCCCCGATTACGATATCACCCGTTCCAAGAAAGACATGCGTGTCGGTGGCACCGAAGCGGACCGTAAAAACGGATGGCAGCTCCCATGCGTTGTTCATCTCGAAGAGTTTACAGAGTAGATTTCCACATTCGCCGATACTGAAGAGCTGCGGTGTGTTGTTCATACGGGCAAGGAGGCACACGTCATAAATCAGAGCCGTCCACAGGAATATCTGCAGGAAAGCGAAGTTACGGAAGTGCACGTGGCTTGCCAGAAACGCGAACATGGTGATAATAACGTTGTTAAAAAACCAACGGAACTTCGTTTCCACGGAGAGTAGCCACGCAATGGAGAAGAGGACACCGGCCAAGTAACCAACCCGGGTTGGCAGCCACTGGGCAAAGGCAATGACTACAAAGCTCACAACCGCGATGTGTTGAAGACAGATCATAATAGACGGGTAGTACTGCAAAATGACCACTGTAAACCCCATGGCCGCGAAATAGGAGAAATTCAGAAGAAGATACGTTGCCAGACCTGAATCCGCAGTTCCTTGATTTTCGTTTGAGAGATCCCCTCCACTGTATGAATTGTCATTTTTCGTTCCCGATGTTGACAGGTTATTTCGACGAGCTCTCTCGCCGTACATAGCGCTGAAGAGGACCATGACACTAACTGAGATATCCATGATCCAGAAATTGTAGAACAACATGGTTGTGTAATCGGGAGATTTCGTTCAAAGATTAAAATCTTTGATCGTCCCCCTTTTTGTCACGCGCGGCTTAAAATGTAAATTTGTCACTAGACGGGGCTATCCTCTTCCAAAGGAGAACTTTCATTGTGTGACGTCACGACGCATCAATAATGAAGAAGAACAAAAAGGCAGGCGGGTCATTGTTTTAAAATTGTTTGCCGGCGGAGCGTGTTAAAACCTGTTGGTGTAGTGAATTTGGCTCTTGAAAGTTTGAGTTTGAACACCCAAAGACGTCACTGCTGGCTCTTTTTTTGGCAAAAAGAGAGAAAACTAAGAAATCTCAAGTGATCATCATCGATGATTTCCGTTAAGATCAGTCATAACCAATTGACTATCACCGAAATAAACATTGTTTGGAGCCGGTTACATATTTGTCAAGCTGGACAGCTAACTTCAATTTTTCTATGGATATAGAGAGATCTAATGAAAATATAATGAAAACCCTTTGGAAATATTTTGAAAATACACTATTTTCAGGATTTAAAGGACTTTTTCCCCGCTTGGAATCGACATCTATTCTCAGGAAAAGGTAATATATTGTCCTGTCCTCCAAATTTGATACACTTTCATGACGTGAAATAGTCAACGGATCTGCTAAGTTTTGCTTAGTTAATTTGTATTTCAGTGATAGACAGGGTTCTTTTTTTTTTTTTTGCGCGTTATCTGGTATTCCTAGTTCACTAGAAATCCAATTTATAATCTGCAACAATGGCCGGCTTTTTCTCAAGTGAACTACCCTTAAAACCTTGTAATACCCGTTGCAAAACAAACAAATTTGCAAAAACAACGAATGGCAAAGGTTGCGTATACGGTTCTCTAACTTGAGTTCGTCAACTGTGACTCCAAACAAATCGAATTCACTTGTTATTGGAATGGTGGTGTTGTCGCAGGAGAACTTAGTTGAAAGTTCTTCAGTCTTTCCCATATCCCCTGACACTCGTGCGAGGAGCCTGGTCCACGCTAGAGCCAGTACTCCTCATATCTTCTTGGAAAGCCTGGTTGTTTTTGCCATTTGCTGTCTTCGTCGGCCATTTTGTTTTACAAGCTTGTGTGAAATTGTCGTGGACTCCTGGAGAAGAGATGATCGGGCTTGACTGGGCTTGATAGGACTTAGGGGTGAAGAAAGGTGAGGTGAGGGCCTATTTCTATGTTTTGTATTACCCGCGTTACGTGCTGCAGATTTAGGCAAAGCGCGTAAATGTTTGGGTTCGTCATATAAACTGTGTGCTGGATGAGCATGACTGCAGATACAGCGACAACTCTTCATCTTGAGAAACAATTACCTAGAATGAAAATAGATCATGGAAAAACTATGTATTCTTTAGTCAGCTGTATTCCTGTAATTTCACGACTAAACAAATCAGTACATTATCATTATAACTTCTTTCTGTTAGCATTGGACGCGAGTACAGTACTGAGGATAGCCAAGGGATTTATTGCGATCTGATTATATAAACAATAAACTACTTTTGGTGAGGAAATATGCACGGATAACTGTCTAAGGATATCATCTGTTCAGAGAAGTTAGCAATTGGCTGAGAGCGAAGCTTGAGGGCAGCTGTGAGCTTTGAAAAGTCCACCAATCAGGTGCGAGAGGAAATATTTGATTGGTCATAACTGATGATAGCCAAGGCATTTATGATTTTATTATCTGATGATAGCTTGGGGTTTGTTATATTTTGATTGTCTGATAATAACCAAAGGGATGTATTATGGCTTGATTATCTCGTGATAACCAAGAGACTTATTTTGATTTGATTGTCTAATGATAGACAAGGCATTTATTATGATAGATTACCTGGTGATAACCGAGGGATTTATTATGATCGGATTATCTGGTGATAACCAAGGAATTTATTATGCGATTGATTGTCTGGTGATAGCCAAGGGATTTATTATGATTTGATTATCTGGTGATAAGCAAGGGATTTATGATTTGATTATCTGGTGATAGCCAAGGGATTTATTGTGATTTGATTGTCTGGTGATAACCAAGGGATTTATTATGATTTGATTATCTGGTGATAACCAAGGGATTTATTGTGATTTGATTGTCTGGTTATTTCCAAGGGATTTATTATGATTTGAGTATCTGATGATACCCAAGGGATATATTATGATTTGATTGTCTGATGATAGGCAAGGGATTTATTATGACTTGAATATCTGGTGATAACCAAGGGATTTTTTATGATTTGATTATCTGATGATAGCCAAGGGATTTATTATGACTTGAATATCTGGTGATAACCAAGGGATTTTTTATGATTTGATTAAATCTGATGATAGCCAAGGGATTTATTATGATTTGAGTATCTGGTAATAACCAAGAGATTTTTTATGATTTGATTGTCTGATGATAGCCAAGGGATTTATTATTATTTGATTATCTGGTGATAACCAAAGGATTTAATAAGATCTGAAATGAGGTTCTTGAGGCACAAGGTACTTGATCTGGTAATATTGATAGAAATGAGTACCCTTTGAATTTCAGAATATCCTAAATCTTGGAAAATTGATGTTCAAAGCTGGAGTTAGTTTGGGTTAGACCCAGGCATGTGGCTATAGCCAGCAGGTGTATTTTATTTGTACACAAGTGTGCAGCCTTCCCTTTTCACCATGTGACAAAGACATTATGATATCTGCATGCAGTACTGTAGAGTATGTTCCATCAGTAGCTATACCCTTGTGATAGAGGGTTTTTTAAATCCCTCAGTGTCCCACTTAAATTGTTATCTTGACACATAGAAAAATCTGCTAAACTGGCTTGCAAATTTTGATGCCAAGTTAACATGAATTGCTCATTTGGTTCCCAACAGACTGTCAGACTTTCATTTTTCCAAGCGAGTTAGCAGTTGACATTGAGAAGATTGTAATGTCAAGCAGAGGAGTTCCCTTGATTTAGGTGCTTGCTAGCCCATACCTAGTAAAGGCAATATTTCGATCCCCTACTTGTACAGGGCCCGGTTTTTCAAAACACGATTAGACTAATCCTGGATTAGGTCTAAACTTTCATGTCATTTATATGCCTGCAAATGTGAAGGTTTCATCCACAACAACTTCCTTTATGCGTTTTTAAGCTGGAACAAGCTTTTTAATCCATCTTCGAATAAAACTCTGCAATTTATTGGCAGAGAGGTCGAGAGAAAGAATTTCGTTAATCCTGGATTAGCTTAATTGGCTTTCGAAAAACTGGGCCCTGGCCATAGATTGTTCTCCACAGTAGTTTCTCAACCCCCTTTATTTGGTCATTGTTTTGGGAGAGACTTAGAGTCTCCTTTTGAAACTGTGCCTGTCTTTGGCATTCGTTTTTGCATAAAACGCTGACACCTGGATCAACTAGGTGTTAATAACAATCACAGATGTGGGCATAGTTGGCGTTTTATACAACCGGGTCCTGATTTAGAGTCACCTATCTCTTACTCCAATACGCAAGGAACTGTTTGATAGAGGCCTCTTGGTTCTGCTTCTCAGCAATTTGATCTTGTGATTGTGACAGGAATGATGACGTTTGCTATTTTCCCAGAGAGCCGGTCAGGGTTTACTTCGGGTTGGTAGATTTCTCTTTTTTTCTGATGCTTTCTTGGATTTGTTGCGTCTGCGATGGTTGCTGCTTAACGATCCGACGTTGCCGTGATGGTTAATTTTTTCTACTTGCTGCGTTATTGAAGCCAGTAGAAGGGGGAACTCTGGTTGTCTTGGATGTGGTTGCTAGCAGGCCTAGTCTACTGTATATCCGTTCTGTCCACATAGTTCTCCGACCGTTGATGGGTTCTGACAGTGATAACTCGTTAGGCATGCAGGACAGTACTTGCGTCTGCATTGTAGTTGCTATTTGCAGGCTTGCGCTTGACTGTGAAGTTGGATGGAGCAAGTTAAGATGCTCAGCGCTGTCTTATGTCTCAGATTTGCGGTCTGTAGGTGACTCTCGTATCCAGCAAATAACTACGGCTTTGAGTCGTCTGGGAATCTAACGATTGGTGCAGCTGTTGTGAATCTCTCTGTAAGTTCATCAAAGCCGGATACTTGTCAAACAGGCCTCATCCGGCGCTGGCTGAACAGTACTGCGAGGCGCTTGCTGGCTTTCAGCTTGGCGCGTACACAGCTGTTTACTACCTTGTGCGATCTGGACAAATCTACTGATAAATCGTCGTCAGTATCCGGAAAAACCAAGGAAGGATCGGGCTTATTTCACACTGGTGGGCGTTGGTCACTGTGCTGCTCCAATAGTTAATCTTTTTTTATTTTATTTTATTTTTTTTTTTTTGTTTCCACACACATCTTCTTCTAGACCTGACTGAAAGTTGATGCCCCCGGGAATGGGAACGATTCATCGGCGGTGGATATCTCGTGTCTAAATGTGCAAGTACAGCCGAGATTATCTTCGGTCCGTTTGGTTTTTGGGATCGCTGATGAGATCTACAGCGTAGAGGGCGCCAATTCTCGTTTTGAGCTGAAGCCATGCATCATCGTCTTTGCAGTTGGCGACTCTGGTGTGGATCTGTCTGACTATTAGCTAGTGAGGGTGATGATCTCCATTATTCCATCAGGTAAGGGTCAACTGAACGACTGTACACATAATGAATCAAATACACGTGCAAAGTGATACGCTGTCTCGGACTCTGCCTCAACATTATTCATCTCCATGCAACGTCACCATTGAATACTTGACTTAGTTCAACAGCGGATAATACAGTGGTTTCCCGGGAAGGCGTTTCAGACAAAAGCGTGCTCTCCTAGCAGTACAGCTTCCACTCAATAAGGGACTAATACCATCTAAGCCCGTTACTTCTGCATATTAGCCATTCCGAAGTTCCAGAAGATTAATCAAGTTTAATCAAATTGAAAAAATAACCCCGTCACAAGAAAGAGCACATCAAAATTAGTAAGTAGGCAAAGTTTCAGCAAGATTGGTCCATCAGAAACTGAATGGCGAGCTTTTAAAAATCAGAAAAATAAGAGACTTTAGTATGGAGTGGGGGACGCGCCGTCCCTCACTCCATACTAAACTCTCTTATTTTAACGATATCTAAAAGCTTGCCGTTCGGTTCCTGATGGACCAATCTTGCTGAAACTTACAATACTTATTAATTTGGATGTGTTCTTTCTTGTGATGAGGTATTTTTTCAATTTGATTAAGTTTGATTAATCTTCTGGAACTTCGAATGGCTAATACCCAGCTGGGTTTAAGTGACAAAGCGGACGTGGACATCTATACAACTTTCTCAGGGAAGTCTGCAACACATCCCTTATGCGTGAACCTTGGCGGTCCCAGCCGTACACAGTGCGTGCCGACGAATCGCTGTTCAGCCACATACATGTGCAAGTATCACTGTGACCGCCCGCCCTGTCCAAGAAGTGTGGCTCTTTGAAATGGTTGATTGCTCCGCGTGCCCGTCATCGCCTTCGCGAAGATTGCGGAACGACGTTATGCGAACAACTTGCTGCCGATCATCCGACAGCACGGTCGTCCAGTCCAGTAAGATGGCGTACTCAGACCAGTACCGAGCGTACAATGGCGGGGATATCGACAAACAGGCATCGACCACATGAAGATCAACTGACAGAATAGTATTAGAACCAGGAATCACTGAATCGCCCGGAGCAGAAAAACAAACAAAAAGAAAGGCACCCCTAGAAAACCCACTATACGTTTTTGAGGTACCGGTATATGTTGAATTGGATACGCGGATACGCAGTCGAGTTAGACCACCCCTCCCCCTATGTTTTTGAAGTAAATGTCGAAGTGAATGCGCGGATACGCAGTGTAGTTAGACCACCCCCCCTCCCCCCTAACTTTTTTTAAGTATATGGCGGTGGCCTTTTACCTATAACCCAAACCGCCCACCCCACCCCACGCGCTGTTTTGTTCATGCGTCCCATGTGTATAAAATTAGGATGCGGGACAAACGTGGCAAAACCGGTTTGACTGCATTTTTCACACGTTTCATTCCATCGTGCGCAGAAGCCATTTGTGAGAAGACTCCGACGAAGATGGAAGTGTTTGTGAGAAGACATTTGAAGACCAACAATTGCGAAGCTTTTACGCCACGCAGCTTTCAGGACAGTGGAAAAGAAATATGGCACATGGAGTTGACTCAAACTTTACAAGAAATAGTTGGCTGCAGATGGCTTTAAACGGTAGACGACTGCAGAAATTTATTGCACAGAAAACCGTAAGCTCTGTTTCGTTAATGCTATTCTGCAGTCATGTATGATGTTATTTATTTGTCTGAGGTGTTCCAAACGTTCTCAGTCAGTTCAGTTCGCTCCAAGACTTTCCTTTGCATAGGACTTTTAAACGCGAGGGCACTTTTTGAATTAGCTTTACTGTTCCTACTTCGGGCAAAACCCTGATTTGTTATCTGTCACATACGTGTGAACAGCATATTACTGCAAGAGAAGGTCGTTATTTCTTCGCTGCATGGCTGTTTTTGATCCAAATTACCAAAATTTCCAGGTCCGGTGTCGATAATTATGCAGAAAAACCCAAAATGATAAATTATGCAAACCACGCATATATTGGCTGCTGAAAACAATGATGTCCAATCAGTTTGGCTCACAAAGAACTCGTATTTTGCTCGCGCTTTTTTTTTTTTTTTTTTTTTTTTTTTCAACTTTTTTCTTGCTCTTTTTCTTAAAACGTGAACGATTGGCGCTTGTTTTTTGCGCGTAAATTTTTTTGTTCCCTGACAAAACCGTCGTTGTTTTCGCTCGTGTTTTCTGTGAAGTGCATAAGCATCATTTTCGGCTATAATTTTTAGTTGCCCTCGCGTTGATCGTAGCACAAACTTGTACAATATTTCTCTAGCCGTTGACGCGAAATTGTCTTGTCTAGTACAATATCATTGAAAATATTAAGCGTAAGAATATTGCAGTTGTGGAATATTCCGTTCGGGCAAGTTTTACAACCAGTTGTTTCGTGTCTCCAAAGTTTGTCCAGGCTTTTTTTTCGAATTTTGCATTGCTTGAGTTAGAACTGTTTAGTTTGTGGTTAAGTTGGAATGGTTGGAAGAGAATCACGCGCTTTTTTTGTGTGTTGATTGGATTTGAAGTATTTTTGATTCCGTCGCACAATTTTTCGTCTAACCTCGGTTGCAAAATGTCGCGATGTCATATTTTTATTCTTCAACGAGTACTCTTGTTAATTTTTTAGTTCACGACGCCGTGTTTTGAATTAAAAGATGCTTCACGAAGCTATCGCGGTTTAATTTCAAGAGAATGTTTATGTCTCGCTGTTGCAAAAACTAATTTATTAACTTTCCTGTTGGGCAATTTCAAATCGATTTTTCTTGCGAAAACTAATTTATTCATTGTCATTTGCGAGTAGTGCGCATTTCTCTTCCTCCATCCTAGTTTATCCTTGGTTATCCTAGATGATCCCTTCGGCTAAGCGCCTACTTGTAATCTTCTTTCGATTATTTGTACCAAGTAACTCTGTTCATTGATTTGTTTAATAAAGACGTATGTGTGTCTCTTTGTAGGTGCGTCACAGGTAAAAGATATCCAATGCCTCAATTTTATTTTGCTTTCACTGTCGAGGGAAATAAATTGACTGTTTGCATTTTCGGGAGAGATTTTGGCGAATTAGAACCGCGGGAATTGAACAGCAAGTCCACACCAAATTTTATTGAGGCATGATGTATCTTTTACTTGTGATGCATTGGCTATATACCGTCCATTCGGTGCATTTTGAAATGTTTGCAGCCTTAAGCTTGTTAGTGAATAACTTTGATGAGCGAAGACTCGATATGATGTACATGAATATGTAATATGCAGTATAACCTGCAAAACTTGTTTTTTAATTAAAGATGACATAAGACCATGATCCTTTTCAAACTTTATTGACGTCACATTCAGAGTGTATATAAGTAAATTTTCCGGTAGGGGAGGTTGGTCGGGGTTAGCGGATGGCACCAGTTATAGTCAAATTTTTTTGCTTACCTAATGAGGTTAATGATCGGACTTTGAAACCGCAAGAGTAATAGAGTTGTACTAGTAGTACAAGAGCACTACTAAACTGTTACAACTACTATTACTATTACTACTTCAAAGCCCTTCCGCGAACCAAGTAGTTAAGCAAAGTAAATTGAAGGAGAGGCTCTGAGAAACGGAAAGATGACAACGCGAAGGAAAAAGGTTGATGAAAATTGGGATATTTAATTTCTAATGTTTCGAGACAAAATAATCTTTTGCATTGCGTCCGTTCATGAAAAACTCGTGGCATGAAGTTGGCATAAGTCTTCAGCCAAATAAAAAATATCGGAGCCAAAATGAAAGACGTTTCTCAGAGCCTCCCGTTCCAAATCCTTTTTGAAATAAGGAGGGAAAGTATTCCCTTGCTTCTAATAAACATGCACAATATGAGATATGGTTGTTGAATCACTAGAAAATCATAAAGGTAGAATGAAAATTTTAGCTTCGCACCAAATTGTTTAAATGGCTGTTATTTAGCCTGAAAACCCGAAGTCAAATTCTAAAGAAAATCTGTGCATATAGCAAAACAACGTTCCAATTGACCATCGCAAAGCTCCATTTGAAATTTGCGACTGAACCAATTGAGCAAGATTCCTATTTTTCGAACGCAAATTTCCATTTGAAATTTGCCGAGATAAAAATTGCCCTAGCTTTCTCGTTCCTGTTTCAGCATCGCAAAGTTTCATTTGAAATTTGCGATTTAATTTTTTAGTGATTCGAAAGAAACAACCATTTCCCATTACATACACAAATCAAGCATACTAAAATGACTGCAATGCCGTTGACGCAAAATTGGACACGATAAGAAACAGATGAATGTTTTGTATTCGTTTCACAAGAGAAAATCGCACGAGAAACCGTTTCGTAAGAAAAGAAAACACTCCGTTAGCTCAGCTTGCGTTTGAACACGAAACAAACCAACAGAATAGCAGATATGTAGAAAACAAATGAGCTAATTTTGAGAATAAGCGCGTATACCGTAAATTCTCGGTTGTTACATAAAAAATTTTGCGCTCGATATTGCGCTGAACTCGAGATAAAAAAGGTGAATACATGTACATGTACCTGTACATGTCAAGAAACAATAGGTCGAGTATCACTTGTGTCGTCTCCGAGGAAAATGTTTTCGCGACTTAAAACTCCGTCAATACCTGTAGCACTAAGATGAAGGTTTGCGTTTGCCACAAAAATGACTTTGAATCGCGCGGGTTTGCAGTCATTTAAAGTAAGCTTGGCTAACTTCGAAATGAGGTGTCTCGATAGAACATACACTTGACTTGAAGCACTGATTTCCAGCAAATCATAACGAAGTCTATTTGCCTTTTTTTTTTTTTTTTTTTTTATGCTGAACACATTGAATAAAATTCAAATAACATAAAGGAATGTCCGTTTAAGCTAAGTCATTGCTGAATCTGAACTGACTAAAAGGGATACTTCTGACACGAGAAAAAAAAAAACGCGAACCCCCAAAAATTATCGAAACACCTCATTGTAGTAACGAATACAACAGGCTGGTAGTTCCATGCATCATAAAATAACTGTTTTGGAGATAGGCAATTTGTTTGAAGCAAAGAAACGACGCGAAGCTTCGCTTTGTAAAATAAAATCCAATAAGCTTGTCGACAGTAAATTATAAGTGAAACTTAGTCAGTACTTTTATCAGTACGGAAATGCATGATACCGATCAGCCTTCGTAAACCTAAATCAAACTAATAACAATAGTAGGCCCTACTTTGCAGTAGTCTAGCGCTTGTGTCCTTGCTCAAACCATTGCTTGTTACTATCCATGCTAGTCCATTTCTCAATCCCAACAGTCCCATTGTCCATTCCATCTAGGTTCGTCCGTTACTTAATTCCAACAGTCCATTTGTCCATTCCACGTACCGTCGCTTGAGCTCTGTGTGCAAAGAAACGCATTCTGTAAGCTAACAATGTATTCTGGCTGTGTTAAATGTATATGTACTGACTGAGATGAAACCCTAAACGTAATGCGAAGGCAGTGAACTCGAAACTCACCAGGCAAATAACTCGTCTCCACGTGTATCGATGCTCGACAGTGTAGTTTTGTTCAGTTGCCGTTGCCCTGCACTTTATCTTTGCCCTTAAGTCAAAGAACACGTTCGGTCAGCTAACCCATCTTCTCGGTAAAACAAATAGCAGGAATAAACCCGAAACGTATCAAATATTTCGACATTCGACAACAACGTCGAAATAATAATATGCAGAAGAGGTGTGAAAAGATTCTTGCATACTTTAATTGCGTCACAGCCTAATGAATATTCTAAAACCAGTACACCGACTCACCGGGGGGAGGGATAGGTTTGCCGTGACGTGTGGATGCGCTGCTGAAGGACTGAGGCGAGTAGCTTCACTGGCGGATGGGCCTGAAATGAAGGTCGGAAAATTTTAACGCTTTTGTTTATTACTTCGTGCTACAGTATATTTATCTTGAACAACAAGAGGAAATGATAAATGACTATTCGAGTTGACATATTAAAAGCCTCAGGTATAAAAAGGGTATAAAAAGATGTTTTCGTTTTCGGACTAAAGTATAAGCGTATAAGCATTTTATAGGAATTCTAAAACTTGTGCCTCCCTTCGTACCGAAGTCTTCGCAAATATCGTGTTGTCGCGTGCAGTTTTTTTTTTTTGTTTTTTTGTTTTGTTTTGTTTTGTTTTGTTTTGGTTTTTGGTATAAAAAGGGATTTTTTTTTTTTTTTTGAGGTAAAGAATGATATAACATAAAATGGTCGCTATTGGACCCCAGGAAGGTAATTTAAAGGGTACGGTCCCCAGCCTAATAAAAAAACGTACAACTGTACCTTCCCTAACAAGGCCAAATAAAGTTTAGCCAAACCAGCATTTTAAGAGTGAATGTCTCCGTAAGAATCGATCAAAATCCAGCACAAGTCAAAACAGATCTTCCTTTTATCTGTTCATAGTTAAACGGAGCCTTGGTAAGAAGCAAAATTAAGTACGGTTAGCTTTCGTAAATAGTGCTTCCTGGATATTATAGAAAATAAGAAGGGGTCATTATACGGGTTCAAGGATGGCAATAAGGCGGAGTATTTTTACGGTTGTGTTTTATGAGCCCGCTTCAGGCAAAGACAATACTCCCTCAAAATTGACTTTTGCAAAACTGATACTTGCTGTACCCAATATTTGCTTGACTCGTGTTGCAAAACAACGAAAGCTACGACCTCTTCAGTGACACACTTATGTATGTAAGGCAAATGTATATATATACTGTAGCTGTATGTGTGACAACTTTAAAGTTCATCATTTGACTTTCTGAAGATTATTTTGGATGCTTTATTTGTTATAATATCACAACAAAAGTCTGGGCAATTTATATAACTACAGTACCTCTCACAGTCCCAGTATTTTCACCTACAAAATAGCCATCAACCATAGAAGCTATACAGTACTGTTTTTACCACAACAAACTAGTTTCTCGCTCTCTGATTGGTCGATTAACCGTGGTAAACGGACAACGATATGACGTCAGCTGATGCCAGCGTGTCACGCTTTGCAACGCAATTCAACGAAACTTTCCTCTATATTTCTAAATATTGTGGTAAAAAACAAATTTCCACTGGTTTGCCGTGGTGTGGACTCTTTACCACGATTTACGTCATCACATGGTCAAAACAAATTTGTTTTTTACCACACTATTTAGAGCTATGCAAGAAAATTTCACTGTATTTCGTTGCAAAACGTGACACGTTGGCGTCAGCTGGCGTCACATCGTTGTCTGGACTCTTATTTACCACGGTTAATCGACCAATCAGAGAGCGAGAAACTAGTGTGTTGTGGTAAAAATTGTTTCTCACTACCTTGAGAGTTCAAGATACTGTAGCACTGGATTCTACTGTAATATTGGAGACCTTTTATTTCAGCTTGCACATGTAAAATTAAACTTGTGACAGAGATAATTAATTTTCTTTGCAGTTTTCTGAATTTTACTGTTGTATAACTAAAGTGAGCACCATGAAGATTTTTAAAATTATTATAGATCATAATCAATAATTCATTAAGTACTATTTGTTAATGGCTATTTTCAAAGCTGTTGAGGCTGAACGCAAGCCAAAATTGTTCCATAAATTCCAACACATCCATTTGTAAGTGATATGATCAATACAATAAAGAATCCACAGAGGCAACTACAGCAGTCAAGCAACATGCAATTCTGTAAAATTCAAGTCTGTACAATTCAATTGCCCACATCTCAAGTTGCTTACAAGTAATTCATGATACTTTTCACATAACGTCATCACAAATCACATGATCAACTACATGTATCAATCACCCTGTGCAGATTGTCAAAACAATAAAAAAATAAAATATATTAACCTATGCAAACTATGACTCGATCATTGCCCTTTCAGGAAATGAGTAAATGCCTCGTCTCTAGAGACGAGTGTCTCATCTCGACATCTCGAAAATAATGAGCTCTCCCCATGAAATCTGTCTCACAAGATGTTAATTGACCAAAGAAGCATCCCGGGCTTTGCCGTTTCAAGGCAGGTTTTGCTATCTGTTGTCATTCGCTCTGCCTCTTGGAAGTTACTGGCAGTTCTTGGCAAGCATTCTCTGGTGCTAAGGTCTACCGTGCTTTACTCTGCAGTTACCAGCATGCTGTCAATCTGCATAATTTTCCCCTCATAGTGCAGGTGAGTCCTCTCAAGCTACTGTACACATGCTTTCATGTACCCCTCGGCAGATGAGCTGTTGCGCTAGTTGGCTTATTGTACATCCAGGTCCACCACTTCAAGGTGCCCAGTTCGACAACTTCCATTCATTACTTTGAGTATGCGGCAAAGCATCCCCTGGGGCTAAATTCTACTATGCATGCTTGCAGTTACTAGCTCGGAAGCATTCTCTTCCTGGTGTTGTGTCACGCCAGTCCACTTAGTAAGGGAGACTTTTCAAGCTACTTGTAGCGCTCTTCTGGTGTATTCATTGTCAGTTAGTTGTTGTGCTCATTGGCTTTCTTCCAGGGACGCCACTACGAAGCATCAAGCTCGACAACTCCCTTAGTTTCACTTTGTGCACTTGACAAGCATTCCCCAGCCTTCTCCAGTAGTTTCACCTTGCTGGCTTATACTGTAAGCACACTGCCTCCTCAAAGTCTTTGGCCCTTTCTTTTAGTTATTACTCCGAGTACGTAGCAAGAACTCCTGGGTCCCAAGTTCTTCTGTGCATAATTCCACAGTTCCTTTTCCCCTGCAAGTGTTCTCTGGTTGTCTCTGTTCCTCTTATACATCATCCATGGCTGGCAACACTTACAAGCTTTCGTTTCTTATTCTTTGTTCCTACCCATAGTCAGCAGGTGCTTGGTTGGCCTGAAGTCTTGCATGTCACTACCATGCATCAAACCCTACAACATGTCCATCTCCTTGAATTTCACTTCATTGCCCTGAGCAGGTGGTAAACTTTTCAGGTACCAATCATTCAGCAGTTACTTTAACAAAAGCCCTTTGAGTTTCCTTTATTTCACACACTATTTCTATTACATTTCTATACATCAGTTTTAAGATTACAATGAAGAATTTATCACACCAATAAATCAAGAGGGAATTAAAGAATAGGTGTGCAGAGACCAAAGTAGCTAGAAGCTTACAAGATGGTCCCAAAGTAGCTAGAAGCTTCCAAGTTGGTCTCTGAGCCAGACCTTCAAGCTAACCTATCGGCAGCCTAACAGTCACTTTTCCCTGGAGCTGTTCTTTGTTTTCTCCCAGTTCACCTTGCATTCCTGTGTCGCTGGTGATGCCACACAAGCTGGCTCTTCTAGATCCTGTGTGTCAGTTGGTTCAGCATTTGCATTGGTCAGCTAACGATCAGGTCTCTTGTGAGCACGCCACTGCTGTGGAGCCTCCACCATACAACTTCCAGTTATTTGCTCTCATCACCTTGGCAAGCTTCTCAGGACAGCAGCAATTGCTGGGTTCCATGGTCGACCATTGGCAGTTTAGTGGGGTTCCTTGGTTGGCCCACCTTTAGGCCAGTCGCAGACACACTGCCACTTCAAGCCTTTATTTATACAACTGCCCTTCTTGCTCATAGCATATGGCAAGCATTACCAGGAGCCAAGCTCCGTTGGGCTGGGTTTAAGCATTACAAAGTTGGAACAGTTTTCTGAATTCATGGGACCTTGGTTACTGCCTCATATAACTGACAAGACTTTGAAATGTTTGCGCTGTGCTGGGCACGCTGCCAGCATTTATCTTGTGTCAGTTTAAAAGGTATTAATATTGTTAATTGCAAGAGTCTCTTTGTACTGATGTATGGGCCACACCTCTGTATTTTATGCAAGTCCAGTTTCTTTGAAAAAGATTTGAAGTGTTTAAAAGTGGCACTTCAAAGTAATAGCTTGTGTTATGAATTGATAAATAGCTTGTGTTATGAATTGATAAATATGTCGGCAACACTTCTAATCACTAATCATCTGCCACTAATCCTAAAAAATACTTTGCAGAGTGGCACCGTAAATGAGCTAGATTAGGGTGAATACAGTAATATTCAGTCTTGTTCAACAGTGACACTTAATTTCTTCAACAAGTTAATCGATCTATCATATGATTTTTTTGTGCATAATGCACAGGTCATTGGTTCAATGATTCTCGTCAGATGAATGCCTCATCTCTAGAGACAAGTGTGTTGTCTCCAGAATAGAATGACTCGTCTTGCGAGAAACAAGATGTGACTAGTAACTTACACTTTGAACGGTACTGTACAATTTCAAAATACCTCAATAGAAGATAAAATACAAGTGTGGACCCAAGGGTTTAAATTGAGTATTTTTCTCTATAGTGTAGTTTCAATGGTACTATATTCTACTAAATATTTTGCATTGACCATACATGTAACACCACTGACCAGTGTACAGTACTGTATGGTTGATGGTTATTTTTTAGGCCAACTAAGTGAAAAATACTCTGGCTATGGGAGGAAGCCCACACTATTGTTATTTTTTTGATAACTAAAGCACCAAACAAAAAATGTCTTTAGAAAGTCAAATGACAAACTTTAAAGTTATCCGATAATTTCATGCGCACATAGCTGCAGTACAGTATTGCCTTTATTTTTGTGGTTAAATTGCACGTACTGTAGGATACGAAAAACGCGGAAATGTCACTTTTGCAAAAGTCGCTTTTGAGGGGTTTTCGACCAACACAGGTTTTAAAATTTTGCGAACTGTATAAAATTCAGGTTTTCTGAAAATCAAATAGGCCCTAGTTTGCTCCTCCCTAAGGTTTGTTTGTCGGCCGTTTGATCGATTTTTACAGACATTCATTTTTAACCCTTTCAATCCCAAGAGTTATCAACTCTCCCTCGTCATATAGAAAATGGAAAAGATGTCAAGCAATCATTCACCTTCACTCCTGCGAGGATCCAATTTCGCTGTTAGCACCCCTGGGTTCGTCCTCATGCGCGCTCAGTGGGTTTACGAGCGACTATTTTCTTTGCTTGAGCCATCGCAGACGGTGTGACACTTTCATCGAAGTATTTTCGAGTCCCTGGTCACAATAGTGTCGTTAACAATGCAGATTTTAGGTGAAATCTTGGAAACCTGGTCCGCCATTTTGTCAACAGCCTCTACCGCGCAAATCTGCTGGTCGTTCGGTACGCGGGCTCAGTGGGGACTAACTCGTCACCAGGGCCAGTTCGTGCGTTATTAAAAAAAAAAAAAAAAAAAAAAAAAAAAACAGAAAGAAAAGAAGAAGAAGAAAAAAAAAGGTGCTTTACCTAATACAAAAATGTGTCAGATAATGAGGTAATTCAGTTGTTAAAGTCAGCTTTTTCATCACTCTGCTGCTCAAGAACTCAAACTTTAAGGAAATAATACTACAAGCGGCCTCTGCCGTTTCTTCAGCTATTATTTACTCTAAAATTTGTAACTCTCTTTAAGACGAACCCCTCTCTAAAACGGACGGTTGCAGTGAGAGCTGATCCTGGCTGAGGGTGTTTGTCTTGGGAATTGACTGTACACGTGGAATTTAAAAATGTCATATCCACCGGTCTTTTGATGCGGGCGGGCCATGTACAAAACTATACTTCACGACGACAAAGCCTGTCCTCCCCAATGGCTGTATTGCACGGGTATGCTGTGACTCCAAATCATTTGTCTTTCAAATATGCAAAGCTGCATTACGTAAAATAGAAGCTGAAATTTTACATCCCTTTCAAACTCTATCTATTTGTTCACTACTAATACCAGATTAGTCTAATAACGCAATAAAAGATGGGGGTACCTGAATAATGAGAGCGAAATACCCCGAATCTACCATATTTTAAGTGGCTCATTTACACCACAATAAATGTCAATCGTAAGTTATGTAGCCAAAAATTCCTAAGAGCTTTCATTTGAGTGTTCACTCAGCACAGTTTAAGTTATCATTTGACAGTCCACGAGTTGGAAGTCTTCTAGGTTTAGCCTCAAGAGTAAGTGTGACGATAACTGGAAAAAATTCGTGCGTGCTCTCTCGGCAAGTCACCTGCAGCGAAGAAACCATGGAATTGATTCCCATTGGCTAAAACGTGCCCCAGTCAGATTGTTTTTTTCTAATTGTTAGCCTTATTCAATTGCTTTTCTTGCTGACGAAGGGCAGGTGCGCGCTGTTGCTGTTCGACTCCTTCGGAAAAGGGTTATTTTTCGTGAATATGCCCGCATCAATCAATAATCGTCGTGAGCTTATTTTACAAGAAAATGTAGCACATTTACAACTTGCAAATAACACATTTTTATTTCATTGTGCTATTTACCTATTAATCTCAGATGTTTTAACTGATAAGCCGCGAATGTGATTGGGATTCAGTTACAGTAAACTGTTACTATCGTCTAAAACAACATGACGGCTTCTTCGAAGTTTGGTGGCAACTCGCCGACATATTCATTGGTCACAAAGCGCCGCTTGTACCTGTACGTTTTATAATGTCGTTAGAGTCACAAGTGTTACCGGGCCTCCGCCAAAATCAACACTCGTATAGAACTGTAGAGACATCATCCACACCAGTCGTCAAGTACTTTTTATAGCCGTTACTACTTAAGAGCGGCTCTCTGTAAATATCGAGAATCGGGCGCCAACTGCCAAATTTCGAAATTCATTTTATTTTACCCAAAGAACCCCTTTGGTGAACTGTCTTCGAAAATAATATTCAAAAGTTCAACTGCCTTTTCGTTTTGACAAAATCGCGGATAGTCTAAAATGCCCTCCCGACCCCTCGAACCGACACGAAAATGGTGCATATTTAACAAGCTCGTGTAATAAAACGGTAAACAATCTGGCCATCGCAACTCGTCAGTAATTCAAAGTACCTCTTCTTCTTTCTAAAGCACCTAAAATAACTATGGAAACTTGAACCTGTGGTAGTGTTTCGATTTTTCGAAAAGACCAAGGTAAAACCTCCGAGCGGCAGGTCAAATTTTAGCCAATTTTAATTTCACCAGGAACATTTGGTACATGTCGTTTGAGCAAAAATCCAACGTCAACTGAACTAATAAATATTTAAATTTCTTGTCTCAAAAGGTTTTCCGCGGCCCGCAAAAAGCCTCGCGTTGAGAAACATAAACAGTGAGGGTAGTTTGACACAATCGGTAATGGATGCGGGAAATGGCTTCAGCTAAAACGAAGCATTAAGTAGGTACACAGATGAGAAAATTATCAAACGCTTGACAATTTAAAACTCGATTTGCTATATTCTTTTCCATTGTGTGACTTAGAGTGTCATTTTCGCAGAAAAACGGCGATGTTGTGATGAATGAGCACTGACAAGAAGCGACGCGGATACGGATCAGGTTACATTTTCCGGAATTCAAGAAATTCTTAATTACAGAAAGTTTCAACAGTACCACTGCAGTAAAAGCAGGTGTATATTACCAAGTATTTCCACTAAAAGCCATAAGAGTGACTGGGTGGAGTTAAATCAAAAGCTACAGCACGACTTTCAGCCGTAGATTTCAGTGAGTTATACACAATAATCCACTTACCGCGGTCAACATAACATCTAATTTGCCAACACCAGCTAACAGTAATACGTACTTGTAACTTGAAATCCTTGCTTTACAATTGGAAAGAGCTTGTCATTTTATCACACGAAAGCCCTTTAACAGAATTTCGATGCCGTTTGCGTGACTTTTAAATGTCCCGCAAAATGTTGGTGGTAAATTAATCAACATTCGCTTTAGCAAGTGTTACCGTGAAATGGTTTGAATTTCTCGACTTTAAAACCTTTGCTGTTGAATTGGTTCATGAACTGCGGTTTTATCTGAAATCGTACAGTCGTGTCTTACAGATCCGCCAAGGAACATCTCAGCAAGCAAAACAAACCGGCCTGTGACCGAGTTCTAAAATAAACGTCATCAGCAGTTCTATTTTATTTCCATATCAGTGCTGTCGGAAACAATTCAGCCGGTGATCTGTTGCTCAGCCGCAGAAACATTTCACCCTGCCAGATAAGCCAGAGGATGCCGTTTACTAAACGTTAGGATCTACTGAGCCGTTTCTGTATGCCAGGAACAAAACATAAGGACATATCTGGATTTAAGAAAAAAGTTAGAGGGAGAGGCACTCGCATCATAATTTTAATACGGAGAGGCTCCGCCGAGACTTTCAACCCCTTACCATCCTGGGTCGACATAGTGAGCCTTTTCCATACTTATAAACATCCCCCACCCCCTCCCCCCCCCCCCCTCCCCCAACCTTTCATACCTTTGAACAGGAAGAAGCGCTGAAAAACCGCAAGCGACAACTCAGCAACACGATATTTACGAATACTTCAGTGGAGGCATGATTGTTAGAAACTCTAGAAGATGCCAATACAATTTTTCTTTGTCCAGACATTCTTACCGACCCTTTGAAGTACCAAATTTAGTTATGACCTGAGGCTTGATTAAAAAGAACCCGCCCATTCGGGCAGAACCTCCCCATCCCGTACAGCCCATCAAATACGAAGTGCCCCCACCCCGCGAAGCTTACAAGCCTCTAAACAGACTTTAAGATATTACAGAACTGAATGTCTGGTTGGACGCGCACATGTAAATAGTGCACGTTGCATGTTCTCGAGTTGTCTCTTTCACTGCTGCAGTCAATCAGTACTCACACTGGAATGGATTGCTCAATTATGAGCATTGAACCTACATCGTGTATTACAGATCAGCCTTAGAATTTTTTTTTAAGTTGAGACTAAAGCAAACACTGGCTGAAGGAACACGTCAGCTGCACTCGCTCACTGCACTCTCTCTAAAATGTCCACTGCAAATGCCTGTCGAAGATCAGATCGAAGTGCTTCAAATACTTCAAAAAATTCACCGAGAATGATTAGCCAGAGATGCACTAATTATTTCACGGAAAAAGTCGAACATATTAAGTGAGTGATAAAACTATTGCATGAATACTTGTCAAAAAGGAGACAATAGGGCCGTTCATACGAGAGAAAATAAGCCGCGGCTTACATAAGACGTGCAGACCCATTCATACAAGTCCACAGCTTTCACAAGACGCGAACTGCTCGTATAAATGATTTACGGTTTCACGGCTGAGGTATAAGCCGCGGCTTAGATAAGAACAGCTCAAAATCCCTAGGCCAGGATACTGCTGCGCCTTGTGTTAGCCGTGAACGTGTGGATTGCGTGCCATTTATAGTACGTGCAAGTCTTATGTGAGCCGCGGCGTATTTTCTCTCGTATAAAAGGCCCTAATATGTAGCGGGTCAGCAAAACACGACTATACGATTTCACATGAAGTCGACGATCATAATTTAATTTAATAGCGAAGGTTTAAACAGTGATCAAATCCCCATCAAACATTTTACGGTAACAGCACTGAATTGCTTAAGCGAATGACGATTTACTACCACCACTTGGGTTGCGGGACATCGAATTGGTCACGAAAACATCAAATTTCTGTTAAAGGGCTTTCGTGTCTTGATATAATAAGCCCTTTTCAATGGGAAAGCAAGGATTTCGGTTTGCAAATACGTATTACTGTTAGCTGGTGTTGGCAAATTAGATGTTATGTTGACCGCGGTAAGTGGATTATTGTGTATAACTCACTGAAATCTACGGCTGAAAGTCGAGCCGTAGCTTTTGATTTAACTCCACCCAGTCACTCTTATGGCTTGTAGTGGAAATACTTGGTAATATACACCTGCTTTTACTACAGTGGTACTGTTGAAACTTTCTGTAATTAAGAATTTCTTGAATTCCGGAAAATGTAATCTGATCCGTGCCCGCGTCGGTTCTTATCAGTGCTCATTATTCATCACAACATCGCCATTTTCTACGAAAATGACACTCTAAGTCACACAATGGAAAAGAATATAGCAAATCGAGTTTTAAATTGTCAAACGTTTGATAATTTTCTCATCTGTGTACCTACTTAATGCTTCGTTTTAGCTGAAGCCATTTCCCGCATCAATTACCGATTGTGTCAAACTACCCTCACTGTTTATGTTTCTCAACGCGAGGCTTTTTGCGGGCCGCGGAAAACCTTTTGAGACAAGAAATTTAAATGTTTATTAGTTCAGTTGACGTTGGGTTTTTGCTCAAACGACATGTACCAAATGTTCCTGGTGAAATTAAAATTGGCTAAAATTTGACCTGCCGCTCGGAGGTTTTACCTTGGTCTTTTCGAAAAATCGAAACACTACCACAAGTTCAAGTTTCCATAGTTATTTTAGGTGCTTTAGAAAGAAGAAGAGGTACTTTGAACTACTGACAAGTTGCGATGGCCAGATTGTTTACCGTTTTATTACACGAACTTGTTAAATATGCACCATTTTCGTGTCGGTTCGAGGGGTCGGGAGGGCATTTTAGACTATCCGCGATTTTGTCAAAACGAAAAGGCAGTTGAACTTTTGAATATTATTTTCGAAGACAGTTCACCAAAGGGGTTCTTTGGGTAAAATAAAATGAATTTCGAAATTTGGCAGTTGGCGCCCGATTCTCGATATTTACAGAGAGCCGCTCTTAAGACTTTATTATTTTTACAGCCAGTTGTAACGCGCCCGTCGCTCTACCGACAAACGTAATATTTAGTACATTGAGCATCCCTACTGATCTGTAGACTGTGGAAGACTGAGTTAGTCAAATGCGCGTCCCTTTTCGTTTAGCCTTTCTGTCGCTAAGTAGTGACGTTCTATTTTATCCTTATTGGTTCCTAGTGCTTGATGGACAACTAATTAGAGCTAGAGTTAGCGTCCGTACTTAAGGGCGCGCACACCTAGTTTTACCAGAGAGAGAACTTCGAGACCTAACGTGTAAAGTTGGTTATCGTTTGAATTAAACTGTCAGAAGGGTATACAACGTTTTCCCTATCCTTGGTACCTCGAGCAAGCCAGAGCGAGCTAGTGAGCTTTTCCCTTCCCTTACACCAGCTGCAGTTTTCTAGGCGTTTCAATCCGCTTAGCAATTCACGATCGCAAGTTTCGCAATGAACGTTTTTCAAACTAAGTTAACTAGCATTCTACAGTAAGCAGTATTTGTGCAAAGTCTGGCGAATAGCGACTCGTATTTCCTTAAGTCGCCAATAGTACACAATCGGATTAATACAAGAGGAAGTGAGCATAAGAGTTGCTGACAAATCTAAAGCGCTCAGTATTTCAGATGCAGTTTTTGTTCCTGTAGCCCGTAACGCAATAGTTACAGTATATGGCAGAAAGCACACTATGAAAATACTGCAGAATATGAAAGTCGCATAACAGGATTTTTTGAATTGAACCATGTTGAACATAGTTTGGCCCTGTAGTCGAGCTATATGTTGCTGCTGTGCCCTCATTTCTCTTCGGTGACGACGAACGATTCGAAAGATACTTGTATAAGAGAACACCATGAGGCAAATGCAGGTGCCCGAAAGAGTGACAAAGTGTAGATTATAAAAAACATAGTACCGCATGCCTATCGAGACTAAGGCGACGTAGACCCAAATTAATACCAGGAGGCGAATAGTTCGTTTTGTGGTGACCAGACTTTTATATCTGAGATGAAGATGAAGAGCAAGAAACCTGTCGAGGCTGATGACCGTTAGGGTCAACAGAGAAACGATGCACAAATAATACGTTGCAAACAAGGATATGATTCCACTTGGGCAGATGACGTCAGATTTACCAGTCATTCTGGCGATCAAGAATACGACAAAAGTCGGTTGTAAGAACAAGCCTACACCAAGATCGGATAAACCAAGACCAAACAACAAAGTATGCGACGGTGAATGCAGAGCAGGGGTCCTCCGTATTGACAACAGCACCAGAATATTTCCAATGATGGCTCCAATAGAAGCGAGGATATTTATGACGCAGCAGATAACTTGCGTTGGGGTAGAATTGTGGTCGGTCTCGTGGAAAACCGGGTTGATTGTCTTAAGACAAAAGTCCGATATATCTTCCCCAGAAATTACTGTTTTGTTGTCCATCTCGCGGTTGCAGTGAAGTCGACGTTTCTTAGTTGGTGCCAGCTGGTTGATTTGTCTCTTTCGATACGGCAACTTTAAGTTTAGCACGAATAAGAGTAACAGTACCAACCAGTTCTGACCAAACCATTGAACGGGGACGCTGTGTGAGACACTTAGAGCGCAAATTTTAACTTCTCTTTTAGTGACTCGTGGATAATATAACTTCGTATTGAGAATGGATTTGCCCAATAAGGAATCGTGCTTTATCAATGTTAAGCGTTAAAAGCCAACCACATTTGTGACGTATAAGGCGGCTGATCGACAATCTGTCTGGACCTTATCCGTTTGTGTCCTTTGTAAAGCGCCTATACCTGCTTTGAAATTCAAATTGGGCAAACAGTGTAAAATGACACATATTCATATCATCTAGTTGTTGGGCAGGTATTAATAATAAGTATTTACCCTCTGGCGAGCACGATCACGAAGCGGGCTTATTCACCAGACTAAATAACGTGGAAAAAAAATGAAATTTTATATTATTCTCATGTATGAAAAGAATAAATTGTTCTGCTTCCATTTGGTTGTATTCTTACAGAGGCGGCCGCAAGGGCTCGATCTTTAAGCTTGCATCAGCCAATCAATTTTACTTGTTTCACGAGCAAATTCGTGCACGTCTCATTGTGTAACAATGACGATGTGTTTATGTGTTTATAGTGTAGTTTCAATGGTACTATATTCTACTAAATATTTTGCATTGACCATACATGTAACACCACTGACCAGTGTACAGTACTGTATGGTTGACGGATATTTTTTAGGCCAACTAAGTGAAAAATACTCCGGCTGTGGGGGGAAGCCCACACTATTGTTACTTTTTTGATAAATAAAGCACCAAACAAAAAATGTCTTTAGAAAGTCAAATGACAAACTTTAAAGTTATCCGATAATTTCATGCGCACATAGCTACAGTACAGTATTGCCTTTGTTTTTGTGGTTAAATTGCACGTACTGTAGGATGCAAAAAACGCGGAAATGTCACTTTTGCAAAAGTCGCTTTTGAGGGGTTTTTCGACCAACACAGGTTTTAAAATTTTGCGAATTGTATAAAATTCAGGTTTTCTGAAAATCAAATAGGCCCTAGGCTCCTCCCTAAGGTTTGATTATCGGCCGTTTCATTAATTTTTACAGACATTCACTTTTAATCCTGTCAATCCCAAGAGTGATCAACTCTCCCTCGTCATATAGAAAATGGAAAAGATGTCAAGCAATCATTCACCTTCACTCCTGCGAGGATCCAATTTCGCTGTTAGCACCCCTGGGTCCGTCCTCATGCGCGCTTAGTGGGTTTACGAGCGACTATTTTCTTTCCTTGAGCCATTGCAGACGGTGTAACACTTTCATCCAAGTATTTTCGAATCCCTGGTCACAATAGTGTCGTTAACAATGCAGATTTTAGGCGAAATCTTGGAAACCTGGTCCGCCATTTTGTCAACAGCCTCTACCGCGCAAATCTGCTGGTCGTTCGGTACGCGGGCTCAGTGGGGACTAACTCGTCACCAGGGCCAGTTCGTGCGTTATCAAAAAAAGAAAAGAAAAGAAAAGAAAAGAAAAAAAAAGAAAAAACACCTTGGTCAGGTGCTTTACGTAATACAAAAATGTGCCCTTGTAGCGCAGATAATGAGGTAATTCAGTTGTTAAAGTCAGCGTTTTCATCACTCTGCTGCTAAAGAACTCAAACTTTAAGGAAATAATACTACAAGCGGCCTCTCCCGTTTCTTCAGCCATTATTTACTCTAAATTTTGTAACTCTCTTTCAGACGAACCCCTCTCTAAAACGAACGATTGGAGTGGGAGCTGGTCCTGGCTGAGGGTGTTCGTCTTGGGAATTGACTGTACATATGAAATTTAAAAATATCATATCCACCGGTTGCTTGATGCGGGCGGGCCATGTGCAAAACTATTGTGGGGAATTTCTGAGAAGTAGTTGGCCCTGATTCACAATTCCCAGTGACACTGAAGAACTCACCACGATGTCAACAGTTTATTTTTCTCACAACTCGCTCGCTCGCTTGAACAGACTCGTCTCGCTTGAACAGACACGAACACGTGTGTAAACTACCTTCTGATTGGCTAACTAATTTTAAACGAAATACCAAAAGTCTGGAGAGTTCTAGAAAGGTCTGTGCACGCAAATAACAACTGTTTTGTAACGACCGAAATTAACACGAAAAACTGCGGCTTAAGATTCTTCACACACTCCCCCTATTAAAGTGGTTCCCAACTTTAATATTGACAAGGAATAGTTCAGTCGTCTTCGTTCTCATTAGCAACCACGCCCACTAGGCGATTTACTGCTGCAATCTTCGCTTGTCGACCATGGCCCATGGCTCGTTGATGCTGGTTCTGGTTGTCCCCACCGGCATCATCATTAGACTCGGGATCGTCACTGGCGCCACTTATCTCAAGGTCAGCCACCAGCTGCAGGGGTCTCTCGACAACGTACCCCTTGCCCGTTCGTATCTTGTAGCCTCTGGTCACCCCATCCTTTCCAACGATGGAGTCCACGATTCGCCCGATCTTCCAATTCGCTCTGTACTTCGTTGTGTCCTTGATCAGAACAACTGAGCCCTTGCTCATCGTCACTTGATCCTTTGCTGCAGTGCCCGTGCTGAAACGCTCTTGTAAGGCATGAAGATACTCATTCAGCCAACGTTTACGAATATTATCTCGACATGCCTTTAGATATAGTAACCGTTTGGTCATCTTCTCTCGCTCGTCGCCCATATCGACGGTATCCTCCTCAAGGAAACGAGCTGGTTGTCCGCGTAGCAGGAGGTTTGGAGTGATCACCGGCTGCTCAAATTCTCCCCCGATGTAGCACAAAGGTCGGTTGTTCATGAAGGACTCCACGTCTAGTAGAACGTCTTCAAGTTCCTCAAATTTCAACAGCGCTCGTCCAATTGCTTTGGACAGACAGTTCTTCATGATGCCAATCAGTCTCTCGAAGAATCCGCCCCACCATGGAGCGCGTGACAAGTTGAATCTCCACTCAATGTCCTTCGTTGCCAGGTAGTTGAAGAGATCATCATCTTTCCGCAGTGTCGACAACCACTGTTTCGTTGCTTGGAAAGTCTTAGCGTTGTCACTCACCATTAGGTTCGGTGAGCCTCTTCGGGCAATAAACTCTTTAAGACCTCGTTTGAACTCGCCTGCTGTCAAGTTGCTGCAAAGTTTGAGGTGTACTGCCCTCGTGCTGGCACATGTAAACAGTGCAATGTATGCCTTGCTTGTTTCGTGCTTCCCAGATTTGCACAGAAGCGGTCCAGCAAAGTCCACCCCAGTGGCGTGAAACGGCTCTGTAAATTCTGTTCTGAAGGTTGGTAAGGCTGAAGTGGTTGGGGCACTAAGAACTTTTGCTCGGTACTTCTTACAGTAGTTGCAGGTATACCGTATGCTCTTTACCAGCGATCTCAGCTTAGGGATCCAGTACTTCTGTCGAACTTTGCTCATTGTTGCAGCAACTCCCCCGTGTAGAGTGTGTAGATGGCAATGTTCAGCGATGCGTCTCGCTAACGCAGATTCCCTCGGAATGAAAACAGGAGTGTAGCCTTGAATTCTTTCGTAGCACCTCATTAACCCGTCTTCATCTGTCGCAAGTTTTAGGCCTGAAGTCATGTCACTTGTTCTTTGAGTGATGCGAATCCAGACATTCTCTGCCTCCGTGATCTCGGTTTTGCTGAGTGGCACGTTTTGTCTCGCCTTGTTGTTGATTGGTTCATCTGTCTTTCTGCAGCAATCTATGAAGCGTTTGACGTACGAAGTTATGCGCAGAAGCCTCCAAAACGTGAACTTGTCCAAGAGATCCCCTGCCCAGCTCTTTAAGGTTTCTTGTGCCGCGTCTTCCGTCAGCAGCATTGCTTCTTTCTGACGCCTTTCTGACTTGGCTTCACCCGTCTCTAAAATCGCTGGTTGCTCTGGCCTGTTCGACGCATCCGAAAGCCAGATGGGCCCCTTCAACCACATTGATTTGAGCTTGTCTGGCACTGACCCTCGGGTTCCAAGGTCGCTTGGGTTTTCTGTTGTAGGAACATGTCTCCACGCCGCATCTGTCAGCTCGCCGATCTTCTTGACTCGATTGCGCACGAAGGTTGACCACTCCCCACGATTTGCCAACCAGCACAGCACAGTGATGCTGTCCACCCAGTTGTGGTAGGCTGTGATTGGGAAGGACGTTAACGCCTTGCTCACGTTACTTTGTAGTTTCGCCAAGGTGTGTGCTCCGATCAGTTCCAGTCGTGGAATGCTCATCTCTTTAGGCGCGACTCTTGCTTTAGCTACCAGTAGGTTCTGGTCGACTGGCGTCGCGTCCTGGTATGCCACGACATACAGTGAAGCACAAACAGCAATCTTGCTGGCGTCTGAAAATCCATGGATCTCAAAGTGCGTTCGGTGGGCTGTAAACACGCAGCGCGGGACGGTAATGGTTGAAGCTCGCCGCAAGCTGTTTACCCACGCTTCCCATTTCCGTTGAACATCACTTGGAATCTCGTCGTCCCAGTGTAGTTTTAGGAGACAAACTTCACTGAAGATTAACTTCGCAGTGATGGTGACTGGAGCGCTCAACCCAAGTACATCATAAATGCTGTTGATAGTAGAAATCATCTTCCGTTTTGTCAATGGTTTGGCCGTCTTCAAGCATGACTCGAGGTTGATAGTAAGTGTGTCTTCCTTTTTGTTCCACTGAGTTCCAAGGATTTTGATGTTGCTGTTTTGTCTGTTCCCAACCAAGCTCTTGGCGTAAGTCTCTTCCCCTTCACGGTTTCCCTCGCTCACCGTTAGCTGCCCTACGTTGCTGTGCCACTTGTGAAGAGAAAAACCGCCCTCTGACAGAATTTTGGTAGACTCTTCTTTGAAGATCGCTGCTTCTTCTTCTTCCGTATCTCCTCCCCCTTGGATGTCATCGACATACGTGTCCTCCAACAGTGACTGCGTTGTCGCTTTGTACTCCGCCTCGTAGTTCCTGACGTGCTTCTGAAGTGTTGCGCCAAGGATATATGGACTCGATGTAGCCCCAAATATCACTCGTGTGAATCTGTACTCAGTGACGTTTCGATCTCTGAGGTTGTCGTACCACAGGACTCGTTGTGCATCTCTGTCTTGGTCGTGCACTCGGATTTGCAGGAACGCCTTCTGAACGTCTCCAGTGACGCAGAACTTTCGCATTCGATTCCGTAGAAGGATATCGAACAGGAGTGGCTGCAGTGGTGGTCCTGTCTCTAAACAGTCGTTGAGGGAGGGGGTTTGGGGGTTGGCTCTCGAGGAACAGTCATACACAATCCTCATCTTCGTTGTCTCCGCATCTTCTCGAATAACGGCTTGATGGGGCACATAGTGCACAACCTCCCCCGTTGGATGGGTGGGTATTTGCTCGATAATTCCATCACTCATCTGCTCCCGCATTATCTGGTCATACTCGTGTAATCTCCCAATCTTCTCCAGCTTTTTCGTCGTACTGTAAAGTCGGGCGGTAGCCAGGTTCTTGTTGATTGGGAGCGGAACGTGGTCCTTTTTCCACGGCAATTTCGTTTCGTAGTACCCGCTTTCGGTCTGGTTTAGCTGTTGTAGGAAATCTTCATGCATCACCGCGTCTCTTCCTGTACCCGCGTCCGCAAGTCCGAGAACGTCCAGTGAGCACAACTTCTCAAACTCTTCCTGGCCAGACCTCAGAAAGAACTGCTTCTCCGTGCAATTTTCTGTTGTGGGCTGTCGGCCGTAAATCGTCCAACCGAGCATCGTGAATTCGGCGCCTGGGTCTTTATCTGGGATGGTTCCTAAGACTTGAGGCTCTGTCGTCCGTACTCTTTGGTAGTCAGCTGCTCCAAGAATGATGTGAACTGGCATTGAATCGCTTCTTGTTTCTTCCTCACTAAAGATTAGTCGTCTGAATCGGCCATGCTGTTCCTTTAACGCGCGAATGTTCGGGTTAGGCAGGTAAGTGAGTACATCCTTTCCAGCATTGAGGCACTCGACATTGAACTGGAAACCGTCGATCGCAAGAGACTGTATGTTGATGTCGTACACCTCGATGTTCCTCCTTATGGTCCCGAACATTTGCTCGATGCAACGTTGCTCTTTTCTCGCAGGTTTCAGGTGAAGTTTGGTTATGACGTCAGCGCACACGTAAGAACTTCCGGCACCCGAGTCAAACATCACCCGAAATGTCTCCGTTCCCACTTTGGCGAGCACTGTTGGATGCAATGTGCTTGTCTGCTTCAGAAGTGAACTCAAACCCTTCTCCACTTTAGAATTTTGAAGTATGTCGACAGTTGATTTCTCCTTGTCACAAATAGAGGTGTGATGCTTTCCTTGGCAGTTTTTGCATCCCCTCGATCTGCATTGAGATGCCCTATGCCCAATTGCTGTACAATTATAGCACCTCTTGTTTCTCTGCAGTGTCGCTCGTCTTGCGGCAAGGTCAAGCACCCTCGTGCAGTTGGGGCTGAAATGTTCATCCGAGTTACAGTACACACAAGTAAATTTGCGGTTCTGCTTCCCCAGCTTCGGCTCTTCTGAGTTTCCTAGAAGCAATTTTTCTTTTCTCCCTAGATGATGTCCCGGGGCGTTATCTCTCTTTCCATCATCATCACTGGTTCTCAGCGGATTTCTTTCCACATACTTTCGAAGGTTCTCGACGAGTTGCTCCAGACCCCATTCTTCCCAGGCGTCATCCTTCTGCACGATCACTTCTCGAACAGGACCCAGTTTGTCCATCAGTGTGTAGATCATGCTCTGGGCAGTGGTCAATCTCTTCATCGTAGTAAGAGTGCGCACTACCCTGGCCAGCTTGTTGTAGAACTCGTGTACGTTGCGCAGCTTGTGAATGCTGGTGATGGCGGGAAGTTCTTCCAATTCTTTTATCAGGGCTTTGTGTACTTTGACGTCCTTCCCATAGGTCTCAACGAGAATTCGTTTAGCCTCTTTGTATCCTTCCTCAGTGTGCGGGAGTCCTAAGATGTCCTCCTTGGGTTTCCCTTTCACCAGCTCTAGCAAGTAATTAAACTTACTAATTTCCGCGATTGACGAGCCATCCACTTCTACCGTAAATTGGTTCCAGAACCGTAACCAGTCTTTGTAGTCACCAGTGAAGGGAGTGATGGTGTACTTCTGTAGCTTTACGGATTGCGCTGTGGATTTCGTGGGTTTCTCTGTGTTTTCCTTTCCGATACGTTCGGCTTGGCTCTCCCCTATTTGTTTCTCGAAGTCAAGCTTTCTCCTGTACCACTCCTCTTCCCGCTGTTGTTGTCGTATAGTGGCCTCCTCGATTTCCTTTTGTTGTTGTAACCTGTACTTGGTCTGCTCCTCGTTGATCTTCTGTTGAATATGCAGTTGTTTATCAAGTGTCACTTGTGCTTCTTTCACCGCAAGTTCTTCCAGTCGTTTCTTGATTTCAAGACGTACCCCACGAAAGGGTTGTATTTTTCCCTTTTGATCTGCCGTCCACTTTTTAATGTACTCCAAATCCTTGTCTGATTCGAGCAGATATTCAGCTGTCTCGTCCTTACATTTTTCCAAACGCTTGATCAACTCTCCAATCTGTTCGTACGCGATTGACACCTCCTCTGTATCTTCACTAGTCGATAGTTCCTGTATTTCCTCAAGTTTAAGATCCGCTATTGCAATTTGTTTGTTGAACTTCTCCTCCGTATAAGCCATGTTTTTCAAGGCTTCCGTTCTTTGAATTCGCACAAGTAAACATTCACCACTCGCTGCACGTACCTTTTACTCCGTGAAAGAAAGTATAAGTAATCGCTCCAAAAGTAGTCCTGGCAGGGTCGCCACCTTCCAGTGTGGGGAATTTCTGAGAAGTAGTTGGCCCTGATTCACAATTCCCAGTGACACTGAAGAACTCACCACGATGTCAACAGTTTATTTTTCTCACAACTCGCTCGCTCGCTTGAACAGACTCGTCTCGCTTGAACAGACACGAACACGTGTGTAAACTACCTTCTGATTGGCTAACTAATTTTAAACGAAATACCAAAAGTCTGGAGAGTTCTAGAAAGGTCTGTGCACGCAAATAACAACTGTTTTGTAACGACCGAAATTAACACGAAAAACTGCGGCTTAAGATTCTTCACACTATACTTCACGACGACAAAGCTTGTCTGCCCCAATGGCTGTATTGCACGGGCATGCTGTGACTCCAAATCGTTTGTGTTTCAAATATGCAAAGCTGCATTACGTAAAATAGAAACTGAAATTTTAAATCCCTTTCAAACTCTATCTATTTGTTCACTACTAATACCAGATTAGTCTAATAACGCAATAAAAGATGGGGGTACCTGAATAATGAGAGCGTTCTGGCTAACCGAAATACCCAGAGTCTACCATATTTTAAGTGGTTCATTTACACCACAATAAATGTCAATCGTAAGTTATGTAGCCAAAAATTCCTGAGAGCTTTCATTTGAGTATTCACTCAGCACAGTTTAAGTTATCATTTGACAGTCCACGAGTTGAAAGTCTTCTAGGTTTAGCCTCAAGAATAAGTGTGACGATAACTGGAAAAAGTTCGTGCGTGCTCACTCGGCAAGTCACCTGCAGCGAAGAAACCATGGAATTGATTCCTATTGGTTAAAACGTGCCCCAGTCAAATTGTTTTTTTTTCTAATTGTTCACCTTGCTTTTCTTGCTGACTAACGGCAGGTGCGCGCTGTTCCTGTGCGACTCCTTCGGAAAAGGGTTATTTTGCGTGAATATGCCCGCATCAATAAATAATCGTTGTGACCTTATTTTACAAGAAACGGCAACACATTTACAACTTGCAAATAACGCATTTTTATTTCATTGTGCTATTGACCTATCAATCTCAGATATTTTAACTGCTAAGCCGCGAATGTGATTGGGTTTCGGTTACAGTAAACTGTTACTATCGTCTAAAACAACATGACGGTTTCTTCGAAGTTTGGTGCCAACTCGCCGACATATTCATTGGTCACAAAGCGCCGCTTGTACCTGTGCGTTTTATAATGTCGTTAGAGTCAGAAGTGTTACCGGGCCTCCGCCAAAGTCAACACTCGTATAGAACTGTAGAGACATCATCCACACCAGCTGCAGTTTTCTAGGCGTTTCCATCCGCTTAGCAATTCATGATGGCAAGTTTCGCAATGAACGTTTTTCAAACTAAGTTAACTAGCATTCTACAGTAAACAGTATTTGTGCAAAGTCTGGCGAATAGCGACTCGTATTTCCTTAAGTCGCCAATAGTACACAATCGGGTTAAGACAAGAGGAAGTGAGCATAAGAGTTATTGACAAATCTAAAGCGCTCAGTATTTCAGATGCAGTTTTTGTTCCTGTAGCCCGTAACGCAATAGTTACAGTATATGGCAGAAAGCACACTATGAAAATACTGCAGAATATGAAAGTCGCATAACAGGATTTTTTGAATTGAACCATGTTGAACATAGTTTGACCCTGTAGTCGAGCTATATGTTGCTGCTGTGCCCACACTTCTCTTCGGTGGCGACGAACGATTCGAAAGATACTTGTATAAGAGAACACCATGAGGCAAATGCAGGTGCCCGAAAGGGTGACAAAGTGTAGATTATAAAAAACATAGTACCGCATGCCTATCGAGACTAAGGCGACGTAGACCCAAATTAATACCAGGAGGCGAATAGTTCGTTTTGTGGTGACCAGACTTTTATATCTGAGGTGAAGATGAAGAGCAAGAAACCTGTCGAGGCTGATGACCGTTAGGGTCAACAGAGAAACGATGCACAAATAATACGTTGCAAACAAGGATATGATTCCACTTGGGCAGATGATGTCAGACTTGCCAGTCATTCTGGCGATCAAGAATACGACAAAAGTCGGTTGTAAGAACAAGCCTACACCAAGATCGGATAAACCAAGACCAAACAACAAAGTATGCGAAGGTGAATGCAGAGCAGGGGTCCTCCGTATTGACAACAGTACCAGAATATTTCCAATGATGGCTCCAATAGAAGCGAGGATATTTATGATGCAGCAGATAACTTGTGTTGGGGTAGAATTGTGATCGGTCTCGTAGAAAATCGGGTTGATTGTCTTAAGACAAAAGTCCGATATGTCTTCCCCAGAAATTACTGTTTTGTTGTCCATCTCGCGGTTGCAGTGAAGTCGACGTTTCTTAGTTGGTGCCAGCTGGTTGATTTGTCTCTTTCGATACGGCAACTTTAAGTTTAGCACGAATAAGAGTAACAGTACCAACCAGTTCTGACCAAACCATTGAACGGGGACGCTGTGTGAGACACTTAGAGCGCAAATTTTAACTTCTCTTTTAGTGACTCGTGGATAATATAACTTCGTATTGAGAATGGATTTGCCCAATAAGGAATCGTGCTTTATCAATGTTAAGCGTTAAAAGCCAACCACATTTGTGACGTATAAGGCGGCTGATCGACAATCTGTCTGGACCTTATCCGTTTGTGTCCTTTGTAAAGCGCCTATACCTGCTTTGAAATTCAAATTGGGCAAACAGTGTAAAATGACACATATTCATATCATCTAGTTGTTGGGCAGGTATTAATAATAAGTATTTACCCTCTGGCGAGCACGATCACGAAGCGGGCTTATTCACCAGACTAAATAACGTGGAAAAAAAATGAAATTTTATATTATTCTCATGTATGAAAAGAATAAATTGTTCTGCTTCCATTTGGTTGTATTCTTACAGAGGCGGCCGCAAGGGCTCGATCTTTAAGCTTGCATCAGCCAATCAATTTTACTTGTTTCACGAGCAAATTCGTGCACGTCTCATTGTGTAACAATGACGATGTGTTTATGTGTTTATAGTGTAGTTTCAATGGTACTATATTCTACTAAATATTTTGCATTGACCATGCATGTAACACCACTGACCAGTGTACAATACTGTATGGTTGACGGTTATTTTTTAGGCCAACTAAGTGAAAAATACTCCGGCTGTGGGGGGAAGCCCACACTATTGTTATTTTTTTGATAAATAAAGCACCAAAAAAAAATGTCTTTAGAAAGTCAAATGACAAAACTTTAAAGTTATCCGATAATTTCATGCGCACATAGCTGCAGTACAGTATTGCCTTTATTTTTGTGGTTAAATTGCACGTACTGTAGGATACGAAAAACGCGGAAATGTCACTTTTGCAAAAGTCGCTTTTGAGGGGTTTTCGACCAACACAGGTTTTAAAATTTTGCGAACTGTATAAAATCCAGGTTTTCTGAAAATCAAATAAGCCCTAGTTTGCTCCTCCCTAAGGTTTGTTTGTCGGCCGTTTGATCGATTTTTACAGACATTCACTTTTAACCCTGTCAATCCCAAGAGTGATCAACTCTCCCTCGTCATATAGAAAATGGAAAAGATGTCAAGCAATCATTCACCTTCACTCCTGCGAGGATCCAATTTCGCTGTTAGCACCCCTGGGTCCGTCCTCATGCGCGTTCAGTGGGTTTACGAGCGACTATTTTCTTTGCTTGAGCCATTGCAGATGGCGTGACACTTTCATCCAAGTATTTTCGAGTCCTTGGTCACAATAGTGTCGTTAACAATGCAGATTTTAGGCGAAATCTTGGAAACCTGGTCCGCCATTTTGTCAACAGCCTCTACCGCGCAAATCTGCTGGTCGTTCGGTACGCGGGCTCAGTGGGGACTAACTCGTCACCAGGGCCAGTTCGTGCGTTGTTATAAAAGGAAAAGAAAAGAAAAGAAAAAAAAACACCTTGGTCAGGTGCTTTACCTAATAAAAAAATGTGCCCTTGTAGCGCAGATAATGAGGTAATTCAGTTGTTAAAGTCAGCGTTTTCACCACTCTGCTGCTCAAGAACTCAAACTTTAAGGAAATAATACTACAAGCGGCCTCTGCCGTTTCTTCAGCCATTATTTACTCAAAATTTTGTAGCTCTCTTTAAGATGAACCCCTCTCTAAAACGGACGGTTGCAGTGAGAGCTGGTCCTGGCTGAGGGTGTTTGTCTTGGGAATTGACTGTACATGTGGAATTTAAAAATATCATATCCACCGGTCGTTTGATGCGGGCGGGCCATGTACAAAACTATACTACATGACGACAAAGCCTGTCCTCCCCAATGGCTGTATTGCACGGGCATGCTGTGACTCCAAATCGTTTGTCTTTCAAATATGCAAAGCTGCATTACGTAAAATAGAAACTGAAATTTTAAATCCCTTTCAAACTCTATCTATTTGTTCACTACTAATACCAGATTAGTCTAATAACGCAATAAAAGATGGGGGTACCTGAATAATGAGAGCGTTCTGGCTAACCGAAATACCCCGAGTCTACCATATTTTAAGTGCCTCATTTACACCACAATAAATGTCAATCGTAAGTTATTATATAGACACGAGTGTTTTATTGGAAAATATACCGTGCGTAAAATCCATACGAAACTACATCCGGGACCCGAGTGGCGTATTTTCCATCTCCTCACTAGTGAGGATATTGTTGGCATCATTCCCCGCTTTTGCACGGTTGTTTGTGCAATTTCTCATAAAACATTCGTGTCTAATATAATAAAAAGAAAATTACACGGCGGCTTCAAGATATGGATTTTATTTTCTCGTGGTAAAAACAATATTTTACAAACTCGCGAAGCGCTCGTTCGTAAAATATTGTTTTTACCACTCGAAAATAAAATTCATATCTTCGCGCCTCCGTGTAATATCCTTGTCTATTTATGTAGCCAAAAAATCCTGAGAACTTTCATTTGAGTGTTCACTCAGCACAGTTTAAGTTATCATTTGACAGTCCACGAGTTGGAAGTCTTCTAGGTTTAGCCTCAAGAATAAGTGTGACAATAACTGGAAAAAATTCGTGCGTGCTCATTTGGCAAGTCACCTGCAGCGAAGAAGCCACGGGATTGATTCCCATTAGTTAAACGTGCCCCAGTGTCAAATTGTTTCTTCTAACTGTCAACCTTAATTACTTTTCTTGCCGATGAGGGCAGGTGTGCGCTGTTGCTGTGCGACTCCTTCGGAAAAAGGCTATTTTGCGTGAATATGCCCGCGTCGATCAATAATCGTCGTCACCCTATCTTACAAGCACCGGCAGCTGACAGTTACGACCTGCGAATAACGGATTTTTATTTCATTTCATATTTTATTTCATTATATCAATCTCAGATGTTTTAACTGATAAACGGTCTAAGCCGCGAATTTGATTGGGTTCCGGTTCCACTAAAACTGTATCGTCTAGAGCAACACGACGGCTTCTTCGAAGTTTGGTGGCAACTCGTCGACGTATTCAATAGCCACAAAACGCCTTTTGTACCTGTACGTATTTATTGTCGTTAAAGTCACAAGTGTTACCGGGCCCTCCAAATCAGCACTCGTATAGAACTGTAGAGACATCATCCACACCAACTGCAGTTTTCTGGGCGTTTCCATCCGCTTAGCAATTCACGATCGCAAGTTTCGCAATGAACGTTTTTCAAACTAAGCTAACTAGCATTCTACAGTAAACAGTATTTGTGCAAAGTTTGGTGAATAGCGACTCGTATTTCCTTAAGTCGCCAATAGTACACAATCGGGTTAAGACAAGAGGAAGTGAGCATAAGAGTTATTGACAAATCTAAAGCGCTCAGTATTTCAAAGGCAGTTTTTGTTCCTGTAGCCCGTAACGCAATGGCTACAGTATATGGCAGAAAGCACACTATGAAAATACTGCAGAAGATGAAAGTTGCATAACAAGATTTTTTGAAGTGAACCATGTTGAACATAGTTTGGCCCTGTAGTCGAGCTATATGTTGCTGCTGTGCCCTCATTTCTCTTCGGTGGCGACGAACGATTCGAAAGATACTTGTATAAAAGAACACCATGAGGCAAATGCAGGTGCCCGAAAGGGTGACAAAGTGTAGATTATAAAAAACATAGTGCCGCATGCCTATCGAGACTAAGGCGACGTAGATCCAAATTAATACCAGGAGGCGAATAGTTCGTTTTGTGGTGATCAGACTTTTATATCTGAGGTGAAGGTGAAGAGCAAGAAACCTATCGAGGCTGATGACGGTTAGGGTCAACAGAGAAACGATGCACAAATAATACGCTGCAAACAAGGATATGATTCCACTTGGGCAGATGACGTCAGATTTACCAGTCATTCTGGCGATCAAGAATACGACAAAAGTCGGTTGTAAGAACAAGCCTACACCAAGATCGGATAAAGCAAGACCAAACAACAAAGTATGCGACGGTGAATGCAGAGCAGGGGTCCTCCGTATTGACAACAGCACCAGAATATTTCCAATGATGGCTCCAATAGAAGCGAGGATATTTATGATGCAGCAGATAACTTGCGTTGGGGTAGAATTGTGGTAGGTCTCGTGGAAAATTGGGTTGATTGTCTTAAGACAAAACTCCGATATGTCTTCCCCAGAACTTGTCGCAGAAATTACTGTTTTGTTGTCCATCTCGTGGTTGCAGTGAAGTCAACAATTTTTAGATTGGTACCAGTTGGATGATTTGTCTCTATCGATACGGCAGCTTTAGTTTAGCACAAACGGGTAACAGTACCAACCAATTTTGACCAAACTATTGAGCAGGGTCGCTGTGTAAGACACCAGCAGAGCACAAATTTTAACTTCTCGTTCAGTGATTCGTAGATAATATAACTTGGCGTATTGAGAATGGATTTGCCCAATAATGAATCGTGCTTTATCAATGTTAAGCGTTAAAAGGCAATCACATTTGTGACGTACAAGGCACCTGATCGACAATCTGGAGTGTCTGAAACTTATGCGTATGTGTCCTTTGTTAAAGCGACTATACGTGCTTTGAAATTCAAATTGGGCAAACAGTGTACACGTAATGATATCATCTAGTTGCAGGGCAGATATTAATAATAAATATTTACCCTATGGCGAGCACGATCACGAAGCCGGCTGATTCACCAGAGTAAGCAACGTGGGAAAAAATGAAATTTTATATTATTCTCATGTAAAAAAAGAATAAATTGATTTGTCTTCCATTTGGTTGTATTCTTACAGAGGCGGCCGCAAGGGATCGATATTTAAGCTTGCGTCAGCCAATCAGCCCTATTTGTTTAATGAGCAAATTTGTGCACGTCTCATTGTGTATAATAATGACGATGTGTTTATGGGGCAGATCGGTTTATACCGGCGGGAATTACCGGTCAGATTTCTTCCTATAGTTTTAATTTGTTTCTCATCCTCCGGAAATGGTGTTTTGTAGAGTCACTAAGTGTCTTTCTTTCTACAGGGGATCATGCCCCGAGTTTCTTAGAACATCACACCTTCCGGAATCGCACAGTTTGGAACTAACTCGATCAGATTTCCTTCTAATTTGTTTCTCATCCTCCGGCAATGGCGTTTTGTAAAGCCAAGTATCTTTCTTTCTACAGGGGATCATGCTCCGAATTTCTTAAAACATCACGCCTTCTGGAATCACGCAGTTTAGAAACCGGTCAGATTTTAGCCCGGATGGCACCTGATTTGCTTCTGCCTTATTCAAAAGTAACGGTTTCCTGTGTTTATTGAGCTTCTTCGGACATTTGAAGCATGAGCCTCTGGCTCGGGAGAATGGGCAACCACTCCCTAATGCTTCGACTTTAAATAAAGTAACGATATTTATTTTTATTTTTTCTTCCATTTCTTTGCAAGCAAGCTGCAATCTTACTTATGTCATATAAAGTCCTTCAACCATGTTTACTCCTAAACTTAGGCCCTGTTTACATGGAAGGATGGTGACCCTCCTAGGAGGGACAGCCTGCTAGAAGGGTCACTCTTCTCCATTGAAATTTCTTGTTCCGCTTACATAATAGGTAGGGCCACCCTAGGAGGAGGGTTTCCTTATCATTTGCAAGGGTAACCCTCCCAGCAGGGACAACTTTTAGCCATGTAAACGCTCGTGGTAGGGTTACCCTCCCAGGGGGGGCTAAGTTTAGCGGTGCCAGGTTACTATCTCAAATCTCGCCACTGCGCGATGCCTTTCAGACTCTGGGCCAGAAAGCCCTAGGAATAGCACTTGACATGTAAAGATGGGCTATCTTCTGACCCTTGTGGGAGGTTATACCTTCTAGGAGGGTCACCCTCCTTTCATGGAAACAGGGCCTTAACATCATTTTGCCATTTTACAATTAAAACGTGTTTGAAAGAAGTGGCTTATTACAAATAGATGACGTTGAAAATAGTACCTTTGGCTGGCTCTTCCGACTACTTCGCTCACAAACCAAACTCGGCGGAGCCAGAAATGTTTATATCAAAGGTATCAATTTCTGTTTGAAAATAACATTTCATTATAAAACCATACACCAGTTACAAGTCTGTGTAGACTTAAAACGTTTAATAACGTTGCTTGAACAACTTACGGGTTACATTTTCAATTTTGTTGGAGAACATAATAGACAGACAGTGCATTAGCCTTTCCTGCACAGCGATCAGATGATAATTTGCATGGTTTGTGTTTTTCATCAACGCACTTCGTAGATAGACCATGTTTGGTGAAGGAAAAACCATTTCCAGCCCAGCACTCCCCTGAGAAGGAAAAATGCAGTTTCTTTAACCTTTTCACTCCCAAGTTCATTATCCAAATTCCCGAATTCTCCCAATCATTCAGGAAGAAAATGTGTGAGAGATGTGAAGAGAATTAATACTCCAATCAGCTGTCATCTGAGCAAGCTATTTAAAGCTAACTTCTCCATAATGTAATAATTATATCTTTGGTAAGAAATTAAAGGAGAAAATCGAAGTTGATCACTCTTGGAATTGAAAGGGTTTCACTGCCAAAATCAAACTTAAACTTCCAAATGAATTCATATATGAAATAAATGCATTTCCACCCTTGTTATCTCGTCTTTTCCACCCTTATCTCGTCTTTCCCACCTTTTTTATCTTGTCTTTTCTACCCTTTTATCTCCGCTTTTCCACCTTTGTTATCTTGTCTTTTCTATCCTTTTATCTCGTCTTTTCCACCTTTGTTATCTTGTCTTTTCTACAGTTTTTATCTCGTCTTTTCCACCTTTGTTATCTTGTCTTTTCTACCGTTTTTATCTTGTCTTTTCCACCTTTGTTATCTTGTCTTTTCTACAGTTTTTATCTCGTCTTTTCCACCTTTGTTATCTTGTCTTTTCTACCGTTTTTATCTCGTCTTTTCCACCTTTTTTATCTCGTCTTTTCCACCTTTGTTATCTTGTCTTTTCTACCGTTTTTATCTTGTCTTTTCCACCTTTGTTATCTTGTCTTTTCTACAGTTTTTATCTCGTCTTTTCCACCTTTGTTATCTTGTCTTTTCTACCGTTTTTATCTCGTCTTTTCCACCTTTTTTATCTCGTCTTTTCCACCTTTGTTATCTTGTCTTTTCTACCGTTTTTATCTTGTCTTTTCCACCTTTGTTATCTTGTCTTTTCTACCCTTTTATCTCGTCTTTTCACCTTTGTTATCTTGTCTTTTCCACCTTTGTTATCTTGTCTTTTCTACCGTTTTTATCTTGTCTTTTCCACCTTTGTTATCTTGTCTTTTCTACAGTTTTTATCTTGTCTTTTCTACCGTTTTTATCTTGTCTTTTCCACCTTTGTTATCTTTTCTTTTCTACCCTTTTATCTCGTCTTTTCACCTTTTTTATCTCGTCTTTTCCACCTTTGCTATCTTGTCTTTTCCACCTTTGTTATCTTGTCTTTTCTACCGTTTTTACCTCGTCTTTTTTATTCTTTTTAATCGTCTTTTCTACCATTTTTATCTCGTCATTTCCATCTTTTAAGAACAAGGAAGATAACAAGGGTGGAAAAAACGAGATAACGAGAGTGAAAAGAAAACGAGATAACAAGGGTAGAAAGGAAGAGATAAAAAGGGTGGAAAAGACGGGATAACAAGGTTACTGTACGCACTGAAATAATTGCCTCTTGATAAACGGTTCTAACAGCAGTGTTCACTTCTGTCTCCTAAACCTTCTCACTCCCAAGAGTGATCAACTTCAATTTTCACTCTCTTTTCATTTCCAGTTACTTTTGCCAGCAAACTATTTTACAGTGTCCCCAATTAGTTTGTAAAAAACTAAATACATGGGCAATTAAAAAAAAGTTGTTATTATTATTATTGTTATTATTATTATTATTATTATTATTATTATTATTATTATTATTATTATTATTATTATCATTATTATTATTATTATTATTATTATCATTATTATTATTATTATTAGAGTGATCAACTTTAATTTTCTCTTTCAGTTTTCCTCGCCAGAGACATATTATACAGTAAGGAGAACTTGGCTTGGGATTAAAAGGATTAACTGTCAATCAAATCCATTCTATGACTTAAAATAAAAAATGCTGGACAACTGCATTCATTATTTGAAAATAATGTGAATCAAATTTCTGAAACCCATTGAGGAGATTATCGTAGCCGTATGATTTTCAATACTGATCAATAATATAACGTAAAGATATTACATTAATAAAAAACTAATAATTATTATTATGGTGGATGTACTTACCGTAGTATTGGATAGCAAACACTTCAAAACCGTTCTTCACAGCTGCTTTGCTACAGCGGCAAACAAGTGTTTGGAGATAGGAGTCCCAATTGTCCCAGTCGATCCTTTCCCAACTGAAGTGAGACGATTTCTGGTCTCGATCCGTAAACAGCATTTGTTTCATAGCCTTGAGTAACTTGGGGTACTTCTCATTGAAGCATCCGATCCTACGATAGCCAACATGACATTCTCCTGTAGAAAACCGAAGATTAAATCGAGGTCCCGTTTATATGTGGAAAATGTTGTCCTGGAAACCTCGACACACTCTCCTCCCCAAGTCCCCTTATTCATACATTTCACACTAACTTCATCTAGGCTTATCACAATACTGTGAATGCTTTAATGACCCCCCCCCCCCCCCCCCCCCCCCAAAAAAAAAAAAAAAAAGGTCAATACGGTCTCTGGGCGGACACTCTCGTATTAAGTGGACAGTTCTACTTACGGACGCCTGTACGAAACCCCAATTAAACTCTAGCTCAAACAAACTCTGTTTTTACACAATCATTCTCGTACTAAGCGAACAGCTCCAGCTATGGAAACTTTTCTGCTTTCCAAGGGTGTCCACTTACGAGAACTTCAACTGTATTTGAAATAACCCCCTCCCCCTCCCCTCTCTCACAAGGTCATTTTTTATTTAACCCTTTCACTCCCAAGCTCAAAATGCAGATTCTCTCAACCTTTTAAAAAGAAAATGTATGAGTGATGTAGTGAGAATTGATAGTTTTAATCACCTTTCATCTTAGCAAACTATGAAAAGCCAAGTTCTCTCTACTGTATCATATATGTTTCTGGTGAGAAACTGAAGGAAAAAATCGAAATTGGTCGCTCTTGGGAGTGAAAGGGTTAAGCTACAAGATTGTCTGAAATAGGCGAGTTTACTAAAAGTATCCATAACTTCTAGAGGATTTTATGTATTAATGCCAAACTTGAAAGAGTTGTTGTTTATGACCTTGTGTATATATATTCGAACTAAGTTTGGCTAATAAAAAACAGTTGGAACATTTCAGTGAATAACGTGCTCGTATCGTAAGTGCTGGGCAATATAATTGTGACGCGGTAAAATTGAAAAATGTTACGGTCACAATTAAATGTAACGGTTTTTACAATTAAAAACTGAGGATTAAACCCTCAAATCGATTAATCGTTTATTTTACGATACGCTTCAACGAAAAACAGAGATTCACGTAGGAAAAGAAACGATTTCCGTGGAGCAGAGGGCTGGCCATTTGTTTGCAAATCGACGAAAATAGATAGTTTCGCGACATCGCGCGAGATTGTGGAATTTCTAAGTCTTCTGCGGTTAGAGTTGTTTGCGGCCGTAGTCTTAGGTATGTTTTTATGGTTCAGCACACACGAATCACCGCTCGATTCACACTCACGGTTCACCGTTTTGGGCTGCTTTACTAGGAACATAGTTCTACACTATTAGTTTCTGTATTGATTGCTACAGCTTCAACAATCACGATGTTTACGTAAATAGACCATTATCATTCACTTTGTGAAAGTGTTTACCAAAATTGCGACAATTGAAAATGGTGAATTGTTATAACCTTAAAAAAAACTTAGTATTATTTTTTATAAGCTGTTGAAATGGTGAACCGGTGCGAACATAGTATTCGTGTAGTTTACGATCGTAAATTTTTTATAGTACGTAAAAGTAAGATTTTGTTCATCACCTGAAGGCATAGTTGAGTCATTTTCTTTCTCAGTGTGATCAGTATGATGATAAACGCAAGTTTGAACCGTGCTGTGAGTTATTGGTGAATTGTAACAGGTGCACCGCTAAATATCTGACCAAGCCCGTTGGTAGTGGGGAGGTGCGTTGCATGCTTCTTAGTTGTAATATTATTGTAGGTATCCGGTTTCATTTAATTTTCAGAAAAAATAAATCTACATAGATAAAAAATCAAAATATGTTTTGGTCGGTGCCTTCCATGAATCAATGCTTGTTATAACACTTGCTTTAAGAGTTGGCTACTCAATGTTCGCACCAATTTATGACATTTTCTTAAATTAACCCCTATTAACACCCTTATATCACTGAAAACTCGCAGTAAATATGTCGAAAATACATGCGTAAAGTTTATAAAATTTACCCATCCAAATTTGGCCGCAATACATAAAATATTTTAGAAGTTATGGCATTTTTTACTAACTCGCGCTATAGAGACAATCCTGGCCAAAAGTCGTGGGCTACTTTATTTTATGTAAAAATTATGACACTTTCCCTCTTCCCGCCCCCTCCCCCCTGGCAATGTTCATTGAGTGTGCTCAAAGTGAACTCCCTTTATGCAACATTGTATGGGGGGAGGGGGGAGGGTTATCTTTCGGAAAAAAGAGCCGCTTTCGTTATTTAAAAGAGAGTAATGTTGAAAAATAGCATTTTTTCAGAGTGTCCCACATACTTTTGACCAGGATTGTAGCCCTCAACAACCCCACCATAAGAAAATTTACGGTAACAAAGTTAGCTTTGGCGCCAGTTCAAAAAGTATGTTTACTATACTAAATTAATTCAAACTGAGAAATGGTGAACTTTATGTCAATATTGAGCCAGACGTCAAAGTCATGGTTGGCTCTATTATCGGCACCGTATAGATTACGGAGAAGGGCGTCATACTCTACTCATACTTTTATGAGATGAGGTTCTCGTGTAAACGGCCTAGTTTTGATTCATAAAGAAATGAGACATGAATAGTATTGACTACAAACGAATGTCAATGGTTTGCTTCTATATAATTTAGGGGGACTTATGACCAGCTCTTGAATAACAAATCAATGAGCCTAATTGCGGCGCCGCCAGTTGACATTACATGATTGGCGATCATGTAATTAATAAAAATTATTTTGGCGCATTTTTGTGCAAACCATTTATCTATTTACATTTTCATGAACGTTACTATTTCAAACCTTATCTAGAGCCAATTATATATTATATTACAGTATAGAAGTAGAGACATCACTGATTTAATTAATCATACTTAGATCAGTAAAAGTATAGTTACCTTCATCGGGACTATTTGCGAGTAGGCGTTATGTGGAGTCCAAGTCTAATTTTTTTGCCGCCTTGTCTGATTAATACATATTAAATCCCTTGTTTTTACATGAGAATAGATCTCAATTCCCCGCAGAATTTTTTTGTTGTTGTTTTGTCCTAGGCAAGAATTTGTCCAACTTCTTTACTGAGTAGCGGCAAGTGTGCTGCTCGAACTCAAGACTGGGAGTTTTTTCCTATATCTTAGCGGCTTCGCCTCTGTGTTCTGATTATATAGCGAACATCTTAACAGTAATTCGTTCTGAGCTCTGACTGGCTAGTTTTTGCCCCGGTTGAATACATATTTTTCCCAATTACTAAACCCTAAACAAGCAACATTAATTGCATCCCTGCACCAAAGAAATAGAAGACTACCATGGCTACTTGAAATTCCGTTTGGAATTTCCTATACGATCTAATAGCTTTCAGAGCAGAAGAACGGACCCCAGGAGTTAGAAATCATTTGAACGTACAATTTTCTGTGCGGAAAGTTGACCTGGTCTAAGGTCTCAGCTGACATATCCGAGGTTGTGCGTGACGATGCAGTCTATGGGAACAAACCATCCCGCATGCAGCACCATAAGTAAGGCTAACCTTCTGTCAGAATTCCTAATCCAGTAGGCTTTTCAGTGCTAAATAACTAACTATTGAGACTCGCACTAAAAGAACCTATAATTTTAATCCCAAGATCAATAAAGAATAAATATTCACTTTTCCCAATGGAGACGAATGTTAAACTTTGCATTAAAAGAAAAAAAACTATATTTCCGAAAGGGCAGAATTGCTTAATCTAAAGGCCTTATTTTGTGAAAAGGGCGCCAAAAACGACGCCAAATGCGGCTAACATCGCAATGTCGAGCTTATAATCAAAATCAAAATTTAAATTATTTTGGCGGGCAAAATTTTAGGCGCGCACTTTTCTAGCTGACACACACATCCTAAACTCCACACAGCAAATGCAAGTTAACCTAAATGAATGATCACACATTATTGCATGGTTTACAGTGTAAATGTGTAAATGATGGCATCTCGCTATTTGTAAGACACATAGTATTTCTAATTAGCTACAAACTTCAGATTTGGAGTCAATGTGCAATTATAGCTATGCAAACTGAGCGCCTGAAATTACAATGTGCAGTACTTTAGAGTGTTTTCCATGGCAAATATAATGCAATTAGTGAAGCACTTTGCTGTTCTGATGATCGTATATTCCCCCGAACAGTAAATCAGCTCAAATTGAAGAAAAGTATGTTACTCAAAATTTTGAATACGCATGCGGCAAAATCAGAGATAAAAACATACAGAATCACGAAATGAACTGCTTCCTTACCTTCACGTCTGGACAAGAACGCACCATTTACGCAAGCAAAAAGCATTGCCAAAAACGACGCAGTGATTATAAGGCGAAACATGCTGAAATAAAGTTTTATCGCAAAACGTTTATGTCACTCTTTGCTGCTCGGTGTGATGGCCCAATTGATTAAGTAATCAGTGTAGAGACTCTTATCAATCGAAAATTTTACAATAACACGTCAGTTTCTCGCTTTGTGATTGGCTAATTTTCATTATCAATAAGAGGACAGACACATAAAATCGAGTGCTGACGACAGTGACTTGGACGAAGAAGGTGAATTCAGCTTCAATTTTACCTCAGTTCTTGCAAAAGCGACATTCGGCATTTGAAGTAGAGAACCAGAAGTGTTCAGAGGCGAATTTCCTTGAGCTTTGTCTTGAAATTGTCGAGAAAACCGCAGCAGAAAAGCGTCTAGTTTCATTTCTTTCCAACTTTTTTGACAAAATTTTATTTTGCACGCGCGAAATGCTCACGTCAAACTGTCACTTTTTGGCCAATGAAATGTCTTGAATTTCAACCTCGACTAATTAGAAAGCGGGAAAAGCTGTTGACAACATTTCGGTCAAATCGAACAAAATCCAGTTTTCTTGTGTGTTTTTCCCGCGTCGTCGCTTGAGTTTTGTTATTGTAAAAAACAAATTGACGTCAGTTTTTTATGTGTCTGTCCTCTTATTGATCATGAAACGCGTCATAACATTGTCAAAAAGTTGCGGATCCACTCGGCGAAGCGCCTCGTGGATCCACAACTTTTTGACAATGTTATGACGCGTTTCATGATCAATAAGAGGACAGACACATAAAAAACTGACGTCAATTTGTTAAATGTACAATGCGCGCACGCTGTGATTGGTCCTTGAAATATACTGACGCTAGTGCGCATGACTAGCGTTCGCTTAAATAAGCATACGCATTTTAGATGATTTACGTGCTGCAGTTTGTAGGCATATTTGTTAGATTGAACGGGTTGGTGCAGATGCATCGGCAAAGACGTTTGTTCGTCCGCAACACCAAAGTAACAAGTTGAAACAATATCAGTGAGCTATCCCCGGACATCCTTTTACTCACAAGCTAAGAATACAAATTCTCCCAACTACTCCAGAAGAAATTACAAAGGATGCTGTAGTTGTGAGAATTGATTATTTTATCAGCTTTTATCTAGGAAAGCTATCAAATAACAAGTTCTCCTTACTATATGTGGTATATTTCTGGTGAGAAAATGAAAAGAGAAAACAGAAGTTGAAGTCATCATTTTTTTCACAGCTCCTACATTTACATATTTTTAACCTTTTCCCTGCTAAAAGCGAAATTCACCCAAGTAAAGTAACGTCTAAACTGTCACAGAATGACTCCCATAGTTTCACGAGCGTTGTCAGTCGATGTCAATGGTTTGCATAATCTAAACTGGGACTTTTGGACAACGACTGACGACTGACGACGTTGTAAAATGCTATATGGTGGGGTCGGGTGCAGATATCGCTAAATAAATTCGAAATTTAAAGCTCCGTGACACATAGTTGTACTAAAAATAAACCATCTGAACGTTAGTTTAAATAAATAATTAATGGAATTCATTACTTTTCCTTTTTGTACACCTATGTAGTTTACATAACTGTGGGTATATAACATTTATTAGATTTACCTCCTGGCCAATGAAAGCAATAAATATCGCAGTGCGAAGCTGAAATTTTCAGAACACAACCAAAGTAATTAAATTTTACTTACAAAACCAAGTCAGGTGTTGAGATAAAAACAAACACTTTTCTCGTCGAGTAACCAGGGAGACGCCCATTAATAACGTGCCGCTTCTTTGTGACTTTTCTTCGATGCAAACTCTGTAGAAAACACTTTTTGACGCCTTCCACTGGGTCGTTTTTATAAGTCAAAGACGAATTGCTAACGGATTTTCGCCGCAAATTGAGGTCGAGTATACCAGGCTAATTTATCAAAATGACATTCTGAACACAAATGAAGATTTCTCGGAGTTCTGTGGAGAATAATCGGAAGGATGACCGGACAGACACCTGCGCTGCTTCGTTGACTGCCATCGGTTTGCTTGGTAACCAGCAAAGGATAACTTGCAGTTAAGTGCCATTTCTGCCAGTGAACAAACTGCTTCAGCAATGAACAAGACTAACACAACCAGCGATAGTAATGGGATATCAGAACTTTGCCTTAGTTTCCTTGACCCAGCCGATTTTGACAACGTAGATGACGACGCCCCACGAATCATTAACTGCATCCTAAATGTAGCGACTTCAATAGCGGCCATCCTTGGGAATCTTCTTGTGCTGGTATCAATTTGGAACACGCCTTCTTTGCATTCCCCATCGCATGTCTTGCTGTTCGGTCTCGCGATGGCCGATTTTGGGATAGGATTGATGGTACAACCTTTCTTAATTATGTATTTAGTTGCCCGGATAACTAACAGTCACTCAAATATAATATGTTCAAGTGGTTTACCAGCTTTTGCCCTTTCGCATTTTTTCTGCGGTATTTCTCTGTTCACACTGACAGTCATTAGTCTTGACAGGCTCCTTGCACTTCGTCTGCACCTCAGATATCAAGGTGTTGTCACGATACAGCGAGCGATCTGCCTTCTTGTTAGCATCTGGTTATTCGCTTTGATTTTAGCTGTATTTCCTCTTCTGTTAAAGAAGTATTTCATCAGTCTCATTATTGCTGCGGTGAATATATTTCTTTGCACTTCCATAATGACTATTGCGTACCTAAGCATCTTTCGCGTCGTTCGTCGCCACGAACACCAAATCCACCATCAAGACCAACATGAAGACCAAGAACAGAGTCAGAATCTGCGTAACATTCTGAGAGTGAAGAAGTCAAGTTTTGCTACGTTTCTAATCTGCTGCCTTTTTCTTTTTTGTTATCTGCCGCTCGCTCTCACAATCGGGTGGATTGGACCGACGGAAATTTCATATGGGTACATCGGCACTACTAGCCTTTGAGTTTTCGTCGACTGTTGTATATATTGGCTCATGCCTGAATCCTATTGTATACTGTTGGCGGCTCCGTGAAATGCGACTCGCTTTTCGCCGAACTTTGAATGTTTAATAAATCATAAAGCGGAAGAGCGCAACCCTCGGTCTCATTTGTTTTTATTTTTCCTTGTCAGTTCAGGTTTGATGTTCTATTGATCGGATCAGTTCAGGACTCTGGGGAATTTAACTGTTTTTTTTTTTAAGAACCAGCTCAATTGATGGCTGATCGAATTCATTCTCCAATATCAAGCTTACATTCTTGACTTTTCTTTTCATATTTGCTCACCAGAGCCAAGCTGTTCAAAGTACCATTAAGCTAATCCTGGGTTAGGACTCAACTTTGTTTTCATTTGAACAAGCTTTTTTTGTCTTGTTCGATCGGAAAATTTATATAGTTTATTGCTTTTTGATTTCCACTTAATGGCTCCGAACTGCTGTGATCATTTTGATTTAAAAATTCAATGCTAAAGCTATTTAGATATGTGGTAACTGTAAATATTAGGCTCAGAAAAAAGCCAGGGTGATATTTTCTCTTGCATACAGTGTTTAACAGGTTGTAATCAAAACAACTAAAGCAACGAATAAGAAATTCCAGTATCATGCAGGAGGCACATGTTGTCTATAAATTATTAGCTGCTGCAGTAATGTTTTAACATTTTTTTGTAACACACCTAACTTTACTATTTTTTCAAAACTCATTCACAGTTTCTTACCGAAGAAATTGAAGGAAACAATTTGGATTATCCTGGGTTAACTTAATCGAGCTTTGAACAACTGGGCCCGGTTTTTCAAAAGCCGATTAAGCTAATCCAGGATTAACGAAATTCTTTCTGACGACCTCTCTGCCGATAAAATGCAGGGTTTTGTTCAAATATGGATTAAAAAGCTTGTTTTAGCTGAATACGTATCAAGGAAATCGTTGCAGGACAAAATCTTCACATTTTCAGGCTTATAAATGACAAGAAAGTTTACACCTAATCCAGGATTAGCCTAATCGTGCTTTGAAAAACCGGGCCCTGGTCACAGGTATATATCATACAGATAGTGGATAACTGTAACATTGATATGTTCAGGGAGATGAAAACTGATTGAACTATCGCTTGACTCTATTCATCACGCGCACATTCACACATTAACCCTCTTGAATATAGCCGGATGAAGATTGGGAGATTGCCCATGAACGAAACCCTCCCGGTGAACCAATTAAAGGTGTTTTTGACTGACATGATTGTACATTGAGTTCATAGGACAGTGACGCATCCCGTAATCAGCGGGGTTAAATTAAAAACAGTAATGTATATGACTCAGGGAGCATCTTAAAAATAAATACGCTCAGCCGCATTGTTCGAAACAGTGGGTCTTTGAAATAGCGATAGAATGCAGGTAGATGTTGGTCAATAAATATTTGACCAGTTTTATGAGTGCTTCACAATAAGCATATTTCGATAAACTCGATGCTGTACGGTGCAGTAGGAATGTGTGTACTTTTTGACCCTGCAATCTCCTTATTTTAGCAGTCAGCGGGCATTGCACAAAAATCAGAAACGACAGCAAATTCATCAGTTAATTTTCGTTAATAGTTCGTACTACGCTTGTAAAACTCCCAGAGTAGGCCAGAATTTAGACTAGGTACTTATGTTTTAAGTTAGGTCATTATTCTTGGGTTGCAGGCCGTGTGATAGGCTCTTTGCACGGAAACTGGAACGAGCTTCAAAACGAGGCTGTCCTGGCATAATTGAGAAAGTTTCCTTGGAAATTTGCGCACGTAACTCCCCAAATGAAACATGTACATATCTTCTGAAGATGCCCTGGTACTTTAGAGCGATAGGAAACTCCCCTGGTATATGTCCGGCAAATTTCGTACCAGGTTATCCTCGCTTTGAATTCAAGATGGCGGCACCGTGCAATGAGCGAATGGCAGCCATGTTGGTGGAAGTTTTTGATATATATTGCTCATTAACTTCCATCAGGTAAATGGATCCAACATGGCTGCGATATCTTTGTATTCTGAATCGTCAGGGATTGATTGCATCCCAAGAATACGTTCTATAACATAAGTTGTGCACAAGAAGAAAGAAACTCTTACACGATGTGGAATTTACCTCTTTCGTTGATGGCGACGAACGCTGACCAATGAAGGTGACACCACTGCATTAACCTCACGTCGACCGTCGAATTGTTCGTGATGTGATTTCCGAACCGTGCAAGATCATTAATCGGGACATCATGTCGAATTTTAGTTGTGATCGTGGACTTTCAGGGACCGCACGGCATTCTGGAATTCGACCTCGACCTAACGTTAGAATTGCTAATTATGTTTGTCACAGGGAAATTTGACACAAAATGGAGAAAAACGGCCAACTACAAACGCGACAGTCTCACGCGAAAAACCAAGTCAACGGATCAAACTATCAATTATTTTTATGTCAAATATAATGTCTATTTACAAATGGATAGGAGAAATTGCATTTTAAGTGAAAGGCCAAGTGAAAAGTTAATTTTCTAGTACAGTAGACTCCCCAAAATTTTGTGGCCGTTGAGTAGAGGTTCGCGACTGCATTTCGTTCAAGTTTTAGAGCATTTCAAATGCTTTCTATATGGAGGATATTACACGGCGGCGCGAAGATATGAATTTTATTTTCGGATGGTAAAAACAATATTTTACGAACGAGCGCTTCGCGAGTGAGCAAGATATTGCTTTTACCACGAGAAAATAAAATCCATATCTTCGCGCCGCCGTGTAATTTTCGTTTTATTGTATTAGACACGAGTGTTTTACGAGAAATTGCACAAACAACCGTGCAAAAGCGGGAAATGATGCCAACGATATCCTCACTAGTGAGGATATGGAAAATACGCCACTCGGGTCCCGGATGTAGTTTCGTATGGATTTTACGCACGGTATATTTTCCAGTAAAACACTCGTGTCTATATAATAAGTACCAATATTAAAGCAAAAGTGATGATTTGCAGTATTCTTTTTTTCATGGAAATTTGAACCACGCAGGTTCAGTGCGCGTAACTGGGAAGCTAAAAATAAAACTCCCTCAATGAAAGTACATCAGAGGCACGATTTAGGAACCAGCGACTGTATTCACCAAACTTGCGTACGAACAAAAATGTTCGCAAGTATGACTTAAGGTGATGTTACACTGGTCGATTTGCATCGACGATTTGCAACGATACGATGTTGTGCTAAAAATTGTTCAGGTGTAACACCGGCCCCATTGCGAACGATTTTTCGCGATGTTTGCAGTGCTGCAACGCGTTGTAAGTTTTTCATAAACTTGCAACACCGTTGCGCGAATTTGGAGCAAATCGGCGTTGCAAATCGTCGTTGCAAATCGACCAGTGTAACAACAGCTTTACGCATCGCAAGCTCGACTTACGCATACCATCTCGCTCAAGATAGTATGCGTAAGTCATTGTTCTGATGCATAAAGGGGGTGTTACACTGGTCAATTTGCAACGACGATTTGCAACGATGCGATGTTGCGCTAAAAATCGTTGAGGTGTAACACCCCATTGCGAACGATGTTTCGCGATGTTTGCAGTGCTGCAACGCGTTGCAAGTTTTTGAAAGCGATTCAAAAACTTGCAACGCCGTTGCGTGGATTTGGAGCAAACCGGCGTTGCAAATCGTCGTTGCAAATCGACCAGTGTAACACCAGCTTAAGGCAAACTTAAGAACATTTTTGTTCTTACGCAAGTTTAGTGAATACGACCCCAGGTAATCTATTCTCCCAAAAGTAAGCCTTACCTTTAGATTTGGGAAACGGTAGTAGTGCTGGTCGTTGCTGCTCTGTAGAGTGGCCGTTGCGAAGAGGTTTCAATAACAGCTGAATGTTTAACCACTGGTGGCCGGGGCAAAATTTTGCGACCGTTGTGGGGAGGTGGCCGTTAGTGGAGGTTTGACTGTGTTCAGAAATTCTAGTATATTCGGACTAGCTGCACACATGCTTTATGCTCTTCTTATATTCAGTGACAAAACATTTATTTGACACGCCCAAAAAAGGAAATATTAATAAACTATAGCACAGTACCTTTTTTCTTCAATTCAATAAATATTATTTTTTTACCAACATTCAAAACAATATGAAGTGAACATAACTAAAAATAAAAAGAGGTTATTACACGGGAAGGAGTGCAATACGGCGGAGTATTTTTACGAGTCGGTTTTATTTTTTCGAGCCTGCTTTAGGCGAGAAAAAAAAAACTGACGAGTAAAAATACAGCCGTATTGCACGACTTTTTGTGTAATAAATTGTTTATTACACGACAAACGAAGCAGGGCAAACATTCTCGCCGCGCGCAAAGTGGAACAAAAACTGACGCGTTCGTAAACTTTGCTTGCGAAAACTGATCACGTAAGCTAATAAACCAGTTGATCTGGTTCCTGACGAGTGCAATACGCTCCCATCTTTGCACTCGTTTTGGCCCGTATTTGAACTCGAAAATGTGAAGTCGTGTAATAAACATGTATCTACAAGGTTATTATATATGAATGCAACTTGCTATAAATGCGCACACTTCAAATAGCAGAGGCAACTTTTATATTTTCCTGTGTTTGCCTTCGGAACCGATATGATCTTTTGCCGACACCTTGACACCTCATATATGTAATATGGAAAAGCACTTGCTTACTGCCCCAAAGGCAGCATCACAGACATTGTTGTGAAACCAAAGATGTACAAATGGGTTCACAGAGGAACTAAAATAGAACAACGTTGTAGAAAACCACAGGGCGCATTGAAAAGTTAAAGAGTCAGTGCCCGTAACTTGCATCCACGTAACTGTGACTATAATTGGAACAGAAAACAGCAGGAAAACGTTGTTGATGATGCGTGCGGCTAGAAGAGACTTATTGCAATTGGTCAAGTTAACGATGTCTTGGTTAATTCTCTGCAGATCCCCTGAGGACTCGACGACGTCTTCGATTTGCCTGGATTCACGTCGTACGATGCACTCGACCGTTTGGTAGAGCAACCACATTAAGAAGGATGTGATCGCTAGCATGATGACCAAAGCGAATCGAAGAGCATTGTAGTAGTTCCCCAAAACGCCAGGTACTCCTGCGACAATGTTGGCCAAGCAGAGGCCTGCGAGGAAAACGGTTTTTCTCTTGTTTGTGATGAATTGTTTGTATCGCAGCTGCAGGGTAACAGCCATGAACCTATCCAGACACATCGCCGTCTTCATCAAACTACAGATTGTACCGAGGTAATAACTAGAAATGAACAAATATTTGCTGCTGATGCTGCAAAAAGCTGCATCGACCAAATTTCTTATCTTGGCCACTGAGACATAGACAAAGAGTGGTTGACATATAAGGCCTATCCCCAAGTCCGTCAAAGCGTGGCCGAGGATGAATATCCAGTTTGATGGCCTATTCGTATAAGGAACTCTCCATATTCCAATTATCACTAACAAATTGCCGACTATCGCCGCTACCGATGTCGGGACGGTCAGGGTACAGTAGACGACTTGAAGAATGTCAAAATTAGTATAATTTCCCGTGATGTTGAAATTAAAGTCGACGTACGGGCATGATTCATTGGTGTTGTTACCGGTCGCTCTCGCCATAAGTATAGAAACCCTTTCTGTCAGGCTCAGGTGAACAGCTGGCTTCACAGTTTTCTCTTGTCAAAGGTTTTTTCGGCAACTAACTTCTTACGCCAGTAACATCCCGCCTTTAGCATACAAAGATTCCTCGTTGAATCGTTTTGTTGATAATATTCAGTCACCAAGGATTTTAATCGACTCTAAAACAGCCGATAGCTTTAATATTGGCTTCGTGCCATTCAAACTGACACTTTATTATGATCGACGTATTGCTAAGGAAACAAGCTACTGCAAGAAAAATACAGGGGGTGGGGGAGAGGGGGAATTCTAATAATTCTAATGTACACGCTATATAGTTGGACCATGGCATTAAAGTATGGCCTTATGCTATCTAGCAGACTCCTTCATCTTCTTTTCGAGTGCTTTTATGCTCTCTACGCTAATATTCATATTTTTTACAGTTGTAATTATCACATTTAATAGTATTTATACCGTAACTTTGTGATGGTTATATACCACTACACGGCGACAGCTAGTTTCCTCGACATTAACGCAATCATTTGTAGTACGCTTTTGTAAACATTTTAACTGAGGATGCATTCAAAACTAGAAGTCGGAAGTTTCTGTCTATAATAGTCATACTAAAAAGCTTTCTAGATAATAGAAATACATTGGGTAACAGCTGGAACTGTGTTGACGGAGCCAATATGTCTAACAACTGTCGGCTGTTGACGTGCTTGCATGCATTCAGCACTTAATTCTCTTGAATTAAAAATAATAAAAAAAAAACATTTAATCCTCCGTTTTTATACCTTGGTCGTTTTACTGTGGACGGAAGGTGAATACGCATTCGAAAAGATGTACTTTTTCAGATAGTTGAAAACGAGTTTTAAGGATACTCCTATTCTGTAAAGAACTTTAGGTGACATTGGCTTCCTGAATAAAGATCATTATTATTAGTCATAGCGACTGGACGAGAGAAACTGGCTGGAGCGCAGATCAATTTAACCCACCACAGCAAGCATTTAATGATTCTTCACCAAACTGCACACCGTTTATAGAAATAAGGTCGTTCGAGAACCAGCTCATTAGCAGAATAGTTCTGACTACGGATTATTCTGTCCTAGTGTTGTTTATGTCGTTATTTGAAAATGAATCCGCTGCTGAGAAACAGGTGCGCCATAACAAACACATCTTTCCACTAATGACATCGACTTTGACAACCCACGCTCACACAAGCACGTAGGTAAATTACAAAACTATACTCCCACCAACATCACTCTAGCAACCTACAAACGCACACAGACGCTCATGTCTGCCAATTAAGTTTACGATGAAGTGCCTGCACGGGAACAATAACAGCAACAATTAAGAAGCGGTATCAGGGCATTAACTTCAAGCGGACACGCACATGCATGACTCAGCACCACAACATACGTGTCCCCCCCCCCCGGTGTCCGTCCCTTGTCCCTCTCCGTCACTGACGACTCAGAACGGGCAGCTCTGGATTTTGACTATTAAGCATCGCTGAGACGATGGTCGACTTGGTGACGGTCTGTTTTCATGAGCCGGCTTTATTGATGAAATTAATGGAACTGTCTCTTGCGGAACCTCTAATAGCTGCTATAATCGATTTCTGAATATCCATGGGAACAGTAGCCAGGGAAAGTAGCGTATTCACAGCTGGTGCATGCAGTCGGATATCTCTTTCCAGCACACGGAAAGTTTGTATAATGCACGAACAGTATATGTATGTATTTGCATAATGTAAACGTGTGCGTATAGAAATTGGTATATATTTATGTACCAATCAAGTCGAACTTCAACTGCGTCCCCTCCCCTCCCCTGCAATCCCCGGGCATTTAACGCCCTCCAGAGCGTGCGGCATTTATATCTGTTTTACAGGGACAATTTTTGCCTGGGGTACAGTGGGGCGTTATCGCGGCATTGCAAAAAGTATTTATTAACTAGAAACACGATATTCGCAAATTTTCCCTTGCCCTGATCTAGATAAACGGCTCAGTTCAACCTTTACGAACATGTGTACCCTGTGAATTCATAAAAGCAACATATTTTCATGCCAGTGTAACTTCTGATATGTTGTGGTTGTGTGACATGCTTTCCATTCTCCCAAACCCGTTTTGGCACGGAACGCCTGCATTTCACAAGATTCCGGTTGATATATTTCGGACAGTTGATTGGTTCTACGAGTCCCCATGGGGCTGACGTCACGATAGTTTTCACAAGTTTACGGCATTTGTAATACACGAGGTAGAAGACGCGTCCATTTGCTCCTTGTCTTCGGCCGAGACACTTGGTAATTGTACTTGACGGTTTTACTTGACGGTTTTGCGCTGCTTCAGTGAATACCACGGCGTGTTCCTTTTCGTTCCCCGAGAGTCTTCAAAGTTTGGCCTTGTGAGTTGTACTTCGCGGTTTTGATATCCTGGTACGCGTCTTCACTGAATACCATCACTTGGCCCTCGTCTTTATTTCTCCGGGACACTTCAAAGTTTGGCGGCGACTTGGTACTTGCCGGTTGTCGTATCCTTGGTGCACTTCTTCACGACATGAGGGAGCAAGAATACTCAAGCGAACAAGAATGGAAGGCCGTGAAACCGGCCCAGCACCAAAACGTGCCAAAACGGCAGAACTGTAGCTTCCACGTGTAATGAAGATATTCTGTTCTACTTTTAAAATCAGTTGAAGGTAAATCAGTCTTTATAAGATGCGCCGTTTGTTATAGCATTCAGGAGGTTCTCGACTTTTAGTCATTTTTAGGTCGAAGTTCGAACAGCAAAAGACAGAAGACAAACCATTAAACAAATGAAGACTTGTTTATAGTTTTATAGTCAGTTACTTCATACGCTGTTTATAGTGAAGAATTCGACATGAAATGTTGTCGGCGCTATTTTGATACAGAACATTTGTATCCGTAAAAAGTACCTTGTGTTATATTGTGTAATGGTTGCTATTCTATTGAGAGCGAGTTTAGTCGGTATGATGTACTCGATATGTACAGTAGGACACGTGGGTTGACGTTTGAAGCTTAATACTTTGCCAGGGCAGAGTTCCACTTAGTTGGATTAAGTAGAGTTGTTAGTTTTATTTAAAGTTTGACTGCAGAGAAGGTAAAAATAAAGTGTTGGTGCGCGCGCGCGTGGAGCTGCCGGGTGGCGTAATAAAAGAAAAGTGCGCGTTGTCTTCATTTCCATAAAACATAAAGATCAAAACTCCCCATACTGAATTACAATGAAGCTTACCTTATGTCAAGTCTTACATGAAGGGTACTAAAGATTTTGTTTAATTTGAAGGTTGGAAGGGGTTCCACTGTATGAGACATACATGATGGGTGAATTGAGACGTCCTTATGTTAGTTTTACAAGGAGATCCGACTTGGATATTTCCCTATCTGAGACTTGCGTGAAGGAGATGTCCCGGCCCCTTATTTGGTCATTTCTCTGTACGTGAAGGGTGAAAGGGGTTCCACTGTATGAGACATACATGATAGGTGTACTGAGACGTCGTTATGTGAGTTTTACAAGAAGATCCGACTCGGATATTTCCCTAATTGAGACTTGCGTGAAGGAGATGTCCCAGTCCCTTATTTGGCCATTTCACTATACATGAAGGGTAAAATGGGTTCCTCTGTATGAGACATACATGATGGGTGCAGTGAGACGCCCTTATGTGAGTTTTATAAGAAGCGCTAACTTAGATATTTCTCTACATGAGACTTACGTGAAGGCTCCATTGAGATGTCCCGTTCCCTTATCAACCAAAGTGTGTCCCTATATGAGACTTAAATGGAGCGATGATTACGTTCACTGTCCCTCTTGTTTTGTTGACCACGCTGCAAGACCTATGAGAGTGCTCACAGCTGGCAAGATGAAGTGGACTTGGGGTTTATTATAGAGTGTTATAGTGCGACTTTGAACAATTACGGTATTTCACGAGGGTCCTGTAGGGTTGCTTTGTACTGAGTCTTAAATAAATATTAAATGGGTGAGGGGGAGGGGTTATTATAGAGCGTTATAGAACGGGCTTTTTAGAGTAATTACGTAGTCGTACTGAAGGTGTCATGATATTGGCTTGTACTCGTCACGCTGAAATTAACATGATAATGAATGAACAATAAAATCTTGAACTTGCAGACCTTGTATCTGTGTGTTCTTTTTGCTGCTGTGCATGGTGTTTGCAGGTTGCCCGGCACCTTATAGATTATAGAAACTTTGTTCCCAGGGCCATCCGCGTGGTAGGCCCGATGACGGGCTTGAGAGTACAGGAGTGTCAATTTCATTGAATAAACATCATATTCACTATGACCAAATCAAGTGTAATGAAGTGTTTCCCCGTTAGATTGAAGCATGATCTATTAGGTTTAGTTCCATCAAGCATTTCCTTCTTAGTTTTCCTTGCAGATTTCGAGATGGCGACCCGCTTGGAGTCTCCAAATAGCGCGATACGACAGCATTAGCGTCGTGATTTTTACCCTAGCAGAGCTCGTGAAAAACCATCATCATTCTAACTGTGAAAGTTCTCAAGCCCGTCATCGGGCCTACCACGCGGATGGCCCTGGGAACGAAGTTTCTTCATATCCAGTCTTTCTCGCTTTGTCGTTGGCCGCGGGGGAATAGGGCCTGGTTATCAACAAATTAAAAATGGCGGCGGGTGTTGACTTTTACGGTCGCTTTTTGCATTCAGATAGTTCTTTATGTCGGTGCCAAAGTAGAATGGCTTGTCCGTGAGTGTTTGAGGATCGCCGCTAGTACACATGTCGCTGGTTTAGTTAACTGGGGAACTGCGGAACATTTACACTTGTGTCGCCACTGCTTAACGACATCCATCGAAATCTACATCACCATGGATAAGTCAAATCGAAACAAACAGTCATTAAGAATCAAGATCATCAGCATGGGAAACGCCGAAACAGGAAAAGTAAGAATGGCTCTTCTTTTATCCTTACGATCGCCTCCGGCTTTGGCTGTACCATACCTATTAGTAATATGTAACTTGCTCAATAAATATAAATATAATATAAATACTGTGTACAGACTTTCCATGCAATCGTACAACATGATCGTTAGAAAATTTTAGATTACGATGATCTCGTTGAGTTATCTTTCGATTTCCATCGTTTTATGAGAGGAATCATTTAAATATCGTAGGAATATGCTATCGTAGGAATATGCTGTGTGCGGAATTCACAATGTTTATGCAATGTACAAAACTATATAAATATGATTGTTAGAAAAATTAATTACGCATGATCTCGTTGAGTTTCTCTTACGATTACCCTTCCTTTTTCAAGTGGAATTAGAAGTCAAAATTGCATTTAATGTAACACGTTTCTTATTAACTATAGAGTTGCATCATCAAGCGTTACTGTGAGAAAAGATTTGTCAGCAAATACATGGCTACCATTGGAATTGACTATGGAGTGACCAGGCAAGTGTGCAGTGCAGAAATCAGACATATATAACTGACAAAATATATTATGTACCAGTAGTTACATATTGAGCACCGTGTGTTTTTATTAAATTGGGTTCTTTGTTTGTAATATCACTGTGATGGAACGAAGTCGTACATTGTGATGTACATAACAGTTTGCACCTTTAGTTGTAGTTATTAACTAGTATCACTTAAGCTTAGACATGTACAGTATGTAATCAAACAAACATAGATTGTCTGTTTTTGTTAAGCACTTATGATGCATACATGTGACATAAAGAAGTTCCCAGTAGTACAGACAGAGCAAGTTACAGTGTTGTAGTTGTCAGGAACATCTACAGAGGGGCTGTTGACATAATTCTTTAGTTCCCTGCTAAAGTCAAATAGACATACAGTTTAAGTCACTCTTCTCTGTGATTTCTAAGAACATTGGAATGTAATAATGATCATTGCTTCTTTTGATTTTGTCTCGATCATGTTAGGGTGACAGTAAATAATAAAGACGTAAAAGTCAATATCTTTGACATGGCTGGTCACCCCTTTTTTTATGAGGTAAGTACTGCAATGCTGCAGAGGCCATCTTTTTACTGCTGGAGCTAATTGAAGCCAAGGGTGCTCGGCCTGATTCAGCGTAACTAGACAGTAGATTTAGCAATAAAGAATGATTTAAGGTGGCCAAGATTAATTTAGGTCGAGTTGGGGTTGAGGTGTGGAAGCTACAGTTTTATTGGACAGTACGCTATACGTATAAGCACTTTGATCTTGATATTGGCTTAATACTGCTGTAAGATATTGCTTGTCAGAGAACACTGACATTATATTCACAAAATTCTGCATTGCTTTATCAGGTGCGCAATGAATTTTACAAAGACACCCAAGGCGTTATGTTGGTTTATGATGTTTGCAACCGTGACAGCTTTGATTCACTTGATAGCTGGCTGGAGGAAATAAAAAAAGACATTGGTGATCCAGCTGATGTGGACAAGATTGTGTTTGCTCTCTGTGCTAACAAGGTGCTGTTTAAATGTGTTACAATACTAATAATAATATGTTATTTCAGGGAACATAAATGAACGGCTGAGTGGAAAAGGGGCCCAAGTGCTGTTTGACATATATTGTTCTATTTCTTTTTTGCCCAAAACACCAAATAATTTATTGTTGCTGTCTGGTCTAATATGGGTGTGATACATGTATACAATATTACAGTAGATAATTATACAGTCAAACCTTGCTGTTTTGAACTCGGTTAATTCGAAGTCCCCATTATTTCGAAGTCAAGTCAAATCCCCTTGGTTATTTTTTTCAGTCATTTACTATCCGCTATTTCGAAACCATGCTATTTTGAACTTTTTTTCATGTCCCAAGTGACTTCGAAATGGCAGGGTTCAACTGTAGTTAGACCTTAATAACTTTAATTTATAGTTCAAAGTATTAGCTTTCATCTGAGACTGGCATGCACAAAAAAAAAAAACAAAAAACAAAAAAAAAAACAAGTTATCTGGTCAGACTCTTTGGTACACAGTGGCCCATGAACTGCAGTGCAAACTTGGGAGATAAAAGTGAAGTTCAAAGGGTTATTGTAAAACTGGGTTTTTACCGAGTGTTTTCCTTGGCTTCATATGCTTTTTAGACTTACATACTGTAAGTTTAGCAATTAACAGCCAAAACTTGGATGCTTCTACATTTCTGTGTGCAAATGTTTTCTTTGCATCTTAATATCAGGGATAAGTAAAGGAGTTATGCACTTTAGAAATGTTTTGTGCAAGTGTCAAATTTCTTTAAATTACTTCGCACCTGTAGGTTGATTGTAGGAAGAGAGCTGTTGAGGAATCTGAAGGTCAGCTTTGGGCAGAAAGTCATGGATTTTATTATTCAGAAACCTCAGCACAAACTGGAGAGGGCATTGGTGAAATGTTTCAGGTGAGAATTTTAACAGTACAGTAGGTGACAGCTGATCAGTAGATTGTGTGTTTGACACATTGTATGTGTAAGAACTCAACATAGTTAGCACTTGCTGCTTTATACTCCCAGCTCAAAAAAAAGATTTGTACAGTAGGTTCCCCAAGGCCAACCACTGCACATTGTATGCTTGCCAACTCCAGCACACTTTTTTTTTTGTCCCATTTTATTTACCACAAGTACAGATGAATATTTATAGAACATTATTTACAAAACTGTGGTCTAGGATGGACTGAACACAAGCACAAAACAATATTTACATCATGTCATTAAGCTAATTTTTTACTTAAAATACGCTAGTGGCGAGGAAGCCTAATGGAAACTAGAAAAGCTTATGGAAATTAGGCTTCCTCCTTGGAGATAAGAATACTTTACTTTACTCCTAAGAGATAAAAATACTTCCAGTTGTCTGAGACAACCATTAATTTCCTACTGTATCCTGCTAAAACTGTAATGTACATGTACACACTTTCATGACCAAGGAACTGAATCTTGCCCATGTATGTTTGGTGCTGCATGTAGACACTGTTTTCAGCTGTGGTGACAACATTTGAGAATGGAGGCAAGCCAGTTCAGGTGTCCACAACTCTTGGTTACACCAAAGAACAAGCTGAAGCCATACAGAGACTCAAGAGTGCTAAAGACAACTACGAACGGCTGGGCTTGCAGTCTGGTGCCAGCAGGTTAGATTTGCTGTTTGTTATCAAGGATTTGTTAGAAGCACTTTCACCTTCATCAGACTATTTTCTTCATCACCATCATGGTCATCATCATCACCATCCTTATCGTCATCATTATCATCATTGTCATTATCATCATCATCATCATCATCATCATCATCACCATCACCATCACCATCACCATCACCATCACCATCACCATCACCATCACCATCACCATCACCATCACCATCACCATCACCATCACCATCACCATCACCATCACCATCACCATCACCATCACCATCACCATCACCATCACCATCACCATCACCATCACCATCACCATCACCATCACCATCACCATCACCATCACCATCACCATCACCATCACCATCACCATCACCATCACCATCACCATCACCATCACCATCACCATCACCATCACCATCACCATCACCATCACCATCACCATCACCATCACCATCACCATCACCATCACCATCACCATCACCATCACCATCACCATCACCATCACCATCACCATCACCATCACCATCACCATCACCATCACCATCACCATCACCATCACCATCACCATCACCATCACCATCACCATCACCATCACCATCACCATCACCATCACCATCACCATCACCATCACCATCACCATCACCATCACCATCACCATCACCATCACCATCACCATCACCATCACCATCACCATCACCATCACCATCACCATCACCATCACCATCACCATCACCATCACCATCACCATCACCATCACCATCACCATCACCATCACCATCACCATCACCATCACCATCTTCTTCTTCTTTTTCTTTCTCAGCATCGCAATCACTGCCATTAATATTGCCTTGATTAGTATTATTTTAGCTCAAAGAAAACAATACACTGTAAGTTAAGTCTACTGCCTTTGTAGTGTAATACACTGTATGCTCCACACATATGCCAAAATTAACTCATCCATTTTTCTTTTTAATTTTGTTTTTGCACCAGGGATGAAATTACCCGAGCATACAGGAAACTTGCTGTCTTAATCCACCCTGACAAGAGTGTCGCTCCAGGAACTGAAGAAGCCTTCAAAGCCCTTGTTAATGCCAGAGCAGCTCTACTCCAGAACCACAGATGATGTATAATCACACAGCACTTCTTGGTTGTATTGTTTCTGGTTTCTCACCAGGAAAATACCAAAACAGAAAGGAGAAATATCTTTTGATAACTTGCTCAGATGAAAGCTGATTGAGTATTGATTCTCGCTATATCACTCAAGGTACAATTTATTTTTTAAATGGGTTGGAATAATCTGCATTTTGAGTTTGGGAGTTAAAGGATTAAAATAACCAACATGACAGAGTGTGCTCTTACACTCTTACTTCATTATATTTTTTATTGTAAAAGGGTTTGTTTGTCCTCATTATTTATTATAGAGCAGATTTCATTTTATTATATAGACACAAGTGTTTTACTGGAAAAGATACCGTGCGTAAAATCCATACAAAACTACATCCAGGACCCGGGTGGTGTATTTTCCATATCCTCACTAGTGAGGATATCGTTGGCATCATTTCCTGCTTTTTCACGGTTGTTTGTGCAATTTCTCGTAAAACACTCGTGTCTAATGTAATAAAAAGAAAATTACACGGCGGCTTGAAGATATGGATTTTATTTTCTCGTGGTAAAAACAATATTTTACTCACTCGCGAAGCGCTCGTTTGTAAAATATTGTTTTTACCACTCGAAAATAAAATTCATATCTTCGCGCCGCCGTGTAATATCCTCTATACATTTCACTGGAGCAACTGGAGCTTCTTCATGTTATGTAAATAGGAATATCAAACTGTTACACCCAATCCTAAAATGCTTCCATAGCACTTCCATAGCATCGAAGAGTATGAATAGTATGGAACTAAAGACTGAAATATAAAAAAAAAATTTACATGTTCGAGTATTTTCCAACATGTTTTCAACTTTGTAACATACAAGAGCCGTTTTCAGGTGACTGCTTGGTTTCACTTGCTTTTGTTACGCTTTTGGATTGGTCCAAACACGTTTATTTGGATTCTAGGCCAACCATGAACAAAAGCAAAACACTAAATATTGAAGACTTAGTTGATAGTTGTCTAACTCGATTTGTCAATACATTTGATGCAGGCAGATCTTATAGCATGACACAGCGCAGTATCACAGAACAATAAAAGAGAATCAAAACTAAAGAGAAGTTAGGGTACGAAGGACCTTGTGAAAGTATAGGTAATGTTGCTTTCCTTGGAGCGTCATAGATTTTCTGCGTACGGCGCAAAACATCACAGGTGGCAATAAAACTAACGCATGTCCGCCATAATTTAACCCTTTCATTCCCAAGCTCAAAGTACAGATTCTCTTAACCTTTTAAGAAGGAACTGTATGAGCGGTGTAGTGAGAATCAGCTTTCACCTAAGCTAGGTGTCAAAGGCTAAGTTCTCCTCACTGTATGATATGTCTCTGGCGAGGAACTGGAGGAGAAAACTGAAGTTGATCACTCTTGAGAGTGAAAGGGTTAAACTTACAGTAGTTGAACAAAGACATGACCTGAAGATAACGCCTCGCGGCTACTCTTGCTAATCGCGCAGTCCTTATTGTTTTTCGGCCGGACTTTTGGCCCTCTTTTTGACAAGCCCTTCCTTGTCTTACATGTTGACGCCCGCAGTACGAACTGCAGTACTTTACAAGAAGTTATGACCCATCAAATATTTCCTCCCGCGCGTGATTGGTGGAATCGTGACAAATGACCGAATAACGTCCTCTAACGCGCGGACTTTTCTTGATAACATTGTCTGACATGTCTAGAGAAAACATCCAAAATACTTTTTTCATGAAGGCAGGCCAATTTAACCCTTCCCCTTGCCCTTCAATCTTTCACCAAAAGATTTTATGATACAGTATACAAACTCACATCCCTCGTATAAATTTTCTTCTGTAAAGGTTGGGAGAATCTGTATTTTGAGCTTGGGAGTGAAAGGTTAAGAGCGAAAAGGAAAGTCCCGATGATTCTTGGCACGATAGCTTGTGGAAGAACTAGATTTTTTTACTGCGTCGACGTGGAGAAAGACGTATGTTTCGAACGAAGCCAATGAGTGCGGCCAGTTGTCTCAAAACGCCAAGAGGCCTTTTTAATTTCGTCCACCTGATCGAATGCAACCTAAAAAACCCGAACCTAAAATGTTGTTATAAGAGCCAAAAAATATATGCTTGGAAAGCACGAAGATTATATTTTCTCAAATCCGGAGGTGCATCGGTGGACTTTTAAACGAGAAACAAGCGCGAGAAGAAAAAGTGCAAAAAACGCGATGATTCTGAGTGAGCCATTGTTATGGGCGTGGCAGTATATACGCAATAAGACCTTTTGTTAACAGTGATTTTCATATGTCGATACTCGTAAAAGTTGTACGAAGTTTGAGCGTATACGTTTCGAGCGTTAGCCCTTCAATCGTCCAAGTGAGTGATTCTTGTTCTTACTTTCACTGGTTTCCACTTTTCAGCTTCACGTTTCCCCGTGTGTTCCCATCCAGCTCAGATTCTGTGTACACATTAATTAACAGTCACCCATTTATTCTGAAACGTTCTTGATACACACTGGCATGCACTTTCTGCTGTTTTCAGTCAGGAAAGCAATTCATGCACTAAACATTTCTACCTCTGAACTCCTGAACTTTAGGGCGAAATAAAGAAAGCAATACCATCACCACTTCTTATACGATTAAACAGATACAGGTAAACGTAATGTTCAACGGCTGCACTGTTTTAAAACCCAAACAATTAACTTCTGCAACACGTTTAAGTACTGCATCTCCAAGCTAAAGCGTGACCAACAAGGGTACACTGTGATGTGCAAACTACACCGCAAACACGTGGGCAAGAAAACCCTAAATAATATTCCCCAAACGATTAAATAGGCAATCGACTACACGTTTATTCTACTGACTCTAACAAATCCTCAAAACAAACACCGGCCGAATGCTTTTACTCCATTCTTTCAGTTTTCCATCATGATCATCTGATTCTCCTTCGCCATGTTTCTCTCGACATCTCTCATAAACTCGATCCTTTCCAACAAGGGAAGTGACCTTCAAATAGATGAAAAACATTTGGTATGATACTCATAGGAAAAATTTCACTGTGAATGTCTCAAGAAACCATGCCTTTCTTTTTACACATTTCCATTTGTAAACTAGGACGTTGTGTGGGCTGAATGTTTGAAACAAAGTTCTAACCCAGTACGTCGAGCGACTATCGCCGTTTAAGTCATTCACTTCGAAACTTATAGACCTGTGATTGCTTCAATTCTGGAATTTAACTGTTGCTTACTTTGGTCGCAGCTTGAAATAGTACAAAACACTTTTATAGATCAGAGAATAGATGTGAGAATGTCACACCAAACCCTTCATCATAAAATAATAACACTACGAAAAAGCGTTTTGAACCATTAGTGTATAGCCACTCCTCGCAAGGGTTATACAATATACCATAAATACTTAAAGCTTAGAATTAGTCAGTGGCTTATTCGTTTGTGATTGTTATTTTAGTACACTGACCTCTTGTGTTCATCTGCCAGCTTGCCCACTTCTTCAGCTGTTTTTTTCCAATTATCCACCGTATCTCCCAACTGCTTGTTCCAGTAACTCAAGATGGCCTTGGCATGTACGAGGCGATATTTGCGCTTGTACATATTTTGGACAGTAGAACAAATTCCATACGTATTGACGCTGATTCCGAAGCAATAGTTCTTTGTCTTATCAGTCGGTTGTCCATCTTCGCCGACATCAAATTCATTGGGGCCAATTGCCATAGTGCAAGTGCAAACAGTAACATAATTTGCAGTGGCGCATGCCGGGTTTTTCTCTTTGGGAAATAAGCGAACGAATGTTTGGTCGTTTATTATTTTCTTCACGGCGTTTTCAGCATGTTCCACGAATTCAGCCACTCGCTTCTTCAAAGCTTCCGCGTGAGCTGCTGCCTGGCTGGGCTTGCCTCTTGCTTCCGCCACAGAGATCTGCTCCAGGAGTGCACTCACAAAAAGCTGCCCGTACATCCGGAACAGAGGCAGGGTTTTCTCGTAACTCGCAATGTCGTCCTTTTCTGGGAGGAAGAAGTGATACTGCTGGATCAGCATGGCTCGAAGGTTTTCCAAGCAGCTCGCCAAGTCATCTGCATCTCCCTGGTAGGTCTTTTGGCAGTGGTCTGCGTAGCCCAGAATTCCACCCCTGCTTGTGCCGAAGGATTTTCTGATGATGTCCAAGCCAACTGCCTGATAACGACAACGACAACGACAACGACAACGACAACGATAACGATAACGATAACGATAACGATAACGATAACGATAACGATAACGATAACGATAACGATACAGCAAGCGTGAATTCAACTATGGCGGAACCCGAGCGTAGGGCTGGGCTGACGACTGCGGCCCTGTTTGAAATTATAGTTAAATGTTTTTTTCAGTATTAAGTTATTTTATTGCTTACCTCGATCCTTTGGTCAACGTATTTCCTTAGCTGATCGAGTTCGGTCTTTAACTCGTTGTAAACGGCTTCTACAACATCTCCCTTCACTCCCAGTGTATCTGTAAACGTCTTGAACAGATCGCCAAGAATCGAACCAGCGCCGGGAATCTTTTTGATGATACTAAAAGCAGTAAGCTTGACAAACTTTAATGCATATTGTGCTGCTTGCTCGGATACTTTTGTAGTCCCGAATGCCAGCTTGCTCGGTTCGGATTTGATGATTTGTTCTATCGGGCCGTTGTAGTAGATGTTTTTGCATTCCACGTGGTCCTGGGCGTGAGTGAGTGCGGCTCCGAATACGAACACCAGAGCAAAGATATAAGGCGACATCCCTTGATAAGAAACAACCAGAAAAGAGAAAATATCAGCGTTTCCACTAAAAATTGATGTAATCACTCAGTGTTGCCATAAACGGAAACGGAATTGAATCTTCTGACTGATAAGAAATGATGTGCTCTTAACTGTGTGTTTTTCCTCCAATTTCTAGTTGTCTTAATTAGTTGATGCATCTTCTACCGAAATTAGCAGGACACTTTTTTAAAACTTTATGAAACATTAGTACACATTTTGGAGGTTTTGTGTATTCCAAAATCAGTCACTTACACTGGCATGATCATGGCACACCTGCCAGTCAAACAAGAAAATTACCACTAAATCACGGCCCAGAGAGAACTTGAGGGTTTCCTTAGTTATTGAACTGGATCAGTTTGACACTTGTAACATTTCGCTCAACCAATCCGATCAGATTATTTAATTTCACTGACTGTTTAGCTTGATTTGCTTCGCTTCCACGAAGGCCATGTATTTTAGGCCATTAGACATTTTAATTACAAGTGAGGACTGTTTTATGAGCTTTGGAGTGAACTGGGCGTAGAACAACATACACAAAATAACTCATTCTCTCAGCCATGACAAGAGCAAATGTATGGTGAGAATATTCGTATTTCTTTCAGCTTTCGGTCGCCGAAACAGATATTTAAAAGTCGAGTTCTCCAATCTGCCGACATCATCTCTGAAAAAATTGAAGTCATTAGTCCGGCATCACTCCGGTGAGCTGATGGATTAAAATTTGCTGACTGTAAAGAAAATATAAATTTTATATTTCCCAATTTCCCAATGGAGTGTACTCCCGGGGGGGGGGGGGGGGGGGGGTTCTCAAAGGACTTTTGTACGGGGAGGCTCCGCCCGGACTGTTAACCCCTTACCCTTACCATCCTGGGGACAAAATCGGGACCCTTTTATATACCTCCAGTACAAATGCACCCCCTTTTTATACCTTTGATCAGGAACGCGATATTCTTCAACAGATCATTTATTCAGTTCCTAAACTGGCGGGAATCATCAGGCAGTACAAACACCTCTTGCTTTGATTTGTAGCCTTCGATTCCACGGCGGGGTGCTTCCCACTTTTAACAAGGCGGAGTTTCCGGTCTTCCGCCGTTTTTTTTCCCCCGGTTTTTCCTAGCGTTTTTCGTACCCCTTTAAAATACCAAAATTATTTCCACACTCTACCCTATTTATTGACCCTTTAAAATACCTAAGAAACGTCATTTTCCTATACCCTTTTTTATACCTCGATCGTAAAAATACACCCCTTTCGGGCGGAGCCTCCCCGTATAGCCGATCATAGGGAGTACCCCCCCCCCCCCCCCCCCGGGAGTGTACTAATTGAGAGAAGAGGTTTTTACATCTGAATAGGTCTAGACAACCTACTTAGAGAGTACAATAGAATGCCTGTATTGTAAGGACTAGATTTGCCCTGCGTTGGTGTGTAAAAACGTATGGACGGGTGAAGCCACCAGGGTTGACGTGGGAAATCTCAGTGAACTCCGTAGGTTGTAACTGTTGAGAAATGTCAGCCCTTGGTCGGTCAAGGTTACTGAAAGGAAAACGCTCTTGGTCTAATCGAGTCAGTTGATTCTGATGAAATAATTTATAAAAGAGATTGAAAGAGATTGTCGAAAAAGAATGAATGCTCCCTTTCTTAGAGGTAAATTCCGTTTGCCTAATTGAGTCAGTTGATTTTGATAAAATGGTAATATCTTTTGTTTTAGACATACAAAGTAAATAGAATACTAAACCTATTTAGTGGATAAGACCCAATCGTACACTAAATGGTAGACTCCAGTGTCATGAAATGCAGACATTGTTTCAGAACATAAAAGAAAATAAATAATTATCCTGGAGTCAAAAGAGCAAGCTTCTCATTTCCATCTTTTATATCTGGGGGCTTTCTTTAGAGAAATTCATCACCATTCAACCCTGACGTACAAAACCGCAAACGTTGGACGTTCTCGTTCTTTGCACGTTTTTTCCGGCGTGCAAAATGAAAAGAAAGGAAATCAGAATAAACTGGACGGTCAGATTAATCAATGAAGTGGATGTGACTGTAAACACAAACGCGCAAGGGTGAGATGGGGCGTAGTCTTTAGTACTAAAGCTTGGACAGGGAGGTGCCGCTTTTTTCAAAAGTTGACCCAAAATCTTTCAGTTTTTGCGAGCAATCTGCTTGCATGGCAATTGCAGCGTAACAGTTTGGCAACATCAAAGAACGCAATTCATCGAACAAGGCATTTAAAGTTTCTAACTCCGGAAGCGATAGGTAACCTATTTAAGACTGAAGGCTTCAGAGCAACACCAGCAAGAAACGACAACCATGTTCAAGACTTTAAAGTGTAAACCGCAACCCACCCTATCCACGTCCCTATACAGGAAATATATAAAAGCTTCGTTACCTTCACTGACTTGAGGATCGTTTCTATTCTTTAGAATTCCCCAGATTTCTCGCTTGTGCTGCCGCAAGTCGACGCGAAATGACGCGCAAGACAGTTTTTCTCGCCGTTTATTCCCTTAGAGTGCGCCGGGCCCAATCATTTGCCCGCCTGATCATGATTGACAGATCATACAGCCTATTAATAATTGAAACCACTTGGATATCTTAATCGCGCGCATCTTTCTTAATTTTTCAACTGAAGCAAGATTATAGAAGCAAACAGGTTATTGCAACGAGTAATTTCCAGCTGGTCCTTTTTAGCCAAGTCCGTTGGAGGATATTGTAAGATTGGTCACTCAATTAATCACCACGCAGAAGCGGTGTCAGAGGTTTAATCCCGTTAACCCTCACTCAAAGGACAAAACAAAATGAATTATCTTGGTCTGTGCAAGTGGGACTTGACTAATCCAAGCAAAGCACCGACAAGAAAATTAGCTAAACAGGGGCGGATCCAAGAGAAACTCTGACGGGTTTTCTAATGTGCGAGAGCCAAGCGCAAACTTCTAGAGGGGTTGGGGACAAGCTCTTCCTGAAATCTGGCCATCCAAAACGCCAAGTTCCCTGTCATTTCCGGAGATGGAGAAATAGTTTAAAAATCTGACGGGATTCTGTAAACCTGTCTGGATCCGTATATCAACCATTTCACTACTGAAGGTGGATTCCATTGATTCAGAGTGGATAGTTTCCTAACTTTAATATTACTCAAATGATACTTAAAGTTGTGACCTTTCAAATGAGAACATTGTAATAGCAGTATTGACGTTGCTGTTGAGTAAAATTTACAATATTTGCATGATTTGAAAGAGGTCCGCTCTTTAGGACGCCGCTATCAAATCCCAGGAGACAAGCTAGGCCTGTTGCTGTATGCCCTTTTTAAGTTAAGAATTTCAAAAATCAGTTCAATTGAAGTACAAGGCTATTATAGTATTGTGGAATAATCAATTTCCAACTGGTCCTACTTTTCATGTTTCGTTTTTGGGTGCACGAGGGCTTGGCTTCATGTTTGGATGAAAGAAAGGGGGGATATACGTTAATTTGAGCACCATACAGTGCATGAAATGCAACTTGAGGGAGACCCCGTCCACTCTCTGACTGAGCGGCCGGCGAAAGACTGGGACTTAAATTTCTGGTACCCAGTCTCCCCCAGACTGAGTAATTCAAGATGGTGGACGTCTTGATCTTTCCCGAGTCATGGAGATAAATTCTTATGAATGACGGAGAAAATGACTGAGACAAGGACTATAGCTGATCCTACGAAGATGCCCGAGAGTCCTTCTCTCACGCGGTACATTCGTTATGAGCATCTGGTAGCAGGCGTATGCGGAGGAGTTTCATCGACATTGCTTCTTCATCCGCTGGATTTGCTCAAAGTACGATTTCAGGGTAAGTTTGAAAGAAACGCCACTGGTCATTCGATTGTGGATATGATACCCAATGTAAGAAATGCACCTCATATAAATGCCCAAATTTGTTGAATTATTTGTAATATTGTATTGTACTCAATTAAATATCCATCATTCGATCAGTCTACACATGAAAGACTTTTTGTACACTGCACCACTTTTGGGCATGATCGTTTCGTTCACGTAACTATAACATTATTTAATAGAGTAGATAACATATGAGTCTCCTTAGAACTAAGTGCTCGTGACACATGCAGATAACTGCAGATCATACAAGTAGCGTTTTGAGGGGCGTGCTGAGAGTGCAAATTCGTCAAATATGCAAAGTATGCGCCTACTTCATCGACGTTCGGCTAATTTCAATAATAAAATGTGCACACTGTTTAATGCACACATGTGTAGTTCAGTTATTAAAATGTAAATTTTATTTGAAAGAGGTGGTGCTCCCCCTGCGAGAGTTCTCGTTTTATGTGGGGAAAGTGGATAGTTTAATGAATACCATGTGGGCTCAAGTGAGTTGGTGGATGCTGAGGTTCAAGGCCAGCATTTTACAGTTGTATTATTATACACTTAAATTAGACTTAATTGTCAGATCCCACATCAAATGCATCGGTTAATGTTCTGCTATGTCAGTATAGTTTGCTGCATCAGTTACAGTGTTGTATACAATGACATGCCTGTTGCTGTTGTTGTAGAGTAGCTGTTTGTTTCAGAATAGTAGTGAAGATTTGCATTAAATATTGTTGCATATGTTCCAGTAAATGATGGAAGTGGTAGAGGGCACATGCAGTACAGAAGTTTGTCTGATGGAGTGAAGTCAATTGTGCGGAGCGATGGATGGCGAGGCCTTTACCAAGTAAGTAAAAGATATTATATAAAAAACCTGCAATAATTTCCTGCATACTAATCATTATAATTATTAAGTAGACATATTTTTAATTTTGTGATTGGACATGTGGTTGATCAGGTCTCTCTTAAATAACAAAATATTTAAATGGGATACCAAAGCTAATTAAGAACCATAAAATAGATTTTAACCCTTTTAATCAGAGTGATCATGCAGCATAAAAGGAGAACTTGGCTCTTGATACTTTGCTCATGTGAAGGCTGATTAAACTATTAATTTCCAAAACATTGCTTAATTAATACATTTTCTTCTTAAAATGTTGAAATAATATACATTTTGAGCTTTGGGTGAATTAGGTTAACTTTAGAAACGATGATCAAGAGAGTGTACCATAGAATTGCTCATATCTGAAAACCCTAATACGTAGGACGGATTAACCCTTGATTTCTGTTTGATTTCAGGGAGTGACCCCTAATGTCTGGGGGAGTGGATCAGCATGGGGTCTCTACTTTTTTAGGTGAGATTATTTTCCTCCAAATATTTTGTTCACACTTATAACCATGCATTGTGACATGATGTTTGTGCATAATGAAATATTATGTAGACTGGATCATTGGTTTTTTCTTTTCACAGTGAATGTACAGTGTTGCTTTGAGTCATAGATGTTTCACTTGTATATAATTATGTTCCAAAATACTGTTTTTAGTTCATTATTTTTTCCTTTTAACAGCTACAACATTCTTAAAGCATGGATGCAAGGTGATAAGGAGAAGCCTCTGGGAGCTGAAAAGCATCTCTTCGCAGGAACTGTAGCAGGTGAATCTACTATTAAAAACATGCCTTTAAATATCAGACCATGCAGTTCCCTCAATCATTGAGCATCATAATAATACAAAATAATAATAATTTTTAATTATTCATTGTCATTATATATAATACTTAAACCATTGCAGTATACAATGTAAAAGTACATGGTCATTTACTGAAGGGTGTGTGCACTGTAGAGGATTTAATAGTACAAAGTTTGAATCTAAAATGTTGTCTAGATTTACATGTGAGCTATTTGCAGGCTGGAAAAATTGATTATAAGTGCAGGATATACCATAAAAATGTTCTCTTGTATTTATGACGTTATATTTTCATATTTCCTTCTCTAAAATATGATGGTAATTCTGCAGGTCATGCTCCAGGTAAAAATGGACTGAATGTCAATGATATAAAATTTTATTTCCTTATAGGGATTGCTACTTTATCAGTGACAAACCCAATATGGGTAGTAAAGACGCGCATGTGTTTACAGATGTCTGGTCCTGTAACAGGGAGTGGCACTGCAACACCGGTCGTCCAGTATAAAGGAATGTTAGGTAACATGTAGTAGGATATTATACAATCAATGTACACCTGTATCTGCTCTGTTTATTGTTCAGAGATATAACAATCACCAAAAGGTTAAAACCAAGTTTAAATTAGTTTTGTTTAGGATACTGTAGGTTGGGATAGTTTAGGGCCTGGATCTTGAAGAAGGGCTTATACTGGTAAACACTGAAACAAAGATTTGGTTCAAACATTATTGAGTGAGAATTGCCCTATAAAATGCGTGTGACCATAGTCGGGCAAAAAAATGCCCAATATTTCCCCAGTGGTATAGTTCTTTATTTTTTTGCTTTTATTTACATATTGCATTTTTTACAATAACATGTCAGTTTCTCGCTTTGTGATTGGCTAATTTTCATTATCAATAAGAGGACAGACACATAAAATCGAGTGCTGACGACAGTGATTTGGACGAAGAAGGTGAATTCAGCTTCAATTTTACCTCAGTTCTTGCAAAAGCGACATTCGGCATTTGAAGTAGAGAACCAGAAGTGTTCAGAGGCGAATTTCCTTGAGCTTTGTCTTGAAATTGTCGAGAAAACCGCAGCAGAAAAGCGTCTAGTTTCATTTCTTTCCAACTTCTTTGACAAAATTTTATTTTGCACGCGCGAAATGCTCACGTCAAGCTGTCACTTTTTGGCCAATGAAATGTCTTGAATTTCAAACTCGACCAATTAGAAAGCGGGAAAAGTTGTTGACAACATATCGGTCAAATCGAACAAACTCCAGTTTTCTTGCGTGTTTTCCCCGCGTCGTCGCTTGAGTTTTGTTATTGTAAAAAACAAATTGACGTCAGTTTTTTATGTGTCTGTCCTCTTATTGATCATGAAACGCGTCATAACATTGTCAAAAAGTTGCGGATCCACTCGGCGAAGCGCCTCGTGGATCCACAACTTTTTGACAATGTTATGACGCGTTTCATGATCAATAAGAGGACAGACACATAAAAAACTGACGTCAATTTGTTAATTAGATGTGTTTTTGTGTTCTTTTTTTTCTGTGTTTCTTTTTGCTGAGGTATACAATATCATATTGTGCAAACTTTATACTTTCTGATAGATGCCCTCTTTAAACTTTGGAAGCATGAAGGAATTGTTGGTTTGTACAAGGTGAGTGAGTGATTCTCATTTTGGGTGGCAAAACAGTCTCAAAATAATGCAGGGTTCCAGATGGATGATTCGTCAGATAATTCCTTGGGTTATTTGTCTCCTGTGTTACCTGTCTAATAAATAACTCATCTAGATGGATAGTTTGTCTCTAGTATAAATTGGGCCATTAAATTAGGTTGATGACATTTAATGTTCACCTATTCAGGGTTACCTACCTGGAATCATAGGAACGTCCCATGGTGCACTGCAGTTTATGGCTTATGAAGAGCTCAAGAAAGGACGAAGCCACTTTTTTGGAACTCCAATTGATAAAAAACTGGTGAGACACATGTAGTTTTATGTACAGAGGGCTCTTAGTAATCAAAGCCCTGAACCTTATCCCAACAAAGGGTTTTCTGTTAGGTTTTGACTCTGGTCTCAGATGTTCAAAGCCTTCTTACTTATAAATTAATTCAGAACACCCTAATTATTCCTCTCAACCTCTTGATCATCAAGAAGCTGAAGGGTTTTCATCAAAGGTCTACCAACTAGATAGCTTGTTGACCAGCTCAAAACATGTAATGACAGGAAGGTTGCAAAGAAAAAAAAACCCTCCTCATATTAAGTTTCGAAGATGACAATCAAGTTTTAACCTTATCCAGAATTATCTTAAAAATATACTTTGACCTACTGCATACTGTGAAGTGCCTACCTGCATTGATCACTAACCTTGTCATTGATTTGGCCAATGAGAGACACATCCTACTGTGTGATATTGTTTGCGAGTTGTGCAGTCTGATTAGCTTTTGATACTGTACATCTATTTTGTCCATCATGCAGAATTCCCTGGAATACCTTGTAATGGCCTCGTTGTCCAAAATATTTGCTGCCACTACAACATACCCTTATCAGGTTGTTCGCTCCAGACTGCAGGTAAGTAATAAAAAAGTCAATACAATGGAAATGGCGTTCATTACTATGGTAATTGTGAACAAGTTGAACTGTCGGTAAGTGGTCGGTATACACTTACCGACCACATCATAAATCTTACCGACCACATACCAACCACTTACCGACCATGTTACCGACCACGTTACCGACCACATACCGACCATATACCGACCACATGCCGACCACATACTGACCACATACCGACCACATACCGACCACTTACCGACCACATACCGACCACGTTTACCGACCACATACCGACAGTTCAACTTGTTCACAATTACCCATTACTATAGTACTGACTCAAGAATAAAAGAAGCTTAATAGTTGACTTTTATGCAATTTTGAGCTCACTGCAGTCAGTGCAAGTAAAAGCAAGATGACTCAAGTGGATTCAAGTGCTAAACCCGGGGGGGGGGGGGGGGGGGGGAAGGGGGGTACTCCTCAAAATTTTGGGTGGGAGTGTGCCGCCCAGGACTGAAAACCCTTACCCTATTTCAGACCAAAATTTGCAATTTTTGACCCTATTTTAGACCAAAATGATTTTTGGCCCTATGTCAGACCAAAATGTGCAATCTCGACCCTATTTCAGACCAAATATCAAAATCTCCGACCCTATTCCAGACCAAAGGTTAAAATCGATACCCTATTTCAGACTAAAATGCTGAAAATGATACCCTTTGGGGCGGCACTTACCTATATGGCTCATATATGGGAGTACCCATCCCCGGGGGGTGCTAAACGATGCGCTGAATTTGTGTTGAATTTGAATTTGGGTCGGCTATTTGACCAGGGCCCGGTTTTTCAAAGCAAGATTAGGCTAATCCTGGATTAGGTCTAAACTTTCTTGTCATTTTTTAGCCAGAAAACGTAAAAGTTTCGTCCACAACGACTTTCTTGATAACGTTTTAAGCTGGAACAAGCTTTCTAATCCATCTTTGGACAAAACCTTGCTGTTTATTGGAAGAGAGGTCGAGAGAAATAATGTCGTTAACCCTGGATTAGCTTAATCGACTTTCGAAAAACCAGGCCCAGGGCTTTAGATGCAGGAAGACTTGTTAACGTTACTGTAGTTGTACACTGAAGACATGCAGCTCATACCCCGCATGTTTTTATGATTAGAATCAGCATACGTCTGGCCAGTACCAAGGATCGATTGATGTTATACAGAAAATACTGAGGTGAGTGAATACGGAGTTTATAAGAGAAACGGTGCAGTCAGCTAATAAAAGAAAATACCATCCTTTTATTATGCGAACAACGTACAAAACCGTATGATAGGGCGGATCCAGGGGAAAGTCTGACCGGTTTCCAAATGCCGTGTGAGCGCCAAAGGCACGAGCTTCTAGGAGCACGCACCCGCAAATAAAAAAAAAAAAAGAAAAAGGAAAAGAGGTTTGACTCTCAAAACTGGAGGCTGCGTATCTATGTGACACCACACCACAAGACAAAACGCAGTACGGAAAGCTGTAGTATACAAAAGAGTTTTTGTTTTTATATTGAATTCCAGGTTGAAAAACATTTGTTTCGTTTTGTTGCAGGAACGAAGGCGTCCCAGGATTTTACAAAGGACTTGTCCCTGGCGTGCTCAGGTACAGTAATATATACTCAAAATACACCAGTTGTAACCATAGATACAGTATGCAAGAAGTCACACGTTGTCCCTATACATTCCCTCCAATCTATCACTAGTTCCTTTTGTTCCCTTCGTTGTGTCTTTTTTCTCCCTTTTTACTATAATATTTTCTTCCCGCGTTCCTTTAGTTTTTTCGGGAAACTTTGGTAGAATTAGGACCAAAATGTTTGCGGTTTAAAGCTTTGTATTGATCAACTATTCGTCTGTTGGCCACTGGCTCTGTGTTCCTCACTGATTGTTACAGTGTTAGACAAATGTCTGTTTTTATTTCTTCAGAGTCACGCCAGCTTGCGCCGTCACATTTGTTGTCTACGAGAACGTGGTTCATTTTCTGAGGTCAGGCAACGTTAATCAACAATAAAGACATTAGTAAGGTACATCATTCTCCAGTAAGTCTTAAAACAACGTTGGGACAGATAGGACCCGGTCGCACTGGGAAGTTTAGTCGATAATAACTCAGCATCTAGAGCAATGCGACGGCTTCTTCAATGTTTGGTAGCAACTTACAGACATATCTTTCTGGTGACAAGCGCTGTTTTCACTTCAAACGATGAAATGTCGATATTAATGTCGTTAAAGTTACGAGTGCGACCGGATCCATATTTGCAACTAAATGCATCCAAAAGTGAACGATGTTACATATGTACATCTGACTCCTGCTTGTAAGAACAATTGATTTCACTAGTTTTAAAAAGACCTGTGTTATGAAGGGAAAGCCTTTCCTGGTGTATGTGAAAACTAATGGCCTGGTAAAACGAGGACACATTGTGGCGGCAACTCTGTGTCCTTCGATAGTTCCAGGGTGGCAAAACGTGCGGCAACATTGCATGTTGCTCCGCGCGGACACAACAAATGTTTCTTAAGTTTTTCAGCAACATTTTTTGTGTCCAGGGCACAAGTTTTTGTCCCCAACAAATGTTTTGCGCGGTGGCAAAGCGGGGCAACATCTGGAAAACATGCGCGGTAGCAATGTTTCCACCACTGTGCCCTCGTTTTGCCAGGCCTGTAGCAAATTACGATGTTGCGCTAGAAAGTGTTCAGGTGTAACAGCCCATTGCGAACGAGTTTTCGCGATGTTTTCAACCGCTTCAAAAACTTGCAGCAAAGTTGCGTAAATTGGGAGGGAGTGGATCAGGTGTAACATGGTTCTGGTCTGATGTTTGGCGCAATATTCGACGGCTCCTACAGCTAATTGTACGTTACGGTGAAGTAATACGGGCAACATTTTCTTGCAACTTGTCGTGCAACAAAGTTGCGTAGCAAGTTGCGGCCTGTTGTTTACGCACGCAACTTGTTTTGCAACAAAATTTCGTGTTTCGAGTTGCGGCAACATGTTGCAAAAAGTAGAAGCCGAGTCTACTTTTTGCAACATGTTGCCGCGACTCACAACACGAAATTTTGTTGCGTGCGTAGGTAGTAATACGTGCAACACAGGCCGCAATTTGCTACGTAACTTTGTTGCACGACAAGTTGCAAGAAAATGTTGCCCGTATTACTTCACCTTTACACCTGAACGATTTTTAACGCAACAAAGCGTTGCAAATCGACTAGGGAACGATTCTAGAATACCCCGCCACTTTTTGAAGGCTTCAAAGTCTGTAATAAACCCCTGCACTCCGTGGTGCCGAAGTGAAACAACTCTGTAGTAAACCCCTGCTACCCCTGCGCATAATGACTGCGGACCACGGACCACGGTAGCAGGGGTTTCGTGTATATTATAAAGGTGAAGTAATACGGGCAACATTTACGGTGCAACTTGCAACGCAACAGTGTAGCACGACAAGTTGCACTGAAAATGTTGCCCGTATTACTTCACCTTAATAAAGTGGCGGGGTTTTATAGAATCTAGTCTCGACTAGTGTAACGTCGAGCTTTGAACAACCGAGCTGGTACATTTTACCTGATCCACGACAACGTCGGCAAACTGAGGAGGCCTGGTGGGTTTTATAAGCTTACCTCTTCTTTGGGTGCTCAATGTTCCTGTGTCGCTGAACTTCAAATGCATTTTCCGCCTCGTACTAAGCGAAGGACGGTCGTCAGTTCGCGAAATGTTGTCCACGTGCTGGCAACGACCTAAAATGAAGCTTGCACGCACGTGCACACGAGAGCTGTGACGTCAACATCAACATCAATTTGACATATTCACGTGCATCTCGTGTGTTCTGCAATTAGTCTTATTGTTTTGTGTTAATTTGTCTCGACAAATGCAACATGTTGCCGCAACTCGCAACACGAAATTTTCTTGCAGAACAAGTTGCGTGCGTAGGTAGTAATACGTGCAACAACAGGCCGCAACTTTGTTGCACGACAAGTTTCAATAAAATGTTGCCCGTATTACTTTACCCTAAAGGTGAAGTAATACGGGCAACATTTTCAGTGCAACTTGTCGTGCAACAATGTTGCGTTGCAAGTTGCACCGTAATGTTGCGCGTATTACCACCGTGTTGCAAGTTGCAGCAACATGTTGCACGAAGTAGAAGTGGGTTCTACTTCGTGCAACATGTTGCTGCAACTTGCAACACGGTGGTAATACGCGCAACATTACGGTGCAACTTGCAACGCAACATTGTTGCACAACAAGTTGCACTGAAAATGTTGCCCGTATTACTTCACCTTAAAGGTGAAAAACATTTTCAGTGCAACTTGTCGTGCAACAATTTTGCGTTGCAAGTTGTACCGTAATGTTGCGCGTATTACCACCGTGTTGCAAGTTGCAGCAACAGCTCGGTAGAGGGACAATTTGCCTTCATATAGCGTAATATGAAAATTTTATAGTTTCCAATTAACCTTTCCACACTTTTCAGCTCGTTAGGCAAATTCTCCAAACCGTTTAAGAGGAGAATATGTTGGGTAATGCTCACCCTTACTTTGAGCATTTTGAGGAAGCTTCACTTTTTCAAATCACACACACACACACACACAAAGCTTTTATGCAAACTGGGGAACCGCAAAACTATTCCGAAACATAAATTACAAAATGTGTTTCCTACAAGAATTACCAGCCGAACGGTATAATTTAATATACAGATGTTGCTATGGTTACGGTAAATGTCCTGGTTTGAAGCTGTAAAATAAACAAATGGTCTCATCGATAAAACACCTGTCATTTCTTCGATTTCTATTCCTTTTCTCTTAAGTTGTTGTTGTTGCTTTTTTGTGAAGATTTTTTTTTAATCGTGATGTTTTGATGTAATGTATAAAAGACATTGTGTCTCGGGGAAAAATACGACTCGAACGGCTAGTAAAGTCAAGTGATATATATATATAATGCGCTTGATACATCAACGACACTTTTTGATCTCTGTGTTCAAAACAATTCTACTTGTATGTGCTCTGGGTTCTGCATATGAAGTCATTATTTAATCTGTTACGACTACATGTCGGAGTAAATTGAAAAGTTGTTTACGAGACCACTTACAGCCCTTTTGTTCTCGCGTCGAGCTGTCTGGAACTCAAAGAAAGCGCTCCTGGCCTCTGATTGGTCAATTACGCGTGCTCTTGACAACTGAAACCAAGCACAGCCACGAGCCGCAGCGAGTTTTTCGGCAGCGAAAGATTGAGCTGTTTTTGCCTGATTCATGCGCTGCGATCGACGCTAAGCTTGATGTAAACAAAGCTTTTTGTGATAAAAGTGATGAGTGTGTGTGCTTGGGGACGATGCTTATCAGTTTCTTCCGCGGAGATATTCTAAACCATTTAGCGGACATGGACGAAGCGTGATTCCTGTACCATGAGCGGGCTTCCTTCAGAGAAGAAGTGAGTAATATCTGTGTCTTGAACGAACAAAAATATTTTCAAAGAATATTGATACCTTAGATGTCCCAATATTTGGCTTTTCGTAGCGCGATTGCATTATATGCATAAATGTTTATACGACTCGTGTTTGTTCTCTGTAATTGTATACAGGTTTGCAGCTGGAAAAGAGGGTTCGAAGGATCGGAAGCATTTACTGCCATTCCTAAAGCCAGCTCGGTCGAAGAAGTCTCACAGTTTCAGTCAGGTAACGGTCAGCTTTGTGTTCTCTGCCGGATTTATTTTAAGCAAACGGAGGTCATGCGTGATGTACATTTATTGAGTCGTGCCCGGGGTCATGACTTTAGTGTCTCTCCCAACAACCAAAAATCATGTTATTAGATATCGCAGTTATTTCTGCCTCTAATCCCTGGTAGATGATCTCGGATATTGCGTGGGTCGGTTGTGGTTAATTGGCTGTGTTTCGCAGCGTGAGCTTCTTGTAAAAACACGTAACAAAGACGTGTTTGTATTTTAAACATATGACGTCGATTTTGTGAGAGTTGAAGGACGTATATATAAATACTGAACCGAAATTGCGCAGGTGTAATTTTAGTCCATTATCCCTGAGCGAGCAATATTATGTCTTCAAGATCAATTTTCAAACACGTGCGTGCGAAATTGAATTTTTAAAAGACTCCATTAGCGGTACTATACTTTATTTTATTTCAGTTTTTTTCTGATGGACGTAAAAATCAGCACTTGCGTTAACCTTATAAAAGAGGGTTCATTTATCACTTCATGAAAGGCATCAAGATTTAGCTGTAATTTTCTAATTCTACAATTGTAATCCCTCAATCTCTGTTTGTCCAGATAACAATACACACAAGGTATGTTTACCATATTTTGCTTCTATCCGTGTTACAATGATTGGTTCACGGTTAAATCGAAAACAAAGGATAGTTCACCTCATGGGAAATTGCATAGCAACCGTAAAAAACAGTTTTTAAATTAAGATATTCTGGTCATGTTCAATTCGCAACAATGATATTACCGTATAACAAGCAGGGATGTTACTAAATAAAATATTTGTGTGGCCAGGAGTTTCTTCTTGTTGAAATTGTTTGAAATGCATATATTTTTTGGTCCTTTGCCTGGGAATACAGCACAATTAGGTCACATTCACCATGTAACTGAACATTTATACTCTCAGTCTTTTTTGAGTGTCAAAATTAAGTGAAAGTTAAGATCATTGAAAAATATGCAGCTGCAGGGTGCACAATGTCAGGTTTACCCGATATACATATACATCAAATCATGTAGAACCTATCATATTTTGGCAACTAACTTCAGATTTGTATGAGAAAACATGAAAAAAGCTGGGGCTGGTTGCTAGATAGCCCTTAATATAATTGCTCATGGGTACAGATTCTGCAGCAGATTGCAACTTTTTAACCCCCATCCTGCCTAGTACTGAACCTGCTTGCCCAGTGCCAGAACCCTCTTCTAGACAACCATAAGAAAGTTTTAAATTATTTAATTTGTAAAATTCTTGTCAACAGGTTGCATAAAACACTCATGCCCAGGACTAGGTGTTAATAAGACTGAATTTTAAGATATTCTGACCTAGGACCAGACTGAGACATTTATTCTCAACCAATTTTCACCACCATAGGGTTTTAGCCAACTAAAAAAATAACATATTTATATATTTGTATTGTTGAGATTCTTTTGTAGAATTTCAATACATGTAGGATTTCCACATGGGCCCTCATGCTTTACTTGCAACTATTAGCACTCAATCGTCTGAGAGACCGGAAAAGAATATTGTTAGCTCTGGTACACAGTACTGCTGCAACAAATCTATTGTTGCAGTTATTGCACTGTATTTAAATCCAGCATACAATATCATTATATATTATTAATATTATTTGTCCTTTTCAGAGCCCAGCTGATCTGGGAAATCATCTTGGTGGAGGCTCAACCCATTCCACAACTGGCTACGGCAATGGTTACTTGAGGTGAGAGTTATGTGACAGACTTTTTATACAGTGGAATGAAAACACTTGAGCACTAAGTGGGTATAATGACTTTTATATTAAAAAAACAAAACCAACAACAAAGAACAAAAAACAAGATAAGACAAGAGTTTTAAAATAATTTTTGTATCTTGTTTATAATGTGTGCATACAGAATTCTCATAAGAAATCTCTGCTCCATTACAATGAGCTTTTGCATGCTTGTGTCATGAGATAAATGTGAAGACATGCAAAGAAGACTAGCTGCGATGATTGCTAAAACAGAACAAATCTCATTGACCTCATCAAATGACATTGTTTTTGCCAATTTTGGCCCTTCCTTGTATAAATGTTGTTAAACCAGAATTTTGCAGATATTACATTATTATAATATACATTTAATGTAATAATATAACATATAATAACATATTATTTTGCTGATATTTATATGGTGAGAGCGAAAGTTGTAGTTGATCACTCTCAAGATATTGAAGGTATAAGAAGCACTCTTTATTGAGACACCATTGATTTATTGCTGAATATTTGGTCTCCACCTTTTAGCAAGAATGAACTAATCCTGAAGTACACAGAGGGAAAGCCTCTTGTGAGAAATCCACAGGTAATGTCTAAATGCTGCACCTCTTTGCTTTGGCTCCTTTAGTTTAACTTATCAATGCCATGCATGTACATGTACCAGTCAAGTACACTTATTTACAAAATATATTTCTGATATTTTTTTGCATATTTCCACCAGAAATTGAGCACCATTTTGCCAGGAACTTTACCTCAGTTAGGTATAGACAAGCACCATGTTCAGGTTTGTGGAAGTAACTCTATCAGTGTGTCCTGTACAATAAGTATTTTTAATTATTTTGTTGGATATTTAATAACATGCATACAATAATTTCTGCATTCTGATTGGCTGAGCGCATGTCAATTTATCCCAAACAGTGCAAAATGTGAAATTAATGATGCAGAAATGTGACATTAAGAGTGCAGAATTTTGAAATTAAGAATTGCCAACAGCTGGCGTATTTGCAAAGCCGAACAAAACAAAAGGACGATTCCGATTCTGTTTGCGAGAAAACAAAGTTCTTGAGGGACACTTGTGAATTGTAATGGAATTGAAAAAAGTTGTGCACTGTAAATTATTGTATGCATGTTATTAACAAGTAATCACATGATTTCTCGTGCAATTTTGGAATAAATAAGCACTTGTAAATTTTTCATAGACCACAAATTGCACTCGTGCGGTGCTTGTGCAATTTTGTGGTCTTTAAAAAAATTTACTTGTGCTAATTTATTCCAAATTGCACTTGAAATCATGTGATTACCTATACAAATAGTTTCTGATTGATCATGTCTTGCACAACTTGTTTTGCAGAGTGATGATCATGGGTTTAAAGATGGAAAGGTAATTGACTAAGTTAGTATGTTTCTTGAAAGATGTGTTTACATAATATTATAGTGACTGCTGACACAAATGTGAGAATTATATGTACTCATTTACACAGAATGCCATATACGGTACCTAAATTATGAAATTGATATGTTGTGAAATTAAAAAAAGTTGAAATATCAAAATTAAAACTGCATTTGGAATATAAGAAAATTGCAAAATTAGAGTGTGATGAAAATTTCATGTAATAATTAGGTACAGTACCATAGAATAACAGTCAGGTCGAAAGAGAGCTGATTATTTTAAGTGTAGGAAATCCTTGAACTGATAGCTGGTACTTGTGCTTTGACCATAGATATTTTTTGTTTTCATCAAACATGAGTTAAAAAGTTTTAAAAAATTGTTTCTTGGCAGAAATTATCAGAACAACTCCCACAGCTGTTGAATCATCATAACATCCTCAAGACCTCTACAAATAAGCAGGTACAGTCTTTTGTTTATTTTCTGGTCCTGTCAGGGCTTGAAAAATGATCTTTCTAAGCCTCTGCCCAGTGCCCAGATTTATTGTCGTAATCAATGGATGCGACTCTTCATCGATCTGACACAGCGTACAAAAATTAAGCATATATTATATTTTGTGCATGGGAAGTTTGGACATTATGTAGGAAAACATTACCCTGCTTACAAAGAATGAGAAGAAAATAGAACTGTGCATTGACTGCCAACTCATAAACTCCCATTTAGCTGTCAGTACATGCGACTCTTGTTTATCCTACTGTCGTTGATTCATCGGGTTCTCCTCTTTACGCAATGATTTCTTTAATACGCATATATAGTCGTCACTTTTCACAAAAAATCGTGAATTTTCCTGGAGACAAGTATCGTAAGTTTTCCGATAAGATTTTACAGCGATACGCCGAAGCCATGTTCTGGTGGCTAATGTACGTATCTTGTCGTCTTATATGTTTCAAAGTTTATTTGTTTTTCCTTAGTGCTTTTAAATATGATATTTTGTTTTTGTTTTAATACAGTATTTTACTTTATGTGGAGAAAATCCCTGAAAACACGAAAAAAGCAGCCCTTAAACCCGGATAAGGGTTTTTCTTAAAGGGCTATTTTAAAATATTGGCTAAGTGTCCAATTTTTTAAGGCTCAAACTGCGACGATTGGTTCCGCCAAAGTTGTGTAGTAGAGTGGCTTCTTCTAGCACTCAAGAATAGTTTCCTTTCCGTCATCTGAAGGGCGAAGAAACAGGAGAAAGTTGGGACAATGCCTTTGACAGGTGTTTCGAATATATTCTTGCATACAACCGTCGGGGCACTGAATAATTTATTGTGTTTTGCTTCGGCACAAAACTATAACCTGTAATTACCTTTGCCTAGCAACAAAAACAGTTTCCGGACCAGATGAGCTGGCCGGCGCGAAACATTGTTTCTCGGTGTTCATGCTGTGGTGGCCGGGATCATTGAGTGAGCCGAAAATAACATTTATTTTACTCAAACTTCAAATAAGCTGGTGTTTGATATATTTTTTTTGCCAAGGCAAAAAACACTATTCGGAAATTCGTCGTTATATTAGGTGACTTTCATCGTCGTTGTCGTTTCTTAATAACGACATGGTGAAGCAGACACCGCCGAAATCAGCGAAGTCGGGAAAAGCGATTTCCGTTCAGAACACGGGAAGCATTACAAAAGGGCAAGTACGGATCCGCATTTTGACAGGGCTAACAGCAACTCTCCCAAAAAAGCCAGGAAAACAGGTTAGAGAATGATATAACTGATCATTCCACTCTTTTTTTTTTTTTTTTTTTTTTTTTTTCGCTACTCGCCCTGTATCACTGGGTAAAGCTTTTGCGGAGTTTACGTTTACGAAAACGTTTTATCCTCTCTTTGCCCTATTTGATACATTTTAAAGATTTAGTAAACAAGTATTAGTTTTCTTGAGATGTATTGTAAACTGATCAGGAACAGTTTGTGATGACAGTCGAATTTATGTTTTTGTTCGTCGCACATTTGGAAGGAATATTTTATCGTTTCCTTGCATTGCCAATAATTTACAGGTCTATAGTCGGCCTTTGAAGAGTTTTTGCCTAAATTTGCCTTAATGTGTTAGTTAAATATGTACGTTTGTGCTTCTCTCAATTATCTTACTTTTGCGAATATTCATCGAGTACAGCGTCTGATACAATTTCAACTTTTTTCGCATGCTGATTATTTCTCAGAGATGCGAAAGGAAGCAGTACAGGCCTAAAGCAGTGGAAGGGTTTAAATACATGAGATTTAGCCAATATAAGATAGTGTTTGCGTGTATGTTCATTGTTACGAAGTCGATCTTTTAGGGTAATTTTTGGCCGCGAATTTGCGAGGATACTCAAATTTGAAATATCGTTTTCTCGCGACATTTGGTCCTTTCTCTGTTGATAAAAACGCTTACAGCGCGGCCATTCGAAGTCGGAATTTATTTTCGTCGCTGGATGTGAGTCCATTTTATTTTTTTCTGATACCCTCACGTACAGTTTGAGTGGGAATTGTCGTCTTACGCAGGCTTCGTAGGCTGTCCGCGCACGATTACTGTAGCTTAAGCTTTTTATTGTGTTTACTCGCAAACCTCTTAACGTTCAGATTTCATTGACAGTTCAGGAGCAGGACATGTATATAGTAGCTTTCTAGGTTTAGCGAAATTACCCTTCAGCATTGAAATGGTGAAAACATTATATATATTTTTCGATCTACCCCGGCTAGAGTAATCACTTTATTTCTGTTCATATCCCCGTAGAAAAACCTTTGTCGTTGTCTCTTCATCGCTCTCAACTTGTATTTTTTCCCTTGCTAAGACGTTTGCTACCAAAGTTTATCTGTTTTACATCAACATCACGTATTTCATTCTTTGTGGTCACTTATGATAATTTCTATCCCCGCTAATCAGCCATCTTTTGAATTGCTCTTTAATTGCGTTTTAGCCGATTGTTTGACTAATATCACCTCAGGTAATCTGGGAGCTGTCTGAGCCAGTATCGTACCCTCATAAGGAGAGGAAATAACCTCAAAAGATAATGGTAGAAAGGGTCTTGGGTGTACGACTGTTTGTCACAGTTTTGATCTGATGAGCAGGAAAACTGGGGCCGGATTCACAAAACCTACGTACGAACGAAAATGTTCGCAAGTATGACTGACGCATCGTAAGTACGGCTTACGCATCGTAAGTACGACTTACGCATACTATCTTGCGCAATATAGCGCAATATAGAATGCGTAAGTCATTGTTCCGATGCGTAAATTATACTTACGAACCTTTTCGTTCGTACGCAAGTTTTGTGAATCCGGCCCCTGGTATCTGTATAGTCATCAGTTTATTTTTTTATTTTTTTATTTTTTTCGGGGGGGGGGGGATTCCAGACGCGCCTGTTATTCCAATTTCTGCTTTCTCTGGTTTCTGAATGCCCTGGGTGCCACAGGTTTCTCGCCCTCGGTCAGCCGAACGCGACCGCACCGAAGCTTCCGAGAGCGAGAAACCTCTGGCACCCTGGGTAGTTTTCTGAAAGGTGCGATGAGCAATTAAATGTCCAGGCCTTGTTGTTCAAAACAGGATTATGCTATTCATGTGTTTTGGCGGGTAGAAATCTTGTCTTAGTCTGTTAGACTGCTGCAAAATTTTTTTATCCAAACAAAGTCTACTCGGAAAGCTGAAGCAAACTGTTCAGTCTCCAAAACGTTTTTCACAATAAAAAAAAAAAAAAAAAAAGAAAAAAAAGCGTTATTCAGATAAGGACTAGTTACTTAATTTTCGGAACTTTCAGTAACCACAGGTCCTGGTTTGGATAATTTACGTTTCCTGTCGTAATTTTTTTAATTGCACGTCAAATAGTTTGTATAGTCGTGTCAAATTTATTTTGCTGTTGGCTTGAAGAAAATCAGTTGCTGTTTGTGGTTGTTGACTCGAAACTACGTGCATTATGCTCTTGTGGCTCTCCTCTCGAGGGGAGTTACAGAAGTGTTTTAGAGGCAAACGTCTTCTTTCAAGGCGTAGAAACTGATTGTGAGCTATGTTGGGTGCACGCTCTCTAGGGCGCGAACAGTCGACGTTTTCTTAGAGATCGATTAATTATATTTCGACAGTTTAAACGCAACTGATTGCGCGCCAATTCTAATAGACATGCAAAATCCTACCTAAATCGATAGACCAGAATCACCCTGTAATCCAAATATGCATGCCCCAATGTTTAATATTGTACAGGAACAAAAAATGTCAAACCATTAAGAGTTTGTGCGTTGTTGTGTTGATATCATCTATATACTCGTGGATTCTGATCGTAAAACAAGACAATATCATAAGACTAATAAGCTAGTTTACAAAGAAAAAAACATAGTCATAAATGTTGATTACAAAGAAAACTATCTTATTAACCTTGTCAGATAAAGTCGTTTTTGTTTTCAAACCTACCGGCATTTTTGTCTTGTCGGGCAATCTTTGCGTCACTATTACGAAAGCAGCAAGTGGTCATTGCGTCAATGTTCGCTAAACCTGTAGTTGGTCAATACTGGTACAGTGATATTTGGGTCACCGACAGCTTTAGAAGCCTTTCCGACGATAATAGTAGAGTCTGTTTCATAATTGTACATTATGACAATCCGGGAAAGGCGACCGTTTTCAATTGATTGATCATACCCGCGATGGCGAGAGAATCTAAACGTTCTTTGTCTTCGTCTTGTTTCGCATTTTGGGCCAGTCCTATTGATTTCGCGAAAAGCAAGGGAACACAATTACACGGATGTCCGTGTGAAGATGATGATCAGGTACTGTGTCCTGATTATATGTCTTTCCATCAGCCGTTTTACGATAATTATAAGATAATTACTTTAAATCAACCTAGAATAGTTGAAATATATCAAATCAAGCCCAGTGAAAGCTCTCGATGAATTCATTCTGAAGGCAATACTAGCGTTTTTGTTGAGTGGTAAGATCCCTTTGTCGATTGCTTGTCGAATGGTAGTTTGACCACTAAAGTAAAATCTCTTGGGTAGTCTCTATAAAATGAGTTTTTTTCCCCAGAGCAGTTATTGGATTATTTTCCAAAAATCAAACTCAAAGTAATAACAGTTCTAATTAAAAAAAAATTTCAATCAACCAGAAGCCAAAGTAATGTGCGTTTAGTTTTACTTTAAAGAAGTAACCAATCAGCAGTGCGAGAAAACGCCACGCCACGCCACGCCACGCGTGAACAGACCGCGTGGGATTTTGTTTTTGTTTCCAAGTCTAGTGACTTAAAGAAAATAATGTGAAACGGCGCTTTGTCGGCAACCAATATTTTGATTGTGTTGCTACCAAACTTCAAAGAGTCCGTCGTCTTGCTTTCGATGATGAGATATTATTAACTAAACCGTCTTGTGCGACCGGCCCAAACTTGCTTTACACGTTCAAAAAGCATAACAAACGCAAAACCAAAGCGAACTGCATACGAGTACTTTGGACAGGCCGCCGAAAACGGCTCTGATGGCAGTTTTTATGTTGCTGTACACGGCGTAGTAGTGAAAGTTTAACCCTTTAGCTCAAAATACAAATTTTCTCAACTATTCAATAAGAAAATGTATGAGAAATGTGGTGAGAATTTACAGCTGGGTCAACTTTTATCTGAGCAAGCTATCAAAGGCCAAGTTATTCTCAATGTAGCATGTATTTCTGGCGAGAAAATCGATGTTGATCACCCAGGAGTGAAAGAGTTGAGTGACAGTACTAACATTTAGAAGCGAAGTTCTCCATACTGTTGGAACAGCCATTTGTACGTTTGACGGATTCACGATAGATTGCGTGAGCGTAACGCTGTCCATTTTCTTGCAGGCTCAGAATCTTAGCTTGGGTGACTACAGCAAACAAGCCTCCAAGCGCTCAAACGGACTGTAGTAAGTGCTCTGGGCAACCACTATATTCTTCCACACTGCTCATAATTTATTGTGTCAAGCTAGTACTGATAATTTTAACGTAGGTTTAGTACATCGCAATTGTTATGTTAATTACTAATTCAGATCTTAAAATGTATTGAAAACTCAAAAGCGTTGAATCAGGGTTATGTGGGGGGTACTGGGATTCTCACAGTAGTCATCTTGTTTTGATTGTATTTACTACACAAGTCAGGGTAAGATAATACTTGGGATGGCTTGAAGTACGTACTTTCTTAGGGAACTCAAGCCAGACATCGTGGTAACCATGTGATGTGGATTTGCATAGCCTTACCCGGAAAAAAATGTGCAGAGAAAATTTCAAACACTGACAGTAAATATTTTTATATATAGCCTGGAATAACTGTTTTTGTTAACGATTAATGTAATGCAATATTTTTCTAATTTTAAAGTCGAGTGAGAATCAATACTTTGTATAACGGGCGAGTAGGCTTCATTTGCACTTCTCCATGGGCGTAGATGTTTGTTAAAATTGTATTTTTATAATATTTGTACAACTAAGTGAGTTCTTAGAGTTTGTAGTTTTGATTTGTCAGTAATATTAGCCAAACAGGTATCTACTTAAACTGGCTCTTGCTAAGATAGATGTACCTGTATAAATATTGGAAATAAATAAATAATATGCACTATTTTTAGAAGCTCTAAAAATACATTATTTATGCAAATGTTTTTGTGAAATGCGATGTCGGACGAGGAAAATTCGCTGCGCCTGTATGCATTTGTTTTTTGTATATACGTTATGTGTTTTAACTTGTGTGTACATGCTTTTCTCTGTCTGTCTGTTTGTTTGTCTTGTTTTTATACATGCGTGTACGTACCGACACTCAATGCCACTTGTATGTATGCGTGTATGTATGTGAGTGTACGTGTGCGTTGGTGTACTGTAGCGTGATCATATTTCAGTTGGTTCGTGTTGTGTTTTGGCTTGTTCGTGCATGCTTAGGTGATGTGTGTGAGTGATTTGTACGTTTGTACTGTTTTTGTGGCAGTATGGGTATGTATATGTATATATGTGGGCTATCTGTGGTTGTAGTTCAGTATACATGTTTATGTGTTCGTGCTCTTCGCCTTCTTTTAGTGCCTGCCTGTCCTCTGTTGGTTTGTCCAGCGCTTAAACTCCTTGTTTTTTTTTGTTTTTGCGGCCTCTCATTTTTCGTTTCCTTCACTCCAGCAATGACAAGGAGCCGCAGCCCAGAATTCGTCGGGATCCAAACGGCTACAAACTCCCCATGTCACCAAGTTGTAAGTACGCTAACGCCTGGGCCTGATTGTTCGAAGCGGGCTTAGCCTAATCGAGCTGTCCATGGCTGCTATTACTTGGGCTCACAATTTTTTTTGTTTTGTTTTGGTAGATCAACGGGTAATGCCCGCTACCACCGTGGCCTTTGTGCCCTATTCTGTGGCTTCAGCTTACCAGCACATTGTGCAGTATTCTGATTATGTAAATTAAGCCACATCCCGCAAGCCTTACGATTTTACGAGCTTCCAACAGCCAGGCCCAGGTCGATTTATGTAATCGTTGTAATCGTTACGAAGGGGATCGAAAGCAATTGACGGGGTTAGACATTAATGTTCGCCTGTATGCCCGGGGCAACCGAACATTGTAGTCCGCCTGGTAAATTCTGTACAGGCTTGCCCGAACAACGAAATGATGAAACATTCAGATGCTTGAAATTAATCTGCAGTCCATATTCGTCACATTGCACTGTGTGGCGAAGTAAACACAGAAGTCAACGATAGCGAGAGTTGATTGTTGTAACATTGTAACGTCTGAAATGAAAGAGCGAGCGAATCAACAGAGAGCTCGCAGTGTGAAGTGTAGACTTGGCATAGTCTGATAACTTTCGTTTTTTTACTGCATGATAGAGAATACCTTGTAACTCCATGCAATCCTGGCAAGTGTCACTTGACACTTTGATTTATTTAGCTATCAGCCCAGTGGATTGCTCGAGCTTTGTTAACTTTCTTCACTTTTTTTTTTTTTTTTTTTTTGTATGGAGAGAATGACCGAAACCTCTAGAGTGTTTGTAGGCCAAGAGGTCAAGAGAAGTACTTCGGTTAATCTTGGGTTAGCTTAATCGGACTTTGAACAAGCGGGCCGAGTGCAAAGTGGGGAGATTCAGGGCCTTGATATTGTGTTTAAATGCTTTGTGTTTCAACTTGTTTTGTCCAGCTGCCATCAAAACGTATGCAGACAAGTTGACGACTTTTGAACAATCTGAAATCCTGGACTATTCAGACGTGTGGTTTTTGGGACTCGAGGCGAAGAAAATCGAGGGAATCCCTGGAGCTCCTCAAAACAGTGGTATGTAAGAAATGATACTAGCATAGACATTCTGTAATTTTACAACAATTAAGCCGATACCAAGGAAGTCTGGGTGCGGGACCCGCTTGGCGCGGGCGCGCATTTTCCCGCCAGAATTGAACACGACCATGGACTTGTTGTAGCCGTTCTCATGTACTGAGTACGACTCGCCTACAACTCAAGCTTAGTTTCTGAAAAACAGAGACATACTCTTTGCATCGATTGTTGAAGTAATCGTACTTGTATTTGATGCTTATTGTTTAACAGAAAGACAGATAGATAAGACTTAGAAAGACGAGATACAACTATATCGAGGAACAGACAGACAGAAATGAATAGTAGACAGAAACGGGGGTGGGAGAGGGGAGAAAGGCTGAGGCAGAGACAGATGCCTACAGAAGCGGAAGGGAAGAGAGGAAGGGGTATAACGTTAGCCACACGCACACACATAAAAGAAAACCTCGTGTGCTATTACGATAAGCAGATAAACTATTACAAAATGAAGACACGGCACAACCACACAAAACACAAACTCCACGAATAACCCACAAACACGCTTGTATGATGTCAAGAAACTCCGCGGCGTGGATAGTGTAACAGTATAAAGTCACTTGCTTTAGCACCAAGAAAACTAATAACCGGGGTTGATTTCTCTTGGCAGGCTACGATGACGAAAGTGGCAGTTACCTGAAGGTTTTCCACGACCATTTGATGTACCGATATGAAGTGCTGGAGGTACTAGGGAAGGGTTCGTTTGGTCAGGTGGTGAAAGCGCTGGATCACAAAACAGGACAACACTTGGCGATCAAAATCATACGCAACAAAAAGAGGTAACTTCAATGATCCGGTTTGTTTTTTTGAGCAAATAGGTTCTTACCTGCCTACATTACTGCTATTTTCGAAAACACGACATGTTTGTTCAGTTCGATGCCTGCAACACCATGATTGTGATCGTCATTATCATCATCGTCATCATTTTCATCATCTTCACTATCACCATGGTCATCATCATGGTCATTATGTTACGTCTTCATCGTAATAATATTTCTGTTTTTGTTTGTCTTTGCTCTAATTGATGTGAACTTTCTAATTTCATTTACAGATTTCATCAACAAGCTTTGGTAGAAGTGAAAATTTTAGACAACATTCGGAAAATGGTAGGTGAAAAACTCTGTGAAAATATTCCACAATACTAGAGTGTCATTCGCAGGGAATGTGTCATTTTAACGTTACAGTTGCAATAGCTGAAGGTTTCTTTGTGTGTTTATTTACTTTTACAGGATAAAGAAAACAGTTACAACGTCATCCACATGATAGAGCATTTTTACTTTCGGTATGTTTTACTACTACACATTACTAATACTGCTACTGCTGCTACATCAACTGCTGTTATTGCATTTGACATTTCCAGTAATTGTTCCGTGCATCACCTTTTTAATCCGGTGTTTGCTTTTCTTCCTCCAGGAATCATTTGTGCATTACATTTGAACTGATGGGGTAAGCTATTTTTATTGCTCGTGCACAGAACACACTTTCACGTCGTTGCCTTGTGTTTTGTCGTTCTGTTTGAGGCTGCAGTTTCGTGTTTCGTTGTTCAGTGTCGCACAGTGCTATTGAATTATTTTTCGACTTCTTGTTTTTCTGTATTTTGTGTGTTTCTGTTTTAATGTGCTTTTGTTTACTTGTCCTTGTTTCCATTCTTTTGTTTTTGACCGTTCATTTTTCTTCTAATAGCTGTTTTCCCCTTTATCTTCTTCTATTTAGAATGAACCTCTATGAACTTATAAAGAAAAACAATTTTCAAGGTTTTAGCCTTGCGCTCATCCGGAGGTAAGGGAACAAAGTGCACTTTAGTCCAGTCTTTCAGTCAGTCAGTTAATTTATGAGCTAGAAAATTAGCGAACAATCAAGGAATAAGTCAGTCAGTCAGTCAGTAAATCTGTCATTTAGACAGTCTGAGTGCATCAATTAGTCAGCAGCTAGTATACTTAAGGGTCCCTTGTAGTTATGAAGCAACGTGAGCAGTTGCAAGGATCAGTAGGTCTGTTAGTCAGTCAACCCGTCAATCAGTGTGAATGAGACATCTTTTCTTGGTCTGCAGCAATATAGTATGAACGTGACGTAAACGTATCAGGCTGTAAAGATTGTTTAATTCAAGGGTCAGAGCTGAACCTTTGCAGCATCTTTGTGAGCGAAGTTATAACAGGCCAAATACAGTCAGTAATAAGAACTAAAATTGCCGAATAACAGTTAATTCCAGCTCGTATGCAGCTGTTAAACTAACACTTTGTTTAATATATAAATGCTGCCTCGGTGACCCACTTCTTATATATAACCAGATTTCTCCTTGATCCAACAGATTTGCGTGCGCACTTCTACAATGTATGAAAGTACTTTACAGAGAGAAGATCATACACTGCGATTTGAAACCAGTAAGTTATCAACTTCCAATCTACACACGTACGAACCTCCCAATGCCAACAGTGTATGTCAGTATTTAGTTTTAGTTCACTTACCTAAAACTGAGGGTTCTTCTGCCTTGAATTGGTCCTTTGGTCTTTTCTTTTCTCGTCCATCCCTGCATTGATTTAAGCCCGCCGGCCGATATAGGCCCACCTGCATTCTGGTAAAGGAAAATTCAATCCAGTTCTAACCAACCCTGCTATAAGCCCCTCGCCCTCTCTTCCATTTTCCTCATTCTTGCTGCCACTTTTAATGCCACGGTAAATATAGTTTGAACGAAGTAGTTTCCTCTATTTCTCAGTTGAGCTGACTGAAATAACTATTCACTATTGTAAACTTTATTATTCAAACAGTGAAGTTGGTCACACTGGTGCTAATACACGTTGGTTCCTGCATGTGCACTTTCAGACATGATTCTCGATGCATGATTATAACTTATAACCAGGATTGTACTGCTGCACACATCTGATGATCTGTGTCCCTTGTTTCAGTGCTTGCACAGTTTAATATTTACCTACATCGTTACAGGAAAATATACTCCTACGGCAGAAAGGGCAGACGTCAATCAAAGTGATAGACTTTGGATCGAGCTGTTACGAACACCAGAGAGGTGTGTAGAAGTGATTTACTGTTTATATATCTATACATATATCTATCTACGTATATCAGATATATATCTACCTATCTACCCTCCCCACCTTTCAATTATCTACCAACTACCTGCTGACCAATTAAGCTACTAACTTGAGCGACCAGGGATAGTGGCGAGACCAGATACATTAAATACCATTGTACTTGATTCTGAGGATGACTACCACTTTAGTGGAAATGTCAGTCTACTCTTACACCAGACGAATGATGATGATGTTGTTGATGTTGTTGATGGTGATGATGACGAGGACGAGGACGATGAGGATGACATTGACAATGACAATGACGATGATGATGACGATGATGATGACGATGATGATGACGATGATGATGACGATGATGACGATGATGATGATGATGATGATGATGATGATGACGATGATAATGCTGACGGTGGTGATGATGATGACTATGACTATGACGACGATGATGACGATGACGCTGGTGGTGATGATGATGGTGACGATGGTGTGATGATGTTGATGACGACGATAACTACCATCTAAGCGAATTCCTACTTACCTGCCTACATTACTGCTTTTGCAATCGCTATATCTCTATCATGATTTTTATGAGCCTGACTACTTTAGCTTTTTGTTCACACCCTTGCAACTTTTTTTTGCAGTTTATACGTACATTCAAAGTCGCTTCTACCGATCACCGGAAGTCATTCTTGGTAAGTAACTGCGCCTTATTCGCGCCTAATTTGTTCTAATTAGTTCTGAATGGGGCTGTTCAATGTTACTCTGGGGCCGGATACTTCGGAACTTCGACTTTTTGAGGATCTTTACCATTCCCATTCCTTATACAGACAACTCTCATGGTTCCCATTTTGTTTGTCAAAGTTCGTTAAACCAACCAATCAATCACAAAGGCTGGAAGAAAAAACTTTCAAGTAATGCACCAATGATAGACGCAGTAACAAAACTCTTTAAAGAACTAAGCCAAGCAAAAATTTATTCGTTTTGTGGGACCAGCTCGGGATCAGTACACGGGATCAGGATTGCACTCCACTGCAATCGCCACTTGCTTGCTTGCCTTGACGCTATTAGTTAGGACAGCCAATAGATTACCTTTTTGTAACGAGTTTATCATCTGAACTAATTTCGGGTTAATTTCAGGCCTCCGGTACAGCATGCCTATTGACATGTGGAGCCTCGGTTGCATCCTTGCCGAGCTTTACACTGGATATCCCTTGTTCCCTGGCGAGAATGAAGTCGAACAACTTGCATGCATTATGGAGGTACTGTACCACAACAATATCTCTATCAGTGATCTTATTTCAACTTTAAATAGAGCCTTAGTGACGTCAAGAAGTCGGCCTTGAAATGGATGGGTTAGTGTTGTTTGAGAAACTGGTAATTCGATGTATTACCCAATGAACAAGTATATTATTCACGTACTGCAAATAAATGTGATGACCAAAATGAAACGTCAACCACTAAGCCCATATTATAGCTTGCTTTCCCAGGTTCATAATACGAAGTCTCCCAACCTCTCAAAAGAAATTGTATTAGTGATGTAGTGAGAAATGATAGTTTTACCAGCTTTCATCTGAACAAGTTTACGTATATCATAAACCAAATTCTCCATACTGTATTATATGTCTCTGGTGAGAGACTGAAACGAGAAAACGGATGTTCATCACTCTTGGGAGTAAAATGGTTACGTTCCTCCCTGACAACAAAAAATAGACTTAAAGGATTGGTTACTTTGCCGAGTGATTTGTTATGAAGAGAGTTTGTCTGTTTAGTCCCTGCACTTACTGGCTATATATCTACGTTCTACAGACAATGAAAATGAATCGAGTTTTTTTTTTTTTTTTTTTTTGAAACGTTTTTGCTGTCAACTCAAACGAAACCGTGTCATGTTGCTCTCGCAGGTACTTGGTCTTCCTCCAACAAAAATCATCGACAGCGCTTCTCGACGAAGATTATTTTTTGGTAAGATGACACGTTTGAACGCTGCTAGCATAGTCGTGGTTTACATGCCAATACATGACTCTTAGATTCATTGTCAATTTAGAATTAATTAACGACAGCATTCGTTTTCGTTTGTTTTACTGGTGTTTGTGTATTTGTGTTCAAGTCTTCTTTACCTTTGCCTTTGTAGTATTAAATACTAGTAGCAGCAATAAAAGAGTGATTTCAATAAGCCCGTGAAACAGTTTTTATTAGTGAGGGTGTACTAGTATCTAGTAGAGAGTATTTGTCTATATCTTTGATTCGAAACAAAATGTCGCCATATTGGGAAATTGAATATCCGAAGTGGCCGCGATCCGACCGCTAGCAAGTGTTAATGTCCGCGTCGATACAAACATATTGAAGGCATATCCACGGAACATCACTAAAAACATGCGAGTCGACGTCAACTCAAGGCAATTTCTTGTCCTTTCAGGCTCATTAGTTTTGCAAATTACGCTGAAAATGACAATTCTAGGCTCCTCTCGCACAGCTCAACACGCCAATCAAGTGCCCACGTTGTTTCCGAACATTTGGTGGGCAAGAGTCTAGTTTACTGCGAGTTTTGTGTAGGGGTTTTTGAGAAGAATTTTCAGTGGCAAATAAACATAGTCCATTGCCGTATAGTCTGACATCTACTTGGAGTGTGTACGTGTCTCTAATAGTCTCTAATAGTCTAGTATCTGTTTCACGGGTTTATTGAAATCACTCTAGCATGAGCAGCAGTAATAATATAGGATATTTTATATATAGTGGCAGCAGTAGCAGGAGCAGTAGTAGTAGTTGCTGTTGTATCAGTGTTTTGATTGTTCTTTCTCTTGTATATAATCCTAGCGTTCTTATTAGATTAGATAGATTTTGTTCTTTACATTGTATTTCAATTTTTTATTCCTATCATATCCCTTCACCTTTTTATCATTAGATTAGATTAGATAGATTTTATACTTCACATTGTATTTTTAATTTTTCAATCCTATCATTACAACTTGAGTGTCCCCAATTAACTATATCAAGCTACATACATTGACACTTGAATAAAGTTATTATTATTATTATTATTATTATTATTGTTATTATTATTATTGTTATTATTATTATTATTATTATTATTATTATTATTATTATTATTATTATTATTATTATTATTATTATTATTATTGAACCGAACTTCCTACCCGTTTCAGATTCTAAAGGAAGTCCTCGCTGCATAACAAACTCAAAAGGCAAGAAACGCCGTCCAAGCTCCAGGGACCTCAGCGTGGCTTTAAAGAATTGTGACGCGTTGTTCTTGGATTTCTTACGGCGCTGTTTGGAGTAAGTTGATTTATGGATTACAACATTTTAAAATCCCACACTTAGCTTCACTGTCAGACCTTGATTTGTACACGATAATATGAAAGCTACATATGGTGGGGTCGTGTGTTCTTTCGTTTTAACTCTTCTCTTAACTTGCCTTCAGCTGGGATCCGGGCAATCGAATGACTGCTGAGCAAGCTCTTCAACACGATTGGATTCAAGAGGTTAGTTACGACCCTTCTTGTATCAACGGTGCTATTATCGGCATATTATTTTTATGATGGAAGATGGCGATAGTGATGGCGATGTCGACGGTGATATATTGTAGCGATGGTGATGGTGATGACCATGGCGATGATGATGCCATTGGTGATGACGATGCTACGATGTTTATGGCGTCGTTGATGATGATGATGATGGTGATCATGAGGATTCTTATAGCAATGGTGATGACGATGGCGTTGGTGATGATGATTATATGATGATAACGATGCTTATAACAATGGTGATGACGTTGTCAATGGTGATGACGATGGCGTTGGTGGTGATGATGATGATGAGAGTGATGATAAATGACAATGCTTATGGCAATGGTGATGACGATGTCGATGGTGATGTGGTGGATATAATGGTGACGTCGATGGAGATGATGATGGAATGAAAACGAAGATGTAGATGGTGATGGTGATGAGTCATAGTGATGCCTATGGCGGTGGTATAATACATTCCCAATATTTGTGTCATTTTAATGGAGTATTCACCCAAGTACCCTTACTAAACTTCTTAAAATTGCATTGCCAGGGACGCCAGAAAGTCCGTGGGATTTCACGTGTGACGTCAAGACACCAGTCGTTCGGCTCAACACGTGGGAACCAAGAGAGTCGCCTCAAAACGGCAGAAAGTTCTGGTGCAGACACTGACAAAGTTACCAGCGCTAATTGGTCCAAACGGAGCGCAAGAACACGTGAAAGACTGCAGCCAATCGGTGCTGACTCGACCCAGACTGCGCCACAGGAAAGACAGCCAGCCGTTCTTCCTCTGACGAAGAGAATATCGTCAGAAGCAATGAAAGATAAACCAGGAACTGGAAATAAACTGAAAGAGAGCGAGGAAATTGTCGTGGAGAGGAGAGAAGACGGTAGCGATGGTGGACAGTTTTTACCTCCAATAAAGTAGCGTGTTATTTTAATTTTTTGTAATTATTTTACGTGAAGAACACAAGCTACCGTAACCTTTATGAACGGTTTCTTCCAGAAAGAATTGAAAGTCTGTATCCGCAAAAGCTCGTACATAATTTATGAATGAAACTCGGCGTTTTTGGAGGTCTATTTCAATGAAATGTTTATAACCTGAGATTTCATTCACAACTGACATTTCGTTGACGTAAACGTATTCACGACAAAGACGTAAAAGATCGTCCACTTTTGAAGGGCGTTTTATTGTTTTAACGCGATCCAAAAGCAGTTAACGTTGCTTTAGTAAGTCAACAATTCGTACTTGTTGAGCAGTGTTCTGAAAGGGTGAGTGTGTGTGTGTGTTTTCAATGGCCAACAAAATTTCAGAGTGCTAGTTATTTTCTACAGCGACTTCGGTTTTTGTGCTGTTTGTTTGTTTTTATTTCATAAGACGTTGCGTCAGATGTCTCAAACGTTTACTATTTCATTTTGCTTTTCCTTTAATTAGTTTATTTTGAAGGATACCAAACATATTTAACCGGAAGTTTTAACTTTTAAAAATTTTGAATTTAAATTTAATATTGTAATATATTCTATAGGAAAGGTCGTGCTCCTGCATTACAAGGTGTGTCCTTGTTTCCGACTGGTACGAGCCTTGGTGTTTGAGGTTAAAAGAAACGTCAACTGGTTGTAATACTGAAAAACAGTATAGTTTTAATGAAATTTGACTTGCGTTTTATTGTGAGGAAAGAATAGTTTGAAGGGTGGGGAGGGTGGGTCAAGTGTGTGCCAAGACTAAAGAGTGAAAAGAAATGTTTCTAAGGTTCTTCTTTTCTTTTATATTTCCATTTGAAGGGGTTTAAACAACATTTTGGAAAACAAACTTATGGATTGTTCCACAAACAGTTTTATTTATTCAGCAGAGTTAATTTTAATATATTTATTGAAGAAGTTCTGAACTGGCTATTTTTATATTGGTTTGAGTTCAGTATAAATGAGGATACAGAATTAGTAATATGCCCCAAGTGGCAGTTGTGTGAAAGGATGGTATGTACTTAATAAAAGAAATAAGTACTGTTGAACTGTTGTCGCACAACGTGACTCTGAAGGCCTGCCAAAAATGGCTCTGTGTTGTTAAATGTATTTTGAATTTTGGAAGCTCAGATTGAAAATATGTTTGGCTTTACACTAGTTAAGAGTTCTTGTTTCTGTTATGTTGCTGTTGATTGACAACTGACTGCTGACTTAACCTGTGCAGGTCTTTACTTAAATATTAATTTATCTATTAAATAATATTATTGACAGCAGACAAGCCACAGGGAATTATTGGTTGAGCATGTCATGAATATTGCTTGGGTCATTTATGTGAGTCAAACCAACCAAAACTACTGCTCATATAGGAAAATAATGTGCTTGATAATTATTATAGTGACTGTTGATGGCAGTGATCATGCAGAAAATGTTGGTAATGATGATGATTGATGGTAACTGATGACTGCCTGCTGATCATAATGACAATGATATGAAAACCATAGTTTGTGAGACCAGAAGGGCACCTACAGCTTCACTTGTAAGAATCCTGCAGCAGTAATAGTATCTTGCTGTTCCATTTTTTTAAACTTCTATTTGTCATGAATACAGTCACTGACATGCATACTAAAATGTAACACTGGCAAATATTGTGCATTGAGCCTGTACCATATGCAGAGATGCATAAACATTCATGTCTCAGAACATTTTAATACTGGTAAATGACTATAAAGTTACATTATTTATTTGCCATATAAAGATTCCACTGCACATGTATGGTAAATTATCAGGAATAAAGTACAGTGGAAAACTCAATAACTTCCAACCCCCCAATAACTTGAATCAAGTCGTTTGTAATATTAACCAGCTGATAACTTGAACTCATGATGATTCAAACCAATTTTTCAGGTTTGAGTTATCAAGATCCCACTGCACATGTACGGTAAATTATCAGGAAATACAACAAATAATAGCCACATCAATAACAAAATATTGTTCAGTAACAGTAAGGTATCAACAAACTCAAGTCTAAAAATATAAATGTCACCTTAATTTTACCCCTAAAGAAGGCAAGAACATATCCTGATCAATATTGCATTTATAGCACAACATACAGTACAGTATCCTGTTGAAGAATGTCTGATAATTTATCTTTTCTTCAAGAAAAACCAGTGAAGAACAAGTGGGTTGATAAATGTGAAGGCAAAGAACATCATCTTGGACCAGAAGCCCATGGATCCCCTGTCTACTTCCTGTTCCAGCTCTCGCACTTGTCGACTCAGATGTCTCACTTGAATCATACATTTCCTAATGTCATTCACATCAACTGTGGCAAATTCAGTTTCATTATCACTGTCCAGTGAGGAAACTCCATTGAGCATGTCCAAACCAGCTGACAAGCTGCAAAAGATAAGCAGAGCAAACTGAACACACATTAAAATTAAAATGGAGCAAAACAAGATACATGTACAGTACATGAAAGCTGATAACTGATAGGGTGTAAATACCCAGTCTAAGCCAATACAGAATGCAGATTCTAAACCAAAAATTAATTTTGACTTCACCGAAATCTCAGCTTTTTCAAATGTTGCTCTGCTCCACAGTTTTTTCTGTTTTTTAATTTGTTTCTCTTTTTCTTCTTCTTCTTCCCTTTCCCCTCAATCAGAGTGATGTGTCGAGGTTCATTTGAGAATTCTAGAAAATAAATCAAAGTTTCTAACTGCACCCACAGAGTCAACCGCAAGGACAGATGTTTTGTTTTTATATATGACAGTTCTTGAGAAGGGAGAAAAATTCTTTGAACCGCTATAGACCAAAATACATATATCATCAGAGAGAACGAAACGTTTTTTGTTTTTTTTTGACAGATGCAGTACACTTTACCTGTCCACATCGGCGTCAACTCTCGCCACAGCCGATTCACGGTTCGTCTTCGTTTCGTCCTGTGTTCGTGAGTTAGCAGTCGCTGGCCTTCCTCTCGGATAATAAGCAGAAGCTGTGTCGTCAAAAGTGAGTGTTCGCGGCGGTGTGATCATCCCTCCCATTCCATCGCCCGTTACCAAAGGGACATCATCCGTTAGACCTCGGCGATTACTGTTTGGATTCGGGGTAGCGAAAGCTTGGTTCACCACGATCCTATCCGGAATCGTCATCGACGAAGTCATGTCGAAGCGTTTCGGCGCTGATTGATTCGCCCCCGCCTCTCCTGAAGCAAATGCATGGTCGTCTGGAACGCCTGGTACTGTGATTTTCTGTGGAACGTGCATGCGATCCGAGTAAAACCCATCTGCGTCGGGAAAGTCGAAAGAGGGCGGACTTGCCGCCATTTTGAAAAAAAAATTAACGGTTGAGCCCACGGGCATTCTGAACTGCGGATGAACGATGTTGTTGAGTCTCGTACCCAGGGTCATCCGCGTGAGATCATGGTCGAGCGCGCGAGTTAAAATGTCTGTTTATTTGAGTATTTGATCTTGGAGCGCAGAGAGGAAGCGTCTTAAACAAGCTACAAACGAAAAGGTGAGTTTTTATTGTTCCAATCTAATATAAACATCTGCGAAGGTCACATTTCAAGCATTTGTGCAAGCTCTTTAGTCTGACATACATTTGTTTGTAGTCCACTGTATGTTATCAATGTATGGAACTTTAGACATTGCACTATCAGCACTTACTATCCAAAAGACTCTTCCAGTATCAGCAGTTTTCCCCACACAACAGAAGCCACAGCTGTCAGGGTCCATGCAGCTCTCAATGTCTGAATATACCCCCACTCCCCCCCCCCTCCTTCCCCCCCTCCCCCCCTCCCCAAGAAGTCCTGACTGACGTACCCCTCCCCCTAGAAAGTATGCAACAAGAAATAGAAAAAGAGCTTATATACTGTCCCTGCCCTACCTCCCTCCTCCCTCCCTCCCTCCCTCCCTCCCTCCCTCACATACTTTTCTCTTTCGGTGTTTTGTCTACTTCAAGTCTGATGTACAGTACAGGAATGAGGGCTACTGGCAATGACTATTCCTTTCACTCCTGAGAGTGATCAACTTCAGTTTTCTCCTTCAGTCTTTTGCTGTATATATGTGATACAGTGTGGAGAACTTGCTGCTTGGTAGTTCAATCAGATGAAAGCTGATTGGCCTATAAATTCTCACTACATCACTCATACATTTTCTTCTTGAATGGTTAGGAGAATTTGTATTTTGAGCTCAGGAGTGAAAGAGTTGTACAGATGTGTTATCAATATTATCTACCACCAGTTCTTATGCCATGAAACCAGTGCTGTTGACAGTAATAGATAATGACGGTCGGTATTGGAAATCTCCATGCTAACCAGAGTGCTATGAAAGAACAGCTTAGTGCTTCTCCAAACTTCTCTCATATTCATCCAAATTTCTGCATGCATCTATAACTTAACACACCCATGCTGAAATGTGCTTTATTTCTTTTATTAGATTAGGCAAGCAATTGCTTGCAAAAAAAACAACAAGAAAAAGAATCATGTGTGACGCAAGCTGACATCAAATTTACAGGCGCATGCGTATGTTCATGCAGTCATAATGCAGGTGCATTTACCAACCAGATAGCAAATACTATCCACCTTATCTTATATAATACCTCACAGCACTGCTCAAGCAATGCTTTGCAGAAGTGGGGGATAAAAACTATGAGAAGGTTAATTTACAAAATATTCTGTAGCTACTGTATTGTTGGAGAAGAGCTATTGAGAACATGCATATAAGGTAATGCAGACTATTTGATTGATGTTTCAGCAAAAGAGGGAAGCAGTGTGCCATGTTGACATATTTTAAAGTTATATTCTTTATAAAGTAATTACATTTATTATATAGACACAAGTGTTTTACTGGAAAATATACCGTGTGTAAAATCCATACGAAATTACATCCGGGACCTGAGTGGCGTATTTTCCATATCCTCACTAGTGAGGATATCGTTGGAATCATTTCCCGCTTTTGCACGGTTGTTTGTGCAATTTCTCGTAAAACACTCCTGTCTAATATTATAATAAAAAGAAAATTACATGGTGGCTTGAAGATATGGATTTTATTTTCTCATGGTAAAAACAATATTTTACTCACTCGCGAAGCGCTTGTTTGTAAAATATTGTTTTTACCACTCAAAAATAAAATTCATATCTTCGTGCCGCCATGTAATATCCTCTATATATTTATCAGCAGCTTTATTACACCTTGTCCTTTTGCATTTTACAGACTGACTATAAATAATATGTATAAAATGTTTAGTATTCTACTAATTCTTAGACACCTAGATGTCATTACAGTTGCATGACTAGCAGTACATGAAATATGAAATTGTTCATCCAAAGTTCCAGAGTAGAACAAAATCCAACTATTCAGTAAGAGAATTGTATGGCTAGGCAACAGCTCTTCTATTTGAGCAAGCTGTCCCAAATGCCATAATCTCCCTTATGCTGTGATCTGATAATGTATTTCTGTAATGATGAGAGACGCGATGAGAAATTAAAACTGGACAGTCAGTTAAAGTTGGAATTTATTATAACTTGAAATTCTATTCTGTGCGTTAGTGCAATAATCATTAGTGCACAGATCCAGACTGGTTCATGTCAGTTGATTTTAGAAACTGCTTCGATTCCTAAAATTTAGTTCTCAGTTCAGGAAAAATGGCACTTTAAAGAGGAAAATAATTTTTTTTCCATGTTGGCCCCAAAAACCTCCTGGAAGCTGGGCTTATACTTTGGATCCACTCTGTTTACCCAGGTAGAGGTACAGTGTTGATGATTGAAAAATTATTTAAAGCACTCTCATAGATTTAATACACAGATGAATTAACCCGAGATCAGTTCATGGTCTGTATACATGCACCTGACTTACTATTCTGGGGCTTGGTTGTTCGAAAGCCGAATAAGCAAATCCAGGATTAACGAAATTTGTTCTCTCTATCTCTCTGCCAATAAACAGCAAGGTTTTGTTTGAAAATGGATCAAAAACTGGTTTTCCAGCTTAAGATGTATCAAGGAAGACATTGCAGGGTGAAACCTTCACATTTTGAGGCTTATAAATGACAAGAAAGTTTAGACCTAATCCAGGATTTCCTAATCGTGCTTTGAGAAACCAGGGGTAGGGGACAGTGGGGACAGGGGCATCAAAAGTTCCCTCTTTCCATGTTCTTTACTCTTGGTTTCTGCCCCCTGCATTAATTGAGAAAAATGGTGACCTTGTCATTTTACTGGAAGATTTTGGCAGAAATTTTAAACTCGGAATCCTGTATCCCGCAGCAAGAAATCTCAATTTGCACCTTCTCTTCTCCTGCCTCCCATGGACTTTCCACCCCTATCCCCCCATCTGCAATCCCAAGGTTGTCAGTCCTGTGCAGTAGGAAAGGGACAGCTTTTCCTTGCCTTGGAGTGGGGTTAATTTATGGCAACACTTAAAAACCTGACAGTAGGGTCTAGTAATATTCTAACAGCTGAAGTTGTTCCATGTTCCATTTAACGTTTTTACTCTCAAGCTCAAGATCCATATTCTCTCAACCTTTCAAGAAGGAAATGTATGAGTGAAGCAGTGAGGATTTATAATATATAATTGTATTACGAGATATATCTGGTGCAAAACTGAAGGAGAAAATTGAATGTGTTTACTCTTAGGAAGGATTGAGTTACTGATAATTTAAAATGAAAAAAAAAACCATTTGCTTTTGTTGTGGGTTATAGCTATTAGGTTCAACAGACAATACATGGGTCAAAATAATAACTGCTTATTTTAATTCGTATTTTAGGTGTGTATACACCTGTTAATAAGTTGTGGAAGAATTTCTTCAGACACCCGTCATGAGAAAACAAGTCGCACAATTATATTATTTTTTATTATTAATTATTATATTTTCTCTTGATCTTTTTACACAAACCTGATCGATCTTCGTTTTCTCCCTACAATTTATCTCGAGTGACGTAGTTTACCTTGTTCCCGCGTCGCGCTCGGGCGCGTTGATTTCAAACGCAAGAGCGCGAATTTTCAACCAATGAACAAGCAAAGTTACGGCTCATACGCGGGGCGCATTTTTAGCGCGGTCACTCGAAGACTATCTTTCACAGAGGTAAGATCTACCGATCTTTTCACCATTCTTTTCGTCTAAGATGCTACCTCTTTCGGGAAAAAAGGTCTTTTTGTTTTCATTTCAGATTCATGTGCGTTCAAAATACAGATACTTACGGGAGAGATGAAAAGTTTGCGACGCGTTCCGAGCACGTGGGGATTATTTTGAAACAAATCGTTTTATTCCGGTGTTCTTATCTTTCTCTGATTGTTTTGTCGCCAGAAACAGGCTAAAAGTCGAGTGCAGCTGTTTTGTTCGCTGACTAATTACGAACACAAGATCAAACCGCGTTTTTACCTCACTTTTTCTTTCACGTCGTGTCGCTAAAGTCGTGTGCGAATGTTAGAACCTTGACTGAGACTCATCGATCCTAGTTTTATTCTTTTCCAGAGCACAGAAAGTGTTAAATATTCAGAAATGTTGCTTCAGACCGTAAAGACTTATCCTTCTGAAGATCTGGCTGAAAAGTTTTTTTTCAATTTCTGAAAATCTTCACTCGTACAAAGATGCACAAGCTTTCGCGCCATTTTCGAATCTCATTGTTTCTATTTCCTTTGAGAACGCAACGTCGGAAACGATATAGAAGCAGGCATGTCAGTCTTTCATCGAAAGCTGGTGAGAATAGCTTTCTTTCAAAATATTTAAATCTTGGCGGGACGTGTTGCGAAGGGACTTTTTTCGCCGTATTCGATCTTTCATTGTTTGTTATTTTTCCACAGAACAAACGGAGATAAACTGAAGCGAAGTCAAACAGAAATATCATGAGTTTTCCTTCAGAGAAACTGCTGGTGAGTATGTTTCCTTCCAATCCTGGACTTAGGGGTCCTAAGTATAATTTTTCATTCGCGACATATATGGCACTTCCTTTAGACAAATTTACAAGAGAAGCAGACCATTATAAATAGTTTTCTTTCTACAGATCTCCAGAGAGTATTTGTCAGATTCAAAGACGAATTCCAATTATTTTTCAATTCGAATACTAAACGATGAAAAGCCTTCACGGTATTGAATGCATGATGGGTAATCAGGACAAGAACAAGGAAACATGGCAACGATGCGTGCGAGAAATCTCTGTTCAATAGTAAAATTGCTCACAATCAGAATTACTGAATCAGAAAAAGGAATGTATATGAAGTTGTAGCCCTACATATCCCTATACAGCCCTATATATCCCTATACAGCCCTATATATCACTATACAGCCCTATGTATCCCTATACAGCCCTGTATATCCATATACAGCTCTATATATCCCTATACAGCTCTATATATCCCTATACAGCTCTATATATCCCTATACAGCCCTATATATCCCTATACAGCTCTATATATCCCTATACAGCCCTATGTATCCCTATACAGCAAGTATATACCTATACAGCCCTATATATCCCTATACAGCCCTATATATCCCTATACAGCCCTATATATCACTATACAGCCCTATGTATCCCTATACAGCCCTATGTATCCATATACAGCCCTATATATCCCTATACAGCCCTATATATCCCTATACAGCCCTATGTATCCCTATACAGCCCTATATATCCCTATACAGCCCTATGTATCCCTATACAGCCCTATATATACCTATACAGCCCTATATATCCCTATACAGCCCTATATATCCCTATACAGCCCTATATATCATTATAAAGCCCTATGTATCCCTATACAGCCCTATATATCTCTATACAGCCCTATATATCCCTATACAGCTCTATATATCCGTATACAGCTCTATATATCCCTATATAGCTCTATATATCCCTATACAGCCCTATATATCACTATACAGCTCTATATATCCCTATACAGCCCTATGTATCCCTATACGGCCAGTATATACATATACAGCCCTATATATCCCTATACAGCCCTATATATCACTATACAGCCCTATGTATCCCTATACAGCCCTATGTATCCATATACAGCCCTATATATCCCTATACAGCCCTATATATATCCCTATACAGCCTTATATATCCCTATACAGCCCTATGTATCCCTATACAGCCCTATATATCCTTATACAGCCCTATGTATCCCTATACAGCCCTATGTATCCCTATACAGTCTTATGTATCCCTGTACAGCCTATGTATCCCTATACAGCCCTATATATCTCTATACAGCCCTATATATCCCTATACAGCCCTATGTATCTTTATACAGCCCTATGCATCCCTATACAGCCCTATATATCCCTCTACAGCCCTATGTATCCTTATACAGCCCTATGTATCCCTATACAGTCCTATGTATCCCTATACAGCCCTATGTATCCCTATACAGCCCTATGTATCCTTATACAGCCCTATATATACCTATACAGCCCTATATATCCCTATACAGCCCTATATATCCCTATACAGCCCTATATATCACTATAAAGCCCTATGTATCCCTATACAGCCCTATATATCTCTATACAGCCCTATATATCCCTATACAGCTCTATATATCCCTATACAGCTCTATATATCCCTATATAGCTCTATATATCCCTATAAAGCCCTATATATCCCTGTACAGCTCTATATATCCCTATACAGCCCTATGTATCCCTATACGGCCAGTATATACCTATACAGCCCTATGTATCCCTATACAGCCCTATATATCACTATACAGCCTTATGTATCCCTATACAGCCCTGTGTATCCATATACAGCCCTATATATCCCTATACAGCCCTATATATCCCTATACAGCCCTATATATCCCTATACAGCCCTATGTATCCCTATACAGCCCTATATATCCCTATACAGCCCTATGTATCCCTATACAGCCCTATATATCCCTATACAGTCCTATGTATCCCTGTACAGCCTATGTATCCCTATACAGCCCTATATATCCCTATACAACCGTATGTATCCCTATACAGCCCTATATATCTCTATACAGCCCTATATATCCCTATACAGCCCTATGTATCTTTATACAGCCCTATGCATCCCTATACAGCCCTATATGTCCCTCTACAGCCCTATGTATCCCTATACAGCCCTATGTATCCCTATACAGTCCTATGTATCCCTATACAGCCCTATGTATCCCTATACAGCCCTGTGTATCCCTATACAGCCCTATGTATCCCTATACAGCCCTATTTATCGCTATACAGCCCTATGTATCCTTATACAGCCCTATGTATCCCTATACAGCCCTATGTATCACTATACAGCCCGATATATCCCTATACAGCTCTATATATCACTATACAGCCCGATATATCCCTATACAGCCCTATGTATCCCTATACAGCCCTATATATCACTATACAGCCCTATGTATTCCTATACAGCCCTATATATCACTATACAGCCCTATGTATCCCTATACAGCCCTATGTATCCCTATACAGCCCTTTGTATCACTATACAGCCCGATATATCCCTATACAGCTCTATATATCCCTATACAGCCCTATGTATCCCTATACAGCCCTATATATTCCTATACAGCCTATGTATCATTATACTGCCCGATATATCCCTATACAGCTCTATATATCCCTATACAGCCCTATGTATCCCTATACAGCCCTATATATTCCTATACAGCCCTATGTATCACTATACAGCCAGATATATCCCTATACAGCTCTATATATCCCTATACAGCCCTATGTATCCCTATACAGCCCTATATATCCCTATACAGCCGTATCTATCCCTATATAGCCCTATATATCTCTATACAGCCCTATATATCCCTATACAGCCCTATGTATCTTTATACAGCCCTATGCATCCCTATAGAGCCCTATATATCCCTCTACAGCCCTGTATCCTTATACAGCCCTATGTATCCCTATACAGTCCTATGTATCCCTATACAGCCCTATGTATCCCTATACAGCCCTATGTATCCCTATACAGCCCTATATATCCCTATAGAGCCCTATATATCCCTATACAGCCCTATATATAACTGTACAGCCCTATGTATCCCTATACAGCCCTATGTATTCCTATACAGCCCTATATATCCCTATACAGCCCTCTGTATCCCTATACAGCCCTACATATCCCTATAAAGCCTTATGTATTCCTATACAGCCCTATATATTCCTATAGAGCCCTATGTATCACTATATAGCCCTATATATCCCTATACAGCTCTATATATCCCTATACAACCCTATGTATCCCTATACAGCCCTATATATACCTATACAGCCCTATATATCCCTATACAGCCTTATATATCCCTATACAGCCCTATCTATCCCTATACAGCCCTATATATCCCTATACAGCCTTATATATCCCTATACAGCCCTATGTATCTTTATACAGCCCTATATATCCCTATACAGCCCTGTGTATCCCTATACAGCCCTATGTATCCCTATACAGCCCTATATATCCCTACAGAGCCCTATGTATCCCTATACAGCGCTATGTATCCCTATACAGCCCTATGTATCCCTCTACAGCCCTATGTATTCCTATACAGCCCTATATATCCCTATACAGCCCTATGTATCCCTATACAGCCCTCTGTATCCCTATACAGCCCTCTATATCCCTATACAGCCCTATATTTCCCTATACAGCCCTATGTATCCCTATACAGCCCTAATTATCCCTATACAGCCCTATGTATCCCTATACAGCCCTATATATCACTATACAGCCCTATGTATCCCTATACAGCCCTATATTTCCCTATACAGCCTTATATATCCCTATACAGCCCTATATATCCTTATACAGCCCTATGTATCCCTGTACAGCCCTATGTATCCTTATACAGCCCTATATATCCCTGTACAGCCTTTTGTATCCCTATACAGCCCAATGCACTCCTATACAACTATAGGCATCCCTATGCAGTCTTTTACATTCCTCTACAATCATATACATCCCTCTACAGTCCTATACATCCCCATACAGCCCTATACATCCCTATGCAGCCCTATATATCTCTGTACATCCCTATACAACCATATACATCCTTATACAGCCCTATACATCCTTATAGAGGCTTATGCACTAATATAAAACCATAGACATCCCTGTACATCCCAATACAGCCCTTTACATTTATATACATTCCACACAGCCCAATACAAACCTATACAGCCATATAAATCATTATACAGCCATATCTATCCCTGTATAACCATATACAGCTTTAAGCAGCCCTATACAATATTATACAACCCTGTACATCCATATACAGCCCTATACAATCATATATAACAATATATAAGCCCTGTACATCCCTAAACACCCTATACAACCATATACTTCAAACTCAGGGGGCCGAAGCGGACATAAGGTTAGTAGCTGTTACCAATAGTGTTGTATAATTGCTTTTGTAGCCCTTACATTTGGGATAAACTATAGGTGGCTAGATAAAAGGCACCCGTCGGCTGTCTCCCGACGCTTGTAAATCGGGCTTCCCACTATCGGAATTTTTTGCTGTTTTTGTATAAGAACCTCGCTAAGTTAGGACTGTTTGTGCAACGAGATGTAAAGTGCTTGATTTAATCTGTGTCTGTATATTTCCAGGTGTTAGAAGCTGAATCAGTGCTGATAATCAACAGAGCTTGCCTTTTCACAGATACGTAAAACTGATGGTAACAAACTATGAAGGGAGGGGGGTTAGGGGAGTAATTAATGTACTGTAGTAGCTCTTAGATGGAGAACAACACGGGAGCCAGGAAGAGCCAACATTGCAGCCCCGTTTGAAGCTCAGGGGGCCGGAGCGGACATAAGGTTGGTAGCTGTTAGCAATAGTGTTGTATAATTGCTTTTGTAGCCCTTAGATTTGGGATAAACTATAGGTAGCTAGATAAAAGGCACCCGTCGGCTGTCTCCGGACGCTTGTAAATCGGGCTTCCCACTAGGGGAATTTTTTTCTGTTTTTGTATAGGAACCTCGCTAAGTTAGGACTGTTTGTGCAACGAGATGTAAAGTGCTTGATTTAATCCATGTCTGTATATTTCCAGGTGTTAGAAGCTGAATCAGTGCTGATAATCAACAGAGCTTGCCTTTTCACAGATACGTACAACTGATGGTAACAAAATATGAAGGGAGGGGGGTTAGGGGAGTAATTAATGTACTGTAGTAGGCCTTAGATGGAGAACAACACGGGAGCCAGGAAGAGCCAACATTGCAGCCCCGCTTGAAGCTCAGGGGGCCGGAGCGGACATAAGGTTGGTAGCTGTTAGCAATAGTGTTGTATAATTGCTTTTGTAGCCCTTAGATTTGGGATAAATTATAGGTAGCTAGATAAAAGGCACCCGTCGGCTGTCTCCGGACGCTTGTAAATCGGGCTTCCCACTAGGGGAATGTTTTTCTGTTTTTGTATAGGAACCTCGCTAAGTTAGGACTGTTTGTGCAATGAGATGTAAAGTGCTTGATTTAATCCATGTCTGTATATTTCCAGGTGTTAGAAGCTGAATCAGTGCTGATAATCAACAGAGCTTGCCTTTTCACAGATACGTACAACTGATGGTAACAAACTATGAAGGGAGGGGGGTTAGGGGAGTAATTAATGTACTATAGTAGCCCTTAGATGGAGAACAACACGGGAGCCAGGAAGAGACAACATTGCAGCCCCGCTTGAAGCTCAGGGGGCCGGAGCGGACATAAGGTTGGTAGCTGTTAGCAATAGTGTTGTATAATTGCTTTTGTAGCCCTTAGATTTGGGATAAACTATAGGTAGCTAGATAAAAGGCACCCGTCGGCTGTCTCCGGACGCTTGTAAATCGGGCTTCCCACTAGGGGAATTTTTTTCTGTTTTTGTATAGGAACCTCGCTAAGTTAGGACTGTTTGTGCAATGAGATATAAAGTGCTTGATTTAATCCATGTCTGTATATTTCCAGGTGTTAGAAGCTGAATCAGTGCTGATAATCAACAGAGCTTGCCTTTTCACAGATACGTACAACTGATGGTAACAAACTATGAAGGGAGGGGGGTTAGAGGAGTAATTATTGTAATATTAGTCGCCCTTAGATGGAGAACAACACGGGAGCCAGGAAGAGACAACATTGCAGCCCCGCTTGCAGCTCAGGGGGCCGGAGCGGACATAAGGTTGGTAGCTGTTAGCAATAGTGTTGTATAATTGCTTTTGTAGCCCTTAGATTTGGGATAAACTATAGGTAGCTAGATAAAAGGCACCCGTCGGCTGTCTCCGGACGCTTGTAAATCGGGCTTCCCACTAGGGGAATGTTTTTCTGTTTTTGTATAGGAACCTCGCTAAGTTAGGACTGTTTGTGCAATGAGATGTAAAGTGCTTGATTTAATCCATGTCTGTATATTTCCAGGTGTTAGAAGCTGAATCAGTGCTGATAATCAACAGAGCTTGCCTTTTCACAGATACGTACAACTGATGGTAACAAACTATGAAGGGAGGGGGGTTAGGGGAGTAATTAATGTACTATAGTAGCCCTTAGATGGAGAACAACACGGGAGCCAGGAAGAGACAACATTGCAGCCCCGCTTGAAGCTCAGGGGGCCGGAGCGGACATAAGGTTGGTAGCTGTTAGCAATAGTGTTGTATAATTGCTTTTGTAGCCCTTAGATTTGGGATAAACTATAGGTAGCTAGATAAAAGGCACCCGTCGGCTGTCTCCGGACGCTTGTAAATCGGGCTTCCCACTAGGGGAATGTTTTTCTGTTTTTGTATAGGAACCTCGCTAAGTTAGGACTGTTTGTGCAATGAGATGTAAAGTGCTTGATTTAATCCATGTCTGTATATTTCCAGGTGTTAGAAGCTGAATCAGTGCTGATAATCAACAGAGCTTGCCTTTTCACAGATACGTACAACTGATGGTAACAAACTATGAAGGGAGGGGGGTTAGGGGAGTAATTAATGTACTATAGTAGCCCTTAGATGGAGAACAACACGGGAGCCAGGAAGAGACAACATTGCAGCCCCGCTTGAAGCTCAGGGGGCCGGAGCGGACATAAGGTTGGTAGCTGTTAGCAATAGTGTTGTATAATTGCTTTTGTAGCCCTTAGATTTGGGATAAACTATAGGTAGCTAGATAAAAGGCACCCGTCGGCTGTCTCCGGACGCTTGTAAATCGGGCTTCCCACTAGGGGAATGTTTTTCTGTTTTTGTATAGGAACCTCGCTAAGTTAGGACTGCTTGTGCAACGAGATGTAAAGTGCTTGATTAAATCCATGTCTGTATATTTCCAGGTGTTAGAAGCTGAATCAGTGCTGATAATCAACAGAGCTTGCCTTTTCACAGATACGTACAACTGATGGTAACAAACTATGAAGGGAGGGGGGTTAGAGGAGTAATTATTGTAATATTAGTCGCCCTTAGATGGAGAACAACACGGGAGCCAGGAAGAGCCAACATTGCAGCCCCGCTTGCAGCTCAGGGGGCCGGAGAGGACATAAGGTTGGTAGCTGTTAGCAATAGTGTTGTATAATTGCTTTTGTAGCCCTTAGATTTGGGATAAATTATAGGTAGCTAGATAAAAGGCACCCATCGGCTGTCTCCGGACGCTTGTAAATCGGGCTTCCCACTAGGGGAATTTTTTTCTGTTTTTGTATAGGAACCTCGCTAAGTTAGGACTGTTTGTGCAATGAGATGTAAAGTGCTTGATTTAATCCATGTCTGTATATTTCCAGGTGTTAGAAGCTGAATCAGTGCTGATGATCAACAGAGCTTGCCTTTTCACAGATACGTACAACTGATGGTAACAAACTATGAAGGGAGGGGGGTTAGGGGAGTAATTAATGTACTATAGTAGCCCTTAGATGGAGAACAACACGGGAGCCAGGAAGAGACAACATTGCAGCCCCGCTTGAAGCTCAGGGGGCCGGAGCGGACATAAGGTTGGTAGCTGTTAGCAATAGTGTTGTATAATTGCTTTTGTAGCCCTTAGATTTGGGATAAACTATAGGTAGCTAGATAAAAGGCACCCGTCGGCTGTCTCCGGACGCTTGTAAATCGGGCTTCCCACTAGGGGAATGTTTTTCTGTTTTTGTATAGGAACCTCGCTAAGTTAGGACTGTTTGTGCAATGAGATATAAAGTGCTTGATTTAATCCATGTCTGTATATTTCCAGGTGTTAGAAGCTGAATCAGTGCTGATAATCAACAGAGCTTGCCTTTTCACAGATACGTACAACTGATGGTAACAAACTATGAAGGGAGGGGGGTTAGAGGAGTAATTATTGTAATATTAGTCGCCCTTAGATGGAGAACAACACGGGAGCCAGGAAGAGACAACATTGCAGCCCCGCTTGCAGCTCAGGGGGCCGGAGCGGACATAAGGTTGGTAGCTGTTAGCAATAGTGTTGTATAATTGCTTTTGTAGCCCTTAGATTTGGGATAAACTATAGGTAGCTAGATAAAAGGCACCCGTCGGCTGTCTCCGGACGCTTGTAAATCGGGCTTCCCACTAGGGGAATGTTTTTCTGTTTTTGTATAGGAACCTCGCTAAGTTAGGACTGTTTGTGCAATGAGATGTAAAGTGCTTGATTTAATCCATGTCTGTATATTTCCAGGTGTTAGAAGCTGAATCAGTGCTGATAATCAACAGAGCTTGCCTTTTCACAGATACGTACAACTGATGGTAAGAAACTATGAAGGGAGGGGGGTTAGGGGAGTAATTAATGTACTATAGTAGCCCTTAGATGGAGAACAACACGGGAGCCAGGAAGAGACAACATTGCAGCCCCGCTTGAAGCTCAGGGGGCCGGAGCGGACATAAGGTTGGTAGCTGTTAGCAATAGTGTTGTATAATTGCTTTTGTAGCCCTTAGATTTGGGATAAACTATAGGTAGCTAGATAAAAGGCACCCGTCGGCTGTCTCCGGACGCTTGTAAATCGGGCTTCCCACTAGGGGAATGTTTTTCTGTTTTTGTATAGGAACCTCGCTAAGTTAGGACTGTTTGTGCAATGAGATGTAAAGTGCTTGATTTAATCCATGTCTGTATATTTCCAGGTGTTAGAAGCTGAATCAGTGCTGATAATCAACAGAGCTTGCCTTTTCACAGATACGTACAACTGATGGTAACAAACTATGAAGGGAGGGGGGTTAGGGGAGTAATTAATGTACTATAGTAGCCCTTAGATGGAGAACAACACGGGAGCCAGGAAGAGACAACATTGCAGCCCCGCTTGAAGCTCAGGGGGCCGGAGCGGACATAAGGTTGGTAGCTGTTAGCAATAGTGTTGTATAATTGCTTTTGTAGCCCTTAGATTTGGGATAAACTATAGGTAGCTAGATAAAAGGCACCCGTCGGCTGTCTCCGGACGCTTGTAAATCGGGCTTCCCACTAGGGGAATGTTTTTCTGTTTTTGTATAGGAACCTCGCTAAGTTAGGACTGCTTGTGCAACGAGATGTAAAGTGCTTGATTAAATCCATGTCTGTATATTTCCAGGTGTTAGAAGCTGAATCAGTGCTGATAATCAACAGAGCTTGCCTTTTCACAGATACGTACAACTGATGGTAACAAACTATGAAGGGAGGGGGGTTAGAGGAGTAATTATTGTAATATTAGTCGCCCTTAGATGGAGAACAACACGGGAGCCAGGAAGAGCCAACATTGCAGCCCCGCTTGCAGCTCAGGGGGCCGGAGCGGACATAAGGTTGGTAGCTGTTAGCAATAGTGTTGTATAATTGCTTTTGTAGCCCTTAGATTTGGGATAAATTATAGGTAGCTAGATAAAAGGCACCCATCGGCTGTCTCCGGACGCTTGTAAATCGGGCTTCCCACTAGGGGAATGTTTTTCTGTTTTTGTATAGGAACCTCGCTAAGTTAGGACTGTTTGTGCAATGAGATGTAAAGTGCTTGATTTAATCCATGTCTGTATATTTCCAGGTGTTAGAAGCTGAATCAGTGCTGATAATCAACAGAGCTTGCCTTTTCACAGATACGTACAACTGATGGTAACAAACTATGAAGGGAGGGGGGTTAGGGGAGTAATTAATGTACTATAGTAGCCCTTAGATGGAGAACAACACGGGAGCCAGGAAGAGACAACATTGCAGCCCCGCTTGAAGCTCAGGGGGCCGGAGCGGACATAAGGTTGGTAGCTGTTAGCAATAGTGTTGTATAATTGCTTTTGTAGCCCTTAGATTTGGGATAAACTATAGGTAGCTAGATAAAAGGCACCCGTCGGCTGTCTCCGGACGCTTGTAAATCGGGCTTCCCACTAGGGGAATGTTTTTCTGTTTTTGTATAGGAACCTCGCTAAGTTAGGACTGTTTGTGCAATGAGATGTAAAGTGCTTGATTTAATCCATGTCTGTATATTTCCAGGTGTTAGAAGCTGAATCAGTGCTGATAATCAACAGAGCTTGCCTTTTCACAGATACGTACAACTGATGGTAACAAACTATGAAGGGAGGGGGGTTAGGGGAGTAATTAATGTACTATAGTAGCCCTTAGATGGAGAACAACACGGGAGCCAGGAAGAGACAACATTGCAGCCCCGCTTGAAGCTCAGGGGGCCGGAGCGGACATAAGGTTGGTAGCTGTTAGCAATAGTGTTGTATAATTGCTTTTGTAGCCCTTAGATTTGGGATAAACTATAGGTAGCTAGATAAAAGGCACCCGTCGGCTGTCTCCGGACGCTTGTAAATCGGGCTTCCCACTAGGGGAATGTTTTTCTGTTTTTGTATAGGAACCTCGCTAAGTTAGGACTGTTTGTGCAATGAGATGTAAAGTGCTTGATTTAATCCATGTCTGTATATTTCCAGGTGTTAGAAGCTGAATCAGTGCTGATAATCAACAGAGCTTGCCTTTTCACAGATACGTACAACTGATGGTAACAAACTATGAAGGGAGGGGGGTTAGGGGAGTAATTAATGTACTGTAGTAGGCCTTAGATGGAGAACAACACGGGAGCCAGGAAGAGCCAACAATGCAGCCCCGCTTGAAGCTCAGGGGGCCGGAGCGGACATAAGGTTGGTAGCTGTTAGCAATAGTGTTGTATAATTGCTTTTGTAGCCCTTAGATTTGGGATAAACTATAGGTAGCTAGATAAAAGGCACCCGTCGGCTGTCTCCGGACGCTTGTAAATCGGGCCTCCCACTAGGGGAATTTTTTTCTGTTTTTGTATAGGAACCTCGCTAAGTTAGGACTGTTTGTGCAACGAGATGTAAAGTGCTTGATTTAATCCATGTCTGTATATTTCCAGGTGTTAGAAGCTGAATCAGTGCTGATAATCAACAGAGCTTGCCTTTTCACAGATACGTACAACTGATGGTAACAAACTATGAAGGGAGGGGGGTTAGGGGAGTAATTATTGTACTATTAGTCGCCCTTAGATGGAGAACAACACGGGAGCCAGGAAGAGCCAACATTGCAGCCCCGCTTGAAGCTCAGGGGGCCGGAGCGGACATAAGGTTGGTAGCTGTTAGCAATAGTGTTCTATAATTGCTTTTGTAGCCCTTAGATTTGGGATAAATTATAGGTAGCTAGATAAAAGGCACCCGTCGGCTGTCTCCGGACGCTTGTAAATCGGGCTTCCCACTAGGGGAATGTTTTTCTGTTTTTGTATAGGAACCTCGCTAAGTTAGGACTGTTTGTGCAATGAGATGTAAAGTGCTTGATTTAATCCATGTCTGTATATTTCCAGGTGTTAGAAGCTGAATCAGTGCTGATAATCAACAGAGCTTGCCTTTTCACAGATACGTACAACTGATGGTAACAAACTATGAAGGGAGGGGGGTTAGGGGAGTAATTAATGTACTATAGTAGCCCTTAGATGGAGAACAACACGGGAGCCAGGAAGAGACAACATTGCAGCCCCGCTTGAAGCTCAGGGGGCCGGAGCGGACATAAGGTTGGTAGCTGTTAGCAATAGTGTTGTATAATTGCTTTTGTAGCCCTTAGATTTGGGATAAACTATAGGTAGCTAGATAAAAGGCACCCGTCGGCTGTCTCCGGACGCTTGTAAATCGGGCTTCCCACTAGGGGAATTTTTTTGTTTTTGTATAGGAACCTCGCTAAGTTAGGACTGTTTGTGCAATGAGATATAAAGTGCTTGATTTAATCCATGTCTGTATATTTCCAGGTGTTAGAAGCTGAATCAGTGCTGATAATCAACAGAGCTTGCCTTTTCACAGATACGTACAACTGATGGTAACAAACTATGAAGGGAGGGGGGTTAGGGGAGTAATTATTGTACTATTAGTCGCCCTTAGATGGAGAACAACACGGGAGCCAGGAAGAGCCAACATTGCAGCCCTGCTTGAAGCTCAGGGGGCCGGAGCGGACATAAGGTTGGTAGCTGTTAGCAATAGTGTTCTATAATTGCTTTTGTAGCCCTTAGATTTGGGATAAATTATAGGTAGCTAGATAAAAGGCACCCGTCGGCTGTCTCCGGACGCTTGTAAATCGGGCTTCCCACTAGGGGAATGTTTTTCTGTTTTTGTATAGGAACCTCGCTAAGTTAGGACTGTTTGTGCAATGAGATGTAAACTGCTTGATTTAATCCATGTCTGTATATTTCCAGGTGTTAGAAGCTGAATCAGTGCTGATAATCAACAGAGCTTGCCTTTTCACAGATACGTACAACTGATGGTAACAAACTATGAAGGGAGGGGGGTTAGGGGAGTAATTAATGTACTATAGTAGCCCTTAGATGGAGAACAACACGGGAGCCAGGAAGAGACAACATTGCAGCCCCGCTTGAAGCTCAGGGGGCCGGAGCGGACATAAGGTTGGTAGCTGTTAGCAATAGTGTTGTATAATTGCTTTTGTAGCCCTTAGATTTGGGATAAACTATAGGTAGCTAGATAAAAGGCACCCGTCGGCTGTCTCCGGACGCTTGTAAATCGGGCTTCCCACTAGGGGAATTTTTTTGTTTTTGTATAGGAACCTCGCTAAGTTAGGACTGTTTGTGCAATGAGATATAAAGTGCTTGATTTAATCCATGTCTGTATATTTCCAGGTGTTAGAAGCTGAATCAGTGCTGATAATCAACAGAGCTTGCCTTTTCACAGATACGTACAACTGATGGTAAAAAACTATGAAGGGAGGGGGGTTAGAGGAGTAATTATTGTAATATTAGTCGCCCTTAGATGGAGAACAACACGGGAGCCAGGAAGAGACAACATTGCAGCCCCGCTTGCAGCTCAGGGGGCCGGAGCGGACATAAGGTTGGTAGCTGTTAGCAATAGTGTTGTATAATTGCTTTTGTAGCCCTTAGATTTGGGATAAACTATAGGTAGCTAGATAAAAGGCACCCGTCGGTTGTCTCCGGACGCTTGTAAATCGGGCTTCCCACTAGGGGAATGTTTTTCTGTTTTTGTATAGGAACCTCGCTAAGTTAGGACTGTTTGTGCAATGAGATGTAAAGTGCTTGATTTAATCCATGTCTGTATATTTCCAGGTGTTAGAAGCTGAATCAGTGCTGATAATCAACAGAGCTTGCCTTTTCACAGATACGTACAACTGATGGTAACAAACTATGAAGGGAGGGGGGTTAGGGGAGTAATTAATGTACTATAGTAGCCCTTAGATGGAGAACAACACGGGAGCCAGGAAGAGACAACATTGCAGCCCCGCTTGAAGCTCAGGGGGCCGGAGCGGACATAAGGTTGGTAGCTGTTAGCAATAGTGTTGTATAATTGCTTTTGTAGCCCTTAGATTTGGGATAAACTATAGGTAGCTAGATAAAAGGCACCCGTCGGCTGTCTCCGGACGCTTGTAAATCGGGCTTCCCACTAGGGGAATGTTTTTCTGTTTTTGTATAGGAACCTCGCTAAGTTAGGACTGTTTGTGCAATGAGATGTAAAGTGCTTGATTTAATCCATGTCTGTATATTTCCAGGTGTTAGAAGCTGAATCAGTGCTGATAATCAACAGAGCTTGCCTTTTCACAGATACGTACAACTGATGGTAACAAACTATGAAGGGAGGGGGGTTAGGGGAGTAATTAATGTACTATAGTAGCCCTTAGATGGAGAACAACACGGGAGCCAGGAAGAGACAACATTGCAGCCCCGCTTGAAGCTCAGGGGGCCGGAGCAGACATAAGGTTGGTAGCTGTTAGCAATAGTGTTGTATAATTGCTTTTGTAGCCCTTAGATTTGGGATAAACTATAGGTAGCTAGATAAAAGGCACTCGTCGGTTGTCTCCGGACGCTTGTAAATCGGGCTTCCCACTAGGGGAATGTTTTTCTGTTTTTGTATAGGAACCTCGCTAAGTTAGGACTGTTTGTGCAACGAGATGTAAAGTGCTTGATTTAATCCATGTCTGTATATTTCCAGGTGTTAGAAGCTGAATCAGTGCTGATAATCAACAGAGCTTGCCTTTTCACAGATACGTACAACTGATGGTAACAAACTATGAAGGGAGGGGGGTTAGAGGAGTAATTATTGTAATATTAGTCGCCCTTAGATGGAGAACAACACGGGAGCCAGGAAGAGCCAACATTGCAGCCCCGCTTGCAGCTCAGGGGGCCGGAGCGGACATAAGGTTGGTAGCTGTTAGCAATAGTGTTGTATAATTGCTTTTGTAGCCCTTAGATTTGGGATAAACTATAGGTAGCTAGATAAAAGGCACCCGTCGGCTGTCTCCGGACGCTTGTAAATCGGGCTTCCCACTAGGGGAATTTTTTTCTGTTTTTGTATAGGAACCTCGCTAAGTTAGGACTGTTTGTGCAACGAGATGTAAAGTGCTTGATTTAATCCATGTCTGTATATTTCCAGGTGTTAGAAGCTGAATCAGTGCTGATAATCAACAGAGCTTGCCTTTTCACAGATACGTACAACTGATGGTAACAAACTATGAAGGGAGGGGGGTTAGAGGAGTAATTATTTTAATATTAGTCGCCCTTAGATGGAGAACAACACGGGAGCCAGGAAGAGCTAACATTGCAGCCCCGCTTGAAGCTCAGGGGGCCGGAGCGGACATAAGGTTGGTAGCTGTTAGCAATAGTGTTGTATAATTGCTTTTGTAGCCCTTAGATTTGGGATAAACTATAGGTAGCTAGATAAAAGGCACCCGTCGGCTGTCTCCGGACGCTTGTAAATCGGGCTTCCCACTAGGGGAATTTTTTTGTTTTTGTATAGGAACCTCGCTAAGTTAGGACTGTTTGTGCAATGAGATATAAAGTGCTTGATTTAATCCATGTCTGTATATTTCCAGGTGTTAGAAGCTGAATCAGTGCTGATAATCAACAGAGCTTGCCTTTTCACAGATACGTACAACTGATGGTAAAAAACTATGAAGGGAGGGGGGTTAGAGGAGTAATTATTGTAATATTAGTCGCCCTTAGATGGAGAACAACACGGGAGCCAGGAAGAGACAACATTGCAGCCCCGCTTGCAGCTCAGGGGGCCGGAGCGGACATAAGGTTGGTAGCTGTTAGCAATAGTGTTGTATAATTGCTTTTGTAGCCCTTAGATTTGGGATAAACTATAGGTAGCTAGATAAAAGGCACCCGTCGGTTGTCTCCGGACGCTTGTAAATCGGGCTTCCCACTAGGGGAATGTTTTTCTGTTTTTGTATAGGAACCTCGCTAAGTTAGGACTGTTTGTGCAATGAGATGTAAAGTGCTTGATTTAATCCATGTCTGTATATTTCCAGGTGTTAGAAGCTGAATCAGTGCTGATAATCAACAGAGCTTGCCTTTTCACAGATACGTACAACTGATGGTAACAAACTATGAAGGGAGGGGGGTTAGGGGAGTAATTAATGTACTATAGTAGCCCTTAGATGGAGAACAACACGGGAGCCAGGAAGAGACAACATTGCAGCCCCGCTTGAAGCTCAGGGGGCCGGAGCGGACATAAGGTTGGTAGCTGTTAGCAATAGTGTTGTATAATTGCTTTTGTAGCCCTTAGATTTGGGATAAACTATAGGTAGCTAGATAAAAGGCACCCGTCGGCTGTCTCCGGACGCTTGTAAATCGGGCTTCCCACTAGGGGAATGTTTTTCTGTTTTTGTATAGGAACCTCGCTAAGTTAGGACTGTTTGTGCAATGAGATGTAAAGTGCTTGATTTAATCCATGTCTGTATATTTCCAGGTGTTAGAAGCTGAATCAGTGCTGATAATCAACAGAGCTTGCCTTTTCACAGATACGTACAACTGATGGTAACAAACTATGAAGGGAGGGGGGTTAGGGGAGTAATTAATGTACTATAGTAGCCCTTAGATGGAGAACAACACGGGAGCCAGGAAGAGACAACATTGCAGCCCCGCTTGAAGCTCAGGGGGCCGGAGCAGACATAAGGTTGGTAGCTGTTAGCAATAGTGTTGTATAATTGCTTTTGTAGCCCTTAGATTTGGGATAAACTATAGGTAGCTAGATAAAAGGCACTCGTCGGTTGTCTCCGGACGCTTGTAAATCGGGCTTCCCACTAGGGGAATGTTTTTCTGTTTTTGTATAGGAACCTCGCTAAGTTAGGACTGTTTGTGCAACGAGATGTAAAGTGCTTGATTTAATCCATGTCTGTATATTTCCAGGTGTTAGAAGCTGAATCAGTGCTGATAATCAACAGAGCTTGCCTTTTCACAGATACGTACAACTGATGGTAACAAACTATGAAGGGAGGGGGGTTAGAGGAGTAATTATTGTAATATTAGTCGCCCTTAGATGGAGAACAACACGGGAGCCAGGAAGAGCCAACATTGCAGCCCCGCTTGCAGCTCAGGGGGCCGGAGCGGACATAAGGTTGGTAGCTGTTAGCAATAGTGTTGTATAATTGCTTTTGTAGCCCTTAGATTTGGGATAAACTATAGGTAGCTAGATAAAAGGCACCCGTCGGCTGTCTCCGGACGCTTGTAAATCGGGCTTCCCACTAGGGGAATTTTTTTCTGTTTTTGTATAGGAACCTCGCTAAGTTAGGACTGTTTGTGCAACGAGATGTAAAGTGCTTGATTTAATCCATGTCTGTATATTTCCAGGTGTTAGAAGCTGAATCAGTGCTGATAATCAACAGAGCTTGCCTTTTCACAGATACGTACAACTGATGGTAACAAACTATGAAGGGAGGGGGGTTAGAGGAGTAATTATTTTAATATTAGTCGCCCTTAGATGGAGAACAACACGGGAGCCAGGAAGAGCTAACATTGCAGCCCCGCTTGAAGCTCAGGGGGCCGGAGCGGACATAAGGTTGGTAGCTGTTAGCAATAGTGTTGTATAATTGCTTTTGTAGCCCTTAGATTTGGGATAAACTATAGGTAGCTAGATAAAAGGCACCCGTCGGCTGTCTCCGGACGCTTGTAAATCGGGCTTCCCACTAGGGGAATGTTTTTCTGTTTTTGTATAGGAACCTCGCTAAGTTAGGACTGTTTGTGCAACGAGATGTAAAGTGCTTGATTTAATCCATGTCTGTATATTTCCAGGTGTTAGAAGCTGAATCAGTGCTGATAATCAACAGAGCTTGCCTTTTTACAGATACGTACAACTGATGGTAACAAACTATGAAGGGAGGGGGGTTAGGGGAGTAATTAATGTAATGTAGTATCCTTTAGATGGAGAACTTCACGGGAGCCAGGAAGAGCCAACATTGCAGCCCCGCTTGAAGCTCAGGGGGCCGGAGCGGACATAAGGTTGGTAGCTGTTAGCAATAGTGTTGTATAATTGCTTTTGTAGCCCTTAGATTTGGGATAAACTATAGGTAGCTAGATAAAAGGTGCCCGTCGGCTGTCTCCGGACGCTTGTCAAACGGGCTTCCCACTAGGGGAATTTTTTTCTGTTTTTGTAAAGGAACCTCGCTAAGTTAGGACTGTTTGTGCAACGAGATGTAAAGTGCTTGATTTAATCCATGTCTGTATATTTCCAGGTGTTAGAAGCTGAATCAGTGCTGATAATCAACAGAGCTTGCCTTTTCACAGATACGTACAACTGATGGTAACAAACTATGAAGGGAGGGGGGTTAGGGGAGTAATTATTGTACTATTAGTCGCCCTTAGATGGAGAACAACACGGGAGCCAGGAAGAGCCAACATTGCAGCCCCGCTTGAAGCTCAGGGGGCCGGAGCGGACATAAGGTTGGTAGCTGTTAGCAATAGTGTTGTATAATTGCTTTTGTAGCCCTTAGATTTGGGATAAACTATAGGTAGCTAGATAAAAGGCACCCGTCGGCTGTCTCCGGACGCTTGTAAATCGGGCTTCCCACTAGGGGAATGTTTTTCTGTTTTTGTATAGGAACCTCGCTAAGTTAGGACTGTTTGTGCAACGAGATGTAAAGTGCTCTATTTAATCCATGTCTGTATATTTCCAGGTGTTAGAAGCTGAATCAGGGCTGATAATCAACAGAGCTTGCCTTTTCACAGATACGTACAACTGATGGTAACAAACTATGAAGGGAGGGGGGTTAGGGGAGTAATTAATGTACTGTAGTAGGCCTTAGATGGAGAACAACACGGGAGCCAGGAAGAGCCAACATTGCAGCCCCGCTTGAAGCTCAGAGGGCCGGAGCGGACATAAGGTTGGTAGCTGTTAGCAATAGTGTTGTATAATTGCTTTTGTAGCCCTTAGATTTGGGATAAACTATAGGTAGCTAGATAAAAGGCACCCGTCGGCTGTCTCCGGACGCTTGTAAATCGGGCTTTCCACTAGGGGAATTTTTTTCTGTTTTTGTATAGGAACCTCGCTAAGTTAGGACTGTTTGTGCAACGAGATGTAATGTGCTTGATTTAATCCATGTCTGTATATTTCCAGGTGTTAGAAGCTGAATCACTGCTGATAATCAACAGAGCTTGCCTTTTCACAGATACGTACAACTGATGGTAACAAACTATGAAGGGTGGGGGGTTAGGGGAGTAATTATTGTACTATTAGTCGCCCTTAGATGGAGAACAACACGGGAGCCAGGAAGAGCAAACAATGCAGCCCCGCTTGAAGCTCAGGGGGCCGGAGCGGACATAAGGTTGGTAGCTGTTAGCAATAGTGTTGTATAATTGCTTTTGTAGCCCTTAGATTTGGGATAAACTATAGGTAGCTAGATAAAAGGCACCCGTCGGCTGTCTCCGGACGCTTGTAAATCGGGCTTCCCACTAGGGGAATTTTTTTCTGTTTTTGTATAGGAACCTCGCTAAGTTAGGACTGTTTGTGCAATGAGATGTAAAGTGCTTGATTTAATCCATGTCTGTATATTTCCAGGTGTTAGAAGCTGAATCAGTGCTGATAATCAACAGAGCTTGCCTTTTCACAGATACGTACAACTGATGGTAACAAACTATGAAGGGAGGGGGGTTAGAGGAGTAATTATTGTAATATTAGTCGCCCTTAGATGGAGAACAACACTGGGGTCAGGAAGAGCCAACATTGCAGCCCCGCTTGAAGCTCAGGGGGCCGGAGCGGACATAAGGTTGGTAGCTGTTAGCAATAGTGTTGTATAATTGCTTTTGTAGCCCTTAGATTTGGGATAAACTATAGGTAGCTAGATAAAAGGCACCCGTCGGCTGTCTCCGGACGCTTCTAAATCGGGCTTCCCACTAGGGGAATTTTTTTCTGTTTTTGTATAGGAACCTCGCTAAGTTAGGACTGTTTGTGCAACGAGATGTAAAGTGCTTGATTTAATCCATGTCTGTTTATTTCCAGGTGTTAGAAGCTGAATCAGGGCTGATAATCAACAGAGCTTGCCTTTTCACAGATACGTACAACTGATGGTAACAAACTATGAAGGGAGGGGGGTTAGGGGAGTAATTAATGTACTGTAGTAGGCCTTAGATGGAGAACAACACGGGAGCCAGGAAGAGCCAACATTGCAGCCCCGCTTGAAGCTCAGGGGGCCGGAGCGGACATAAGGTTGGTAGCTGTTAGCAATAGTGTTGTATAATTGCTTTTGTAGCCCTTAGATTTGGGATAAACTATAGGTAGCTAGATAAAAGGCACCCGTCGGCTGTCTCTGGACGCTTGTAAATCGGGCTTCCCACTAGGGGAATTTTTTTCTGTTTTTGTATAGGAACCTCGTTAAGTCAGGACTGTTTGTGCAACGAGATGTAATGTGCTTGATTTAATCCATGTCTGTATATTTCCAGGTGTTAGAAGCTGAATCACTGCTGATAATCAACAGAGCTTGCCTTTTCACAGATACGTACAACTGATGGTAACAAACTATGAAGGGAGGGGGGTTAGGGGGGTAATTATTGTACTATTAGTCGCCCTTAGATGGAGAACAACACGGGAGCCAGGAAGAGCCAACATTGCAGCCCCGCTTGAAGCTCAGGGGGCCGGAGCGGACATAAGGTTGGTAGCTGTTAGCAATAGTGTTGTATAATTGCTTTTGTAGCCCTTAGATTTGGGATAAACTATAGGTAGCTAGATAAAAGGCACCCGTCGGCTGTCTCCGGACGCTTGTAAATCGGGCTTCCCACTAGGGGAATGTTTTTCTGTTTTTGTATAGGAACCTCGCTAAGTTAGGACTGTTTGTGCAACGAGATGTAAAGTGCTCTATTTAATCCATGTCTGTATATTTCCAGGTGTTAGAAGCTGAATCAGGGCTGATAATCAACAGAGCTTGCCTTTTCACAGATACGTACAACTGATGGTAACAAACTATGAAGGGAGGGGGGTTAGGGGAGTAATTAATGTACTGTAGTAGGCCTTAGATGGAGAACAACACGGGAGCCAGGAAGAGCCAACATTGCAGCCCCGCTTGAAGCTCAGAGGGCCGGAGCGGACATAAGGTTGGTAGCTGTTAGCAATAGTGTTGTATAATTGCTTTTGTAGCCCTTAGATTTGGGATAAACTATAGGTAGCTAGATAAAAGGCACCCGTCGGCTGTCTCCGGACGCTTGTAAATCGGGCTTTCCACTAGGGGAATTTTTTTCTGTTTTTGTATAGGAACCTCGCTAAGTTAGGACTGTTTGTGCAACGAGATGTAATGTGCTTGATTTAATCCATGTCTGTATATTTCCAGGTGTTAGAAGCTGAATCACTGCTGATAATCAACAGAGCTTGCCTTTTCACAGATACGTACAACTGATGGTAACAAACTATGAAGGGTGGGGGGTTAGGGGAGTAATTATTGTACTATTAGTCGCCCTTAGATGGAGAACAACACGGGAGCCAGGAAGAGCAAACAATGCAGCCCCGCTTGAAGCTCAGGGGGCCGGAGCGGACATAAGGTTGGTAGCTGTTAGCAATAGTGTTGTATAATTGCTTTTGTAGCCCTTAGATTTGGGATAAACTATAGGTAGCTAGATAAAAGGCACCCGTCGGCTGTCTCCGGACGCTTGTAAATCGGGCTTCCCACTAGGGGAATTTTTTTCTGTTTTTGTATAGGAACCTCGCTAAGTTAGGACTGTTTGTGCAATGAGATGTAAAGTGCTTGATTTAATCCATGTCTGTATATTTCCAGGTGTTAGAAGCTGAATCAGTGCTGATAATCAACAGAGCTTGCCTTTTCACAGATACGTACAACTGATGGTAACAAACTATGAAGGGAGGGGGGTTAGAGGAGTAATTATTGTAATATTAGTCGCCCTTAGATGGAGAACAACACTGGGGTCAGGAAGAGCCAACATTGCAGCCCCGCTTGAAGCTCAGGGGGCCGGAGCGGACATAAGGTTGGTAGCTGTTAGCAATAGTGTTGTATAATTGCTTTTGTAGCCCTTAGATTTGGGATAAACTATAGGTAGCTAGATAAAAGGCACCCGTCGGCTGTCTCCGGACGCTTCTAAATCGGGCTTCCCACTAGGGGAATTTTTTTCTGTTTTTGTATAGGAACCTCGCTAAGTTAGGACTGTTTGTGCAACGAGATGTAAAGTGCTTGATTTAATCCATGTCTGTTTATTTCCAGGTGTTAGAAGCTGAATCAGGGCTGATAATCAACAGAGCTTGCCTTTTCACAGATACGTACAACTGATGGTAACAAACTATGAAGGGAGGGGGGTTAGGGGAGTAATTAATGTACTGTAGTAGGCCTTAGATGGAGAACAACACGGGAGCCAGGAAGAGCCAACATTGCAGCCCCGCTTGAAGCTCAGGGGGCCGGAGCGGACATAAGGTTGGTAGCTGTTAGCAATAGTGTTGTATAATTGCTTTTGTAGCCCTTAGATTTGGGATAAACTATAGGTAGCTAGATAAAAGGCACCCGTCGGCTGTCTCTGGACGCTTGTAAATCGGGCTTCCCACTAGGGGAATTTTTTTCTGTTTTTGTATAGGAACCTCGTTAAGTCAGGACTGTTTGTGCAACGAGATGTAATGTGCTTGATTTAATCCATGTCTGTATATTTCCAGGTGTTAGAAGCTGAATCACTGCTGATAATCAACAGAGCTTGCCTTTTCACAGATACGTACAACTGATGGTAACAAACTATGAAGGGAGGGGGGTTAGGGGGGTAATTATTGTACTATTAGTCGCCCTTAGATGGAGAACAACACGGGAGCCAGGAAGAGCCAACATTGCAGCCCCGCTTGAAGCTCAGGGGGCCGGAGCGGACATAAGGTTGGTAGCTGTTAGCAATAGTGTTGTATAATTGCTTTTGTAGCCCTTAGATTTGGGATAAACTATAGGTAGCTAGATAAAAGGCACCCGTCGGCTGTCTCCGGACGCTTGTAAATCGGGCTTCCCACTAGGGGAATTTTTTTCTGTTTTTGTATAGGAACCTCGCTAAGTTAGGACTGTTTGTGCAACGAGATGTAAAGTGCTTGATTTAATCCATGTCTGTATATTTCCAGGTGTTAGAAGCTGAATCAGGGCTGATAATCAACAGAGCTTGCCTTTTCACAGATACGTACAACTGATGGTAACAAACTATGAAGGGAGGGGGGTTAGAGGAGTAATTATTGTAATATTAGTCGCCCTTAGATGGAGAACAACACTGGGGTCAGGAAGAGCCAACATTGCAGCCCCGCTTGAAGCTCAGGGGGCCGGAGCGGACATAAGGTTGGTAGCTGTTAGCAATAGTGTTGTATAATTGCTTTTGTAGCCCTTAGATTTGGGATAAACTATAGGAAGCTAGATAAAAGGCACCCGTCGGCTGTCTCCGGACGCTTGTAAATCGGGCTTCCCACTAGGGGAATTTTTTTCTGTTTTTGTATAGGAACCTCGCTAAGTTAGGACTGTTTGTGCAATGAGATGTAAACTGCTTGATTTAATCCATGTCTGTATATTTCCAGGTGTTAGAAGCTGAATCAGTGCTGATAATCAACAGAACTTGCCTTTTCACAGATATGTACAACTGATGGTAACAAACTATGAAGGGAGGGGGGTTAGGGGAGTAATTATTGTACTATTAGTCGCCTTTAGATGGAGAACAACACGGGAGCCAGGAAGAGACAACATTGCAGCCCCGCTTGAAGCTCAGGGGGCCGGAGCGGACATAAGGTTGGTAGCTGTTAGCAATAGTGTTGTATAATTGCTTTTGTAGCCCTTAGATTTGGGATAAACTATAGGTAGCTAGATAAAAGGCACCCGTCGGCTGTCTCCGGACGCTTGTAAATCGGGCTTCCCACTAGGGGAATTTGTTTCTGTTTTTGTATAGGAACCTCGCTAAGTTAGGACTGTTTGTGCAACGAGATGTAATGTGCTTGATTTAATCCATGTCTGTATATTTCCAGGTGTTAGAAGCTGAATCAGTGCTAATAATCAACAGAGCTTGCCTTTTCACAGATACGTACAACTGATGGTAACAAACTATGAAGGGAGGGGGGTTAGGGGAGTAATTATTGTACTATTAGTCGCCCTTAGATGGAGAACAACACGGGAGCCAGGAAGAGCCAACAATGCAGCCCCGCTTGAAGCTCAGGGGGCCGGAGCGGACATAAGGTTGGTAGCTGTTAGCAATAGTGTTGTATAATTGCTTTTGTAGCCCTTAGATTTGGGATAAACTATAGGTAGCTAGATAAAAGGCACCCGTCGGCTGTCTCCGGACGCTTGTAAATCGGGCTTCCCACTAGGGGAATTTTTTTCTGTTTTTGTATAGGAACCTCGCTAAGTTAGGACTGTTTGTGCAACGAGATGTAAAGTGCTTGATTTAATCCATGTCTGTATATTTCCAGGTGTTAGAAGCTGAATCAGGGCTGATAATCAACAGAGCTTGCCTTTTCACAGATACGTACAACTGATGGTAACAAACTATGAAGGGAGGGGGGTTAGGGGAGTAATTAATGTACTGTAGTAGGCCTTAGATGGAGAACAACACGGGAGCCAGGAAGAGCCAACATTGCAGCCCCGCTTGAAGCTCAGGGGGCCGGAGCGGACATAAGGTTGGTAGCTGTTAGCAATAGTGTTGTATAATTGCTTTTGTAGCCCTTAGATTTGGGATAAACTATAGGTAGCTAGATAAAAGGCACCCGTCGGCTGTCTCCGGACGCTTTTAAATCGGGCTTCCCACTAGGGGAATTTTTTTCTGTTTTTGTATAGGAACCTCGTTAAGTTAGGACTGTTTGTGCAACGAGATGTAATGTGCTTGATTTAATCCATGTCTGTATATTTCCAGGTGTTAGAAGCTGAATCAGTGCTGATAATCAACAGAGCTTGCCTTTTCACAGATACGTACAACTGATGGTAACAAACTATGAAGGGAGGGGGGTTAGGGGAGTAATTGTTGTACTATTAGTCGCCCTTAGATGGAGAACAACACGGGAGCCAGGAAGAGCCAACATTGCAGCCCCGCTTGAAGCTCAGGGGGCCGGAGCGGACATAAGGTTGGTAGCTGTTAGCAATAGTGTTGTATAATTGCTTTTGTAGCCCTTAGATTTGGGATAAACTATAGGTAGCTAGATAAAAGGCACCCGTCGGCTGTCTCCGGACGCTTGTAAATCGGGCTTCCCACTAGGGTAATATTTTTCTGTTTTTGTATAGGAACCTCGCTAAGTTAGGACTGTTTGTGCAACGAGATGTAAAGTGCTTGATTTAATCCATGTCTATATATTTCCAGGTGTTAGAAGCTGAATCAGGGCTGATAATCAACAGAGCTTGCCTTTTCACAGATACGTACAACTGATGGTAACAAACTATGAAGGGAGGGGGGTTAGGGGAGTAATTAATGTACTGTAGTAGGCCTTAGATGGAGAACAATACGGGAGCCAGGAAGAGCCAACATTGCAGCCCCGCTTGAAGCTCAGGGGGCCGGAGCGGACATAAGGTTGGTAGCTGTTAGCAATAGTGTTGTATAATTGCTTTTGTAGCCCTTAGATTTGGGATAAACTATAGGTAGCTAGATAAAAGGCACCCGTCGGCTGTCTCCGGACGCTTGTAAATCGGGCTTCCCACTAGGGAAATTTTTTTCTGTTTTTGTATAGGAACCTCGCTAAGTTAGGACTGTTTGTGCAACGAGATGTAATGTGCTTGATTTAATCCATGTCTGTATATTTCCAGGTGTTAGAAGCTGAATCAGTGCTGATAATCAACAGAGCTTGCCTTTTCACAGATACGTACAACTAATGGTAACAAACTATGAAGGGAGGGGGGTTAGGGGAGTAATTGTTGTACTATTAGTCGCCTTTAGATGGAGAACAACACTGGGGTCAGGAAGAGCCAACATTGCAGCCCCGCTTGAAGCTCAGGGGGCCGGAGCGGACTTAAGGTTGGTAGCTGTTAGCAATAGTGTTGTATAATTGCTTTTGTAGCCCTTAGATTTGGGATAAACTATAGGTAGCTAGATAAAAGGCACCCGTCGGCTGTCTCCGGACGCTTGTAAATCGGGCTTCCCACTAGGGGAATTTTTTTCTGTTTTTGTATAGGAACTTCGTTAAGTTAGGACTGTTTGTGCAACGAGATGTAATGTGCTTGATTTAATCCATGTCTGTATATTTCCAGGTGTTAGAAGCTGAATCAGGGCTGATAATCAACAGAGCTTGCCTTTTCACAGATACGTACAACTGATGGTAACAAACTATGAAGGGAGGGGGGTTAGGGGAGTAATTATTGTACTATTAGTCGCCCTTAGATGGAGAACAACACGGGAGCCAGGAAGAGCCAACATTGCAGCCCCGCTTGAAGCTCAGGGGGCCGGAGCGGACATAAGGTTGGTAGCTGTTAGCAATAGTGTTGTATAATTGCTTTTGTAGCCCTTAGATTTGGGATAAACTATAGGTAGCTAGATAAAAGGCACCCGTCGGCTGTCTCCGGACGCTTGTAAATCGGGCTTCCCACTAGGGAAATTTTTTTCTGTTTTTGTATAGGAACCTCGCTAAGTTAGGACTGTTTGTGCAACGAGATGTAATGTGCTTGATTTAATCCATGTCTGTATATTTCCAGGTGTTAGAAGCTGAATCAGTGCTGATAATCAACAGAGCTTGCCTTTTCACAGATACGTACAACTGATGGTAACAAACTATGAAGGGAGGGGGGTTAGGGGAGTAATTATTGTACTATTAGTCGCCCTTAGATGGAGAACAACACTGGGGTCAGGAAGAGCCAACATTGCAGCCCCGCTTGAAGCTCAGGGGGCCGGAGCGGACATAAGGTTGGTAGCTGTTAGCAATAGTGTTGTATAATTGCTTTTGTAGCCCTTAGATTTGGGATAAACTATAGGTAGCTAGATAAAAGGCACCCGTCGGCTGTTTCTGGACGCTTGTAAATCGGGCTTCCCACTAGGGGAATTTTTTTCTGTTTTTGTATAGGAACCTCGCTAAGTTAGGACTGTTTGTGCAATGAGATGTAAAGTGCTTGATTTAATCCATGTCTGTATATTTCCAGGTGTTAGAAGCTGAATCAATGCTGATAATCAACAGAACTTGCCTTTTCACAGATACGTACAACTGATGGTAACAAACTATGAAGGGAGGGGGGTTAGGGGAGTAATTAATGTACTATAGTAGCCCTTAGATGGAGAACAACACGGGAGCCAGGAAGAGACAACATTGCAGCCCCGCTTGAAGCTCAGGGGGCCGGAGCGGACATAAGGTTGGTAGCTGTTAGCAATAGTGTTGTATAATTGCTTTTGTAGCCCTTAGATTTGGGATAAACTATAGGTAGCTAGATAAAAGGCACCCGTCGGCTGTCTCCGGACGCTTGTAAATCGGGCTTCCCACTAGGGGAATTTTTTTCTGTTTTTGTATAGGAACCTCGCTAAGTTAGGACTGTTTGTGCAACGAGATGTAAAGTGCTTGATTTAATCCATGTCTGTATATTTCCAGGTGTTAGAAGCTGAATCAGTGCTGATGATCAACAGAGCTTGCCTTTTCACAGATACGTACAACTGATGGTAACAAACTATGAAGGGAGGGGGGTTAGGGGAGTAATTAATGTACTGTAGTAGCCCTTAGATGGAGAACAACACGGGAGCCAGGAAGAGCCAACATTGCAGCCCCGCTTGAAGCTCAGGGGGCCGGAGCGGACATAAGGTTGGTAGCTGTTAGCAATAGTGTTGTATAATTGCTTTTGTAGCCCTTAGATTTGGGATAAACTATAGGTAGCTAGATAAAAGGCACCCGTCGGCTGTCTCCGGACGCTTGTAAATCGGGCTTCCCACTAGGGAAATTTTTTTCTGTTTTTGTATAGGAACCTCGCTAAGTTAGGACTGTTTGTGCAACGAGATGTAAAGTGCTTGATTTAATCCATGTCTGTATATTTCCAGGTGTTAGAAGCTGAATCAGTGCTGATAATCAACAGAGCTTGCCTTTTCACAGATACGTACAACTGATGGTAACAAACTATGAAGGGAGGGGGGTTAGGGGAGTAATTATTGTAATATTAGTCGCCCTTAGATGGAGAACAACACGGGAGCCAGGAAGAGCCAACATTGCAGCCCCGTTTGAAGCTCAGGGGGCCGGAGCGGACATAAGGTTAGTAGCTGTTAGCAATAGCATTGTATAATTGCTTTTGTAGCCCTTAGATTTGGGATAAACTATGGGTAGCTAGATAAAAGGCACCCGTCGGCTGTCTCCGGACGCTTGTAAATCGGGCTTCCCACTAGGGGAATTTTTTTCTGTTTTTGTATAGGAACCTCGCTAAGTTAGGACTGTTTGTGCAACGAGATGTAAAGTGCTTGATTTAATCCATGTCTGTATATTTCCAGGTGTTAGAAGCTGAATCAGTGCTGATAATCAACAGAGCTTGCCTTTTCACAGATACGTACAACTGATGGTAACAAACTATGAAGGGAGGGGGGTTAGGGGAGTAATTAATGTACTGTAGTAGCCCTTAGATGGAGAACAACACGGGAGCCAGGAAGAGCCAACATTGCAGCCCCGCTTGATGGTCAGGGGGCCGGAGCGGACATAAGGTTGGTAGCTGTTAGCAATAGTGTTGTATAATTGCTTTTGTAGCCCTTAGATTTGGGATAAACTATAGGTAGCTAGATAAAAGGCACCCGTCGGCTGTCTCCGGACGCTTGTAAATCGGGCTTCCCACTAGGGGAATTTTTTTCTGTTTTTGTATAGGAACCTCGCTAAGTTAGGACTGTTTGTGCAACGAGATTTAAAGTGCTTGATTTAATCCATGTCTGTATATTTCCAGGTGTTAGAAGCTGAATCAGTGCTGATAATCAACAGAGCTTGCCTTTTCACAGATACGTACAACTGATGGTAACAAACTATGAAGGGAGGGGGGTTAGGGGAGTAATTAATGTACTGTAGTATCCCTTAGATGGAGAACAACACGGGAGCCAGGAAGAGCCAACATTGCAGCCCCGCTTGAAGCTCAGGGGGCCGGAGCGGACATAAGGTTGGTAGCTGTTAGCAATAGTGTTGTATAATTGCTTTTGTAGCCCTTAGATTTGGGATAAACTATAGGTAGCTAGATAAAAGGCACCCGTCGGCTGTCTCCGGACGCTTGTAAATCGGGCTTCCCACTAGGGGAATTTTTTTTCTGTTTTTGTATAAGAACTTCGCTAAGTTAGGACTGTTTCTGAAACGAGATGTAAAGTGCTTGATTTAATCCATGTCTGTATATTTCCAGGTGTTAGAAGCTGAATCAGTGCTGATAATCAACAGAGCTTGCCTTTTCACAGATACGTACAACTGATGGTAACAAACTATGAAGGGAGGGGGGTTAGGGGAGTAATTATTGTAATATTAGTCGCCCTTAGATGGAGAACAACACGGGAGCCAGGAAGAGCCAACATTGCAGCCCCGTTTGAAGCTCAGGGGGCCGGAGCGGACATAAGGTTGGTAGCTGTTAGCAATAGTGTTGTATAATTGCTTTTGTAGCCCTTAGATTTGGGATAAACTATAGGTAGCTAGATAAAAGGCACCCGTCGGCTGTCTCCGGACTCTTGTAAATCGGGCTTCCCACTAGGGGAATTTTTTTGTTTTTGTATAAGAACCTCGCTAAGTTAGGACTGTTTGTGCAATGAGATGTAAAGTGCTTGATTTAATCCATGTCTGTATATTTCCAGGTGTTAGAAGCTGAATCAGTGCTGATAATCAACAGAGCTTGCCTTTTCACAGATACGTACAACTGATGGTAACAAACTATGAAGGGAGGGGGGTTAGAGGAGTAATTATTGTAATATTAGTCGCCCTTAGATGGAGAACAACACGGGAGCCAGGAAGAGCCAACATTGCAGCCCCGCTTGAAGCTCAGGGGGCCGGAGCGGACATAAGGTTGGTAGCTGTTAGCAATAGTGTTGTATAATTGCTTTTGTAGCCCTTAGATTTGGGATAAACTATAGGTAGCTAGATAAAAGGCACCCGTCGGCTGTCTCCGGACGCTTGTAAATCGGGCTTCCCACTAGGGGAATTTTTTTCTGTTTTTGTATAGGACCCTCGCTAAGTTAGGACTGTTTGTGCAACGAGTTGTAAAGTGCTTGATTTAATCCAGATCTGTACATTTCCAGGTGTTAGAAGCTGAATCAGTGCTGATAATCAACAGAGCTTGCCTTTTCACAGATACGCACAACTGATGGTAACTGATTTAGAAGGGGTTTGTGGTTGATAGTCGTCTGGAGATTGAGAACCGATAGAACCGATGGTAACGAACTGAATGTGCGAATGAAGGTTGAGGACGGAACGTATTTGAGAACAATATCGTTTTTATTTTCTTGGGCTGAAGGTGTTTCAATTTTAACTGATGTTTTTACGGGACTTTTTTCCGTTCCTGATTATTTTAATGCCGATTTTTAGTAGTTTTGGCTGTGTTACTGCTGGGTGAATATAATGTGGTTGCTTTTTCTTTCTTTTTGGTTCTCTTGTCAAGTTCTGTTTGTTTTCTACTTTCTGCTGTTGTGAAATGCATATTAGGTTTGGTGGTACTTGTTGGTCTGTTTTTGACCCTGGTGATGCTTGCTTAACACAGTATGCTATACTATACCATGATGGAAAACTAGCACTAAAGGATTTGGATTGCATCGACTTTGCTGAAGACGTATAAAATTTATTTCGACTAAGTGTCCATGTATGAAACCTTGACGCCGTGAATGATTTGGAAGCTGTCGTTTCGAGCGCTAGCTTTTTGACGGAGCACTTTTACTAAGTATTAATTCCCTGTAATGTACTAATGATAATATACTAAATATTAATTCCCTACTTGCTTCGACGAAGGGCTAGCGCTTGAAACGTCAGCTTCCAATTCTTTTACGGCGGTTAGGTTTCATACACTGAGCTTTAGCTGAGAGCTGACATACTCTTTGTTGACTTTTTATTCTCTATTATCCATTATTGAGTGCCATTTGTTGTTTTTCTATTTCTATGGCGGAAACCTTCTTTAGTGTTGTAGAGAGGTGTTTGTTTGGTATATTCTTATACTTTCCCATTCTCTTGTTGTTGGTCCCTTTGTGGTGAACCGGCTCTTTGTGTTCAAAATCCAGCGACAAGGAGTGGGTGTCGTCTAGGTTTCATATTCTTTTACAGCGTCTAGGTTTCATACTTTGACCTTTAGCTGAGAACTGACATTTATTACTCTGTATTGACTTAGGTTGTCTTTTTGTTCTTCCATTATTGGGTGCCATTTCTTTCTATTTCTGTGGCAGAAACCTTCTTTAGGGTTGTAAAGAGGTATTTGTTTGGTATATTCCTATACTTTCCCATTCTCTGGTTGTTTTTTCCTTTGTGGTGAACCGGCTCTTTGTGTTCAAAATCCAGCGACAATGAGTGGGTGGCACCCCATGATACCCCTGCCTTTGAGCAGCTAATACGAGCAGGAGCTCGGGGGACTGGAAGCCATGAACTACTGTAAGGTCAACTAAGGCTGCGTGAACACGGTCGACGCCATTTTACTTCTGTTTACACCGAAACGTGAACCGAAGCGGAATGATCCACTATTTGCTGCGTTTTCTGCGACGCGATTTCATCGCCAAGTTTCATTGTGTTTGTGTACATGCATCCGTTTGAACGCAGGTTTATTCACATAAGAAGGATTGAGTATTGAGTATTATATACACATAAATGCTCTCCCCAGCCTGATTTTATTTATTTATTGCTCTTTTCAAATGTGGCCAATTCAATAAACTTTCACATGGTACAGTGAAACCTGAATTTCCGGACACCATTTGGAGATTTTGAAGTGTCCACTTAATACAGGCAGTTTACAGGATCTTTACTGAGGAGTAGATACTGTCCGCTTTGATACAGGGTGTCTGCCTAACCCTTTGACTCCCAAGAGTGATCAACTTCAACTATCCCTTCAGTTTTTTTCGCGAGAAATATACCATACAGTAAAGAGACTTCGCTCTTGATACCTTGCGCGGATGAAAGCTGATTAAAGTATAAATTCTCTCTACATTACCCACACATTTTCTTCTTCAATGGTTGGGAGAATCTGTATGTTTAACTTGGGAGTGAAAGAGTTAATACAGGGCCGCTTAATACAAGTTTGACTTTACATCATCACTAAAGTTAATTAAGACAATCTAAATAAATGTATGCTGGAAGGTACACTTTGGTTAACTTGTAAAACTCAAAGCAAAGCCAAATGTTACATCAGATTTGTTCCAGTCTTGCTGGACTCGCGATACTGCCCGTAGGCACAAACCGGGATGAAAACGGCCTGGTTTCCATTTGCAAGGATCGCTGTGACTGAAGAGAAGAGTATTCAGAGATTATAGCGATGTTACTGGAAGCACAGCATGCAGGGATCCTAGCGATCACACCAAAGGGAAAAACTTTAGAAAAATGGCCAGATAACAAAAATCGTAGACTCACTTTGGAGTAAACTAATAAAAAAATGAATGTATTTTTTTGTCTATGGGTATAGCAAATATGTTGCAAATGTAACAACCAAATTAGCTCAGTTTCTGAGACTACATCGCATAGCAGTGCATGAGCGTCCTAGATCTTGACCGAATGTTTCGAGTTTACAAATATTGCAGTTATGGTAATGTACAACCATTATTTTAAAAGCCCGCTTTGTGTACGGGAACCAATTAGATCTCTGGCAGCACATTAATAACAAAAGGTGACACGAACAGGCGTGCGTTTTTCTTGGCCGTTGCGCGGAACGCGAGCAGACAAAGAACGGAAGGTAAGTGAGCTTTATAGCCCGAAATTCAAGCAGTTACCGACTTGAACATATTGGTTTGACTCTTTCACTGTCAAAGGCAAGTTTAATTTGACGGAGTTACTGGAAAGCGTTCGACTCTGACTGCATTTTAACGAAGTGTTTTCGTTGGTGTTGAGTCGGTTTTGTTTCTCGTCCGCTTTTCTAAGATTAATTTAAACGGGAAATATGCAGCATGAAAGTTTTAAATCATGCATGAACAAGTCCCTCATGTGAATACATTACCATTGATTACTGACTACACTGTTTTGGATGAACATTTATTCGGAAAGCGCTATTATAAGTTAGTTATATTCATCTTGAAACGCTTCACACGCGCAACGCAAGCACAAGCTAATAACGAAAGTGAATTACGTGTAAACCAGGACGACGCAAGGGTTCTGGTGCTTGCGTTTCTTGTGCTGCGTCGCTATCCGTACGAATCCCCCGCCCCCCCTCGGCCTTCCAACTCACGACTTTGTCACTCGTCCTTGGTTCCTCCTCTGGCTACGCAGGCTATTTGTACTGTGAACTGGGACGAGGACTTTACGAATCCCCTCCCCCCTCCCCTTCGCGACTTTGTCGCTCCTCCTCAGTTCCTCCTCTGGCTACGCAGGCTATTTGTACCGTGAACTGGGACGAGGACTTTACAAATCCCCCTCCCCTTCGCAACTTTGTCACTCCTCAGTTCCTCCTCTGGCTACGCAGGCTAGTTGCACTGTGAACTGGGATGAGGACTTTACGAGTCCCTTTCCCCCCTCCCCTTCGAGACTTTGTTGCTCGTCCTCAGTCCCTCCTCTGCTTGTGCCCAGAATTTGCACTGATAATTAGCGGAGCACTGAGTCAGTATATCTTGTGCTCATGGTTGATTCGTACCTGTGAATCACACTCAGACAGAAACGTCGGGACAACATCGAGCTTTGAGTCAGTCACACGGCAATCACACTCCCTCCCCCCTTCCCTCAGTACTCATACCCCGCTTCAGTTCCGAACAACCAAGACATATCGTGTGTTCGTTGTCAATACTGTCGATGGGGTAGAGGGGGGATTCATAAGCATCGAACATGTAAGTTGGATCAGCCGCTCGTGATAGGTGTCCCACACAATTTTGTCTTGGAGTTTTCTGGCCCTCATAACAGGCCACGCAGAACACTAATGCATATATCGCTGTGTTTATTCTCCTAAAACAGTCAGGTGATGCTTAGTTCTTGTCAATTTTCGCTAAATCATTCAACTATCATTAACCTCGAGTTGGAAGCCTGAGAATTAAAGTGTGATAAACGCAGCAATAAACGCAACGTGATTAATCCTTCGCAGAACATCTTGTTTTGAATTTGCATAACGAACAAGATCTTTCCGATATCTGGTGGCTATTCAATTTGAGGAGCCGAAAGCTGAAAAGCTCTCATTCGACTCTCCTTCATAAAAAAGACCGCGTTTCCTTCACGCCAGCCAAACCCTCAACGCGCAGGCGCGAAGCAACAAACAGGTGGCCGCAGCGCAACACTAATGTGACGCCGGATATCGTTAAAGTGAGATGCGACATAGAAATAAGTCAAAATAAGCTTTTCAACACACCCTGTAGAACTTGCTAGAAAAAAAGGGGGTGAAATATATAAAATACGGAGTAGTTGACGTGAGTGATCATCTCGTTCGTACGCGCGCCTTACTACGAAAAAAAAAGCAATATCCACCTGTTTCTTGACTACATAATGTTTCAATGAGCTTGCGAGAATTCACTTTCTCGTTAATTTATTGTTGTTTGCCAAGTTTGTGCTAAAATTGGATATTGGTTTTTGTGTTGTGCGCTTTTGCGCATCTAACGACACCACGTAACTACCGGCGAGAAACGTGACTGCTCAAGTAATGTCATAGAAACTCAGTCGAACCGTGTGAAACTCTGTAGCCTTGCAAATGAAAGAGGCAGAAGCTAAATTGAAATTAAAACAAGTTCAGTTCATGCTGAAGTTCATTAAAAACAGTTTAACACCAATGTGGGATATCAAACGCCAGGCTTCGTTCTCGGCAATAAATATTTATATCTGAGCGGGAGCATCGAGAGCTTGTCATTCGAGCGATCCGCGCTTAGTTTTATTTAACAGTTCAGGAGTTGAAAGTGTCCTAAGTTTAGTCAAGTTCGCTTATAGCTTTTAAAAATCAAATTAAATAAATATTATCGTATGGTAGAGAATACAGGAAAGATATAGAAGGTGTCCTTAACCTTTTATGGCCGGTTTTATAAGCAGCTGACAAATTTGACATGAATTTCCGCTGTAAAAAAAATATACAGGAATAAGGAAAAATATACGAATTATGGCACTATTAATTGGTGTTTCTTGCTGCCTCCAATGGCTCGATTCGTACCTCTTCAACTAATGCATAATGGATTAGAAGCTTTGTTTTCGTTCTGCAGCCTTTCAATTTATCACAGTGGGGCGTATTCCTCATTGTTAATCAAAAACCTTATTCTTAAAACAGATATTTGCAGCTGGCAAGTTAATATTTTTAGCCAAACGCAGTCGAAAGCGGGAGTACATTTCAGTGAAAACGCACATATTGGCGGCCATCACCTCAAAACTGTGCGCCCAGAACATGGTTCAACCAGACGTTGCTTTCGTTTTGCTGGTGTTTTTAGCTGTGTCGGCTAGCGGTTTTCCGTTGGATAAGAAAAACTCTTATCGCGGTGAGTTTGAGGAGCCATTCGAACGAGCTAATGACTTGTCGGACGAAGAACTGAGCGACGAATACGAAGGAAATGTTTACGACCCAGAAGATGAAAAACGAGAAGGTAGGTGTATATATATATTTTATCTGTAATCATGCATGCATGAAAGTGCGAGTCTGTCAATTTGCACAATCTTCTGGCTTCTCTTAAATTATATTCACTTTCGGCGCTAGGATTATTTTTGAGGTGTCATCCTATGCTCTACAGAATTTTTGAGGGAACTTTTCCTCCGTGATTTTGGCGAAGAAGATGCCGGATTTGACAGCAACGCCGATGGAGCAGGTATGTTTTTATTCTAGTCACTCATCTGTTTACAACTTTCGGTTGCTTTCACATAAAGATAGCGACGATAACTTGACCATCTTAGGAAAAGTGCTCACGAAGCCATTATTGGGAGTTTAGGTTTTGTTTTTTTTTTTTTTCTGACATCAACACCTTGAGGGCACATTGCCCGAACGAACAAACACATTATTATCTGTATGCTGTACTAAAATTCAAACTACTGCCACCTGCTTTCAAAATATACTTTCAAGCAAACCAATAAAAATTGATCAGGTTCTGATCACAACATACCACCATCAAGCCAACGACTTTACAGTTTCCAACTCGTGGATTTGTTGTGCCTTTCAAATTTTTTCAGAAATTCTTGGCGTAGTTTTTAGCTGATCAAACAGTATTGTAGCTTTTTCTAGGTGTTTTAATACGTAAATTTTGCGTAATGCGAGTAAATTTCCACAGCATATATCTTCTGTTAAGAATTGGTAAAAAATAATTTCAGGTTTTCCTTCAAAGCCATATGAAAATACTGCAAAGATTTTGAGTTAAAAAAAAATGAATTCATATGCAAGTTTTTTTAAAGCTTCGCACCACACTGCAGGGTACAAATCATTCTCTTAATTTCTACTGCACTCAAGCTCATATTTGATGAAGCATTTATCTCTAGGTTGTTGAGAATATGTGCAAATTTGCAAGAATGTATACCTTGTCAATTCAAAAACTATTCAGCATCAGACATATTTCTTTTTCTGTTCGTTTCTGTTTTTATTTTTATTTTTTTGTTTTTGTTTTTTCATTTTCATTTTCATTTTCATTTTTTGTTTTGCAAGTTTATCCGCTGAAATGTTTTTGTTCTCAATGATAACGCCAATATTAAATTTCCTACCATGATTCAAGCTTTTTCGTACCAACTGCGAAGGCCTTTGCTAAGACAACCCTGGAGTGCGGATCAGTTTACTGGCTTTTAATTTAGGCTTCTAAAGAATATTTATTGAAGTGTTTCTTGGCGTTGGAAACTTTTATGTACATGCACGTCTTCCTCCCGTTTGTTAAATTGCAATTTTTACCCCACATGACTATCGAAAAGCTAAAAAATCGGGGTTTTTTGTTTTCTTTTGTTTTCTTTTTTTGCAAAAGGCGAGACCCTCACAGCCTGAACAAGAAGGCTTTGAGAGTTTACGTTTGAGTTGTACAACATACTCTGGTTTAGCGGGAATCATTTGACAGTTCAGGAGTTTATAGTTTCTAAGCTGATTCAAACTAGAGCAGTGAATGGTTCTAAAGAAGATCAAGAGATTAGTTTAAGTTGCTTTGCATTTGCACATTCAAAGTCGAAACCAAACACGCTATAAATTGAAGGATGCGTGCGTATGGTAGGTACGGCTCAAACTTTTCTGCGAAGGTCACGAAGAGAAGAATATTAACACACGCCAGGGCATGCACTTTCACAATGATACTGCGCCCCCTCTCGATCTGATATTTAATTTTTCATCATCAAAATCTATTGACCCACACTCCCACGCAACGAAGATGACAGTAACTTCTCTGTAAGGATAATTTCTTTATGTAACTCACAAAGAAAAGCTCTGAAACAGCACAAAGGCGGCTCAGTGTCAGCCACAGAAAGAACTCGCTAAATCAAAGGAAAAGAAGATCGTATTTATCCCTTGATGTTGCCGGCATCGCGGGGTTTGAACCCAGGCATGGCTAAAAAATAGCTGGCTGAAAGAAAATATCAAAATTTATTGACAACCAGTGAATTATTTCAAGCAAAGTTCTCTCACGGAGATCACACTGAAAAGAAACAAGCAAAAAGCAGTGAGACACACCGATTGCACACAGCAGTTTGAAAAGGCATATATACATTAGAACGAAAATAGATATTTGAAGAACCATTAAAAATCCATTTAATTTTTTGTGCCTTTATTGAATGTGGCCAAGTAGCTATTAATTCTGAGCTCAGTGCAAAAATTAAGCAATGATTCGCAACTAAGGTTTTGACACTCGGAAAGATTTGTCAAACGTACAATGTACCCATTCAGATTCACAGAACCAAAAACAAACAACAACAACAACAACAACAACAACAACAACAACAACAGCAGTAGCAAATGAAGACATCCAAGGAAGTGTTGGAACGAAAATCGATTGAGATAAATTTTGTATTTATTAACCTTAGAATTGAAAAATAGATGTAAGCACATACAGAATGGATATACTAACTAAGGAAGCCGGAAATGTCAAAGCCACCACTGATATTCTATTTATGAATTCATATCATTTATGCAAGACGTGCAAATATATCGTTCATCGAATTGTGGTTTTATAAGCTTTTTGTACCTTCTTTGTAATTCAGAGAAAATCATTGTGGATGAACTCAAATACTTGAAAATGTCAAATTGCGTTTGTGATAAGTATTTCCAGAAAGATAGTGTGAGTACTAGCCAGAAGGTACCCAGGTAATATCTCCACTAATATTTAATATTTAATATTTATTAATATATATTAATATCTAACAATAATCTAAATATTATAGTAATAGCTCCAGATAATATCCCAACGTCTACTGAACTAGAACGCAAAGTGTACTTTAGCCAGTTTGCAGAACAATTAATACTCTTTTTCCAAAGTATAAGATTTTTTAACAAATGATATAATGTTTTATCACTAATCATTTCACTGTCAAACTAAATTTAACTCAATCTAGAAAACCTTACTGCTTCCTGCGAAGCCGTTCTTATTCTCGAGAGAGGGAAAGACAACTGCGTATAGGAGGCAAGAAAACCAAAAACACCTGAACTATCAAATAGGGTGTGACCCTTAAATGAAAGCTCTACATAAGTACATTCTACTTTTAAAGAAGAAATAAAAGAAAAAATTTAGTGACATTATGATTGCAATTATAAGGGGTGTTTTTTGCGGGGGAGGGGAGTATTTTTTTCTTGTTGAGCGGAGTTCACCTATTTTGTGTGCATCTTTTTCTTTAATTTGGACAAATCAAACATTTTTGACGTTAATGACATCTCGCTGAACAATATTGGTTTAATGAGATGAATATAAGAATGATTGTGTCACCTGAATGGTAAACACTCTACTATTAAATATGTAATCAACGATTCCTTAATTAAGGCCAGAAAAATACAATATCTAATATGACTTTGACTATCAACATTACTCATAACATGTGGACATCAGAAGTACTTTTGTCTGTTACAAATAATATCAAATTGAGTCAAGCCAGTAAATTATAAACATCCTGCACCCTTGATATCAGAGAACGGAAAACAAAGGTTCTATAGTCTATTACTATAAGTTATGATGCTCGTTATCACTGTAATATTTAATCTTGTAATTATCGATCATCGTCAGCATCATTTCATCAATCAATGTCATTGTAATCATCGGCATCGTTATATCATCATTCTCAGTTTCATTGATGTGTCCTCATCCTCGTCCTAGTCGATAATTACTGTATTATTACAGTTAGTACAATTAATTTTTTTTTTGGTTGTTGTCATCATTTATTTACAAAAAGCACGGGCTCACTGAGAACAATTGGATCCCTATGCATCTCTTACTAGAGTAGGGATTAAATGAGAAATTTCCAATTTCTGTTTTGTGGTATAGTCTACACATAAAAAAACTGAACACTGAAAATTATGGAATTAATGGCCTAGTTTTCTCACTGATAATAACGATGAATATGATCAAAATTTTATGACTTAGCTTCTACTGTACAGTCTTTGTAAGATAGTTTTCTGGTATGTCTGTATTTGTATGAAAGTCAACAAGTTTGTATTTCTAGTACTAATCATTCTGAGTGGTATTTTTAATCAAGTTTCTGAGGAGTCCACTGTCCGCGCTTGAAACGTGTCCGCAGAGAGTTTAGGTGCAGAAAACACAGCGGTATAAAATTTCTCTGGGAAAATGTCTGTTTTATAGAAGTGTCCGCTTTGAGTGAATTCACTGTCAGTAATTGTTTGCATGTGTTGCTTTCTTTGCTGCAGACGAATATTACCCTCCTCTGCTGGACAACCGCGAGATCGATGACGAAAGTGAATATGAATGGGTTCCCATTGAGACTGCAGACATCGGAGAAAATATGGAAGATGAAGACGAGGACCTGCAGGATGAAGATGAAGCAGAGGACGAAAGCGACGGCCAACTGACAGAAGAAGAGCGTGAAATATTCTCCAGAGTCTTCGACGATTACCTACGGGAGAACGAAGGGGAAGTGAATGACGCCTTTGAAACGGAAGAGGTAAATGAGAATGAGAAAGAAGACGAAGGAGAGGAGGAGAAAAATGAAGCTTTTGAAGATGAAAACAACGAGGAGGGAGAAGGAGAAAGTGAAAAAGAGGATGAAGGGAAGGAAGACGAAAGTGATGCCTTTGAAGATGAAGACGAAAATGACAGCGATAAAGAAGAGGAGGAGGGAAAAGAAGAAGGGAAAAACGCCTTTGAAGATGAAGAAGAAAACGAGAAGGAGGAAGGAAGGAAAGAAGAGATGGAAGACGAAGAAGATGGCGAGGAGTTGGGGAAAGAGGAAGTAGCCAAAGAAGTAGTCTCACATGCTGAAGAAGGAGGCGAGGCTGAAACAGCGAAGGCTGACAGGGAACTCAGTCGAAGCGGCGAAGCAGAGGAAGAGTTGAAGGAAGAAGAAGCAAAAATGGCCAGGAGAGGAAACAAAGAAGGAGAGAAAAAGAATGAAGTGGAAGCAAACAAGGATGAAATAAATCAAGAAGAGGAGGACTACGAAAATGAATCTGAAAACAACAACAGGCTCCGAGGGCTAGATGAGTACGAGCTACTAGGTAATGTCATTTATTGTTACCCCCTCTACCGCAAAATTACAATGGAGTCCGGCCCAATTTTTAGAACCCTCGATGTTTGGAACCTGCCAATTTTTTGAACCAAACTTTGCTTCCCTGTGGACCTGTTAAAACTGTAATTTTACCCCCGATTTCTCGAACTCCCGACAGCGCGAACCAATTTTTGTTTTCGAAAAATCGCGGAATTCCACTCAGTCTTACTGCTGCTGACTACTTTACAAGTATACAGTTAGCTCTTTCAAAGCGGACACCTCTCTAAGGCCGACACTAAATGCTAGTCCCGAGGGTATCCATCTTAGAGAGTTCACTGTGCTACCATACAACGTTACTTATTATGTTTTTTCTTATGGTGTTCTTGTGCTGGTACATAACTACGAAAATATATGCCAGCACAAGTCCATAAATACAGTGAATTAACCTCCCGTAAGCGACCACCCTTGTTTTGGTTTTAAGCGGTCGCTTATGGGAGGTGGTCGCTTACGGGAATTTCTCACCACGGAAAGCCCAAGTGAGATCCAGCTTTCAGCTACAACCAGTGTCAAATAATGCAGTTTTAGTGAGTGAATAACAACTTGAGTTTTAAGAAATCAACTTTGTGTCCTGTGGCACGTTACATTGCTTATGGTACTGTTTTGTCCGGTCCGGTTTCTGCAAAGAAGTTAGTCCTTGCTCAGAAAGTTGCACATTAGGAGTATAGAGTGGTCGCTTACTAGAGGTAAAAAAACAATAGAAAAACCCAAATGATGAGCCTCAAAGGTGGTCGCGGTCGCTTATGAGAAGTTTCACTAAATAGAAATTTAACTCCTGGGGAGCAATCGGTGTTTTGATTAGTGATCGCTTATAACGAGAGGTGGCCGCTTACGGGATGTGGTCGCTCAGGGAGGTTCCACTGATAGGTCATACAAACCTATCATAACTTGATACATATATATACAATACCCCGGGCACCTTACTATAGTTTCACTTTTTTCTTTTCTTTTTTTTTTTTTTTTTTTTTTTTTGCAGCTCGTGAGTTGGCTGATCTTCGCGCGGCTGGGGGCATGGGCAAAGAGAAGCGTGAAGAACGTTACTACGACAACATCTAGACAACTCATCAGCTATGGAAGTTAATAAACAACACCATGAACGCTATTAATATGTAATAACTCGTACAGTGGCCAAAGCACCGAATCTGTTTACATTAAAGAAAAATTGTGACTCTTTTTATTGTTATTGTCTATTTATTATAACGTTATAGAGTCAATTTGCGAGATGTCTCTTGTCTATAAACAAGGCCCAGTGCGAAACTTCTCAATAAGAATGAGTTCAATTTACACGAAGTGGACATGCAAGGGATGTTCCTTTTTACTATAAAGCCCTGCCCAAACGGACGGTCAAGTCGAGCCGAGTTTTCAACTTGGTCCAACTTGAGTATCGTTTGGCCACCCACTTGGCTTGCCTTGGCTTGACTTTGACCTCGGACTTTTGATCAAGCTCAAATTTTCGTCCAAGTCGAGCCACGTTTTTAACCGTTGGCTCGACTTGGCTGTACCGTTTGGCCACCCGCATGCAAGTTTTGATTTTGTAACTTGGCTTGACTTGGAAGTACCGTTTGGCCAGGGCTTAAGACTGGTTTTGAACTGAACATCGCTTTGAAACAGAGGCAACAGGCATCTCGGAAATGGCCAATTGTAGATTGCATATTATTAGCCTTCATGATAAACACTCTGCACAAGAATATGCTGCTTGTATAGCATGTAGTTTGCAATGTTCTTTTGTGGCTTCGTTTGCTTCGTGTGTGACGCACTTATAGTCAAACGCTGTGCATGTTATTGTAGCACTCTTGAGAAAATAAACTTCAAAGAAAAAGTTCTGGAATGTGTCCCTTTTTAGATACTCAGTTCCAGAGGGGATAAATCTCTTACCATTTGACGTGTCGTGAATCTGACAAATAATTTGTTACTGTATTTGGGCCGATTTCCCCGAGTACGTTCTGGCCACATGTATTGTTTTTCTGGCCGGATCTTGCTCTATCACATTGTTTAGTTGCAGATTTGAGGATTGGTAGATTAGTTTAGACTTCTGATTCTAAAAGTATGGCTCGTAGCCTTACAAATTATTTGTTGAAGTGCATTATTTTGGCTCATTTCGTGTGACGGATTTGGCTACAGCTCAATCGCTGATTTTGAGATTTCATTTCGCAAACGGGCTCACGAACGAAGCCCAGGGTGCTTGTCAAAGGGCCTAGCTTGTCCGCGTATTGTATTTTTATCTGGTCACAGTATGGTTACTTGTAAAGTCCAAAGGCGACCCGGCGCAGGCCGGACGGTTTATACAGTGCCCCACGAAAGATTGCAGACTTTTTAAACTGATGCTTGGACATTGCAGGCAGCCGGAAAAATGATATTACTTCTTTATTAAGATCTGGATTTGAATCATGAAATGCTATGGATGTATTTTACTCATTGCGGCAAATAGCTAACTTATGCTTTGTTAGGGGAACACAAATCACAACTCTGGGCAGATATCCTACATGAAGTTATACAAGAACATATCCTCGTGATTGGTATTTTGAGGTTTTCATCAAATACAGGGCGAAATATTCATTTGATTGAAATTTCTGTCGAGAATTAGCTCATGCAATCCTTCTGCTACAGCAAGTTTACCTAGGTACGATTGCGTCGGGGTCCTGTATTGCTCTAAGTTCAAAATATTAGTCGGCAATACTTTTAGTGACTATACCCGAGAAGTGTCTGTTTAAACACCGATCTTTCTACCAAAGGAACATTCCACAGAAGTGAAGTCAAATCAGGTAAAATCGTATTTTATAGAGGTTCGGTGTTAGTAATTGCACTGTATAAACAAATAAACAATCTCAAATTTCTTCTCACAAATGGTCTATTTTGACGAAACATTTTACCAACTAGTAACAACGATTTCTCTACCAATATTCCTCAGTTTGGTCTACAAATCACTGTGGAAAATTAACATGCATAGTTTTGTTCACCGAAGTATGGGTTTGATTGTAAGGTTATGATTTATGGAGATATAGCATTTTCCGAAAAATGCAAAGGCTAACTGCTCTTTTTTTTTTGTCAAAAATGGCCGATTTTGAGGAAACATTTTACCACCGAGCAACAAGAATTTCTTTGCCAATATTCATCAGTTTGCCCCATGGGAAACATTCTTAAGCAGAAGCGAGATATTTGCCTGCGTAAGTCATACTGCTGTTTTGTTTACAATTTAGTTCGCCGCAGTTAATTTGGATTAAAAACGGCCCTTACGGCTCAACTCTGCTGCGGCTTTTGATGTTTGGAAAGCCAGGAGATTGAATTCATTCGAAACACAATTGGTCATGTTTTGAGCATACAACTACTTTTTAGTTAATTGGACATGGCCAAGACATGGCGGTGGACGGGCAGAAGGACCTGGAAACGGTCTTGGCGCCTGCGCTTCTCTAGTTTGTGGACAGCAGCAACTTTTGCTGCGTCCCAGGCTCGGGAAAGGATGGTTAGCCCCTCCCGCAGTCTGATTATATTATGTCAGCGGTCGCCCCTCAACAGTAATAACTGACTGACAGAAGTGCAGTGATAAATAAACGTCACATCGGAGTGAAATAGCGTGTACGAAGAAAGACGTAAAGTATAAAATATCTAAGTTTCTAAAGCGTTTTATTTGAAACGTGCATACAATACTTTTTTATAGAAAATTAGCGCTTTGTGTAAATTTAGTATAAAATGTAACTAAAATCAACGTGAATCAGAGAAAAATATCCCGGAGGGGGGAGGGGAGGGTCCCATCAATACTCAGTGCGCCGCCTCAAAGGCAGTATCGTTTTTTAACATTTTTGAGGCTGCAAAAGGGGATCAATTTTGCCTTTTTGGTCTGAAATATTAGATTTTGCATATTTTGGTATTTGGTTGCAGAAATAGGGCAAACGTTTTGGTATACAGAGTCTGAAAAAGGGTCGAAAAATCTCAAAAATCTTTTTTAAAATAGGGTTGAAAAATCGTACAGTTTTAGTTTGAAGTAGGGCAAGGGTTTTGAGAACACTCCGACTCAAAACTATGAAGGTTTTCCCCCTCCCCCGAGAAGAGGTTTTGGGGGGCAGAGCCTTTAACGGCTAGCTAGCTAAACCGTCCGATATGAACAGTTCAACGTGGTCCCATCTAAAAAGCAGTAGCCTTAAACCTCTTTCGATGAGAACATCGTGCGGGTTTTGCTGTAGAAACTTGATTTCATTTTTTACAAGGCTCGAGTAGTCTCAACAGCTGAATCATCGCCGGGAATGGTTCACTTGGATGTTTAGTGCTTTGCCTAAAGTTATTTGCAACGCCGATTTGCTCCAAATACACGCAACGGCGTTGCAAGTTTTTGAATCGCTTTCAAAAACTTGCAACGCGTTGCAGCACTGCAAACATCGCGAAAAAACACCTCAACGATTTTAGCGCAACATCGCTGTAACACCACCTTAAGTCTCTTTTGTTGTCAAGGGTGACAAGGGGTTTCGCTGGTAACGAGTCAATCACAGATCATCCTTTTTTATTTACATTTTGGAGCAATGCTACCTAACACGAACATAGAAAACGGCAAATAGAAAGAAACCATAACAGCGCGAAAATTACCGCTGCTTCAAGGTTGGTTAGTTATTAATACAGTGGGGCGACCGCTGACATAATATAATCAGAACCCTGCTCACACTGTTCGCTTCAGATAATATCCTCGGACAATTATCCGTGCATATTTCCTCGCCAAAAGTAGTTTATTGTTTATATAGTCTATTTGCCTCGAGAACATGTTGACAGTTCTGAGGTTGCTGGTCCCCATTCCCCCAAGGGTCTGAAGCTGCTGGTCCCCATTCCCCCCAAGGGTCTGAAGTTGCTGGTTCCCATTCTCCCAAGGAGCCTGAGGTTGCTGGTCCCCATTCCCCCAAGGGTCTGAGGTTGCTGGTCCCCATTCCCCCAAGGGTCTGAGGTTGCTGGTCCCCATTCTCCCAAGGAGACTGAGGTTGCTGGTCCCCATTCCCCCAAGGGTCTAAAGTTGCTGGTTCCCATTCTCCCAAGGAGCCTGAGGTTGTTGGTCCCCATTCCCCCAAGAGGCTAAGGTTGCTGGTCCCCATTCCCCGACGGGGTGAACCTCTGCGGGAAGCTGGTAACGAGTCATTCACAAATCATCCTTTTTTTATTTACATTTTGGAGCGATGCTACCTAACATGAACACAGAAAACGGCAACTAGAAAGAAACAATAGCAGCGCGAAAATTACCGCTGCTTCACGTTTGATTAGTTATTAATACAGTGGGGCGACCGCTGACATAATATAATCAGACTGCGGGAGGGGTAACCATCCTTACGTGGGAATTCGCTTCCCCCCAGGCTCTCGCAACATAAAGTAATGGCGGCCACATCGTTAAAGCTCAATTTTCGCCGAAAATCTGGATTGTTGGCGACAGTTATAACCAGGGAGCCGAAATAACTTCAAATATATTTGCTTGGGTGGAAGTTTCAAGCCCTCGACAATGGCTGAAACGAAGGAACAAGTCGATCACGCGTTGAGAGCACATGAGCATTCACAGATGATGGTCAGGTCATCCATGATTATTACAGCAAAAATACCAAAATCCCGTTTCAGGACCGAGGTTAGTAGTTTTAAAGCATGCTGCTTCGACGAGACGTTATATTTTTGATCTTTCACATCATCTTGCAGGGTAAATGTCACGATAAATAGAACTTGCTTTACATTTCTTCTCCCGAAACCTTTGAACAATATTATTGATAGCAACAACAACAACAACAACATTGTTGTTGTTGCTGTTGTTGTTGTTTGTTGTTGGTATTGTTAAACAAGATACAAAAAATTTATTGTACAGTACGTACTTATCCTGCAGGTTTGTGTTGTTGTAATGCCTCCAGATCCCTGTCGCGACTGAAAATTTGCGCCTCTCAACTGTGTGAACAATACTGTATGCCAGCTGCCCAATTAACAGCTTTATTTTGTTCTTTTTTATCCACAGGTACAGTACTATCACAGCACAGAGTAACCTGAACTGAACATCATTCACAGCCATTTCACATGCAGAATGTTTCAGTCTAACTATAAGGTAGGGTGTTCACGTACGTAATTGCTTAAAAAGAGAGTTTTATTTTTTCATTTCTTTTTTGGATTGAGAATCAGCACACAGTGATTGGTTCACATTGTCACGTGATATGTGATGATTTAAGGTGACTTAATGAGCAACTTGAGATGTGGGAGATTGACTAATAATTTATAATTTATAAATTGTTGTATTAGTTAATTTCAATGTTTTCATTCATTTGAACTTGACATCATTTGGCTTTGCGAAACATGCGCAGATAAGCTGGAGTTTAGGGAACGATTTTGTTGTGCATTATTAAGCTCGTGCCGGAGATGGATTTGATTAATGGATACCACTACGGGACAAAACTTTCTGTGGCAGCACAAAATACTTCTGGGACGATATCAGGCCATTAAACGGGCACCAAAACTATCATAAACAATAACGATTTATACTTTACACTGTACTGTACAACCTGGCTCTGTGAAGATATTATTTAATACCCATCATGTACTGTATTATATATAAGTACATACATGTACTGTACATGTATGTACTTATGTTGTGAGCCTGTGACAGTTGTCAAAATGCTTCAGCTTACTGTGCCTGTTGAAATGTTTCTTCAATTTGATCATGTTGTGCATGGTAAATTGTATCTAGTCACAAACAGACTGAACATACTGTGAACAAAACTGCAATAATATAGTCTCAGTTTCCTTACTGTCAATTTTATATTTGTTACAGAGTGTGAATACTTGAAAGCTTGATAGAAGAAATGCATTCAGTCAAAAAAAAAAAAAGTATTGAAGCGCAGGGCCTCTGATTAGAAATAAGTGTTTAAAGTCAAGCTGTCAAAATCAACTGTGATGACAAGATAAGTCACATGTTACTACTGGCTGACCCTTTCACTCCTAAGCTCAAAATGCAGATTCCCTCAGCCTTTAAGAAACAAATGTACGAGTGTTGTAATCTTTGATAATATTTATAGTTCTATTTTAGCAAGGTGATATTTTCCTGACGAGAAACTGAAAGTCTCTCCTGGGAGTCTCGCCCTTGTGCCTACTTTTCATTTTAGTTTATTCTGGTCTTGACCCGGCAAAAACCAGTCTTGCTTTTCTAGTTTAATATCCACTTGTTTAATTGTAAAAAGAAGAATAGAATTTAGAACTAGTTATCCACTTAAACTATGATGTTGTCAGTGTTTTCATACTGAGGCCAACCCTTCTTCATTCTGATGGTGTACTGTAATACTCCAGTCTAGTTATTAGGTGCTTTGAACTGTGATGTTGTTGTGGGCAGCAAGGTTTTGCACTGACTGACTAATACTGACCCTTCTGATGTAGTGCTTGCACTACGTCCCAGCCAGTAGTTTTAGTATGTTAAAGATTTGTATGCTTTCCACTGACTGTTTTGGCTTTGGGTGTTGCCACTGCAATGACTTGTCTGCCTTGAGTGTAAGAAAATATTATGAAGAGTACCCCGCCACCTCTAGGCTCTAGAAATGTATAACCAATATTGATTTACAACTATACTGGTATAGAACTAACCCAAATATTTTTCTTTTTTAATAGATAAATGGGTTGGTCGATTGAGGCCTTCAAGTAATGCTAAGCTTAGAGCACACAGGCTGACGGGATTGGCAGGCTGATTGGACGAGGTAAGAAGTCTGCTAGCTAGTGCCCTGTTAGCAGGGACCACAACTCGTACAGCATCATAGAGAAGACTGCTGAACAACACTGTGTGGAGTATAACTTTGCTTAAATTGCATGTAGCCTCAAAATCTGGTCGTAGAGCCTTCGAAGTTTGTATGAGAAAGCAAAGCTACATACAAGTTGAAGGTTGTTTATTTCCAGGCAGATTTGCAATAATTTTATACTAGTTTTGTACTGGGTTCATTGATGAATTGTTTACTTTTGTATCACTAGATGACTTTGTAGCCCCAAACCTTGCTGAAACCAAGAACCAGAATTAGGCCGAGGAAAACAAAGATGAATACTATAGAAAAGTTGTAAATCTCAAAAAGATGTGAACAAAAGTTGATCCGGGTGAATCTGAGGTAACTATGAGCCAGGTACCTGAACCCTATCTCCAGCATATACAGTAAGCAGGCTCTTAGTAAGAGGGAGGTAGACTATCAATGGCTGCGCATGGAGGCTATAGGTTTTGACAAAATGGCCAATTTTTGCAAAATGTAGTCTATGTGTTCACAAATCCAAACATACTGACTATGATAGCAATTTTAATTTCTTGACACTTTCAGGCAGGCTTTCTTAGAATACAATACTTGTTTTTACAATGCATATCACCCAATTTTTTACCACAGAAAATCAGAAGCTGTACTTCATCCATGCTTTCAGATTTGTGAAATTAGCAGAGATGGTTACAGCTGGTGGATTTGATCGATGCATTAGTGTGTACGGTTGACTTTGAAAACAAATGTTTTTGAAATCTTATTGATTATGCATGGACTGGACATAAATAAAACAGACGGACAGAGTGCAGTGTATGGCAATGTATGTAATTGTTATTTTAAAATATTCGCTGGTGCAAATTACACCTTTCTTGCATGTAATTATCAGCCATGTTATCGAGCGAAAACATAACTTTGTTGAATTTTTCAATGTTTTGGTAAATTTATTTAATAATTTCAGGGCAAAGATGCAGCACAAAAGAGGTGGCAACTGAGTGATAACAAAGAGTGGAGCTTCAATGCATATTCTGGTGAGTAAATGCTTTCATCTCTCTGCCGTTTTGTCTGCATTTAATTTTCTTTTGCTCTAATTTCTCTGATTTTTTGATGGCACTATACAACTGTACCTATCTTTAATAAGGAATTTTGTTAACTTCAGAACGCAAATGCTGCCTGGGGAAACTGCAACACTGCATGGTATAAATAGAGACAAATGACCTAATTAGGTAAGTTCACTGTCTCTTGTATACCACCAACTTTAAGCGCCGATTGATTGAAAAATTCAACACCATGCTTGTGCCTGTATAATATAAAAGAAAAATGTTAACAACTTTAATTCTAAGCCCGTCGGAGTGTCGTCCATTTGTTGCCAACATTACCACGATAATCGATGACTAGAAAATATTTCCTTGACAAGATTTTATTCCTCTTTGCTTTTCCCTGAGCTGTGCAAGGTTACTAATCATGACGCTATCTCGGTTGCAAAATGTCGTTATGTTAAGTATTATTCTTCGACAAGTACTCTTGTCAAAATTTTAGTTCTTGACACCGTGTTTTAAATCAACTGATGCTTCACGAAGCTAATGCGGTTCAATTTCAAGAGAATGTCTATGTCGCCGAGAGTTTATTTCCCAGTTCTTGTTAGCTTTTATCCTTTTCAACTCCATCTGGAATATTTTAAAGACTTCATCAGCATTTATTCCCAAGCTTTTCAGTCGCGAAGCTATGCATCCAATATATCTTAACGCACACTTTCATATATCATGTAACTTCAGCTATTGTTGCCATGTTTGAATTTATCTGCATCAGATGTTTTGTCCAAAAACTATTTGCCACTGGAAGAAGATGCGAGATGAAATCTAAGATTCGACGCCATTGATTTTGCAATTCGTGGTTCACTTGTAACAAATAAATAATGCGGAAAACTTATCTTTGCTTCTTCCGTTGGCCGGTCATTTGAAAGACACTTTTAATTCGATATTGTATTCGATTTTTGTTGCAAAACTAATTTATTCACTTTCTTAATCACTTTACTTATTATTCACTAGTTGGATTATAAGCGAGTGATTGCGGATCGAAGAATGACAGATTTGCAGTTTGCCAACATCAATGATAAAGTATTTTTTCTAAATCCACATTAATTACGAGAAAGGATGTTTAATTTATTTAAAAACGTAATTAGATGATTGTAAACAATCCTTTCCAGGAGTTAAGAAAAAACCAGCAACACTGAAATAGGTCTATAATTCGTTGCCAAACAATGGACATCCATTGCAATACGGGGATATAGACAATATCAACCACATGAAGGCCAACTGATAAAATAGTATTGGAACCGGGCATCACTGAATTGCCCGGGGCAGAAAAACAAACAAGCAAACAAAACTCAGGCACCCCTAGAAAACGGTGGATACGCAGATACTCACCCCCCCCCCCCCCCCCCCCACTACGTTTTTGAGTTATATGTCGAATACGCAGTGGAGTGAGACCCCCATGTTTTTAGGTATGTCGAAGTGGATACACGGTTAGTTAGCCCACCCCTCCCCTTATGTTTTTGAGGTATATGTCGAAGTGGATATGCGGATAGTTAGCCCACCCCTCCCCCTATGTTTTGGAGGTATATGTCGAAGTGGATATGCGGATAGTTAGACCACCCCTCCCCCTATGTTTTGGAGGTATATGTCGGAGTGAGTACGCTGATACGAAGTGGAGTTAGATAACCCCTCCCCCTAAGTTTTTTTTTTTTTTTTTTTTTTTTTTTGGTATATGTCGGTGGCCGTTTATTTATAACCCCAAACCGCCCGCCCCACCCCGCGCGCTGTTTTGTTCATGCGTCCCATGTGTATAAAATTGAATGCATGACAAACGTGCCAAAACCGGTTTGACTGCATTTTTCACACGTTTCGTTCCATCGTGCACAGAAGCCATTTGTGAGAAGACTCCGACGAAGATGGACGTGTTTGTGAGAAGAGATTTGAAGACCCAAAATGGCGAAGCTTGTACGCCACGCAGCTTTCAGGACGGTGGAAAATATGGCACATGGAGTTGACTCAAACTTTACAAGAAATAGTTGGCTGCAGATGGCTTTAAACAGAAGACGACTGCAGAACTTTATTGCACAGAAAACTGTAAGCTCTGTTTCGTTAATGCTATTCTACGGTCCTGTATAATGTTATTTATTTTGTCTTTTAAAGAGGTGTTCCAAACGTTCTCAGTCAATTCAATCCGCTCCAAGACTTTCCTTTGCATTAATTCGTGAACAACAGGACTTTTAAACGCGAGGGCACTTTTTGAATTAGTTTTACTGTTACTACTTCGGGCAAAACCCTGATTTGTTATCTGTCATATACGTGTGAACAGCATATTATTGCAAGAGGTCGTTATTTCTTCGCTACATGGCTGTTTTTGATCCAAATTACCAAAATTTTCAGGTCCGGTGTCGATAATTATGCAGAAAAAGCCAAAATGATAAATTATGCAAACCACGCATATATTGGCTGCTGAAAACAATGATGTCCAATCAGTTTGGCTCACAAAGAACTCATCTTTTGCTTGTGCTTTTTTTTTTCTTTTCAACTTTTTTCTTGCACGTTTTTTTAAAGCGTGAATGATTGGCGCTTGTTTTTATCGCGTAACCTTTTTAGTTCGTTGTGAAAGCGTTGTGGTTACGCAGGTATTGATGTAACGTTTTTATTGTTTCTGCTTGTAAATTTATCGTTTCCCTTTCTCACTCACAAAACTGTCGTTGTTTCTAGTCGTGTAAATTTTTAGTCGCCCTCGCGTTGATCTTGGCACAAATTTGTACAAAATATTTCCTTGTCGCTTTCAAATTTGGGCACGGCTTGATAAATATACGTTGGACATTTTGTTAAATTTTCTTTCGTGTACAATTTGATCGTTGCCTGACAGATTTCTTTGGAACGCCTCAAGTTATTTTTCTTTTTTTTTTTTTTTTTTTTTTGCTGCTGCTGCTAGTGTTATACTCTTCAGAAATCGAAGAAGAACAAATCATTACTTTGGTCTAGATATTTCTTAGCTTTCAAGGCATGAAAAATATTTCGCGGCAGAAATATTACAGTTGTAGAATTCTGTTCGTGCTTTTTAAGTTTTTGAAGGGTATATCTTTATCTGGTACGGCCTGAAATTTACCTCGCAAAATTCAAATGGAATTTTGCGTATTCAAATAGGACCAGATTTACGCTGAAACTTTGCTCGGAAGCAATTAACAGTTTTGTGTCTGATTTATTACCGCCACAATTTTGGTGGCCTGACTAAATTGTCTCTAAATTCTGTCCTGGTCGTTGCTTTTTCTTCGAATTTTCAGGTGTACCAGAGTTTAGGTTTGTGCAATGCTTGACTTAGAACTATTTAGTTTGTCGTTCTGTTAAATTGGGATGGTCGGAAGAGGATAGAGCGCTTTTATTTTGTCTATTGGATTGGAAAGTCGCTTTGATTCCGTCGCACAATTTTTCATTTTGACGCCGTGTTTTGAATTAACTGATGCTTCACGAAGCTAACGCGGTTCAGTGTCTTTTCGCTGTTGCAAAAACTAATTTATTCACTTTCCTGTTGGGCAATTTCAAATCGATTTTTCTTGCGAAAACTAATTTATTCATTTTCATTTGCGAGCAGTGCGCATTTCTCTTCCTCCATCCCAGTTTATCAGATGATCCCTTCGGCTAAGCATCTACTTGTATTCTTCTTTCGATTATTTATACCAAGTTTTGTGGGTGCGTCACATTTAAAAGTTATCTCATGCCTCAAATATATTTGCTTTCACTGTCGAGGGAAATAAATTGACTGTTTGCATTTTCGGGAAAGATTTGGAGAATTAGAACCGCGGGAATTGAACAGCAATTCCGCACAAAATTTTATTAAGGCATGATGTATCTTACTTGTGATGCATTGGATGCATCATTTCATATTATACACCGTTCATTTCTTAAACTTTACATGGCGGGGATTATTGCAACTAATGCAGACATTCGGTGTCTATTTTCTTTCGCGAAGGCTCTGTATTTTATATTTATTTTATTTTTTATCTGTTCAATGATGTGCTTAATAAAGAAGTCTGTGGGGGGGGGGGGGGGGGGGAGATATGATGTACATGAATATGTAATATGCAGTGTAACCTGCAAAACTTGTTTTATAATTAAAGATGACATAAGACCATGATCCTTTTCAAACTTTATTGACGTCACATTCAGAGTGTATATAAGTAAATTTTCCGGTAGGGGAGGTTGGTCGGGGCTAGCGGATGGCACCAGTTATAGTCAAATTTTTTTGCTTACCTAATGAGGTTAATGATCAGACTTTGAAACAGCAAGAGTAATAGAGTTGTACTAGTAGTACAAGAGAACTACTAAACTGTTACAACCACTATTACTATTACTACTTCAAAGCCCTTCCGCGAACCTAGTAGTTAAGTAAAGTAAATTGAAGGAGAGGCTCTGAGAAACGGAAAGCTGGTAACCCGAAGGAAAAAGGTTGATGAAAATTGGGATATTTAACAATGTTTCGAGACAAAATAATCTTTTGCATTGCGTCCGTTCATGAAAAACTCGTGACATGAAGTTGGCGTAAGTCTTCAGCCAAATAAAAAATATCGGAGCCAAAATGAAAGACGTTTCTCAGAGCCTCCCGTTCCAAATCCTTTTTGAAATTAAGGAGGGAAAGTATTCCCTTGCTTCTAATAAACACGCACAATAACGGATATGGTTGTTGAATCACTAGAAAATCATGAAGGTAGAATAGAAGTTTTAGCTTCGCACCAAATTGTTCAAATGGCTGTTATTTAGCCTGAAAACCCGAAGTCAAAATGTAAAGAAAATCTGTGCATATAGCAAAACAACGTTCCGATTGACCATCGCAAAGTTCCATTTGAAATTTGTGACTAACCAATTGAGCAAGATTCCTATTTCGAACGCAAATTTCCATTTGAAATTTGCCGAGATAAAATTTGTCCTAGCTTTCTCGTTCCTATTTCAGCATCGCAAAGTTCCATTTGAAATTTGCGATTAAATTTTCAGTGATTCGAAAGAAACAACCATTTCCCATTACACACAGATCAAGCATACTAAAATGACTGCAATGCCGTTGAGGCGAAATTGGACACGATAAGAAACAGATGAATGTTTTGTGTTCGTTTCGCAAGAGAAAATCGCACGAGAAACCGTTTCGTAAGAAAGGAAAACACTCCGCTCGCTCAGCTTGCATTTGAATATGAAATATACCAACAGAATAGCAGATATGTAGAAAAAAACACGAGTTAATTTCGAGTACAAGCGCGTATACCGTAAATTATCGGCTGTTACATTAAAAATTCGCGCTCGATATTGCGCCGAACTCGAGATACAAAAAAAGGTGGGTTTTGTCAAGAAGAAATAGGTTGAGTATCACTTGCTCGTGGTCTCCGAGGAATATGTTTTCGCGACTTAAAACTCCGTCAGTATCTGTAGCACTGAGCTAAAGGTTTGCGTTTGCCACAAAAATGATTTTGAATCTCGCGGGTTTGCAGTCATTTAAAGTAAGCTTGGCTAAGCTAACTTCGAAATGAGGTGTCTCGATAGAACATACACTTGACCTGAAGCACTGATTTACAGCAAATCATAACAACATTTATTGCTTCTTTTTTTTTTTTTTTTTTTTTTTTTTTTGGGTGAACACATTGAATGTTTAATTCAAGTAACATAAAGGAATGTCCGTTTAAGCCAAATCATTTTTGAATCTCGACTGACTGAAAGGGATACTTCTGACACGAGAAAAAACGCGAACCCCGAAAAATTGTCGAAACACCTCATTGCAGTAAGAAATATACTAGGCTGATAAGTTCCATGCATCATAAAATAACTGTTTTAGAGACGGGCAATTTGTTAAAGCAAAGAAACGACGCGAAGCTCCGTTTTGTAAAATAAAATCCAATAAGCTTGTCGACAGTAAATTATAAGTCAAATTTAGTCAGTAATTTTATCAGTACGGAAATGCATGGTACCGATCAGCCTTCGTAAACCTGTATCAAACTAATCACAATAGTAGGCCCTACTTTGCAGTAGTCTAGCGCTTGTGTCCTTGCTCAAACCATTGCTTGTTACTATCCATGCTAGTCCATTTCTCAATTCCAACAGTCCATTTGTCCATTCCATCCAGGTTCGTCCGTTACTCAATTCCAACAGTCCATTTGTCCATTCCACATATCGTCGCTCAAGTTCTGTGTGCAAAGAAACGCATTCTGTAAGCTAACAATGTCTTTTGACTGGGTTAAATGTACATGTACTTACTGGGATGAAACCTTAAACGTAATGCGAAGACAGTGAACTCGAAACTTACCAGGCAAACAACTCGTCTCCACGTGTATCGATGATCGACAGTGTAGTTTTGCTCAGTTGCCGTCGCCTTGCACTTTATCTTTGCCCTTAAGTCAAAGAACACGTTCGGTCAGCTAATCCATCTTCTTGGTAAAACAAATAGCAGGAATAAACCCGAAACGTACCAAATACTTCGACATTCGACAACAACGTCGTAATAATGATATACAGAAGGGAGGTGTGAAAAGATTCTTGCATGCTTCTAGCCTCATGGAATATTTTTAAATATTTAAATATTCATAATTATTGGTTAAAACCAGTACACAGACTCACCGGGGGAGGGAAGGGGATGCCGTGACGTGTGGATGCGCTGTTGAAGGACTGAGGCGAGTAGCTTCACTGGCGGATGGGCCTGAAATGAAGATTGGAAAATGTTGACGCTTTTGTTTATCACTTCGTGCTACATTGTATTTTTATTCTAAAACAACACCGTCAAAATAATGATGTACAGTACAGAATAGTGTGATGTCATAATTACGTCACAGTCTCTCCTCAGGCCAGAGAGACTGTGATGTAATTGGAACATGCAAGAGTAAAGTACAATTAGAGGGTAATTTTATTCGTGTATGTGGAGTCTTCGGTGGCTTTCGTTGAACTCTCTCGCTTAATTTGTCGAGCTTCGACCGCTGAGGAATTATGCGCCGATCAATTCAAAACGTCGTTCAGTCGTCATCCCCCCCCAACTTTGCCCGGGGAGGCGGAAATTTGACCTACCAGGGAGGGTTGGGAAAGTTGAGTTTTTGTTAATCGGCGCATTACACACAGCTACTTTTTGCAGATATAAATTCGGTCGAGTGTATTTTTCTGGAAAACTAAATACGCTTCCTGTGGGAAAAATAATTACTTAGAACAAGTATTCAAACATGGCATTGTCTCAGGTGATTGCGTGATGTGTTTATTCTCCGCGCTAAAAATAAACAAAAATTCGAGGCTAAGTTTTAACGGATAGGATTTTGGGCCGCTTTGCGCAGTGTAAAGACTTTTAGACCACCGGTTCGGACTAAAAAACCGGAATGGCTTTCGCCAGAAAACCTACTCCGTGCAGTGTAAACAAGAAGCCAGCCTCGAGAGGCTTTCAATCCTTTAATGCGACCGGAGCATTATGAAAACCTATCGACATACAGGACGTACCACATTCAGAAGTGGAACGCAGCGCTGCCGTCTATAAAACTGAAACTTAGATTGATTATCCCTTCGCGCCCAAGAGGTAAATCTGAGAATATTTTCATCTGTACTACTACATTAAACAGTATCGAGAATGCTCTGTTAGTGAAACTCAATCGTGTCTTGCAAGTCGATACTACACACGTCGCTTGTTTAAAGTTCTCCAAGGCTGGAAAATATGTTAAATTCGCCATTATTATTTAAAATCACGCGCGAGGAAGCGACCCCATTGGTCGAAAAAGCAAAATGTTCCCATTTTAGCGTCTTGAGCATTACCCTCGCAGAGCTCGGGGGAAAATAGTTTTAAATTACAACTCAGACGGAGTCAACGATCAGAGTTGCACTCATAGGTATTGATGAGCAAATCGTTTTGGTTCTCGTCAGAAAACAGGGAAAAAGGAAATTGCGTGATGCTGACGAGATCTGAACATTTAGTACATTAAATTCGTACTTTCTGGGTTATCTGTTGGGTACATCTCCCCTGCGTTCCTCTGAACAAATTTTGTGTTCAAGGAACTTCTCTGTCTAAACAGGGCATACAAGCTTTAAAAAGTATTCAAAAGCGCCGAATTTTGTCATGTCTCTGAAGTTAGAAAAATTCAAACACTTTGCCAATAAAGTGCGTTCTTTGCACAAGAGTTAAGCTGTCATTGCCAATCCGGTATGGCACTCATAAACTGAAGGATTTTTCGAGTCCGGTCTTTAACAAGATCGCAAATTGAAGCACGAATGAAAGTTTCCGAATTTGTGTCTTAAACCGGGCCAGAGCTAGGTATCAGCGGATTCCCTCCTCTCCCCTCCCCCGTCCCCAAATCACATTTAACTGCAAAAAGTGCCACTTTAGGTCACTTTCTGAGGAAACTCGAACTCTCCCTTCAACACAGTAATCTCCTCGCTGTGCGAGGGTAATACTAAGTTCGTGACGCTATCTCGATTCTAATGTTCGTTAGTCACAGACCTCTCTGTCATATAAAGATTCACTGATAGAATGTCCGTTGCTAATGACAAGAATTGTATATTTTAAAAGCAACAAAGCCAAAAACGTAAAATCAATAAAACTAATGACAGACACAAAGATTTACATGTTTTTTTGTGTTTATGACAATGAAATGAAACGAAACAGTGCCCTGAACTTATGCAATCAAAAGGTGCGACTAGAAAATTGTCACCCTGAAGCAAGTGGTGTTCACAAGAAACAACTCAAACTTTGAACTTAAAGTATCTGGACCCCAGTAACAGAAAGTCTTGGACCATGCAATCAAGCATGTCTCGCTGTACTGCATGCTCATCACTTGAATCATTTATTACATGTAGTCAGATGATTTCCTTTTACTTTTAAGATATGAAATGTGTTGGGTTGGAAAGCTGTACAGTAACTGCATGTTCAAGAAATCCTTTGACCTGACAGCGATTACAGCAAAAATAGATAATAATAATTTGAGCTCATTCAATATATATGTGTGCTAAAAATGTACATATATGTGCATCACTGCATTGATGAAAATGAATTTAAAACATGTAACTTACAAACTTAGTTTTCTGGCCAAAGCTGCCCCGGATTGGTGGCCTATTATTGTTTATACTGCACTGGAACTGCCTAAATTTCTATCCATTAAAATGTGTCATTGTTCTTGTTTTGTTTTTTAGCACAGAGAATATGTGGCATCTTTTGGAGAATAAACAGATCAAGAAATCACCTCAGACTGTCAATTTCAATACCTGTTCTGGAGTAAAAACATTTCCCACAAGACCAAAAATAATTGCAGCTGCATCAGGGCAAGGGGATATCTAGATTTCTAGTAGAATAATTAACTAGTACAGATCAACTCACCGGGTGCATGCCATGGTGGATTGGCTGTTGGATGAACCAGATTGATAAACACATGAGCAACCAAGTCTGAGGAGAAGGGAGAAGCTTCAATGATGGATAGACCTGAAATGAAGATTGGAAAAAATCCCTTTTTCAGTAAATTGTGTCTTTCCAGTGGTTTCATAATAAACAAGCTCTTTTACAAACAGATTGTCATGGACAATAATTACTTAAATTATATGTTGTGTGAATGACCACTGTTCAACAAAATATTTTCACAAGCTTTACAGTAGTTCAGTCAAGGTAGCCAAGAAAGCCTGGCCTAAAATTGTTTGTCTGGGTTGGCTGGGCTTCTTGCATGCTTTCTAGCCTCATTGGAATATTTTTAAAACCAGCACATACTGTAGACTCACCGTTGGGAGGGAAGGGATGCAGTGACATTGGATGCGCTGTTGGAAGACTGAGGTGAGTAGCTTTACTGGCGGATGGGCCTGAAATGAAGATCGGAAAATTTTAATGCTTTTGTTCATCACTTCGTGCTACAGTATATTTTATCTTGAACAACAAGAGTTAATGACAAATTACTTTTCGAGTTGACATATTGAAAGCCTCAGGTATAAATTAAAGAAGGTATATAAAATATGTTTTTGCTTTTGGAACTTTTTGCTGGACTAAAGAAAATCGTATAAGCATTTTATAGGAGTTCTAAAACTTGTGCCTCCTTCATACTGAAGTCTTCGCAAATATTGTGTTGTCACATGCAGTTTTTTTCTTTTCTTTTCTTTGGTATAAAAAGGGAGACTTTTTTTAGTTAAAGTCAAATTATATATAATGGTCACTATTTCAACCCTTGGAAGGTAATTTAAAGAAAAAGGTCCCCACCTTCCCCCTCCCCAATAAAAAAAACACACTGTACCTTCACTAACACTGTTCGACTTTAAGGCTAAATAACTATTTGCCAAATACCCTTATATAATAAAGATTTGGTTGATTTCCAACAAATTTGTTATAATAGGGTTTTCGAATTCATATTATAACGAACACATTTCCCCAGTCCCTTGCACTCTGGGTTCCACTGTATGTACATGAAGGCTTTGCAATATGTGCCACTTTGCCATTTAAAGTGAATGTCTCTGTAAGAATCAATCAAAATCCAGCACAAGTTTAAACAGATTTTCCTTATATTTGTTCATAGATAAGCCTTAGTATAAAGCAAAATGAAGTACAGTACATAGAACACACAAAGGGATTATTACACAAGCTCAAAGACTGCAATAAGGCAAAGTATTTTTATGAATATTTTTTGAGCCTGCTTCAGGCGAAGACAAAACTCGCTCAAAATTGACTTCAGTGCTCGACATTAAGGTTTTAGATTGTATGGTTGCCCATCGGCCTGTATTATTGACTTCAAGCAATAGAAAGTTTCATAATTTCTAGTGGCCCGGCCCAGAATTTACCTGCCCGACCAAAAGTTTTGGTTGCCCCGGGCAAGCAGGCAACTGTTAATGTCGAGTGCTGGACTTTTGCAAAATTGATACTTGCTGTACCCAATATTTGCTTGACTTGTGTTGCAAAACAATGACAGCTATGATCTCTTCAGTGTATATTTGATAACCTGAAACAGTTTCATCTGCAGCACAAGAAAAATTTAAATGTGAATGTACCATTTTTGGATTTTTCAAATCCTAATTTAAATTATTTCTCTTGCCATGTGAATAAAACAGTTTCAAAGTATTACACAATAAATCATCGAAGAAAATCCATAGCACTGAAAAAGTCACACTGCAGCTTTAGGATACCAGGTCAAGCAATATTTTGGTAATGGATAAATGTCACTTTTGCAAAAATCGGTTTTAAGGGATTTTTGGCAGCTTTTCCGACCACAAAATACAGACTTTTTGAAAACCAAGTACGCCCTGGTTTGCTGCTCCCTAAACTTGTTCAGAAACAAAAGTTGGAGAGAAATCAATTTTGTGACACATACTGTATGTGCCGGCCGTTTGATCGACTCTTACTGACATTCACTTTTGACCCTTTCCCTCCCAAGATTGACCAACTCTCCCTCCTCGTATAAAATGGAAAATATGTCAAGCAAAAATTCACCTTCATTTCCTGCGATGATCCGTTTTCGCTGTTAGCATCCCTGGGTCCGTCCTCATGCGCGCTCAGAGAGTACACAAGGGACTAATTTCTTTGCTTGAGCCATTGCCGACGGCGTGACACTTTCACCCAAGTATATTCGAGTCCCTGGGTCACCATATTGTCGCTAACAAATGCAATCTTGGCCGCCAGTCTAAACCTGAATGTCCGCCATTTTGTCAACAGGGCCTTCAAAGAGTGACCGCTGACTGGTCAGCAGGCCGTACCTCGCCCCAGACTTATCCGCGTGGTAAATGTACACGCGCGTTCCCCCCAGACCGCGCGCGCGTTTGCTTGACACTTGCTCGATTATCTTGCCTCAAAGAAGGGACTGTTTTACAGAGTATTCTGCATCTGATTGTCTCTCTATTTAGTTTCCTGTTTGGTCGTTCGTTTGTCTTTCCGTCGCTGTTCTCTTCATTTTCAACGACTGTCGCGAACTTGCCCAGTTTCTTAACAGTCCAGTTTACGTGAGCCCACGGACATCGATGTGTTGACTAAATAAGTGACTAACATAGGCATGATATATACAGTCAACTCTCTCTAAGCGGACACCTCTCAAAGACGGACAGCTTGCACATTTGGTCCTTGCCAATTTTCACTTGTTTTATCTGTGAATGAATTCTCTCTAATGGCCTGGCAAAACGAGGACACATTGTGGCGGCAACAGTGTGTCCTTCGATGTTTCTAGGGTGGCAAAACGTGCGGCAACATTGTTGCGTTCCGCGTGGACACAACAAATGTTTCTGAAGCTTTTCAGGAACATTTTTTGTGTCCAGGACACAAATTTGTGCCCTCAACAAATGTTTCGCGCGTGGCAAAACGGGGCAACATTTGGGAAACATGCGCGCGCTAGCAATGTTGCCGCCGCAATGTGACCTCGTTTTGCCAGGCCTTAAGGCGGACACCTCTCCAAGGCGGACAGTAAATGATAGTCCCGAAGCTGTCCACCTTAAAGAGAGTTCACTGCATATCAAACTGTTATTATTTGTCTAGCTGTTTCTAAATGTATAGTACGTCAAAATTGATACCGTCGCACACATATTCTCTTAATCTACAAGTAGACCCTCGACACATCGTACAAGAAGAGAAAAGCACGTACCAAAATATCATTAATATGCATTATCTTAGTTTTAAGAGAACGGTATGGTAAAAAAGAAGATTCTGCAATATCTTGGCTGAATGTTGACCATTCTCTCCTAGTGTGCCTATTTGGACCGGCAAATCTCCCTAAAAATGTCTAAAAATGACTAGGTCAAGCGTCCTAGCAATATACTGTTAGTAAACTCGTTGTGGGTGCGAATTTTTTGTTAAGAAAACCGGTGAATTTAGGGTTTACAGTATCTATTTTCCCCGAGCATAAAACAGTACGGACCAGACTAAGTCCGAGTGCCTCCGGACTAAGTGCAGACTCAAAAGTTGTTTTGAAACGCCTTTGCTAAAGTCACAATTATGTGCATATCCTTTCCCTTCGCTTTAGAAGGGCATCCGCGATGTATCAGCGGCCTCCATTATTCCTTTGCAGCTGAATCGGGAGGCAAAGAGCGGTGGAAAATCAACACGACCAGCATACCGGCCAGAGACAACGAGCCAAGTGAAAGAGCGTACACAGTGCGTATGTAGTTACCACAATCCTCGCAGTTGTCCCTGAGAAGGACGTAAAATCAATTTTAAATTGATAAATATTAATAAATAAAAATATGTTATTAATAAATACTATTACTGTGTATTAATAAATATTAATACCTACAAAAAATAAAATAAATGTATATATATATTTTTTTCTTTTTTTTATATACATAATTTTCTTCAAACAAATTTGCACTGACACTGGTATTGTATGAATCATGGTAATTACCTGTCTTCTGGATAAAAGGCTTGTATTATCACGTACAGCACTGCACATAACGTTTTTTGATTGATCGTCGCAAACGAGAACACGAAGCCGGATGACTCCTGAAGCAAGGACATGGCATACAATTACAACAAATGCTTGCGATGACAATAACAATAAAAGTGACAAAGAAAACAACATAAAAATGAAAATGACTTTGTAGTAATGAAATTAACTGCCCCATTGATTAATCCACAAAAAAGAAAACACACACACACACACACACACACACACACACACACGCGCGCACACACACACAAACTGACACTATATAAAGAAACAAACCTTATTTTTTCGTACAGCGTCTGTGATAAGTGACAATGCCATGACGTACATCGCAGAAGCAGAGCATCCACTCAAAACAATGGGGGCGTAGACCATCTGCTTTGTGGACGGAGTGACGTAATAAAACCAGACCGCTGACCCAATACCAAGTCCGGCTGAAAGGGTATAGGTCAACTGGAACATAACACGTGGCTCATAAGTTTTTGCTCACCAATCGCAAGTCCATATAAAGAAGATTTTCAGCAGACTTGGGTTGACCTGAGAATCCGTTTGCCCAAGGCCTGCATAAGGTCATTACGGCCAATATGTTCACGCATACTCGCACGAGTACTTGAACACATTTTAGATAGCTAAAGCAAGAAGCCAAGAACGACGACAGCATTCTCGTCAAAATAACAAATCTGATTGCAAAGACATTTAAGGCGCTCGTGATTATGTAAGAGTGACGTAATCTTAGGGGCGTCGTGCTCTCCACGCGATTCCTTTTTTCCCTTGGTTCCCCGTGTTGTCATCGCCGTCCTAGCTTAAGCGCCCTAATACAAAGAGGTTATTACACGGGAAGGAGTGCAATACGGCGAAGTACTTTTACGAGTCGGTTTTATTTTTTCGAGCCTGCTTCAGGCGAGAAAAAATAAAACTGACGAGTAAAAATACAGCCGTATTGCACAACTTTTCGTGTAATAAATTGTTTATTACACGACAAACGAAGCAGGGCAAACATTCTCGCCGCGCGCAAAATGGAACAAAAAAATGACGCGTTCGTAAACTTTGCTTGCGAAAACTGATCACGTAAGCTAATAAACCAGTTGATCTGGTTCCTGACGAGTGCAATACGCTCCCATCTTTGCACTCGTTTTGGCCCGTATTTGCACTCGAAAATGTGAAGTCGTGTAATAAATGTTGTTACAGCCATTCCACTGAAAACAACAATATCGTGTAAGCGTTTCTGCTTCAAGAATCCGGTGTATCACTTTGTAAACAGGTGTTTTTCTTGGAACTTTTTTACCACTATGCAAGTATTTTTGGTCTTCTTACCTTTTTACCAATTATTAGGTTCAACTTCTTGGAAACAGCAGTTCCGCACAAGCCGCCAAGCAAATACACCAGTGGAAAGTAAGCTATAGCTTCCTAGGGGCGAAAGACAGCAGGTCAGAAACCGATAGTTTACCTTCCAGCAGGTCTTCCTAAGAGTGTTCACTTTGTGATTGAAATTAGCTAGCAGAAAATTGTCTCATGTTTTACTTGAAATATTTCTACAAACAAAAATCGATGAAAGGCTTTGAAAATTTCGCAAGAGCAAACATGTATCTGTAGACGACTTTGAAAATCCAATATTTTATTAGCAATGGACATAATAAGAAAGTTCTTCAAAACGTGAAATACAAATTTGGTAGCATTAATCTGATACAGGTTCATTGAGAACACTTGCTGATGAACATGGAGCCAGTTAAGTTAAATACTTCAAAATCTGGCATTTCAAAAGCTCTACGTGCTTGATACGACAACAACAATAACAACAAGCAAACAACAACACATCTAAGTAACCCTAAGCCTAAGGCCTAAAAGCATATCAGACAAATGCTCTTGTCTGTCCCTATATCAAAGCTGACTTTCAACTGTTCAGCAAGTCTGGCCTTCGCTTCTTTTCTTCAAGTAGATTAGCTGGTAGAAAATGACTTCATCTCTAGTTCAGAATTTATAAAGACAAACACTTTAAGAACATGATTTTACAAAAAGTAAAGAAAATGTATCAGCAGCACAACGTAAACATTACAATTACCTTCGAGAAATGGAGATGATCCAGGATATACAAAGCCATATATGAGTACGCCATGTTCTCAAACAAACGGGCAAACACAGTCATAAAAGTAACCTGTGGAGAGACAAATAAAATTAGGGTTTAAAACAAACCAAAGGCATTGTGATATTCAGCCGCCATTGAACTGAAACAGAATGTTTGATTTTGTCACACTCTTTACTATGGATAGCCTGTTTGTACCAATTTGAGTATCTTTTTGCGTGGGTTTCAAAACCATAGTAGAAACATGAGCTGGTATCTATAACACTTACAAACAGTATAATTATGCTGTTTTTTACGCCTCAGTTTAAGCTGATTAATTAAAAATATCCCCTCACTTTACCACTCATACATATTTTTTTTATTAAAAGGTTAAGAGAATCTGCATTTTGAGCTTCGGCAGCTCTTACCTTGTAGAGACTCGGATCTTTCAGCCAGGCTACTGTTCCTTTGGGAGTTTCCACTTCTCTAACTTCTGTGTGAGACGCATTAATGATTCTTGACAGCTTATTAGCCTCGGGAGCTTCTGTGATATTATCCGACGTCTTTAGGCTTCCCTCGACCTCTTCCTCCATCACCACGATACTGTCAAACGCAAAAGAGTCTCGTTGTATTGTTTGGTCGTCTTTTCTATCCTGTTTGTGCATGATTTCGACGTTTTCTTCCTCGGTTTTACTGATAGTAACTATGTCGCCTTCAGAGGAATCGACGACGGGGTTCATCTTTACATACGTGGGCAAGTGCCAAACTGAAAACTTTCGTTCCCGACTGACTCTGCGGTCTGTTTCAAGAAGAAGAAGAAGAAGAAGAAGAAGAAGAAGAAGAAGAAGAAGAAGAAAAACAACAAAAACAAAAACAAAAACAAAAACAACATTAAACAAACACCGCAGTCATTTACAATTGGTCAGTGGTGTTTTGTCAACTGTCATGGATTCGTTCTACAAACGAGTTCTGAAAGAGTTTATACACAGTCTTCTTACCTTGGTCGACATCAAGAAGACTATTTCCCTCTGTTGCACGACTGTCGGACAACTGATATGATTGCGCTTCTGGTTCTCTGACCTCAAGAGCTAAAACTAACATGACCAGTTGAATCAATGAAAGGTTGTACTAAACCACAGCTCACACCGGACTTAAATGAGAAATATATCACTAAAATGTAGTGAAGCAATGATGATTATAAACTGACTTTACCGATCACACAAAAGACACACTGTATCTTACACTAGTCTAACCCAGCCCGATGTCTGTCTTAAGCCTGAAAGTAAGAATATTTCACTCACAAAACGACTTCCTTGATTTTTAGTGGAACAAGTTATCTTTTAAACTGGTCAAAATCCGGACGTTTATTGGCAAGAGAATTTGAAATAAATATCCGGTCAAACCTGGATTTATATGGAGTTTAGCTTCTAAATCCGACCAGGTGCGATGCTCAACCGTAAATTGCCCAACGTTATCGCCACAAGTTGATGAATTATTACCTGGGTCATCACTTTTGGGACGAACATCTTTCTGCAGTTCCCTTTCGTGGATCTCAAAAGGAACGAGGTGTGCAGACAATTTTCGTATCACTGAGGATGTCTTTCTCTGATTGTCGTTATCTGAGACTGAAAAAAAAAAAGAATAGAAATGAAAGAGAGAAGAGGGAGGGGGGGGGGGGGGGATTGGGGGCGGAAGGATTGAGGGAAAGAAATGATAAAAGGCATCCGAAAAGCCTAATACAGGGACACACGTCAAAAAAAAAAAAACAAAAACAAAAACAAAACAAGAACAAACAAACAAGTATATTATTATCTTATTGAGAAAGAAGGGGAAGAAACGGAAAAAGGCAATGTTGATTAGGATTTATACATACAATATAAAAACAAAGGCACAGACACATGTTGGACAAAAAAATATGCAATATCTCTCAACTGAAGCTAGGTGTTTATTTATTCTTAATAGAAACATCGTGAGCAAGACAATGTAGAACAAACAAGCACTATCTGAACGAACCTTCTGTTGTCCCTGGTGATTCTCCGAGGCCGAATATTACTTTAACATTATAAAGTCCGGCTAAACTACAGACGACACTCGCGCGCTGAAAGAGAGACAAAGAATGTAGAATGTAGATAGCTAACGCAACTGTAGTCTCTTTGTAATGTTTGATTCGTTCTATTTGATCCCAAGTGATAAATTCTTACCCTCTGACTTTTCTTTACTTTGGATTCCTTCGTTATGATGTGGAACAATGAAGCGCAGACAATACCTACTGCTGTGAGTGTGACAGTTATTATCTGCAACAAAATGACGGAGTACGCGTCTTATGTAAAGTTAAACTTCAAACTGCAATAGTGCTTGTATGTTTTCTGCTTCTTTCTGTACCATTCTTTCTCTCTGTCTATCTGGCTCGTAGACTAATACCTCGCTCACACCAATGCTTAAACCTGTTTGAAAGGTGTTTAATAAAACTTGTTTAGTTAGGTCGGCTGTTCGTAATGCACACACGGCAAAACTATACTGGTTTAGAACCTGTGCGAGGTGGTGTAAAATGTTGTGTAACTAACACAAAATCAAAACAGGTTTTAGAAAACGCAGTCTAGTAAACTTTTTTATTTTTTGATTTTTTTATTTAAACATATTTGGGCGTTTACCCCAAGAACTCATGGCTCATCGAGGGGGCTTACGTATACATAAATTTTACGGTTTTACAGTCAAATATTAATAGATGAGAATAAAGTATAAAGAACCACAAATACACAAATGCACACACAACACACACGAGGATCATAAACGGATATAAAGTTAGAAGAAAAAGAGGAGAAAGAGGAAAAAGACCGCTGGCACTCCTGTTAAACTCCTAGTAAACTTGGTTTAATTAAACAGGTTTAGTTGGTGTGAATAGGGTATAAGAAACCTTTTTTAAAGGAATTACTATTAAATATTTTTTATTCTCATCTAAGGACTAATCTTATAAAGAAATGCAAAACTGTCTGAGAGCATGGTTTTATGTAATTCTTTTATCCTCTCACGAGTAATCAACGCACTATACACATCAATAACTCCCAGACCGTTGAACCAATAACGTTTTCGCAAGGAGAAAATACTGAAATGACTTTCAAAAAAACTTGCATATCCAGCAACAGAGTATCGGTGACAAGTAACTAGCCAGATTTGGAATATCGGAGCTCACTTTAATATGTCACTATGTGTACTTACCATGAACTCTTTCCAGTTATTTGCTGACAAATCTCCTTGGCGACTTTGTCCCAACACAACCAACGCTGTGACGCAAGACAAAATGCCTCCAATGTAGGAAAACCCTGTCCTGAAAAGAGTTAAAATGCAAGTCCAAATGATCATTAAATGATTTCTCGGTAATAGAATGAAAACAGAACTCGAATGATTATCTCTCTGAGCAAATTAATTACAGTAAGCGACGAGAGGTTTCACTAATAGTAACTTGACTGAGAAACCAATCGCGGTAAACGTTGGTCACTGGTCGCGTGCATAAGGGTGGTGGTCGCTTACGAGAGGTGGTCGCTCAGAGAGGTTCCACTGTCTGTTGTTTTGTGCATTTTACACGTTGGACAATTCTGCCAGTTACTCTGATATATTATCTGTATTACCCTAATACCAGTAAAAAGGAATAATCTGAGTCTGTAAAAAAAATAAGGATATCATGGTCCCGGCAAATGCATAACTTCAACATAATGTGCTTATGGGAACATTGATCCACCTTTAATATACATTTTAATGTGTTTTATTTTTTGTATTGGCTACAGTTGTCAAATAATCCCAGGGTTTTCCAATATTAATCTTTTTACTCCCAAGATTGATCAACTTCGTTTCCTCCAGTCAGTTTCTAATCAAAGATATATCACACAGTTTGGAGAACTTGGCTTCATAGTTTGCTCAGATGAAATCTGATTATACTATTAATTCTCACCACATCACTCGTACGTTTTCTTCTTAAAAGGTTGGGAGAATTTACAATTTCAGCTTAAGAGTTTTAAAAGGGTTAAGGAACGGCAGTATTTATATTCAACAAAACTAACTGTTATACTTACCTGAAAATGCTGAGGGTCACGGCCTCCTGCTCATTTTTAGCAACGTCAGGGAAGATCGAATAATGGCTTACTTCGGCAGCTCCGTAGAAAAAATACAGCACCGTGTACGTAAAGAGAAAGTAAGCGAATGCCACCCAGTTTGAAGTCGACTCGGTACATATCGCGCAACGTCCGAATGCAGACACAAAGCCAAATACCAAGAAAACAAGCGCGACTAAATGCCAGCTCTTCCGTCTTCCCACTCTACGAGACAGTAGTGGAACACTGATCTTGTCACAGCAATAACCAAAGAGGACACAAGAGATGAAACTGCCAACCTGTCCTGCCACGAATACAAAACCTGCCTGGCTGTTGGAGAGCCCTGCCACTCGCATGTAGAAAAGTAGACCAAACGAGGACGTTGTTTGTCTGATCAAGTCGTTGTAGAAATTTCCAACGCCGCAGGAAAGAAGCTGTTTCAGTGGAGTTCGCGGTTTAACACTGAGTTCGACGTTATTTTCCATGTCGCCCGTTTTCTGCATCTGAAAGACGACAATTTATAATCAAAGTCCTGCGAGCTTGCACATCTGATTTTTTTGAGAAAAAAAAAATCCCTACCTTTGCATCGGCCGCTTTTCCCTAACGTGTGTAAAGGCTATAGCCTGCCAGTTTGATAACCGTAGCACTTCGAGGATTAGGTTTGTAAAATTGCCGTTGTAGGGGTTTTGACAGACGTACAAAGATTGATCAAAGGTTGACAGAATAAATATGCAATCAATTAGAATTTGCATTGCAAAGGCGTCCTGCTTTTTCAATATGAAATCCCTCATACGTAGTAAGCTACAGACTTCTCAGACTTATTCTAACGTTCAATAAGATCATCCATTATTGAGGTCTTAATCAGAGAGAAGACACAATTTCGCAATGGACTACCAGAAGAGGAGACTGACCCTGTGTATATATTTAAAAGTGTTTTGATCGTGAATATATCAACGGCCACGAATAACGTTTCATAAGACTACTGAATCCAATTCAGTCAAATATGAACTAAAAGCCCCATTTACACTTGAAACTCTATTTCGAATGCAATGTTCCATTTTTTATTATCCCGGATCCTTTTCTCTCCGGATTCACTAAAAGTGACACTGGATTCACAAAAACAAAAACTAAAAAAATAAAAACGCTTAATTCACAAATCCGGATAAATTCGCTCTAGTGTAAAGGGAGCTTCAATGGCATACATACCTGTTCCCCTCGAGGTCCACTACTCAAATCATGATCAGCAGGGTTGAACCGTCTGTGGGTAGACATACGGTTGTTTATCAACTAAGAGAGCTGTAGCTAAAAATACATATCCATATATGTCATTTACGTCAGCAATGACACACTCGGAGCACCACACGATCCGAAGCAAACTTCTCATGCATGGCAGTCCGTCGATCAACTTCAATTTTCTCCTTTGGTTTCTAACCAAAAACATATCGTACAGTTAGGAGAACACGCCGTTTGGTACCTCGCTCGGATAAACGATGAGTAAACTATTAGTTCGCATGCGTTTTCTTTTTGAAAGGTTGGGAGAATCTGTATTTTGAGCGAATGATCTTAGAAACACATCTGTACGTGCGTAACCTTGGAAAAATTTACCTTCCGGCGAATTTACCTTCCGGCGAATTTACCTTCCGGCAAATTTACCTTCAAGCGAATTTACCTTCCGGCGAATTACCTTCCAGCGAATTCTGCCGTGGTCAACATCACGTTCACCGGACTCTGGGGTCACACTGTGTATAAACAACATAGATGATGACGCACAGCTGTTTTTGTGTTCTTGCTGTCACATGTTTACCACGAAGTAATGTTGCTTGATGTTATTCCAGCTTGATTTTCTACATCATTCTAGCATAAGAATCACTGAAGAAACATCCACTAAAAAGTCAAACTAGCTTAACGATACAGTCATGTTTTCGCAGGAAAAGCTCTTTGGATGCACGTGTTGTTTGCGCCATGGCACGGCATCAAAACACATGACACATTCGCAAAATCTAAATCAAGCGAACTTCACTTAACCTTGACATCATCCTGTTGTGTGAAATCTGTGGAAGGTGACCAGATTTGAAGATGAGCTAAAGTTATTACTATAATTCTTTAGCCTGCGTTGTGATTTTTTTGTCAGGGAAGGGGAATTTGTCGCCGAGAAATCAAGAGTGTCAAAGTTATCATTCACAGGTCTTGTTACTGTAAAGAGACCCTCTCACCGTAGATGTTTTGCACGCCCATGTTTATATTTACACCCGGAGCTCGACTTTCCTGAGGCGCGCACGTTATGACTGATCGATCTGACTGTCGCTGTTTGCCGTATTCAATATACTTTTTGAGTTTGTGCTGCTTTATTTCGCGATAGTATGTAGAAAAAAAAAAAAAAAAAGAAAAAAAAAAGAGATCCACCATTTTCGTATGACATGAAAATGGCCGCCGTCTGTCACTGGGTGCGCAAAGCATCTACGGTGAGAGAGTCTCTTTGATTGATTCTTAATTTGCTTCGCATCATTGTTTTTACTTTAATGTTTGTTTGGTAACCACTGCAGGTGATGGGCAGAAAAAGTTTCATTTTTATACATGTGGTAGCGTTCAATATATGTTTCCACACAAATCTTCCCCGCGAATGAATCCCTGATTTCCCAACTAAATTTCAACGTCACATCACATCAAATAGAAATAATAAAAACCTAGATGATCATCATTTTAGTGATATTCTGTGTTATTGTACCTTTTTCCCTGTTCTTTTGCCGAACCATTTTGAGATGATACTTCTGAACAATCCAACAAAAAGATTGAACCAGTGGAAAAGAGCCGCGCAGTTTCAATACCTGCGGAAATCAGCCTATTAAGTACGGTACGCAACGACATGACTAAGGGGCACTCGATTGGGTCTATTCCAGAATAGGAATAGCACTGAAGGTTAGGATGAATCGGAAGCTGTTCAAAATGCAAGCATGGAGGTTTTAAAAACAATTTCGAACAAAATCTCCCCCAGAACAAGCAAAACATTGGTTCATTTTAGCTATTCCTATTCCGGACTATTTCTAATCGAACGCACCCTAAGTGTTTTCTGACAACCTGTTGGGAAAAAATATGCTCAAAAAGGGTACGGAGTTTAAAATTTTCACTTTTCGTGTAGTGCCCGCAAGCAACTAGTGTGAGGAATTCGGTAGCTTCATACGCAGGACACGCGCCATCGTACTGATTTTTCAACGCTCAAACCCTAAGAAGGTCAACGGTAAGTTTATGTTGTTAAAATGCCCCATGAAGATGAAAATGTTAAAAAAAAAAAAAAAAAAAAAGAAAAGAAAGCGATTTTCAGGTCCATCACATGCCATTTGCGTGAAAGGGGCCCATCATTAATTACAAATAGCTTTGCAACGAAGAAGCTTATTAGCTCCTTCGGCCCATTTTGTTGTCCCCCGACAGGACGCGTGTCTTTGTACGTCTCAAAACTGCACAAATGTCTTGTTCGAAAAAAATCAAAATTTGCATGCAACAGTGAGTATAGAACGCCAAACATTAGAGAATCAAGGCGCGCGCATGGTTGCCAGTTTGATACATTTCTCAAGGCATCATTTCAGTACACGACTCATAATGTCATTAGAAAGCATCGACACCGACTGTGAGGCCATCCATCCTACCATTTTCCTGTCACTCATTCAGATTTACTATTTTCACATTTTCTATTTTTAGAGTGTTTTCATCAAGCGGTCACGCGATCGCAACACTGTCTTAAATAACATGTAATGCCTTTTTGACTACAGAAATGAAAAGAGCACATTCAAATTAGTCCAGATCCAATTGATTGTCCGGGTTTAGTTTTGGCAAAGTAGCCGCAATTTACAATGCAACCGCATGTTGGTGTACCAAGGTTGTCCACCAACATGGCCGCCAATAACTCGGAACACGAACTGAAGCTGATGTGTGACTTAGTTTGATTCTCTTTTACTCTAAATCTTTAGCAGTGTAATTTTAACAACTTCTTAATTCAGACCACAAGCATCGATTTTGGGCGGCCAAAAGCGTGACACACGGCTTTGTTGTCACGGTGTTCAAACGTCCATAGTTCCCGATAGAGACCTCGTATCGACCCAGACTTTTGCAATAATGCATAACACATTACAGCCTTGAAAATATCAGTGTATCAGGATTGTAGGATGCGTAACTTCTTAGATAGCTTATTGATGACGTCACGTGAAAACACCCCGGATTCAAAGAAACCTGATAAGTTATTGAAGTTGTCATCCGGAGTGGGCTTCAGCAGAACAAGGTCACTCCTGAGGCAGACATGGCGACAAACGACCGGAAGGCGGAGAAATCCTCGTTAAAAGCCAGCACAGTTTTATCTTTTCTGTCGATTATTTTGTGCGCTTTTGTGGTAGTGCGAGTGGAGGTACTCAACCACAGTTTGACGCGAACGAACAGTCGAGTTGACGGCTTCGATCAACGACTGCAGACGCTGGAGAATGTCGGCAGAATTATCGAGATCGCCAACATGGACGAGATTCATTCAGTCGGTAAGTATTGTATATAAAGCTGAACCAGAAAAGCTTAAAAAATCCTCAGTAGCGGCAGCAGCAGCAGCCGTTCATCAGCCAAAAATATATGCCTTTAGAAAAAATTTTCCTCGGTAAGAGATGGGAGATAGATAGTTTTATATTTCAGCCAACACGCTGAATTGCATAATCAGTTACAAGATATAAAACAGTAATATAATCACCTATTTACAAGTAAATAAGATAATAAATCGTTGAAAGTGTTGCTATTAACTACGACTTGTTGTTCGCTCGGCTGCACATGGCTGGGATGAAGGACTGGCTAAAACGATTAATGTGAAAACGTGGCAAGTCATAAACTCCCTTGTGCCTTGTATAATAGTGTCCTCGGTGTTTCGGATGAAGCAGGCTAGCGAGTTTGTGTTGGTCCGAGGATATATCATCGATCTCTTGGATTGGCAGTGTAAACATAAAATCATTAAACCAAAACACAAGGGGAGGGAGGGGAAGAGCTACATATCTTCAGGGTTTCACAAGTATCCCCTTAAGCCTGGGCTAGTCTTAAATAAAGTGATTTTTTTTTTTGTCCATTCTGTTTACCTTTTATCTTTTTGCCCTCAAAAAGAGTTGGCGGTGTTCTGATATCAGAAACGGTACCTACAATCCTGGGCAAAAGTATGTGAGACAGAAAAAAGAAAATGCTATTTTTTCACCATCACCCTGTGTTCAACAACGAAAGTGGCTCCTTTTCCGAAACCTAACCCTTCCCCCATACGGGAGACAGTGCACTTTGTGCACACTCAATCATCATTGTATAGGGGAGGGGGACGGGAAGCATCAAAGTTTCATAATTTTCAGATAAATTGCTCAGTGTCCGAACACCTTTGATCAGGATTGTAGTCTCACAAATCTCAAAGTCCTCGAGACTTCTATGTGAACAAACTGAGCATTGTCTACTCCCGGTAATCAACTTGAACTTTAAAACAGTCTTGTTGACATAAATATTGTGCTGATACGTGCTTCGGAAAGGAAATCCGCCTTAGATATTATCGGACCACAGAGAGGGAAGATCAAACTGCCGAATGACAGAAATTTACACTGAAACAGACACCTGCTGAGTATGAAAACCAAGCAATATGCACACGCACACAAATCTGACAGGAAGAAATGGAAATCCCACTTTTATCAAACAGAAAATCCGAAAGAGTTATATGGAATACTCAAGTGCGCAAGCTTCCGTAAGACAGCTGGGGTAAAAAAAAAAAAAAAAAAAAAAAAAAAAAAAAAAAAAAAAAAAAAGAAAGAAAAGAAACATGAGTTAATATGGAAAATAAAGTGCATATCACCCTTAACAAGTAATATTACATTTCGTCCGTCGACGTAGGAATTAAACGAAGAATGTATCGTACGTAACCTACGTAAAGGCTGATGCATGTTGATTATTTTGAACGCCGTAATCATGAATATATTGGCTGAAGTTTTAGCGTCAGAACTAAGGCCAGGGTCATGCAAACGCCGTACTTCACATGAGCCGAACTCTAATCCAATATTTAAGCTAATTTGCATTGAGTTCGGCTCAAGTGAAGTACTGCAAGCGAGGGACGAAAGGCACGCGGGGAAGGAAAGGAACGCAAGGCATGACGGGACTGACAGGAGTGAAAGGACAACAGGGAGTCAAGGGAGACAAAGGAGATCCAGGGCCGCAAGGAATTCCGGGAATGAAAGGTGAACCAGGACAATCCATTTCTGTTCCCATGGTGATGGTGTCACCTGATTCAAAGACAGTGCTTCAGAATCAAACAGCTTTGTTCCAGTGCTCAGCCCAGGGCAACCCGCCACCAAATGTGACTTGGCACAAGGTGATAAACACCGGTTCAGTGATAAACACCGGAAGTAACGGCACTTTAGTGATCAGTAACGCTCAACACCAGGACTCAGGTCAGTACAGGTGCACTGGTAAAAACATACTGGGACAAGTTCACAAGGACGTACAGCTGGTCGTACAAGGTGAGGCCGGAAATGCTCTCAATTAAATGTGAAAAGTCGGAAATGAGTCTTGACTGTAGAAACGGTTAGTCTTAGCGGTGTAGATCGATGAGGATTTCTTTAAAACAGACAGAAGACAGATATAAACTAAATCGTAGAAGGATCACTATCGACTTGCAGGTGGTGTATATCGAGTGAAAGTAAAAAATTCCCACACAAATTTAAACATGAATTGGCGTGGTCTGTCTTAAAGAAAGCCAAATTTGAGTGTTACGTACAACCAGAGAATTTAATAACGTAAACTAATCGATTTAAAAAGACCTGATGATCGTAGGTATCACTCCGATAATAAATTAAATATCAGCTTATCGATTATGGATTAATAAAACAAGTGATGGGATTCATAAAAGTTAATAATTCAGGCACAGACAGATTGAGTCCAGTATCGCGAGTGTTAGTTTTGGCGCAAAAACCAATCATGGACACTTGCAAAACTCTCTTAGTTTGTTCAACTGTTCGTTTCTCTGACTACGTTTTTCGTTTCTATTTACTTTTAGTTCCTCCGCAATTTACAAATGCACCTGCACCAATAATTTCCCTCAGGAGTTGGTCCACAGCTTTTATCAACTGTGGTGTCTTTGGTGTGCCTAAACCAACGGTACTGTGGACCCGAGCTGGCTTTCCCCTTCCACTCGGACGCACCGTTCAACGAAATGGAGGACTCACCATCACGAAATTACAGCTACACGATTCGGGAACATACACGTGCACAGCTACAAACAAACTTGGCGTAATTTGCACGTCTACAACGCTCATATTACGTCCAGGTAAAGTGGAGACTTATCGGTGAATAGTCTATTTTTCTTTCAAAAACGAAATTTGAATGCAAATTCAACACTGTCTATATGAATCCCTTCTTTACACCCTTCCGTACAGCTTCCACTGACGCTGTATTTGCATGACTTGAAAAGAAAAAATGTCGCTCACGTCGGTTAACAGATCGGGTCATATTTTTAGTTTTTTTTTTAAAGATCGCTAGCACCCTCTTATTAACATCTGTTATCAATTTCTTTCCCTCTTTCACTCATGCTTGCCTTTTTTCTTCTTCTTTTTTTATTTTTTTTTGCAGACGTTGGCCAATCATGTCAAGACATTGCAAGCAGAGGTGGACGAACCGACGGATCTTATGAGGCCAGTACGGGAGGAGCAATACTCCCAGTAAGTTACAAAGTGTACTTCTATATATTATAGCTGAAGCTCGCCACTAAAAGATTGTAAATTTAACAAAATATATGAACATTGTTTTTTTATGATAAGGTTTTCTGTGACATGACAAGTGACAACAAAGGCTGGACTCTTGTGGCGCGTTTCTCCAATAACGACGCTAAAAACTGGATGAAGGACAACGGTGAATATTGGTACGATCGACAATCTCCTGTCGGTCAAACTACAAACCCGACCCACAATGAAGACATGATCTCTCCGGCATTTTGGTCCGTAAAGGGAACAGAGTTCAAGATCACCCGCAGTGATGACTCCAGCCACACAGCTCTGCTGCAAACCACAAGCAACTGTCTGTCCGGACACACATTCCGCTCTAAACTCACAAGTTATGGCGACTTTAGAAATGGCAAAGTGTGGGCCAAGATTAAGTGTCTTGGTAGCTGTGACGTGCAATATGGCGGACAATACAGCAGCATTGACGGATTTCAGCAGGCCCGGTGTGATGGCAACATTCAGTCCAGAAACAAGATCGGCTTCTGGTGTAGCTGGGGTGGTGGTGATGGTGCAGTGATGATGATTGGTGGAGGAGGGAGCGGCTGCAGTCGTGCTGATCACGGGATTGGAGTCACAGAGACGGATCATGCAACTTTTGTTGATAAGGGTACCGGTGAAGTAGAGTTTGATTTTGGCTTTGATGGAGGCAAAGGCAATGAACCCAGTAGCTCCTACTCTCTCAACCTCTGGATTCGTTAGTTCAGAGTCATGTTCATTTAAAGTATCCGCACAAACTATGAAAAACATAAAAATAAAAATTTGTTGTCGACAGTAATAATGGGTTTAGTTGCTTTCAACTTCGTTAAGTGACCAGATGACTGTTTAGTTCTCAATACAGCACATTTTCTCTGAAAATGACACGAGAAGTCAAGAAAAGTATGATATTGAATTTGGGGCAAAATTGCACATTGCATCCAGTAGCTCCCACTCTCTTAACTTTAGTTCGTAGCTCAGGTGCTTTTACAGTTTTACTGAGAATTAAGAAACAGATTCTCCCTATAAATTATAAAGAGACAGGATATAGGGTACTGGTGTGGCTGGCTGTATGACGGTCCAGATGATGATTGGTTGATGACGAAACAGCTGCAGCCGTGTTAAACACCGAGACGAAGGTGCACATCAAACAAAGGATAATTTTGGTTTGATGGAATAAAAAGCAATTCACCTAAAAGCTCCTTTTTCTCTCAGCCTCTTCTTTCGTTAGATCAGGTTCTTACCATTTTATAACGTCTCCCTCGCCGTACTAGTGAAACTTGCTGAAGATGACCAGGGCCCGGATTTTCGAAAGTCGATTAAGCTAATCCAGGATTAACGAAATTCTTTCACTCGACCTCTCTGCCAATAAACTGCTGGGTTTTGTTCGAAGATGGATTAGAAAGCTTGTTCCAGCTTAAAACGTATCAAGAAAGTCGTTGTAGACGAAACTTTCACGTTTTCAGGCTAAAAGACGACAAGAAAGTTTAGACTTAATCCAGGATTAGCCTAATCGTGCTTTGAAAAACCGGGCCCAGATGTTTAGATCTCCATACCGTTCTCCGGATTAAAGTAGTAAATGAAACAGCTTTTGATGAAGATGGCACAAGTGATAAAGTAAAGTGTGATTTAAAACAGCGGGTTAGCTTTATAATTTGTTTTGTAGATTACTTTTGTAAAACTTTGCACCTAAAATTTTAAAATTCCTGTTTTTAAGCCGTTTGAAGTTTTTTTTACTACTACAGTAGGTTAGATTGTTTCATTTTGGAAGCGACTGTTCCTCTAGTTGCAAAGAGCCAATTGGCTCAAAGGCAACTCCAAACTAGCTTACAGTCAAGTTTGCAAGCGGCGAACTCATGTTTCTTCGCACAATCGATTAATATATTAACTGATTTACGAAAAACAGAATCCTGCCTCAAACTGCTTTCCGGCTTTGGGCCAAAGCGGCTTTTCACCTTACAAAAAACCCTAAATTAACCGTTCTGGGTTAATTGATAGTCCTACTGAGTCTGATGGAAGATATTTAGTTAAAGAACCATCGAAATATACCAAATAAACCAGTTTAGGTATGGGTTCTGCTAGCTGGGGAATTGTTGCTTTATAAACGCATCAAAATAAATTAAGTTGTGCTTGATTAAGGCCACAAGGTCTCCAGCTTTCTTCCTTTATGTATATCTTTAGTAAATAAAGTTGTTTGATTGGCTGTTTGTAATCATTTGATTGGTCGATTACAAGTAAATGTTATTCCCGGGCAGCGCGTGCTGAACGAAGTTGAAAACTTGATAATTCTGAAACACACACATTGAGTTTGAGCGGAGGCCGACAAAGCAGTTAACTGAATAACACGGTCGTCTTTGTCAGCTGTACAGTTGTCAATAATTTGTAGTCGCTTTTGGATGCACTGATACAAGGGGCTTCTACAAAAAGCCAGCCGCGCAGAAAAATAAGGGCTTGATAAACGGCTTTCTAAGAAGAAAAGCAAAGTCGCTCAGGGATCAGGGTCACGTTTGCATCACTCAACTTTGTGATCTTCTCAACAAAACGCAAAAAAAGGAGCACTTAAAATCTTCTGAATTTGTGTGTAACAGTGTTCTGCTTGGCCTGAGCACTGACAGTGCGGCAAGGCATTGTACAGAACGCGAATCATTGACAACAACAACAACAACAACAAAATCAACTAAAGCCTGACCCTTGCTTAACAATTTTGAATCAAAGTAAATAAACAGACTTACCGGACAATGTCGTCCACTTGTTCTTTGCTTGAGAGCTTCATCAACATCGTGCATCGTACACCTGTTAAAATAAGGAGACCACTTAGCGCCAGGATAAACGATCACTACTGACTATCACAAAGGTTTTGCGACTATAAAGTAAGTCAAACACAGAGTTATTGTTTTTGAGTAGTTTACAAGTGACCCGTGTTGTGTCACTCATGTCCAGCAACTGAATAATAACAAACGCTATCAGATCCAATGTGTTGCCCGCTTGCGTTTCGTGGGCAAACAAGATAGAAAAAAGTGCACACACTGCATATTGAGAAAATCACGAGACGTTATCTGTGCAGTGAATGGAAGGACCCACCCCTCCCCCACAAGCTTTTTATTCGAACATGACAATATAAGAGCCAGTTCTCCAAGGTCAACTTTAGTACACGCCTCCTGTGAATAAAAATATATTCTCAAAATACGACACAAATATACTATGCTTGCGAGGTTAACATTTTGACCTAGAATTGACAAAAACAGGAAGTCTGATTGCTTTCCCTTTACTTCATGTGGCGCCACGAGTTACATGGATACCTCGTCAGACACGTGGTCCTCACTCAGTGAATATCCTTGTGATAAGTAACGAAAAGTCATCCAGTTAACTCGAATAACTTGAATATATGATGAATAAAATTAATAAATTCCAGCATCCTTTTCTTTACCGATCCAGCCAAAAAGAAAACAGACTTGTCGATAAGCAAAGTGATCACATGTTCGGTTGAAGGATGACTTGTCTAGCTTCAATAACAACAGACTCTAAGAATAGATATTTTTTTCATTTTTCACTACGTGATATGCGTTGACAGCATGCTTTGAGGAGTTCAATAACACAAGAAATACAAGAAATTCGCTTATTGCGCGCCATATGGTCCAAAAATATCTTTCATGCATATTACGTACTATTTAATAGTGACCGTATCGATAAACTTTACATATTTCAATGTTTATTTATTCAGCGGATTCATTCATAAAACACTGTCAATCATACAAAACTCGGTTGATAACTAAACATTGTCGATGAACAAACCTCTGTCTAAGAAACAAAACTCTATCGATGACACAAAACTCGATCGATGGCACAGAACTTGATCGATGACACAAAACTTGATAGGTGGCACAAAACTCGATCGATGACACACGACCGAGTTTTGTACAATTGACAGTGTTTTATGAATAACTCCGCCGAATAAATAAACATTGAAGTATGAAATGTTTACGTAGCATGAGATAAGGTTATTTTTGGCCCATTTGGCACGCCATATTCGCTTTGCGGAAGTAGAAGATCGCTGGGTTGAAAAAAAAAAAAAAATCCCTAGAAGAGAACGATGTTAGTTTCTGAGGATAAACACTCGAGAGGGAACTGTAGCGAGATACGTTACGAGAAAAAATGTCAAGTAATGGGTAGTCCCCTTTCCTCCCCTCAGCAGGTTTAAAAACACGAGAAGCTATTAAATTTTGTCGTTGTCGCTGAAGGAAGTAGATTCCAAGCTGGACAGGTTTCAGCACATCACACTCGCTAGGAAGACAACATGGTGACAAACGGCGGCAAGATGGGGGAGAAATCTTCGTCAAAAGCCAACACTGTTTTATCTTTTCTGTCGATTATTTTGTGCGCTTTTATGGTAGTGCGGGTGGAGGTACTCAGCCACAGTTTGATCCGAACCAACAGTCGAGTTGACGACTTCGATCAACGACTGCAGACGCTGGAGAATGTCGGTACAGATATCGAGAAGAGCAACACGAACGAAATTCATTCAACTGGTGAGTAAAAAAAAAAAACAAAACAAAACAAAACAAAACAAAACAAAAAAATTATTACCACATATGATAGCATTAGATATAGCATTAGAGTTTGGTGACATTTCCAGATTGTCGAGCTCGCCTTTTGCAGTGGAAGGCTTAAAGTCTAAACATTAGTTTAAACTATTTATGTTTAAGATGCTCTCTTGAGTAAGGTGGACCTGAACATGAAGCTCTGGCTCTATTTTTCTTTTCTTTTACAAGTTGATGCCACAATTCTATATTCTGAAATGTAAGAAGTATGCAGTCGAACGAAACACTTTGAGGTGCAGCATTATCATACAACTCTTCCAAGTAAACTGATAAGCTAATCTCATGAAACGTGGAGCCTGATCAGTGATATCAATCTTACAAGATCATGGTGTAAACAATGTTTTTTTCTATAAGGGGTAAATCAGATACTTTACGGTTTATAGCTTCAATTATCGTAAGGTCACTTAATTAACTTCCTGTTATCAATTTCCGACGGCACAAAAAAACGGAAGACCGGATGTTTGAGAATATTTCAGTGTCATAGTTTTTTTTCCAGTTCACCCAATTAACAGAAGAATTTCGTGTTACTCTAGCTATTGTAAACTTTCTGTTTTACACAACAACCTCAAACGGTTCTTTGCAATATGTTAGAAATAAAAAAGTTGCTCTGAAGCATAACTCTGACATCTCACAAGCTAAATAAAATAAATTCGTTTCAGTCCATCAACAAGGTGCCGAATTGACTGAACCATTGAAGAGAGAACATCTCTTTTACTCAACAACAAACTTGACTTCTGATTTATTGTATTTTTTTGTCATGAAGAATACCCACCTGAAAAACCTGCAAAAGTGTGATAAATGCTGTGATAAGGGAGTTTCGAACTAATGTCCTTATCGCACGAGGCCTGATGTCAACTTCCGCAAGCATGGATACTTGGCTCAATTACGTATGGAATGACATAAAGAGATTAAATTCAAGAACAGTTGTACAGTCAAGGTAGATCTACATTTTACCATACAATAAGCCAGACAAAATACCCGAGCTTTACAGTGAACAATAACTAGCTGGATATGTTTTATTCTAAACATAATTTACTCATAATCATCAAGTTGAAACCACTGGTTTGAAACCTAGCCAATCAATTAATAAAGATTCCGGTCCACAGAATACAAGAACAGACCTCTCCGTAGACAAACTCGAAACGCAGCTTCAGCTTCACTAACCATCCAACAAGTCAGAGCAGAAATCACTAAACAAGTCAACAATGTTTGCAATCAAAAAAGTCAAACGTGTAAAGCAGGTTCTCCAGGCCCACCAGGACCCAAGGGGGCGCTGGGATATCCAGGATACAAAGGAGAAAAAGGAAACCCAGGGAAACTGGGGTCTCAAGGTCCAACGGGGAAACAAGGACACCCTGGCACTCCAGGGACAAGAGGCAAACAAGGACCTGTTGGAATAAAGGGCGACACAGGAGATGCAGGCCCCGTGGGTCCTGTCGGGCCGAAAGGAGACCGGGGAAATGTTGGTCCACGAGGTGCGATGGGACCGCCAGGAATGCCGGGAGGTAAAGGACAGCCTGGACCTCGTGGGATGCCGGGATCAAAAGGAGATTCATCCATTGAAATTGAAGTGAAGATATTCCCAAAAACCCTGTCAATAGAAGTGAACCGAACAGCAGAGTTCTACTGTTGGGTGAATGGGCTGATGACATCGTTGATAACATGGAAGAAGCTAGGTGGAGCGTTGACGTCAAACACAGCGGTCAGTGGAGGTAGTTTGAAGATCAACCGAGTACAAAGGCGAGACTCGGGATGGTTCATGTGTAAAGTGCAAACTCCATCCGGGATACTGCAGACTGTGGCCACTCTTACCATATTAGGTAAACTGTCTTGTCAGTCCAATTCAAACTCCATTATAGATGCACAAACATAGGTCTGTAAGGCGAACAAGATTCTATTTTGCAAGTGAAGTGTTGGCAAATCACACTAAACTACAATAGGTTACAAAAATTGTAACATAAGCACATCTAATAACTACTTGAACATGATACACAAGCCCGATAATCTGGATATCGAAAACCGCATGCTTCACACACGAACCATGCAAGTACTAATACTCAAAACAATCATTTCCGCCTTGCGCTAAGAGTTTATTCAGTGACCAATTCGTGTAGTTTCTTTTTTTGAATGTATGGTTTGGAGTATAGCTGCTAGTAAATTGTATCTATGCCACGTTTTGAACACCATGATTTTCAACCGATAGACAACTTTCCATTGTCTTGCATGCATATCCGTTATCATCTGAAGTACTCCATTATACTGCAGTAACAGATACAATACATTAATTTGCAGAACCTCCCCGTTTTATATCAAAGCCGGTTTCTCATATAGCTGTTATCGGACCCAAAGTGAAGCTTTGCTGCACTGTTGAGGGTTCTCCGACTCCTACTGTAGAGTGGTCCAAGGTTGATGGTACACTGCCCGCCGTGCCTCTTAATGCTTATGATGGATGTCTGACAGTCTTGAATTTTCGTGACCAGGACCAAGGAGATTACATGTGCAGGGCTGCAAACGGACTTGGATTTGTTCAAGGAACCACGAAACTACTTCAAGGAAGTAAATATTACGTTTGACCTATGACCAAGCACGCATTTTGATAGGCCCCACTACTATTACTCAAATATGTCATTTGGGATCCCGTATACGTCTGTCCAACTGCTCAAGTAACTGATTTGATGTTGTCTTTTTCACCGATTACAGCTCCATGCGACAAACACCGAAAAATCCACGGAAGCGACGGGATTTATTCATTCTCCATAAAGGGCAACATCCAGTATGAAGTAAGAATAAGGAAGGCAAATGACTCCTATCATGCAACAAACTATTCTACAATCACGAACAATGTTGGGACAATTAAAGTGCCTCCCTCGCGTCAGTGGCATAATCCCCCCCCCCCCCCCCCCCCTCTTTCCCATTATTTCATTGTTAGCTGTTAGAAAGCGATAAACCAATTCAAGACATATTGTTTGCACGTTGCCAAGCATGTTATCAACATTGCGCGGAGGGTTTGCAACGATTTCTGTAGGCCAAGCCCTTACATATAGAAACAATACCCTCAGCCATTCTACCTCCCTAATAAGACAGCAGATAATAGGGTTATAGAAACTTTTAAGGTACACTTTGTTTTCTTCTGACTTTTTCAGGTTTTTTGTGACATGACAAGCGACAACAAAGGCTGGACTCTTGTAGCGCGATTCTCCAACAACGACGCTAAAAACTGGATGAAGAACAACGGTGAATATTGGTACGATCGACAATCTCCTGTCGGTCAAACTACAAATCCAACCCACAATGCAGACATGATCTCTCCAGCGTTTTGGTCCGTGAAGGGAACAGAGTTCAAGATCACCCGCAGTGATGACTCCAGCCACACAGCTCTGCTGCAAACCACAGGCAACTGTTTGTCTGGACACACATTCCGCTCTAAACTCACCAGTTATGGCGACTTTAGAAATGGCAAAGTGTGGGCCAGTAACAAGTGTTTAGGTAGCTGTGACGTGCAATATGGCGGACAATACAGCAGTACTGACGGATTTCAGCAGGCCCAGTGTGATGGCAACATTCAGTCCAGGAACAAGATCGGCTTCTGGTGTGACTACGGCCATGGTGACGGTGCAGTGATGATGATTGGTGGAGGAGGGAGCGGCTGCAGTCGTGCTGATCACGGGGTTGGGGTCACAGAGACTAATGAAGCATCTTTTGTTGAAAGGGGCAGTAGTGGTCAGGTAGAGTATGATTTTGGTTTTGAAGCAAAGACGAACTCTCCACCGAGTAGTTCCTATTCTCTCAACCTCTGGGTTCGTTAGTTCGGGTTCCTTAACCCTTTAACTCTTGAGTCGTGTTAGGCAAATTCTTCGCACAAACTCTTAAGAAAAAAAAAATGCTGTTGACACGCCAACTGAGCCAGTGACCAAATGTTCTCCATACTGTTTTCCGGAAGCATATTTTGTTTAAAATGGCACGAATAGTCAAGTTGATATAATCTTGAATTTGGTATACAGTACCAGTACTGTACCAGTGACCGGATATTAAGTTCTTCGTGCCGTTCACAGCATTGGAGTTACTGAATAATCATTTATTGACGCGAGTCAGTGACAGTTCAGTAGAATAAACCACACCACTTGATGACGTCACGATTGATCTGCTAATAGGAATTCTTTCCGATGATTAATGTGGCCAAATTGGCCCCAAAGCGCCTCGAAAATCATCACAAGCGGCCAGTTAAGGACTCTTTCTGTTGTTAGACCGATTTTGATCGAACTCCCTTGGAACAAGCTCGAACTGTCCGTTTTAAACAGTTGTCTTAAAGAGGACCGCTCCTACCATGCAGGTGTCCGTCTTAAAGGGGTGTCCGTCAAGAGGGAGTTCACTGTAATAATACATGTTACATACCACTGCTGGTTCCAAATTAATTTTAGATGTTTTTCAAAAGTTTTGTAACATTATACAACAAGAATCATAATCAGTGAGAGCCAACTAAACGAGATAGACATACTTACCACATGAGTGCCGCGCACTTGTTCTTGCCTAAAAGATTGCTGCACCTGTTAAAATAAAGGGAAACATTGAGACTGCGGCTGAGCACCACTATTGATAGGCTCAATTTACGCCGTTCTCTCTAGTGGGGGTGAGCGCGGGCTCACTTTCCAGAGGCAGCGGCTGGTAATCGAGCCTACAGTATTGACTGATTATAAATATTCTTGTTAACATAACCAAGTATGAAACCAATATTCAAGTTTGTCATTCATTTTTTTCTACTGTAACCTGGCCTGAACTGACGTGCAGTGTGCAGGGGCAGACGAGCAGAAAGACCAAACGTCAACTAATCGTGTGCTACTTTCCATTTCTTATTTCTTTGTTTATATATCTAGCTGATATTTTTAATCTCCGGCCCTAGGGCGTATGTTAAACTGCTTCTAGAAACTGTACGATTATTACTATGGCTATTTGTTTATATTAGTAAGAATAAATGCTGAGTTATATAATTCGTGACAACTTATTTCTTTGTTTATTATTATGTCTAACTGTGGGTGTATGTTGTTATCAATATTGATATTTTGTTCTATTAAAATAAAAATAATTGTGGTTACATAACTTGAGATAAGGGTGGAGAAAAAAAAACGCCGTTGAGCCGGAAGGATCGGGGTCCCATACACCGAGTCTTGTAAAATATCTTCAGTGGATCGCTTTAATCGAAAGCCTTCGCTTGAAATAGAGTACTTACTTTGCCTTTCTGGTCTGGGATGAAGTGCGATTGATTAAAAAAAAAAGAACAACAAATTATGCCACTAATATGGCGAGATGAACTGCAAAAAGGTTTCCTGCTGAAGGGTGACTTGCTAAGTTTCAATAACAACTTGACTATGAGATATTTTTCAACTTTTCACTACGTGATATGCTTTGACAGCAGCTTATGTGGAGTTCAATAATACAAGAAATACAAGAAATTCGCTGTGCAGAAGAAAGCAGATCGCTAAGTTGAAAAAACATCGCTAGAAGAAAACGATCTAAGTTTCTGAGAATAAACACTGGAGAGGAAACTGTAACGAGAAAAAAGTCAAATAATGGGTAGTCCTCTTCCCTCCCCTCTCTTCCCCTGGAGGGTCACCTACGCAGGTTTAGAAACATGAGAAGCTATTTATTTTCTCGTTATCGCTGAAGGAAATAGATTACAAGCTGGACAAGTTTCAGCACGTCACATTGGCTAGAAAGACAACATGGTGACAAACGGCGGAAAAATGGAGAAATCTTCGTCAAAACCCAGCACCGTTTTATCGTTTTTGTCGATTATTTTGTGCGCTTTTGTGGTAGTGAGAGTGGAGGTACTCAATCACAGTTTGATGCGAACCGACAGTAGAGTTGGCGACATCGATCAACGACTGCAGACGCTGGAGAACGTTGGTAGAATTATCGAGAGAAGTAACATGGACGAGTTTCACTCAGCCGGTGAGTAGCAACCAAATACTGAACCTAATGGGACTTTTAGTAGCGGAACGCTAGTCAGCTTAGAGAACAATACACTACAGCCCCGTTGCCGTACTGCACTGAACAACGCACGAACGGAATAGAGGATTAAATCTGAAAATATTGGAATAGATGCTTGTAGTGGAAATCGTGCCTCGGCGCGTGGGACACCAGGAATGAAAGGATGTTGTATGAATAAAAGGTTGTTCCGTTTGTGACCAAGTTTTGTTGGTAGCAGTTATATGTGCAATTGACCTTCACCGATCTTCAAAGCCTCCATTCGGCGATTGTAAATACAGTCACTAACAATAAAACCCCAGATCTACAAAAATCGTACTGCATTTCTGTGTATCCAATGTTATTTCTTGTAAATCACAGCAAAGCAACACAAAAAAGTGCTCAGAGAGAATTTGAAGAGAGAGCGACGAGACGTCCAACAACCAAACAACCAGACGCTAACACTCAGAGATGTGCGACTTGAGATCAACAAATACGTTCCCACAGTAGCTGCATCTACTTTCTGTCACCCCCCGGGTAAAGTCTGCGTCAAAGGCCCCCCTGGACCCCCAGGAGAAAAAGGACGAAGCGGCAAGCGAGGGACAAAAGGCACGCGGGGAAGGAAAGGAACGCAAGGTATCATGGGTCCACCGGGAAAACACGGCAAGCAAGGCATGACGGGACCTCCAGGACTGAAAGGACATCAGGGAGTCAAGGGAGACAAAGGAGATCCAGGGCCGCAAGGAATTCCGGGTATGAAGGGTGAACCAGGAGAATCCATTTCTGTTCCCATGGTGATAGTGTCACCAGACTCAAAGACAGTGCTACAGAATCAAACAGCTTTGTTCCAGTGCTCAGCCCAGGGCAACCCGCCACCGGAAGTGACTTGGCACAAGGTGAATGGTTTAGTGATAAATACCGGAAGTAACGGCACTTTAGTGATCAGTAACGCTCAACACCAGGACTCAGGTCAGTACAGGTGCACTGGTAAAAGCATACTGGGACGAGTTTACAAGGACGTGCAGCTGGTCGTACAAGGTGAGAAAACGTCTAAAATGACATGCAAACCAGTTGTATCAAAATACTTGTCGCTGTGAGAGGTAGGTGGTGACGATAAAACATAGAATGTATCAACGTAATGGTGAACTCGCAAAAAAAGACGACATATTCTTTACGTAGCTGTTCTGAATACTCATATCAATCTTAATACATTATCCGTGTTTTTAAAAGTCGGTCAGTTAGCCCCCTAGCACAGCCGGCGTAGATTCCTGAGTTTCCGAATCCGTAAACTATAGAGCTAAAAGTTAGCCCTCTTAAAATGTATGATTAGAATTCCACTGATGAGGATGCAATACTTTATAGTCTTGCTAAGTATTGCTTCATTAGTTACTTCTTTATGAACGCAGGAAACGAGAATACGCTTGATTAACGCTGCGACTCCAAATGTTGCAACATGGTACTTGCCTTGATCTGTATGTTCTACTATTTTTTGCTGATATTTCAGTTCCTCCTAAATTCACCAAAGTCCCCAACGGTGTAATTTATGTCAGAAGTACTGAGACAGCAACTTTAGAATGCAGTGCATTTGGTGTGCCTAAACCAATCATTGAGTGGACACGACCTGGGTTGCCCCTTCCACCCAGACGAAGCAATCAACAGAATGGAACACTCACCATCAGTGGGTTGCAGATCAAGGACTCAGGGACGTATTTCTGCACAGCAACCAACAAATTTGGAATCATTCGAGCAATTACAGCTCTCAGTGTACGCCACGGTAGGATCCTAATGAAAAGTAATACAAAAAGACGATTGAGTAAAATTAGAGAGTGAAGATTGTCTGGAATAATGTGCTCTGCAAATATGCATATCGTCGTCTGACTGTGTGCGTGTCAGATCGTCTCAATATCCATTCCTGCTTTTTTTCTCCAAACTTTACAGAACTTTCTAAGTTATAAAGTCTACCAGGTATACCACGAAAACAAAATTCAAACTTACTCTTTTTCTCACTGAACTGTTACACGAGGAGTTTTTAGTTCTATAAGTAAAATACTAATCACAAGAAGTTGTTCTTAATGGATGCATCTCTCTGTCTCTGTCTCTGTCTCTGTCTCTGTCTCTGTCTCTGTCTCTCTGTCTCTGTCTCTGTCTCTCTCTCTCCCTCTCTCTCTTTTATTGATTTTTTTTTCTCACTCCTTTCTATGTATATTATTTTGTTTTGAGAAGTTGACAAATCTTGTCAAGCAATTGCCAACAGAGGTCAGCAGGCTGACGGGTCTTATAAACTCACCACTGAGAGTGCAATGTTTCCAGTAAGTACCGTACTTTTCTAACAAAAATTGACCCAATAAGAGTAGAAAATATAAATTGAATTATTTGTTAAATCTAAGGTCTTTTGTGACATGACAAGCGACAACAAAGGTTGGACTCTTGTAGCGCAATTCTCTAATAACGACGCTAAAAACTGGATGAAGGACAACGGTGAATATTGGTACGATCGACAATCTCCTGTCGGACAAACTACAAATCCTGCTGCCAATGCAGACATGATCTCTCAAGCGTTTTGGTCCGTGAATGGAACAGAGTTCAAGATCACCCGCAGTGATGACTCCAGCCACACAGCTCTGCTGCAAACCACAAGCAACTGTCTGTCTGGACACACATTCCGCTCTAAACTCACAAGTTATGGCGACTTTAGAAATGGCAAAGTGTGGTCCAGTGACAAGTGTCTTGGTAGCTGTGACGTGCAATATGGCGGACAATACAGCAGCACTGACGGATTTCAGCAGGCCCAGTGTGATGGCAGCATTCAGTCCAGGAACAAGATCGGCTTCTGGTGTGACTGGAGTGGTGACGGTGCAGTGATGATGATTGGTGGAGGAGGGAGTAGCTGCAGTCGTGCTGATCACGGGATTGGAATCACAGAAACTGATGAAGCGTCTTTTGTTTGGACAGACGGTGTAGAGTACGACTTTGGTTTTAATGGGCGATCCAGTGCACCCAGTAACTCCTATGCTCTCAACCTCTGGGTTCGTTAACTAGTTCGTTATCTTATTCTACTGCTGAGTTTTGTTGTACCAAATTATTCCTACCATTAACTTAGTGAGAAGTTGACATATAATAGAAGGATCACTTTTGTTTTGGTTTGTACACCTATTTTGCTCGTCATATTTTTGCAGTGACGCTATAATGTTTATCATGACTTTCTGGATGTACAAAGCATGAAACATATTTTAACGTAACCTTAATTGACGCGACCCAATAGAACGCTCTAGTCATGCCCTGCCAGATAAAGCCTGAATGTATAACCACCCAAATAAAAGCTTTTGATGAATGCATTTTGATAGCAGTATTTACGTCTGACTCCACGTCTCTATATGCCTAATCAAGTTTAAATTTGATAAAGAAACGTGATAACACAAAACCAGAGCGCAGAACATTTTTGTCGTCCTGTATTCATCAGTCACATTGAAATAGTAGAGCTACGCATATGTCCGGCTTACCTAGTTTTCTCTGTGGTGGAAGCCGTTGTGGCAACTGGGTGACTGAATGTAGACACGTCTTGGTGACTTTTTAACCCCGCTACAAACTTGCATAAATAAAGCATGACTCACGTCATGGCTCCGTTTCGACCAAGGCACCTCTTTCCTTACGCTGTTCCTTTTTGGACCTGGCAATAAAAAATAAACAATTAAACAACAACAACAACAAACACGAAACAGTCTCAGAGAAAACAGGGCAACATTCGGAGGGTGACAGGAGTAGCGATCATCTTATGATTCACTGGCTACTATCTGAGATTAGTTGTGATTTGGCTATGATTCACCAATATTTTGCCGTGCAAAACAACTCCACCTTACATTTATATCTTGGTGTAAGAGGTTTAGACATCCTAAAGTTTCAGAAACATACATTTGCTACAGAGTACAATACAAAGAGAGTGCAGTTATTCCCTTTTTTACAACTCCCATTATAGCAACGTACGAATGGCGCACAGTAACGTTCAAAAAAAAAAATCCTATTAGGGGGTTGGCTAATGAACAATTGGGCTCTTATTGTGTAGCTCGCCGAAGGAGCTAGACAAAGTGTCTAGTAAGACGTGCGTTTTATGCACTATCAGTGTTTTTTGGTTCATTTCCATGCAATCAAGTCTGAAAACGCCATCAGTTACATTTTAAAAAGTAAAAAAAAGTTCCCCAAAAATAACAACTCCGTTCCCGCAAATGAGAATTTAAATCAATTGAGTTCGGATCTTAAATATTATTTGTACTTCCTGCAACGTAATGCGATTACGTAGACAATCTGTTCTTCACATAATCCGCGTATAATAAAATATCGATCAAAGTTATTTAGTCTCTTTTGTTTTTAAACAGATAGAGCTGTTTAATTTAGATAACCGTTTCTAACTACAATTGTACTTAATTGATCAGTTTGCTATAAGTTCATGATATTCGTTAGTTCAAGAACTTCAAAATTTAACCTAATTCGGAAATTGCACTCTAACAGTGTGGTGTGAAACCTAACTTTAGAGAAGCATGGATTATTAAAAACAAATTATCGAATTAAGTTTAAACGTAGTACAAAACAGTTAATTGAGTTACACCGATGTCTTTGTCAGTTGTTTAGGTTTCACTAATTTATTTGTAGTCACTTTGGATGCACACTGTGCTTGTGCATCATGACCTAGAATTTACAAAACAGGAAGTCTGGTTGCTTTGGTTTCACTTCATGTGGCGCCACGAGTTGGATACCTCGTCAGACCCGTTGTCCTCATTCAGTCAATATCCTTGTGATAAGTGACGAAAACCTTAATAAACGACGAATAAAATAAATTCCAGCATCCTTCAGCCAAAACGGAAACAGACTTGTCGATAATCAAATTAAGTGATCATATGTCCTGCTGAAGGCTGACTTAAGGTAATTTTCCACTTTTCACTAAATTATATGTGTTGAAAGCATATACTGTGTGTAATTCAACACCACGAGAAATACAAGGGAAGTAGACAGATCTCTGGGTTAAAAAACATTGATATAAAAGACAACAATGCTAGTTTCTGAGGATAATACAGAAAAGGGTAAAACTTGTGTCGCCAGACACGCAACGAGAAAAAGTCAAATAATGGGTAGTCCCCTTCCCTCCCCTCTCTTTCTCTGGAGGGTCACCTACGCAGGTTTTGAAACATGAGAAGCTATTAAATTTTGTTATCGCTGAAGGAAATAGATTATAAGCTGGATAGGTTTCAGCACATCACACTCGCTTGAAAGACAACATGGATACAAACGGCTGCAAGATAGGGGAGAAATCTTCGTCAAAAGCCAACACCGTTTTATCGTTTATGTCGATTATTTTGTGTGCTTTTGTGGTAGTGCGAGTGGAGGTACTCAACCACAGTTTGATGCGAACGAACACTCGAGTTGGAGACATCGATCAACGACTGCAGACGCTGGAGAACGTTGGTAGAATTATCGAGAGAAGCAACACGGATGAGTTTCATTCAGCCGGTGAGTAGTAACCAAATACTGAGCCCAGTGTAATTCCTAGTTGCGGAAAGGTGGTAAACTATAGACGGCACTATAGCCCCGTTGTAACAACGCACGACTGTTAGCAGAACGGAATAGAGGAGTATCTAAAAAATATTGGAATAAATGCTTGAGGTGGAAATCGTGCCTCGGCCTGTGGGACACATGAATAAAAGGTTGTTACGTTTGTGACCAAGTTTTGTCGGTAACAATTACGTGCACTTAAACTTCACCAATCTTGAAAGCCTCCATTTGGCGATTGCAAATACAGTCACTAACAATAAAACCCCAGATCTGCGAAAATCGCAATGCATTTCTGTGTATATGTTCAACAATTTGTATACAGGCTTGCGCTCCTTCGCCCAAGCGTTTGCTGAATAAACAAAATTTACTGCTGTGACAAGAACTTGTCAAGGGTCTTGTAATGTAAGTAAAGGTAGTCGAACAAATCTCACTACAATTCCGTTATTAAATGAACAATTTCCTTCACTTATTGGGCACCGTGAGCAGAGTACAGGGGTAGACTTTTGTTTGTGGTTTGTGTTTTACAAGAGAAGCTGCCTCATCCTGTTCAACCGCAAAAACCGAAAGGTCAACCAACTGAGCTGTGAGTCTGTTTGTCGCCAACGTTTTAATTCCGCGTAAGGATAATGTTAAACACATCACGTAATCATAGTCTCGAGATCGGAGTTTAAATATTAAAATAAAAGATTGCACTCATGGGTTCAAAACGTGAAACTTATTAACCGACAGAGTGCAGGTAAAATAGTTCTGCGTTGTCTAGAAGATGCACTAAAGTACAATTAGTGTTTTTAATATTTATCCACCTGACCACAAGAAGCCCGAGCGCTGTGTGTTAATGTTATATCTTCTAAATCACAGAGAAACCGAAGCAACACAAGGAAGTGTTCATGGAGAATTTAAAGAGAGAGCGACGAGACGTTCAACAACCAAACAACAAGACGCTAACACTCAGAGATGTGCGACTTGAGATCAACAAATACGTTCCTACAGTTGCTGCATCTACTTTCTGTCACCCCCCGGGTAAAGTCTGCGTCAAAGGCTCCCCTGGACCCCGAGGAGCAAAAGGACGAAGCGGCAAGCGAGGGACGAAAGGTACGCGGGGAAGGAAAGGAACGCAAGGCATCATGGGTCCACCGGGAAAACACGGCAAGCAAGGCATGACGGGACCTCCAGGAGTGAAAGGACAGCAGGGAGTCAAGGGAGACAAAGGAGACCCGGGGCCGCAAGGAATTCCGGGAATGAAAGGTGAACCAGGAGAATCCATTTCTGTTCCCATGGTGATGGTGTCACCTGACTCAAAGACAGTGCTACAGAATCAAACAGCTTTGTTCCAATGCTCAGCCCAGGGCAACCCGCCACCAAATGTGACTTGGCACAAGGTTAACGGTTCAGTGATAAACACCAGAAATAACGGCACTTTAGTGATCAGTAACGCTCAACACCAGGACTCAGGTCAGTACAGGTGCACTGGTAAAAATATACTGGGACGAGTTCACAAGGACGTGCAGCTGGTCGTACAAGGTGAGGAAATGTCAATGTGACTAAGATCGTAAACTAATCGTAATGATACTGACACTAGTCCTTGTGAACCGCGGTCGGATTCTGCGTGGTGTTAAAAAAAACGTTAAACGTAATGCACGTTGTTCAGAATATCAATATCAACCTTGATACATTATCTGTGTTGATAAGCCGACGTGCATTGATTCGGAAAAAGTTACTTTTAGGATAGAATACTTCTAACTAACATTATGCGACTCAGTGTATTGGAACGAGGTTCTCGTTGTTCATGTCTTTCTTCAGTAGCTTCCTATGTAATTACTTTCATTTTAGTTCCTCCTAAATTTACCAAGGTCCCAAGTGAAGTTACCACTTTTAAAAGCACCAAAACAGCAACCTTAAAATGCAGTGCCTTTGGTGTACCTAAACCGATCATTACGTGGACACGAGGTGGGCTGCCCCTCCCACTTGGACGGAGCAATCAACAAAGTGGAAGACTTACCATTAGTAGATTACAGCTGAAGGACATAGGAACGTACATCTGCACAGCAACCAACAAATTTGGAGTCATTCGTGCAATTACAGCTCTCAGTGTAACCCGAGGTATGATCCTGTTCAAACAAAAAAATGTGTAGCCGGTGTAACAGTGAACGCAGAATAAGCGGTAATTATTGGATGTTTCACTGTTTGTCCCTGTCTCTGTCCATCCGCCTCTGTTCCTTTGTTTGTGTCTGTCTACCTCTTGTATTGTTGGAGTTTTATGCCCGGCTTAGACACGCCGCTTCTCACATCATGCGCCCAACCCAATGCCACTTAGTTCAAACAATAGTTTTTGCTCCTTTGCATTAGGTTCAGCGCATGTGAAGGGGCTCAGTTCAAACGTCAAACTTTTCATAAGCCGAACTCAATGTAAATGAACAAAAGCTATTGATTGAGCTGGTTTACATTGAGTTTGGTTCATGAAAAAGTCCAACCTATGACCATCATGGTTTGAGGCTAGCGACGTGCTTATTAATCAAAGTCAAATTTATAGTAACTGACCTAAACCGCGCATTTTGCTGTTTGTTTGCGGATCAGGATATTCTAAATCTTTCGTACCTTTCTCTTTCTTCCCCTTTTCCTTTTTTTCTTTTATTCCAAGTTGACGAATCATGTCAAGCAATCACCAGCAGAGGTGAAAGAACCGACGGCTCTTATCAAGTCACTGCAGAAAGGGCAAAATTTTCAGTAAGTAACAAAAGCGCACTGTGTACGCTCTATGCATAAAACAACATGCGAGAATTTAGTGGCGTTAACGGCTCCGCTTCTTGTTTCTTTCACCACACAGAATCCTTGGGAGAAAATACTGATGTTATTCAAAACTTTCCATTTAAATTATTAACTCTGTCAATGCTCTGTGAAGTTTCAAACTTGTATTTTAAAATATAAGGAAATATGAAATACAAGGATGGTTGAGAACATAAATCCATTTTTTATCCAAACTCCTCAATTTGAATGGAGCCTGTCTACTGCTACTACCCTCAAATTTCAGGAGGTTGTGAATTTTAGAATGCCCTTTTACAAATTAAAGTTTAAAGAATTATTTATACAATTAAGTTTGTCCTCAACAAAAATGTGCAATTCAAAATACCCTTTATACACTTTAACCCTTTAGACTAAGGAAAACACAAAGATTAGAAAACATTAAGAGAAAGAAAAGATAACTGACACCCTGAATCCCACTATAAAGGTTTTTTGTGACATCACAAGTGACTACAAAGGCTGGACTCTTGTAGCGCGATTCTCCAATAACGATGCTAAAAACTGGATGAAGGACAACGGTGAATATTGGTACGATCGACAAGCTCCTGTCGGACAAACTACAAATCCGACCCACAATGCAGACATGATCTCTCCAGCGTTTTGGTCCGTGAAGGGAACAGAGTTCAAGATCACCCGCAGTGATGACTCCAGCCACACAGCTCTGCTGCAAACCACAAGCAACTGTCTGTCCGGACACACATTCCGCTCTAAACTCACAAGTTATGGCGACTTTAGAAATGGCAAAGCGTGGGCCAGTGACAAGTGTCTTGGTAGCTGTGACGTGCAATATGGCGGACAATACACCAGCACTGACGGATTTCAGCAGGCCCAGTGTGATGGCAACATTCAGTCCAGGAACAAGATCGGCTTTTGGTGCCACTGGACCGGTGACGGTGCAGTGATGATGATTGGTGGAGGAGGGTACAGCTGCAGTCGCGCTGATCATGGGATTGGGATCACAGAGAGTAATAAAGGGTCTTTTGTTTATAGTAGCAGTGCAGAGTATGATTTTGGTTATGATGGATTCAATGTACCGAGTAGTTCTTACTCTCTCAATCTCTGGGTTCGATAGTTGAGGTTCCCTGACTAATTCTTCAGTCATGTTATGCACGTTATCCGAACAAACTTTTTACAATAACACGTCAGTTTCTCGCTATGTGATTGGCTAATTTTTATTATCAATAAGAGGACAGACACATAAAATCGAGTGCTGACGACAGTGATTTGGACGAAGAAGGTGAATTCAGCTTCAATTTTACCTCAATTCTTGCAAAAGCGACATTCGGCATTTGAAGTAGAGAACCAGAAGTGTTCAGAGGCGAATTTCCTTGAGCTTTGTCTTGAAATTGTCGAGCAGACCGCAGCAGAAAAGCCTCTAGTTTCATTTCTTTCCAACACCTTTGACAAAATTTTATTTTGCACGCGCAAAATGCTCACGTCAAACTGTCACTTTTTGGCCAATGAAATGTCTTGAAGTTTAACCTCGACCAATTAGAAAGCGGGAAAAGTTGTTGACAACATTTCGGTCAAATCGAACAAAATCCAATTTTCTTGCGTGTTTTCCCCGCGTCGTCGCTTGAGTTTTGTTATTGTAAAAAACAAACTGACGTCAATTTGTTAAATGGTGAAAAAATATGATGTTGACACTCAAAAAGCTTTGATTGCTGCCAACTGTACCACTGACTATAGGTTAAGTTCTCTATACCGAAGCATATTTTGTTGAAACTTGCACGAATAGTCAATAGTCAAGCAGAGTATGATTTTGAATTTGGTGCAGACATGCATATATTTTGATCAATGGTAGTAGTACTTTTGGAAATCATCTGAATTTGTGTATCATGCAGTTCTGCTTGCCCAGGGTACTGACAGTGCACCAGGTAATGTACAGAACCCGAATCAGTGAGAACAACAACAACAACAAAACATTTAAACCTAGCACTTTCTTATCAATTTTGGATCAAAGTAAATAAACAGACTTACCAGACAATGTCGTCCACTTGTTGTTTGCTTGAGAGCTTCATCATCATCTTACACCGCGCACCTGTTAAAATAAAAGGAAAACTCAGCGCCAGGATAAACGATCACTACTGACTTACCAGAAATGCTTTTGCGACAATTGAAACAAGCTAAACATAGGGTTGTTGTTTATGAGTAGTTTACAAGTGACGTTGTCTCCCTTATGTCCAGCAACTGAATATTAACGAACGTTATCAGATCCAATGTGTTGCCCACTTGAAGCTTCGTGGGAAAACAAGAGAAAAAAAAATTCACACACTGCAGGTTGAGAAAAATCACAAACTATTATCTGTGCGGTGAATCATAGGAAGGACCCACCCCTCCCCCACAAGCTTTCTATTCAAACATGACAATATGAGAGCGCAGTTCTCCAAGGTCAACTTTAGTACGCCTCCTGTGAATAAAAATATATTCTTAAATACGACATGATTAAACTGTGCTTGTGAGGTTAACATTTTGACCTAGAATTGACAAAAACAGGAAGTCTGATTGCTTTGCTTATATTTCATGTGGCGCCACGAGTTGGATAGTCAGACACGTGACACGTCAACATTTCGGTCAATTTGAACAAAATCCAGTTTTCTTGCGTATTTTTCCCGCTTCGTCGCTTAAGTTTTGTTATTGTAAAAAACAAATTGACGTCAGTTTTTTGTGTCTATCTTCTTATTGATTATGAAACGCGTCATAACATTGTCGAAAAGCTACGAATCCACTTGGCGAAGCGCCTCGTGGATCCACACCATTTTGACAATGTTATGACGCGTTTCATGATCAATAAGGGGACAGACACATAAAAAACTGACGTCAATTTGTTAAAGTGATCACATGTCCTGCTGAAGGGTGACTTGCCAAGTTTCTATAACAACTTGGATCTAAGATATTTTTAGTCACTTTTCACTACGTAATATGCGTTGACAGCATGCTATGTGGAGTTCAATAACACAAGAAATTCGCTTTGCGGAAGAAGACAGATCGCTGGGTTAAAAAAACATCGCTAGAAGAGAACGATGTTAGTTTCTGAGAATAAACACTGGAGAGGAAACTGTAACGAGAAAAAAGTCAAATAATGGGTAGTCCCCTTCCCTCCCCTCTCTTCCCCTGGAGGATCACCTACGCAGGTTTAGAAACATGAGAAGCTATTTATTTTCTCGTTATCGCTGAAGGAAATAGATTACAAGCTGGACAAGTTTCAGCACGTCACATTGGCTAGAAAGACAACACGGTGACAAACGGCGGAAAAATGGAGAAATCTTCCTCAAAAGCCAGCACCGTTTTATCGTTTATGTCGATTATTTTGTGCGCTTTTGTGGTAGTGCGAGTGGAGGTACTCAACCACAGTTTGATGCGAACGAACACTCGAGTTGGCGACATCGATCAACGACTGCAGACGCTGGAGAACGTTGGTAGAATTATCGAGAGAAGCAACACGGACGAGTTTCACTCAGCCGGTGAGTAGTAATGAAATACTGAACCTAATGCGACTTTTAGCAGCGGAACGCTAGTCAGCTTAGAAAACAATACACTACAGCCCCGCTGCCGTACTGCACTGAACGACGCACGATCGGAATAGACGATTATCTGAAAATAGTGGAATAGATGCTTGTAGTGGAAATCGTGCCTTGGCGTATTGGACACATTATTGAATAAAGGTTGTTGCGTTTGTGACCATGTTATGTCGATAACAATTACGTGCAATTAATCTTCACCAATCTTCAAAGCCTCCATTGGGCGATTGCAAATACAGTCATTAACGATAAAACACCAGAAGGATGCGAAAATCGTATTGCATTTCTGTTTATATCTTCAACAATTTGTATACAGGCCTGCGCTACCTCCGCCTAGCGTTCGTTTAGTTTAGTTTAGTTCATTAAATTCGTCATACACACACTAAATAAATACAAACTAATATGGAGTGTAATGATAGGAGAAAGAAACAGGACTTGCGTCCCAACTGACATCCAACTCTTAACGTAATAAACTACTAACTATAGACTAATAGATTAGAAATGCGCCCAAATAAGAGTTTATCTGATTCACGTCTAAAATTACGTATTTGTATATGACGAAAGCCTAAAACTACTTGCTTATTAAACGAAATGTAACTGCTGTGACAAGAACTTGTCAAGGGTCTCTTACTGTCAGTAAAGGTAGTCGAAGAAATCTCATTACAATTCCGTTATTAATTGATCAATTTCCTTCACAGTGAGCAGAGTACAGGGATAGACTTTTGTTTGTGGTTTGTGTTTTATAAGAGAAGCTGCCTCATCCTGTTCAACCGCAAAAACGGAAAGGTCAAGCAGCTGAGCTGTGAGTCTGTTTGTCATCATCGTTTGAATTCCGCGTAAGGATAAAGTTAAACACATCATTCTTGTAATCATAGTCTGGAAATCGGAGTTTAAATATTAAATTACGAGATTGCACTCATGGGTTCAAAACGTGAAACTTATTAACCGACAGAGTGCAGGTAAAATAGTTCTGCGTTTTCCAGAAGATGCAACAAAAATTCAATTAGTGTTTTCAATATTTATCCACCTGACCACAGGAAGCCCAAGTGCTGTGTGTTAATATTACTCCCTTGTAAATCACAGAGAAAGCGAAGCAACACAAGGAAGTTTTAAGAGAGAATTTAAAGAGAGAGCGACGAGACGTCCAACAACCAAACAACCAGACGCTATCACTCAGAGATGTGCGACTTGAGATCAACAAATACGTTCCCACAGTTGCTGCATCTACTTTCTGTCACCCTCCGGGTAAAGTCTGCGTCAAAGGCCCCCCTGGACCCCCAGGAGAAAAAGGACGAAGCGGCAAGCGAGGAACGAAAGGCACGCGGGGAAGGAAAGGAACGCAAGGTATCATGGGTCCACCGGGAAAACACGGCAAGCAAGGCATGACGGGACCTCCAGGACTGAAAGGCCAGCAGGGAGTCAAGGGAGACAAAGGAGATCCAGGGCCGCAAGGAATTCTGGGAATGAAAGGTGAACCAGGACAATCCATTTCTGTTCCCATGGTGATGGTGTCACCTGACTCAAAGACAGTGCTACAGAATCAAACAGCTTTTTTCCAGTGCTCAGCCCAGGGCAACCCGCTACCAAATGTGACTTGGCACAAAGTGAATGGTTTAGTGATAAATACCGGAAGTAACGGCGCATTAGTGATCAGTAACGCTCAACACCAGGACTCAGGTCAGTACAGGTGCACTGGTAAAAACATACTGGGACGAGTTCACAAGGACGTACAGCTGGTCGTACAAGGTGAGAAAATGTGTATAGAGTATCTAACAGAAACTAGTAACAGTCCATGGACAAGTTCAAATGCGCCAATATGCAAAGAGGAGAAAAAATGAGCAAAATTTGGGACTCAGGAATATGAGCTTTCAGTTCTTCTTGTAGGCGTGTACACGTACCTCAATTGTGTTAACTTTACACCTGACTGAAAAATAAAAGATCCCACTTGAACTCTCTTTATGTCATTTTTTATTAACAACGATTATTTACTCACGACTATTGTTTTATATTTCAGTCCCACCTATGTTTACCAAAGTTCCCAATGCATTGATTTATACAAGAAGCAGGAAAACAATAACTATACATTGTGTTGCTTTTGGTGTACCCAGACCGACAATTGTGTGGACGCGAGCTGAAGTGGCCTTACCACTTGGACGTAGTAACCAACAGAACGGAAGGCTCACTATAAGTGGATCACAGCCTGAGGATTCAGGCCCATATGTCTGTAAAGCATCCAGCAAACTTGGAGTAATTCGCACTGTTACCACTCTTAAGGCCGATTTTCACTAGTGAAGTAAGCGGAGACGGAGAAGGAGACGGAGACGTAAGACACTTGCGCGCATGTGAAAATTAGCGAACGGAGACGGAAGCGGAGAAGGAAGCGGTGAAGGAAGCAGAACGGAAAGTTTTCTTTTTCTTGCGTCTCCGTCTCCGCTTACTTCGGTTACGTTCATCTCCGTTCGCTAATTTTCACACGCGCAAGTGTCTTACGTCTCCGTCTCCGCTTACTTCACTAGTGAAAATCGGCCTTTAGTGTGCGACCAGGTAAAATCGTTTGACAAAATTGTAACATTATAAAGGTTTTCTTTTTTTACCATTACACATATCCCTAAGCTGCACGCTTCGAACATTATCATGTTTTAATAATTACTAACCAGCCCGACCAGGCTTAACAATTTAGCAAATTTGTCAATGCTAACTCGTACAAAAACAAAATACGAACAAAATTATGCTATTACGAATTACCAAAAAAGAACTTTCTTGTACTACACTTTGGTTCAGCTAGTTTTTAATTGTTTTCTGACGCGAAATTCTATAAATCCAAGAAAATCAGGGAACTTGTTTTGTACAAGTGTCCATGACAATGCAACTTAGCAGTATCAATGTTGAACCAAACAATACGTAGCTGTATTTCTTGTACTTTCCGAAAGTATGTAGTGTATACGTTCACGCTATCATTCTTTTTTTATTTATTTGTTATTTGTTATTTATTTTTTTATCATGGCAGATCGATCTTGTCAGGATATAGCTGAGGGAGGCGAACGAAGAGACGGGAACTATGAGATAATTCCGGCCAGTAAGAAGCTTCAGGTAAAGAGCTTGAGTTTAATACTTGGCAAAGTATTCAAAACCAAACTGCGCGAAATCTCCACAATTTCTTATATGCTCGTTCTTTACTCCGTAAACACAAGGACAATGATGCATTTTATCATGAAAATTAAGTCCCTGACAGTTAGTGAGAATAGCTTCTCTAATAAAATGCTGTACTTGAATAGGGTTCGTACCACACCACACTTAGGGTACTCATCTTCGGCAAGATACCACTCTATGCCCCAAAAAGCAATTTTCTGAGCAAAGAGTAACTTCCTTGCAAAAACCGGACCGGACAAAACACTGACAGATTATGTAATGTAACATGTAACATGACACAAGGTTGATTTCTTAAACTCAAGATCATGTTATTCATTTACTAAACCTGGTTGTGGCTTAAAGAAGAATCTCACTTAGGCCTCCAATGGTGAGAAATTCCCGTAAACAACCACTTGAAGCCGAACGAAGGGTGGTCGGGAGGTTGCACTGTTTCTTACTCCTCAAATCCACAATATATACTATAGGTGTTCTGTGACCTGACCAGTCAAAACAGAGGCTGGACGCTGGTCGCCCGGTTTTCAAACAACGATGCTAAAGATTGGATGAAAGATGACGGTGAATATTGGTACGACCGACAAAATCCGGCTGGTATAACAACCTGCTCAAAACACAGATATGATCTCTCCAGCGTTTTGGTCCGTGAAGGGAACAGAGTTCAAGATCACCCGCAGTGATGACTCCAGCCACATACCTCTGCTGCAAACAACAAGTAGCTGTCTGTCCGGACACACATTCCGTTCTAAACTCACAAGTTATGGCGACTTCAGAAATGGGAAAGTGTGGGCCAGCGACAAGTGTCTTGGTAGCTGTGACGTGCAATATGGCGGACAATACAGCAGCACTGACGGATTTCAGCAGGCCCAGTGTGATGGCAACATTCAGTCCAGGAACAAGATCGGCTTCTGGTGCGACTGGGACGGTGGTGACGGTGCAGTGATGATGATTGGTGGAGGAGGGAGCGGCTGCAGTCGTGCTGATCACGGGATTGGAATCACAGAGAGTGATGCGGCAACTTTTGTTGAGGATGGTGGCAGTGAAGTAGAGTATGATTTTGGTTTTGATGGATTCACGCACACTGCACCCACTAGCTCGTACTCTCTTAACCTTTGGGTTCGTTAGCTCAGGTTCCTTATCTCTACGGAGGCTTGTAATATAAAGTGATCGGACAAGCACAAGTGATCGGAATTATCCGTATTATTCTCGGAATTGCATTCAATGAGACTAAAATCAAAGTGACTTTTAAGACACCGCTGGAAGTTCAGAAACGTATGATTTTATCTTTTAGTGGACTAAACCGACTCTTCAGGTTCGCCAGCTTGAAACTTCCAAACGTTCTAGCGCCCCTTCCATCACAGTACTTTTAAAGTTCTCTGTTAGTCATTTTAAAAGAACTGAAGACGCCAATATAATTCTTGTTGCTCTTTTACAAACTTTCTGACTTTCTTCTTGAAAACAATGCGGCATTACAAAAATTCTAAAGTAAATTTGCCATGGAATACATAGCACACAGCATAAACGCAGTAAAATTTGCACATAAGAGATTAGCATTTGGTTGTTATTATTAGTTTTTATAGAAGGCATTCCTGTGTGAGTATTATCTTTGATCGATATAAGTCTGGATAACTGACGGTCAGTAGAGTTTGGCTTTATGGCAGTTCTAACTTACCAAACTTTCTGCTAATGACGTCATTAGTTAAGAAATATATAACGCATTCCCGTGTAATATAGCCTCATCTAAACACGTGGGACGTTAGGAGAACACGAGAGTAGTGTTGGGAAACCACGAGGCTTTTAAAATACAACACGCATCAAGTCAGCGTGTAATATACTCTCATCTTACACGGTTATTTAGCCAAATCAGAACGCGCGTAGTATCATAGTTATTTTATAAAACCCGATTCATACATAAAGGGTTAGTAACTGCTATTTAGATTTGATATTCTGGGTTCCCATAATTTGCTGAGTTTTGTTCTTGGATACTCCAGAGTAAATGCTGTGGATTATTTTGGTTTTGCAGTTGGTTTTACGAAAGCATGCCACAATTGGCTCGAAATAAATTTTAGATGTTTTTCAAAAGTTGTGTAACATTATACAACAAGAATCATAATCAGTGAGAGCTAAATCAACGAGCTAAATGAACAGACTTACCATGCACGTGTACGCCACACTCTTGCAAGAGCTTAAAAGTTGCACTACTGTACACCTGTTAAAACAAGAGGAAATATTGAGACCCCGGCTGAGCACCGCTACTAACTGATTATAAATGTTCTTGTGAATATAACCAAGTGTCATGTCATTCATATGCTTCTACCAGTCCCTTCTTGTATAACGTGGTCTGAACTGACGTGTGTGCAGGGTCAGACAAGCAGAAAGACCAAACGTCAACTAATCGTGTGCTACTTTCTATTTCTTATTTCTTTGCTTATATATCTAGCTGTGTAATTTCTAACTTCCGGCCCTAGGGCGTATGTTAAACTGCTTCTAGAAACTGTACCATTATCATATTATGGTTATTATTATTTTTATTATTATTAAGAATAAATGCTTAGTTACATAACTCGTGACAAGTGTGGAGAAGAACAACGCCACTAAGCAGGAATAATTGGGGTGCCATTATACCTAGCCATGTAAATATGTTCAGCCGCAAAGTGGATCGCTTGAACCGAGCGCTTTTGCCTAAAATAGAGTACATATTTTGCCTTTCTCGTCCGGGCTGAATGCAATTTTGATAAAAAAAAGAAACAACAACAATAACAAATTAAGCTTTTAATTTTGGGGAGAAGTTCTGCAGAAAGGTTTGAGAAATTCCAAATTTTGGTCTGAACAGGGGTCAGAGTTTTGAGAACCCTCTGGCGGCACACCCCAACCAAATTCTGGAGATTTCCCAATCCTCTATCCATCCCCACCCCCCTCCCCCCTCCTCATTCTCCACAGAAAAACATAAAGTTGTACTCTATAATGATATGGCGCCAAACGTCAGGTTGTGGTTAGAATATTAACATTCAACGCAGAGAGGTCAACTGTCCTGCTGAACGAATCTCTGTTTCATCATTGTCTGACAAAATTCCAAGGCGATCAGCCAAGAAACCCGATAACTTGCCTCGATCATTATCGGGGTGGGTTTCAACAAGACACGGTCACTTCTAAAGGAGAGATGGCGACAAACGGCGATATGAAAAAATCCTCTTCAAAAGCCAGCACTGTTTTATCGTTTTTGTCGATTACTTTGTGCGCGTTTGTGGTAGTGAGAGTGGAGGTACTCAGCTACAGTTTGATGCGAACAAACAGTCGAGTGGACGACTTCGATCAACGACTGCAGACGCTCGAGAGAGCCGTCGAAGAAATCCAGGCGAGAAAAGTGGATGAGTTCCAGTCGAACGGTGAGTACAAACATGATAATTATCCTGATAGATGTACAAAAGGGCGGCTTATTCTTTCTGTAATTTCACTTCTTTGATGTTGTATGAAGAACAGCTTTTACGCCTTTACGGCTGCCATACGTTTCTCTAATCACAAAATATTTAAAAACCCGAACTCTGTATGACTCACAATAAGAATGCTCTCATTGATAGCTTTTACTTGAGTCTCCAAACCTTCAGCATTTCACACGTTTTCAAGTCTGAGTGAAATTCGCCTTTTGCAGTAAAAGGTTCTTAAGTCCCAACATAAGTTTGAATCACTTAAATGCTTATTTCAAGTAAAATGGGACTGTATCTAGAGCAATGCAATCTTTCGAAAGGGTAAACCAGGTATGTTATTAAAAGTCGCCTGCAACTACCAAAAGGTCATTCGACTTCCTGTTTTTCGTTAACTATGGAAAGTTTCCAACTCACACAACGCAGTAACCGGATCCTTGAGATTATACAAGTTTCATTTTACAGTTTTGTGGTTAGCGCAGCTGATAGATGAATTGCGTGTTATTAATAGCCATCTAGCCCACTAAACATTAAATACATAGCCTCAAACGGTTCCCGTACTGCACAGAAATAAGTTGCACGTCTTTAAACTTTTATGTGATAGGGGAACGTTTCCTCACTGAATAACAAACGCCTGCTCCCCGAAATTAGCACTATATTCTAAGTATAATGACTACCAAGCGAGTAAAAAAAATATTTGTAATAAATGATTCGATACTCGAGTTCAAATACGAAGGTGAATTGTGTAGTTACGCTAATGTTAAGCTAAACTCTGTGAAAAACCCTTCTTTCCGTGTCCGTCACATAACGTAATCACATGGATAATTGGCTCAATTTACAAAAACGAAATGGCACAACAACAACAACAACAACAACAACAAAAACCGCTTCCATTTTGAAAATCAGGACAAGATCCATGTTATTTTCAAGGACAGCAAATATTCTTTGAGTATACGACTATCATACGCGGTTCTACTTTAATGTAGATAACAAAACGACGATAATGAAGATCAATATTTTGTCATTCATCTTTACTAATGCTCAATTATTATCGATAACGGTCGTCTGAATAACAATAATTCCAGTTAAACTTCCCATATTCCTTATTAGATTACAACTAAGAAAAACTGAATTACAATTGCGGTCCACAGAATATAAGAATAGACCACTCCGTAGACAAACTCGAAACGCAGCTTCAGCTTCACTAACCATCCAACAAGTCAGAGCAGAAGTCACTAAACAAGTCAACAATGTTTGCAACCAAAGAAGTCAAACCTGTAAAGCAGGTTCCCCAGGCCCACCAGGACCCAAGGGGGCGCTGGGATATCCAGGATACAAGGGAGGTAAAGGAAACCCAGGGAAACTGGGGCCTCAAGGACCAACAGGCAAACAAGGACACCCTGGAACTCCAGGAACTAGAGGCAAACAAGGACCTGTTGGAATAAAGGGCGACACAGGAGAGGCAGGTCCCGTGGGTCCTGTGGGACCGAAAGGAGACCGGGGAAATGTTGGTCCACGAGGTGCGATGGGACCGCCAGGAATGCCGGGAGGTAAAGGACAGCCTGGACCTCGTGGGATGCCGGGATTAAAAGGAGATTCATCCATTGAAATTGAAGTGAAGATATTCCCAAAAACCCTGTCAATAGAAGTAAACCGAACAGCAGAGTTCTACTGTTGGGTGAATGGGCTGATGACATCGTTGATAACATGGAAGAAGCTAGGTGGAGCGTTGACGTCAAACACAGCGGTCAGTGGAGGTAGTTTGAAGATCAACCGAGTACAAAGGCGAGACTCGGGATGGTTCATGTGTAAAGTGCAAACTCCATCCGGGATACTGCAGACTGTGGCCACTCTTACCATATTAGGTAAACTGTCTTGTCAGTCCAATTCAAACTCGATTATAGATGCAGAAACATAGGTCTGTAAGGCGAACAAGATTCTATTTTGCAAGTGAAGTGTTGGCAAATCACACTAAACTACAATAGGTTACAAAAATTGTAACATAAGCACATCTAATAACTACTTGAACATGATACACAAGCCCGATAATCTGGATATCGAAAACCGCATGCTTCACACACGAACCATGCAAGTACTAATACTCAAAACAATCATTTCCGCCTTGCACTAAGAGTTCATTCAGTGACCAATTCGTGTTTTGATGCTTCTGTAGACTCTTTCATTGAATGCATGGTATGGAGTATAGCTGCTAGTAAATTGTATCTATGCCACGTTTTGAACACCATGATTTTCAACCGATAGACAATTTTCCATTGTCTTGCATACATATCCGTTATCATCTGAAGTATTCCATTATACTGCAGTAACAGATACAATACATTAATTTGCAGAACCTCCCCGTTTCATTTCAAAGCCGGTTTCTTATATAGCTGTTATCGGACCCAAAGTGAAGCTTTGCTGCACTGTTGAGGGTTCTCCGACTCCTACTGTAGAGTGGTCCAAGGTTGATGGTACACTGCCCGCCGTGCCTTTGGATGCTTTTGATGGATGTCTGACCGTCTTGAATTTTCGTGAGCAGGACCTAGGGAACTATTTGTGCAGGGCCACAAACAGACTTGGATTTGTTCAGGCAACCACGAAACTACTTCCACCAAGTAAACATTACGTTTGACCTATGAACAAGCACGCATAGAGAACGTTGCATATCCACTTTTCAACATTTTAACTATAAGAGACAACAGATCCTATAGAGCCGTTTTCGGATGACGTTCAAAAATAGTCGTGCAATTCGGCCTTTGAATTTGCACTTGGTATACGCTTTTGGATAGAACCATAGAACTTCAGCAGTATTCTCGGCCAACCAGAAATAACTAAAATAACGCCCTATTGTTGACTGGTTTGCTATTCAAAGTAAAACAAATTACTTTGTTTTCTCGTTTGTTAAAATAGTTTTCTTGCAGCCTTTCTAATTGACACTGAGCTATCTATGCTTACAGTTTTAAGAAAGTCGATCAACCGATTCTAACATTACAGCTTACCTCTGAACTACATACATGCCGCCCATGCTTATACATGTTTTAGTTTACAATAACAGACATTAATGATCGAGCAAAACAAATTCATTGAAGCCGGTTAAACGAACTTTTGATAAACCCCACTACTATTAGTCAGATACGTCATTTGGGATCCTGTATACGTCTGTCCAACTGCTCAAGTAACTGATTTGATTTGTCTTTTTCACCGATTACAGTTCCATGCGACAAACACCGAAAAATCCACGGAAGCGACGGGATTTATTCAGTCTCCACAAAGGGCAACAGCAAGTATGATGTAAGAATAAGGAAGGCAAATGACTCCTATCATGCAACAAACTATTCTACAATCATGAACAATGTTGGGACAATTAAAGTGCCTCCCTCGCGTCAGTGGCATAATCCCCCCGTCCCCCCTCCTCCCCATTCTTTCATTGTTAGCTGTTAGAAAGCGAGAAACCAATTCAAGACATAATTATTGTTTGCACGTTGCCAAGTATATATTATCAACATTGCGCGGAGGGTTTGCAACGATTTCTGTAGGCCAAGCCCCTACATATAGAAACAATACCCTCAGCCATTCTACCACCCTAATAAGACAGCAGATAATAGGGTTATAGAAACTTTTAAGGTACACTTTGTTTCCTTCTGACTTTTTCAGGTTTTTTGTGACATGACAAGCGACAACAAAGGCTGGACTCTTGTAGCGCGATTCTCCAACAACGACGCTAAAAACTGGATGAAGGACAACGGTGAATATTGGTACGATAGACAATCTCCTTTCGGTCAAACTACAAATCCGACACACAATGCAGACATGATCACTCCAGCGTTTTGGTCCGTGAAGGGAACAGAGTTTAAGATCACCCGCAGTGATGACTCCAGCCACACAGCTCTGCTACAAACCACAAGCAACTGTCTGTCCGGACACACATTCCGCTCTAAACTCACAAGTTATGGCGACTTTAGAAATGGCAAAGTGTGGTCCAGTGACAAGTGTCTTGGTAGCTGTGACGTGCAATATGGCGGACAATACAGCAGCACTGACGGATTTGAGCAGGCCCAGTGTGATGGCAGCATTCAGTCCAGGAACAAGATCGGCTTCTGGTGTGACTACAGCGGTGGTGACGGTGCAGTGATGATGATTGGTGGAGGAGGGAGCAGCTGCAGTCGTGCTGATCACGGGATTGGAGTCACAGAGACTAATGCAGCATCTTTTGTTGAAATAGGTGGCGGTGAAACAGAGTATGATTTTGGTTATGGTGCAGATACAAGCAAAACACCAAGTAGCTCCTACTCTCTGAACCTCTGGGTTCGCTAGGTCGGGTTCCTTGACCCTTTATAGTCATGTTATGCAAATTATCCGCACAAGTTACAAAGAAAAATATGATGTTGACACTCATAAAGGCTTTGATTGCTGCCAACTGTGCCACTGGCCAGACGTTAAGGTCTCCATACCGCAACATTCAGTCCAGGAACAAGATCGCTTCTGGTGTGACTACAGCACTGGTGACGGTGCAGTGATGATGATTGGTGGAGGAGGAAGCAGCTGCAGTCGTGCTGATCACGGGATTGGAGTCACAGAGAGTGATGAAGCGTCTTTTGCTGATAGTGGCGGGTCAGAGTATGATTTTGGTTTTGATTCAAACAATGTAAACTCCTACTCTCTCAACCTCTGGGTTCGTTAATTCAGTTTCCTTAACTTCTGAGTTATGTTCACATAAATTCTCCGCACAAATATGAATAAACATTATTCTGTTGACACTATTAAGGAGTTTTGTTGCTGCCAACTGTGCCAGTGTCCAGATGTTAAGATCTCGGGAAGCATATTTCGTTGAAGATGGCATAAACACCCAAGTTGAATATATTGACTTTGTTTTTGTACTTTCTCAGACACTTGAACCGTTAGTTCAACTTCTTCAACTCTATCACTGCTGACTCTTTTCTGCAAATTCTCCCTACTAGTCACGAATATACTGGGGATATGTGACATAAATAGAACTCATAGTCGGATCAACTGCAACTTACTGCACCGGTGAAAGGGTGGCATGTTATTATTGAATATGCTTTTAGTTTTAGTGAGCTACAGTGCAACTCATCCTCAACTCTTCATGTTCGCGAACTTGACACTTTTTAAAGTTTCACTCCTGCCTTTGCGGATAATGGCAAAGGAAGAAATATGAAGACGCCATTATAATATTCATTGACTAACAATTTACTTTTCTGTAAAGCTGCAATTCTGTACGCGCCAAAGGACAAAAAATATAAAATATTTGCATTGTGACATCGCCTTGGTCTGAAGTCTGACTTTGACGTAGTTCACAGTACGTACGGATTATAAATAACTACTGACTATCACAAAGGTTTTTGCGACTATTAAAGCAAGTCAAACATACAGTTATTGTTTAAGAGTAGTTTACAAGTGACCCGTATTGTCCTAGTTATGTCCAGCAACCGATAAATAATGAACGGTATGAGGTCAAATGTGTTGCCCACTTGACGTTTCGTGGGCAAACAAGAGAGAAAAAAAGTGCACACACTGCAGTTGAGAAAAATCACGAGACGTTATCTGTGCAGTGAATCATAGGAAGGACCCACCCCTCCCCTGCAAGCCTTCTATTTAAACACGACAATAAAGAGACAGTTCTCCCAGGCCAACTTTAGTACACGCCTCCTGAGATTAGAAACATATTCTCAAATACGACACGAAAATTGCGCTTTGTGAGGTTAACAATTGACCTAAAGTTAACATACACAAAAACAGGAAGTTTGATTGCTTTGCCTTTACTTCATGTGGCGCCACGAGTTGGATACCTCATAAAACATGTGGTCCTCAGTCACTGAATACCCTTGTGATAAGTGACGAAAAGTCATCCAGTTAACTCGAGTAACCTTAATATATAATGATATAATTTAGTTGGCGTGATATCTTCGGATTTTACCGACTGAACAAGTGTAGATGTAGATGTAGGTCCTTTTATTTACCGGTCCAGCCCAAAAGAAAACAGACTTGTCGATAGACAAATTAATTACATGTCCTGCTGAAGGGTGACTTGCTAAGTTTCAATAACAACTTGACTATAAGATATTTTTACATTTTTCACTACGTGATACGCGTTGACAGCATGCTTATGTGGAGTTCAATAACACAAGAAATACAAGAAATTCGCTGTGCAGAAGAAAGCAGATCGCTAAGTTGAAAAAACATCGCTAGAAGAGAACGATCTAAGTTTCTGAGAATAAACACTGGAGAGGAAACTGTAACGAGAAAAAAGTCAAATAATGGGTAGTCCTCTTCCCTCCCCTCTCTTCCCCTGGAGGGTCACCTACGCAGGTTTAGAAACACGAGAAGCTATTTATTTTCTCGTTATCGCTGAAGGAAATAGATTACAAGCTGGACAAGTTTCAGCACGTCACATTGGCTAGAAAGACAACATGGTGACAAACGGCGGAAAAAATGGAGAAATCGTCGTCAAAAGCCAGCGACGTTTTATCGTTTTTGTCGATTATTTTGTGCGCTTTTGTGGTAGTGAGAGTGGAGGTACTCAATCACAGTTTGATGCGAACCGACAGTAGAGTTGGCGACATCGATCAACGACTGCAGACGCTGGAGAACGTTGGTAGAATTATCGAGAGAAGCAACATGGACGAGTTTCACTCAGCCGGTGAGTAGCAACCAAATACTGAACCTAATGGGACTTTTAGTAGCGGAACGCTAGCCAGTTTAGAGAACAATAAAATACAGCCCCGTTGCCGTACTGCACTGAACAACGCACGAACGGAATAGAGGATTAAATCTGAAAATATTGGAATAGATGCTTGTAGTGGAAATCTGCCTCGGTGCGTGGGACACCGGGAATGAAAGGATGTTGTATGAATAAAAGGTTGTTACGTTTGTGACCAAGTTTTGTTGGTAGCAGTTATATGTGCAATTGACCTTCACCGATCTTCAAAGCCTCCATTCGGCGATTGTAAATACAGTCACTAACAATAAAACCCCAGATCTACAAAAAATCGTACTGCATTTCTGTGTATACAATGTTATTTCTTGTAAATCACAGCAAAGCAACACAAAAAAGTGCTCAGAGAGAATTTGAAGAGAGAGCGACGAGACGTCCAACAACCAAACAACCAGACGCTAACACTCAGAGATGTGCGACTTGAAATCAACAAATACGTTCCCACAGTAGCTGCATCTACTTTCTGTCACCCCCCGGGTAAAGTCTGCGTCAAAGGCCCCCCTGGACCCCCAGGAGAAAAAGGACGAAGCGGCAAGCGAGGGACAAAAGGCACGCGGGGAAGGAAAGGAACGCAAGGTATCATGGGTCCACCGGGAAAACACGGCAAGCAAGGCATGACGGGACCTCCAGGACTGAAAGGACATCAGGGAGTCAAGGGAGACAAAGGAGATCCAGGGCCGCAAGGAATTCCGGGAATGAAAGGTGAACCAGGACAATCCATTTCTGTTCCCATGGTGATGGTGTCACCTGACTCAAAGACAGTGCTTCAGAATCAAACAGCTTTGTTCCAGTGCTCAACCCAGGGCAACCCGCCACCGGAAGTGACTTGGCACAAGGTGAATGGTTTAGTGATAAATACCGGAAGTAACGGCACTTTAGTGATCAGTAACGCTCAACACCAGGACTCAGGTCAGTACAGGTGCACTGGTAAAAGCATACTGGGACGAGTTCACAAGGACGTGCAGCTGGTCGTACAAGGTGAGAAAACGTCTAAAATGACATGCAAACCAGTTGTATCAAAATACTTGTCGCTGTGAGAGGTAGGTGGTGACGATAAAACATAGAATGTATCAACGTAATGGTGAACACGCAAAAAAAGACGACATATTCTTTACGTAGCTGTTCTGAATACTCATATCAATCTTAATACATTATCCGTGTTTTTAAAAGTCGGTCAGTTTGCCCACTAGCATAGCCGGCGTAGATTCCTGAGTTTCCGAATCCGTAAACAATAGAGCTATAAGTTAGCCCTCTTAAAATGTATGATTAGAATTCCACTGATGAGGATGCAATACTTTATAGTCTTGCTAAGTATTGCTTGATTAGTTACTTCTTTATGAACGCAGGAAACGAGAATACGCTTGATTAACGCTGCGACTCCAAATGTTGCAACATGGTACTTGCCCTTTATCTGTATGTTCTACTATTTTTTGCTGATATTTCAGTTCATCCTAAATTCACCAAAGTCCCCAACGGTGTAATTTATGTCAGAAGTACCGAGACAGCAACTTTAGAATGCAGTGCATTTGGTGTGCCTAAACCAATCATTGAGTGGACACGACCTGGGTTGCCCCTTCCACCCAGACGAAGCAATCAACAGAATGGAACACTCACCATCAGTGGGTTGCAGATCAAGGACTCAGGGACGTATTTCTGCACAGCAACCAACAAATTTGGAATCATTCGAGCAATTACAGCTCTCAGTGTACGCCACGGTAGGATCCTAATGAAAAGTAATACAAAAAGACGATTGAGTAAAATTAGAGAGTGAAGATTGTCCGGAATAATGTGCTCTGCAAATATGCATATCGTCGTCTGACTGTGTGCGTGTCAGATCGTCTCAATATCCATTCCTGCTTTTTTTCTCCAAACTTTACAGAACTTTCTAAGTTATAAAGTCTACCAGGTATACCACGAAAACAAAATTCAAACTTACTCTTTTTCTCACTAAACTGTTACACGAGGAGTTTTTAGTTCTATAAGTAAAATACTAATCACAAGAAGTTGTTCTTAATGGATGCATCTCTCTCTGTCTCTCTGTCTCTGTCTCTGTCTCTGTCTCTCTCTTTTATTGATTTTTTTTTTCTCACTCCTTTCTATGTATATTATTTTGTTTTGAGAAGTTGACAAATCTTGTCAAGCAATTGCCAACAGAGGTCAACAGACTGACGGGTCTTATAAACTCACCACTGACAGTGCAATGTTTCCAGTAAGTACCGTTCTTTTCTAACAAAAATTGACCCAATAAGAGTAGAAAATATAAATTGAATTGTTTGTTAAATCTAAGGTCTTTTGTGACATGACAAGCGACAACAAAGGTTGGACTCTTGTAGCGCAATTCTCCAATAACGACGCTAAAAACTGGATGAAGGACAACGGTGAATATTGGTACGATAGACAATCTCCTGTCGGTCAAACTGCAAATCCAACCCACAATGCAGACATGATCTCTCCAGCGTTTTGGTCCGTAAAGGGAACAGAGTTCAAGATCACCCGCAGTGATGACTCCAGCCACACAGCTCTGCTGCAAACCACAAGCAACTGTCTGTCCGGACACACATTCCGCTCTAAACTCACAAGTTATGGCGACTTTAGAAATGGCAAGGTGTGGGCTAGTGACAAGTGTCTTGGTAGCTGTGACGTGCAATATGGCGGACAATACAGCAGTACTGACGGATTTCAGCAGGCCCAGTGTGATGGCAACATTCAGTCCAGGAACAAGATCGGCTTCTGGTGCCACTGGAGCCATGACGGTGCAGTGATGATGATTGGTGGAGGAGGGAGCAGCTGCAGTCGTGCTGATCACGGGATTGGAATCACAGAAACTAATAAAGCGTCTTTTGTTTGGACGGACGGTGTAGAGTACGACTTTGGTTTTAATGGACGATCCATTGCACCCAGTAGCTCCTATGCTCTCAACCTCTGGGTTCGTTAACTAGTTCGTTATCTTATTCTACTGCTGAGTTTTGTTGTACAAAATTATTCCTACCATTAACTTAGTGAAAAGTTGACATATAATAGAAGGATCACTATTGTTTTGGTTTGTACACCTATTTTGCTCGTCATATTTTTGCAGTGACGCTATAATGCTTATCGTGACTTTCTGGATGTACAAAGCATGAAACATATTTTAAAGTTGGATGTTGCACATGAGAGCACATGAGCCAGTAAGCCAACCTTAATTGACGCGACCTAATAGAACGCTCTAGTCATGGACTGCCAGATAAAGCCTGAATGTATAACCACCCAAATAAAAGCTTTTGATGAGTGCATTTTTGATAGCAGTATTCACGTCTGACTCCACGTCTCTATGCCTAATCAAGTTTAAATTTGATAGAGAAACGTGATAACACAAAACCAGAGCGCAGAACATTTTTGTCGTCCTGTATTCAGTCACGTTGAAATAGTAGAGCTACGCATATGTCCTGCTTACCTTTTTTTTGTGGTGGAAGCCGTTCTGGCAACTGGGTGACTGAATGTAGACACGTCTTGGTGACTTTTTAACCCCGCTACAAACTTGCATAAATAAGGCATGACTCACGTTATGGCTCCGTTTCGACCAAGGCACCTCTTTCCTTACGCTTTTCCTTTTTGGACCTGACAATAAAAAATAAACAATTAAACAACAAAAACAACAACAACAATAACAACAAACACGAAACAGTCTCAGAGAAAACAGGGCAACATTCGGAGGGTGGCAGGAGTAGCGATCATCTTATGATTCACTGGCTCTGATTCATTATCTGAGATTACTTGTGATTTGGCTATGATTCACCAATATTTTGCCGTGCAAAACAACTGCACCTTACATTTATATCTTGGTGTAAGAGCACAGTAACGTTCAAAAAAAATCCTATTAGGGGGTTGGCTAATGAACAATTGGGCTCTTATTGTGTAGCTCGCCGAAGGAGCTAGACAAAGTGTCTAGTAAGACATGCATTTTATGCACTATCAGTGTTTTTTGGTTCATTTCCCTGCAATCAGGTCTGAAAACGCCATCAGTTACGTTTTTAAAAGTAAAATAGTTCCCCACAATAACAACTCCGCCCCCTGAAATCCACACCTGGCATATGGACAATAAGCAAGAATTTATGGCATCATTATCCTGTTGTGGTTTTAACATGGCGACAAAGGGCGATATGGACAACTCCTCATCAAAATCAAGCACACTTTTAACGTTTGTCTCGATTATTCTGTGCGCTTTTGTGGTAGTGCGAGTGGAGGTACTCAACCACAGTTTGATGCGAGCCAACAGTCGAGTTGACGGCTTCGATCAACGACTACAGACGCTCGAGAGAGCCGTCGAAGAAATCCAGGCGATGAAAATGGATGAGTTCCAGTCGAATGGTGGGTACAAACACGGTAGTTATCCTGTTAGATGTACAAATGGGCGGCTTATTCTTTCTGTAATTTCATTTCATGCTGCTTTGATAGGCATAAAAAGTATACATTTGATGTTGTATGAAGAGCAGTTTTTACGCCTACGGCTGCCATACGTTTCTCTATTAACAAAATATCTAAAAACCCGAACTCTGTATGACTCACAATAAGAATTCTCAAATTAGAATGCTCTCATTGATAGCTTTTATTTGAGTCTTCAAACCTTCAGCATTTCACACGTTTTCAAGTCTCAGTAAAATTCGCCTTTTAAAGTAAAAGGTTCTTAAGTCCTAACATAAGTTTGAATCACTTAAATGCTTATTTCAAGTAAAATGGAACTGTATCTAGAGCAATGCAATCTTTCGAAAGGGTAATTAAACCAGGTATGTTATTAAAAGTCGCCTGCAACTACCAAAAGGTCATTCGACTTCCTGTTTTTCGTTAACTATGGAAACTTTCCAACACACAAAACGCAGTACCCGCATGCTTGAGATTAGGCAAGTTTCATTTTACAGTTTGTGGTTAGCGCAGCTGACAGATGAATTGCGTGTTATTAATAGCCATTCTAGCTCACTAAACATTAAATACACAGCCTCAAACGGTTCCTTTACTACACAGAAACGCAGATATCTTGCACGTCTTTACACTCTCATGTAAAGGAGGAACGTTCCCTCACTGAATAACAAACGGCTGCTTCCCGAATTTAATACTATATTCTAATTATAATGACTACCGAACGAGCAACAAAAATTAATTGTAATCAATGATTCAATGCTACAGTTCAAATACGAAGGTGAATTGTGTAGTTACGCTAATGTTAAGTTAAACTCTGTGAAAAACCCTGCTTTCCGTGTCCGTCACATAACGTAATCACATGGATAATTGGCTCAATTTACAAAAGTGAGATGACATAACAACAACAACAAAAACTATTACATTTTTGAAAATCAGGACAAGACCCATGATATTTTCAAGGACAGCAAATATTCTTTGAATCCACGACTATCATAGACGGTTCTACTTTAATGTAGATAATAAATCGATGATAATGAAGATCAATACTTTGTCATTCATGTTTACTAATGCTCAATTATTATTGATAACTGTCATCCGAATAACAATAATACCAGTTAAATTTCAGATTTAATTTTAATTTATTTTGCTTCGCCATACGGCCGGATCACCACAACAGCTTACGCCAATTACTGTGGGCCCGTGGAGTACAGGCTCTGAGGGTGGTCACTGCCAGAGATTTGCTTACGTCCTCAGTGGTTCTTTTACGTCCCCTGTAATCAAGTATAGAAGTATAGGGAGACGGGACCGCCATTTTACGTAGTCATCTGAGCCACGTGAAGATCTTACCATTTGCAGATATTCCTTATTAGATTACAACTAAGAAACATTGAATTACAATTGCGGTCCACAGAATACAAGAATAAACCTCTCCGTAGACAAACTCGAAACGCGGCTGGAGCAGCTTCAGCTTCACTAACCATCCAACAAGTCAGAGCTGAAATCACTAAACAAGTCAATAATGTTTGCAACCAAAGAAGTCAAAGCTGTAAAGCAGGTTCTCCAGGCCCACCAGGACCCAAAGGGGCGCTGGGATATCCAGGATACAAGGGAGAAAAAGGAAAACCAGGGAAACTGGGGCCTCAAGGACCAACAGGGAAACAAGGACACCCTGGAACTCCAGGAACTAGAGGCAAACAAGGACCTGTTGGAATAAAGGGCGACACAGGAGAATCAGGTCCCGTGGGTCCTGTGGGGCCGAAAGGAGACCAGGGAAACGTCGGTCAACCAGGTGTGATGGGACCGCCAGGAATGTCGGGAAGTAAAGGACAGCCAGGACCCCATGGGATGCCGGGATTAAAGGGAGATTCGTCCATTGCAATTGAAGTGCAGATATTCCCAAAAACCCTGTCAATAGAAGTAAACCGAACAGCAGAGTTCTACTGTTGGGTGAATGGGCTGATGACCTCGTTACTAACTTGGAAGAAGCTGGGTGGAGTTCTAACGCCAAACACAGCAGTCAGCAGAGGTCGTTTGACGATCAACCGAGTGCAACAGCGAGACTCGGGATGGTTCATGTGTAAAGTGCAAACTCCATCCGGGATACTGCAGACTGTGGCCACACTTACCATATTAGGTAGGTTGACACGTGAGCTCATTCCAAGTTCAAATATTAGATAGTACCCTACAGTCGCAACCATTCAGTAAAACTTTGTTCCATAATCCTCCTGTCAACAGTCGACTCCAGAGACCATAACGGTTAACCCATTGCTTCTACAGTTTTCTTTGTCGACTATACTTAGTATAAAGATAATTACGACTAATATAGAGCGGAGTCTCCAGTTACTTGCATTTATCTTGTTTTGTAACCGCTCACGTTTTTCGACAGAATTGACTGGCCGACTTTCTTGCGGGATTTCTCCCCTGCACTATTCGGCACTGTCGCGTATATTGATTTTGTTTTGCAGAACCTCCCCGTTTTTTGAGAGAACCCGTTTCTGATATATTTGTTGCCGGACCAAAAGTGAAACTTTGCTGCTCTGTCACGAGTTCTCCTACCCCAACTATAGAGTGGTCCGAGATTCATGGTAAACTTCCCGCCAAGCCACTGCGTGCACACGGCGGCTGTCTGACTGTCCTCAATTTTCAAGATTATGACCTTGGTCGTTACAGGTGTACGGCTACAAACAGACTTGGAATTGTTCAGGCAACCATGATACTACATCAAGCAAGTACGTACTTCTTAAAGCAACGGCCAGCAGTTTGCCCATTTCAGAAATGGTCTTTTCTGGTTATTGTGGATGCCTATATTTTTGCATTAAGACACATACATTTAGATCTTTTTTACGTTTCTATGACAGACGTCAGTTTTTAAACAATATGACCTTCTTGAAGTCTGTAAGAAGTTGTATAGCTTGGTTATGCATAGTAAATGTTCAGTTGGTTTCAACTGTCACAAAACACGACAAATTTGCACCATTACCGACTCCACATGGCCGTCTGCGTGACTGATCAAACAAACCAATTTTACATCTATTCTTGTTGTCTTAATTTTCTGTTGTTGTTGTTGTTGTTTTACTTGTAATGATTGCAGCTGCATGCGCGAAACACCGACATGATAACAGACGAAACGGAGTTTATACAGTCTTGACAAAAGGCGTTAATAATTATGATGTAAGTATAAGAGCTAATGGATCATCACACTGTAATCCTTGAACCATATTGTATCATCAGAACAAAAATGTAACTAAACAACATGGAGATCGATATGGGCCCTTCACACAGAAGTCATAGTGTCCCGTCCCCAATCGTTGTTGGAAAGCAAAAAATTCCAACTTTTCAAAATATTATCCAAATTATTATTGATATGTTGGATGTCACTGTCGCCACGTAAGCGGGCTAAGCTACTAAATGATGCTTCGACTACCTCCATGCCTCTTGTAAGACAAATCAGATCTAACGCATTATTTAAAACAGAAATTTTTCTTCTCTAAATCAGGTGTACTGTGACATGACGAACGACATTAAAGGCTGGACTCTTGTAGCGCGTTTCTCCAATAACGACACTAAAAACTGGATGAAGGACAATGGTGAATATTGGTACGATCGACAATCTCCTGTCGGTCAAACTACAAATCCGACCCACAATGCAGATATGATCTCTCCAGCGTTTTGGTCCGTGAAGGGAACAGAGTTCAAGATCACCCGCAGTGATGACTCCAGCCACACAGCTCTGCTGCAAACCACAAGCAACTGTCTGTCCGGACACACATTCCGCTCTAAACTCACAAGTTATGGCGACTTCAGAAATGGCAAGGTGTGGGCCAGTGACAAGTGTCTAGGCAGCTGTGACGTGCAATATGGCGGAAAATACAGCAGCACTGACGGATTTCAAACGGCCCAGTGTGATGGCAACATTCAGTCCAGGAACAAGATCGGCTTCTGGTGCGACTACAGCAATGGTGACGGTGCAGTGATGATGATTGGTGGAGGAGGGAGCGGCTGCAATCGTGCTGATCACGGGATTGGAATAACAGAGACTAATGCGGCATCTTTTGCTTATAGTCTCGGGGCAGGCTATGATTTTGGCTATGATGGATTCAATGTACCGAGTAGTTCATACTCTCTCAATCTTTGGGTTCGTTAGTTCAGGTTCCTGAACTCTCTGACTAATTCCTGAGTTATGTTATGGAAATTATCCGCATAAACTACAAAGGCTTTGCTTGCTGTCAACTGTGCCACTGACCAGATGTTCAGTTATCCATTCCGTTCTTAGGAAGCATATTTTGTTGAAAATGGCACGAATGGTCAATAGTCGAGAAGAGTATTATTTTGAATTAGGTCAGAAATGTACATTGCACCCAGTAGGTCCCACTTTCTTAACTTGAGTTTATAGTTCAGGTTTTTTTAAAGCCGTTTTGCTGAGAATTGTAAACAAATTATCATTTATAAGTTATAAAGAGACACGATATCGACTACTTGTGTGACTGGACCTGCAGTCGCGCTGATCACGGGATCACAGAGACTAATCAAGGATCTTTTGTTCTGACGAACGGTCAAGAGTACGACTTTGGTTTTGAAGGAAGCCGATCCACTACACTCAGCAGCTCGTACTCTCTCAACCTCTGGGTTCGTTAACTCAGATTATCAGGACTATAAAAAGTTTGCAATCTAATTGGCTGATCGCAAGGAAAATAGTCGTTAATTTGCATTATAGGAACCAATAATTTGTTCAGTTTTCTGTAGTTTCTGTAGCTTTTCTACAAGTTTACATTTATCCGACAAGAGTTAGCCCGTTTATAATGTTTATTATGACTTCCTAAATATTTTAAAGTTGGCTGTTGCTTTCACCCATGAATGAATTACAGAGTCCATGAACCAGTTCACTGTCGATGAGACAAATTGGCCGGGACCCAGTAGAACGCTGTAGTCCTGGACTGCCAAATAAGGCTTAAATGCACAACTAACTAAATAGAAGCTTTTAATAACTGAATTCTAATAGCAGTGCTCACGTCTGAGTCCACGTCTTCATTTCTAATCAAGTTTAATTTTTGACAGAGAAGTGTGGTAACACAAGACCAGAGTGCAGAACATCTTTCTTGTCTTGTATTCAGTCACGTTGAAATAGTAGAACTACGCAAATATCCGGCTTACCTTTTCTCTGTGGTGGAAGCCTTTGTGGCAACTGGGTGACTGAATGTAAAGACGTCTTGGTGACTCTTTAACCCCGCTACAAACTTGCATGAATAAGGCATGACTCACGTTGTGGCTCCGTTTAGACCAAGGCGCCTCTTTCCTTACGCTGTTCCTATTTTGACCTGACAATAAAAAATAAACAATTAAACAACAACAACAACAACAACAAACACGAAACAGTCTCAGAGAAAGCAGGGCAAATCTCGGAGAGTGACAACTAAATTTTACTTAGCAGTAGCAATCATCTTTCCTGTTTGACTCATTGGCTAGTATCTGAGATTAGTTGTGGTTTGTTGTGGTTTGGCTATGATTCACTCAAATTTTTGCCGTGCAAAACAACTGCACCCTGCATTCATATCTTGATGTAAAAGGTTTAACATCCTAAAGTTTCAGAAATACACATCTGCTACAAAGTACAGTGCAAAGGGTACAGTTATACGCTTTTTTACAACTCCCTAAGCAACGTGCGAAAGGCGCACAGTAACGTGCAAAAAAAAAAAAACCTTAGTAACGTGTGCATTGCATATTGCTCAGGTAAAGCTAAAAAAATGAAAATAAATAAATAAATAAATGATTAAAAAAACTAACGGTTACTAGCAGGTTGGCTAATAAACAACGTATTGGGCTCTAAGCGTGTAGCTCGCCGAATCCGCTCGACAAAGTGTCTAGAAAGACGTGCATTTTATGCAGTGTCACTGTCTTTTGGTGCATTTTCCTTCGATCAACTCTAAGAATGCCGTCAACTACATTTTAAAAAGTAAAAAAGATCCCTAAAATAACAACCACGCCCCTTGAAATCCACACCTTGCTATGGAAAATGAGCCAGAGCTTATGACGTCATTATCCTGTTGTGGTTTTTAACATCGGGACAAAGGGCGATATGGACAACTCCTCATCAAAATCAAGCACACTTTTAACGTTTGTCTCGATTATTTTGTGCGCTTTTCTGGTGGTGCGAGTGGAGGTACTCAACCACAGTTTGATGCGAAACAACAATCGAGTGGACGACTTCGATCAGCGACTGCAGACGCTCGAGAGAGCCGTCGAAGAAATCTTTTCGTCAGGCGAAAAGAATGGATGAGTTGCAGTCCAACAGTGAGTACAAACACGATAATTGTCCTGATAGATGTACAAAAGGGCGGCTTATTCTTTCTGTAATTTCACTTCTTTGATGTTGTATGAAGAACAGCTTTTACGCCTTTACGGCTGCCATACGTTTCTCTAATCACAAAATATTTAAAAACCCGAACTCTGTAGGACTCACAATAAGAATGCTCTCATTGATAGCTTTTATTTGAGTCTTCAAACCTTCAGCATTTCACACGTTTTCAAGTCTGAGTGAAATTCGAATTTGCAGTAAAAGGTTTTTAAGTCCCAACATAAGTTTGAACCACTTAAATGCTTATTTCAAGTAAAATGGAACTGTATCTAGAGCAATGCAATCTTTTGAAAGGGTAAACCAGACAAGTTATTAAGATGCGCCTGTAACTACCAAAAGGTCATTGGACTTCCTGTTTTTCGTTAACTATGGAAAGTTTCCAACTCACACAACGTAGTAACCGGATCCTTGAGATTATACAAGTTTCATTTTACAGTTTTACAATATTACCAGCTAAATCGCATATTCTTTATTAGATTATACAACTAAGAAACACTGAATTACAATTGCGGTCCACAGAATACGCGAAAAGTCACTGGTAAAAAGGATTGACTCAAAAGAAAATTTAGAACTTTAGAGAACTTTAAGTAGTTTTTTTGTAAATCTGAGGAATTTGCAGAGGTAGACATCAACTGTAGACCATGTCACTGGTAAAAAGGATTGACTCAAAAATGAAAAATATCTAGCACAACGTATAGCACTGCTGTAAAAAGGCTTCAAAAAATCTCAGAGCTTGAATCCTCCTTTCATGGCAATTTTTGCAATTGATTGTTATAAGTAGATATTACAGGAGACTGCCATGGTCTACCATGACAACTTTTCTTCTGAAAAAGAGACTGTTGGCAACTGATTCTTTTAGACGCTGAAAGTCTGGTACGTGGTCCTTGAATTATCAACTAGCAATCAATTCAGGAAGTTAGAAGCTAAGAGGTTTTTGATCGTCGAAATATTTTTGCACGAACGTCCTCGGGAATTAGTTTGTTTATATATTCCATTTAGATATCGATGACTGTGCTAATCAGCCATGCCTTAATGGAGGGACCTGCACTGATGGTGTGAATTCCTTTAACTGCTACTGTACAGCTGGCTTCAAAGGTTCCAGATGCGAGCTACATCCTGGTAAGTATGATATATTCATCGTTTGTAAACCAAATGAAGGGAAGGTTTCCTGAACGTTTTGATGTATTGGCGGAAAGTAAGGTTACCTGTAAAGGTGCATCTTAGATAATATACTAGTATAACACATGCATTTTCTCGAAGATGGCCGATTTTGCCAAAAAGAATATATCAGAAATCCTCGAAACTTTCACATTAAAGCGATATCGGATTTGTAACAAAATGAATCGCCGAAGATTCAGAGTAAAACCGAGAGACGTCGCGGCTATGTTGGAACAGAACAACGAACACTATAATAACTTGCACTCTGCCTTGTTATCAGTCCGTTATTACAGTGTCCTAGAGCGTGACTTTGAGTATATTGACTTTCGAATTTAGCTCTGGAGTGCAACGCCTACCTAAACCTCTCAAACGCCAATCGCAACGTCGGTGCAGATGGTGGTGGTAATGGACCACTGTGTGACAATACGTTAACACCTGGCTGGTACCGTTTTGCCGGAGAAGCGGGAACAGAAATGCCAACTTCGTGCGTCCCAATAAACAAGTGCACAACGCATGCGACGGGCTGGTTGAACGGTACAAATCCCACGCTTGGGGAGGGCCGAGTATCCCGCCGGGTGTGCTTCCACTGGTCAAACAACTGCTGTAATTCGTCCTCGCTCTAGTCCAGAGATTGCTTATTCAATGCTGACACTTGCGTGTGGACACTTGCCACACCAAACTTGAATCCCAGCACCTGTCGCGTTTTCACGCGACAAAACTTGTTATTATTATTATGCCTCAGTGCGCGCTTCATGATTATGAGCCCAGCTGCCTCGCGCTATTTCAAGCACTGATCACATTAACGACAGTGGGGAAATTACTCAGATCGATTCTCGAACTCTAATAGGCTGGATATTAATAGAAATTTCATAAAGCAAGTTCACTTCGGTGACGAGGGAATAATCACTGTGTTTGGTCTGTCAGCCTCCTAACATTACATCGAAGGATGCATCTATACTTTTAGTCGCGTGCCATGACCAGACCGTAACATTGCGATTATGACGGTAAGTAGAACCGACACAAGGCTTTTAAATTCACCATTAACGACTAGGTTGTAACATTATAATTTGAATTTCATCGAAGCTCTAAAAGGTAACGTGGTTAAATAAAATAATAAACAGCCAATTTGTTATGAAAAAGATAAGGTGGCTGCTTTGTTCTCCCAAATCTCGCGGATAGTCAGAGTATACTCAAAACCCAAAGATTGAATGCATTTCCGTCCAGCAGCCTAGTACTGAATATTTGAAAAGCAATTCCTTCTATTTGCTTGCAGATGAAATTACTCATTTTCGTGGAAGTTATAGTCTTTTTGTCCAATCTTCTTGGCTTCGCATCCTTTGGACCAAAAATGGTTTTTGCTGAATGCTCCACCTCTGTACAAGGGGCAGTGCTCCAAAATAAAGCGTACAAGTCTATGATCTCTAAGAACATCCAGGATTGCTATTGGCTGTGTCGCAACGACGCGCCTTGTCAAAGTATTAACTTCTACAAGGACAAAAAGATATGTGAACTTAACAACCGAACGGTGAACGAGAAGAACCTGTTAAAATCCATGGATAACTATCAAGATGTGTTCTTTTTCGAAAATCCCTTTCGAGGTAAGATGAGAAATACATGTAGATCTAACAACGCACTGAAAGCAGTGGAAACTGTGAAAACGTAATGTTTTGTCGTCCGTATTAAAGATATTCAACTTAAAAGCATACTAAGTAGATTTCATTGTTGGTAGATTTGGTAGATCAATTTGGTGATATATCTACAACGCATCTAGCAACAAGGATAGAGTTTCACCGGACATTCGGAATACAAATTAACAATACATCGCTGCATTTTGGGGCAATTTATACGGTCGAAGATTCCAAGAATATGTTGCACAGCCTAGCACTATTATGAGTTACATGGTACGGTAATATGCCACAACCTATCTCTAAATCAAAGGGTTTTTTTTTAATGTTTCGCTGCAGTTTTTTCACAAACTTTACTATCAATGTTAAACTTCGCGGCAAAAGAATACTATAAAACATTGCACGGTCCTTATTTCAAGAATGAGGTAAAAAAATACACGCGAGGCGAACAATCTGCTTATAAAATTATCTGTGAATTCGCGCGGTTTACCCCACACTAATCTGTTTTCGTTTAAAACGCATGGTATTTTTTATGCGTTTTTGCTTTTCGTGCCTAAAACGATACCCTAAAAAACGGAGGTTTTCAAAAACGGTTCCAAAAATGGAGACTTTTGAAACCGGATGAGTTTTCGAATGAAAACGAATTAGTGTGGACAGGCGAAAACGGGTATTTTTGAAAAAACATTTAGTGTGGACGTCCAAGTAGGCGCCTGTTCTCTTTATGTCTTCGACAGCACAAATTTTGAAGTTATCTAACGTACACACCAATAGAGTAATTTATGCCGTGTTTACACAAGATACAGTTACCGCAGTGAAATATTTACCACAGTAAAATTTGCATTGATAGCATGCCCTATCAGATAGTGAACTTGCATTTGCCACGGTAAATTTTCTATATTTTTGTTCTTGAACTACATTTATCAAATAATCTGCACGCATCCCGTGGTATCTTTACTGAAGTAACCTGACTAATAAGCTAAAACATTTTACCTTGGCAAATGTGTCTCGTAAATACACGGCATAAGAAAAAGTCGACCGGATATCATTTATATTTAACCCTGAGATCGACATCGGATCGTTTTAACTGCTTTTTGTTTTTTTAGACAATAGTTTTTTTCTCAAAAGAATGTGTGGTTTGTACGTCAAAAGACGGATCATTGGAAATTCGTAATTGAGTGCTGCTCGCCGGAGGGGATATTTAAATTATTCAGTGGAATTATCCTAAGGGGGATGAGCTGCAAGTACTTAATAAACTCCCTTCATAAAGCGAATACTTGATGTTTACAAATTTATGTTGATGGAAAATAAGGCATAGAATAGAAACGATCCCATTCAATAGCCCAGGATGCAAAACCAAGGTTCAATTTACAGTGTTTGAGATTTTACGAAGTTCAATGTGGCTGAGGAGCTACACGCTCGTTTGCGTTAACGTTTGCAAGTTCGACTGAATACTAGAAAAAAAAAAAAAAAACTGGATTAACACCGACATAAATTTTTCCAATTTATATTCGCTGAGGTTTTTGTTTGAGTGGTCACACCTGCAGGTTTCAGTTAACAGAGATGAGGACTTGGCGCGATATATGATATCCTACATTTGCATATTTATTTCTATTTCGTATCTCGCGATATCTAAAAAGTAAAATGCTCTAAACATAACCCGAAACCCAACCCTAACCCTAGCCCTAGGCCTAAAAAAATAAAACTAAAACTCAAAAAATGAAACGCTCACAAAACCCCAATATAAAAAATTGCATGCACAAGGTCCATACAGAAAATTCATATATCTTGCCATGGTTGTTTAATACTTGATGAGAGCCAAAATTTACCTATTGGCCGAATTATTTCATTGTAAGTGACAAGCATGGCTGGGTGCATAATATAACAATGTTCGTCTCATTTATTCGTATTTAGTTTTTCACTGTTTTATTCTGCCATTGTCAGAGAAGCTGGTCACCTGTGTGCGATAAAAATACGCAGTAAAGTTTTTGCATTTTAGTTTGGATGAAACCTTTACTGTGTTCCTCGGGTTTTATTTTTTGTCCCAGTTGGAATACAGCTTGCTCACGGCAATCTCGAAATGTCCACTCCAAGGCTACTTTTGTTAACAGTATTCACGCTTGCTTCTGAGACAAATGCGAATGGTAATTAAGTGTCCAGGCTAAACCGTTAGACTCCTGGGCTCAGTTGTTCAAAGCACATTAGGCTAATTCTGAATTAGGAACAAACGTTTTGTTATCTCTAAGCCTGGGAACAGGAAGGTTTTGCTCAGAACTCAGCGTTATTGATAAGTTTTGAGCTAAAGGAAGCTTTTTTTTTAAACAAAACCTTTCCTTTTGTTAGCCAACAGGACGAAGGAAAGAGTTTGGTTAATCCTGGATTAGCTTAATCGTGCTTTGCTGGTGACTTCATGTCAACTAATCGATAAAGCTAATAAGTTAAATTTGTGTGCAGTAAACTCAGCCAGTAAACGGACTCCCGTATTAACAGGGATTAAGGTTAGCCAGAGGTTTAAAATTACATTTCTAGAACATGGATTGGCGTCGGTATATGAAGCCTGGCTATTGTTTTAAAAATCCGCCCTTATTCTTTTTTCAACTTTAAGTATAAGATAGATATTCAAAGTGCGAGTGGAACTATTCGTAGATTTCCCTTGTCTCGTTTTATGGTCTTGTTTTTGTTTTTGTTTTTGTTTTTGTTGTTATTGGCCAGTGTTTTACCGTTTTATCCGTCTACTGAATTTTAAGTCAGAAAATCTTCTGATCTTTTAAAGATGCAAACGAGTGCACAGAAAACAAACACAACTGCTCTTCAAACGCCACTTGCCAAAACACTGTTGGTTCGTTCAACTGCAAGTGTAAGAGCGGTTACAAGGGAGACGGAATAAATTGCACAGGTAGGTTGACATTATTCTTTGTAATGAAATCTCACACCTTAAAGCTAACACAATGTTTGTTATATGAAAGTTTGAAGCTTTTTGCTATGCTTTGTGCTACTTTCTCAGTCGTCGAATGCCTGTTCTTCTGTCTGGAGTGAATGCAGTTTAGATTACCACACTTTTCACATAATGACTGTAACATTGTCGTGTTTTTCTAGTCTTCCAATTCCTATTTCTTTCTTCTGTATATTATGTTGATAATTAACTTTTGTCTAGTCTGCGTCTACCCCATTCAGATCACCATCTTATCAATGCAGTTGTTAAATTCATAACATGTGAAATTGTATTCTGAAATCGTTTTCCCGATTTCATGCCGATTAATTTAAAGATGTAGACGAGTGTAAAGGAAAGAAACACAGGTGCTCTTCAAACGCCACTTGCTACAACACTGATGGTTCGTTCAACTGCAAATGTAAGAGCGGTTACAAGGGAGACGGAATAAATTGCACAGGTAGGTTGACATTATTCTTTGTAATGATATCTCACACCTTAAAGCTAACACAATGTTTGTTATATGAAAGTTTGAAGCTTTTTGCCATACTTTTTGTGCTGCTATCTCAGTCTGTATTCTGAAATCGCTTTCCCGATTTCATGCCGATTAATTTAAAGATGTAGACGAGTGTAAAGGAAAGAAACACAACTGCTCTTCAAACGCCACTTGCCAAAACACTGATGGTTCGTTCAACTGCAAGTGTAAGAGCGGTTACAAGGGAGATGGTGTAAATTGCACAGGTATGTTTATATTATTTTTTGTATTATACCTCACACCTTAGAGCTAACACAATGTGAAGGTTTGAAGCTTTTTGCCATCCTTTTTGTGCTGCTTTCGCAGTCGTCGAATGCCTGTGCCTGTTCCTCTGTCTGGAGTGAATGCAGTTTAGATTACCACACTTTTCACATAATGACTGTAACATTGTCGTGTTTTTCTAGTCTTCAAATTCCTAATTCTGTCTTCTGTATATTATGTTGATTACAAAGGCTGGACTCTTGTAGCGCGATTCTCCAATAACGATGCTAAAAACTGGATGAAGGACAACGGTGAATATTGGTACGATCGACAATCTCCTGTCGGTCAAACTACAAATCCGACCCACAATGCAGACATGATCTCTCCAGCGTTTTGGTCCGTGAAGGGAACAGAGTTCAAGATCACCCGCAGTGATGACTCCAGCCACACAGCTCTGCTGCAAACCACAAGCAACTGTCTGTCCGGACACACATTCCGCTCTAAACTCACAAGTTATGGCGACTTTAGAAATGGCAAGGTGTGGGCCAGTGACAAGTGTCTTGGTAGCTGTGACGTGCAATATGGCGGACAATACAGCAGCACTGACGGATTTCAGCAGGCCCAGTGTGATGGCAACATTCAGTCCAGGAACAAGATCGGCATCTGGTGCGACTGGAGCGGTGACAGTGCAGTGATGATGATTGGTGGAGGAGGTAGCGGCTGCAGTCGTGCTGATCATGGGATTGGGATCACAGAGAGTAATGAAGGGTCTTTTGTTGATAGAAGCACTGGGGAGTATGATTTTGGTTATGATGCAGACTATGTACCGAGTAGTTCTTACTCTCTCAATCTCTGGGTTCGATAGTTGAGGTTCCCTGACTAATTCTTCAGTCATGTTATGCACGTTATCCGAACAAACGTTTTACAATAACACGTCAGTTTCTCGCTATGTGATTGGCTAATTTTTATTATCAACAAGAGGACAGACACATAAAATTGAGTGCTGACGACAGTGATTTGGACGAAGAAGGTGAATTCAGCTTCAATTTTACCTCAATTCTTGCAAAAGCGACATTCGGCATTTGAAGTAGAGAACCAGAAGTGTTCAGAGGCGAATTTCCTTGAGCTTTGTCTTGAAATTGTCGAGAAGACCGCAGCAGAAAAGCGTCTAGTATCATTTCTTTCCAACTCCTTTGACAAAATTTTATTTTGCACGCGCGAAATGCTCACGTCAAACTGTCACTTTTTGGCCAATGAAATGTCTTGAATTTTAACCTCGACCAATTAGAAAGCGGGAAAAGTTGTTGACAACATTTCGGTCAAATCGAACAAAATCCAGTTTTCTTGCGTGTTTTCCCCGTGTCGTCGCTTGAGTTTTGTTATTGTAAAAATCCACAACTTTTTGACAATGTTATGACGCGTTTCATGATGAATAAGAGGACAGACACATAAAAAAACTGACGTCAATTTGTTAAATGGTGAAAAAATATGATGTTGACACTCAAAAAGCTTTGGTTGCTGCCAACTGTACCACTGACTATAGGTTAAGTTCTCTATACCGAAGCATATTTTGTTGAAACTTGCACGAATAGTCAATAGTCAAGCAGAGTATGATTTTGAATTTGGTGCAGACATGCATATTTCGATCAATGGTAGTAGTACTTTTGGAAATCATCTGAATTTGTGTATCATGCAGTTCTGCTTGCCCAGGGTACTGACAGTGCACCAGATAATGTACAGAACCCGAATCAGTGAGAACAACAACAACAACAAAACATTTAAACCAAGCACTTTCTTATCAATTTTGAATCAAAGTAAATAAACAGACTTACCGGACAATGTCGTCTACTTGTTGATTGCTTGAGAGCTTCATCAACATCGTACACCGCGCACCTGTTAAAATAAAAGGAACACTCAGCGCCAGGATAAACGATCACTACTGACTTACCAGAAATGCTTTTGCGACAATTGAAACAAGTTAAACATAGGTTTGTTGTTTATGAGTAGTTTACAAGTGACGTTGTCTCCCTTATGTCCAGCAACTGAATATTAACGAACGTTATCAGATCCAATGTGTTGCCCACTTGAAGCTTCGTGGGAAAACAAGAGAAAAAAAAATTTCACACACTGCAGGTTGAGAAAAATCACAAACTATTATCTGTGCGGTGAATCATAGGAAGGACCCACCCCTCCCCCACAAGCTTTCTATTCAAACATGACAATATGAGAGCGCAGTTCTCCAAGGTCAACTTTAGTACGCCTCCTGTGAATAAAAATATATTCTTAAATACGACATGATTATACTGTGCTTGTGAGGTTAACATTTTGACCTAGAATTGACAAAAACAGGAAGTCTGATTGCTTTGCTTATATTTCATGTGGCGCCACGAGTTGGATAGTCAGACACGTGACACGTCAACATTTCGGTCAATTTGAACAAAATCCAGTTTTCTTGCGTATTTTTCCCGCTTCGTCGCTTAAGTTTTGTTATTGTAAAAAACAAATTGACGTCAGTTTTTTGTGTCTATCCTCTTATTGATTATGAAACGCGTCATAACATTGTTGAAAAGCTACGAATCCACTTGGCGAAGCGCCTCGTGGATCCACGCCATTTTGACAATGTTATGACGCGTTTCATGATCAATAAGGGGACAGACACATAAAAAACTGACGTCAATTTGTTAAAGTGATCACATGTCCTGCTGAAGGGTGACTTGCCAAGTTTCTATAACAACTTGGCTCTAAGATATTTTTAGTCACTTTTCACTACGTAATATGCGTTGACAGCATGCTATGTGGAGTTCAATAACACAAGAAATTCGCTTTGCGGAAGAAGACAGATCGCTGGGTTAAAAAAACATCGCTAGAAGAGAGCGATGTTAGTTTTTGAGAATAAACACTGGAGAGGAAACTGTAACGAGAATAAAGTCAAACAATGGATAGTCCCCTACGCAGGTTTAGAAACATGAGAAGCTATTAATTTTCTCGTTATCGCTGAAGGAAATAGATTACAAGCTGGACAAGTTTCAGCATGTCACATTGGCTAGAAAGACAACATGGTGACAAAAGGCGTAAAAATGGAGAATTCCTCGTCAAAAGCAAGCACTGTTTTATCGTTTATGTCAATCATTTTGTGCGCTTTTGTGGTAGTGCGAGTGGAGGTACTCAACCACAGTTTGATGCGAACCGACAGTAGAGTTGGCAACATCGATCAACGACTGCAGACGCTGGAGAACGTTGGTAGAATTATCGAGAGAAGAAACACGGACGAGTTTCACTCAGCCGGTGAGTAGCAACCAAATACTGAACCCAATGCGACTTTTAGCGGCGGAACGCTAGTCAATTTAGAGAACAATACACTATACAGCAACTGTGAGCAGAACGGAATAGAGGATTATCTAAAAATATTGGAATAAATGCTTTTAGTGGAAATCGTGCCTCGGCGTGTAGGAAACCAGGAATGAAAGGTTGTTGCGTTTGTGATCATGCTTTGTCGGTAACAATTATACGCGCAATTAAACTTCACCAGTCTTTAAAGCCTCCATTCGGCAATTGCAAATACAATCACTAACTATAAAACCCCAGACCTGCGAAAATCGTACTGCATTTCTGTGTATATGTTCAACAATTTGTATACCTCTGTGACAAGAACTTGTCAAGGGTCTTGTAATGTCAGTAAAGGTAGCCGAACAAATCTCACTACAATTCCGTTATTAAATGAACAATTTCCTTCACTTGTTGGGCACAGATAGCAGAGTACAGGGGTAGACTTTTGTTTGTGGTTTGTGTTTTATGAGAGAAGCTTCCTCATCTTGTTCAACCACAAAACAGAAAGGTCAATCAACTGAGCTGTGAGTAATGTTTATATTCCGCGTAAGGATAAAGTTAAACACATCACGTAATCATAGTCTTGTTGAAAAGAAAGGATTGCACTCATGGGTTCAAAATTCACTTATGCAGGTAAAATAGTTCTGCATTGTCCAGAAGATGCAACAAAAATCCAATTAGAGTTTTTGAGATTAAATATCCACTTGACCAAAGATAGCTTAAGTGCTGTGTATTAATGTTACTCTATTTTAAATCACAGAGACAGCAGAGCAACACAAGGAAGTTTCCAGAGAGAATTTGAAGAGAGCGCGACGAGACATCAAACAACCAAACAACCAGACGCTAACACTAACAGATGTGCGACTTGAGATCAACAAATACGTCCCTACAGTTGCCGCATCTGCTTTCTGTCACCCCCCGGGTAAAGTCTGCGTCAAAGGCCCCCCTGGACCCCCAGGAGAAAAAGGACGAAGCGGCAAGCGAGGGACGAAAGGTACGCGGGGAAGGAAAGGAACGCAAGGTATCATGGGTCCACCGGGAAAACACGGCAAGCAAGGCATGACGGGACCTCCAGGACTGAAAGGACAACAGGGAGTCAAGGGAGACAAAGGAGATCCAGGGCCGCAAGGAATTCCGGGAATGAAAGGTGAACCAGGACAATCCATTTCTGTTCCCATGGTGATGGTGTCACCTGACTCAAAGACAGTGCTTCAGAATCAAACAGCTTTGTTCCAGTGCTCAGCCCAGGGCAACCCGCCACCGGAAGTGACCTGGCACAAAGTGACTGGTTCAGTGATAAACACCGGAAGTAACGGCACTTTAGTGATCAGTAACGCTCAACACCAGGACTCAGGTCAGTACAGGTGCACTGGTAAAAATATATTGGGACGAGTTCACAAGGACGTACAGCTGGTCGTACAAGGTGAGGAAATGTCTCAAACGACAAAAGATGTAAACCAGTTGTAATGAAATACTTGTCGATTGTGAGAAGTAGGTGGTGACGGTAAAACATAGAATGTATCAACGTAATGGTGAACACGTAAAAAAAAAACAGACGTATTTTTTGCGCTGCTCTGAATATCCACATCAATCTTAATACATTATCCGTGATTTAAAAAGGGGCCAGTAAGCCCGCTAACACAAACGTCTTAGATTCCCAAATTTCTGAATCCGTAAACTAGAGCTATAAGTTAGTCCTCTTAAAATGTATGCTTGGCATTCCACTGATGAGGATGCAATATTCTATGATCTTACTAATTATTGCAAGATTCGTTATTTCTTAATTAACGCAGGAAACGAGAATACGCCTGGCGCTGCGACTCCAAATGTTGTAACATGGTTCTTATCTTTATAATGCTCTATTTTGTGCTTCTATTTCAGTTCCTCCTAAATTCACCAAAGTCCCCAAGGATGTAATTTATGTCAGAAGTACCACAACAGCAACTTTAGAATGCAGTGCATTTGGTGTACCTAAACCAATCATTGAGTGGACACGAGCTGGGTTGCCCCTTCCACCCAGACGAAGCAATCAACAGAATGGAAGACTCACCATCAATGGGTTGCAGATCAAGGACTCAGGGACGTATTTCTGCACAGCAACCAACAAACTTGGAGTTACTCGTACTATTACAGTCCTCAGTGTACGCCACGGTAGGATCCTAATAAATGAAAATAACACAAAAAGACAATTGAGTAAAATAGGAGAGTGAAGATTGTCCGGAAATGTATGTGTTATGCAACTATGCAAATTGTCGTCTGATGGTGTGCATGGTGTGTGTCGGATCGTCTCTATATCCATTCCTGCTTTTTCTCCAAACTATACATAACTTCTAAGTTATAAAAGTTACAGGTATACCATGAAAACGCAACTAAAAATTTACTCAGTTTTCTCACTGAACTGTTATATGGGGAGCCTTTAATTCTGTAAGTAAAATACTTATCGCAAGATGTTGTTCTTAATAAATGCATCTCTCTCTCTTTTCTTTCTTTATTTTTTTCTCACTCCTTTCTATGTATATTATTTTGTTTTGAGAAGTTGACAAATCATGTCAAGCAATCGCCAACAGAGGTCAGCAGGCTGACGGGTCTTATAAGCTCACCACTGAGAGTGCAACGTTTCCAGTAAGTACCGTATCAAAAGAAGGATACTAACAATACATTGTCGGTAAATTTTCTAACAAAAATTCTGTACCACACCACACTTTAGGATACCTATCTTCGGCAAGATACCACTCTATGCTCCCAAAAAGCAATTTTCGGAGCAAAAAGTAACTTCCTTGCAAAAACCCGACCGGACAAAACACTGACATATGTAATGTAACCTGTAACATAACACAAGGTTGATTTCTTAAAACTTAAGATGTTATTCATTTACTAAAACTGCATTATTTGACACTGGGAGTGGCTTAAAGCAGAATCTCACTTAGGCCTCCAATGGTGAGAAATCCCCGTAAGCGACCACTTGAAGCCGAACGAAGGGTGGTCGCTCACGGGAGGTTCCACTGTTTCTCACTTCTCAAATCCACAACATATATTATAGGTGTTCTGTGACCTGACCAGTCAAAACAAAGGCTGGACCCTGGTCGCTCGGTTTTCAAACAACGATGCTAAAAATTGGATGAAGGATGACGGTGAATATTGGTACGACCGACAAAATCCAGTTGGTATAACAACAAATCCTGCTCAAAACACAGACATGATCTCTCCAGCGTTTTGGTCCGTGAAGGGAACAGAGTTGAAGATCACCCGCAGTGATGACTCCAGCCACACAGCTCTGCTGCAAACCACAAGCAACTGTCTGTCCGGACACACATTCCGCTCTAAACTCACAAGTTATGGCGACTTTAGAAATGGCAAAGTGTGGGCCAGTGACAAGTGTCTTGGTAGCTGTGACGTGCAATATGGCGGACAATACAGCAGCACTGACGGATTTCAGCAGGCCCAGTGTGATGGCGACATTCAGTCCAGGAACAAGATCGGCTTCTGGTGCGACTACAGCGGTGGTGACGGTGCAGTGATGATGATTGGTGGAGGAGGGAGCAGCTGCAATCGTGCTGATCACGGGATTGGAATCACAGAAACTGATGCAGCATCTTTTGTTGTAATAGGTAGCGGTCAAACAGAGTATGATTTTGGTTATGGTGCAGATCCAAGCACAACACCAAGTAGCTCCTACTCTCTGAACCTCTGGGTTCGCTAGGTCGGTTTCCTTGACCCTTTAGGTCCCGAGTCATGATATGCAAATTATCCGCACAAGTTACAAAGAAAAAAAATATGCTGTTGACACTAACAAAGGCTTTGGTTGCTGCCAACTGTGCCACTGACCATATGTTCTCCATATCGAAGCATATTTTGTTGAAATTGGCACGAACAATAGTTGACAGTCAAGCAAAGTATAAATTTGAATTTGGTGCAAACATGCATATTTTGATCAATAGCAGCGGCCTACTTCGTAGTTCAGACTCTTTAACAGTTTAACTGCCTGAAAACTGTTATATATATTCTCCGTAATAATTATGAAGAGACAAATCATTGGCTCCTGGTGTGCCTGGCAGATAATGATTGGTGGAGGAGGCAGCATGCAGCTGACTAAAAACACAAACAAAGTATGATTTTGGTTGTGATGCAATGAAGCTCAACTCACGCAGCAGTTTTTGTCTCTCAACCTCTAGGTTCACTAGGCCAGGTTCCTTGACCATTTAACAACGTCTCTTCATCGTACTAGTGAAAAATACTTCGGTGAAGATGACACGAGTTGTTCTAGTCCAACCTTGCACAAGGCACCCAGTAGCTCCTACTGTCTTAACCTTTTGGTTGGTTAGTTGAGGTTCCTTACTCTTCACGAATGAGTCATGTTTTGCAATAATTATCTGAAAATACACTGGTTTACATTAATAAATAATTTAGTTGCTGCAAACTGTGCCAGTGACCAGATGTTTAGATCTCCATACCGTTAATTCTCCGGATTGAAACTAGTAAGTGAAACGGCTTTTGATAAAGGTGGCACGAGTGATCAAGTGAAGTATGATTTAAAACAACGATTAGCTTTATAATTTGGTTTTACAATTTCTTTATTTAGTTACTTTGTACCTTTAAAAAATCTCTGTTTTTAAGTAATTTTAGTTTTTTCCTCAATCTGAGTACAGTTGTGAGTAAATTAGTAAGTACTTCACAGAGAAAACATATATACATATATACGATTGAGAATAGAAATTTCAGGTTTGCTCGTTTATGCTCAAAGTGAGTCAACCCAGTCAGAGCTTCAAAACAAAATTAGGAAGATCAATATGTACAAACCGAAATATTTGGCAAGTTAAAATGCTCAAAAAAAAAAAAAAAAAAAAAAAAATCGTAAGTAATTATTGGTCTGGTATTCTTACTAGTCTGATGGAGGAAATTAGTGAAAGAAACATCGAGATATACATAAATGGACCAGTTTAGGTATGGGTTCTACTAGCTGGCGTAATACAGTCATGAATAATTAAAGACCACAGGTTCAGTGAATAAAGTTGTTTGATTGGATATTTGTAATCATTTGATTGGTCGAATACAAATGAATGTTATTTCCAGGCCTCACGTGCCGAGAAAAGTTGATAAAATCCTCTATAGTTTTTCTGGAACATGCACACATTGCGTTTGAATGGAAGCCAAAGCAACCGCTTCTTTGTTAAGGTACAGTTGTCATTAATTTTTAGTCACTTTTGGAGCGCCTTGGTTTGTAAAAAGACCTCGGGCAAAATATTTCTCCGTACAGACCTCCTGCACATAATATTTAACGGCTTTCTATAAAGAAAAACAAAGTCTCTCAGGGATCAGGGTCATTTTTGTATCACTTAAAATCATGGTCTTCTCGACAACGCAAAATAGAAAGAGCACTTTTGGAAATCATCTGAATTTGTGTAAAAGTTCTGCTTGCCCTAAGCACTGACAGTGCACCAGATATTGTACAGAACCCAAATCAGTGAGAACAACAACAACAACAACAAAACATTTAAACCTAGCACTTTCTTATCAATTTTAAATCAAAGTAAATAAACAGACTTACCGGACAATGTCGTCCACTTGTTGTTTGCTTGAGAGCTTCATCAACATCGTACTTCGTGCACCTGTTAACATAAGGGGAACACTGAGCGCCAGAAGAAACGATCACTACTGGCTATCAGAAATGCTTTTGCGACAATATTAAAACAAGCTAAACATAGAGTCATTGTTTTTAGTTGTTTACAAGTGACCCGTTTTGTCCCACTCATGTCCAGCAACTGATAAATAACGAACGCTATCAGGTCCAATGTGTTGCCCGCTTGACGTTTCGTGGGCAAACAAGAGAGAAAAAAGTGCAAACACTGCAGTTGAGAAAAATCACTAGACGTTATCTGTGCAGTGAATTATAAGAAGGACCCACAGCTCCCCCAGAAGCTTTCTATTCGAACACTACAATAAGCTTTATGCAGGTATCACTTATATCTGGTCAATTTAACTAAATAGTAATTATACTTTGCAATACCATGTACAGACACTTATGCTTCGATGTATATGCTCGTCTAGACTTCTCAATTGTACTTTATTCTTTATTGTGGTTGAAAATTACGAAATTAAAGGTGATTCTGCTTCTGATTCTTGTAAGCCTAAGTGGTATCTAGGCGAACCACTGGCAGCCAAGAATCATGGAACACAGCTGCCACTACACAACGGGCATACTTTGTGAATTAATCATAAATATTACAATTTCCTCGAATGTGATTGGTTCATAACCTCCCCGATTAATCATTAATTGGACACCTATTGTTCTGTAATCGGATACTTCTTTGTTCTGTAATCGGACAGTTGGCTTAACCAATCATAAGCAAGAGTGAAATTTAAATGCACCAATCAGCGCCACACTGATTTTCAGAGAAGAAAAAAGAAAACCGGTGTGAGTTTGTAGCATCTCGAAAGGCGACTTTTGTTAATTCTTGGACAATTTAACATGGAAGGAACAGTTTGTGGTCAGTCGAAGAACGTGAACAGTCACCATTGAACAAAACAAGACAGGAAATTCTTGCCAATCGGACACATTTGTTGAGTTCACGACGTCGCCAGCTGCTAGCTGTGCTACAAACACTGCAAGTTATGGCTCAATGAATGAACGACGTCAATTCATTTAAAAAATGATGGAAGACTTTTATGTTTGTTTTGATGGACCGTGATGGACAAACATTCCTTGAGAATTAAGCTGTCAAGAAATCGGTAAGTTTGGATTGCTTTGCCGAAGGTACAGATTTTTTCAGTCTTGAATATTTCCTTTGAATGCTTTGTAAACTTCTTCGAAAAAATAAACTAGTATTTTGAGTTTCAAAGCACTTGTTATGTTCAAAAATGAAAACCTGAAGAGTCGAAAGAAACTGTCTTTCAATTTGTGAGTTCGTGATGGGTTTACTGATTTTTACTGAGTGTACAGAACTTACATATTTTCGACTTTTACTCCAAAAATCCGCATTCAACTCAGATCAATGGGTAAATTAGCTTCTTGTTTCTCTCAAGTATTTTAAGTTGATAAAACTGAGAGCTACATGACTACGAACGAGCGGTTAACGTTGTGTTTACAAACGCCGAGCCGCGTGTACGCGCGTGTTAAAATCAATCGGCGATTAAATACTATATTTAAAATGCTTTGTTTTTATGTATAGTACAGCATAAGACGCTAAAGCTATATGACCATTTCATTCTCAGAAATTCTAATATTTATGATTAATTGGTAAGAGGACTTCGTGTCGTCCGATGTCGGTCTGTAATCATACTCGTGATTACGAAATCGGACTCCCGCGAAGCGCGGTCGTCCGATTTCGTAATCACTCGTATGATTACAGACCGAATCGGACTCCACTCAGTCCTATTACCATTATTAATCACAATATTATTTACGCTTACCCTTGTGATTGGCCGAGGTATTATTGACGCCATGGCCTAATTTTTCAAGTAAAATGACTTAGCCCCGTTTTAAACGTCGAACTTCACATGCGTCGAACACAATGTAAATTAGCTTTTTTTCGACGTTTGAAACAGTCCTTATTACAGTTCCTATTATTTTAGGTGTAATATAAACTTTTCTAAGCGCTTTTTCTCATTTTTACTAACTTCTCTCATGTTTGGCATTGCAACCACACTTTCACATGTCGCTTTCGGGAGGCTGTGTCAGTTGTATTTCCTTTTTTTGTTTTCGTTTTATATTGATGCCTCAGTGCACGCTTCATCGTTATCAGCCTAGCTGCCCGGTATTTATCTTCTGTCACTTTATCCATTCATTGCTTCCGACGGCTGCAAGCACAATGACGACAGCGAGGAAATTACCTAGAGTGATTCTTAAATTCTAATAGGCTGGATATTAATAGAGATTACACAAGAAAAATGTGTGTTCACTCCAGTGACGAGGAAATAACCACTGTGTTTGGTCTGTAAGCCTCCGAATATCGCTTCGAAGGATGCATCTGTATTAGTCGCGCGCCATGAACAGGCTGATGACGGTAAGTATGAACCCACACAAGCCTTTTAGATTCACCATTAACGACAAAGTTGCAACATTCACACTTGAGTTTCATCGAAGCTCCACAATGCAACGTGGTCAAGTACAAATGATAAGAGCAGTCAATTTGTTATGAAAAAGACATGATGACTGATCTGAGCTCCCGTATCGAGCGAATAGTTAACTAATGCCATCCGCAAAACTCTGAGATTGATTCCATCTCCGCCCAACAGCCTGTTAGTAAATATTAAAAACAAAAACTTCCTTGTTCTATTTGCTTGCAGACGAAATTACTCATTTACATGGAAGTTATAACCTTTTTGTCCTATCTTATTGGCCTATCATCTTTCGGACCAATCATGGTTTTTGCAAAATGCGCCACCTCTGTACAAGGGGCAGTCCTTCGAAATGACGCGTACAAGTCTATGATCTCTAAGAACATCCAAGATTGCTATTGGATGTGTCGCAACGATCCACCTTGTCAAAGTATCAACTTCTACAAGGACAAGAAGATATGTGAACTTAACAACCGAACGGTGAACGAGAAGAACCTGTTGAAATCCCTGGATACCTATCAAGATGTCTTCTTCTTCGAAAATCCCTTCCGAGGTAACACGAGAAATAGTTTGACAGTTGTAATGGAAATGTTTGGTCAGCAGTACTAGGAAGTTTAAGCCCAGGAAATTTTTATGTTAACGAAATGAATTGAATAAGAGACGCGGTGAAAAGACAGTTAAGACAAAGAAGACACTAAAAACACCTAAGCCATTATTGACTTAGTCCGGTAAGATGTGATTAAACGATCCTTTTGCCTTTCTGATTACTGTCAATTTTTAGTCTCATCTGCTTCTTTGTTATATAGAGTAAATGCTATCGTCCACGATATTACAAGTGCATAGAGAAGTCATGTGACTATGTGTCAAGACAGTGTAACACGTATGCACCACCACCAAATTCTTAAAAGAACTAAAAGTGTTAAATAGTTTCTGATGGCTGTAAACTTTTGGTGCAAACAGTCGTGGGACTGATTTACCTTTATATTCCATCCAGAAATCAATGAGTGTGCTGATCAGCCATGTCTTAATGGAGGGACCTGCACTGACGGTGTGAATTCCTTTACCTGCAACTGTACCGCAGGATTTAAAGGTTCTAGATGCGAACTGCATCATGGTAAGCAGTGTGAACTCTTTGTTTTGTAGTAAAATGCATTGCTGAAGATTCAGCATATTGAGTGGTAAAAGTGGTACTTATCGTAGAAGCTATAACAAGCAAATTCATCCAACATGGCCGTCACATAAAACGTCCGAGATATTGTATGTAAAACAACCAGCGATATTTCTAGCACTCTGCCTGCTAGGGGCCAGGTGGACTGTGCAAAGGGCGATCAAGTTAATCCTGGATTAGGTCTAAACTACGCTGTCATTTCTCAAGATTTTCATTTGGCCTTTATACCAAAGCCTTACTCAGTTTGTTGCCAAGGAGTTAATTAGTCCAACTGGAGAAGCCTTATGAAGCATGCAGCTTTGAACAACCGGGCCCCATTTACTATTTCACAGTTCCATGTCGAGATAAATAAATTGACTTTGAGCAATTTCACGTTTTACTTTTAGCTCCAGAGTGCAACGGATATCATACCCTCTTAGATTCCAATCGCAACATAGGTACACAAATAAAAGATCAGCTGTGAGATGATGCGTTGACAGCTGGTTGGTACCGTTTTACGGGAGAAGCGGGAACTAAAATGCCGACTTCGTGTGTCCCAAGAAACAAATGCAGCACGCATTCGCCGGGTTGGTTGAACGGTACAAACCCCACGATTGAAGAGGGCCTCGTATTCCGCCAGGTGTGCTTTCACTGGTCAGTCTTTTGCTGCAAGTGGAAGGTTGATATCCAGGCCAGAAACTGTGGGAGTTACTTTGTATACAAACTTGTGAAAGCTCCAGGCCGTAATTTAAGATACACGTGCTACTTAACGATACCTAAAGCTATGAAAAAGCAATGGCATACATGTGAACTAGTCCAAGAACCTCAGTATGAACTGCATGGAACATTCAAGTAATATATTTTCATTAGCTATAAAGCCTTGTGCTGATGTTCAGAATTGTGTTTGCGTCCGTTTCGAACTTAATCCATGACATTCAAATTAAAGCTTGCCCATTTTGAACACAATAATTTTGTAGATATTTTATAAAAATGATCATGCAACAATGAAGAGCCTCCATTGTGCTTTTAACGGCACTTCCCCGTATCAATTTTTAGATGCATATATGCGTAATATATGTAGTATAATATTATACCCAGATCTTATGTATCCATGTAAGTGTATCGTTTGATGATGTATTTGACAGTAACGTGAGTCACAATTTAAATAAATAATATAACTATACTATACGAAACCATGTACAGACACTTTATGCTTGGATGCATGTATATGCTCGTGTAGGCTTCTTTTTAATATACAGTTTACCGAAGCTGAAAGTTGTGAAACAGAAGAGTTCGCTTCTGAGTCTTGTAGGGAGGCTGGTGCCATGGAGACTATAGATAAACTGTACTGACAGCCAAGAATCATGCACACGGCCTTTGGTGCTGAGCTAGATTTACCCAAAGATATCAAATACAATTCAATACCATTCTAACGCCGTAAAGACGTTAATAACGTCGATCAAAAGGTTTCCCCTTGTGATTGGCCAATGTAGTGTTGACGTCATGGCCGACTGTCCAATAAAATGATTATAGTCTCTATTTTTGTCAGTTGTAATAATTATAATTTGTTTTTTTCAATTGCGTTTTTCATTATTTTCTTATACGCTTCAACCACATTTGAAAGGTTGCTTTTGGGTGCTTCGGTCAGTTTTTCTTAATTAGTTATTATTATCATCGCCCGAAATTCCGGACATTTTGCGTCCACGATTGCTTCCGGTCTTTCCCAGCGGCGTGCGGTATGAGCATGCGCCATTCATACATTCAACATTGTTACGTATTTCGCCTCAGTGGGGTGGGTGAGGGATGAGTTTCTCCGGTTCAAAAAGAGACTGCTACGTTTAGGAGATGTGCCGCTGAACGACCTGTTGAAATTAGCTTTCGTTTGATGCAAGTTTCATGCGGTTTGGAGCTTCCTAGACCAAAATATCAACATCCGAAGTCAGCGTATTTCACGGAAGGTATTCGCCATGGCTGGCTGTGAACTGCAAATTCAAACGCAAAAAGTACACATCGAATTTGTTCCAGGGGACTGACCGAGGCTTCACAGGAAATTTTCAATCCTTCGACAATCAGGTACGGGGTAAACATTTTGCGTTGTACCCAAGGTTCTTGTATAAAATGCAGCTTAAAAAGTGACAGTAGCCGGTTTTGAGCGTATTCTGCTATCAATCCCTTCTTACGTCGGTCGAATTTAATTCAAAAAAAGTACACATCGAATTTTACCGGAGATAAATATTTTTTGTACTGTTGTGTTTAGGAAGCTTTCCTCTTCCGAATGCTGCCCAAACATTTTTACGAACGTGCTTCAGTTAAGCGAAAAGCGCAATTTATTATCAGATCCCATACATTTCTTTGTTATTTATTGAGCGGCTCTCAGCGTGAAACCTGATGCCTTTTCCAAGATGGCGCAACCTGCTCAAAAATCAAGCGTACAAGTCTGTGATCTCTAAGAACATCCAGGATTGCTATTGGCTGTGTCGCAACGACGCGCCTTGTCAAAGTATTAACTTCTACAAGGACAAGAAGATATGTGAACTGAATAACGGCACGACAAACGAGAAAAACCTGTTAAAATCCATGGATAACTATCAAGATATGTTCTTTTTCGAAAATCCCTTTCGAGGTAAGATGAGAAGTACATGTAGATCTAACAACGCACTGACAGCAGTGGAAACTATGAAAACGTAATGTTTTGTCGTCCGTATTAAAGATATTCAACTTAAAAGCATACTAAGTAGATTTCATTGTTGTGTAGAAAATAGTGACCATGAACATTAAGAGATTGAGATGTGGAATACATCTAAAAACACCCGAGTATTAATTAACTTGTCCGCGGCTAATTTAAATATTCTGCATACTGTCAATTTTCTTTTCACCTGCTTCTTTGTTGAAAAGTAAATGATATCGTCTACGGTACTACAAGCGCATTGAGAAGTCACGTGATCATTGTAGCAGAAGTTTTTCAATTTGGTGATATTTCTACAACGCATCTAGCAACAAGGATAGAGATTCACCGGACATTCGGAATACAAATTAACAATACATCGCTGCATTTTGGGGCAATTTATACGGTCGAAGATTCCAAGAATATATAGAACAACCTAACACTATTATGAGTTACATGGTTTAAGAAAAAAAATAAACGCGTCACCGTGTAATATAGTCTCACCTAAACACGCGGGAAGTTGGGAGAACACGAGAGTAAAGGAAACCACAAGGCCGCCGAGTGTTTAGATGAGGTTATATTACACGGGAACACGTTATATATTTCTTTTATAAAACAATTAGTCAAGTAAAAAACATCGCGTATCGCGTCAGCGTGTAATATACTCTCTTATTATATACATACTGAGACATACTCACGAAAAAGCCATATCGTAAAATTTCGTACGCAAATGAGTTCTAGCCAATGAGAAGCCGCGAACGACGCTTTTCACACGTGAAAAAAATCGTTCGTCCAATCACAAGCTGCGAACGACGATTTTTCACTACTGTTAAAGGGTTTCCCGGTCCCATGATAAATGTCTCAGTATGTATATAATAAACAGAAATCATCATGGAAAGTGCTTTGTACAGTTTTTATTCACTCGTTGTTCCGTATCATAAAACTCACTCGCTCGCAAAGCCTCGCTCGTTCATTTTATGATACTTCAAAACTCGTGAATAAAAACCGTACGCGCGCACTTTCCATGAAGTAATCTCTATATCTAACACGGTTATTTAGCAAATCAGGGCGCGCGTAGTATCATAGTTATTTTATAAACGGTAATATGCCACAACCTATCTCTAAATCAAACTCGTATGCAAAGGGGTTTTTTTTTTTAAGTTTCGCTGCAGTTTTTTCACAAACTTTACTATGAATGTTAAACTTCGCGGCAAAAGAATACTATAAATCATTACACGGTCCTTACTTCAAGAATGAGGTAAAAAAAATACACGCGAGGCGGACAATCTGCTTATAAAATTATCTGTGAATTCGCGCGGTTTATACTCCACACTAATCTGTTTTTGTTTAAAACGCATGGTACTTTTTATGCGTTTTTGCTTTTCGTACCTAAAACGATACCCTAAAAAACGGGGGTTTTCAAAAACGGTTCCAAAAATGGAGACTTTTGAAACCGGATGAGTTTTCCAATGAAAACGAATTAGTGTGGACAGGCGAAAACGGGTATTTTTGAAAAAAACATTTAGCGTGGACGTCCAAGTAGGCACCTGTTCTCTTTATGCCCTCGACAGCACAAATTTTGAAGTTATCTAACGTACACACTAATAGAGTAATTTATGCCGTGTTTACACAAGACACAGCTACCGCAGTGAAATATTTACCACAGTAAAATTTGCATTTATAGCATGCCCTATCAGATAGTGAACTTGCATTTGCCACGGTAATTTTTCTATATTTTGTTCTTGAACTACATTTACCAAATAATCTGCACGCAGCCCGTGGTATCTTTACTGAAGTAACCTGACTAATAAGCTAAAATATTTTACCTTGGCAAATGTGTCTCGTAAAAACACGGCATAAGAAAAAGTCGACCAAATATCATTTATATTTAACCCTGAGATCGACATCGGATCGTTTTAATTGCTTCTTGTTACCCATGTACAGGCATTTTTTAGACAATAGTTTGTTTCTCAAAAGAATGTGTGGTTTGTACGTCAAAAGACGGATTGGAAATTCATAATTGCGTGCTACTCGAGGGGATGTTTAAATTATTCAGTGGAATTCTCCTAAGTGAGATGAGCTGCAAGTACTTAATGAACGCCCTTCATAAAGGCAAATATTTGATGTTTACAAATTTATATTGATGGAAAATAAAGGCATAGAATAGAAACGATCCCATTCAATAGCCCAGGATGCAAAACCAAGGTTCAATTTAGAGTGTTTGAGTTTTTACAAAGTTCAATGTGGTTGAGGAGTTACACGTTCGTTTGCGTTAACGTTTGCAAGTTCGACTAAATACTAGAAAAAGAAAATGGATTAACATCGACATAAACGTTTCCAATTTATATTCGCTGAGGGTTTTGTTTGAGTAGTCACATCTGCAGGTTTCAGTTAACAGAGTTGAGGACTTGGCACGATATATGATATCCTACATTTGCATATTTATTTCTATTTCGTATCTCGCGATACCTAAAAAGTAAAATGCTTTAAACATAACCCGAAACCCAACCCTAACCCTAGGCCTAAAAAAATAATACTAATAATCAAAAAATCAAGCATTCACAGAAACCCCAATATAAAATATTACATGCACAAGGTCAATACAGAAAATTTATATTTCTTGCCATGGTTGCTTAATACTTGATGAGAGTCAAAATTTGCCTATTGGTCGAATTATTTCATCTTAAGTGACAAGCATGGCTGAGTGCATATAATATAACAATGTTTGTCTCATTTATTCATATTTAGTTTTTCCCGTGAGTGTTTTATTCTGCCATTGTCAGAGAAGCTGGTCACCTGTGTGCGATAAAAATACGCAGTAAAGTTTTTGCAGTTTAGTTTGGATGAAACCTTACTGTGTTCCTCGGGTTTTATTTTTTGTCCCAGTTGGAATACAGCTTGCTCACGACAATCTCGAAATGTCCACTCCAAGGCTACTTTTGTTAACAGTATTCATGCTTGCTTCTGAGACAAATGCGAATGGTAAGTGTCTAGGCTAGAGGAGCACCCATCGGAGCTGTTCCACAAAATATGTGTTCCGCACTGCAACCTGTCCTGGCTGGCATGAGAACTATCTGCTTTTTTGCTGGCTGGGAAAAAAAAAGATAAATCGGACTGCTGGGAGAGAGATTATTGATAAGTTTTGAGCTAAAGGAAGCTTTTTTTTTTTAAACAAAACCTTTCCTTTTGTTAGCCAACAGGACGAAGGAAAGAGTTTGGTTAATCCTGGATTAGCTTAATCGTGCTTTGCTGGTGACTTCAAGTCGACTAATCGATAAAGCGAATAAGTTAAAATTTCAGTGCAGTAAACTCAGCCAGTGAACGGCCTTTTATAGGCTCCCTTCACGAAAAAAAGGGCTTTAGCGGCTCTTTTTATTGATTTAGTTACTAACTGTCAAGGCTCCTTGGGCGGACATTTTTGTAAGCGGACAGCTCTACTTACGGACGTCTTTACGAAACGTTGTTTAACTCTGGCTCAGTCATGTTATCAGTAAAACTGGGTTTACTTGGTATCTGATGTGTAATTTCTTTTATGCTGAACATGATCTTGTGAGTTAGAATCTACGTTGCTAATATGGTAAAACTGCAGACTTTTCACAATATTCTCTTCATTCTATATTCACAGAAAATTGCAGAAAGATGACCTTTCTGCACCAAATCTTTGGAAAGGCTTTGCAAAACCACCTCATCAGACGCTTCGAGACGAACAGCTGCGAGCTTTGTCAGATACAATGCTATCTGGAGAGGAGATGCGTATCTTACAACTGTGGAAACAACACATGCGACTTGAACTCATCGGATCATATTCTACACTCGAAAGATCTGGTGGAACGTAAAGGAATCATTTACCGTGCAACAGAGGTTAGTGAAGATACCAAAATACTATTTTGTTAAAAAAAAGCCCAGAGGAAATGCATAGCCTGTTTGTTTGTTTTTTTTTTCTTCTTCTTATAATTGCTCCATGTTTACACGAAAGACACAACCATAGAGTGGCAGTAGTCCTCATTGTCTCGCAATGAAAATTAGATCGGTTGATTTTTTTTCTTTTTTCTTTCTTTCTTTTTTTTTTTTTTTTTTTTGCGCATAGATTATTGCCGAAATTTCATCGAGTCGCTCCTAAAATCGCCCAGACTCTTATACCAATATAGTAGGAAACATTTAGTAATTGCGGCTCGGTCCTTTATTTGTTAAGAATCTGTAACGTTAGATATAGCTACTCAAATGTTTCATTTTGAATTCACTGCATCGTCAAGGAACGGACGCTCCTGTTAGGCTTTATTGGGGTTCATCGATTAATCATTTGAGCATAATCCTTGACAACTATAAAGTTTATGCCATAATTTACATAAGTTTATTTCTCCAAATGTCTTCTTCATTTAAAATTTATCCTTGTGAGTGTTTTTTTTTTTTTTTGCTATAACGCATGTAGCTATAAATAGTCATGCTCTTCCCTCCACTTTACCTCCCGGCTCACTCTAGAGCGGGCTTAGGATGTGTTATATTGGGCCTATTCCGGAATAGGAATAGCTAAAATGACCCAAAATTTTGCTTGTTCTGGGGAAGATTTAGTTCAAAATTGTTTTAAAACTCCATGCTTGCATTTTGAACTGCTTCCGATTCATCCAAACTCAAATCAGTTCCAAACCAAACAATTTTACCGATCAGCAACACAAAATACTATTCCGGAATAAACCCAATCGAACACATTCTTACAAATAATCGTCGCGACAAAGTACCGTTTACACTTGAAACGTTTTAAATGTCGACATCACTGTGACTCTCAACCACAGTCCTTTGCCCGCCGAAATTTTATCGCGGTTTTTAAGGGGGCCTTGGAAGTTAAATTGCAAAACAGTGTAATAGCGTTATTTATTATATAGACACGAGTGTTTTACTTGAAAATATACCGTGCGTAAAATCCATACGAAACTACATCCGGGACCCGAGTGGCGTATTTCCCATATCGTATATCCGATATCGTTGGCATCATTTCCCGCTTTTGCATGGTTGTTTGTGCAATTTCTCGTAAAACACTCGTGTCTAATATAACAAAAAGAAAATTACACGGCGGCTTGAAGATATGGATTTTATTTTCTCGTGGTAAAAACAATATTTTACTCACTCGCGAAGCGATCGTTCGTAAAATATTGTTTTTACTACTCGAAAATAAAATTCATATCTTCGCGCCGCCGTGTAATATCCTCTATAAATTAAATGTCATAAGATTTTAGGTTCGAAAATATAAAGGTTTCGGCCGACCTTCCATCTACTTAGTAAAACATTACCATATTAATCCTTATATCAATTGAAAACATTTGTCTTTATGTTTTTAATAGAACGCTTGCAAGGGTCATCAGTGTCGGTCAAACGCAACTTGTTTGAATGGTTTTACAGAAAAAGGCTACATGTGTGAGTGTTACACCGGATTCACAGGAGACTTTTGCCAGAAAGGTCAGTAAAATACGATTTTAGTACGCTTTCAGAATAGCGATCACAGCACACCAACAGTAGATTCAAATTAGGGTCGACCTAAGCTTCTGATTGGAGGAATTTTTACCTTCTTGATCTCATTGGTTGCTTCTTCATTTGTGATGTGATAGACACCTGTCTCATTATAGTGATCTTTGATATATAAAATTTTTTGCACTTCGAATTTGCAATCGTTGTTTTGCAGTTCAAATGCTTGAGTTTAGGAGTCTAAATCAGCGGATATATTATAGTGTCCCTGATATGCGAATTGACACTCTTCAAACATTGCTCGTCAAAACATTTAGGGCCGCTTTCCTAAATAAAATATAATCTACAACTTAGACCTGGGTTTATCGCTAAATTGAAGTTTGGACGGACTCGATCCGTATTAACCAGGATAAAGGTTAGCCAGAGGTTTAAAATTACATTTCTAGAACATGGATTGGCGTCGGTATATGAAGCCTGGCTATTGTTTAAAAATCCGCTCTTATTCTTTTTCAACTTTAAGTATAAGATAGATATTCAAAGTGCGAACAATTCGTAGGTTTCCCTTGTCTCGTGTTATGCTCTTGTTTTTGTTTTTGTTGTTATTGCTGTTGTTGTTGCTTTGCATCATAGCTATCTATGTATGTCACCTGTACGTTTTGTCGACAATTTTTGCCAGTGTTTTACCGTTTTACCCGTCTACTGAATTTTAAGTTAGAAAATCTTTGATCTTTTAAAGATGTAGACGAGTGCACAGCAAACAAACACAACTGCTCTTCAAACGCCACTTGCCACAACACTGATGGTTCGTTCAACTGCAAGTGTAAGAGCGGTTACAAGGGAGACGGTGTAAATTGCATAGGTAGGTTGACATTATTCTTTGTAATGATGCCTCACACTTTAAAGCTAACACAATGTTTGCTATATAAAAGTTTGAAGCTTTTTGCCATCCTTTTTGTGCTGCTATCTCAGTCGTCGAATACTGCCTGTTCTTCTGTCTGGAGTAAATGCAGTTTAGATTGCCACACTTTTCACATAATGACTGTAACATTGTCATGTTTTTCTAGTCTTCCAATTCCTAATTCTTTCTTCTGTATATTATGTTGATAATTAACTTTTGTCTAGTCTGCGTCTACCCCATTCAGATCGCCATCTTATCAGTACAGTTGTTAAATTCATAACATGTGAAATTGTATTCTGAAATCGTTTTCCCGATTTTATGATAATTAATTTAAAGATGTAGACGAATGCACCGAAAACAAACACAACTGCTCTTCAAACGCCACTTGCCACAACACTGATGGTTCGTTCAACTGCAAATGTAAGAGCGGTTACAAGGGAGACGGTGTAAATTGCACAGGTAGGTTGACGTTATTCTTTGTAATGATATCTCACACCTTAAAGCTAACACAATGTTTGCTATATAAAAGTTTGAAGCTTTTTGCCATCCTTTTTGTGCTGCTTTCTCAGTCGTCGAATAGTGCATGTTCTTCTGTCTGGAGTGAATGCAGTTTAGATTACCACACTTTTCACATAATGACTGTAACATTGTCGTGTTTTTCTAGTCTTCCAATTCCTAATTCTGTCTTCTGTATATTATGTTGATACTTAGCTTTTGTCTAGGCTGCGTCTACCCTATTCAAATCGCCATCTTATGAGTGCAGTTGTTAAACTCATAACATGGGAAATTGTATTCTGAAATCGTTTTCCCGATTTCATGCCAATTAATTTAAAGATGTAGACGAATGCGCCGAAAACAAACACAACTGCTCTTCAAACGCCACTTGCCACAACACTGATGGTTCGTTCAACTGCAAATGTAAGAGCGGTTACAAGGGAGACGGAATAAATTGCACAGGTAGGTTGACGTTATTCTTTGTAATGTTATCTCACACCTTAAAGCTAGCACAATGTTTGTTATATGAAAGTTTGAAGCTGTTTGCCATCCTTTTTGTGCTGCTATCTCGGTCGTCGAATACTGCCTGTTCTTCTGTCTGGAGTAAATGCAGTTTAGATTGCCACACTTTTCACATAATGACTGTAACATTGTCATGTTTTTCTAGTCTTCCAATTCCTAATTCTATCTTCTGTATATTATGTTGATAATTAACTTTTGTCTAGTCTGCGTCTACCCCATTGAGATCGCCATCTTATCAGTGCAGTTGTTAAATTCATAACATGTGAAATTGTATTCTGAAATCGTTTTCCCGATTTCATGCCAATTAATTTAAAGATGTAGACGAATGCACCGAAAACAAACACAACTGCTCTTCAAACGCCACTTGCCACAACACTGATGGTTCGTTCAACTGCAAATGTAAGAGCGGTTACCAGGGAGACGGTGTAAATTGCACAGGTAGGTTGACGTTATTCTTTGTAATGCTATCTCACACCTTCAAGCTAACACAATGTTTGTTGTATGAAAGTTTGAAGCTTTTTACCATCCTTTTTGTGCTGCTATCTCGGTCGTCGAATAGTGCATGTTCTTCTGTCTGGAGTAAATGCAGTTTAGATTGCCACACTTTTCACATAATGACTGTAACATTGTTATGTTTTTCTAGTCTTCCAATTCCTAATTCTTTCTTCTGTATATTATGTTGATAATTAACTTTTGTCTAGTCTGCGTCTACCCCATTGAGATCGCCATCTTATCAGTGCAGTTGTTAAATTCATAACATGTGAAATTGTATTCTGAAATCGTTTTCCCGATTTCATACCAATTAATTTAAAGATGTAGACGAATGCACCGAAAACAAACACAACTGCTCTTCAAACGCCACTTGCCACAACACTGATGGTTCGTTCAACTGCAAATGTAAGAGCGGTTACAAGGGAGACGGTGTAAATTGCACAGGTAGGTTGACGTTATTCTTTGTAATGATATCTCACACCTTCAAGCTAACACAATGTTTGCTATATAAAAGTTTGAAGCTTTTTGCCATCCTTTTTGTACTGCTTTCTCAGTCGTCGAATAGTGCCTGTTCTTCTGTCTGGAGTGAATGCAGTTTAGATTGCCACATATTTCACATAATGACTGTAACATTGTCGTGTTTTTCTAGTCTTCCAATTCCTAATTCTGTCTTCTGTATATTATGTTGATACTTAGCTTTTGTCTAGGCTGCGTCTACCCTATTCAAATCGCCATCTTATGAGTGCAGTTGTTAAACTCATAACATGGGAAATTGTATTCTGAAATCGTTTTCCCGATTTCATGCCGATTAATTTAAAGATGTAGACGAATGCGCCGAAAACAAACACAACTGCTCTTCAAACGCCACTTGCCACAACACTGATGGTTCGTTCAACTGCAAGTGTAAGAGCGGTTACAAGGGAGACGGAATAAATTGCACAGGTAGGTTGACGTTATTCTTTGTAATGCTATCTCACACCTTAAAGGTAACACAATGGGGTTTGTTATATGAAAGTTTGAAGCTTTTTGCCATCCTTTTTGTGCTGCTATCTCGGTCGTCGAATAGTGCCTGTTCTTCTGTCTGGAGTAAATGCTGTTTAGATTGCCACACTTTTCACATAATGACTGTAACAATGTCATGTTTTTCTAGTCTTCCAATTCCTAATTCTTTCTTCTGTATATTATGTTGATAATTAACTTTTGTCTAGTCTGCGTCTACCCCATTGAGATCGCCATCTTATCAGTGCAGTTGTTAAATTCATAACATGTGAAATTGTATTCTGAAATCGTTTTCCCGATTTCATGCCAATTAATTTAAAGATATAGACGAATGCACCGAAAACAAACACAACTGCTCTTCAAACGCCACTTGCCACAACACTGATGGTTCGTTCAACTGCAAATGTAAGAGCGGTTACAAGGGAGACGGTGTAAATTGCACAGGTAGGTTGACGTTATTCTTTGTAATGCTATCTCACACTTTAAAGCTAACACAATGTTTGTTATATGAAAGTTTGAAGCTTTTTGCCATCCTTTTTGTGCTGCTATCTCGGTCGTCGAATAGTGCCTGTTCTTCTGTCTGGAGTAAATGCAGTTTAGATTGCCACACTTTTCACATAATGACTGTAACATTGTCGTGTTTTTCTAGTCTTCCAATTCCTAATTCTGTCTTCTGTATATTATGTTGATACTTAGCTTTTGTCTAGGCTGCGTCTACCCTATTCAAATCGCCATCTTATGAGTGCAGTTGTTAAACTCATAACATGGGAAATTGTATTCTGAAATCGTTTTCCCGATTTCATGCCGATTAATTTAAAGATGTAGACGAATGCGCCGAAAACAAACACAACTGCTCTTCAAACGCCACTTGCCACAACACTGATGGTTCGTTCAACTGCAAGTGTAAGAGCGGTTACAAGGGAGACGGAATAAATTGCACAGGTAGGTTGACGTTATTCTTTGTAATGCTATCTCACACTTTATAGCTAACACAATGGGGTTTGTTATATGAAAGTTTGAAGCTTTTTGCCATCCTTTTTGTGCTGCTATCTCGGTCGTCGAATAGTGCCTGTTCTTCTGTCTGGAGTAAATGCTGTTTAGATTGCCACACTTTTCACATAATGACTGTAACAATGTCATGTTTTTCTAGTCTTCCAATTCCTAATTCTTTCTTCTGTATATTATGTTGATAATTAACTTTTGTCTAGTCTGCGTCTACCCCATTGAGATCGCCATCTTATCAGTGCAGTTGTTAAATTCATAACATGTGAAATTGTATTCTGAAATCGTTTTCCCGATTTCATGCCAATTAATTTAAAGATATAGACGAATGCACCGAAAACAAACACAACTGCTCTTCAAACGCCACTTGCCACAACACTGATGGTTCGTTCAACTGCAAATGTAAGAGCGGTTGCAAGGGAGACGGTGTAAATTGCACAGGTAGGTTGACGTTATTCTTTGTAATGATATCTCACACCTTAAAGCTAACACAATGTTTGCTATATAAAAGTTTGAAGCTTTTTGCCATCCTTTTTGTGCTGCTTTCTCAGTCGTCGAATAGTGCCTGTTCTTCTGTCTGGAGTGAATGCAGTTTAGATTACCACACTTTTCACATAATGACTGTAACATTGTCGTGTTTTTCTAGTCTTCCAATTCCTAATTCTGTCTTCTGTATATTATGTTGATACTTAGCTTTTGTCTAGGCTGCGTCTACCCTATTCAAATCGCCATCTTATGAGTGCAGTTGTTAAACTCATAACATGGGAAATTGTATTCTGAAATCGTTTTCCCGATTTCATGCCGATTAATTTAAAGATGTAGACGAATGCACCGAAAACAAACACAACTGCTCTTCAAACGCCACTTGCCACAACACTGATGGTTCGTTCAACTGCAAGTGTAAGAGCGGTTACAAGGGAGACGGTGTAAATTGCACAGGTAGGTTGACGTTATTCTTTGTAATGCTATCTCACACTTTAAAGCTAACACAATGTTTGTTATATGAAAGTTTGAAGCTGTTTGCCATCCTTTTTGTGCTGCTATCTCGGTCGTCGAATAGTGCCTGTTCTTCTGTCTGGAGTAAATGCAGTTTAGATTGCCACATATTTCACATAATGACTGTAACATTGTCATGTTTTTCTAGTCTTCCAATTCCTAATTCTGTCTTCTGTATATTATGTTGATAATTAACTTTTGTCTAGTCTGCGTCTACCCCATTCAGATCGCCATCTTATCAGTGCAGTTGTTAAATTCATAACATGTGAAATTGTATTCTGAAATCGTTTTCCCGATTTCATGCCAATTTATTTAAAGATGTAGACGAATGCACCGAAAACAAACACAACTGCTCTTCAAACGCCACTTGCCACAACACTGATGGTTCGTTCAACTGCAAATGTAAGAGCGGTTACAAGGAAGACGGTGTAAATTGCACAGGTAGGTTGACATTATTCTTTGTAATGATATCTCACACCTTAAAGCTAACACAATGTTTGTTATATGAAAGTTTGAAGCTTTTTGCTATGCTTTGTGCTACTTTCTCAGTCGCCAAATGCTTGTTCTTCTGTCTGGAGTGAATGCAGTTTAGGCCAGGTTCAAACGTCGCGCCAGCGTCGTGTCGAACTCAATTGATCCATTAAGTTCGACACTTAGCGCGACTGTAGCTCGACGTTTGAATCAAACGTCGCGCCAGAGTCGGGTAGCACGACAGCCTGTGTCGCCTTACCCGTCTCTGGCGCGACATTGATTCAAACGTCGAGCTACAGTCGCGCTAGTGTCGTGCTAATTGGGAATTAAGTTCGACATTGGCGCGATGTTTGATTCAAACGTCGTGCTAAGTTGGTTTCATAATGTGACCGTGAGCACTATCGCAGCGGCTTCAACTTGAGCGCATGCGTAGTGTCCACTTAGAATATGGCGGGGAACGAGTGGAGAAGATCAATATCAATGTGTCGCGAGAGCGATGATTCAGACACGTCAGGGGAATTTGAACGTTCAGGATGTTCGAGCGTATCAGAAACGAACCCGAAGTCTCATCAGTAAAGCGAAAGGGAAGGAAGGCCGTTTGGAAAGAGGACGTCGTAGGCGACATGGTTGACATCATTTGCTCCAATGAGAAGCTGAGTCGAAATCTTCTCTTCCGAAACACTTCCCGTGCCAGAAACACAGAACTTTATTTGGAGGTTGTGCAGCTGCTCAAGGAACGACTTGCTAACCGCGGAGAAGAGTTTCCCTTCACCGTCACTGAAACAAGGAACAAATTCAAGAAGTGCGTTGCTGAATGGAAAAAAGCCGCCTTGACTATTAAGACGGCTTCCGGAATAAAACGATTCCAAGAGGATAAGAACTTCGGCGTCTGGTTCAACCAGCTGTATAGCTTGGTAAAGACTCGTGATTCTTGCAAACCCGAGCTAGCGCTGGAACCCACAAGCTCAAACAGAGTGGGAAGTCCTGCCCCTACTGAGAGCACCGAAACTGAAGCAACCCCTGATTCTGAAGAAACAAGTGAAGGAGATAAGATAAGTAGCACAGAAGATTGGAATGCAGCAACTGCACAATTTGTTCCTGTTAAGAGAGGGAGAAAAAGGGCAAGGGATCCGGTTGTGGAGGCAATCGAAACAATGAGGCAGGTGATCCAGAAAGATCCCACTAAAGAGTTACTGGAGTTTTTCAAGGAGGAGAACGAAAGATCTAGGCAACATGAAATGAAATTAATGCAAATGATGATGGCACCACCACCCCAGTTGTATTACAATGGTCATAATCCACCAAGCAATGACCAAAGTCCCAGTGCTTATTCATCTCCTCCATCATTTACTAGGAGCAGTAGGCCTTTCTCTGAGAGCCCACCTCCAGTCATGGGCCATAACCATTTCTACCCATCAGGGAACCACGAGAACACATATTTCAGTCTTTAAAGGATGAAGATGAATTTCTGTTGAAGTTGGGTTACTATTAATATTTATTTTTAACAGTTTCACCTACACATATGTTCCATTTCATTTTGAACTCCAGAGTGGAGGGTTTAAACAACCTCCTGAGTGGTTTTTTTCAGTTTGCATTTCAGTAATGAAGGACACATGGAAATACTTTGTTGAGATGCCTTAAAAGAAAGTCTTGCACTGTTGCAGAAAGTATGTGACCATATCAAAATAAAATATGCTCTGATAGTCATCTATTGTCTCATTGTCTCATAGTAAATAGATGTCTCCAAGACACATGATTTGTACAAAGTTGAAAATGCACTGTGCTAGTAGAGGGATTATTTCCCTCACAGAAATGACATTATTATTATATTATCAAAACTGTATACATGTAGCATGCAGTAGTATGTTGTTTCATTCTTCGTGCAACCTCAAGATAATGGACATTGGTAGTTTATGTGCCACATGGCAAGTGAAATCAACACAACTACTGTGTAGTGAACATCATTCACAAAGCAGCAATGGAATATTGTTTGAGGATTATAAGGGGTAGGCATTGTGAAAGGGTTCCAAACAATGATAATAGTAATATTAATGAAAAAAGTGCCATAAATAATGACCAATCCTCAAACAGACTTTGACTTGAAATATCAACTGTGTCATGTGAAACTCTTTTGGTACTGGAGTGGGCATTCCTCAGTTAACAAAGTCAAGCTAAACAACACCATTCCCTTGCTTTTCCATCCATAGTTTCTCGGCAATGCTGTTCCTGGTTTGGGTTGCTTCACAATTAGTATCTGCAATCCTTTCACATTCCGTCATGTTGAGCAATGCCCGGATAGTTTCCCTGTCTCTCACTTGATTTGAGTTGGGGTCAATGGTTAAATCAAATTTTCTGGAAAGACTATCTCCTTGTGCTATGCAGATGTTGTGCAGAACAATGCAAGCCAAACAAGATGATTTCAACTCTGCTGGGGTACTTTCACATTTTCGTAGTAAAATTCGCCATCGCCCCTTGAGCTGCCCGTACGCACATTCTATGACCATACGTGCCCTGCTAAGCCGGTAATTGAAGTTACTTTGCATGGGCGTGAGCACAGCATTAGTGAATGGCTTCATGAGCCATGGTTTGAATGGGAATGCCGAGTCTCCCAGAATAAGGGGAGCCACAGTTACATTACCAATGTCTTTCCCTATTGGTGAAATAATTTCCCCACCTGCCAGATTTTCCCAAAGTTTAGTCGATTTGAAAATGGTGGAATCGTGGGAGTTTCCGGGATATCCACAGCTCGCCCAAATAAAACGGTATTTGGCGTCAACTATTGCCAATAAAATTATAGAGTAGAAATTTTTGAAGTTGTAATACTCCTTACAAGCTTCTAAACCTCCAGCAGGACATTTCAAGGGAAAGTGGCAGCCATCAACAGCAGCCCAAGCACAGGGAAACTGCCAAAACTGTTCAGTGTCTAATATTTTCTCTTTGATGTGTGCTTCACTGGACGGGAAATGTGCCTGCACCGTCTCTCTCCACAAGTTATTAACAATTGACTCTGTAACCTCACCAACAATGGTACAAACTGTGGAAACACCGACACCAGCCATTTCAGCTATGGTGTACATATAATCACCTCTACCTAAACGATAGAGGCATATGGCAAGACGACATTCTGGAGAAATTGGTTCCTCACAAACTGTATCTCGTACCAAGTCGTGGCGAATCCGTCCAAGGATAAACAAAAAAGTACCTCTCGATACTCGAAACAGCTTCTTGAATCTTGCATCGGAATAAGTATTCCAAACTTTTTCCCACCAACCAGTATTTCTTAAAACCCGGCGGCATGATCGCCTGACTTCAGTGCCGTTTCGACTGGAGTTGATCAAAATCAACGACACGAGAAGAAGCACGCGTATGTGCTTCCATCTTTCTTCGTGGTAGGTCAGCAAAACATTTTGCATCATGCTCCTCCTTCTTCTTCCTTGAATGATTCGACTTAAAAGGTGAGCCCTTCGAAATTGTTCTTGGATCCGACCTCCCGCCATTACGAATTTCGGGGTTCGCAGCCGACTTGTACCCAGTCTCACAATGCGGTTTCCAGAGACGACTGGGTACGAGTCACGAGAGTATTCTATGGCGCGATGGAATTTAGAGCGACGTTTGAATCAGTTGTCATGCCACAGTCGTGCTGCAGTCGAACTTAATCTAATTGAGTTCGACACGACGCTGGCGCGACGTTTGAACCTGGCCTAACATTGTCGTGTTTTTCTAGTCTTCCAATTCCTAATTCTATTTTCTGTATATTATGTTAATAATTAGCTTTTGTCTAGTCTGTGTCTAATCCATTCAGATCGCCATCTTATTAGTTCAGTGGTTAAACTCATAACATGTAAAATTGTAATCTGAAATCGTTTTATTGACTTCATGCCGATGAATTTAAAGATGTAGACGAGTGTAAAGGAGAGAAACACAACTGCTCTTCAAACGCCACTTGTCATAACACTGATGGTTCGTTCAACTGCAAGTGTAAGAGCGGTTACCAAGGAGACGGGATGAATTGCACAAGTAAGCTTATATCATACTTTGTAATTATACCTCACACCTTTGAGCTAACGCAATGTTTGTTATTGGAACTGGTTTTGTTACGGACCAGATTTAGGGGGACTCGCTTCTGGTCTTGTTGACTTCTTTATTCGTAAATCACGGCTGAGCTCTGGGGCTTCGAGACTAACGGAGAGCTCGGGCTCCAAGCCACAACTGAATTCTGCACTACCCTAGGGATTATATATGCTCAGGGAGCACTGCGTACAGCGGATTACAAAACTTCCTTTTGTGCAAACAACTAAATTATATAATAAAACCACAATGAGATTAGGACGGAAAACGATGGAAAGAAGTTTTGCGGCATAGGTGACTACAAAGGCCCCTAAGCTGTCTGTGCATCATGATTTCGTGCGAACACTTAGCAGCTTGTTCAAAACGCGCCGGTAAGGCAGACCGACAGGCACGTTCGTGACATACCCGGCGTTTAGGCCTTTCCTGTGGTTTAAGCTGCACGCGCAGATGCTTCGCTAACCTTTCATGTGAACTATGCTCCTAAAGAGCTATTGTAATCCTAAGTCCGAAGGTCAAGTTTGAGCTCTTTCGTTTGCAAACACAAGTTAGCTCTAGGGTAGCCGAAATATTATTCTCTATAATAAATTTCCAAATAGCTCGAATTGTCCCTTGACATTTTGAAGCTTTTTGTCATCCTTTTTGTGCTTCTCAGTAGTTGAATGCCTTATCTCTGTCTGGAGTGAATACAGTTTAGATTACAGTTCTTCCTCTTCTCTTCACCTTTTTTTATTCCCAGTTATTGACGAATCATGTCAAGCAATCACCAGCAGAGGTGAAAGAACCGACGGGTTTTATCAGGTCACTGCAGTAGAAGGGGCAACATTTTCAGTAAGTAACAAAAACGGACGGTGTACACCCTTTGCATAAAACCACACCGAAGATTTTAGTGGCGTTAACAGCCTCGCTTTCATATTTCTCTCACCACACAGAATCCTTGGGAGAAAATACTGATGTTATTCAAAACATTCCATTTAAATTATTAACTCTGTTATTGCTGTGTAAAGTTTCAAACTTGTACTTTGAAAATGTAAGGAAATATGAAAAGCGAGGATGGTTGGGAACATAAATCCGTTTTCTATCCAAACTCCTCACTTTGAATGGAGCCTATATGCTGCTACTACCCTTAAATTTCAGAAGGTTGTGAATTTTAAAATGCCCTTTTACAAATTAAAGTTTAAAGAATTATTTATACAATTAAGTTTGTTCCCAACAAAAATGTGCAACTAAAAAGCTCTTTATACACTTTAACCCTTTAGAATAAGGCAAACACAAAGATTAGAAAACATTAAGAGAAAGAAGAGATAACTGACACATTGAATCTCACTGTAATAGGTTTTCTGTGACATCACGAGTAACAACAAAGGCTGGACTCTTGTAGCGCGATTCTCCAACAACGACGCTAAAAGCTGGATGAAGGATAACGGTGAATATTGGTACGATCGACAATCTCCTGTCGGTCAAACTACAAATCCTGCTGCCAACGCAGACATGATCTCTCCAGCGTTTTGGTCCGTGAAAGGAACAGAGTTCAAGATCACCCGCAGTGATGACTCCAGCCACACAGCTCTGCTGCAAACCTCAAGCAACTGTCTGTCCGGACACACATTCCGCTCTAAACTCACAAGTTATGGCGACTTTAGAAATGGCACGGTGTGGGGCAGTAACAAGTGTCTTGGTAGCTGTGACGTGCAATATGGCGGACAATACAACAGCACTGACGGATTTCAGCAGGCCCAGTGTGATGGCAGCATTCAGTCCAGGAACAAGATCGGCTTCTGGTGTGACTGGAGCAGTGGTGACGGTGCAGTGATGATGATTGGTGGAGGAGGAAGCAGCTGCAATCGTGCTGATCACGGGATTGGAATCACAGAAACTACTGCAGCATCTTTTGTTAATAAAGGCACCAGTGAAACAGAGTATGATTTTGGTTATGGTGCAGATACAAGCACAACACTAAGTAGCTCCTACTCTCTGAACCTCTGGGTTCGCTAGGTCGGGTTCCTTGACCCTTTAGGTCTCGAGTCATTATATGCAAATTATTTGCACAAGTAACAAAGAAAAAATATGCTGTTGACACTCAAAAGGCTTTGATTGCTGCCAACTGTGCCACTGGCCAGACGTTAAGGTCTCCATACCGAATAAAGCATATTTTGTTAAACTTGCACGAATAGTTGGTAGTCCGAGCAGAGTATGATTTTGAATTTGGTGCAGACATGCATATTTTGATTTCTAGTAGTGGCCTAATCTCTTACCTTGAGTTCGTGGTTCAGTTTCTTTAACAGTAACTACTACCTGAAACGTTTGGAGCGCCTCGGTCTGTAAAAAGACCTCGGGCAAAATATTCCTCGGTCCTTAAAGACCTCCCGCTCAGTACTTTTGAATCATCTGAATTTGTGTATCATGCAGCTCTGCTTGTCCCGGGTACTGACAGTGTACCACGTAATGTACAGAACTCCAATCAGTGAGAACAACAACAACAACAACAAAACATTTAAACCTAGCACTTTCTTATCAATTTTAAATCAAAGTAAATAAACAGACTTACCGGACAATGTCGTCCACTTGTTCTTTGCTTGAGAGCTTCATCAACATCGTACACCTGTTAAGATAAGTAGACCACTTAGCGCCAGGATAAACGATCACTACTGACTTACCAGAAATGCTTTTGCGACAATTAATACAAGCTAAACACAAAGTCATTGTTTATCATGAGTAGTTTACAAGTGACGTTGTCTCACTGATGTCCAGCAACTGAATAATAACAAACGTTATTAGATCCAATGTGTTGCTCTCTTGACGTTTCGTGGGCAAATAACAGAGAAAAAAGTGCACACACAGCAGGTTGAAAAAAAATTACGAGACGTTATCTGTGCAGTGAATGGAAGGACCCACCCCTCCCCCACAAGCTTTTTATTCGAACATGACAATATAAGAGCCAGTTCTCCCAGGTCAACTTTAGTACACGCCTCCTGTGAATAAAAATATATTCTCAAAATACGACAAGAATGTACTGTGTTTGTGAGGTTAACATTTTGACCTAGAATTCACAAAAACAGGAAGTCTGATTGCTTTCCATTTACTTCATGTGGCGCCACAAGTTGCATACCTTGTCAGACACGTGGTCCTGATTCAGTGAATATCCTTGTGATAAGTGACGAAAAGTCATCCAGTTAACTCGAATAACTTGAATATATGATGAATAAAATTAATAAATTCCAGCATCTTTTTCTTTACCGGTCCAGCCAAAAAGAAAACAGACTTGTCGATAAGCAAAGTGATCACATGTTCTGTTGAAGGGGGGTGTATCGAAAACGAAGACCCCGAAAACGAAGACCCCAACAGTAATAGCCAACAGCTTCACTAAGTGGCACTCTATTTCATACTGCTTGTTCAAGCTTTACGACGAGTGGCAAAAATTGCGGGGTCTTCGTTTTATGGGTCTTCGTTTTCGATACACCCACCACCGAAAATCGAAAACGAAGACCCCGAAAACGAAGACCCCAAAGGGAATCGTCCACTTTCCTGTATTTTGCGCGTGGTTTCTCTTGAAGTGATCTGTGTACGGTGTTTTGTAGCGCTTATCGTGCTGTCAGCTTTTCTGCCATGTTGTTTACATGTGGCGTAGCACCGCTGACCGGCTCACCTTTCGCGCGCACAAGCAACACGCGCCAGACAATGCAAATGAAAGTCAACGTAAATTAAAAACGTTGAGTCGGTTTATTTCAAGTTTGATATTAAGCAGACTGCGTTTGAGCCTTCAAGAGAAACCACGCGCAAAATACAGGAAAGTGGACGATTCCCTTTGGGGTCTTCGTTTTCGGGGTCTTTGTTTTCGATTTTCGGTGGTGGGTGTATCGAAAACGAAGACCCATAAAACGAAGACCCCGCAATTTTTGCCACTCGTCGTAAAGCTTGAGCAAGCAGTATGAAATAGAGTGCCACTTAGTGAAGCTGTTGGCTATTACTGTTGGGGTCTTCGTTTTCGGGGTCTTCGTTTTCGATACACCCACCACCGAAAATCGAAAACGAAGACCCAGAAAACGAAGACCCCGCAAATTTATGTTAATTTATTTTGGGGTCTTCGTTTTCTGGGTCTTAGGTCTTCGTTTTCGGGGTCTTCGTATCGATACACCCGTTGAAGGGTGACTTGTCAAGTTTCAATAACAACAGACTCTAAGAATAGATATTTTTTTCATTTTTCACTACGTGATATGCGTTGACAGCATGCTTTCAGGAGTTCAATAACACAAGAAATACAAGAAATTCGCTTATTGTGCGCCATATGGTCCAAAAATAACTTTATCTCATGCATATTACGTATTGTGACCGTATCGATAAACTTTACATATTTCAATGTTTATTTATTCGGCGGATTCATTCATAAAACGCTGTCAATCATACAAAACTCGGTTGATAACTAAACATTGTCGATGAACAAACCTCTGTCTATGAAACAAAATTCGATGGATGGCACAAAACTCTATCGATGACACACAAAACTCGATCGATGGCACAGAACTTGATCGATGACAAAAAACTCGCTAGGTGGCACAAAACTCGATCGATGACACACGACTGAGTTTTGTATGATTGACAGTGTTTTATGAGCAACTCCGCTGAATAAATAAACAATGAAGTATGAAATGTTTACGTAGCATGAGATAAAGTTATTTTTGGACCATTTGGCGCGCCATATTCGCTTAAAGCGGATGTAGCAGATCGCTGGGTTGAAAAAAAAAATCGCTAGAAGAGAACGATGTTAGTTTCTGAGGATAAACACTCGAGAGGGAACTGTAGCCAGATACGTTACGAAAAAAAAAAGTCAAATAATGGGTAGTCCCTATTCCTCCCCTCTCTTCTCCTGGAGGGTCACCTACGCAGGTTTAGAAACACGAGAAGTTATTAAATTTTGTCGTTATCGCTGAAGGGAGTAGATTACAAGCTGGACAGGTTTCAACACGTCACACTCGCTTGAAAGACAACATGGTGACAAACGGCGGCAAGATGGGGGAGAACTCTTCGTCAAAAGCCAGCACTGTTTTATCGTTTCTGTCGATTATTTTGTGCGCTTTTGTGGTAGTGCGAGTGGAGGTACTCAACCACAGTTTGATCCGAACAAACAGTCGAGTTGACGACTTCGATCAACGACTGCAGACGCTGGAGAATGTCGGTACAGATATCGAGAAGGACAACACGAACGAAATTCATTCAACTGGTGAGTAAAAAAAACAAACAAACAAACAAACAAACAAACAAAAACAAATTATTACCACATATGATAGCATTAGATAGCATTAGAGTTTGGTGACATTTCCAGATTGTCGAGCTCGCCTTTTGCAGTGGAAGGCTTAAAGTCTAAACATTAGTTTAAACTATTTATGTTTAGATGCTCTCTTGAGTAAGGTGGACCTGAACATGAAGCGCTGGCTCTATTTTTCTTTTCTTTTACAAGCTGATACCACAAATCTTTTTTCTTTTCTTTTACAAGCTGATACCACAAATCTATATTCTGAAATGTAAGAAGTATGCAGTCGAACGCATACAGTATGCAGTCGAACGAACACTTTGAGGTGCAGCATTATCATACAACTCTTTATCCAAGTAAACTGATAAGCTAATCTCATGAAACGTGGAGCCTGATCAGTGATATCAATCTTACAAGATCATGGTGTAAACAATGTTTTTTTCTATAATGGGGTAAATCAGATACTTTACGGTTTATAGCTTCAATTATCGTAAGGTCACTTAATTAACTTCCTGTTATCGATTTCCGACGGCACAAAAACACGGAAGACCGGATGTTTGAGAATATTTCAGTGTCATAGTTTTTTTTCCAGTTCACCCAGTTGACAGAAGAATTTCGTGTTACTCTAGCTATTGTAAACTTTCTGTTTTACACAACAACCTCAAACGGTTCTTTGCAATATGTTAGAAATAAAAAAGTTGCTCTGAAGCATAACTCTGACATCTCACAAGCTAAATAAAATAAATTCTTTCAGTCCATCAACAAGGTGCCGAATTGACTGAACCATTGAAGAGAGAACATCTCTTTTACTCAACAACAAATTTCTGATTTATTGTATTTTTTTGTCATGAAGAATACCCACCTGAAAAACCTGCAAAAGTGTGATAAATGCTGTGATATTTAAAAAAGGGAGTTTCGAACTAATGTCCTTATCGCACGAGGCCTGATGTCAACTTCCGCAAGCATGATACTTGGCTCAATCACATATGGAATGACATAACGAGATAACTTCAAGAAACAGTTGTACAGTCAAGGTAGATCTACATTTTACCATACGATAAGCCAGACAAAATACCCGAGCTTTACAGTGAACAATAACTAGCTGGATATGTTTTATTCTAAACATAATTTACTCATAATTATCAAGTTGAAACCACTGGTTTGAAACCTAGGCAATCAATTAATAAAGATTCCGGTCCACAGAATACAAGAACAGACCTCTCCGTAGACAAACTCGAAACGCAGCTTCAGCTTCACTAACCATCCAACAAGTCAGAGCAGAAACCACTAAACAAGTCAACAATGTTTGTAATCAAAAAAGTCAAACTTGTAAAGCAGGTTCTCCAGGCCCACCAGGACCCAAGGGGGCGCTGGGATATCCAGGATATAAGGGAGAAAAAGGAAACCCAGGGAAACTGGGGCCTCAAGGACCAACAGGCAAACAAGGACACCCTGGAACTCCAGGGACTAGAGGCAAGCAAGGACCTGTTGGAATAAAGGGCGACACAGGAAATGCAGGTCCCGTGGGTCCTGTCGGGCCGAAAGGAGACCGGGGAAACGTTGGTCCACCAGGTGTGATGGGACCGCCAGGAATGCTGGGAGTTAAAGGACAGCCAGGACCCCGTGGGATGACGGGATTAAAAGGAGATTCATCCATTGAAATCGAAGTGAAAATATTCCCAAGAACCCTGTCAATAGAAGTGAACCGAACAGCAGAGTTTTACTGTTGGGTGAATGGGCTGATCACTTCGTTGATAACTTGGAAGAAGCTGGGTGGAGCGTTGACGTCAAACACAGCGGTCAGCGGAGGTAGTTTGAAGATCAACCGAGTACAAAGGCGAGACTCGGGATGGTTCATGTGTAAAGTGCAAACTCCATCCGGAATACTGCAGGCATTAGCCACTCTTACCATATTAGGTACGTTGTCTTGTGAGTCCATTTAACATTTTTCGAGCATAGATGGATCAAATTCAATCATAGATGCATAAACATAGGTCTGCAAAAGAAGCTATTCGGCAAGATAAATGTTGGCAAATCACACTAATAAAACTACCATGGGTTACAAACAAGCGAAATTGTAACACAAGCACTGTTAAGAACTATTACGATGATCTGGATATCAAAGCAGCACGACTCACACGCAAGTCATTTGCATACTAATACTCAAAACAATCATTTCCGCCCGACTCTATGCTCAATGTGAAGAAACCAGGAGAACACCTAGCTTTGAATTTAATTAGACTATAACTGATAATTCGCCATCCTTGCTAATTATTTGTCAACTGTAGTTGACAAATAATAGTAACATTTAGTAACAAATTCAATATATCTTGCAGAACCTCCCCGTTTCATTTCAAAGCCGGTTCCTCATACAGTTGTTATCGGACCCAAAGTGAAGCTTTGTTGCACTGTTGAGGGTTCTCCGACTCCTACTGTAGAGTGGTCCAAGGTTGACGGTACACTGCCCGCTGTTCGTCTTAATGCTTATACAGGTGGATGTCTGACCGTCTTGTATCTTCGTGGCCAGGACGAAGGAGACTACATGTGCAAGGCTACAAACAGACTTGGATTTGTTCAGGCAACCACGACACTACAACGAATAGCAAGTAGATACAATACTTCTGACCTATGAACAAGCACGCATACAGAACGGTGCATGAAAGCAACACCCACTTTCGAACATTCAAAAAAAAGACATAAGATCCTGTAGAGCCATTTTCGAATGACAGCATTATAGGACAATCAGGAGCAACCAAAACAAAACCCGATTGTTGACTGGCCTGTTGTCCAAAGCAAATCTAATCGCAAACTCCTTTGGTTTCTGGTTGATTAAAAGTGTTACAACAGCTTAGTTTGTGAGTGACATTGCAATTACTTTGCTTATAGCTTTAATTACGAAAGTCAGTCGATTCTCTGAAATGCATTATACATCTCCAAGCTTTAGCTTTCGTGCTTAACTTTTTTTATACCAGACACAAATCAAGCAAAACGAATTATTTGAAGGTTATATGAATCGTTAAGTGTCGTTGTTTTCATGTCATTAAAAAACAACAACAACAACAACAACAAAACAAAAAACAAAAAACAAAAAACAAAAACAAACAAATATGTCCGATAACTCAAATTTAGGGCCTCGTACGCGTCTGTCCAACTGCTCAGACAACTGATTTTACATAACATTGTCATTTTCATCGCTTACAGATCCATCATGCGCCAAACACCGAAAAGCCTACGGAAGGGACGGGATATATTTAGTCGCAAAGGATAACAGTCATGGGTATAATGTAAGTATTACGACAGGCCATTAACCGCTATCATCAAACTATTATACGCAAGGTAGTGCCAGTGACCCTTACTTATTCATTTACTTTCTGAATGATCTCGAAATCAACCTACGTTCTGAAACTGCTCCAAACAAATATGTAGATGATTCAACTCCTGTGTGAAGGAACAAATCTAGAACAACAACATGTTCAAAAAGTACAGAAATAGTACCAGAATAAATTAGGCCAAAACCTGAAAACAACTCTTGGCAAGAGGAAGCACTTAGTTAGTAATTAAATACCTCATCTCATTATTGCAATAGTGTGTACTAAAACCTTTAGAAAATGAACAGCTGCAATATACGACCCACGGCAAGTTAATTAGCTATAGAACCAGGTGACACGATGGACCACTGGAGCGCAAAGGAACACCGCCAAAGCGGCTATGGTTAAGTAACCACAGCTGTGCCTACTCAAACAAAACACTTAGGTTCCTTTGTTCAACACAACCTTTGTTGGAAAAAGTAATATAGGACTCGACCCCGAAGATGCAGCTGTGATCCTGAGGGTTAGGTTAGCTTTCCTGGTACAAACACTTCGCGAACCAAAGATGCGCGTAGTGACCAGTCCAGGATCCTGAAAAGTCACCTAAACTAAGATCAGAGACAGTACGTGCTCTCACGGCTTCGGTTCATCAATAGCGAGAGTTTTACATGCGTAATAATGAGTAATTAAGTTCAGCAATTGTGTGTTAGGGTTTAATTAAGTTTTAGCGTCCTTTTTCTTATATATACGGACGAACTTTTGTAGTTCGGCGTCTTTACGCTTAGACTTCGTCTAACAATAAACGCGACCTGTTGAAGAGAAGAAGTTTGTAGTCCCGTTGGTGGCCGAGTAAAGCGAGTTCCCCCGAAAAGCAAAATCTGCGGAATTACCCATAAAGTGCTCCGTAACACCTTCAACTTAACCATAGCGTGGAAAGATAAGGACTACTCCAATGACATTGTAACTCAGTTCTTGGACTGGTCAGGTTTGGGCCATTGATTTGTAACCCCAGTAAATGCAAAAAACTAACGTTTAGCAAGAAAGCCAGCAATAAAGTCTAGGTATAACATGCATGAAAGAAATAAGTTGATTCTACCACCCCACCTCCCTTATAAGACACAGCAGCCTGAGAAAATAGACGTCTCCCATCGCGTGCTCTATCCAAACCGAACACACTCTAATATACTCGGTTTAGATCGAGCGCACGACGTCTGTTTTCTCAGGCTAAAGACAGCAGATATATTGTAGCTACTTTAAAGAAAATGTTGTTTCTTTCTAACTTTTTCAGGTTTTCTGCGACATGACAAGCGTTGACAAAGGCTGGACTCTTGTGGCACGATTCTCCAATAACGACGCTAAAAACTGGATGAAGGACAACGGTGAATACTGGTACGATCGACAATCTCCTGTCGGTCAAACTACAAATCCTGCTGCCAACGCAGACATGATCTCTCAAGCGTTTTGGTCCGTGAAAGGAACAGAGTTCAAGATCACCCGCAGTGATGACTCCAGCCACACAGCTCTGCTGCAAACCACAAGCAACTGTCTGTCTGGACACACATTCCGCTCTAAACTCACAAGTTATGGCGACTTTAGAAATGGCAAAGTGTGGGCCAGTAACAAGTGTCTTGGTAGCTGTGACGTGCAATATGGCGGACAATACAGCAGCACTGACGGATTTCAGCAGGCCCAGTGTGATGGCGACATTCAGTCCAGGAACAAGATCGGCCTCTGGTGCGACTGGGACGGTGGTGACGGTGCAGTGATGATGATTGGTGGAGGAGGAGGGCACAGCTGCAGTCGCGCAGATCACGGGATTGGAATCACAGAAACTGATGCAGCATCTTTTGTTGAAATAGGTGGCGGTCAAACAGAGTATGATTTTGGTTATAATGCAGAAACAAGATACACACCAAGTAGTTCCTACTCTCTAAACCTCTGGGTTCGCTAGTTCAGGTTCCTTGGCCCTTTAGGTCCCGAGTCATGTTATGCAAATTATCCGCACAAGTTACAAAGAAAAAAAATATGCTGTTGACACTTACAAAGGCTTTGGTTGCTGCCAACTGTGCCACTGACCATATGTTCTCCATATCGAAGCATATTTTGTTGAAATTGGCACGAACAATAGTTGACAGTCAAGCAGAGTATGATTTTGAATTTGGTGCAGACATGCATATTTTGATCAATAGTAGCGACCCACTTCGTAATTCAGATTCTTTAACAGTTTAACTGCCTGAAAACTGTTATATAAATTCTCCCTAATAATTATGGAGAGACAAATTATCGGCTCCTGGTGTGCCTGGCAGATGATGATTGGTGGAGGAGGCAGCATGCAGCTGACTAAAAACACAAACAAAGTATGATTTTGGTTGTGATGCAATGAAGCTCAACTCACGCAGCAGTTTCTTGTCTCTCAACCTCAAGGTTCGCTAGGCCAGGTTCCTTGACCATTTAACAACGTCTCTTCATCGTACTAGTGAAAAATACTTTGGTGAAGATGACACGAGTTGTTCTAGTCCAACCTTGCACAAGGCACCCAGTAGCTCTTACTGTCTTAACCTTCTGGTTGGTTAGTTGAAGTTCCTTACTCTTCACGAATGAGTCATGTTTTGCAATAATTATCTGAAAATACACTGGTTTACATTGATAAATAATTTAGTTGCTGCAAACTGTGCCAGTGACCAGATGTTTAGATTTCCATACCGTTAATTCTCCGGATTGAAACTAGTAAGTGAAACGGCTCTTGATAAAGGTGGCACGAGTGATCAAGTGAAGTATGGTTTAAAACAACGATTAGCTTTATAATTTGGTTTTACAATTTCTTTATTTAGTTACTTTGTACCTTTAAAAAATCTCTGTTTTTAAGTAATTTTAGTTTTTTCCTCAATCTGAGTACAGTTGTGAGTAAATTAGTAAGTACTTCACAGAGAAAACATATATACATGTATATACGATTGAGAATAGAAATTTCAGGTTTGCTCGTTTATGCTCAAAGTGAGTCAACCCAGTCAGAGCTTCAAAACAAAATTAGGAAGATCAATATGTACAAACCGAAATATTTGGCAAGTTAAAATGCTCAAATTTCCCAATGTACTACAGTAGGTTAAATTATTTCATTTTGGAGGCCACAGTACCTCTAGTTACCAAATAGCCAATAGGCTCATAGGCAACTCAAAACTAGCCCACAGTCAAGTCATAGCAAGCGGCGAGTGTATTTACGAGTGCCTCTAACTGTCTTATTTGGGCTAAAGCAGTTTTTCGTAAAAAAAATAAATAAAAAAAAAAATCGTAAGTAATTATCGGTCTGGTATTCTTACTAGTCTGATGGAGTGAAATTAGTGAAAGAAACATCGAAATATACATAAATGGACCAGTTTAGGTATGGGTTCTACTAGCTGGTGTAATACAGTTATGAATAATTAAAGACCACAGGGTCAGTGAATAAAGTTGTTTGATTGGATATCAGTCTTTGTAATCATTTGATTGGTCGAATACAAATGAATGTTATTTCCAGGCCTCACGTGCCGAGAAAAGTTGATAAAATCCTCTATAGTTTTTCTGAAACATGCACACATTGCGTTTGAATGGAAGCCAAAGCAGCCGCTTCTTTGTTAAGGTACAGTTGTCATTAATTTTTAGTCACTTTTGGAGCGCCTTGGTTTGTAAAAAGACCTCGGGCAAAATATTTCTCCGTACAGACCTCCTGCACATAATATTTAACGGCTTTCTATAAAGAAAAACAAAGTCTCTCAGGGATCAGGGTCATTTTTGTATCACTTAAAATCATGGTCTTCTCGACAACGCAAAATAGAAAGAGCACTTTTGGAAATCATCTGAATTTGTGTAAAAGTTCTGCTTGCCCTAAGCACTGACAGTGCACCAGGTATTGTACAGAACCCAAATCAGTGAGAACAACAACAACAACAACAAAACATTTAAACCTAGCACTTTCTTATCAATTTTAAATCAAAGTAAATAAACAGACTTACCGGACAATGTCGTCCACTTGTTGTTTGCTTGAGAGCTTCATCAACATCGTACTTCGTGCACCTGTTAACATAAGGGGAACACTGAGCGCCAGAAGAAACGATCACTACTGGCTATCAGAAATGCTTTTGCGACAATATTAAAACAAGCTAAACATAGAGTCATTGTTTTTAGTTGTTTACAAGTGACCCGTTTTGTCCCACTCATGTCCAGCAACTGATAAATAACGAACGCTATCAGGTCCAATGTGTTGCCCGCTTGACGTTTCGTGGGCAAACAAGAGAGAAAAAAGTGCAAACACTGCAGTTGAGAAAAATCACGAGACGTTATCTGTGCAGTGAATTATAAGAAGGACCCACAGCTCCCCCAGAAGCTTTCTATTCGAACACGACAATAAGCTTTATGCAGGTATCACTTATATCTGGTCAATTTAACTAAATAGTAATTATACTTTGCAATACCATGTACAGACACTTATGCTTCGATGTATATGCTCGTCTAGACTTCTCAATTGTACTTTATTCTTTATTGTGTTTGAAAATTACGAAATTAAAGGTGATTCTGCTTCTGATTCTTGTAAGCCTAAGTGGTATCTAGGCGAACCACTGGCAGCCAAGAATCATGGAACACAGCTGCCACTACACAACGGGCATACTTTGTGAATTAATCATAAATATTACAATTTCCTCGAATGTGATTGGTTCATAACCCCCCCAATTAATCATTAATTGGACACCTATTGTTCTGTAATCGGATACTTCTTTGTTCTGTAATCGGACAGTTGGCTTAACCAATCATAAGCAAGAGTGAAATTTAAATGCACCAATCAGCGCCACACTGATTTTCAGTGAAGAAAAAAGAAAACCGGTGTGAGTTTGTAGCATCTCGAAAGGCGACTTTTGTTAATTCTTGGACAATTTAACATGGAAGGAACAGTTTGTGGTCAGTCGAAGAACGTGAACAGTCACCATTGAACAAAAGAAGACAGGAAATTCTTGCCAATCGGACACATTTGTTAAGTTCACGACGTCGCCAGCTGCTAGCTGTGCTACAAACACTGCAAGTTATGGCTCAATGAATGAACGACGTCAATTCATTTAAAAAATGATGGAAGACTTTTATGTTTGTTTTGATGGACCGTGATGGACAAACATTCCTTGAGAATTAAGCTGTCAAGAAATCGGTAAGTTTGGATTGCTTTGCCGAAGGTACAGATTTTTTCAGTCTTGAATATTTCCTTTGAATGCTTTGTAAACTTCTTCGAAAAAATAAACTAGTATTTTGAGTTTCAAAGCACTTGTTATGTTCAAAAATGCAAACCTGAAGAGTCGAAAGAAACTGTCTTTCAATTTGTGAGTTCGTGATGGGTTTACTGATTTTTACTGAGTGTACAGAACTTACATATTTTCGACTTTTACTCCAAAAATCCGCATTCAACTCAGATCAATGGGTAAATTAGCTTCTTGTTTCTCTCAAGTATTTTAAGTTGATAAAACTGAGAGCTACATGACTACGAACGAGCGGTTAACGTTGTGTTTACAAACGCCGAGCCGCGTGTACGCGCGTGTTAAAATCAATCGGCGATAAAATACTATATTTAAAATGCTTTGTTTTTATGTATAGTACAGCATAAGACGCTGAAGCTATATGACCATTTCATTCTCAGAAATTCTAATATTTATGATTAATTGGTAAGAGGACTTCGTGTCGTCCGATGTCGGTCTGTAATCATACTCGTGATTACGAAATCGGACTCCCGCGAAGCGCGGTCGTCCGATTTCGTAATCACTCGTATGATTACAGACCGAATCGGACTCCACTCAGTCCTATTACCATTATTAATCACAATATTATTTACGCTTACCCTTGTGATTGGCCGAGGTATTATTGACGCCATGGCCTAATTTTTCAAGTAAAATGACTTAAGCCCGTTTTAAACGTCGAACTTCACATCCGTCGAACACAATGTAAATTAGCTTTTGTTCGACGTTTGAAACAGTCCTTATTACAGCTCCTATTTTTGCTAGGTGAAATATAAACTTTTATAAGCGCTTTTTCTCATTTTTACTAACTTCTCTCATGTTTGGCATTGCAACCACACTTTCACATGTCGCTTTCGGGAGGCTGTGTCAGTTGTATTTACTTTTTTTGTTTTCGTTTTATATTGATGCCTCAGTGCACGCTTCATCGTTATCAGCCTAGCTGCCCGGTATTTATCTTCTGCCACTTTATCCATTCATTGCTTCCGACGGCTGCAAGCACAATGACGACAGCGAGGAAATTACCTAGAGTGATTCTTAAATTCTAATAGGCTGGATATTAATAGAAATTACACAAGAAAAATGTGTGTTCACTCCAGTGACGAGGAAATAACCACTGTGTTTGGTCTGTAAGCCTCCGAATATCGCTTCGAAGGATGCATCTTAGTCGCGCGCCATGAACAGGCTGATGACGGTAAGTATAAACCCACACAAGCCTTTTAGATTCACCATTAACGACAAAGTTGCAACATTCACACTTGAGTTTCATCGAAGCTCCACAATGCAACGTGGTCAAGTACAAATGATAAGAGCAGTCAATTTGTTATGAAAAAGACTTGATGACTGATCTGAGCTCCCGTATCGAGCGAACTAATGCCATCCGCAAAACCCTGAGATTGATTCAATCTCCGCTCAACAGCCTATTAGTAAATATTAAAAACAAACTTCCTTGTTCGATTTGCTTGCAGACGAAATTACTCATTTACATGGAAGTTATAACCTTTTTGTCCTATCTTATTGGCCTATCATCTTTCGGACCAATCATGGTTTTTGCAAAATGCGCCACCTCTGTACAAGGGGCAGTCCTTCGAAATGACGCGTACAAGTCTATGATCTCTAAGAACATCCAAGATTGCTATTGGATGTGTCGCAACGATGCGCCTTGTCAAAGTATCAACTTCTACAAGGACAAGAAGATATGTGAACTTAACAACCGAACGGTGAACGAGAAGAACCTGTTGAAATCCCTGGATACTTATCAAGATGTCTTCTTCTTCGAAAATCCCTTCCGAGGTAACACGAGAAATAGTTTGACAGTTGTAATGGAAATGTTTGGTCAGCAGTACTAGGACGTTTTAGCCCAGGAAATTTTTATGTTAGCGAAATGAATTGAATAAGAGGCGCGGTGAAAAGACAGTTAAGACAAAGAAGACACTAAAAACACCTAAGCCATTATTGACTTAATATGCCACAACCTATCTCTAAATCAAACTCGTATGCAAAGGGTTTTTTTTTAAGTTTCGCTGCAGTTTTTTCATAAACTTTACTATCAATGTTAAACTTCGCGGCAAAAGAATACTATAAAAAATCATTACACGGTCCTTACTTCAAGAATGAGGTAAAAAATATACACGCGAGGCGGACAATCTGCTTATAAAATTATCTGTGAATTCGCGCGGTTTATACTCCACACTAATCTGTTTTTGTTTAAAACGCATGGTATTTTTTATGCGTTTTTGCTTTTCGTACCTAAAACGATACCCTAAAAAACGGGGGTTTTCAAAAACGGTTCCAAAAATGGAGACTTTTGAAACAGGATGAGTTTTCCAATGAAAACGAATTAGTGTGGACAGGCGAAAACGGGTATTTTTGAAAAAAACATTTAGTGTGGACGTCCAAGTAGGCACCTGTTCTCTTTATGTCCTCGACAGCACAAATTTTGAAGTTATCTAACGTACACACTAATAGAGTAATTTATGCCGTGTTTACACAAGACACAGTTACCGCAGTGAAATATTTACCACAGTAAAATTTGCATTTATAGCATGCCCTTTCAGATAGTGAACTTGCATTTGCCACGATAATTTTTCTATATTTTGTTCTTGAACTACATTTACCAAATAATCTGCACGCAGCCCGTGGTATCTTTACTGAAGTAACCTGACTAATAAGCTAAAATATTTTACCTTGGCAAATGTGTCTCGTAAAAACACGGCACGAGAAAAAGTCGACCGAATATCATTTATATTTAACCCTGAGATCGACATCGGATCGTTTTAATTGCTTCTTGTTACCCAAGTGCAGGCGTTTTTTAGACAATAGTTTGTTTCTCAAAAGAATGTGTGGTTTGTACGTCAAAAGACGGATTGGAAATTCGTAATTGCGTGCTACTCGAGGGGATGTTTAAATTATTCAGTGGAATTCTCCTAAGTGAGATGAGCTGCAAGTACTTAATGAACGCCCTTCATAAAGGCAAATACTTGATGTTTACAAATTTATATTGATGGAAAATAAAGGCATTGAGAAGTCACGTGATCATTGTAGCAGAAGTTTTTCAATTTGGTGATATTTCTACAACGCATCTAGCAACAAGGATAGAGATTCACCGGACATTCGGAATACAAATTAACAATACATCGCTGCATTTTGGGGCAATTTATACGGTCGAAGATTCCAAGAATATGTAGCACAACCTAGCACTATTATGAGTTACATGGTTTAAGAAAAAAATATATAACGCGTCACCGTGTAATATAGTCTCATCTAAACATGCGGGAAGTTGGGAGCACACGAGAGTAAAGGAAACCACAAGGCCGCCGAGTGTTTAGATGAGGCTATATTACACGGGAACACGTTATATATTTCTTTTATAAAACAATTAGTCAAGTAAAAAACATCGCGTATCGCGTCAGCGTGTAATATACTCTCATCTAACACGGTTATTTAGCCAATCAGGGCGCGCGTAGTATCATAGTTATTTTATAAACGGTAATATGCCACAACCTATCTCTAAATCAAACTCGTATGCAAAGGGGTTTTTTTTTTTAAGTTTCGCTGCAGTTTTTTCACAAACTTTACTATGAATGTTAAACTTCGCGGCAAAAGAATACTATAAATCATTACACGGTCCTTACTTCAAGAATGAGGTAAAAAATATACACGCGAGGCGGACAATCTGCTTATAAAATTATCTGTGAATTCGCGCGGTTTATACTCCACACTAATCTGTTTTTGTTTAAAACGCATGGTATTTTTTATGCGTTTTTGCTTTTCGTACCTAAAACGATACCCTAAAAAACGGGGGTTTTCAAAAACGGTTCCAAAAATGGAGACTTTTGAAACAGGATGGGTTTTCGAATGAAAACGAATTAGTGTGGACAGGCGAAAACGGGTATTTTTGAAAAAAACATTTAGTGTGGACGTCCAAGTAGGCACCTGTTCTCTTTATGTCCTCGACAGCACAAATTTTGAAGTTATCTAACGTACACACTAATAGAGTAATTTATGCCGTGTTTACACAAGACACAGCTACCGCAGTGAAATATTTACCACAGTAAAATTTGCATTTATAGCATGCCCTTTCAGATAGTGAACTTGCATTTGCCACAATAATTTTTCTATATTTTGTTCTTGAACTACATTTACCAAATAATCTGCACGCAGCCCGTGGTATCTTTACTGAAGTAACCTGACTAATAAGCTAAAACATTTTACCTTGGCAAATGTGTCTCGTAAAAACACGGCATAAGAAAAAGTCGACCGAATATCATTTATATTTAACCCTGAGATCGACATCGGATCGTTTTAATTGCTTCTTGTTACCCAAGTACAGGCGTTTTTTAGACAATAGTTTGTTTCTCAAAAGAATGTGTGGTTTGTACGTCAAAAGACGGATTGGAAATTCGTAATTGCGTGCTACTCGAGGGGATATTTAAATTATTCAGTGGAATTCTCCTAAGTGAGATGAGCTGCAAGTACTTAATGAACGCCCTTCATAAACGCAAATAATTGATGTTTACAAATTTATATTGATGGAAAATAAAGGCATAGAATAGAAACGATCCCATTCAATAGCCCAGGATACAAAACCAAGGTTCAATTTAGAGTGTTTGAGTTTTTACAAAGTTCAATGTGGTTGAGGAGTTACACGTTCGTTTGCGTTAACGTTTGCAAGTTCGACTGAATACTAGAAAAAGAAAATGGATTAACATCGACATAAACGTTTCCAATTTATATTCGCTGAGGGTTTTGTTTGAGTAGTCACATCTGCAGGTGTGGACTTGGCACGATAAATGATATCCTACATTTGCATATTTAATTCTATTTCGTATCTCGCGATACCTAAAAAGTAAAATGCTTTAAACATAACCCGAAACCCAACCCTAACCCTAGGCCTAAAAAAATAAAACTAAAAATCAAAAAATCAAACACTCACAGAAACCCCAATATAAAATATTACATGCACAAGGTCAATACAGAAAATTTACATTTCTTGCCATGGTTGCTTAATACTTGATGAGAGTCAAAATTTGCCTATTGGTCGAATTATTTCATCTCAAGTGACAAGAATGGCTGAGTGCATATAATATAACAATGTTTGTCTCATTTATTCATATTTAGTTTTTCCCGTGAGTGTTTTATTCTGCCATTGTCAGAGAAGCTGGTCACCTGTGTGCGATAAAAATACGCAGTAAAGTTTTTGCAGTTTAGTTTGGATGAAACCTTACTGTGTTCCTCGGATTTTATTTTTTGTCCCAGTTGGAATACAGCTTGCTCACGACAATCTCGAAATGTCCACTCCAAGGCTACTTTTGTTAACAGTATTCATGCTTGCTTCTGAGACAAATGCGAATGGTAAGTGTCTAGGCTAGAGGAGCACCCATCGGAGCTGTTCCACAAAATATGTGTTCCGCACTGCAACCTGTCCTGGCTGGCATGAGAACTATCTGCTTTTTTGCTGGCTGGGAAAAAAAAGATAAATCGGACTGCTGGGAGAGAGATTATTGATAAGTTTTGAGCTAAAGGAAGCTTTTTTTTTTAACAAAACCTTTCCTTTTGTTAGCCAACAGGACGAAGGAAAGAGTTTGGTTAATCCTGGATTAGCTTAATCGTGCTTTGCTGAAGACTTCAAGTCGACTAATCGATAAAGCTAATAAGTTAAAATTTGAGTGCAGTAAACTCAGCCAGTAAACGGACTCTTATAGGCTCCCTTTACGAAAACAGGGCTTTAGCGGCTCTTTTTTGATTTAGTTACTAACTGTCAAGGCTCTTTGGGCGGACATTTTTGTAAGCGGACGGCTCTACTTACGGACGTCTTTACGAAACGCTGTTTAACTCTGGCTCAGTCATGTTTTCAGTAAAACTGGGTTTACTTGGTATCTGATGTGTAATTTCTTTTATGCTGAACATGATCTTGTGAGTTAGAATCTACGTTGCTAATATGGTAAAACCGCAGACTTTTCACAATATTCTCTTCATTCTATATTCACAGAAAATTGCAGAAAGATGACCTTTCTGCACCAAATCTTTGGAAAAGCTCTGGAAAACCACCTCATCAGACGCTTCGAGACGAACAGCTGCGAGCTTTGTCAGATACAATGCTATCTGGAGAGGAGATGCGTATCTTACAACTGTGGAAACAACACATGCGACTTGAACTCATCGGATCATGTTCTGCACCCGAAAGATCTGGTGGAACGTAAAGGAAACATTTACCGTGCAACAGAGGTTAGTGAAGATACCAAAATACTATTTTGTTAAAAAAAAGCCCAGAGGAAATGCATAACCTGTTTGTTTGTTTTTTCTTCTTCTTATAATTGCTCCACGTTTACACGAAAGACACAACCATAGAGCGGCAGTAGTCCTCATTGTCTCGCAATGAAAATTAGATCGGTTGATTTTTTTTTTTTTTTTTTTTTTTTGCGCATAGTTTATTGTCGAAATTTCATCGAGTCGCTCCTAAAATCGCCCAGACTCTTATACCAATATAGTAGGAAACATTTAGTAATTGCGGCTCGGTCCTTTATTTGTTAAGAATCTGTAACGTTAAATATAGCTACTCAAATATTCCATTTTGAATTCACTGCATCGTCAAGGAACGGACGCTCCTGTTAGGCTTTATTGGGGTTCATCAATTAATCATTTGAGCATGATCCTTGACAACTATAAAGTTTATACCATAATTTATGTAAGTTCATTTCTCCAAATGTCTTCTTCATTTAAAATTTATCCTTGTGAGTGTTTTTTTTTTTGCTATAACGCATGTAGCTATAAATAGTCATGCTTTTCCCTCCACTTTACCTCCCGGCTCACTCTAGAGCGAGCTTAGGATGTGTTAGATTGGGCCTATTCCGGAATAGGAATAGCTAAAATGACCCAAAATTTTGCTTGTTCTGGGGGAGATTTAGTTCGAAATTGTTTTAAAACTCCATGCTTGCATTTTGAACAGCTCAAATCAGCTCCAAACCAAACAATTTTACCAATCAGCAACACAAAATACTATTCCGGAATAATCCCAATCGAACACATTCTTACAGATAATCGTCGCGACAAAGTCCTTTGCCCGCCGAAATTTTATCGCGGTTTTTAAGGGGCCTTGAAAGTTAAATTGCAAAACAGTGTAATAGCGTTATTTATTATATAGACTCGAGTGTTTTACTGGAAAATATACCGTGCGTAAAATCTATACGAAACTACATCCGTGTCCCGAGTGGCGTATTTCCCATATCGTGAGGATATGGGACTATGGGACTATCACTAGTGAGGATATCGTTGGCATCATTTCCCGCTTTTGCACGGTTGTTTGTGCAATTTCTCGTAAAACACTCGTGTCTAATATAATAAAAAGAAAATTACACGGCGGCTTGAAAATATGGATTTTATTTTCTCGTGGTAAAAACAATATTTTACTACTCACTCGCGAAGCGCTCGTTCGTAAAATACTGTTTTTACCACTCGAAAATAAAATTCATATCTTCGCGCCGCCGTGTAAATTAAATTCTATAAATTAAATGTCATAAGATTTTAGGTTCGAAAATATAAAGGTTTCGGCCGACCTTCCATCTACTTAGTAAAACATTACCATATTAATCCTTATATCAATTGAAAACATTTGCCTTTATGTTTTTAATAGAACGCTTGCAAGGGTCATCAGTGTCGGTCAAACGCAACTTGTTTGAATGGTTTTACAGAGAAAGGCTACATGTGTGAGTGTTACGCCGGTTTTACAGGAGACTTTTGCCAGAAAGGTCAGTAAAATACGATTTTAGTACGCTTTCAGAATAGCGATCACAGCGCACCAACAGTAGATTCAAATTAGGGTCGACCTAAGCTTCTGATGGAGGAATTTTTGATCTGATTGGTTACTTCTTCATTTGTGATGTCATAGACACTTGTCTCATTATAGTGATCTTTGATATATAAAAATTTTTGCACTTCGAATTTGCAATCGTTGTTTTGCAGTTCAAATGCTTGAGTTTAGCAGTCTACATCAGCGGATGCATTATAGTGTCCCTGTTATGTGAATTGACACTCTTCAAACATTGCTCGTCAAAACATTTAGGGCCGCTTTCCTAAATAAAATATAATCTACAACTTAGACCTGGGTTTATTGCTAAATTGAAGTTTGGACGGACTCGATCCGTATTAACCAGGATAAAGGTTAGCCAGAGGTTTAAAATTACATTTCTAGAACATGGATTGGCGTCGGTATATGAAGCCTGGCTATTGTTTAAAAATCCGCCCTTATTCTTTTTCAACTTTAAGTATAAGATAGATATTCAAAGTGCGAACAATTCGTAGGTTTCCCTTGTCTCGTTTTATGCTCTTGTTTTTGTTTTTTGTTGTTATTGTTGTTGCTGTTGCTTTGCATCATAACTATCTATGTATGTCACCTGTACGTTTTGTCGACAATTTTTGCCAGTGTTTTGCCGTTTTACTCGTCTAGTGAATTTTAAGTCAGAAAATCTTCTGATCTTTTAAAGATGTAGACGAGTGCACAGAAAACAAACACAACTGCTCTTCAAACGCCACTTGCCAAAACACTGATGGTTCGTTCAACTGCAAGTGTAAGAGCGGTTACAAGGGAGACGGTGTAAATTGCACAGGTAGGTTGACATTATTCTTTGTAATGATATCTCACACCTTAAAGCTAACACAATGTTTGTTATATGAAAGTTGAAGCTTTTTGCTATCCTTTTTGTGCTGCTATCTCGGTCGTCGAATAGTGCCTGTTCTTCTGTCTGGAGTAAATGCAGTTTAGATTGCCACACTTTTCACATAATGACTGTAACAATGTCGTGTTTTTCTAGTCTTCCAATTCCTAATTCTATCTTCTGTATATTATGTTGATAATTAGCTTTTGTCTAGTCTGCGTCTACCCCATTGAGATCGCCATATTATCAGTGCAGTTGTTAAACTCATAACATGTGAAATTGTATTCTGAAATTGTTTTCCCGATTTCATGCCGATTAATTTAAAGATGTAGACGAGTGTAAAGGAAAGAAACACAACTGCTCTTCAAACGCCACTTGCCAAAACACTGATGGTTCGTTCAACTGCAAGTGTAAGAGCGGTTACAAGGGAGACGGTGTAAATTGCACAGGTAGGTTGACGTTATTCTTTGTAATGATATCTCACACCTTAAAGCTAACACAATGTTTGTTATATGAAAGTTTGAAGCTTTTTCAGTGCCATCCTTTTTGTGCTGCTATCTCGGTCGTCGAATAGTGCCTGTTCTTCTGTCTGGAGTGAATGCAGTTTAGATTGCCACACTTTTCACATAATGACTCTAACATTGTCGTGTTTTTCTATAGTCTTCAAATTCCTAATTCTATCTTCTGTATATTATGTTGATAATTAGCTTTTGTCTAGTCTGCGTCTACCCCATTGAGATCGCCATATTATCAGTGCAGTTGTTAAACTCATAACATGTAAAATTGTATTCTGGAATCGTTTTCCCGATTTCATGCCGATTAATTTAAAGATGTGGACGAGTGTAAAGGAAAGAAACACAACTGCTCTTCAAACGCCACTTGCCACAACACTGATGGTTCGTTCAACTGCAAGTGTAAGAGCGGTTACAAGGGATACGGAATAAATTGCACAGGTAGGTTGACGTTGTTCTTTGTAATGATATCTCACACCTTAAGCTAACACAATGTTTGTTATATGAAAGTTTGAAGCTTTTTCAGTGCCATCCTTTTTGTGCTGCTATCTCGGTCGTCGAATAGTGCCTGTTCTTCTGTAACTTTATTCTTTGTAATGATATCTCACACCTTAAAGCTAACACAATGTTTGCTATATGAAAGTTTGAAGCTTTTTGCTATCCTTTTTGTGCTGCTTTCTCAGTCGTCGAATACCTGTTCTTCTGTCTGGAGTGAATGCAGTTTAGATTACCACACTTTTCACATAATGACTCTAACATTGTCGTGTTTTTCTAGCCTTCCAATTCCTACTTCTGTCTTCTGCATATTATGTTGATAATTAGCTTTTGTCTAGTCTGCGTCTATCCTATTGAGATCGCCATCTTATCAGTGCAGTTGTTAAACTCATAACATGTAAAATTGTATTCTGAAATCGTTTTCCCAATTTCATGCCGATTAATTTAAAGATGTAGACGAGTGTAAAGGAAAGAAACACAACTGCTCTTCAAACGCCACTTGCCACAACACTGATGGTTCGTTCAACTGCAAGTGTAAGAGCGGTTACAAGGGAGACGGTGTAAATTGCACAGGTAGGTTGACGTTATTCTTTGTAATGATATCTCACACCTTAAAGCTAACACAATGTTTGTTATATGAAAATTTGAAGCTTTTTCAGTGCCATCCTTTTTGTGCTGCTATCTCGGTCGTCGAATAGTGCCTGTTCTTCTGTCTGGAGTGAATGCAGTTTAGATTACCACACTTTTCACATAATGACTGTAACATTGTCGTATTTTTCTGTCTTCCAATTCCTGATTTACGTTCTGTATATTATGTTGATAATTAGCTTTTGTCTAGTCTGCGTCTAATCCATTCAGATTGCCATCTTATTAGTTCAGTGGTTAAACTCATAACATGTAAAATTGTATTCTGAAATCGTTTTATTGACTTCATGTCGATGAATTTAAAGATGTAGACGAGTGTAAAGGAGAGAAACACAACTGCTCTTCAAACGCCATCTGCCAAAACACTGATGGTTCGTTCAACTGCAAGTGTAAGAGCGGTTACAAGGGAGACGGGATAAACTGCACAGGTAGGTTTATATTTTTGCTTGCAATTATATCTCACACCTTAAAGCTAACACAATGTTTGTTATATGAAAGTTTGAAGCTTTTTGCCATTCTTTTTGTGCTGCTATCTCGGTCGTCGAATAGTGCCTGTTCTTCTGTCTGGAGTGAATGCAGTTTAGATTGCCACACTTTTCACATAATGACTGTAACATTGTCGTGTTTTTCTAGTCTTCCAATTCCTAATTCTTTCTTCTGTATATTATGTTGATAATTAACTTTTGTCTAGTCTGCGTCTACCCCATTCAGATCGCCATCTTATCAGTGCAGTTGTTAAATTCATAACAAGTGAAATTGTATTCTGAAATCGTTTTCCCGACTTCATGCCAATTAATTTAAAGATGTAGACGAATGCACCGAAAACAAACACAACTGCTCTTCAAACGCCACTTGCCACAACACTGATGGTTCGTTCAACTGCAAGTGTAAGAGCGGTTACAAGGGAGACGGTGTAAATTGCACAGGTAGGTTGACGTTATTCTTTGTAATGATATCTCACACCTTAAAGCTAACACAATGTTTGTTATATGAAAATTTGAAGATTTTCAGTGCCATCCTTTTTGTGCTGCTATCTCGGTCGTCGAATAGTGCCTGTTCTTCTGTCTGGAGTGAATGCAGTTTAGATTACCACACTTTTCACATAATGACTGTAACATTGTCGTATTTTTCTGTCTTCCAATTCCTGATTTACGTTCTGTATATTATGTTGATAATTAGCTTTTGTCTAGTCTGCGTCTAATCCATTCAGATTGCCATCTTATTAGTTCAGTGGTTAAACTCATAACATGTAAAATTGTATTCTGAAATCGTTTTTTTGACTTCATGCCGATGAATTTAAAGATGTAGACGAGTGTAAAGGAGAGAAACACAACTGCTCTTCAAACGCCATCTGCCAAAACACTGATGGTTCGTTCAACTGCAAGTGTAAGAGCGGTTACAAGGGAGACGGGATAAACTGCACAGGTAGGTTTATATTTTTGCTTGCAATTATATCTCACACCTTAAAGCTAACACAATGTTTGTTATATGAAAGTTTGAAGCTTTTTGCCATTCTTTTTGTGCTGCTATCTCGGTCGTCGAATAGTGCCTGTTCTTCTGTCTGGAGTGAATGCAGTTTAGATTGCCACACTTTTCACATAATGACTGTAACATTGTCGTGTTTTTCTAGTCTTCCAATTCCTAATTCTTTCTTCTGTATATTATGTTGATAATTAGCTTTTGTCTAGTCTGCGTCTACCCCATTCAGATCGCCATCTTATCAGTGCAGTTGTTAAATTCATAACAAGTGAAATTGTATTCTGAAATCGTTTTCCCGACTTCATGCCAATTAATTTAAAGATGTAGACGAATGCACCGAAAACAAACACAACTGCTCTTCAAACGCCACTTGCCACAACACTGATGGTTCGTTCAACTGCAAGTGTAAGAGCGGTTACAAGGGAGACGGTGTAAATTGCACAGGTAGGTTGACGTTATTCTTTGTAATGATATCTCACACCTTAAAGCTAACACAATGTTTGTTATATGAAAGTTTGAAGCTTTTTGTTATGCTTTGTGCTACTTTCTCAGTCGCCAAATGCCTGTTCTTCTGTCTGGAGTGAATGCAGTTTAGATTACCACACTTTTCACATAATGACTGTAACATTGTCGTGTTTTTCTAGTCTTCCAATTCCTAATTCTATCTTCTGTATATTATGTTAATAATTAGCTTTTGTCTAGTCTGTGTCTAATCCATTCAGATCGCCATCTTATTAGTTCAGTGGTTAAACTCATAACATGTAAAATTGTATTCTGAAATCGTTTTATTGACTTCATGCCGATGAATTTAAAGATGTAGACGAGTGTAAAGGAGAGAAACACAACTGCTCTTCAAACGCCACTTGTCATAACACTGATGGTTCGTTCAACTGCAAGTGTAAGAGCGGTTACCAAGGAGACGGGATAAATTGCACAGGTAAGCTTATATCATACTTTGTAATTATACCTCACACCTTTGAGCTAACGCAATGTTTGTTATTGGAACTGGTTTTGTTACGGACCAGATTTCGGGGGACTCGCTTTTGGTCTTGTTGACTTCTTTATTCGTAAATCACGGCTGAGCTCTGCGGCTTCGAGACTAACGGAGAGCTCGGGCTCCAAGCCACAACTGAATTCTACACTACTGTTATAGTATAAATCTAGCAAATCTTTCCGTAGTTTAGAAACGAAGAAATTAAGTGAATTAGAGTTCTGTTGTTGACACTCGGAAGAGCCCAAGTACCACTGCTAAGTAAATAGCCATTACTTGGTAGAAATAGATTAATCCTGCTGAATCAACATCCATTAGGTTATTTACGATAGTTAATGCTGAAGGGTCTACCTGGTCAAATACCTATCTGGGAACCATTATATCCAATTCTATGGAAGAGCAGATGTACAACTACACCTGCGTCCTTGACCCCAGGTAGACCTTTTAGTATGAACTATCTTATATCAATAATGCAACCAGCCAAGTGTTGAGATGTCGGAGCTTCAAAAGGTCAATCAGGTCGCATTGTACAATATCCAAAAACTGTTACTCTGCACCTGTTCCAATGTGCGAAATCCAATTAGGCCTAGCTCGGCGGACAAACACTTGGTAAGCATAAATCTAGGGATTACGACTCTTGGTGACACTTCCCTCTTGGTACGACTCTTGGTAACACTCTTGGTACGACTCTTGGTGACACCACTCTGAGCTAGTCCAGAAATAAACGAGATCCAGTAAAGACGAAGCGAGTCCCCATAAAGTCTGATACGCAACGAAAGTGCCCCGTAACACTACCCTAGGGATTATATATGCTCAGGGAGCACCGCGTACAGCGGATTACAAAACTTCCTTTTGTGTAAACAACTAAATTATATAATAAAACCACAATGAGATTAGGACGGAAAACGATGGGAAGAAGTTCTGCGGCATAGGTGACTACAAAGGCCCCTAAGCTGTCTGTGCATCATGATTTCGTGCGAACACTTAGCAGCTTGTTCAAAACGCGCCGGTAAGGCAGACCGACAGGCACGTTCGTGACATACCCGGCGTTTAGGCCTTTCCTGTGGTTTAAGCTGCACACGCAGATGCTTCGCTAACCTTTCATGTGAACTATGCTCCTAAAGGGCTATTGTAATCCTAAGTCCGAAGGTCAAGTTTGAGCTCTTTCGTTTACAAACACAAGTTAGCTCTAGGGTAGCCGAAATATTATTCTCTATAATAAATTTCCAAATAGCTCGAATTGTCCCTTGACATTTTGAAGCTTTTTGTCATCCTTTTTGTGCTTCTCAGTAGTTGAATGCCTTATCTCTGTCTGGAGTAAATACAGTTTAGATTATTACACACTTTTCACATAATGACTGTAACATTGTCGTGTTTTTCTAGTCTTCCAATTCCTAATTCTGTCTTCTGTATATTATGTTGATAATTAACTTTTGTCTAGTCTGCGTCTACCCCATTCAGATCGCCGTCTTATCAGTGCAGTTGTTAAACTCATAACAAGTGAAATTGTATTCTGAAATCGTTTTCCCGACTTCATGCCAATTAATTTAAAGATGTAGACGAATGCACCGAAAACAAACACAACTGCTCTTCAAACGCCACTTGCCACAACACTGGTGGTTCGTTCAACTGCAAGTGTAAGAGCGGTTACAAGGGAGACGGTGTAAATTGCACAGGTAGGTTGATGTTATTCTTTGTAATGATATCGCACACCTTAAAGCTAACACAATGTTTGCTATATGAAAGTTTGAAGCTTTTTGCCATTCTTTTTGTGCTGCTTTCTCAGTCGTCGAATAGTGCCTATTCTTCTGATTAGTTCTTACTCTTCTCTTCACCTTTTTTTATTCCCAGTTATTGACAAATCATGTCAAGCAATCACCAGCAGAGGTGAAAGAACCGACGGGTCTTATCAGGTCACTGCAGAAAGGGCAACATTTTCAGTAAGTAACAAAAACGGACGGTGTACACCCTTTGCATAAAACCACACCCAAGATTTTAGTGGCGTTAACAGCCTCGCTTTCATATTTCTCTCACCACACAGAATCCTTGGGAGAAAATACTGATGTTATTCAAAACATTCCATTTAAATTATTAACTCTGTCATTGCTGTGTAAAGTTTCAAACTTGTACTTTAAAAATGTAAGGAAATATGAAAAGCGAGGATGGTTGGGAACATAAATCCGTTTTCTATCCAAACTCCTCACTTTGAATGGAGCCTATACTGCTACTACCCTTAAATTTCAGGAGGTTGTGAATTTTAAAATGCCCTTTTACAAATTAAAGTTTAAAGAATTATTTATACAATTAAGTTTGTCCCCAACAAAAATGTGCAACTAAAAAGCCCTTTATACACTTTAACCCTTTAGAATAAGGCAAACACAAAGATTGGAAAACATTAAGAGAAAGAAAAGATAACTGACACACTGAATCTCACTATAATAGGTTTTCTGTGACATCACGAGTAACAACAAAGGCTGGACTCTTGTAGCGCGATTCTCTAATAACGACACTAAAAACTGGATGAAGGACAACGGTGAATATTGGTACGATCGACAATCTCCTGTCGGTCAAACTACAAATCCAACCCACAATGCAGACATGATCTCTCCAGCGTTTTGGTCCGTGAAGGGAACAGAGTTCAAGATCACCCGCAGTGATGACTCCAGCCACACAGCTCTGCTGCAAACCACAGGCAACTGTCTGTACGGACACACATTCCGCTCTAAACTCACAAGTTATGGCGACTTTAGAAATGGCAAGGTGTGGGGCAGTAACAAATGTCTTGGTAGCTGTGACGTGCAATATGGCGGACAATACAGCAGCACTGATGGGTTTCAGGGGGCCCAGTGTGATGGCAGCCTTCAGTCCAGGAACAAGATCGGCTTCTGGTGTGACTATAGAGGTGACGGTGCAGTGATGATGATTGGCGGAGGAGGAAGCAGCTGCAGTAATGCTGATCACGGGATTGGAATCACGGAGACCGATGAAGCGTGTTTTGTTGAGGCGGGTGGAAATGAATCTGAGTATGATTTTGGTTATTATTCATTGACGACCAAGCCACAAAGCAGCTCCTACTCGCTCAACCTCTGGATTCGTTAGTTCAACATATTCTGGTATCTCATACTTTCTGTGAGCGCCTGGAACAGGCTAACAAAATACGTTCTTGACGTCACTTGGTCTAATTCGACGTAACATTCACATCGTTTGCAAAGCCCCATTTATCTCGCTGCCAACTAAAATAGAAAATGTATTTGGAGCAACGAGTCCTAGTTTTGAGTTTCTTGGCGTTTTACAAAAATAGCACTTAAATCTGCTGTCGCGGTTTCCACAGTTTTGTACAATTATAAGAATAAGATGATTGCACGGTCGAAAGACAAATTTCCGCAGTTTCCCATAGCAAAGGTTTACTATATTGGTCAAAATTCCGGTCCTAATGTTTAAAAACAACTCGAGTTACTTAAACGGCTTTGCCTTTAAATAGCGCAATAGGTTTGGGGCCGCACGATACACAATATGGTCTTCTTTCACATCATTTCCCTGCGATAAAGTAACTCTTAAATGAAATCCAAAATGTACCTTCATGTTTTGTTTATTTGACTAGGTTAATCTTCTTGCAAATTTCATAGTGACTGAGCCAAATTAGCGTCAACTATTCTGCTTCGACTGTCAACATATTTCAGTCTAGATTTCAAACATATTATGTAGTAAATATTATGTAATGATAGTGGCAATAAACTAGAAGTTGGTATTGTTCTACTCTGATCCTCTGACCAAAGTCTGCAAAACGCCACACATACAGGTCACAAAGACCGGGGGGTGGGCACTTGAAGAATTTATATACATGTAGGCTCCTCCAGGCATTCAACCCCTTTTCCACTTTTCAAATACCATTCTGGGGTCGAAATGGTGACCCTTTCATATACCTCCAGTAAAGATTCGCACCTTTTTTACGCCTTTGAACAGGAAGACGTTTAGAACAGCTGCATGCAATTCGCTCAATTTTCAATTGAACAGTCCTTCTTACCGACAAACACAAAAAGCTTCTTTCCATTTTTCATACCAGAGGCTCTAACAGGGACACTTTAGGGCGGAGCCTCCCCGTATAGTTGATCATAAAGTGATCAACAAGTATAATTTGATCATGGCGGACAATGGGGATCCTGCGTGATCAATAAAACGTTCGCAATAAAAATCTTGGTGTCAAAGTCATCGTTGCAGAAATGTTAAGGCCGGAAGTCTTGGCAAATCACGCACTATTTTATAGTCACACGACAAGGTTGAGAAAAATCAGGAGACGTTATCTGTGCAGTGAATCATAGGAAGGACCCACCCCTCCCCCACAAGCTTTCTATTCGAACACGACAATAAAGGGGCAGTTCTCCATGGTCAACACTGCACGCCTCATGAAAATAGAAAAATATTCTCAAATATGACACGAAAATTCTGTGCTTGTGAGGTTAACAATTTGACCTAAAATAGATTTAAAAAAAAAGGAAGTCTGATTGCTTTGGCTTCACTTTATGTCGTCAGACATGTGGTCTTCATTCAGTAAACATCCTTGTGACAAGTGACGAAAAATCATCCAGTTAACTTGAATAACCTTAATATATGACGAATAAAATATATTCCAGCATCCTTTTCTTTACCGGTCCAGCCAAAAAGGAAACAGACTTGTCGATAAACAAAGCGATCACATGTTCTTGTTGAAGGGTGACTTGCCAAGTTTCAATAACAACTTGACCCTAAGATATTTTACCTTTTCCACTTTTAACTACGTGATGTGTGTTGAAAGCTCAATAACACGAGAAATACAAGAAATTCGCTCTGAGAAGGTAGACAGATCGCTGGGTTGAAAAAACATCGCTAGAAGAGAACGATGTTAGTTTCTCAGGATAAACACAGAAAAGAGGAAACTATATAGCCAGATACGTAACGAGAAAAAAATAATCAAAGAATGCGTAGTCCCCTTCCCTCCCCTCTTCCCCTGGAGGGTCACCTACGCAGGTTTAGAAACATGAGAAGCTATTTATTTTCTCGTTATCGCTGAAGGAAGTAGATTACAAGTTGGACAAGTTTCAGCATATCACACTATTTGCTAGAAAGACAACATGGTGACAAACGGTGGAAAAATGGAGAAATCCTCCTCAAAAGCCAGCACCGTTTTATCGTTTCTGTCGATTATTTTGTGCGCTTTTGTGGTAGTGCGAGTGGAAGTACTCAATCACAGTTTGATGCGAACCGACAGTCGAGTTGGCGACATCGATCAACGACTGCAGACACTGGAGAACGTTGGTAGAATTATCGAGAGAAGCAACACGGACGAGTTTCACTCAGCCGGTGAGTAGTAATCAAATACTGAACCCTATGCGACTTTTAGTAGCGGAACGCAAGTCAATTTAGAGAACAATACACTACAGCAACTGTGATCAGAAGGGAATAGATTGATTATCTAAAAATATTCGAATAAATGCTTGTTAGTAGTGAAAATCGTGCCTCGGCGTGTGGGACACCAGGAATAAAAGGTTGTTGCATTTGTGACCCTGTTTTGTTGGTAACAAGTACGTGCAAGTTATGGCTCAATGAATGAACGACGTCAATTCATTTAAAAAATGATGGAAGACTTTTATGTTTGTTTTGATGGACCGTGATGGACAAACATTCCTTGAGAATTAAGCTGTCAAGAAATCGGTAAGTTTGGATTGCTTTGCCGAAGGTACAGATTTTTTCAGTCTTGAATATTTCCTTTGAATGCTTTGTAAACTTCTTCGAAAAAATAAACTAGTATTTTGAGTTTCAAAGCACTTGTTATGTTCCAAAATGCAAACCTGAAGAGTCGAAAGAAACTGTCTTTCAATTTGTGAGTTCGTGATGGGTTTACTGATTTTTACTGAGTGTACAGAACCTACATATTTTCGACTTTTACTCCAAAAATCCGCATTCAACTCAGATCAATGGGTAAATTAACTTCTTGTTTCTCTCAAGTATTTTAAGTTGATAAAACTGAGAGCTACATGACTACGAACGAGCGGTTAACGTTGTGTTTACAAACGCCGAGCCGCGTGTACGCGCGTGTTAAAATCAATCGGCGATAAAATACTTTATTTAAAATGCTTTGTTTTTATGTATAGTACAGCATAAGACGCTGAAGCTATATGACCATTTCATTCTCAGAAATTGTAATATTTATGATTAATTGGTAAGAGGACTTTGTGTCGTCCGATGTCGGTCTGTAATCATACTCGTGATTACGAAATCGGACTCCCGCGAAGCGCGGCCGTCCGATTTCGTAATCACTCGTATGATTACAGACCGAATCGGACTCCACTCAGTCCTATTACCATTATTAATTACAATATTATTTACGCTTACCCTTGTGATTGGCCGGGGCATTATTGACGCCATGGCCTAATTTTTCAAGTAAAATGACTTAAGCCCGTTTTTAACGTCGAACTTCACATGCGTCGAACACAATGTAAATTAGCTTTTGTTCGACGTTTGAAACAGTCCTTATTACAGCTCCTATTTTTGCTAGGTGAAATATAAACTTTTATAAGCGCTTTTTCTCATTTTTACTAACTTCTCTCATGTTTGGCATTGCAACCACACTTTCACATGTCGCTTTCGGGAGGCTGTGTCAGTTGTATTTACTTTTTTTGTTTTCGTTTTATATTGATGCCTCAGTGCACGCTTCATCGTTATCAGCCTAGCTGCCCGGTATTTATCTTCTGTCACTTTATCCATTCATTGCTTCCGACGGCTGCAAGCACAATGACGACAGCGAGGAAATTACCTAGAGTGATTCTTAAATTCTAATAGGCTGGATATTGATAGAAATTACACAAGAAAAATGTGTGTTCACTCCAGTGACGAGGGAATAACCACTGTGTTTGGTCTGTAAGCCTCCGAATATCGCTTCGAAGGATGCATCTTAGTCGCGCGCCATGAACAGGCTGATGACGGTAAGTATAAACCCACACAAGCCTTTTAGATTCACCGTTAACGACAAAGTTGCAACATTCACACTTGAGTTTCATCGAAGCTCCACAATGCAACGTGGTCAAGTACAAATGATAAGAGCAGTCAATTTGTTATGAAAAAGACATGATGACTGATCTGAGCTCCCGTATCGAGCGAATAGTTAACTAATGCCATCCGCAAAACTCTGAGATTGATTCCATCTCCGCCCAACAGCTTATTAGTAAATATTAAAAACAAAAACTTCTTGTTCTATTTGCTTGCAGACGAAATTACTCATTTACATGGAAGTTATAACCTTTTTGTCCTATCTTATTGGCCTATCATCTTTCGGACCAATCATGGTTTTTGCAAAATGCGCCACCTCTGTACAAGGGGCAGTCCTTCGAAATGACGCGTACAAGTCTATGATCTCTAAGAACATCCAAGATTGCTATTGGATGTGTCGCAACGATGCGCCTTGTCAAAGTATCAACTTCTACAAGGACAAGAAGATATGTGAACTTAACAACCGAACGGTGAACGAGAAGAACCTGTTGAAATCCCTGGATACCTATCAAGATGTCTTCTTCTTCGAAAATCCCTTCCGAGGTAACACGAGAAATAGTTTGACAGTTGTAATGGAAATGTTTGGTCAGCAGTACTAGGAAGTTTTAGCCCAGGAAATTTTTATGTTAACGAAATGAATTGAATAAGAGACGCGGTGAAAAGACAGTTAAGACAAAGAAGACACTAAAAACACCTAAGCCATTATCGACTTAGTCCGGTAAGATGTGATTAAACGATCCTTTTGCCTTTCTGATTACTGTCAATTTTTAGTCTCATCTGCTTCTTTGTTATATAGAGTAAATGCTGTCGTCCACGATATTACAAGTGCATAGAGAAGTCATGTGACTATGTGTCAAGACAGTGTAACACGTATGCACCACCACCAAATTCTTAAAAGAACTAAAAGTATTAAATAGTTTCTGATGGCTGTAAACTTTTGGTGCAAACAGTCGTGGGACTGATTTACCTTTATATTCCATCCAGAAATCAATGAGTGTGCTGATCAGCCATGTCTTAATGGAGGGACCTGCACTGACGGTGTGAATTCCTTTACCTGCAACTGTACCGCAGGATTTAAAGGTTCTAGATGCGAACTGCATCATGGTAAGCAATGTGAACTCTTTGTTTTGTAGCAAAATGCATTGCTGAAGATTCAGCATATTGAAAAAATGGTACTTATCGTAGAAGCTATAACAAGCAAATTCACCCAACATGGCCGTCACATAAAACGTCCGAGATATTGTATGTAAAACAACCAGCGATATTTCTAGCACTCTGCCTGCTAGGGGCCAGGTGGACTGTGCAAAGGGCGATCAAGTTAATCCTGGATTAGGTCTAAACTACGCTGTCATTTCTCAAGATTTTCATTTGGCCTTTATACCAAAGCCTTACTCAGTTTGTTGCCAAGGAGTTATTTAGTCCAACTGGAGAAACCTTATCAAGCATGCAGCTTTGAACAACCGGGTCCCATTTACTATTTCGCGGTTCCATGTCGAGATACATAAATTGACTTTGAGCAATTTCACGTTTTACTTTTAGCTCCAGAGTGCAACGGATATCATACCCTCTCAGATTCCAATCGCAACATAGGTACACAAATAAAATATCAGCTATGTGATGATGCGTTGACAGCTGGTTGGTACCGTTTTATGGGAGAAGCGGGAACTAATTAAAAATGCCGACTTCGTGTGTCCCAAGAAACAAATGCAGCACGCATTCGCCGGGTTGGTTGAACGGTACAAACCCCACGATTGAAGAGGGCCTCGTATTCCGCCAGGTGTGCTTTCACTGGTCAGTCTTTTGCTGCAAGTGGAAGGTTGATATCCAGGCCAGAAACTGTGGGAGTTACTTTGTATACAAACTTGTAAAAGCTCCTGGCCGTAATTTAAGATACTGTGCTACTTAACAATACCTAAAGCTATGAAGAAGCAATGGCATACATGTGAACTAGTCCAAGAGCCCCAGTATGAACTGCATGGAACATTCAAGTAATATATTTTCATTAGCTATAAAGCCTTGTGATGATGTTCAGAATTGTGTTTGCGTCCGTTTCGAACTTAATCCATGCCTACAAATTAAAGCTTGCCCATTTTGAACACAATAATTTTGTAGATATTTTATAAAAATGATCATGCAACAATGAAGAGCCTCCATTGTGCTTTTAACGGCACTTCCCCGTATCAATTTTTAGATGCATATATGCGTAATATATGTAATATAATATTATACCCAGATCTTATGTATCCATGTAAGTGTATCGTTTGATGATGTATTTGACAGTAACGTGAGTCACAATTTAAATAAATAATATAACTATACTATACGAAACCATGTACAGACACTTTATGCTTGGATGCATGTATATGCTCGTGTAGGCTTCTTTTTAATATACAGTTTACCGAAGCTGAAAGTTGTGAAACAGAAGAGTTCGCTTCTGAGTCTTGTAGGGAGGCTGGTGCCATGGAGACTATAGATAAACTGTACTGACAGCGAAGAATCATGCACACGGCCTTTGGTGCTGAGCTAGATTTACCCAAAGATATCAAATACAATTCAATACCATTCTAACGCCGTAAAGACGTTAATAACGTCGATCAAAAGGTTCCCCTTGTGATTGGCCAATGTAGTGTTGACGTCATGGCCGACTGTCCAATAAAATGATTATAGTCTCTATTTTTGTCAGTTGTAATAATTATAATTTGTTTTTTCAATTGCGTTTTTCATTATTTTCTTATACGCTTCAACCACATTTTAAAGGTCGCTTTTGGGTGCTTCGGTCAGTTTTTCTTAATTAGTTATTATTATCATCGCCCGAAATTCCGAACATTTTGCGTCCACGAATGCTTCCGGTCTTTCCCAGCGGCGTGCGGTATGAGCATGCGCCATTCATACATTCAACATTGTTACGTATTTCGCCTCAGTGGGGTGGGTGAGGGATGAGTTTCTCCGGTTCAAAAAGAGACTGCTACGTTTGGGAGATGTGCCGCTGAACGACCTAGTTGAAATTAGCTTTCGTTTGATGCAATTTTCATGCGATTTGGAGCTTCCTAGCCCAAAATTTGGCACGATTTAGGAGGTTAAGAATTTAGTATATAGAATTTAAGGCCTTTTTTAGGAGTTTTTAATATGCTTAAATATGCTATAAACCATTAAAAATTGCGCGTGTAAAAATGATAAACCCTTTGGTGGAAACCATTGTTTTATGGTCAAAAGCATTAACAATTGCGACTGTGAAAATGGTAAGCCCTTTTTGGTAAAACCATTATTTTATGCTATAAACCTTTAAAAATTGCGCGTGTAAAAATGATGAACCCTTTTGGTGGAAACCATTGTTTTATGGTCAAAAGCCTTAACAATTGCGACTCTGAAGATGGTAAGCCCTTTTTGGTAAAACCATTATTTTATGCTATAAACCTTTAAAAGTTGCGCGTGTAAAAATGATGAACCCTTTTGGTGGAAACCATTGTTTTATGGTCAAAAGCATTAAAAATTGTGCGTGTAAAAATGATAAACCCTTTTGGTGGAAACCATTGTTTTATGGTCAAAAGCATTAAAAATTGTGCGTGTAAAAATGATGAACCCTTTTGGTGGAAACCATTGTTTTATGGTCAAAAGCATTAAAAATTGTGCGTGTAAAAATGATGAACCCTTTTGGTGGAAACCATTATTTTATGGTCAAAAGCATTAAAAATTGTGTGTGTAAAAATGATGAACCCTTTTAGTGTGAACCATTATTTTATGGTCAAAACGAGTAAAAATGGCGCGTCTGTAAATGATGAGCGCTTTTGGAAAAAACCATTGTTTTATGCTAAAAACCATTAAAATTGAAACTGTAAAAATGGTGAGCGCTTTTGGTGAAACTATTATTTTATGCTAAAAACCATTAAAAATTCTTAATGTGAAAATGGTGAGCCCTTTTTGGTGAAATCATAATTTAATGCTAAAAACCATTAAAAATTCAAGATGTGAAAATGGTGAGCCCTTTTGGTGAAACCATTATTTTATGCTAAAAACCATTAAAAATTCAAAATGTGAAAATGGTGAGCCCTTTTGGTGAAACCATTATTTTATGCTAAAACCCATTAAAAAATGCGCATGTAAAAATGATGAGTCCTTTTGGTGAAATGGGTTTTAGCATAAAATAATGGTTTCACCAAAAAGGCTCACAATTTTCACAATTGCAATTTTAATGGTTTTTGGCATAAAATAATGGTTTCCCCAAAAGCGCTCACCATTTTTACAGTTTCAATTTTAATGGTTTTTAGCATAAAACAATGGTTTTTTCCAAAAGCGCTCATCATTTACAGACGCGCCATTTTTACTCGTTTTGACCATAAAATAATGGTTCACACTAAAAGGGTTTAACATTTTTACACGCACAATTTTTAATGCTTTTGACCATAAAATAATGGTTTCCACCAAAAGGGTTCATCATTTTTACACGCACAATTTTTAATGCTTTTGACCATAAAACAATGGTTTCCACCAAAAGGGTTCATCATTTTTACACGCACAATTTTTAATGCTTTTGACCATAAAACAATGGTTTCCACCAAAAGGGTTCATCATTTTTACACGCGCAACTTTTAAAGGTTTATAGCATAAAATAATGGTTTTACCAAAAAGGGCTTACCATTTTTAGAGTCGCAATTGTTAATGCTTTTGACCATAAAACAATGGTTTCCACCAAAAGGGTTCATCATTTTTACACGCGCAATTTTTAAAGGTTTATAGCATAAAATAATGGTTTTACCAAAAAGGGCTTACCATTTTCACAGTCGCAATTGTTAATGCTTTTGACCATAAAACAATGGTTTCCACCAAAAGGGTTCATCATTTTTACACGCGCAATTTTTAATGGTTTATAGCATAAAATAATGGTTTTACCAAAAAGGGCTTACCATTTTCACAGTCGCAATTGTTAATGCTTTTGACCATAAAACAATGGTTTCCACCAAAAGGGTTTATCATTTTTACACGCGCAATTTTTAATGGTTTATAGGGGCTTACCATTTTCATAGTCGCAAACTTGTTAAAGTGCCAACAGAAGAAGAAAATAAAAAGCTCTTATATCGTGCACCAAACTTAAATGTAAGTGTTTTAACAAGAACAAAATCAGAAACTCTTATATCGTGCCACATTACATCCGAAGTCAGCGTATTTCACGGGAGGTATTCGCCATGGCTGGCTGTGAACTGCAAATTCAAACGCAAAAAGTACACATCGAATTTGTTCCAGGGGACTGACCGAGGCTTCACAGGAAATGTTCAATCCTTCGACAATCAGGTACGGGGTAAACATTTTGCGTTGTACCTAAGGTTCTTGTATAAAATGCAGCTTAAAAAGTGACAGTAGCCGGTTTTTGAGCGTATTCTGCTATAAATCCCTTCTTACGTCGGTCGAATTTAATTAAAAAAAGTACACATCGAATTTTACCGGAGATAAATATTTTTTGTACTGTTGTGTTTAGGAAGCTTTCCTCTTCCGAATGCTGCCCAAACATTTTTACGAACGTGCTTCAGTTAAGCGAAAAGCGCAATTTATTATCAGATCCCATACATTTCTTTGTTATTTATTGAGCGGCTCTCAGCGTGAAACCTGATGCCTTTTCCAAGATGGCGCAACCTGCTCAAAAATCAAGCGTACAAGTCTGTGATTTCTAAGAACATCCAGGATTGTTATTGGCTGTGTCGCAACGACGCGCCTTGTCAAAGTATTAACTTCTACAAGGACAAGAAGATATGTGAACTTAATAACGGCACGACAAACGAGAAAAACCTGTTAAAATCCATGGATAACTATCAAGATGTGTTCTTTTTCGAAAATCCCTTTCGAGGTAAGATGAGAAATACATGTAGATCTAACAACGCACTGACAGCTGCAGTGAAAACTGTGAAAACGTAATGTTTTGTCGTCCGTATTAAAGATATTCAACTTAAAAGCATACTAAGTAGATTTCATTGTTGTGTAGAAAATAGTGACCATGAACATTAAGAGATTGAGATGTGGAATACATCTAAAAACACCCGAGTATTAATTAACTTGTCCGCGGCTAATTTAAATATTCTGCATACTGTCAATTTTCTTTTCACCTGCTTCTTTGTTGAAAAGTAAATGATATCGTCTATGGTACTACAAGCGCATTGAGAAGTCACGTGATCATTAAAGCAGAAGTTTTTCAATTTGGTGATATTTCTACAACGCATCTAGCAACAAGGATAGAGATTCACCGGACATTCGGAATACAAATTAACAATACATCGCTGCATTTTAGGGCAATTTATATGGTCGAAGATTCAAAGAATATGTAGCACAACCTAGCACTATTATGAGTTACATGGTTTAAGAAAAAAAATAAACGCGTCACCGTGTAATATAGTCTCATCTAAACACGCGGGAAGTTGGGAGAACACGAGAGTAAAGGAAACCACAAGGCCGCCGAGTGTTTAGATGAGGCTATATTACACGGGAACACGTTATATATTTCTTTTATAAAACAACTAGACTGGCATTGCCAGTGAGCTCGCGGTGTGAGTTGCGTCGAGACCAGAATAATTATACTAAAATGGAAAGTAGGGACAAGAGTGGAACTCCCAAGAGGGACTTCCAGTTTCTCACTAGAAAAATATCGCACAGTTATAGAGAACTTGGCTGTAGACACCTTGCTCAAATGAAACCTGATTAAACTATAAATTATCATTACAACACTCATACACTTGCTTCTTAAAGGTTGAGCGACCCTGCATTTTGAGAATGCGTGACATATCTTTTTATACCGAATCAAGGTTATCGACGCCATATTGCCGGGGGTGCAAAAGGATTGGGGCGAGCGCGCGGCCAACCCACTCAAACACATAGCGAACGCTTGTAAACAGTAATACTTACTCTCTTCTCTTCGAATATTTTGCCAGTTTTTTACATAGTACAGCCTTGAGATTTAAACAGCTTACCAAGAAGATCATCTTTACTACATTTTGTGGTTATTTATATCGTAGTCGATGCCGAGACAGGCAGAAGAAACGCTCGAATACGAAGACTTTTAAACTGGACCGTCACCTCGCTGAAGGACTTCTTAGCACTTCGGGGACTGAAACAAAGCGGCAAGAAAGCCGAGCTCGTTGCTAGAGCTTTTGGTGCTTATGAACTAAAAGCACCAAAGAAATTCTCGCAAGAGGAAATCAATAAGAAGCTTCAAGAAGAGTACCAACATGATTTATGCAGTGTATGTTTAAGGCAAGATATCCCTGTGGGTCAGGAACATATATGCACCATTTGCAAGAAAGCTGTCCATGCATGGTGCAGTAATCATGTGGACATTACCAGCTCAGCTGACTTGGTATGTGCACTATGTTGCTAATAAAATAGCACAATTAATAGACTACTAAGTATAAATTTTTATTTTATAATCTTTATTGTACATATTGTTGGCATCTCTTTTCTGGTAATAATGTAAATATCCATATTTTATTAACTGAAACAAAAGTTTCAATATCAGATTAAATAATATTGACTACAACATGTATATAAATATTAGCCACAACATAATAATTTTGGAACTCCATGCACATAGAAAACAAATGTTTTCTATTTTTATATACATGTTTTCCATTTAAGTTTGCAATTATTAAATATTTTAAAACGTTTTGTTATAATTGGCTTGTACAATCACTTTCTCTTCACTGTGTTCAATTAAATTTTTTGGCACTGAGGAAGACATTTATGATAAATATGCTTATAAATATTAATAAAATATATTGTTATTTGTCACAATTTGTTTCATTGTTCATCTTTTGGGTCTGCTAAGCTAGAACTTATTTGCTAACATCAGTGCATATTCAAGAGTAGTTATCATTGGACTGTGAAAGAATATTTAATATAACTAGTTATACATGTACTTTGTGTCTAGTAGTGTTTACTAGTTTTGAAATTATTTCATAGTCCATGAAAGCTTTTCTAGTATATAGTAAGGTTGTTACTCACACAAAGAGGGAAGTAGATTGCAAAGAGCACAGCATACTTTCACAATGTCATCTACAAGAGGTAGTAGACTGATTGGCAACTCATGTTTCAAAATGCGGAACAGTTTGATCCTACCAATAGCCTGCTCAACATAAATTCTCACATTGGCAATATTTGATGTTTTTCTGACATCAGATGGCAACATCTGCATTGAGGCGGCGCAACTTGGAGGAATACATAATGTAGCCATGGACATCATGAGGTCCTCTCTGATTTTGAATCCTCGATCAGCCATTACTTCATCATAAGGCTCAATAATGTTCAGGAAACCACAACTTCTAACAATGTAGGCATCTGACGCCCTTCCTCCATAGTTTGGGGATACATAAGAAATAGCACCTGTGGGGGTTATGGCTACCAATACCTTGCATGTATAGTGATGCTTATATTCACTCCACAGAGCAGCAGCAAGGTTTAAACCACTCGGAGTCTCCGTGAAGCACTCAAAGCAATCTATAATACATCTGACCTTTGGATACAGTTTCTTGAAACATGATGGCAGAGTGGTTTTTACTTACTGTTTGCTCGGCCAGATAATAAGTACAGAGAGCTCTTTTGACATTAGCTTGACCCAGGTTATAAACACACTGCTGACAGTACCTGATGACACCATAAATCTAAATGCAAGATCTTCATTTATAAGGCCTAGTTTTAGTTTCATCAATGTTAACAGGAATTCTTGCTGTAGGTCGAGTTTTCTACCTGGGCCAGGGCGATTTCTTGGTAGATCTAGAGCAGGAGGAATACCGTCATATTTAGGTTCCTCTTTCGCGGTTTGTTTTGGTCCGCGCCAGTACTGCATATTTTGCGCCTTTATAAACAAATGTTCGAATAAGCACTTGAATACTTTTGTTGATGGTAAGCCAGTGAATGTCTTTACATCTGATTCTCTTGTTATTTGCTCAAAGCGCATCGCCACTCGCAAATCGAAATTATCGTCGTCACTTTCATCGGTAGCGCACTCGTGCTGACTTGTCACCTCAGATGTCTCGCCTTCGGGTTCTTCGCTTGTCAATCGCTCCCTTATTTTGGGTTTTTTTGGTGATTGTTTCGTCAGAAATTCGCTTAATGTTAAAAACAATGTTGGGTAATCCGTTCTAGAGTTATTTGGTGTTCTCTTGCCTTCGGGGAAATGATTCGAGCAGACAAATGTTCCTTGCGCTCCCGGCTGTGGATTAAAGTTATCACTTCGACCTTTTGAGACTTGCTTCAGCCACAATGCGGCCAGGTCTCCTTCTTTTGGCCACTTATGGAACTTGAGTTCTTTCACGTGAGATCGTACTGTTAGTAGATCGGGATAACGCCTATCATTGTCGCAAAATCCAACGCAACAGCGAGCGTGTTTTGGCATATTAATCTATCCGCCATGTATTGGCCGCGCGCTCGCCCCAATCCTTTTGCACCCCCAGCAATATGGCGTCGATAACCTTGATTCGGTCTATTGATTTTTGACAGTTTGACTTCGACTCTTATTTCTAACGAGAGGCCGCGATTAATCCAGCCTTCGCTTCAATACTTTTGTGTTTTCTTTTATTAACTGAATACGTTTCTTCTATCAGGCTTTTGAGTTTTCGTGTTCTGTAACAAGCGAGGAATGTAACACGACACTTGTTTACGTCAATATTATTGCGGTTTTGTTCACAGTGTGTTCAGTCCATTTGTGACTGCAAACTCAATGCTCAGGACTATTTCGGTGTATTTTTCATATCTGGTATACAATGACCATTGCGAAACAAAGGCTACATGATCGAATGAAAGAAACATTTCAACAGGCAAAGTACGATAAGCAGAAGAATTTTATGAGGCAACAGATGTCATGTACAAAGTAAAGCATAAATCGCCATTGTTTTGCAGCTAAAGCTCATCGTAGCTTTGGTTTCCGTTTTCGGTCTGTTATCTTCCCAGAAGTATTTCGTGCCGCCACAGAAAGTTTCGTCGGGACTAAATATTTAGCGGCGACAGAGAAATTTGCAATCCCCGAGCGGTATCTATCAAACATTTGTTTACGGCTATTCTCAAAGCTTCCGCTTGAACTTAAGAACGCAAGCCAAAATTGTTCCCTAAAATCCAGTTTATCCGTGCATGTTCCACAGAGCCCAATGGTGTTGAGTTTGGATGGGATGCAGTTAACTTTTACACACAAGTAACGAGCAATTCACTGGCCACATCTCAAGTTACATACATACATAAATATTTTTATTGATGCTCCCCTCAAGGGGCTTTTCAGCAACAATTTGGCTTCGCCATATTACTGTGGAGTACAGGCACTGAGGGTGGTCACTGCCAGAGATTTGTTTACGTCCTCAGTGGTTCTTTTACGTCCCCCCTGTTATCAAGTATAGAAGTATAGGGAGACGGGACCGCCATTTTACGTAGTCAGCCGAGCCAAGTGAAGATCTTACCATCTGCTGTTAGAAACAAAGGCAGCATCTTCTCTTCAGTTATTTTAAGACCCGAGTGCTGGTCCGGCCGGGGTTCGAACCCGCGATATCCCGCACGAAAGACCGGCACTCAACCAACTGAGCCAGCCGGGCGGCGGTTTACGTCATCGCATATCACGTGATTATATGAACCAATCACCGTGTGCTGATTCTCGACCCAGAAGAAAAAAAAACTCCATTTTTAAGCTCGCCGGGGCCACACCCCGCGAGCAATTAGTCAAGTAACGCGTCAGCGTGTAATATACTCTCATCTAACACGGTTATTTAGCCAATCAGGGCGCGCGTAGTATCATAGTTATTTTATAAACGGTAATATGCCACAACCTATCTCTAAATCAAACTCGTATGCAAAGGGTTTTTTTTTTAAGTTTCGCTGCAGTTTTTTCACAAACCTTACTATCAATGTTAAACTTCGCGGCAAAAGAATACTATAAATCATTACACGGTCCTTACTTCAAGAATGAGGTAAAAAATATACACGCGAGGCGGACAATCTGCTTATAAAATTATCTGTGAATTCGCGCGGTTTATACTCCACACTAATCTGTTTTTGTTTAAAACGCATGGTATTTTTTATGCGTTTTTGCTTTTCGTACCTAAAACGATACCCTAAAAAACGGGGGTTTTCAAAAACGGTTCCAAAAATGGCTTTTGAAACAGGATGAGTTTTCGAATGAAAACGAATTAGTGTGGACAGGCGAAAACGGGTATTTTTGAAAAAAACATTTAGTGTGGACGTCCAAGTAGGCACCTGTTCTCTTTATGTCCTCGACAGCACAAATTTTGAAGTTATCTAACGTACACACTAATAGAGTAATTTATGCCGTGTTTACACAAGACACAGCTACCGCAGTGAAATATTTACCACAGTAAAATTTGCATTTATAGCATGCCCTATCAGATAGTGAACTTGCATTTGCCACGGTAAATGTTTTATATTTTTGTTCTTGAACTACATTTACCAAATAATCTGCACGCAGCCCGTGGTATCTTTACTGAAGTAACCTGACTAATAAGCTAAAATATTTTACCTTGGCAAATGTGTCTCGTAAAAACACGGCATAAGAAAAAGTCGACCGAATATCATTTATATTTAACCCTGAGATCGACATCGGATCGTTTTAACTGCTTTTTGTTACCCAAGCACAGGTGTTTTTTTTAGACGATAGTTTGTTTCTCAAAAGAATGTGTGGTTTGTACGTCAAAAGACGGATTGGAAATTTGTAACTGAGTGCTGCTCGAGGGGATGTTTAAATTATTCAGTGGAATTCTCCTAAGTGAGATGAGCTGCAAGTACTTATTGAACTCCCTTCATAAAGGCGAATACTTGATGTTTACAAATTTATATTGATGGAAAATAAAGGCATAGAATAGAAACGATCCCATTCAATAGCCCAGGATGCAAAACCAAGGTTCAATTTAGAGTGTTGAGTTTTTACAAAGTTCAATGTGCTTGAGGAGTTACACGTTCGTTTGTGGATTGTGGAAAATGGATTAACACCGACATAAACGTTTCCAATTTGTATTCGCAGAGTTGAGGACTTGGCACAATATATGATATCCTACATTTGCATATTTATTTCTATTTCGTATCTCGCGATACCTAAAAAGTAAAATGCTCTAAACATAACCCGAAACCCAACCCTAACCCTAGGCCTAAAAAAATAAAACTAAAAATCAAAAAATCAAACACTCTCAGAAACCCCAATATAAAAAATTGCATTTACAAGGTCAATACAGAAAATTCGTATTTCTTGCCATGGTTGTTTAATACTTGATGAGAGTCAAAATTTGCCTATTGGCCGAATTATTTCATCTTAAGTGACAAGCATGGCTGAGTGCATATAATATAACAATGTTTGTCTCATTTATTCATATTTAGTTTTTCCCGTGAGTGTTTTATTCTGCCATTGTCAGAGAAGCTGGTCACCTGTGTGCGATAAAAATACGCAGTAAAGTTTTTGCAGTTTAGTTTGGATGAAACCTTTACTGTGTTCCTCGGGTTTTATTTTTTGTCCCAGTTGGAATACAGCTTGCTCACGACAATCTCGAAATGTCCACTCCAAGGCTAGTTTTGTTAACAGTATTCATGCTTGCTTCTGAGACAAATGCGAATGGTAAGTGTCTAGGTTAGAGGAGCACCCATCAGAGCTGTTCCACAAAATATGTGTTCCGCACTGCAACCTGTCCTGGCTGGCATGAGAACTATCTGCTTTTTTGCTGGTTGGGAAAAAAAAGATAAATCGGACTGCTGGGAGAGAGATAGCCGTTTTCAGTTTCGCTGGAGGCGTGGGAACAAGCAAGACTGCAATTGAGGCTGCATTTTTGTTTGAAATGCTGACATTTTCTGACAAAGTCGTGCATCATCAAGTTGCTGGCTGGGGGATTTTCTGGGACTGCTCTGCTGGGAAACGGATATTCTGAATTGCCTTCCTGGGAGTGTGTAACACCTCTGTGTTTGCCAGCAACGTAAAAAAAGCAGAAAATAAACTATATTTTGGACAAATAACCATACGTTTGCGCAAACTAACATATTTTGAGAAATATCTTCGTTGGGTGCTCTCGTAGGCTAAACCGTTAGATTCCTGGGCTCAGTTGTTCAAAGCACAATTAGGCTAATTCTGAATTAGGAGCAAACGTTTCGTTATCTTTAAGCCTGGGAACAGGAGGGTTTTGCTCAGAACTCAGCGTTATTGATAAGTTTTGAGCTAAAGGAAGCTTTTTTTTTTAACAATACCTTTCCTTTTGTTAGCCAACAGGACGAAGGAAAGAGTTTGGTTAATCCTGGATTAGCTTAATCGTGCTTTGCTGGTGACTTCAGGTCAACTAATCGATAAAGCTAATAAGTTAAATTTGTGTGCAGTAAACTCAGTCAGTAAACGGACTCTTATAGGCTCCCGTCGATCACGAAAACAGGGCTTTAGCGGCTCTTTTTTTATTTAGTTACTAACTGTCAAGGCTCTTTGGGCCGACATTTTTGTAAGCGGACAGCTCTAATTACAGACGTCTTTACGAAACACTGTTTAACTCTGCCTCAGTCAAACTCTGTATTTACAAATTGATCATCTCGGTTTAACTCTGGCTCAGTCATGTTTTCAGTAAAACTGGGTTTCTTTCTTGGTATTTGATGTGTAATTTCTTTGAACATGACCTTGTGAGCTAGAATCTACGTTGCTAATACGGTAAAACCGCAGACTTTTCACAATATTCTCTTCATTCTATATTCACAGAAAATTGCAGAAAGATTACCTTTTTGCACCAAATCTTTGGAAAAGCTCTGCAAAACCACCTCATCAGACGCTTCGAAACGAACAGCTGCGAGCTTTGTCAGATACAATGCTATCTGGAGAAGAGATGCGTATCTTACAACTGTGGAAACAACGCATGCGACTTGAACTCATCGGATCATATTCTACACCCGAAAGATCTGGTGGAACGTAAAGGAATCATTTACCGTGCAACAGAGGTTAGTGAAGATACCAAAATACTATTTTGTTAAAAAAAGGGTTCGAAAATATAAAGGTTTCGGCCGACCTTCCATCTACTTAGTAAAACATTACCATATTAATCCTTATATCAATTGATAACATTTGTCTTTATGTTTTTAATAGAACGCTTGCAAGGGTCACCAGTGTCGGTCAAACGCAACTTGTTTGAATGGTTTTACAGAGAAAGGCTACAAGTGTGAGTGTTACACCGGTTTCACAGGAGACTTTTGCCAGAAAGGTCAGTAAAATACGATTTTAGTACGCTTTCAGAATAGCGATCACAGCACACCAACAGTAGATTCAAATTAGGGTGGACCTAAACTTCTGCATGATTGGAGGAATTTTTACCTTCTTGATCTGATTGGTTGCTTCTTCATTTGTGATGTGATAGACACCTGTCTTATTATAGTGATCTTTGATATATAAAAGTTTTTGCAGTTCGAATTTGCAATCGTTGTTTTGCAGTTGAAATGCTTGAGTTTAGCAGTCTACATCAGCGGATGTATTATAGTGTCCCTGATATGCGAATTGACAGACTCTTCAAACATTGCTCGTCAAAACATTTTCTAAATAAAATATAACTTATATATAACTAAAATAAAATATAATCTACAACTTAGACCTGGGTTTATCGCTAAATTGAAGTTTGGACGGACTCGATCCTTATTAACCAGGATTAAGGTTAGCCAGAGGTTTAAAATTACATTTCTAGAACATGGATTGGCGTCGGTATATCAAGCCTGGTTATTGTTTAAAAATCCGCCCTTATTCTTTTTTCAACTTTAAGTATAAGACAGATATTCAAAGTGCGAGTGAAACTATTCGTAGATTTCCCTTGTCTCGTTTTATGCTCTTGTTTTTGTTGTTGTTGTTATTGTTGTTGTTGTTTTATTTTGCATCATAACTATCTATGTATGTAACCTGTACGTTTTGTCGACAATTTTTGCCAGTGTTTTACCGTTTTACCCGTCTACTGAATTTTAAGTCAGAAAATCTTCTGATATTTTAAAGATGTAGACGAGTGCACAGAAAACAAACACAACTGCTCTTCAAACGCCACTTGCCACAACACTGATGGCTCGTTCAACTGCAAGTGTAAGAGCGGTTACAAGGGAGACGGTGTAAATTGCACAGGTAGGTTGACATTATTCTTTGTAATGATGTCTCACACCTTAAAGCTAACACAATGTTTGCTATATAAAAGTTTGAAGCTTTTTGCCATCCTTTTTGTGCTGCTTTCTCAGTCGTCGAATAGCGCCTGTTCTTCTGTCTGGAGTGAATGCAGTTTAGATTGCCACACTTTTCACATAATGACTGTAACATTGTCATGTTTTTCTAGTCTTCCAATTCCTAATTCTTTCTTCTGTATATTATGTTGATAATTAACTTTTGTCTAGTCTGCGTCTACCCCATTCAGATCGCCATCTTATCAGTACAGTTGTTAAATTCATAACATGTGAAATTGTATTCTGAAATCGTTTTCCCGATTTCATGCCAATTAATTTAAAGATGTAGACGAATGCACCGAAAACAAACACACCTGCTCTTCAAACGCCACTTGCCACAACACTGATGGTTCGTTCAATTGCAAATGTAAGAGCGGTTACAAGGGAGACGGTGTAAATTGCACAGGTAGGTTGACGTTATTCTTTGTAATCATATCTCACACCTTAAAGCTAACACAATGTTTACTATATGAAAGGTTGAAGCTTTTTGCCATCCTTTTTGTGCTGCTATCTCGGTCGTCGAATAGTGCCTGTTCTTCTGTCTGGAGTGAATGCAGTTTAGATTGTCACACTTTTCACATAATGACTGTAACATTGTCGTGTTTTTCTAGTCTTCCAATTCCTAATTCTATCTTCTGTATATTATGTTAATAATTAGCTTTTGTCTAGTCTGTGTCTAATCCATTCAGATCGCATCTTATTAGTTCAGTGGTTAAACTCATAACATGTAAAATTGTAATCTGAAATCGTTTTATTGACTTCATGCCGATGAATTTAAAGATGTAGACGAGTGTAAAGGAGAGAAACACAACTGCTCTTCAAACGCCACTTGTCATAACACTGATGGTTCGTTCAACTGCAAGTGTAAGAGCGGTTACAAAGGAGACGGGATAAATTGCACAGGTAAGCTTATATCATACTTTGTAATTATACCTCACACCTTTGAGCTAACGCAATGTTTGTTATTGGAACTGGTTTTGTTACGGACCAGATTTAGGGGGACTCGCTTCTGGTCTTGTTGACTTCTTTATTCGTAAATCACGGCTGAGTTCTGGGGCTTCGAGACTAACGGAGAGCTCGGGCTCCAAGCCACAACTGAATTCTACACTACCCTAGGGATTATATATGCTCAGGGAGCACCGCGTACAGCGGATTACAAAACTTCCTTTTGTGCAAGCAACTAAATTATATAATAAAACCACAATGAGATTAGGACGGAAAACGATGGAAAGAAGTTCTGCGGCATAGGTGACTACAAAGGCCCCTAAGCTGTCTGTGCATCATGATTTCGTGCGAACACTTAGCAGCTTGTTCAAAACGCGCCGGTAAGGCAGACCGACAGGAACGTTCGTGACATACCCGGCGTTTAGGCCTTTCCTGTGGTTTAAGCTGCACACACAGATGCTTCGCTAACCTTTCATGTGAACTATGCTCCTAAAGGGCTATTGTAATCCTAAGTCCGAAGGTCAAGTTTGAGCTCTTTCGTTTGCAAACACAAGTTAGCTCTAGGGTAGCCGAAATATTATTCTCTATAATAAATTTCCAAATTGCTCGAATTGTCCCTTGACATTTTGAAGCTTTTTGTCATCCTTTTTGTGCTTCTCAGTAGTTGAATGCCTTATCTCTGTCTGGAGTGAATACAGTTTAGATTACAGTTCTTCCTCTTCTCTTCACCTTTTTTTTATTCCCAGTTATTGACGAATCATGTCAAGCAATCACCAGCAGAGGTGAAAGAAACGACGGGTCTTATCAGGTCACTGCAGTAGAAGGGGCAACATTTTCAGTAAGTAACAAAAACGGACGGTGTACACCCTTTGCATAAAACCACACCGAAGATTTTAGTGGCGTTAACAGACTCGCTTTCATATTTCTCTCACCACACAGAATCCTTGGGAGAAAATACTGATGTTATTCAAAACATTCCATTTAAATTATTAACTCTGTTATTGCTGTGTAAAGTTTCAAACTTGTACTTTAAAAATGTAAGGAAATATGAAAAGCGAGGATGGTTGGGAACATAAATCCGTTTTCTATCCAAACTCCTCACTTTGAATGGAGCCTATATGCTGCTACTACCCTTAAATTTCAGGAGGTTGTGAATTTTAAAATGACCTTTTACAAATTAAAGTTTAAAGAATTATTTATACAATTAAGTTTGTCCCCAACAAAAATGTGCAACTAAAAAGCTCTTTATACACTTTAACCCTTTAGAATAAGGCAAACACAAAGATTAGAAAACACTAAGAGAAAGAAAAGATAACTGACACCCTGAATCCCACTATAAAGGTTTTCTGTGACATCACGAGTGACAACAAAGGCTGGACTCTTGTAGCGCGATTCTCCAATAACGACGCTAAAAACTGGATGAAGGACAACGGTGAATATTGGTACGATCGACAATCTCCTGTCGGACAAACTACAAATCCTGTTCACAACACAGATATGATCTCTCCAGCGTTTTGGTCCGTGAAAGGAACAGAGTTCAAGATCACCCGCAGTGATGACTCCAGCCACACAGCTCTGCTGCAAACCACAAGCAACTGTCTGTCTGGACACACATTCCGCTCTAAACTCACAAGTTATGGCGACTTCAGAAATGGCAAAGTGTGGTCCAGTGACAAGTGTCTAGGCAGCTGTGACGTGCAATATGGCGGACAATACAGCAGCACTCACGGATTTCAGCAGGCCCAGTGTGATGGCAGCATTCAATCCAGGAACAAGATCGGCTTCTGGTGTGACTACAGCAATGGTGACGGTGCAGTGATGATGATTGGTGGAGGAGGGAGAAGCTGCTATAATGCTGATCACGGGATTGGAATCACGGAGACCAATGAAGCGTGTTTTGTTGAGGCGGGTGGAGATGAATCTGAGTATGATTTTGGTTATTATTCATTGACGACCAAGCCACAAAGCAGCTCCTACTCGCTCAACCTCTGGGTTCGTTAGTTCAACATATTCTGGTATCTCATACTTTCTGTGAGCGCCTGGAACAGGCTACCAAAATACCCACTTGACGTCACTTGGTCTCGACGTAATATTCACGTCGTTTCCGAAGCCCCATTTATGTTGCCGCCAACTAAAATAGAAAATGCATTTGGAGCAACAAGTCCTAGTTTTGAGTTTCTTGGCGTTTTACAAAAATAGAACTTAAATCTGCTGTCGCGGTTTCCACAGTTTTGTACAATGAACGCTAAATTATAAAAACAAGATGATTGCACTGTCGAAAGACAAATTTCCACAGTTTCCCCTAGCAAAGGTTTAATATACTGGTCTAAATTCCGGTCCTAATGTTTAAAAACAACTCGAGTTACTTAAACGGCTCTGCCTTTCAAATAGCGCAATAGGTTTGGGGCCGCACGATACACAATATGGTCTTCTTTCACATCATTTTCCTGCGATGAAGTAACTCTTAGATGAAATCTAAAATGTACCTTCATGTTTTGTTTATTTGTTTGTTTGACTAGGTTAATCTTCTTGCAAATTTCATAGTAACTGAGCCAAATTAGCGTCGACTATTCTGCTTCGACTGTCAACATATTTCAGTCTCGGTTTCAAACATATTATGTAGTAAAAATTATGTAATGATAGTGGCAATAAACTAGAAGTTGGTATTGTTCTACTCTGATCCTCTGACCAAAGTCTGCAAAACGCCACACATACAGGTCACAAAGACCGGGGGGTGGGCACTTGAAGAATTTATATACATGTAGGCTCCTCCAGGCATTCAACCCCTTTTCCACTTTTCAAATACCATTCTGGGGTCGAAATGGTGACCCTTTCATATACCTCCAGTAAAGATTCGCACCTTTTTTACGCCTTTGAACAGGAATACGTCTAGAACAACTGCACGCAACTCGCTCAATTCAATTGAGCAGTCCTTCTTACCGACAAATACAAAAAGCTTCTTTCCATTTTTCATACCAGAGGCTTGAACAGGGACCCTTTAGGGCGGAGCCTCGCCGTATGGTTGATCATAGAACGCACCCCACCCCCACCCCCAAGTATAATTTGATCATGGCGGACAGTGCGGATCCTGCGTGATCAGTAAAACGTTCGCAATAGAAGTCTTGGTGAAGACTCGGTCATCGTTGCAGAAATGTTAAGGCCGGAAGTCTTGGCAAATCAACAAGTAATACATATTTACAGTTACTTACTTTAGGCTTGCTGGTGAGCCAAGCGAAACATGCATCCTTCGTTCTTATTCCAAAGACTTTTATCTATCGGCAATATCTGTAAGGAAGGATATAAACATCAGTGATAAGTTGAAGCTCATTTCCGATATCACGGCTAATAATGTCCACTTCACAATGTTTTCAGTCACTTTTTTCACGTCTTCACCTTTGCACCACTTTTTATGTTGTGTTACACGCTCCTTGCAGAAGCTTGAAAGTTACAGCTCTCATGACATTTTATGCCATAACACAGTATACTTTCCCTGATAGTAAACTCAAACCAGTCACCCATTACCAGCATAACTAACAAAGTAATAGTTAGTTTGCCCCATTTCTTGCAGCTCTGGTTTTTGTTAATAAAATAAGCCTGTTTTCAGTTACCTTGTTCATTTTTATCAAAATAATTTGCTAAGGGGAAGGGCGACCTGCAAACACCATGCACAGCGGCAAAAGAATACACAGATACAAGGTCTGTAAGTTTAAGCTTTTATTAATTCAGAGCTCATTATGTTAATTTTAGCGAGCACTGGCCAATATCACCTCCTGCACGACTTTATGTAAACTCAATACAGTGACACCCACCACTTTATATTCAAGACTCAGTATGAAGACACCTGAATGGACCTTGTGTAATACACCGTAAATACTTTTTACAAGTCTCCCCCCCCCCTCTCTCTCTCCTATAAGCCCCTCTCCAACAAGACTGCACCCACTTTTATAAGTTCCTCTCCACCGCTGTAAGGCCAATTTTTGAAATACCCACCCCCCTCCAAGGTCAATCTTTGAAACTCCCCACCCCCTCGTATAGGGCAAACCCATGTAAACCTTTAAGCAAAGTGACCTGATGAGGGGTCTGGACATCAAAGCCGACCCCTAATGAATGGGAAATATCCAAGTTGGCACTTCGTGTAAGACTCTTATATGGACGTCTCACTGCACATGTCAGGAACTTTATGTAAAATATCAGAACACTTTCAGACCCTTCACGAAAGACTCGACACAACTAAAGCTTCGTTGGGATTCAATATGGGGAGTTTTGTTCTTTGTTTTATGGAAATGAAGACAACGCGCGCTTTTCTTTTATTACACCAATCCGCGGAAGCTCCACGCGCGCGCGCGCACAAACACACTTTATTTTTACTTCCTATGCAGTTGAACTTTAAGGAAAACTGACTACTCTACATAGTCTAACGCAATTAATCAGAACTCTGCCCTAACGAAGGATTAAACTTCAAATGTCAGACCACGCGTCCCAGTATACACAACACTGATATATTACCACAACACCGATAAATCTCTCATATAAAAAAGCAACCATTGCAAGATATTAACACAAAGTACTTTTTACGGATAAAAATGTTTTGCATCAAAATAGCGCCGACGTCACTTTATGTCGAAATATTCAAGACTAAACACCACATCAATTAACAGACTACAAAACCAAACACGAGTGTTCATTTGTTCAGTGGTTTTTCTTCTGCAATCTACTGTTAGAACTTTGACCTAGAAATAACTAAAAATGCGAAAAACTACTGTGTGAATAACAACGCACGTCACAAAGACTGATTTACCTGATAACTTAAAAGTAGAACAGATCATTCTCAGTACACGTGGAAGCTACAATTCTGCCCTTTATGGTTCGTTGTGCTGCCAGGTTTCCTGGCCAGCTTCAATCCCTGTCGCTTTCTACTTTTGCCGCCTCATGTCATGAAGGATATCACAACCCTCGTGGTCTCAAAAACAGGCACACGGCGAAACTATTTGTTCCTGAGAAGGAGAAGGGCCAGGCCACAGGAGTGAAGAAGTGCACCAGGATATCAAAAACGCGAGTCACACGGCCAAACTTTGAAGTGCCCCGAAGAAGGACAAGGACCACGTCATGGTATTCAGTGAAATGGCGTACCAGGATATGAACACCGCAAAGTACGAGTCATACGGCCAAACTCTGGAGTTTCCCGGCGGAGAAAGAGAAGGAGCACGTCGTGGTTACTCAGTGAATAGCTTGAAAAGGCGTTCCAGGATATCAAACTGGAAAAGTACCTGCACTCACACAGCCTGGTCGCACATCCACACTCTAAAGCGTCCCGAAGCAAATGGACGCGTCTTCCACCTCGTGTATTGCAAATGCCGTAAACTTGTGAAATTTATCGTGACGTCAGTCTCATGGGGACTCACAGAACCAATCAACTGTCCGAAATCAATCAACCGGAATCTTGTGAAAAGCAGGCGTTCCGTGACAAAACGGGTGCGGGAGAAAGGAATGCCTGTCACATTGCGCAAAATGAGCCAATCAAAACATACCGGAAGTCATACTGGTATGGAAATATTTTGCTTTTATGTGCGTACTTTAAAATAAAAAAAATTACAGGGCGAAGGTACACGTGATCGGAAAATATTTTCAAACCTTCCAACTGCAAAGACCAAGCGGGTGAGTTGGGTTTTGTGGAGATTTGTACGGTGTGCACAAATGACCTAGCGTACATAAATTGCGTACACAAATTGCAAAATACCATAAAACACCGGAGTTAAAAGGGAGCTGAAATGAAACAACTAGAAACTGATTGGATGTGGACGATGTGCTCAAAACCAAATGGTTATCCTCTTATCGTGTGACCTTGCAATTATTGCTTAAAGGAGAACTGAAGATAGAACTGGTTGCCAATTTGCTTTTCGACGTTCTGGACCAGCCATGAAAATGGCAGGTCGAGGATTCCCAGCGTGCAAAGGAGTGTGGTTGAGAGGTACCTCACCAGTTTAATGTTATTATTGTTGTTGTTGTTTATACTAATCGATATATCTTGTTCTTGAGGTCTTTCGCAAAAGTCGTACCAGGTTGTGTCAGTTTACGTTACTTTGTGTTAGTAGTACCTATGAACTCCAGGATGGACTGGTTGCACGGGGTGACAATAATCACACATTCCGTTCTTGTGGAGCTTTGTAGTCCATTCCAATAGCGTTGAATACTTCTTCTTCACTTGACACTGGAATGGATTCTCCGGGAACACCTGCAACGCAGAGCAGAGAATGATTAGATTCGCAGCTTAGCTGAGTCCTGTACAATGCCAAAGCAGCCCTCTGTTGAGATAACACAGGAAAACGCGAGGAATATAAAAACCTCTGTTACAATGTGTAATTGCCTCAGCATCTTGTGTCGCAATGGCACAATTGTGTTATAATCATTTTAGCGTCCCTATGCTATTCGTAAGTACACATTTACACAGTTATACACATCAGCACACGCAAACATAACTCTTTAGCTCGTCTTTCAGTTCAGTTCAGTTTTTTATTTTGCCATCTAACATTATATATAATAATACAAATAAAATAAATACATGGCAAGGCAGTCCAAGAAAGTCAAAGGCTTATGTGAAGGACTACCTATATCATCTGAACTATACAAAACTTTACTTTCACTGGCAGGTTACTTTAAATATATAAATATCTTGGTGCACAAAAATTACATAATTTAATTAGGAAAAAAAAGGGAAGTTTAGCAAGCAAGCAAGCGAAACGTGAAGCGAAGCGAAAAGGCAGAAAAGGCGCAAAAAGCAAGAAAAATTTCATTAAACTATGATCAAAACTCTGCAGTTTGTTGACCAGAAACGCGACAGAATGAATTTGGTTATTCTCAAACTCACTTAACCAAGCTTTGAACAACCCGGCCCTGATCAATAAACGAAGATAATTCATAGTAAAAGAAATCAAAGCAGCAAGGCAGCTGTAAGCTCGCGAATTTGTAAAAGGACTTCATTTTGCGGAAGTAGCTATTTAATAGAACTGGCTCACGCGGGCTTAAAAAAATGTTATATAATAATTGAGAGAAAAGATTTATCGACGCGGTTTTCACGGGTCACGCGATCGCAGCACCCTTCAAAATAACAGATTGTACCTTTTTGACTCTAGAACTAAAAAGAGCATGCCTGAAATAGTCCAGATGCCAATTTTGGATTGTCTAGGCTTCATTTTGGCGAAGCAGGGGCAATTTGTTTTTTGGAGATTTGATAAGAGTTTGTATGCGGCCGCCATGTTAGTCGAACTCGGAACACAAAATGAAGTTGATCTGTGACTCAGCTTGATGTTTAGTTACTTCACATCTTTCGCAGTGCTAATTTTAAAATGTTGCGTGAAGGACCGATTTTAGTCGGCCGCGCGCGTGTACACGGCTTTGTTGTCACGGTATTCAAACGTCCATAGCTCCCGATAGATATTTTGTATCGACTCAGAATTTTGCTTTAAGTCTTAAGGCATGATAGTCCTGAACATATCAGTGTATTAGACTTATAGGATACGTTACTTTTGAGATGGCTTTTTATGACGTGACATGCAAACCAAGAATTGAAACACCTGATAATTTGCATACTGTATGAACTTGTAAACATTCACCGGAAATGGATATTTTTGGCCGAGATTAAATATCTTTTCGGCCTAGTATCTTCTAAGCCGTATTTACTGTCACTACAGAAATTTTGGCGGATACTAAACCAACGGCTTCAGATTTGTTTGCGATATATTAACGCCATCGGTGCCACTGATTGTTTGACCTTCATGGCACCGCGCCAAAATGTCACAATAACAACGCAAAACACAGTAGAGTGAAACACAACCAAGCTCAATGGCCAAACAAACTTCGAACGCATGAAAAACCTTCAAAATGAGAACACGTTCCGGACAAAAAGATGGTCGCAACATCTACGACAACATCTTGCTTTTAAACTGCGTTGTTCGACACACCCTGTTGCGCGACCTTCATCATGCCCAAATTTGGAAAACCGCAACTGCTTTATTTGGAAATCCATTGTTGACAACAGAGGGAATAGGGAAGCAGGGAAGTAGGGAAGTAGGGAGGTAGGGAAGTAGGGAAGGAAAGTGATTACTATACCTCGCAAATCCCACAAAGTTGAATTCGCGAGCTAAAAAAATCATACCTGTACTTCCGAGAGGCCTAGAAGAGATACAACAAACCAAACTTCAGACATATATTTCAGACTAACAGTTTAGTGCCGGCCAAAGCACGTAAAATATATTATTGGCGACTATGTCCCAAATGTGATTACTAGGCAACGGTGACTGAAGATGTCGACATTTACAACTTTCCGAGTGCAAACGGCACTCTGTCGCCAACAAATACGTCAAAAATCACTCCCAAACGTTGAAGAAACGTTCGATTGGGTCTATTCCGGAATAAGAATAGCAATGCCGATCGGTCCTACACCTCTCTTTAGAAACTAGCTCACCTTACCTGATGCAGTATTCGTTGAGAGTGAATCCTTTATCGAGGGCCTGCTGCCTCATCTGTCTGTTAAACTCGTCACTTCCAGTGAAGTACAGAATGCCACAGTAGTACTGATCACAGGGAATGAGTCTGGGGACCAACAAGAAACGACAATGAGAACACAGAATTGCGCTTTGTCCATGCACAGACATCTCATGTCACGCAAATGTCTGCACAAATGGTGTATTTTAGGGCTGCCTACGCACTTTATGTTCGGGAGACTGGTAGGACATTGTTATGACGTATCGCGCATGCTCCGTATCTATTGGTTTTGAGTCAACGAGGATCGCAGCCATGCTCTTCGAACAAACGAGATTTTTAAAACATGTTTATCAAATAAAGTTTGTTGGTTCTTGTTGAATTGGGCCTGCGGAACGCTTAATCAGACATCAGCGTGGCTGTGTGTACGCATTTTAAAACGTTCAAAAAGACGTAAGCTTCCAAGCTTCTCCTCGACGCACTGTATCTCAACATTTTCTCTTTTTCTAGACGCTTTTGATACGCTGACCAGAGTCAATTTTTTAGTTGATTCATCTCTGGGTTGACTATTAATTGGTCACTTGCGAGCTTTTTAATGACTGACGTTTAAATTACAGTATAGAACTATCAGAGGCATCATAAAAAAATCAAGACTTTTTAAGACAAGCAGTCATATTCAAGGGCTTTCGAACCCTACAGTAAGCACATACATAGCACACCACTATAAGCACATAACACACCACACGATGCAAAACACAACAAAATACAACACCACACTATATAAAATGAGAACATACAAACTACTGAAGCACGATACAAAACAAAGCATTAAACAGCGCAACGTAATAAAATAAAATATAACAATGTACTCTACGAGTATCAACAAAACACGTAACAATGACATATGACAAAACACATTTGCAAGATCATTATGACATGAGAACGACACATGAGCACCACACATGAGCACCACACGAGCTTCTCAACCCAATTTTGCAATACCTGATATCAATCCTCCTGTACAAACTCTCTCCTATCCTCTCTTTAGAGAGAGAACATACACCCTACGAGAAAAAACGTACACTGAGATTGTTGTTCAAACTTAGCAGCTCACAAGTAAGCGGTTATTCCACAAAACTGTGAAAACGACAATAAATAACGCTTCACTGCAGCTTACCATGAATTTGGTTTCTCCTTGGGACAACGTGTCTGTCACAAACTTGGCTTCTTTCATCTTGTTCACTACACCCTGCAGCAGGGACTTCTGGAGATACAACGAACAGTCGAGTTTCCACCAATTTTGTTTCATGAAAAGAAAAGAGCGGTTCTTGGATGGCTGCAACCGTGCTATTACTTTAGTTTCGCGCTTCGCGTTTGCTACGCTTTTTTAGCCTATCAGGAACAAAGCAAGCAAGTGGCGATGGCGTATTATAGCACTGCTGATTGGTTCTTAAAATTGACACCAAACGCAAATAGGCTATTTGCGAGATGCCTGTTGCTTCTGTTTCAAAACGAGGCCTAGTGCGAATCCTTTTTTTATGAAAACTAGTTTTCATTTTCATGCAAGTCAAACTTATCTTCATAAGAAAGGTTTCGCGCTGGGCTTCGTCTTAAAACGGAGGCAACAGGCATCTCGGAAATGGCCTATTAAGCCCGGGTCAAACGCCTTACTTCACTTGAGCCGAACCCAATGCAAAATAGCTCAAACAATGGATTTTACTCATCTGCATTGAGTTCGGCTCATGTAAAGTACGGCGTTTGACCTAGGCCTTACTTTGGCATTCCTCGGGACAACTTTTTCTTTACGGGACCTTCACTGACCTTGTCGAATTTCTTCTCTGTCGACACAAAGGAAGGATGCGTGACAAGTACATCGATGTCGCCACTGGAAGCAGCCCCTGCGAATATATAAACACAGCCATCGTTATACAGATGAACTAGAAAGAATGTCTGCTGTTTTAAAGGCTTTTTATACCCAAGGTTTAACACTTGAAAAAAAAAAAAAGTCCTAGCAACGCTCAAAACACATTAGTTTTCTCCTCACTACGGGCAGATACACAGTAAAGTATGGAGAACTCAGCCGGCCTGACAGGGTCTGATGGCTCGCACAGTAAGCTGAGTAGGCTCAGAACTCAATCGTCGGTGTTTCGCCGTCCCTGACCCTCCCCACCTTAGGAACATCGTGCGCGCCGAAACACCGCGGGACACAGACCGAGCAAAAGCGGCAGCTAATTCAACTATAATTTATCTTTATGTCACTCAAAGAATGGTGGAGTCAGGGCTCGACATTAGCGGTTGCCCGCTTGCCCGGGGCAACTAAAAATTCTAGCCGGGCAGGTAAATTCAGTGCAGTGGTTGCCCGGCCGGGCAACCAAAAATTTTCGGAACATCCAATTCCTTGAAATTCAATCTTGTCCATAAACGATCTCGCTCTGAGAAATAATTACATTTCCCAGTAAATGGAAACGCGGAAGGTCGTCGTCCTCACAGTTTGCGCCAGAACTATGCCGAGCTTTGCTTGACATTACCATATTTGGTTGCCTAGCACATTAAAAACATGCGCGCCACTCAAGCGGAAAACTTTTTCAAGGTTACATCAGTTCGATTATTGCAGGAAGTTATCTAGTTACGGATCTGTACGTTTTAAATTGCGTGCATTTCGTTAGTTTCTGTTACTGTGTACAATAAGACGCCGATTAACCGAGGTTCAGGCCAGGGAGTTTAAGAAACCTAGAACGGCGACGGCAACGCGAGGAACTAAAAATAGTGTCTCTGTTTTTCCTATGTCTTTGTAACTTTGCCTAATTCTTAGGTTGCTCAATTTGTTCCGTTTTTGCCTAGGTTCTATTGATTTCATCGTTTCCTACTAAGAAGAACGACTGCCGTTATTTTATCGAACTGTCGTCCACGTCCTGACAACGACGTAAAAAAGAAGCATTTGAAGTCGCACGCGAGAGCACGGCGACCCCGAGAACATGTCAATTTCAGATATTCACGTGCTTCTTTTGTCTTCTGTGATTAGTTTTATTGTTTCACCGACGTCGCCGTCGTCCTCTCGCCACCGCCACGCGTCAGGCAGCAACTTCAGTGTTTACGCGATAAAATCAGTTTTCAGTAAAATAAACTAGAAATACGATAATCGCAGATACCCCTCGCTCTGACATTGATGGGACTTTACTTTGGTACTCCCAAGAAGAGTAGCCTTTGTTTTACCGAAATGTTGACTCAATCTTTTCTTCGAAGTCAAATGCTACACACAAAGGAAGGAGAAAAAGAATGGTGTGTGTTATACTTTTGCGTTGAAAAAAAGAATCGATTGCGTGACGAAGTACGTATTTCCCACGGTCGGTCGGCACGACAAATTAATTTATACAGTCTGCCAAGCACGTTCTCAAAATCTAATACTCAAATTTTGAAGTTTGTCGGCCGTCGTAGTACGGGAAAAAAACAAACACTGATTCTCCAATTTGGAATTCATAGGCAGCACAATTAAATAGGCTTCCTGTGCAATTTGTTTTTACTCTGGGTTGCATGCACAAGACTCAGGCATGCATGTTTAATGAGCTGGAATTGTTTTGTACGTGAACGCGCTCAAAACAACATGATTTCTCCCAGAATCAAAGCAAAACTTGAACGGTTTACTTCAAATTATGCACGGGCTTCAGACCTAGTCATACTTCTAAGGGCTTGTGAACAATTCTCGCTGCAATCACCGCATGTCAAATTACAGTATTTGTTACAGTTTTAGTCTTGAAAGAAATAATAAGACATCTGACTAAATCATTCAAGACTCCAAGTTCCGATTGCTCTGAGCCAATACAGTAGCCGAAACTGGCGACAGAAGCGTATTAAAAGAATACTTCGAGGGAAAATGATCAGCGTACAGATTTTAATACAAGTGATCGAGTTACAAGATATGGGTAGAATATATTTGTCACGGTGATTGTTCGCTTTCCACTGACTAACCTTTGTTGCTTGTCCTTTCTGAATAAGGATCTGAGTTTAACACAAGACGGCGTCTGAAGCTCCCGATTTGCTTGATCTTCTTCGGCACGCTTCCGTTCATGATGTTGTCGGTTATCAAATGTTTGTCGTCTTTTCTCTAGACGTATTTATTTGGCGCTGTTCGATTGTTTCACGATTTCGCTTTGCCCGGCTAGTTCCCTTCTCTTTTGCAGACGAGCTTCGCGAGACCGTGCTGTGTCAAGTTTTCCAGTTTTCAAATTCATCTTCGTGAACGCAGTTACGTACAGTTGTTGCTTCGTTCAAACCTTTGTTTGACCTCGCTTTGATGCTAATCGATAATTATTATTACGTCATTGCCTTAGAGGTCGCCCTATGACAGACTGACAGACTGACTGACGAACATTAGATTTCGAGATGGCGACTCGCTTGGAGTCTCCACACAAAGCGAATTTGCTGCATTAGCGCCGTGATTATTACCCTCACTTCGCTTCGCTTCGCTTCGCTCGGGGATGACTGTAAGTGAATTCACGCGGTATTGATAAAATTAGCTTATGCTTTATCAGATCCGATTCAAACCGATATCGCAGCGCGACAACTCAGAGCGATGCCGTAAAAAGAATAGAACCAAGGCTAATTTCAAAGCAACGAACCATGTGGCAACTGCACGATGAAAAACACGTGCATTGCCATGGTGTCGCGCCGCGTTCAGACACTCGTATAGATTTATTGGCCGCTCTCTTGCAAAAGAATAGATAAAAACAATTATAAAAGACTTGCTGAGAGCGTTTCGAACGGAGAAAAACACGTGCACCGATGTAAGAGAACACGAAAAAAGGAATCACGTTATTCCTTGTGTTCCCGTGTGAAAATTATAAGTTCAGACGCCGACTCTGAAATACAAACCCCGGCCAGTGGCCAAATGATGGACGTCTGATCATCGGGAATTGTTTAAAGTCTCTGATATGGAATGATAACCCACAATTGAATAGTGATACTATTATTGAAGCACAAATGATATTAAATGCTTGCTGTGGTTTTGATGGAGAAAATGCTCTGAGTTGTAACCACGCGTCGATCAAGAACATAAAGACGACTCGCAGTGATTTCACGTTCGCGTCATTACCCAAGTTGCTTCTTTGCATCTTTACGAACCAATATGTGTACCGTAATGTAATTCCAAGAGAATATATCACTACAAAACACCTATTCTTTGTTCAGGTGAATTAGACTTCTTTTAGATAAAAACCGTCATACGATATACGGAATTTCCGTAATTACGTCCGGGCAACTAAAATTGTGTTACGGGCAACTAAACCCTTTAGGTTGGTTAACCAACCTAAAACCTTAATGTCAAGCACTGGTGGAGAGAACTTGTATTCAACCCTTTCACTCCCAACAGTGATCAACTTCAATTTTCTCCTTCAGTTTCTCACTAGAAATATTTATCAAACAGTAAGGAGAACTTGGCTTTTGATAGATTGTTCAGATGGTATAGTAGTCTGCTCGCAGCCGTTTTTGTGTTCCGACCACAAAAACGGCTGCGAGCAGACTAAGATGGTAGCTGATTAAACTATGAATTCTCACTACATCTGGCTGGGAGAATCTGCATTTTGAGCTTGGGAGTGAAAGGGTTAAAGAGTCTGGGAGAAAAGACTGACTGATGTAAGGCTAATCAGTTACGAAAACAGGGAGATTTCCCGTCTACGTTAAGCCTTGTCCTCACTAGTGCATAAGCATAAGCATAAGCATAAGAATAAGAGAGCGACAGTGGCGACATAAGCATAAGCATAAGGATCAAACATGTTCGTTCCTTATGCTTATGCTTATGCTTATGTCGCCACTGTCGCTCTCTTATTCTTATGCTTATGCTTATGCGCTAGTGAGGACCAGGCATTAAAATGCGACTAGTCACCTCTCCGGAAGCTGCCACAGATTGTGGCCACGAGATCGCTATCATGTCTTTGAACTTCTCGAAGGACGACTTCCTAAAAACAGAATGACAAGAACATTCGAGTCAGTGTGTATCTGTAAATTCAGAAACGCAAATGTGGTGCGGTCAAGTTCAAACTTAGTAATATATCGATGTGCTGATGTGCGGAAGTCTGCTTATTCTAACCTGCAGTTGCAGCATTTCCTCCCTTGGTATGCGTTTTTCAAAATCCTCTAGATACCTGAAAATGACAAAAAAAAGGCAGGATAAAAATCTATTCATTCACACATCTGTGGCTTGTATCCTTCATCTCGAACAGTACATTTGATTATGACTTACTTCAGACCAATCTTTTGATGATGGTTCAGTTGTCCCTCTACCTTCCGTAAGTCTGCAACAACAACAACAACAACGACATCAACAACAAACACGATCTAGTAAGTATGGTTAACGGAAATGGCTGCATGTCGTAAAACCGCTTCAACTCGACCTTAGGAGGTGTCTGCCCTAAAAGTTTTTGTAGTGTAATTTTCAGAAATGTCTGCCTTGTGACTATAAAAGCGTCAGGAGTATCGCCATAGCCCATGAAAGTGGGGAGTTTTGATCAGGTCTTAACTACAAGCTTGTTTTTTTTTTTTTTTTTTTTTTTTTAATTTAATTTAATTTAATTTTTTTAACTAAAATCTTGTTGTAGCTAAGGAAATAGTGAAGATTTTTTTTTTTTTTTTTTTTTTTTTTTTTTTTTTTTTTGCGAGAGAAAACGTTGTCAAAAAGGTAAAGACCTAACCCAGAAATAAATAGAATGCCAGTCCCCCTGTGAGAACTAAAAGGCTAAAAAGAGAAATACTTACTCTAACGAAGAGATAATGCTCAAAACGTCAGCTCAAACTTCTCTTAGGACGTTAAGCTTATCCTGAATGTCAACCGATGCATCATAGTTTCCGTTTTTAACCCAGGATTAGCAGCGTTATTTTACGAACTCTGGGGCGTTGCAAGATTTTTTAATGTTGTACTATAATAATTATGCTAAAAGGCCAAAAATCTCCCTACCTTGTATAGTTGTCACTCCTTCTTCCACAAACTTTCTGGCGGCTGCAGGGCTAAAAAATGAAAGGAGTATACAAAATAAATACAAAATAAATAGTGGTACACTATCTAAAAACAGAAAGGTTTCGCTTACAACTGTAACAACTTTCTCAAGAAAAATGATGGTTTCTTCGACATTTGGTTGCAACTAATGCGTGAAGGTTTACTGATTAAAAATGACAAAGCAGCACAAGTGGTGACATACAGGAATGTTTCTTAGCAATATATGTAAGTAAATTTACATGGCTACTGAAAACCTCAATAGCACTTCTTTAAACTGTCTGCAAGTACTGGCACAGGTTGCCAAAGCTATAAGAAAGTTCAGTTCTATAGGGAATTACAAAATGCACATGACTGTGTGATTTTTTTGTGTTTCTGGATCAACTTGGGCCGGAATATCACTTTTGTATGTACAGAAAACATGCATGCATGCACACACAAAAATAAAACTAAAAGAAAAACAGTGACATAGATCTCCTGGCCCAAGGCAACACAGACATGTTCAAATGCACTTTGCACTTCTATTTTTAAAATTACAATATATTCCTCTATGTTTCTGTGGTTAGCACATAAATGGTGAAACTTGCTTACCCAATTCCTGAAACCCTGGTGAGTTCTTTTATGGCCTGGCTGGTATCATCTGCCCTTATCTACAAAATGTAGAACACAAGAAAGTAATATCTAGTGACATAAATCTTTAATAAAATGCATGCAACACAGAATGAGAAAGTATCTTTACATTTGAGAAATTGACTAAAAGTTAAGGTCAGTGCGAAGGCAAAACACTATAAAATAGTTTTTGAGCTGATGTTTTGGACTTGCTCTGATGAAGGGCTGATGCTTGAAATGTCAGCTTCTTTTAGCTTAATCCCACATCAACTTTTAGTTGATTTATCAATTGCCTTCTATATCCAATCCAACAAACTCTAAAACTATTTCCCACAAGTACTAGAAATTTCCAATTCTTCACATTCAGACCTGACACTACAAAGGTCACTAATCTTTACTTATTTCCTCTCAAATGCACTTTCATCTCACCTTACCTTCTCTAGTTTCTCAAGCTTCCCTGTTTTGATGAACTCAGATATTTTCTTGGCAATTTTATCCCCAATGCCAGGCTGGAAAATAACCAATGGTTATTACACAACTTCACATTTTTGAATGCAAATAAAGGCAAAAATGAGTGCAAAGATGGAGCATAATATAGCACTCATCAAGACCCAGACCAACTGGTTTATTAGCCTACATGATCTTTGTGTGTGCGGCTAGAGTGCTTGGCCCTGCTTTGTTTGTTGTATAGTAAAAAATATATTCACATGAAAATTCATGCAATGTGACTGGAGTGTATTTTTACTCGTCAGTTTTATTTTCTCACCTGTAGCAGGCTCAAAAACATAAAACCAACTCGTAAAAATACTCTGTACATGAATAAATGAATGAAAAAATGAATGGTCAAATACCGTAGATGGATGAATAAAACTCAGAACAAATTGAATAAATGAGAGACGTGTAACATGTCTGAATGTTTGATTGAATAAATGAGAGACGTGTAACATGTCTGAATGTTTGATTGAATAAATGAGAGATGTGTAACATGTCTGAATGTTTGATTGAATAAATGAGTGGATGGGTGATCTCTGTGAGTCAAACTTACCAGTTTCTTGGCCTCTTCTCCACTTGCTATTTTTGTTGGATGTTTAGCAAGGGCAGCTGCTGCTTTCCTGTAAAAAAGCCAAGATAGAAATTCTCCCAACCAGTCAAGAAGAAAACATATGGGTGATGTTGTGAGAATTGATGGACCAGTCAACATTTACCCTTGCAAACTACCAAAATGGCAAAGTACAGTATCTACAGTGCTATAATAGCTATACACTATAATAATATAGGTATGTGTTAATTGGAGATAGGCCTGCTAAAAAAATACCCTAAATTACTGCTACCCAGAGTGCTTTGTAGAGTGGAGTCTTTATTGGATATAGGGTGCCTAGTTATCTCCTGTATATCTTTAGTCAATAAATCTACCAGTATCTAATGTTTCTTCTGTCACTCTCCATCTACATGTAACTCTGTGTCTTATAGTCTAAGTTCACATATCTTCCTATAATTCCTTTTCTCAGGTCTTAATCTCCTGTGTCTACAATAGGGGTGGCAAATGGTACCTAGAAAATCATGGGTCTTGGAAAGGTTTGATCCGATCTCGAATCTAGACAGCCCTCTTTATGAGTCTCTGGATCTCGCTTTTTGTGCTTCTTTCCGTCTCGGAGTGGTTGAAGTTTCAGTCTCGGATTTTCAAACAAGGGTCTCAGCATCTCGGATTTTACCATTCGCCACCCCTTACAGTGTACAATATATAGAGATCTGTACTTTACAGTAACATTAATGCAGCCATTTTTAAAATCATTCTAAGCAGATTAAAAACTGTCTTGTAATAGGAAATCAACTAGAATATAATAAACTAAACCTGACCTGTAAGCATTGTATTTATGGATTTGTCTTGATACATTCTTCTCGTGTTCTGCAAGCTCTGCATAAAGACAATGAACGAATAAACTTCTACATGTACAGTGCTGTTCTCAAACCAAAACTTCACCCAAATCGGACCGGTTATCGGGTTTCCTGCTGTTTTTCTTCGCAGTTTGAAGATAAGTTTATATCTCCGTTGACAGCTATATAAATGTTGTGAAATGAATTTATCGCTTTGCAGTTGGATAATCTTGACACAGCTAGATTATCTTCTAGGGTATTTAAATTTGTAAACAGCAACTTCGCACATGTTATAGCTCAGCCGATGCAGCAACAAATGTGCTCAATAAAAAAGCTTTAGCGTACAAATTTCAATAAATTCGTAAGCAAAAACCATCCTGTAACTTAGATAACTAAGATATACTGTCATGTTTCATGTTACCTGTCAAAAACTCGCAGAACTCGGAGTTTGGATTTTGCTCAACCGCTTTTCGTTTGCTCATGATTCTCGTATCACGCGCCCTCGACCTCACAGAAGCCTGGGATCTATTATCCGAATTGATTCCGAATAATTATCGATTGGATTTTCTTTACGTCACCAATTCAGTATTACAGGAACCTTGCTGTGGTTTGAAAGTGCGTGCTGCACAAATCAAGCCAAACAGAGAAGAGGAAAAAGCAGGCTGAACCTTGGAAAGCCAGCAATACAGCCGTGTTCTGCTTCTTTTTTTGCGCGTCAACGAAAACAACGCGATCGGCTCGGATATTGACAGGCTGAGAGGAAACCCGTGCCTTTGGGAAGTTCGATAGCAAAGGCTCTTATATGTCACCGAAATTACCCGACATCTCTGTTTATCAGTGGACAGTTAATGAGACGTTTGAACAATTTTTAACGAGGACTAGGACTTGAAAATATGTATTGTTTGAGGACGACTGGTGCGCTGTTGCGAAGACATTTGAGCAGACCGTACAAGCACATAAGATGGCAGCAAACTACTGCGTCGTTGATTTCTCACGAACCATTTCTGAGTGGAAGCAGCAGCAATTACGTGGAGGATATGTACGCTTCGTGGCTTAAGGATCCCAACAGTGTCCATCGGGTAAGAGATTTGTTGTGGGGCAGCTTTCTTATCAAGCTTTCGTGCGTGCTACTTGAAGATGGATTCTTGTGGGTTGTGGTTCTTCGTGCCTCGAGGGGAGTGTTGTTGGTGGTTATATTGGCTGTTTACATGTTCGACATAACTCATCTCCGCCCCCTGCCTTCGTTTTTTTGAAAGCATAGCTTTTTAAAATTATTTTTGTGCTTTCAAGGCATATTTTCGGCACTAAGTTCTTCAAATGAGGTTAATAGGGTACCGACATACAGTAAATAAGAATTATTTAAGCGTTTTTACAGTACACGTCGGAACATGTATGGTAAAATCATATTTCCGGCTTTGCTGTTTTTAAGACTGATATTGGCTTTGAGATAAAAAAGCTAGAACACATACAAAGTTCACCCCTTGTTCAAGGTTAAGACTTTACACAAGGAAGATCTGCAAATATCTGCTACAGTATCTGCAGTATTAAAGTAGCGAACACCCCATGTGAGTTGAAACAATAGAGTTCGCTGATGACCTAGGATCCATCATAAACCATGACTTCAAAACTACCTCCCACAGCAAAACCAATGCAAAATATGACAGAGCATGAATTTTGTTTTTGTGAACACCATTGGATAGCAGGTTTAAACATGCATAATAGATGACCTCAGAAATAAATCCAAAAGGAGATAACATGCAGTACAATATCCAGGCTTTGGTTTACTGACAACCTATCATTTGTCACTTATATGTTTGGGTTTTTGAAATGCCTTCTTTTATTGATCAACTTCCATGTAAAAAGTCAGTATGAGTTGACACAAGTCGGTAGCCTAAAAAAAATTAATACACAAATTTGGAAAACACAAGGACCAGAGCTTAGGAAGCAGATACAGGCAATAACAAAGTGGATCTTGTAGTAGCTTCCACAGTTAGTAATGTCAATGGGGATTATAATAATGATAAGATGCTTACCATAAAAGTGGTCTAATTTGACATTTTTAGCATTGGCCCTTCATCAAAGCAGACTTGCCTCTGTTTGATCTTGGTGTTTGATAGTATCAAACTATCAATACACTGTATATAAAAATGATACCTGAGATATACAGCCTATATTTAACCTTTTAGGTTTCAAGTATCCATATCCTCAACATTCCCTGAACAAAATGCATTAAGCACTAGATATCACACTTCACATAATATTTTGCATACTGTAAATACAACGGTGCATTTTTAGCTGCCTATATATTTTTGTTTGAATATTTGCTTATGAAAATGCTTGAAACATCCAACATCCATCAACAAAATATGGTTTTAATAATGTTTAGAATGTTTGTTGTTGGATTTGGCAGAATATTGTATGTTCTGCAAGTCATGCAATAATCATTCTAAGCATTATCATTGAGTACTGGTGAATTTTGAACCAATTTCCTAACTCAGTTTCACAAGTTGAAAACAGTGTACAATTAAATTTAATTATTACATTCACAAACATTCTAGAACAATGCTAGACTCTGGTTTGATATTCATGTATTCATGTACATGTATTCACTGTACAGAAAGTATGCATTTTCACAGGGTTCAAAAATATTATTTTTGGCACTAAGTTGTCCCAGAGACAATATTATAAGTCATGTTTTAAACGCCCCATCCAATCTCTTGGAGCGCTGCATTTTTCTTGAAGCCATTAGTTGCCCAAGCAACAATCATTGTGCACTATGTGGTGCCCAGCATGTTTTGGTTTAGGAGGCAATTGAATCATTAATTTCTAACCCTGTTTTTGGAAGTGCCCTGTATGGGCTTCCATGGACCCAAGTAATGCAATGTCTGGTACATGTTACATGTATCCGTCATGATAAATGGCTTGATGTGCACAATTATTGTTATATGTTACAGTAGTCATGGACTTCATGAATGTCAGCCATTTTTCAAGATATTTGGATCCTTATGATAAAGTTTGGCAACTGAAATCATTTGTAACTGCAGATTTTTTCTTGCTGTTAAAGCATCCTGAGTGTTCATAAACATGTGAAACCACCAGCCTACCACCATACTTTGGTGTTTTTGCTGGAGAAGATAAGTTGTTTCCGAAACGTCCAGGGCTTTTAACTGTCCATTTGTGCGAAAAATTCTGTAAAGAGCTTCAAGAATGTCAACTGTCACAGCATTTTCATGCCGTGACTACTAACCAGCATTTGTTATGTATCAACCCAATGGATATCATAATGAATAAGGTTGAATCCAAAATTTGCACCTGATGAAATTGTGTGATTGTGATATAAGTAAATAATATTAATCATTTTATGTTATTTAAATGTTGATTACTACAGTGGAACCCTGTTAATACAGCCACCATCGGGACATAAAAATCTGGCCGAGTTAATGAGGATATCAGATAATAAAATGACTGGGCATTTGTTTCACAGGACAAAAAAAAGTGGCCATAATCAAGGGGAGATTATATTGTACTTGAATACATGCATTTGACTGTAATGAAAGAAGAAGTTTACCTCTGATTACTCTCCTTTCCTTGTAGTCTTGGGATGCTTATTTCCGTAATGTGAAACAAGGGCTACCCCCGGGACGTGCCTATCAGCATCCCCCACTCCTCGGAGAGCGACCAGGTCTTGTAGCCACGCCTACCACTGTTCCAACGGCAGTTGATCAAGCGACCATCAACTCTCTTGTGTCTGATCACTTGGCTGTGTATTCTCTGATTCGCTGCTACCAGGTGCTGTACATGTACATTAAGCATGTCTTTTTCTCAGTCCCCTTTTCTCTGATCAGAGAGAGGAGCAATCTGGCAAATTACTTCTAACAATGCATCCAAGAACATTATATAGAGATGTATCATTTTATTTTATAATAATAACTATGATACTACGTGCACCCTGATTGGCTAAATAACAGTGTAATATGAGAGTATATTATTACACGCTGATGCGATAAGTGATGTATTTTACTTGACTAACTATTTTATAAAAGAAATATATAACTTGTTTCCGTGTAATATAGCCTCATCTAAACACTTGGGAAGTTTGGAGAACACTCGAGTAGCGCTGGAAACCACTCGGCGGCCTCATGGTTTCCTTATGCTACTCCTGTGTTCTACCAACTTCTCAAGTGTTTAGATGAGGCTATATTACAGGGTGAGGCTGAAAGTATATATGTGGCTTTGGTATCTCTTTATGAAAGACATTGTGGTTTTTTTTTATAATTGATATAAATTTGAAAGTAGTTTGGAAATTTGACTTTTAATAACAATAACAATATAAAAGTTAATGCATATATACATCACTTCCATTTTCAAGTGCACTTTTTCTCTTTTACAATTAAAGTCTTGACATTGCCACTATACTGGTTTGCTTACAGATACTGTACATTCGGTTTTCAAACTTGACCACCATAATCCTAACCCCTCTCCCACCTTCCCTCCCCTCCCTTTCCCTTTTCTGCCTGTGCATTCTCACTCACCCTCTTCCCACTTCTACACTCCCCCACCCTCCCCCCAATCCCCTTCACCTCTCCCTCCCAGCTGCACAATTACTAAAGAGCCTGTTCAAATACTATGAGGTTTACCCAAAGAGGCAAGGGTGAATGGTGACAACACTGTACATATGATGTGAAAAACTAAATATTTTGTAAGAGGAGTGCATTTATTTAGTTTGTCTGTCCTTTTTTTTTTTTTTTTTTTTTTCCAGATTCGAGGCCACCGAGTTGCCAAGCTTGACCCGCTGGGAATTCTACAGGCTGATCTCTGTGATGATGCTCCTCCTGATCTTTCTTTAGAATACTGGGGACTAGGTGAGTAAACTTTGGTAACTCACTGGGACAGACATTGCACTGCTTACTGGTGATTTACAGCATACATATAGGCACACACAGCATTCTCAAAAATGAAAATATGAATGAAAAAGAATAAAAGGAAGGGAGGAAGGACCTTAACCATTTTATAAGAAGTGCAGTTTATTAATACTATTCTAAACGTATCAAAAGCCAAGTTTGCTATAATATGATTTATATATGATAGCCCTTTCACTTTCAGGTTTATTAAAACTCCCAACCACTTTTAGTAAGGTTAAAATCAGTATTAACAACCAAGTTTTCCATGATATGACTTATATTTTATGATAGCCCTTTCACTTTCATGTTCATAATACAGACTCCCAACCACTCAGGGATAAAATACTGTATTTGAATGATGAAGTGAGAGTTGATAATTTAATTAGCTCTTATCTGAACAAGTTATTGAAAACCAAGTTGTCTGCACTGTATGATATATTTCTGGTTAGAAACCGAATTTAAGAGAAAATTCATCGCTCGACATTAACGGTTGCCCGCTCTCCCGGGGCAACCAAAACTTTTGGTCGGGCAGGTAAATTCTGGGCTGGGTAACCAGAAATCATGAAACTTTCTATTGCTTGAAGTTGATATACGTACAGTCCGAGGGGCAACCAACCTAAACCCTTAATGTCGAGCACTGAAATTGAGTAAAGGGTTAGAGGGCACTGAACCTGAAACCATGCCAATAGTGCACCATTCTTAATAACAGGAGTAGAAGATCTGGACAAGGTGTACCAGCTCCCAAACAACACTTTCATTGGTGGCTCTGAGGGAGTTTTGACTCTGAGGGAAATCATTGATAGACTTCAGGTAAGAGGAGCTAATACAACACTGCTACAGCTAGTATACCATGATGAGAAACCTCAGTGGGAAAAAGAAACATATAAAAACTGAGTGTATTTCGTTGGAGGTAAGGGAAATTTGGAGTTTAAAATTAACCTTGGGAGTCAATTGTTGAACAAGATATATATGTATATTCCTAATGGTGTGCAACTTTATGTTTCAGAAAGCTTATTGTGGTCATGTTGGTCTGGATTATATGTTCATCCCAGACAAGCACAAATGTGAGTCTTTTTCATACTTCTGAACTTTTAATGTAAGGCTGAGAAGCTGACTGCCATATACTGTACATGAACTGTAGAATAGTTATATATTAGCTTAGCCCAGTTTCCTAAGCTCTTTGCTCCGATAAAGGCTAATTACCAACAACTCAAACCATACAGACAATCCATGCTAAAATGAGGTATATCAAGCTTGTAAACTGTTTTCTTGAGTTGTTTGTGTTTTTTGCCCCTGTTCTAAGGTGACTGGATAAGGAAACGCTTCGAAACTCCTGCATTGGAAGTGCTAACTGTCGACGACAAGAAGACATTACTGAAAAGACTTGTCCGCTCTGCAGGGTACAAGAGCTTCACTAAATTAAAATGTTCTTAATGCATGATTTTTGTTTTTAGGTTTTTATTTCCTTTTTTCTTTTCTCTCTTTTTTTTTTTTTTTTTTTTTTTTTTTCTGACTGCCTTTGAATTTTGTGTTGCTAAATCGATTCTTACTCTTTTTTCAACTTGGTCATTCCCACAGCACTTATTAGCCATGAAGTCAGACTTAGTGCTTTTGAGTGAGTCCAAGTACTATTTGATAAAACCTGATGTTCACTTGCTGTAGGTTCGAGGCATTCCTGGCAAAGAAGTGGTCATCCGAGAAACGATTTGGAATTGAGGGGTGTGAAGTTCTTATACCTGCAATGAAGATGATCATCGACAAGTCTAGTGAACTTGGGATTGACAGCATCAACATGGGGATGCCGCACAGGGGTCGGCTCAACATCCTGGCCAATGTCTGCCGCAAACCACTTGACCAAATATTCACCCAGTTTGATTCAACTCTTGAAGCAAGTGATGAGGTATTATGATTAATTAATTTATTTATGTTTTGCCTGCAAAACTCATCCAAAATTAATGCAACTTACCAGTACGTTAAGAAGTGTACAGTGTATATGGCTTTTATTATTTTTTGGTATCTTTTTGTATCTTTTTTGGTATCTTTTTTTATATCTTTTTGTATGTTTTTTTATATATATCTGTATCTTTTTGGTGTCTTTTTTGTATCTTTGTTTTTGTATCTTTTGTATCTTTTTGCATCTTTTTGGTATCAACATCCATCAACAAGATATGATTTTGATTACGTTTAGAATGATTATCTCTGGACATGCAGAATATTGCATGTTCTGCAAGTCTTGCGATAATCATTCTAAACGTTATTATTGAGCGCTGGTGAATTTTGATATATTTTTTGCTATTTGTTTGTATCTTTTGGTATCTTTTTCTTTTCTTTTTTTGTGTCTTTTTGGTATCTTTTTTGGTATCTTTTTGCATCTTTTGTACCTTTTTTGTTTGTTTTTTGTTTTTTTGTTTTTTTTTTTTGTATCTTTTTGTGATTTGATTACTTGTTTGTGTTTTGTTTATATTTAGGGTTCTGGGGATGTGAAATACCATTTGGGTCTGTCCCATGAGCGCATCAACCGTGCCACCAATAAGAAGATGAAGCTGGCTGTGGTAGCAAATCCATCTCACTTAGAAGGTATATGTGTTGAACTTGCTAGTTTTCATTCCCAGATAAAGTGCACAACCCTGTTCTTTGTCCAGGGTTTGCACACTCTGCCCCAATTCTTAGTGGAATGCCAACCTCTCGCTCTGACTTTGAATTTGTTTGGCTCATTAAGTAGTGTGGGTTTGCATGTGAAGCATTTGTAAAATGAGTGGGAGAGAATGCATACATTGAACATCTTGAAGTAAAGTTCAAGTCTACATATGTGTTATGGGCAGTATTTTACAACGAATAACATTTGGTTAAATGTCTGGATCTTGTTTACAAAATCTAAGTCAGGAAAAGTTGTTCAGAATTGATCACTATCCAAGATCTGCAAAGCAGTAATATCTTGTACATAGGTGTGAAAAATGCATTCAGGTCCGCAAATGTTTGGATGTAATGCGTAGACAGACAGCTCTAAAAATTATACAGAATTTGTGTGCATAAAATGTAATCTCCATCTTCAGTGACTCATGTTGTGTACATTTTGTCTCATTAGCTGTGACTGTCTTATTGCATTTGATGGCTGGTGATTAACCTTAAGATAAAGGTTGTGTCAAATGTTTACTAATGGTCTCCTTCTGCCAATTAGGAGAAATTGATTACTGTTTGAGAAGGGAGAGGGGGGAGGGGGGATTAATCAGCTTTAGAAATAAGGTTTTCTCTGATGTTGATGATATTATCAAAAGGGTATACCACTAGTAGGTCACGAGGATAGTATTCTTTATTGCTTGTCCACCTCTCCTTCAGACTGGGAAATGGTTTTCCTTGTTTTGTAGATTATACTGTATTTTTATGGCAAATCTGCAATATATAATTATGGGAATGAAACCTACCATGTAGTAAAATGTATAATTTTGCTTCTTCCAGCGGTGGACCCTGTTGTTCAAGGCAAGACAAGAGCAGAGCAGTTCTACCAAGGTGACACTGCTGGCAAAAAGGTATAAACAAACCCATCCCCTTGTCACTGTATTCCTATAAGCTTTTAACCAAATATTTCTTTTTCACTGTGATTTTGGACTTCTACTGATCAATCCCTGAGAATAGGGCCAAAAGTGACTTTACAGCACTGTACTTTCTTTTAGTGTGGTCTTCATTTTAGTCTGTTCCTTTAGTCTAGCCTTCAGTGAATATTGTACATATCAATAGTTAATTTTATACCAATATGTATTGTGCTGCTCCCTTTTCTGTTATTTTCCACTTCTCAGGTGATGAGTGTTTTGATTCATGGAGATGCAGCCTTTGCTGGGCAAGGTGTTGTGTATGAGACTTTCCACTTGAGTGATCTACCCAACTACACTACCAATGGCACCATTCACATTGTTGTCAACAATCAGGTAAAACAAAAAATTGCTCCCATAAAAATATGTAAATACCAGTACAATGCTCAGCTTCATGCATGAGTCCTTGTATCTTATAACCTTCTTTAATACTATTCCGTCATCTTGGCAGATTGGTTTCACTACTGATCCCCGTGTGGCTCGTTCCTCTCCTTACTGTACCGAGGTTGCCAAGGTTTGTGTTTTGTTTGTAAAATTTATTCTCACCCCCCCCCCCCCCCCCCCCCACAGGTTTGTGTGTCTCAGGGTTAAAGAAAAGAAAACTAATATGCCTGATTTGAGATGAAGACCACAATGATTTTGCCCTGTCTGCTTCTCATACACAAACATTCCTTACAAAAATAATGCCATCACACAGATGTCTTTACAATAACCTTCACACATTCTATGCCAATGATTTGTTGCTTTAGAATTTGAAAAAAAGATTGTTTATCATCCCTTTCGCTTTGTTCAGCCAGATAAGTTTCAGTTCAGGAGATAAATAATTATTAGTATTTATTACTAATGTTGTACTGCTTTGTAGGTGGTTGAAGCCCCAATCTTCCATGTTAATGCTGATGATCCTGAGGCTGTGATGCAAGTGTGCATGGCAGCAGCTGAATGGAGAGCAGAGTTTAACAAAGATGTGGTCATTGATTTGGTGAGGAGCAGTTCCAAGACAATTAATTTTCAAATATACCTAAATACTATTGAATTCCAAAAAAAAAAAAAAAACATAAAAAAGGTAAACACCATGACCTACATTAGATACAGTCAATATGTAATGTGTGTGTATATACCTCAAATAGAACTGCCACAATGACCTTTTTTCTAAAAAGCATGCATAAATCTTTATTGAGAGGTTAACTGTACATCAACTTTATGAATACCATGGTGCATATTATATTTTGAATGTAGGAAAAGGCAAGGGGGGTATATATTTTGGCTGAGAGGAGAGATGCTTATTTGAGAGTGTACAGTAGGCATAAACATTTTACCATTTTACACAGTAAGCTATAATAACGCCAATATATGTTTTATGTGCTGTCATTTTATCATCTAGGTGTGCTATCGCCGGCATGGCCACAATGAAGGTGATAACCCAATGTTTACTCAACCTGTGATGTACAAGAACATCGGCAAACAAGAACCAATTGATGAGCTGTATGCCAAAAAGTTAGTGGAACAAGGAGTGGTAGAGGAAGACTATGCTCAGGTATTTGCTGTTCAGGATCAAATGTCACTGTGCCAGTGGGCAGTTGTCAGTTCGCATATTATTCTCTTAAAGACTGTTCTTCAGCTCCTGGGTTGTATGAAATAGTTTATTTCTCATCTGCCGGGTAGAAAGAAGTGTGTAAAGAGAATGGTTTCCCTATGCTACTCTCGTGTTTAAATGAGGCTATATTACACGGGAACACGTTATATATTTCTTTTTTATAATAGCTAGTCAATAAAAATACATCATGTATCACATCAGTGTGTAATATACTCTTATCTTACATGATTATTTAGACAATCAGAATGCACAAAGTATCATGATAGTTATTATATAAATAATTGTAATATTAGTTTCTAAAATTTTGTCAATGATGCTGAGCTGAAGGTACATTTACAAAAGACAGATTTTTGTGATTAAAAGGGCTTAGCTTGGCATCTGCAAGACCTGTACCACATTCTTGTGGTTCAGGATTGGTGCTGGGTGTACAAAGGATGTTATGTGTAATATACCCTTAGGAACTATTCTCTCCCACCCTTCAATATAATTGTAATGAGTTACTAACACTGTCCACAGGAGGAGAAGGCCAGCTATGACAAAATATGTGAGGAAGCTTTTCATGAAGCCAAGAGTGACAAGCGAGAACTTAGAAACAGAGACTGGCTGGATTCCCCCTGGCCAGGTGACACTTTTACCTAATAATATAACAGGGTTCATACAATACTAGTGGGACACCCATGAAATACAGTGATCAGATTTCTTTATTTCTTTACTTTCTTTCTCTATTCCATCTGACAGCTGAAATTCTCTTTCTAAATTCAAATGAAACTCTCACCTTCAGTAGCAGTTCCCCGGGCCTTGAAAGAAAGGCAATGGTTGAGTAAATTGTTGGCTTGCTTGTGCCGGCGTTTAAATTGATATATTAGGAATGAGGAGGCCTTTGATGTATTGATAATAATTATAAATAAGGAGTGTGCAAGCATTTGTTGCATCAGAAATCCAAACCACACACATTATCTTATTACCAGTTTAATTTGTCCATATAAGGAATGAGGAGGCCTGGGAAAGAGCATTACACACACACACACATGAGCCAGGCCAGCGGTTGCTTAGTGTATTATTACATAGAGATTGAAAAGCCCTTTGATTGTAAAAAAGCGTGAGCAAATGCAAGAAGTTCTCAAAAATTTGTTTCTAAATAAGTACATGTATGCACGTTTATAATGCATAAATGCTGGTTATGTACTCAATACTTTTTTCCCATAGATTTCTTCAAGCCGAACTACAAGGTAACACCAGTCCAACCCACGGGAATTCCAGTGGACACTATCAAACACATTGGCACTGTGTTCAGCTCTCCACCGGGGGAAGACTTTAAGTTGCATGGAGGTACTGTGTTCTCAGTTATCTGGATGTGTCTGTATGTGGATTGCTGGAAGTAAGGAAACTGGAACTTTATTGTCAAAGCATCATTTATCTTCTTTTTTTATTTTTTTCTTTTATTTAAACTATATTTAAACTTTACATTTACTCCATGAGCTGCCAAATGCAGCTCATCTAGGGAGTTTATGTACATCATCATTATTTTATCTGTAAAGTTTTTATTCTGATGTATGATCAGCACTATATTAATATCATTACTTGTTGCTATTTTTCTCCCTGTATGTATGACATAAATAGTATCAATAATTGAATGATTTATTCATGGTGTGGGTTAAGTTTAACCTCTTGTTTGACCTTTTTTAACCAGTTTCTGCAAAGAAAACTAGTCCAAAAAATTTAATTACTAACATAAGAATAAATTGCATTTCTTCAATACTTTGTTAGTCTACACAAAACTAACATTAGGGTAACATTTTGGCTAATTTTGTATTCACAATGTACACCACACCAACACATGTATGTACATACACTCCCATACATATAAACAAACATTCCATCAGGTCTGCGCCGTGTCCTAAAAGCCCGTGCTCAAATGCTTGAACATGGAGTGGCGGATTGGGCCATGGGAGAAGCCATGGCATTTGGTTCTCTGTTGATGGGTGGATCTGTTCATGTGAGACTGAGTGGGCAGGATGTAGAGAGAGGGACGTTCAGGTGTGGAATTCCTGACACTCAGCATGCTACAGTACCATTTAAATGAGTTGCAAGAACTGTTGTTAGTACTTGCTTTTCCTTTTGTCAGTGAATATAATGCACTTATTATATGACTTCACATTTCGAGTGCAAATAAAGGCCAAAATGAGTGCAAATATGGGAGCATATTGCACTCATCAGGAACCAGATCAACTGGTTTATTAGCTTACATGATCAATTTTTGCAAGCAAAGCCTTTCCGAACACGTCATCATCTAATCCATTTTGTGTGCGGATAGAAACGTTTGGCCCTGCTTCGTTTGTCGTATACTGAACAATTTATTACCAGAAAAGTCATGCAATGCAGCTGTCTTTTTTTCTCTTTAGTATTATTTTGTTTCGCCTGAAGCAGGCTCAAAAATATAAAATCGACTCTTAAAATAATACAGTAATATTATTATGCCATATTGCACTCCTTCCTGTGTAATAACATTGATTTGTATATCAGACCTGTCAAGTTACCATTTGTTATTCCTTTCTGTTGTAGCCATCGTCATCATGTTCTCCATCACCAAGACAAAGACAAGGTGACATACAACCCTCTAAACGAACTCAGTCCTAATCAAGCCCAGTACACTGTCTGCAACAGTTCTCTCTCAGAGTATGCAGTGCTAGGTAAGACAAACAAACTTCCTGAAGAAAATTTTCCAGAGTTTGTTCAAAAAAATTCTTTGAATTTCCAGCACAACCTTAGATAGACATCGCACTTTACACCAAAATTTTTACAGCTGCCAATACATTTCAGCTGAACATCTGTGTAAGTGTTCGCATTTTGAAACATCCCTCACCTATTCGATTACTCGTTCCTGTACAAAATACTGACATACATTAAGCTCCACACTTCAAGAAATTGATCCACAGTATTCTCAAAGAAAATCGATTATGCTAGATTCAACCTATTTGAAGATGTTATAGCAAATTTTGCTGTCTGCACTTTTTTTTAGGATGCTCTGTGTGAGCCTATGCAAATCCACATCAATCAGTGCAATTTCTGTTTTGAGTTGGTTATCCACTCCAACTACTTCAGTTCTATTAGTTCATTGTAACTTATTTAACCTGCTGTTTTGCCACCTCAAGGGTTTGAACTTGGCTTCAGTGTGACCAACCCCAATGCCCTGGTCTGCTGGGAAGCTCAGTTTGGAGACTTCATGAACACTGCTCAGGTAGACGATTGATAGACTCATTGATTAATTGATTGATTCATTTGATTATTTGAAAGGTTGATTGATTGATTGATTGATTGATTGATTGATTGGCTGACTGACTGACAAATTTATTGGTTGATGGATAGATAAATTGATTGATTGACTGACTGACTGATTGACTGATTGATTGATTGAATGATTGATTGATTTATTGACACTGACACATTGTTTTATTGATTGTGTTACACATTATTTTATCAATCGATTAGGCCCGGTTTCCTGGACACCTGCAGCACATAGCAAATGCATAATGGATTGTACTGACAGTAGTTTTGTCTTTGCTTTCCTGTAGTGCATCATTGATCAGTTTATCAGCAGTGGGCAGGACAAGTGGGTTAGACAGAGTGGCTTGGTGATGCTACTTCCGCATGGCTACGAGGGCATGGTATGCATATAAATCATACGCTTGTTGTTCTTGTTGTTTACATGGTTGGGCCTGTGTTCAAAGCTTCTGTTGTTGGCCAGGTGATCAGAAATTTGGACAAGCTAAATTGTGGGTAACCAAGATTTTAACGAATGATCATTTGCGGTGCACTCGTATCTTGCAGTGGACCAACAATCTTTGCTGTGAACAGCCACCTATCTCTAACTCAGAAAATCAACTCAATTTTAGGCAAACATCAGATTGAGTTTGTAATATTTCTCCATCCCCATCCACCCCAGAGAGCTCTGTCCCTTTACTTTCAGGAGCCAAGACCAATGAGTGAAATCACCTGCCCTGTCCGACAATTGTTGAAGGTCGCATCTCTGATACAATAGCATGCAAACTGAGTTTAGATCTACATTAGCAGGCTGATTAGATTAATTGGGTAATCTTTTTGTTGTGAAAATAAGTGTCCAGTTTACCAATACGTTACTCCTCCTTAGGGTCCTGAACATTCTAGCGCCAGACCAGAGAGGTTCTTACAGATGAGCAATGACGACCCTGATCACTTCCCTGTAAGTAAATGTACAGCAGCCAAAGAACTTTTGTCATCATTTTGAAGATGATTGTGTTTTGTACACAGGTAGGTCATAGTACATTGTAGAATATTGTGTTGACAAATACCAAATACCAGTAGCGTGCTCAAAGTTCTTGTAGTAGAGTAGATATCGTTTATTACACACCCCGATAACCCCCAATAAGTCGCTTATAGATCAAGCTGTGTGAAACAAGATCACTGGAGCAGTGAACCACCCATTCATTCCTATTCATTTTTTGTATTTCATTCCTTTCAGACTGAAGATGAGCTCTTTGAAGCCAGTCAGTTGTATGCATGTAACTGGCAGGTAATATTGCACGTTTAATTTTCCCAAGTGCCCAACCTCCAATGCGGCTCGACTGGGAATCTGATCCCAGCGCCGTAAGCGAGAAGCCGGGCCATGTTCCTGTCCGAGCTACCCTTCTTCCTTGGGTCGGGGCGTTAAGCAGTTGACCCAGTCTGTCCACCTTCACTTACACAATATAAGGGACTTGAACGTGTTTCTTGGGGCCTCTGGGATGGGGTTGTAAATCACGTTGGATTTGGTTTTTGACAGCCATCCGAAAGCGATCATAATTGATCATCTAGTCTCCCATCATTAGAGCCGTTTTCGGATGACTGTCGAAAACCAAAACCAAAGTAATCACACAGGCCAATCACAGAGACTGAGAGAAAACAGTTCAGCCAATTGGAAGCCAAAGTAATTTGCGTTTGGTCTTGCGTTTGGTTTTACTTTCCAATCAGCAGTGCGAGTACACGCCATCGCTTGCGTGAGAAGTGTTTGGTTTTGGTTTTGGTTTTGTTCCTGATTGGTTGAGAAGGCTGCCAAACTTGTGTGGACCAATCCGAAAGCGAAGCAAACGCAAAACCAAAGCAATCACACGATTACTTTCGACAGTCATCCGAAAACCGCTCTAGAACTCGGTAAGGTACCTGTGGTGATCAACAGCATTCTCCCCGCAGGTCGTCAACTGCAGCACTCCTGCGAATTACTTCCATGTGCTGCGCAGGCAAATTGCCATGGATTTCCGCAAACCGGTAAGTTTTGTTTCAACCACTGAAAGTGCGTTCTTGACGCCACTTCCGTTGGTCAACGTTTGTTGCCTTTACTTTTTAACTCGGCTCAAACAATTTTTGCTGCAAAGGAATTCCCGGCCGTCCTAATTTTGCAAATGGTTTACTGTTCCTCTTTCTTCTCAGCTTGTTGTGTTCACACCCAAAAGTCTTCTCAGACTGGAAGCTGCGAGGTCTCCTCTGGAAGAAATGGCAGAAGGTATGTACCCACTCCATGACTATCTCTCTGTTTGAGATTTTGTAATGTAGCATGCTCAGATTTCTCAGTGCTTGAGAAGTCATTGTTTTCCTTGTTTTCTTTTGTTTTCTTTTGAAAGTTAACCTTCTCAATGTAAGTAAATTAGGTTCCGCCATTATGAATTTTATGCCGCTCAACGAGTACTTTTTGTCGCGCGGTTGATCTTACTAATTTCTAACTGTGTCTCTCCGATTACCAGTTGTAGGGCACATGTGCCCGGCTATAAGAACCGAGACCTTAATGTAGTTGTTGATTGATTGATTGATTAACTGTGGCTTAAATAGCATCTCGCGTTCGTTCAAACAACACCGGCGCAGTGGCCAAGTGGTAAGGCGTTGGTCTCGTAAACCAAAGATCGTGGGTTAGACCCCCATCTGTGCCTACACTTTTTAGTCCAACTTACTTTTTCTATTCTTTTTAACATTTTTTTAGCTACAATATGAGTCACTCACAGCTTACAGTAATGGGTATACATCAGCGGTTGGGTCTTAATTACAAGTCTGAGATTATGAAATGGCCCTGTTCTGAGCCCTGCATGTAACAGGATGCCAGTGCGAGTCAGTTCACCACAAAGGGTCGGACAAATTTAGAACTCCATGCAGACGAGCAAACCGTGCTTCTTTTTTGTAATGTTCGTGTCTCTATGTCTCTAGGCACGTCCTTCAAACGGGTGATTCCTGAAGCTGGAGATGCATCCCAAAACCCTGAGAAAGTCCGCAAAGTACTGCTCTGCACAGGGAAGATATATTATGACTTAGTGAAGGTAGGGACTGGAGCTGAAGGAATGTAAATCAAGAATAGGGCTAGGGGAGGGGAGAAAAGGGCGCCGAAGGAGGATGGGGCGGAGATAGTCGGGAGAAAACGATGAACATCAACAAACATCAGGTAAAGGAGGGAAGGGATGCTGATTGAAATAAGGATAGAATGACAGAGGGAGGGAGGAATGAAAGATAGGGGAAAGAATGGAAGAAAGGTTGAAGGGAGGGTGATAGGGCAGAGTGAAGGATGGGTGGAGGGTAGAGTGAATAGATGGAAGGAGAAAGTACAAGCGAAGCTCTCTGGGCGGATACCTTCGTAAGTGGACAGCTCTGCTTACGGACGCCTTTACGAAACCCCATTTAAATTCTAACTCATGCAGTCAAACTCCGTATTTACACATCCTTGTAAGCAGACAGTTCCATTTACGGACACTTTCTGCTTACAAATGGTGTCCGCTTACGGGAGTTTCAACCGTATATGGAAGGGAGGGAGGGAGGGGTGAGTGAGGGAAAGAAGGATATTAGGACAGGGGGAGCGAGGTGTGATAGTATGAAGAAGGGAGAGAATATGGCAAGGCATAGTGAAGGACAGAATGACAGAAGGAAGGACATAGGGATGAGAGAAGATAGATGGTAGATGGAAGAAGGGACAAAATATGAATGACAACCAGAGGAGGAGGAGGTAAAGAAAATGTGATAGCGGGAAGATAACTCGAAATGACACAACATAACAAGCGGAGAAAAGCACCTTGCCAGGGGACAAACAAGGTCACAGGTGGTGGGATATTTACCCCTTAAAAAAGTTTTATAAAGGGGACATTGACTATGTACGATAGCAAACAAAGTCGATTGAAATTATTGTCTTTCACCAGGAACGTGAGAAAAGAGGATTGCAGAAGGATATTGCCATCAGCCGTGTGGAGCAGGTTCTATTGCTTCTTGTGTTCATGTGTAGTCCTTTGTGTTGTTAAATTATCATGAACACTGTCAATACAGTAACTTTGTAGTTAGGGCCCGTATTCTCAGTGCTTTCATACCAACAAAAGCTTACAAAATCCACGGCACAGCTTACGACGTACAGGAAGCCATATAAGTTATTTGTTATCAGGTTTGACCTCTTATACCAATGTTATGATTATCTAATAGTGGTAATGATATAATGATAATCTCTGAGAGCAGAGTGACAACTCAAAGCGATGCCATAAAAGTATACCAAGCTCAAAATGCAGATTCCCCCAACCTTTTAAGAAGAAACTGTATGAGTGGTGTAATGAGAATTGATAATTTAATCAGCTTTAATTTGAGTTCATCAAAAGCCAAATTCTCCTTACTGTATGATTTATTTCTGGTGAGAAACTGCAGGAGAAAATTGAAGTTGGCAACTCTTGGGAGTAAATTGGAATGCAACACCTACAGCTATTGTATAGCGCCATAAAAGCAATTTTATTATTCTATCATCAGTTATTTTATTATTATCATCATCAATGATTATCCTCACTATGTTTTGTTCATTTGTTTATCAGTTGAGCCCGTTTCCATTTGACCTTGTGAAAGCTGAAGGTAAAAAATACAGCAACGCTGAAGTTGTGTGGGCCCAGGAAGAGCCAAAGAACATGGGCTACTGGTTTTATGTCAAACCACGGATTGCAACAGCTATTGGAAGCGATGCAAATGTCAGGTAAATATGGAGACAAACCTTGTTCAAAAAGGAGGGGTGAATAGGTCTGCGGATTGACGGATTTAATCCCATAAAGCGCACGGATTTTAGATTTCGTATGACTCCACCGGGTAACCAGCCATCGGTTTAATCACATGCCACAGTTTCACCAATCGCATAGAGCGGTTTTCGGATGACTGTCGAAAACCAAAATGTACACCGCCAATCACAGAGGCTGTAAGAAACACTTTCAACCAATCAGAAGCCAAAGTAATTCGCGTTTGACGTATGAAGCCTAGACGCCTTAAAAGAATTAGAAGCTGACTTTCGAGCGCTAGCCCTTTGTCGAAGCAAGTCACACGCCGTCGCAGTCAAAATCTAGTTCCTTTTAGTGTTGGTTTCCATTGATTCGCGTTTGGTTTTATTTTGAAGAAGAAACCCAATCGCCACTTGCTTGTTTTGTGAGAGTATCGCAATCAAGTTTTGCCCTTGTTCCTGATTGGTCAAGAGTTCTGGCAAACTTGTTGGGACCAATTCGAAAACTTAGTAAACGCAATACCAAAGCAATCACACGATTACTTTCGAGAGTCATCAGAAAAAAAGGCAATACAAGAAAAAAATATCATAAAAGTGAAATTATTTTATTCTCTTTACAGCTATGTTGGCCGGGCACCGGCTGCCTCTACCGCTACTGGCAACAAACACCACCACGTTTTTGAGCAGGATCAGCTCATTGATGAAGCCTTGAGATAAACATGTTGCTTGTCTGAAAAACAAACTGTGACCTGAGATGAAATTTAGAGTGATTTTTGTTTTAAATCGGAACTGGTTTTGAAGATACTTTTAACCGTCATATAGAATTTGCATTTATGGACATGTCTTACTACGTTGAGCATATACTGAGAAACCCGTAAAGCTGTCGCGTATTCAGTGTTCGCTGTAAGTTTAGATCAAGAGAGGGACTAAGTTGGTCATAATCTCTTGGTTGGATGTAATAGACTTATTTTCTTGTCATTTCCCCCTTGCACAAAAGATAACATAGTTTTTTTTTTCACAATATCAAGTAAAAGTCTTCCATAAAAAAGGATAACTTGGTGATGCTTTGTATGACAAGTTGTTTGTTTTTTTTGTGATTGTCCTGGTGAGTACGATACTGAAAGTGTGGTGGTTTGGTTCTTGATGTGATTGTTTGCCAAAAACCCATAATTTTAAGGCCAGGGTTAAACGCCGTACTTCACATGAGCCGAACTCAATGCAAATGAGCAATTTCCATTGTTTTAGCTAATTTTCATTGAATTCGGCTCTTGTGAAGTACGGCGTTTGACCCTGGCCTAAAACAGACTTTCCAACAAGGCGGGTCATACCTCTTTTCCCGGTCTTCTGTGAACTCACGCCTATTTCCCTCCGCGCCTTGTCTCTCGCGAACGTTCGCATTTTTTATTACTCTATCAATCTCCAGCGTCCGCATAACTCGCGTCAATCTCTCGCCTCTTGCACCTTGTGTTTCACGAACTTGTGTCAATCTCTCGTGTTAATCTAACTATAACGTTAATCTCAAGCCTGCGCGTCCTGTCTTCCGCGAACTCGCGACATTCTCTCGCAAACTAACGTTAACCTCGCCTTGGCATTGTCTCTGTAGACGAACGTTAATCTCCAGCATTAGCGCCCTGTTTCTGGCGAACTCGCGACAATCTCGCGAACTGACGTTAATCTTACGCCTTCGCACCCTGTCTCGCCAACTAACGTTGATTCACAAGCCTGCGAACTCGCGTCCAATAGTAGATATAACTTTTTCTTCGGATGCATTTTTTTAGTGACAAAAAATAAAAAACGACTTGAGTTTTTGGGAAAAGTCCTCTTAGCTTTAAATTTTAGCCAAACCCCCAGATAGTGAGTAAGGCACAGACCCATGGGCTGAATCTCCCCCTGGAAAGTTGATTAGTTGGCAACCAGCACTGTACATCACTATAAAGTTGTAGAGATGATCCACATTTGTTCTATTCCACTTTCAATCTATCTCATTTGGCTCCTACTACTTGTTACAAGCATGTGTAGCTCTCAGACAAACATGCATTTTATGGCTTTTATTATACAAACATACTCTTTACACTTTACAATGTACTCAAAACAACAGATGCAGAGTTGTTTGTTGTTGTTGTTGTTGTTTATGCTCTGTCCTCTTGTCAGTAGGCCTTCCTCACAGCCTCAAGGGCACCTTGGCACTTTGGGTCGAGCTTGCCATCTCCTAAATATAGAGTGAGCAAAATTAACCTGCATAGCTCACTTTCCAGGGAATGAAGTCTAGGGACAGGGTCACTGATGCCCTCAAATTTATTAATTCAACTACCCTGTAAATTGTCTAAAACATTTCTTTTATTTGCACCCCTTTTTAAGACTGGACCCATACTTTTTATTTATCTATATTTAATCATTTATGTATTTATTTTTATTTTATTTTTTGCATCCTGTACTTATGATTTAAACAAAATAAATAAATAAATAGTAAAGTTCTCACCTATGCGCACAACTAGAAAAAAAAAAAAAAAGCCGTATTCCAGTGCTAGAATATTACCTTCAATAAATGTCAGCACAAATTTATGTTGAGTCATCAACTCTCCACGTACAAATGTTTTATCATTTTAACGAGGAATCCTCACTTGCAGTGGTTAGTAGGGTGACTACAAAATTCGGACAGGGAGTATAAGATAGCAACATCCCACAACAAGACGTACCGTATTGAAGTTCTTCAATGTTGCATTTGTAAATTGGCTCCCCATGAACAATCAGTTCGACCTCATTTCTGTCTTGTGACTTTACGAATTCCACTGTATGACCATCACCTCGTAGCAAAGCTGTTCAAATACAAAAACGTGAACCAAGAGCCTTCGTTTAAAAATAGTTTTGCTACATCGACCTTGCCAGCGGCCATCTTTGTTGTCAAAACTTGAGTAGAATTTGCGTACCTTGCAGGCCCTCTAGCCTTGCAGTGCGGTGCTCAAGAATTCCACACGACACGTACGGTCCAAATTTTACAGTCACTTTGTGTTTAACCATTTCTTAAGGCGAAGGTCTGCCTTATCAACGGCTTAGTTTACAATGGCAACCGAGCGGCCATCTTCACTTTTGACTCATCCCCAGTCGTCTCTCTTATCCGCGCGAGTTGGAGTGTTGCTTGGGACCAAGACCCAAGAGAATGTCGGGATCGAAAAACGTTCGTTATGGCGGACGACACGAACCACGAGGAGCCGAAAAACAAAAAGGCCAAATCGAAAAAACGAAAAAGAGAACACAGTGAAGAAAAAGATCCATCAACGGATGAGGCTGGTTCATCCAAAGTCAAAAGGCCAAGTGAATCTGAGGACACAAGTTCCCCACAAAAACCGCAGAAGACTAGTTCGGTGCAAACGGCGCCAAGTGTTGTTTGGTCTTCGGAGCTTGATCGCAAGTTGCTCGAGGCTGTTGAAACTTCATTGAGCAGCGTTGTGAAGAAAGGAAAAGCCAAGTTGATATTTCCAAGAGACATCGATTGGAGCTCGGTTTTAAAAGCTCTCCAAGAAGCCCCTGAAGAAATGAGCGCGAAGGATGTTCGTGCAAGATGGACTTTGCTGGCTGCAAAAGTGCGCAAACTAAGAACGGCCGAAGAAGTGTTGGCGGACGTAAAAGGTCTGTACGAGAAGGGAATGCTTTGTGTATCAAATGGAACCAGGAAACCTGCGAGCGCAAAGAAAAGCGTGGATCCGAACCTGCCTAAGAAGCCCTTCACGGCGTTCTTCATGTTTATGAACGAAAAACGGCCGCGATTGCGCGAAAAGTACCCGGAATTAGGCGTCAGTGATTTTGCAAAGAAGCTGGGCAAGAAATGGAAGGAGTTGCCAGAGGAGAAGAAGCAAAAGTACACCAACAGGTGAGTTCAATTCTTCATAAAAGAGCAAACCCCCCGAGAGGGAGGGGGGTCACTGCCAGAGAAGCTTCGCCCGAAAAGGGTACCCTTTTCAGGCTGGAAGTATGCAAAAGGGTGCCTTTTTTTTAATCTAGAGGTATATGAAACGAACATCTCATAACATTGCCCCCTTCAAACATGTTTAATTTCATAGGTATAAGAATGAGCTAGAGCAATACAACGAAGATTTGCTGAAGTACCTTGGTGAGCGGTTTCCAGATGAGAATCCTCCCCCTTCTGCTTTTGAACTGTGGAAAGTAGGTGCGGAAAAGAAACTAAGAAAGGAAAGACCAGACATTTCTGACAGAAAGCTGAACAAGAAACTGAAACGGCGATGGGAAAATGTGGAAGAGGAAGGGAAGTCAGCATTTGAAAAGAAGGCCAATCATTCACTTTTAACTTTTCAGAAGAGGTTGCTGAATACTGTTAATAAAGCATCTTAGACATTGGTCTTTTTAAATCTTAAAAATATTGCAACTGTGAGTGTAATGGGAAGTGGTTTAGTGTGACTAGTTTTTTAATCTTTAGATGTCTTATCAGAGCAGAAATATTTTGCTCCATCAAAACAAATGTCATTCTTCATAATGCTTAGTATATCTTCACAACATCTTCACACTGAGTCTATTTGATACTAAAAGGCCTGGTTCAAATGTTGAACTTCTGTTGTATTGAATCTAATTCAATTAGATTCGACAAAAGCAAGGCAGTGGTTTCAAATGTCAAACTAATTCAGTCAGACCTAATTTATTGCTAAACTGCAATACGAAATGGTCAGTGGCTGTCATTCAAAGTTTGTGAAATTTATGCATTAGATTTGGCATGGGAAATATGACATTGGAATCAATGACGAACGTCAGTTGTGCACATAAAACATCCGGTTGAACTTGATACGAGTTTGTTGAACTTCGATGATTCAAACTTTGAACCTTTGTCACACTTAATATGAACCCTTGAACCAGGCATAACAGTAACGTGATTGTCATATTTACATCAGTTCTTAGATTTTTCCCTTTAGTTTTTTTTTTTTTTTTTTTTTTTTTTTTTTTTTTTTTTTTTTTTTTTTCTTTTTTTTTTTTTTTCTTTTTATGTGGGAGGGAGTCATTGCAGTGTTTTAGTATACTGCACTAATGTGTACTTTATTTTAACTTAAAAGAATATTCATGTCAATAATATTCATATCTCCAGTACACAGCTGTTCTCTTAACCAAGGTAACAAATGTGGCAGGAGTGATGCAAAGGACCGGATGTATGTATAATTTTTTTTTTTTTTTAATTTTATCTCTTGTTACTGGTCTTTGCACCCCACACTGAAGATATCCATTTTACGCAACACAGCAGAAATGCATCTTTTGGCCATGCAATTGTTTTAGAGTCAACAGACATTGCACAAGACTGTGTATTCAAGTGGCTCAAGAATGTATTTCTGTTGTGTCTTTAGTTGTCAAGCCAGCTACTGGGCTCATGATGCACATTTTCCCAACAAATTGCTGTCAAAGAGCTAACACTCAAAATGTCAGTTAAATTAACGGCACTAAACTTTCCCATATTGACTTTTAGTTGATTTTTCATACATTTTATCTATATGCAAACGCCGCCTAAAAAGCAAACTAGCTTTCAATAGTACTAGCATTATAAGATTATATGTACGTGTGAAGTACTCAGCTTAGCTTTTACTTGATCCAGCTGTAAATGTTATGGAAAGGTACTCTAAAGCCCTGGTCAAACAGGCTTGTAAGTTCACCAAAGTTTACTTGTGCGGCAAAAGTTGACCCAAGTGTGGGTGGACAGACAATACTCAAACTGTCCAGGACATTTCCTGTGTTTTGTATTTTGCCATTTCACTCCCGATAGTTTTCCAATTTGTTTATGTACTATTCAATGGCTCAATTCAGCAGGGATACTTCTGACACCATGTAAAATAAACACTGACAAAAGTGCTGCTGTTAAAAAAAAAAAACTTCTTGAATCATCACATCACTTACCCTTCCCAGGGAAGGAAGGGTAAACATTTTATGTCACAGGGACCAAGTCAGAAACTTGGTTCAACTTGAGAATCCTTTTGGCCAGAGCTGAAAGCACAACTTCAGGAGACACATTCTTAAGTCGGGGACATTTATGTGGACGTAATCTGCTCGCCACGGATAGTACACGTGCTCTGATACCTTGAGGTGCGGACCAACAAAATATGACACGTAGTAAATTATCTTATCTCTTTGTTTTGTCCGTACTGTGAGTTGTGGAACTTCGTTGTTTCGTTACCTTCTTCGTGTGTTTCGTTAGGAGGAGGGTTACCCTATCTCTTTGCTAGGGAGGGGAGGAAAACAACTCTGTCCATAGTTTACCGTACGAACTGTACATTTAACAAAATCCTCAACCTCTTGGCTCACAAATTTCAAGGTTGGCTGTTCATAGCCCTAGTCCAGGGGCTAATTCGAGAAACATTTGTGTTTGAATATTGGCTTTTCCAACTTGTAATATACCACTAAACGAACTCTAAATTAGCAAAGTCTGCAAAATATTACAGATACAGGTCACAAATGCATATATAACTGCAACCGTATTTGGCTTTGTTTTCAGATTACAGTGCGGGAAAATTGGTCCGACTTGTAAAACACACTTGTAATATTGCTTTGCTGAATTGACCTCGGGATAAACGAAAACTAATTTTTCTCAACCCTGCATTGTTTCGACCCAATAAGCAGCTTGTGTTGTCTTAAAACGGGCTTCCCGTTTCCAGATCCAGGATTAGCTTAATCGAACTGCGAATAACTAAGCCTATTTGAACATTTATTGACTTGTATTCCACTCTGCCAAATAAATCGGTTTCGGAACCCGTTTATTCCAGTGTAAATTATTTTCTGCTTGCGGCTGGTGGGGCTGTGTTTTTGAAAAGGAAAAGCCTTTAAGTTGATTAACCAGGTGTAATATCGTCCCACTATTCGACCGTCCATTGAAATAGTATGCGACTATCGGATTCCAGACCACTCAGCCACTGAATCATTTCGAAATCAATCGGTAATCCTCTGACAGTTGTCTTTTGTTGTGCGTTAATTTCCTCTTCGTTGTTGTTTGTTGTTTTCAATTTTTCGGTTTTCTTTTTTTAGTTTTGTTTCTTTGTTTCTTATCATATCCGTCCTTTTTGGTCGCTTATCAGTCAATTTCCTCCAACAAGAAAGAAACAATATATAGATTTATACGAGACAAAAATAGCAGAACCTCCCACAGACTTTCCCGCAGACCATTGCATCGAACCTTGAATATCTTGCGTAGCTCAGGTGACTCATAATGCAAAGATCCTGCACAGAATATGACTGTTTTTCAAACGTTTGGCAGAGGGGGAGGGTGTACCAATTACTAAAAAGAAAATTCGTCTATTTTATTTGATGAACAGTTATTTAGTTGTCGTTGTTAGATAGCCATGATCGAGGAAAATTTAAAAGAAGTGACAAAACATTTGATATCTAAACACGATGCCAGACGACGTGTCCGCCGACTGAGCCTTTTAAAACTTCTTTAATCCTTTTACTCCTAAGATAATAATGAAGATTCTCCCAACCATTCAAAAAAAAAAAGAGTAGAGTATTGATATTTCAATCACCATTTATCTGAGCAAGTTATCAAAAGCCAAATTTTCGATACTGTGTTAAATATTTCTGATGAGAACATGGACGTTGATCAATCTTGGCAATGAAATGGTTGATAATGGCCGTCGGACCTTTTAACAAAGAAACACCAAACTAAACCATCCAATTTCCTGCTAAATCCATTTGAACTTAGTGCTCAGTATATGTAAATGTGTTTATCCGGGTGAGAGTACTTATATGTTGGTGACCACTCACGTAAGCAGTAGACATCTTCAGAATCAATAGCTCTTTTAAGTTTTATAAAACAGTTCCCTGATTAACGTTTTAATTTCTCCTTTTAAGTCTCACAGACGCGGTGTTCGCTATCCCTAGAATAGAAAGACACTTCCTGTGGGAACTACGAACCTGCAGAGGTGATCTGAGGGCATCCGCTGACGCCCAGATTCGCGCCATGAACGGGCTCATTTGAGGTGCAAGCGCGGCGTCTTTATTGTTCCTAACGCTGTCGGCAGGCGTTTCAGAACTACATCACTACAGAAACGAGAACAACAACTCTTCACCCTTGACATCTCCACCAAATTCATTCCAAGTTTGTCGAGCTGAGAAATGGGTGTTAGCGGGAGTCGATTGAAGGCCACTCAATTGAGACAGGAAAACGTAAGGCTTGAGTCCAAAATCGAGCGTTTGATTGACGAGACGACCAAACTCAAAGCAGATATAACGGAGATGACAAAATGGCGCAACGCCCTGGCCGAACAAGTTACAGGACAATGCTGGACACAAGAAGAAAGCGAGAGTTCGGACAGGTTGCACGGTCTACACAAGCACTCATTTTTGAAGAGCAGCGGTAAGGAAGATTGACCGAGTTATTTGTGTGGCATTCGATCTTTCTCTATCGATGCAGTGTCAATCTACAAGAGGTGTATGTTTACCACTATTGAGTTTTCGATAGCCGACTTTCTGTGCCACTGTATGATGTCAGAGCCTGTGAAAATCCAGGCTTCTACGGAACTAAAAATCTAGAACATCTTGGCGACTAAAGTTCAATTTTAGAGGCGTTCAGATCGAAACGATTGGTATGTTGGACATCGTTTTCGTCATTTTCATCCAGGACATGTTTGAATCCACAGTAACCCAGCGAGTTTTGTTTATTTTAACATCTCGCTTGGATACGGAAATCGTAGCCGTAGTTTTATAGTGTCTTTTTGTTTCTCAGCTGGCGAATACAGTGTACATCTGTTTTTGTTCACAAAACTGGAAAAGCGAGAAAGAACATTCTCTTATTCAACATCGTTTCTTGGTTTTTCCGCATAAGCCTTTGAGAATAAAATATTTCAGTTCGTTAGGCAAAAAGAAAGGCAACTAAAATATTCAGTTAATCGTCAGATGTTGAAGTTAGATTTTATGCTGTCGTTGTTAAAGTTGTCCGTAAACATAATATCAAGTCGTACCATGGTACCCTTTTCCATCTGATGAAGTGATTTATATTGAATGTCATCTTGTAGCCTATTTTAGGTTTAGCTTCGTACTCAGTGCACTACAGACCATTTCATTTTTGCATTGTCGCAGGCCAGAAATGATCGACTTAATGCGATGAGCCTATCAGTAGTTTTTCAAAATTCTAAAGCAGCCTTTTTTTGTTTCTATAAAATACTTTTACGTTTATTTTTGTTTCTTTGCATATACAGTGGAATTATATATACATATACAGTGGCATATACAGTTTCGTTTTATGTGAAGCGAGCACGATCCTTTTTATCGGGTCCGTTGTGGCGTTGTGGTTTTTTTTCCTCCCCTTTTTTTGGTAGTATGGTTGAACATGATTTTTTTCTTTCTTGATTACCCAATTTTCTTTTTTGACATTGATTTTGTAATTGTATTTAGCTAAGGTGACAAATAAAATTGATTGATTGGTTGATGTTCGCATACGCTTTTTTAGAAAAATGCCGCCGGGAAAACTACGTTTTGCAATGATAAAATTAACCGCTATTTTTATGTTCCTTTTTTCGGCTTTTGAAGCCAGTTGGCACGGTAAAGATTAAAGGAGTGATTTTCGTTTTCAAAAAATAATAATGGCGAACAAAGAGGAAGGACGACTGGTTGTCTCCGCCCGACATTTTTGTGCATTTGAGACACAAAAATAACTACAAAAGGCTCTTTCATTCGACTTGGTGAAAACTCAAATAAAGCTAACGAAGGTGATAACCGCTCAAAGGAAAGCACTGTCTCGTAGATGAGTATACAAACAAGCGGGATCCCCTAAAACACGGATGACATCGGCTATTTTCTTTTCTTTTTATTATTTTTTTTTTTACTCCATTTGGAGCATCTTGGATATAGTTTATAGTGTACATAAGCACAAAATACTATGTAGTGATATATCAAAATGGCGGAAGCGCGATACTTGACTTTCGAACCACAAACCAACCCGTGTTTCCCTCAGGAATGTCTTATAGAGAACGGCATTCGTTGAACAAGATTCTCAGTTGGAGCGAGGTATGGAAAAGAGCCTGGGGACGAGGATGTCTCAGTTTTGGGTATGTAAGAAACTGTACTGTGCTGCTTTTAACAATCGTGATTTTCTCAACAGGTACGAGCACTGTCCTATCCAACACACAAGTGGTTCTCAAGCAAGAGCTCAGACGATTGCGCGAGGACAACCATGGTTTACAGGCTGAGTTGAGGCATTTAAAGTGTGGTTTGGGTGAACGAAGTGGCACAAGTACCTCCGATTGAAGCGTTAAACAGTATTTTGCATTGTGCACTTAACTCTAGTTCAGAAGATATCGTATACCGTATTTCTTCGAACTTTAACGCCTGGAGACTTTTTTTTTTTTCCAAATTTCGGTTTTAAGGGGAAGCAGCAGATTGAGGATGAGAGACGTTTAATAAAAAAATCTCAGGTCAAAGTACAGTAAAGGTATGGTGAACAATCGCTTAGTGGAAACAAAAAAAAAACACTTCTCTTGTCTTCTCTAGTCTTGCATGACTCTGACAACAAACTTGCAGTCCCTTTGCCACAAACTGACTGCTACATGCAGTCTATCAGTTACAGTGGAGCACTCCTCTGGAATAACGTGACCTCAACTGAAAGCAAAGCAGCAAGATTTTTCTCTCAGGCCACTTTGTAATGTCCTCAGACTCCTGGGGCCAATTCAATAAACATTTTACATGTGTATTTTACTAGTCGGACCATTATTCAAACACCACTAAACGGACTCTAATCAAGCAAAAGTCTGCAAAATATTACAGATAACCGTAGGTAAGGGTTTTCAGTCCCGGGCGGCACACTCCCCACCCCCACCCCCCCCCCCTCCCCCCCCCCCCGGGACAGTAGGCTGCTAGATATACACAGTCCTCAAGTAGAGTTCAAAACTAAGAATTTGCTATATACTGACAAAGATTGACGGCTCTATTGTAATATGTTGTCAAAGGCAAATAATGTAAATTTTAAGTGTTGGGTTAGTGTTGTGTACTGACAATGATAATTTTCGCATCAATAAACTATACCCGAAAAAGTGTCGTTTTCAGTTGTTCCAAGCCACAATCAGTATCAAATAACTCAAAATTTGAAAGAACGGAGAGATATAAAAGAGCTTTTCTCCAGCCGTCGCGTGGGTACATAGAAAGTTGACGGATGAGAGTCCGCTGGGGACTCGGGGCAGCGTGAGACCGAGGCTTGGTCAGCGGATTGGTTTGCGTTTGTTGCTTGGCAACTGGGCATGCAAGAAGAAGTTCATCGTGGGAACTGGTCTGTCGTTGTTTTCCTGTGTTGTTGGATTTTAGCAGCATCGTCTGCAAGAAGAAGACCCAGTTTTACGTTAAATAATAGATTTAACCCAGGTTTGTAGGCTTACACTGTCCGTTTTATCGAAAGTTTAGTGATGTTTGCAATTTTTGAGCGGAAATTGATCACTCGATTCATATATCCTTGGATTTTTTAAGTTGACGATTATGTGATTCATAGTAGCAAGAACGAAGGTAAAATAAGGACTTATGAAACTTTACTATACCAACAACAATTACGAAGGAACAGAAGAACCAGAATGATACGAACTAACGAAAAATACAACATTATTTGTGAAAAGCTACATAATTTCTGATGAGTATAGGCTAGCAAAATCGTCACTCTACGTCTCGTAATGTCTTAGGCCCGCAAGGTTTAAAGCTAACAGAAGCAATTAGCAGAAATAAAGACTCATATTTAGTCAAAGTAAATATGCTTCACGATGTGATAAAGTAAAAATACTGCCGGTTCCTGAATTTCAAGTCTTGTGTATCCGAGGTAATCTGTCTGGCTTTTTATTGAGCACAAGTTTTATCGTATTGATTTGTTCTCGCAGTTTCTGAGTATGGTGTCAGCTACACTGAATGGAGAAGGATACTCGGTGAGTTATATAAAACGGCATATCATACCGTCAGTACAGAAAACAGCTGTGATATAGTGTGAATTCGTTACTGATCGAATCTTGAATTCCTGCAAGGTGATCGAGTTGATGAAGTTATCCTTCAAAATTATTAACTTATCTATATACAAAAATATGGATAATTATGTAATCATTAAGAATATGAAAAGATATTTCTTCAAACATAAGTAGGTTTGATCACCATTATGTATTATATGAAACCGTATTAAATACAATGAAACTTGATAACTCAAACCTTATACAAGGGGTGACTTTTGGTTGAGTTATCGGAATGTTTGAGTTATCAAGGGTTTGAGTTACCTGGATTCCACATTAACAATATCACATGTATTTATTTTTTTACTCAAAGGGGTCCTTTCCTCTGACTATCAAACGTGTTGAGGATAACATAAGGGCAGCCGTCAATACAAGAAATGTCAGACTGACAGAATACTTCAAGGATTTTGATCGCCTGAGGACTGGCTTCATAACAAGTGAGATATTTAATACTCACTGAGTACACAGAAGATCACATACTAGGCATGACTAGTACCATGGTTTACTGGTTGTGGGTCACTCACAGCTGGCAAGGATGGTTTAATTCTTAGGCACCCCTCTGCTGATTTTAGATGGCTCACCCTAAATTCAGCTGACCTGTTTATTTGTTCCTTAAAAAATGTTAGTACCATAACTAATGGCTGTCATACTATATACCTGCTAACTCTCACACCTGCAGGTCCAAAACGTTTGATCTCACACCTTCTAACACTTACAGACCAATTAATTTCTCACACATGGCTGAAATATGGGAATTCAAACCAGTGAGAGAGAGGAAAATCCATGTACATGACCATACTGTCCCCGAATTTTCGAGTTTTGAAGGGAAAAGCACTGGGGATGAGGTTGTGTGTATCACTGTAACTTGGGAGATGATAATGGGTCACGTCTTTGAACATCGTGGCACGTCCAGGATAAAAATCTCGTGCCTTCGATTTAAAAGCAGTAATATACTTACACTGGACTGGTGCTGCTTTGTCTGGAATGCATAGGTATTAATTAAAAATTGCAATTCCATTTGAGTTTGTGGCAAGATTCATGTGCAGAGAGGGGAGTTAAATACCCTTAGCATAGAAAAAGTGGTGTCCACTAGTCCAAGGCTACCAGGTTTTCCTGTCAAGTAGTAGGTTTTCCTAACAACCAATAATATCATTGTCCAGATACTGACTACATGTTGCCGGAAAAAAGCCTTATAAGGCTTTGTTCTGAGCAATCTGGAGTCAGTACCCTGCAGGACATACAGCAGTACTGATAATTCACATTCAGGGAGATCTCCGATAAGGCTATAATTAGCAACCAAGAGAATTGGGTGATGCGATTAGGGAGGTGCCTTACGGTGAAGTGCCAGTATCCCACCTGGGATAATGAGTCAATGGCTCAATCCCTGTGTATATTGAGCCTATACAAGGACATGCAGTTGCCAAGAAAGATGTTCAATATTACATCCTGGCGTAAGCCAATCTTAAAGGAGTATCATCATGTGATAGCTGGTATAAACAGTGTGATATTAATGGGGTCACTGTCAGATCCTGATGTATAATTTACTGCCCATGCCTCTATTGTATTGTCCTGTTTTGATAAAAACAAAAACATTAATAATTAGAAAACTTGGTGCATAACACTATGGGACCATGAGTATGACATGCTGTACTTGTGACTGTCTAACTTTACAGAGCCACAGTTTGACCGTTGCTTGGACCAGTTGTTTGGGATTGTTTTGAGTCCTGAAGATGACCAGATGTTGATGGAGAAATACAGGAGCCGTGACCCCAAGCAGAGTGACATGGTGAACTACAGACAGTTTTGTGAAGTGATTGCTGCAGGTGAGACACAAGCACTGAGGGGTTGGGGGGGGGGGGGGGGGGGGGGGGGGGAAGGGGGGAGGGCTGAGGGGAGGGAGATAGAGAGGTGAGAACTAAAAATGAATTATCAGGTTTCTCCAGTGAGCTGGCTAATTGATCCACATGCACCCAGTCTGACTTGTAATATTCCCTAAGGGTACATTCGATTGGGCTATTCCGGAATTGTTGCTAATGTTCCAGGGGAAACTTAGTTTGAAATTGTTTTGAAAACCTTCACCCTGGCATTTCAAACCTTTCTCAATACATATCTACCCAAGTCAGATCCAAACCAGAGATTTTTTCTGGTAGGGCACATTTGATAGGTCTATTCCGAAAAAGCAATGTTGCATGATCAACACTGCTTTCTCGAAATTCCTATCAAATGTGCCCTTAGTAGCAACTCTCCCAACCTTTCAAAATGAAATGTTTGAAGAATGTAGTGAGAACTTACATTTCAGTGAGCATTCTTATATCACCAAATGATTATCTTCACTGTGCTATTTTGTGTATATGAGAAATAGAGAAATTATTAATTCACTCAAGTTTCAGTTTGTGGCAGGTAATTTGGTGTGTGATGACTATAAATGCAATCTATCTTTCCCTTATCCGCAGAATTTAAACCCAATATCTTAGATCAGGATCCATCTTCTCAGAGAATTGGTTCTACAGCCAGGTAAATGATTGTATAAATAATTATTCCTTTCTGAAAACTTGACATATTTATTAAGTTTAATACCCATCTCAAGTTTGGATGGTTTTGTCATACATATATAAAATATTTTATTCTACATGTAGATCTGAACAACTTTCCATAAAATTAAGATATTTAGATGAAAATGTCTTGAGAGGGGAAATCTTAAGGTTATAGGCCCTTCAGCAATCCCCATAGAAAAATATGTCCAGTCTAATGGTGTACGCATGAGTGACTGGTTTTACTGCTGTCAACTCCCCTCTGTAAACCTTTAGAGTGCTGTAATAATTAAGGAGTAACCAATTCTGTTCTCGCTTCAAAGTCAACATGCAGTGCACATTGCATTAAATTTGATTGATGTGTGCAACCAATCCGTGCAAGACCTTGAGACCAAGAGTCCTTACTGTTACTTTAAATCACTGTTTTTATTTTTCTTGTGCGGAAGGTTTGTCAGTGACTGACTGACAAATTATCCCGGTAAAGTTAATGCAGTCCAAAGTGAACAACATGGCATGTATAAATAGCACAACTTCACCAGGTGCCAATTCAATAAACATTTACACATGTATTATACAAGTTGGACCATTATTTAAACACCACTAAACGGACTCTAAAAGTCTGTACACTATTGCAGATACCGGTCCCCAGTGCACAAGCACAACAGTATTTGGCCATTGTATTGGATTGAAGTGTGTTTTAACGTGTAGAGAAATATTGGTCCGACTTGTAAAATACACTAGTAAATGCTTTATTGAATTGGCCCCAGTAAAATGTTCCACAACTGAACGGATTCAAATACAGGAGAAACTTCAAGTTACTCTTTCTTCGAATCTGTTCAGTTTTGCGGGTGACAGAGGGGCCGGAGGAAAACTCGACAAGGAAACCTTGCTCGTGTGTATGAACGTGCTTTAGAGTTGCGGTGTGGGTATTGATACTATATGGCTCATGTTCGTATCATGACTTCACTTCTCATTCGTAAATTTTGCGAGATTCACTTGCGCAAAAGGTAGGAAAAAAATCTTTAGAGACTGCCTGAGAGTATTTCAAAGTTTGTACTGATGCGGCAAAATATCAGAATACAACAAAATGGCATGTGTAATAGCGCAACTTCACCAGAAAAGTGTTCAAAACTGAACAGATCCATCTGAAAAGAAAACTTAAAGTTTTATCAGCATTTGTCTCTGTTCAATTTTGAGTGATAAACGGTCGGAATGCAGCTGTCTCCCCTCCCGTCTTCACTGTTGTTCGCGCGGAAACAGTAACATAATTGTTTTAAAAAACGACCCTGTTTCGGCTGCGTTTTCTGATCGATTGTTGTTGTGCACACAGTAGATGAAAACTTAAGTACACACAAGTAGACTAAAGACATCGGCAGCATTCGTTTTTGCACTTCGCATTGCAAATACTCGGGAAGCTAAAATTGTACTGCAGGCCGAATTCAAACATCTACATGTAGGTGACGATGGGCAACCAACCCAAAACCATAATGCGTGTCGAGCACTGTTGCAGTGTTGTGGTATAGGACTTGAAATTTTGGCTCAGTATGCTCGTATCTTGACTCTAGTGGTATCGTGGAAAAACCCGAATCTATGACCTATTCAGATGAAAATGGATAATTGTACTTATTCACTGATGCGCCATTGTTGTGGCCTCCAAAAGTCTAATGATAAAGAACAATCCATTTCCATCCGAGGAGAAGATTTAGTTTCTTTTGACTTGAAAGTGCTACTAACCTATTTTTTTTATTTTATTACGTTCTTTCGTGTTGAGAACCAAATTTAGCCTTGAGTTGGATTTTCTAAATGTAAACAAAAGCATTGAATTGGCTGAGAGGGCCTCTTTAATCCTTTCACTCCCAAGAGCGATAAGCTTCAATTTTCTCCTTCAATTTCTCACCAGTTTATATATATCATATAATAAGGAGAAACTTGACTTTTGATACCTTGCTAAGATGAAAGCTGATTAACTATCCATTCTCACTACATCACTTATACACTTTCTTCCAGAAAGGTTGGGAGAATCTGTATTTTGAGCTTGGGAATAAAAGGGTTAAAGTTAGGGAACCAAAGTCCATCCTGTTGAGGGTGCCTACACCCCAGGGCCCGGTTTTTCGAAAGTCGATTAAGCTAATCATGCAGGATTAACGAAATTCTTTCTCTCGACCTTTCTGCCAATATACTGCAGGATTTTGTTCGAAGATGGAATAAAAAGCTTGTTCCAGCTTAAAACGTTATCAAAAAAGTCGTTATGGACGAAACTTTCACGTTTTCAGGCTTATAAATGACAAGAAAGTTTAGACCTAATCCAGGATTAGCCTAATCGTGCTTTGAAAAACCGGGCCCAGGTCTTTACACAGCTCTTCTGTAGGCTTTTTCGTTGTCGTCGTCTCAATGCTCTATAACAACGCATTCTAGACTCGCGTTTTCAACTAACTTCATCATGTCGCTGTTTCTGTTTTAGCGGACCAGTAGATCGTCGACCACTGAGCCCCGCCTCCCTGGCCAAGTGTGATGAACTGCTGCAGAGAATGGCCCAGTATTACAAGTACCACGGCATCAACATCAAGACTTGCTACGCTGACTTTGACAAGCATCATATTGGAGTAGTAACTGAGAGCCAGGTATATTACACATATCCTCAGATACCCAGGGAGGTGATCGTTGGACGGGGCAAACTTCCTCAATGTTAGGATTGGTGCAGCATTCTTGGCCGATCAGGAACAAAAGCAAAACGCGATTGCTATCTGCTCACGCAAGCAAACAAATTTCAGTGTCGTTTTCTCGCACTGCTGATTGGCCTCTTCAAAGTAAAATTATACTTTCATTGGCTTTTGGTTGGTTGGTTGAAAGTGTTTAGCTGTAACCTTTGTAAGTGATGCTTTGGTTTATCCCCGTGAGTTCTTTAGTCCATACAACCATTACGATTTTACAGCAATGTATAACATTGTTTCGTCTTTGTTGATGTCTTTATAAAAGTAAAGGCTGGTTCACACGAGTAAAGCAAGCGCAAGCGCAAGCGACCGGTTCACACGATAAAAATTGTAAAGCAAGCGCAAGAGAATGGAAAAGTTTTCATTCTCTTGAGCTTTCGTTTGCGCTTGCTTTACCGTGTGAACCAGCCTTAAGATTCGGCTGGCCACTGATGCGCTTTGTATTTTGTAAACGGGCTTTCAGTGATAAAAACCTATCTCTTCTAAGAACTGTATTTCTCTATACTAGTGACAACTGGTATAAAGGCTGTCGTTTTGAAGTCGGCACTCAGATTCATAATAGTGCTTCCACTATTGGAGCCCGAAATGTGTGCATACGGACGAACGCGCCACAAACAGCTGTAATCTCCGTATACATGTACCTTATTGCGTTTGACATCTGGGTTTTGATTTGGAAGTGACCATATTGAGTAAATCGTCTTTTTGCGCTTACAACAGTTTTATCGGAGCTTTCCTGGACCGCCAGATGTGACTGAGGGAGAGACCAGGCTTATGGCCAGGAAGTACAGAGACCAAGAAAGGGCGGGACTCTGTAACTA